>OY776664.1:271487-1720143 GCA_963675795.1 Crossocerus cetratus
CATTGTACAAGCTAAATGTGCAGCACCATTCGTTTATTAACGTTATTAAGGTAAAACAATGATTCTGCCACTCGCAGGGTTAATGTCCAACGTGTGCTTCTACGTAGGCTTGAATAGTTGAGTTTCACAGGACTCCCCGTGAAGGAATATTGCACTCCTAATCGCTTCTACTGTATTAATTATTTCCTTCCGGATAGTATCATTCCTCGTCCCGCCACTACCTCGAGGGATTATAGTCAGCCTGTGTCCCAGCAGTCTAATTCGCCCAAGCAAACCCCCCACCCCTACTGTACACTTTCGAATCTCCCGCACGAGAATCCCCGAGCGTTCTATTTACAGGAACCCTTTGCGCAAGGGACGCGCCGAGCTCTCTAGTCCCGCGCAGTAAGGAGGCAGCGTGAAACGACTAGCAGGGCTCGGATCGATCGACCGGTTTTTCGGCGCAGCATTGTCGCCGTCGGGCTGCGGGTGCGACGGAAAACAGGAAAACCGCCCGGGCGGAGGACGAGCGCGAAAAGAGAGGAAGAGAAACCAACCAACCAACAGTACGCGTTAGGAGCAATAATTAATTCGAAATATTTTGTAAAAAATTGTATAATATATATATATATAACTTTTATATATATATGTATATGTATATATTTATGTGTACGTATGTATACTGTTATTGCGCAGGCGTGTTTACTGGCGGTACATCCCTCATTTGTTCTCCCCGCTTTCACGAAGCTTGCCTTTGTTCGCCCGGGTAAGTGTCGCGCCTCGCCGACAACCGACCCAACCGACCCCCCTTGATCGCGCGCTTGCGTTTCTTCCACTACTTTATGGCAATCATAATAATCGTAATAGAATATAATGCAATATAATAATAATAACAATAATGAGAATGGTAAGAATATTCGTAATTATCTAAATTCTCTCGCGGCTCCTGTACCTCTTCTCCCGACGTGATATATAATTCCTTCTGTCTCTCACGCGATTTCTCTTTCACATTCTCTCCCTCCCACACACTCTCGCGCTCTCACGCTTTCTTTCTTTCTCTCTCGCTCGCGCACACATACACTCTCTCTCACTGTATCGATTTTTGGTTGTCTGTATAAAGGACATTGCGTTTATTCGAGGATGGCACTCAGACACGTATTGCTTGCTTACACACGACAATGCCCTTGCTCTGAGAAGCTTCGCTCTCTCATCTCTCTTTCTTCTTTTAGTACCTCCTCTGGTTTTCCCTTCTGCCGCTGCGCGAGTACGATTCGCGCCCGTGCGGTAGTTTTGCAACGGTTTTGTAGATAATGCATTGTATTCGCATCACGATTTGCTGGCTTTTTGTTCTTAAACGACGGCCTATAAGCGTTAAAAAAAGAAGGTGCTCTCGCTCTCGCATGTTGTTTCTTGTTGTCTCTGTTCGCTGTCAGTCGTTATAAGTCGGTGTGTGTGTGTGGCTATGTCGTGTAGCTGTGAGAGTTGAGTTTCAACTACGCGCGGGCTTCGTCTGCGTGGCGAAGGGGCCGCCTATTACGCGAGAGCAGAACGCGGCTTGCGGCTGGTTTGTTTAAATATGTTTTGTCGCGTCTAGTTGCCCGGCTGGCTTGCGTGTATAATGCGTCACTTGGAAACTCGTGGCAATCTCGCTCTACTCTGATTTCCCCACGCCTGCCTCGATCACGCAGGATCTTGTACTTTCATTTGTTTAGCCTCCCTACGCCTCGAACACTCCCTTGGTTTTCCTTTCTACGTCCGTCTGCATCTCCCTCTTCCCGCTTACTCCTTCCCTGCCCTGACCTTCGTTCAACACCCCTCGGATTTCTCAATCTTTCCCTTACGTTTCTAAGAGTTTGTATGGTGAAACGAAGGAATAGTCGATCTTTCGTCTCGCGGTTTAACTGATCCTCGCGTACTTCTTGAAACGCCTACTCGCAGATCCAAATAGAACGTCCAATACTATAGACGTTAATCGTGTAGTATTCGGCATTGTATTTCGGCACCAAGTAATCGTACGGATTACCCAGTATTCTAGCAACTGCACACCTGTTTACAGTAGAACTTCATTGATCCGAAACGACGTTGTAGGACAAAGAGGTTCACTTTCAAACAAGTCCCGCTCGTTTCATCAAGCAAATCGCGTACATCGGCAACTCCACACCGACTCTCTTTCGAATTGAAGTTCTACTGCAACAGCCACACGCAAAACTCATCCTCGATGGGAAGTTCCGGAGGACAGGGGTGGGGGCAAAGAGGGAAAGTCGGAGTGGACTGGGCGTTAGGAAAGTGGGAGTTGGGCTGGAGTGGATTCGCGGTTCTCTGGCGAGGCTGGTCGTCAAGATCCGTTCTCTGCCGGCACGCTGTTCTCAGTGCGAGTTTCAAGGCTCTTGACAGGCTACAAGACTCTAGGAAATCCCGGAGCCTGTTCTTAACTACCGTGGTCCTGGTCCAGCTCGTCGAGGGACTCCAGCCGGGCGATGGGCGCCTCGTTTATCGTGAACTCCCAGGGCATATCCTCGCTAGGCTGCCTCGAGGACTCCTGCCGCTGTTGGCTCGAACTCGACGACGGTGGTTCCTGGGTGCTCGGCTGCCTACTCTCTACTCGTTGGCCCGATTCGCCCGAGGTTCCCCGATGGTTCGTCGGCGGCTCCTTCCTGGACTCGCTGCTACGCGGCCTCTGTCCAGCCCGGTCGGACACCGAGACCACGCAGCTCCAGGGATCTTCGCCCTCCGGCTCCGAGCGCTTGTTGAACGAGCTGTAACTACATGACAAGCCAACTTAATTCTCTGCTTGGATGAAAGCTATCAAATGGCGGGTGAAACCTACCCGCTTCTAAATTCCCCTCTCCTGAAGGCAGCCGGCTGGCTGTGCCAGGCGTGCGGCTGGTGCGCCTGCTGGCCGTTGGGTGGTACCGCCAGGTCAACGGGTTGGCTCTGCGACCTGGTGGGCGCCGTCCTGCCGTTGAGCGCCGCTTGCAAGGCGGTTGCCAACGCCGATGTGTCCGACGTGACGGTGAGCCGGGACGTGCCCGAGGACGTGGACGTCGGCTCCCTCGTCGGCGGTCTGCTGCGGATGTAAGCGGCCATCTCTCATTAGTCGATCGCTGAGCGATGCGAGACGCGCGTCGCCGGACCGGGAGGACGCATCTCCGGTCCGCTAGCAGATAGCAGCGCAGTTTACTTGAAGCTCGTGAGATTATGTACAAGGGGAGTCGGGTAGGCCTCTAATCCTCTAAAGAGTGTCCCGAACAGTGTCGCAAGTCTGTCTGGCTGGGACGACTGCCTGCCGCGCGTGTTTACACCATGTGGTTATTGTACTTGTATGTATATATACGACATCGACATTACCAATCATCAAAACTACGACGTACTTCGACGTACACGCTAGTGCCAGTGGCAGAGACGCAAAGGGACTGCTGCCTCGGAAAAACAGTGCCACGGGAGAGAAGGTACGTGCAGGCTCAGCCAACAATGGACCAACTGATCTCGCACAAACACTCCCAATCCCTACATTGTTGATTCAGCCCGCAGATCACTAAACCAAACGCTCTAGCAGATAACATACCTAAAGTTGCTTGTGCACTATGATAATCAGATATCCTACGTATAGTGGCGGTTTCATACTCGCAGTTACTTTCAGCTACTAGTCAGACCTCTTACCTCGCAATAGCAATCTCGGCTTTGGTTTTAATCGACACTACGCAGGAGGGTGAGAGAGTTGATTAAAGCAGGGGTGAAGAGCCGGATATAAGCGTTCGTTCCTCGATTTGTATATGAGTTCGCTGGCTATCGTGAGGGTGAGAGAGCTAAGTGCGTGTTAGGTGAGTGTCTGCTGCTCGGATGGAAGGGTAAACGGTCACGGTATGACGTCGATGGGACTCGAATGTCACGACTATTCAATATTATTGCGTATAACTATCGTCGGAGATTCAATTTGGCCAGAAGTTAAGGCGAGTTTGTCTTGACCTACAATATTGCCAATTAATGAGCACGGATCACAGAGTCGATGGAATTATTGTTATCGGAGAAGGCTACTCTCGCCAAGTTAGGATTGCGCGAGTGTTTCGTACGCGGCCAACAGAACGAGTTAAGCTCGACTTATCAACTCTACTTCCAATGCCAATCAATGATTCACCAACTCGTCTTACTTCCCGATCAACTGAGTTCTAATGAAGTTCCTGCGTCAAACAGAAAGTGGCAACTCAATAGAAACAACAACTAGGTAATAATTAAGAGTTCTCTGGAGAAAAGAACGGATTGCAAAGGTCGTAATGCGCAAATCAGGATTCTAAGAAAAACCAAGGTTTCTTGGAAATTTTCCTTCAAGTGTCTCGTTTCCCCTCAATTTCCCTCGTGTACAGTGGAGTATAGTGGCGTCTCGGTGGAGCGGAGCGAGTGAGAGAGTCAGTAAAGTCGTCGGTCTCTTTTTACAATCGGTAAGTATAGAGTGTTGTGCGAGTGAGGCGTACACAAACGCAATCGTAAGGTACAACTGTTGCTCGGTCCAAGTTGCCGCATCTCAGAAGCTTTCGTAAAACGTGCTACCTTGCAAGTACAAGTCATTCTCATGAGTACGTCATTCGAAAAGTACTTCGTCGAAAAACTCTAAGACCATTGCAAAATGTATTATATATATATAGTATAGTATAGTATAGTATAGTATAGAGAGAGATAGAGAATGATAGATATATGTATAGATATATCAACAAATACTCAAGAATCCCAATAGCGGTAATACTCTATACAGTACCACTAGTTTTTAGAAGAAGAGCTAGAAGAAAGTGTCGAAAGAGTAGTACATATTCCAAAGTGAATGTCGATGTCGATCGTGAGCTCTAAGTATAGAAGAGGGGTTTCTGTACATACATATACTTACAAGAGTGACAGACAATACGAGATACAAATAGAAAGAGAGATAGAGCGATAAGTGATAGCGAGATAGATAGACAAAGAGCGTTAGGAAACAAAGTCGAAGAGATGAGTTACAAGTCAGCTCATACAAAAGTATCCAAAATACAAAAGTTCTAGCAAACGTTACTTCTGCCGACCTCTTCTTGTTTACGTTACTACTTGCGCGACACTGCTCGCAAAAAGGATTCAAAGTATATATATATATAGAGAGAGAGAAAGAGAGAGAGAGAGAGAAGTAGAGAGAATAGAAGAGAGAGAGAGAGAGAGAGAGAGAGTATGAGTATGGTCACCTTCGGAACTTGTCCAACCTTTCCAAAATAAAAGACGCCGAAATCAAATGCAACTGATCCAGGGATTTCGAAAGAAAGCTTTCCAAGAATAAAAAGATCGATTACTTCCTAGGAAAAAAAGGAATCACTTTTCTACTGAGAAAATGATGCCGCACAATATAGAAAGATACATATATATATCTACAGATCGCCGTCGAAAGCGCGCGCCTCTGACCGGCCCATTGGGGGCCAGGCTCGCTCGGGCGATCGGGCGATCGGTCGATCGGTCGGTAAGAGCAATCGCGATCATCGGCCCCGACTAGCTCGAGGGCACAGGAGGTAAGTCGGAGGAGAGAGCGTGGTATCATCCGAATTACGGTGTCTCTAACGGCATTGACGATCGGCAAGATGACGAATGATTGGCCGGCGAGGGCTCCAGGGCCTACCTGAACAAGCCGTGCGAAGTGCTCGGCTGGATCTTGCCGTTCCCGTTGCTCGATGGCGGCGCTGTCGGCGGCTGCGGCTCGCTCGCCGAGCGTTGAACCAATGCCGGGGCACGGCCGCTCGGCCTCGGTGGCCCGGCCGGGGCCGTGCCCGGCACCATTTCGATACTCGAGCTCTCCCTCGAGGAATTCAGGGTCTGCTGCAGCAGCGTCAAGATCAATCTGATGTCCCCGACCATCGAGTGCTCCAGCGAGGAGACCTGCCGCGCCAGCTGATCTATTCTCGCGTTGAGCTCCTCGATAGGCCGGCCTGGTCCACTTTGGAACTCACCTGCAGACACATAGCCCTCACTTTAACGCTCTGTCGTCCTCGTCCTCCGCTAGTCGACTATCTAACGCAAGTATTCATAGACGTCCCTCGCGGAGGGAGGTCTCCTTATTGATTGGCAAATCGATTTCGATAAGGCGACCTTATTCCTCGAGGGACGCCTAGGGATACAGCCATGAGTACTGCACCGTCGGCGAGAATGCTCCCATGGACTTTAAGGTCCGCTTGATTTCAACAATACATGAGAGGATTATTATACTTCTGTGAGAGCCATCAGTCGTATAATCGATGATAACTCGATAGGGAAAGCAGGGACTCACCGTGCGGCTGAGACTGTTGTGGCGGCGACGGAGTGGTGTAATGACTGGAGGTCGTCGAGGTCGGGTGGACCGCAGTCTGGCCAAGACTACTCTCGCCAGCGGCTGAACTCCGGCGCGCAACTTTCGTCAGTGGCGTTGTCACTGAATACAAACCACCCACCAATTAACGAGCATTCGAAGAGCCGCTCCTCCTAAATGTTCTTCACTGGTCACAGCACAGATAGACATCGTCACAGATAGAGCTCGCGTTCGAGTCGTCGCGTCGTCGCGTCGTCGCGTCGGCCCTCCAACCTCGAGAGGACTATCGCGCAACTACTTAGAGAATGAAAATCAGTCAAAGCAAATCCGATAACTACTATCGACGACTCAAACGCGATCCAAAGTGCGCATTGGCACGCGACGGTGCGAGAAGGGTGCGGGCACCGCGCGGTCCAGTTTCTCAAATCAGTGGCTCCCACTCCCACTCCCACTGCCGGGATCGTCATCGAGCGCACCCAGGCGGTATACGTAGGTACTAGGCAAAAGAGCTTCCACTACCATGAGAATACGGGCCGACGACGGGGCATACTGACCCGCGGCGACCAGGCGGGGGTGTTACAAGGGAAGGAAAGAGAAAGATATAGATAGATAGACAGAGATGGATAGAGAGAGGGGGCTCGACAGACTACGCGCAAAACGTGTACTTACTTTGCTTGGCAAGATAATCGTGACTCGTCAATGGTTGCAGATGGATCTTGTGCTGACGAAGGTCCGGTATGCTGCGCTTGAGATGGGTTAGCATGCCTGAACAACCAGGTTTTAAGGTGTTAACGAACTCAGGATCCAAACGCAAACGCAAAAACGTGACGCCGCTTACTTACACCGGAGAACTTACGGGGCCAAAGAAACGATAGAGAGAGAGCGAGAGAGCGAGAGCGCGAGTGAGAATGGAGTCTGCTCGTGGGTGGGTTGTCGGGCGAATGAGTATCGAAAGAGAATTCTTTGAGAATGCAAGTGGAGCGCAGAGTAAGATTGGTACTCGGGCTCGATCAACGATTAAGCTGATAAGAGATAGGCAGGCTACGCTTAACTATGGAGAAAGAGAGAGAGAGAGAGAGAGAGAGAGAATGATGGACACGTATGGAAATGTAATTAGATTGGTGGAAGATAAATGCCAGCTTGTCACTTGAGCGGTTGTTTGTACAAGAGGAGAATCTATCTAAGTTCTCTAGGGAGAATACGTCTCCTCTTCTCGACGGGAGCCTTTCCGAACAACTCTTCCTACTACGATGTCCATTCGATGCAAACTTTCTGCCCTCGCCAAAACTATATTACAAGTTCAACTCTCGCCGGCGGCGGCCTCGTGCCCGAGTGACTGAAAAAACAAAGGTCAAAGAAAAAAGTCGAACCGACAAGCGAGATACAAGTAGTATCGCAGGAGGAAACCCAATGCGACCTAATGTCATACCCTCGCATTGGCCACTGGTGTGCAGACTAAGTGAAGCCCTTAAACCTAATTAAAAAAAACAGAGTACTTTTATTTACAAGAGGAAAGACTAAAGATCTCAGTAAAAACGGATGCAGAGTCTAGTCCTAGGATTCGTATGTATCATAAACCGAATTCCGAGCAAGTCATTTACCGTGTGTCATCCGGAGCGAGGTGGAGAGGTCGTCAATCGATCGGGCCACTTATATCCCACCAACCTAATGTATGTACAAGACACTGTGGAGAAGCCTACGAGAGAGAAGGCTGTCCTGAAAATCGTAATCGGCCCTTTTCTCCGCTAGTCTCATCCCTAGCCTAGCGAAAACTTCCCTAGGGAACCGGCGCGCCATCTGGCAAAGGGGGGCTCTGCTGGGGGGTGGTTTCTGGGGGCAGGGGGGGGGGAGAACAAGGGGGTGGGGCGCGCGCATATCTCCTCAAGTCTAATGTAGTATTTCATTGCTTATCGTGCAGAGAACAACATTCCGCAGACAGAGAAAGAGTATATAGTAGAGGGATATATACACACATATATATATAGAGAGAGAGAAATGTATATATGTATGTATATATATTGTATAGAGTAGTAGGAGAGGAGGAATAGAAGAGCAAACACGAGAACTCGTAAGAAGCATTACTTCCCCCAAAAAAGAGGGGCAAATGTGGTAAGAGCGAGATGGAAGAGGGAGGAAGAACACTGGCGCGAACATGCTCACCGGTGATTGAATTGAGGGTGGAACTACGCTGCTTGGGCTCGTCGAAGTCCAGGTTCATCGGCGTCACGTCCCGACCTGCCTTCTCTGTGCTGAACTCCAAAATCCCGTGACCGCTCCCTTTGTCGCTGCCACGGAAAACAGTACTCGTGCAACAACCTCGTTTAAACAACTCACTTGTACCGTACGCAGGGTTTGCATTCATTAATTGATGAGATAGACCTTATCCTCTCGACAAGTTAAATTCGATTTTCACGTTAATCTCAACTTCCCGAGACTCGGGAATGCCAATGCTGATTAGAGAGAGAGGTGAGAGAGAGAGAGAGAGAGAGAGAGATGGGTGAAGTAACAAGTGAGATCTAGGAATTTTCGCGGCTCCTGCCAGCGAGTCTCTACTTCCGACTAGTCCGGCCAACTATATATATAGTCATCAACAACACTTAAGAACCCACTAAACCACATGGCCGGTATAAACAATATACCAATTACTGCAGTAACGTGCAGTAACAGTCAACGGTCACTAGCTGGCTAAAGTGAACTAGAGTGGTTAAGGGAGAGAGAGAGAGAGTATGAGAGTAGTAGTAGAGCTAAATCCTCTGCGTACGCTACTGGTGGTGTGAGTAGATAGAGAGTTCTACGAGGGGTAGGTGGGCGGTGGGGTGATGTCGAGAAGTGTAGGGTGTATGTGATACTTACTACTCTTCCTGGTCATCCTGGAAGGACTCCTGGCGGCCCGGTCGAATGAGATTGGAAGTAGGTCCCCCGGGGCCTCGGCGGGACCTTGGTGGACGGAAAGCGTATCTCCTGGCGTCGATTTCTACGTCGGTGGGCGTGCTGACGGGGAACCTCGCTGATATCGGATCGACACCTGCCTGCTCTTCCTATGGGCGGGTAAAGGGAAAAGATGCGGCAAGACGTGAATGCCGTTCGCTCGGTCTCGAAGGGAGGCACCGGCCGGCCGGGCACATGTACACACACACATACGATACGATACGAGATAGGACTATATGTAGTTGTAGTATATATCTATCTATGGAGGATGATAAGTAGTCTAGTGGTGGAAAGTGTACATACGTCTCGCATGTTAAACGTGATCTCGAGGTTCTGGCTGAAGTGATTGGAGAACTCGGGGTAGAGTGCCAGAACGTCGAGCAGGTCGTCCCTGTGGATCTTGTGGAGATCACAGTAAGTCAAAGCGCGCACGTTGCAAGAGGACTTGCCGACGGTCGGATATATGCAAGGATTCTCGCCGAATATGTCGTCCTTGCTCAGGATGGCCATTACGATGTCGTCCTTCAAGATCTCTATGCTGCCGCGCGATATAAAGTAGAGGGACGTTAACACGTCCCCGCGATGGACTAACGTGTCACCCGGTGGTGCGTGTGTCGTTTTAAACTTTAACGATAATGCCCTGTGCCCAAGGAAGAAGACATTATAGTTGGAACCCCTACTCGCGAGCAGCGCTACCTAGCCACAAGGATTTCTCAGCAACGCGCAATCGTATTTACAAAGGATCTATCTGGCGATCTGCTGGAGAAGCAGAGCAGCTCAGCTCAGCGACGATGAGAAGCTCGGCCGACGGGGACTCGACCGCGGAACCGGGCCGGCTGGAAAGGATGAGAGTCCGAGGGAGCTCATCGGTCGGCCAGAATACTCGGACCTGTCCGGAATACAGGAACGCGGATTGGGCCGGCGACGGGCTCGATCGCACCCTTATCGACTCTAGGGGACGCCGCTCGGGCAGGGTGCCGGTCGGCCAAGCTTATCATAATAACGAGTTGTGAGGGAGGGAAGCTCTCTCCGCTAGCTCTCTAATGACTGGCGCGCGCGCGGCTAGCTTTCTCTTGTAATTGGCAAATTCTGCTCTCTTTTCTTTTCTTTTTTTTCTTTTTTCTATTTATTTTTGGGTTAGTGAACTGGTCACTCTAGGCAGGAACCGGTACCTTAAACAACCGGGACTGGCGCCCTCGAAGGCTCGACAGTTGTTCAAAAGGTTTCTGTTCAGATGTAGACAGATGTCCGCCTGAAGGCACTCGGGAAATCCTTTGAGAACACTGTTCATGTCGATCCCGTTCGTGTAGGTCCACGCGTGCTGAAAATACTCCTCGAGCCGCTGCCGAAGCGGGTTCGGGATCTGATGGAACTTTATGAACTCCCGCACCCGAAGCATTTGCGTGTGATATCGCGCGGTCCCGCTGTAAAGCCTTTGAATGATCGCCGAGACATTACCGAAGATACTGGCGTACATCAGGGCTGAAAACGGAATCGAGCGATAAACACTGGGCACCCCCCTGCTACGTGTCAGTGGAGTAGATATAGATAGGCGTCGGGGCCGACGCACAAGAATCGGTCTCGGGCAGACCAGGAGTCACTTACATCCCATCAGCATCACCACTATAGTAAATATCTTCTCGGCGTCCGTATTAGGGGCGACATTCCCGAAGCCCACCGATGTTAAACTACTGAACGTGAAGTACAGCGCTGTTATATAGCAACTCTAGACAACAAACGGACAGGAATTCACGATTATTAGTGTACCGAGCCACCGCTCTTCTCTCTGTGTCCATGTATCTGTGTCTCCGTTCCTCCGATCTCATCTCATCTGATTTGATCTGTCATCTGGCTCGTCTAGACTCGCGCGCCGCTAGGCGGCGCGTCTACTACACTCTACTAGCTATGTATGTATATCGCAACAGCACTCTAAACCATCTAATTGTAAGCGCCAACAAACTCTATGTGTATGTGTGTCTGTGTGTCTGTATAGGTTTCTCCTCAAGTTAGTCGTGTTAGTATTGCCATCGCGGGTACGTGGTTAGGTTATTAAATCGCATATATCGTCTCTCTCTCGGTAGAGGAGCGCGCGCGCGCGCTTCGTTGAGGTTTTAGCCTGTTCACGACCCCTCCAAGCAGTGCAGGGAATGAAATCCGATCGATTAAATCAGTGAATTGTCGTTGAAAGCGCACGGATTTGCTTCACCTTTATACTCGGCCCTCCTGTGTTATTGTGGGAGTAGAACTGATGCGTGTCGTTCGCTAGTATATCCAACCAGCCGACTTTGTTCTTCAAGGACGGCCTCTCGCCGTACCCTATAGCGTACCTTTAACAGATACACCGGTTAAATATCGCTGGCCTCGCTGTGCACGCCGCACATCGCGCTGACCTCATGCTAGTCGTGCGTGTCTGCCGGGCAGGCTTCGCTGAGGTCAGACGATCCTCGCTCCCGACGGAAACCAATCGACACCGTGGCCCTCGCCCTTTTCCCTCCCAGTGAGTAGTCGCTCGGTCTAGCGAGGTCGCCGGAAGAGCGGGCTTTCACTTTCACCTTTTCCTTCTAAAGGACCTTTTATAACCCCCCAGCCATCCTCGAATTCTTGGCCCAATTAAAAAGTCTCTCTCGTCGCGACGACCTCACGAGACGGAGAGAGACGGAGAGAGAGGGAGGGAGAGTGTGTCGATTGGTTTCGGGGAGAGGAGAGTGGGACTTTGGTTTTCGACGATGGAGGAGGAGGTCGGCGAGTAGAGTCGCTCGATGATGCTTGGTGCTCACCATATACAGGCCGCCCAGTGAGCAAAGAGGGCGAAGGTGGCGATCAAGAGGATCAAGACAGCGGCGCCGTACTCGCTGTATCGGTCGATCTTCCTCGCTACTCGCACGAGCCGCAGAAGACGGGCGGTTTTCAGCAGGCCGATCAAGGTCGTCGTCTGCAAAGAAGGCGTGATATGGTCCATCGAGAGAGATCGAGCCAACTCCCGGCTTCGGTCTGTGTAGCACGCGGCCCCCCACCCACTCAGTTCACCGCTCATCGCCGCCAACAGACTGACAATCAGACTCAACTCACCCGGACCAGTGCCCATTCGATATCACCTCTTTTTTCGGTACAATGATGCTATCGAATGTCACTGCGTCCGAACCAGTTCCGCCTTTCTTCCTTATTCCTATTGTTATTGTCTAGTGGCTGGTGAACACTCTCGGTCAACCCCTTCTTGTCCTATGTACACAATTTCTACTCGTCTACTTTCGATCCTTTTCTCGGTCTACTCGTGAATTTTTCAGACGTACCGCTTTCGTCCTTCTCTACATATATTGCCAACATATACTAAAAGCTAGATTATGTTGATGGTTAGTTAAAAGTTTGCTGCACCGCGTATAAACAGCGTGGAATTTAATTAGAAAGCTCCGCTTCGTGAGTCAAGCGCGCAGAGATCATGGACCACAGATGATCGTTCTAAGAACTCGCCGAATTTACAGGCCATCTTTGTGATATTTACAAGATATTTGCAAGATATTTGCAAGATATTTGCAAGAAATGGCAGATATCTAGATGGAACAGTCTTCTACGGTTCGAAAGTATATCTGTTAAATGCCAAGGTCCGAGATTGGGTAAGTCTGCTACTTTTAAAGGCACTCGGCTGTGTTTCCTCTTGGTCCTTACCTGGAACAAGACCTCGCGGGGCCTTCTTTCGATTACACGACACATGGACAAATACATGTATATACTACCAGACATATCTACATGGACGAGATCCATTACGCGAGTGTTTTCATGCAGACTCATCTATGCTCCAAAAAATTCACCAACTCGACTAACTCAGAGTTGGATTATAGAAGTGTCAGGAATAATTTGGTCCTCGTTGGGCGTGCAGATTGCCTGGTGAGAGAATCCCGAAGCTTCAGGTCAGACAGAAACGGGAACAAGTGCGAGGACGATCAGAGCCGTCTGACCAAACTCGGGTTCTACTACTTGCTACTGATTCTACTAGTTGCACCTTGCACCATCTCAATTCTCAACGCAAACTTCGCAAACAACCAACACATTTACAGGACAAACAAACACTGTACATCCGCGCTAAATTGCGCCTCGGATTTTGCCCGAGAGGAGTCGAGACTGAAAAATAGAATTTGCATAATGAATCGCTTGAGAGAACCAGGCAATCGGCAGATCGCAACAGGCATCGCACACACTCGCACAGAGAGGTGGGAAGAGAGGCGAAGCGGAGAAGCGAGAGGAACAAAGAAGGAAAATCACACACGTCGCCGTCGATTATGTACAGAAAACGTCCGAGCACACACACGCACACACACGCACACGCACATACGGAAGGACACTAAGCCAGACAGACAGCAAAGAACAGAGTTGAAAAGAGAGTAGAGAGCAAGAGAAATAGAGAGTAGAGCGGGAGAGAGAGAGAGTATTTGGCACGAAGTCCGTCTTATTCCTCAAAAAGCGTAATTACAAAACCAGAAGCTAAACGGCCGGCAAAGACAATCAGACAGAGACAGAGAGAGAGAGGGGGGGAGAGAAAGATAGAGTGGAAGAGAAACGGACTGGCAGAAACGCACAGAAAGAGTGTCAAGAGTGAAGTCGTTTGACAGAAGTACACACACC
The DNA here is from genome assembly GCA_963675795.1 of Crossocerus cetratus. Classification (NCBI taxonomy): domain Eukaryota; kingdom Metazoa; phylum Arthropoda; class Insecta; order Hymenoptera; family Crabronidae; genus Crossocerus; species Crossocerus cetratus. Next base: position 285,301 of record OY776664.1, read on the forward strand.
AGGCCAGGCTCATACGGTATCTGTACAGCTTGCAACTTAAGCGTAACAATAACACAAACAAACAAGATCGGTGAGGGGGCGGAAGGGCGGGGCGGCAAGAAAAAAAGCTTCGACCAATGTGAAGAAGTGGGACGAAAAGAGAGTCGTCTTTCACGGAGTCTTCCAGAGAGAGAAAGAGAGAGAGAGAGAGAGAGAGAGAGAGAAAGAGAGAGAGAGTGGGAAAAAGAGAAAGACGAGAGCGTGTCAGTATCATTATCGAGATCATTGCAGGGATTCCGATTGGCATACAGGCTGTCCCACAAACTCATTTCCATATCTAGTCACTGGCAAACAAAAGACAAACTGCATTATGGGACACCCTGTAGATGGTTCCGCGTGTGTATGTGTTTTCAGCCCGGGGACACGGGAATAAGCCTCGAGATTTCTTGGTCGCAGCTTGGTCGCAGGGCCGTGAGAGTGTGCGGGCTGCGTCTGTACGTGACGGGTAGGCAAAGTGAATTTGGCCCTCGACTTCAAAGAGACCAGTCCCTCGGCCAGTTTGCTTTTATCTCGGGAGAACCTAGCGGGACAACCTCGAAGCCATTACTGGCGAGGGCGAGTGACGGGGCGATCGCCACGGGAAATTGCTCAAGACTGGTCGAGGAAAAGTGTGCACCGTTCGGAACACGTGACGAAGAGTAAAAGAGCTCCAAGCGTGCACTCGTGTAGGCGAATGCGTGCCCGTGAGTTTTCCCGCTGTTTGGTGGTAATCGCGCCCGGAGAAGAGACCGCGCCACTGGGTTCGGATGACTTGTGAGAAATGGAGAAAAACTATTTATAATTAACTGGACGCGCCGAGGCGTCGATGCTTGGTAAACGTCTCTGTTGGTGCTCTAGCTACGAACGAGTCTCTCTAACTATGGGGCCCAATCGTTGCAGACATTGGCTTCCGTTTCCTTCCTCATTAAAGACCTCGGACTAATTATCCATTCATTGATTCATTAATAATATCTGAGAAAACGGAGCCAACATCTGTCCAGAGTGCGCCTCTAAAGCTATGCCAACTATCTAATAAAAATCACTCTGAAACCTTGTCAAGTGGCAGCAAGTATGTTCTGCTCTCCATTCAACAAACTAACACGCGAGTTTATCTTACAAATTTCGCTCTCATACCCAAAGGGCCGGCAGAGTGAAGGGTGGGCTTGGGGTGTTGGGGCTTAAGGAAGGCCAAGTGGGCTGATGGGGTGGTGGGGTGGTGGGGGTTGTATGTGGGATACTCTCAACGCTACCATTTCATTACTCTGATGCAATCGGGGACTCTCTGATTAATAGCGCAACTGATCGCACGAAAGCTCTCCAGTAGATATTTACAATGTACAAGACTAACACTCTGTTAAGTAGTCCACGCCTCGCATTTACATGCAAACTCCCTTCACGATTAGCCTGCGGCGGGTTCTCTTCCGTTTTTGCTTCGAGTAGCTAGGCTATATGGTATAGTATTGGCTGGCCGCGGAAAACGTCCGAGAGAAAAACACCCGGGGAACGGACAGTAGTACGCACAGCTCCCGCAGTGGTCGTCGAGAACTTGTAGTGCAGGAACGCATGTATCTCTCGAGGTCAATAGCACATCTCGCAATCAAGTGACGTGTTGTAAGCAAAATCATCAATCGGTACATGAGAGAAAGAGAGACAGAGAGAGAGATAGAGAGATAGAGAGAGAAAGAGAGATAGAGAGAGAAAGAGAGAGGGAGAGATAGAGAGAGAAAGAGAGAAAACAGAGAGAAAAATTGATTGGCTGCGGTGGTGTCTTTCGTCAATTAAATCTATTGAGATATCGACTATCACTGGTGTAGCACGAGAAAACGTGTCGAGTCGAAAGCTGCATTTCGGGAAATTTTGGAAAGTAAAATGAAAGACAGAGAAAAGGTCAGCCTGTGAGTGAGCGAGACAGAGTTAGAGAGTTAGAGAGAGAGTTAGAGAGAGAGCGAGAGGGATAGAAAGATAGAGAGAAAAAGAAATTTGGAGAAAAAGAGAGGGCGCTCTCTTCGATTTCTCTTTTCGCTTGTGAGTGTTGCCTCATTCGGAGACGTGTCTTGCGTAGTGTAGCTGTGTGAGTATGCGCGTGTACGCGCGCTTCTGTGTATGTGGGTGTGTGTGAGTACGTGTGTATGTGTGTTTGTATCAACTAACCTCGTCCTTGTCCAAGCCGAGCTACGAAAACGTTAAACTGAGGTTAAAATTACGTTCGTTCATATTCGTGAGGATGAGGTCTTTCTTTCTTTTTAGGCTTTTGGCTCTTTGGCTTAGTCGAAAAAAAGACAGAGAGGGAGACAGAGAATTATATTATATATATATTAATAATATATGTATAGAAAGAGACAGAGACAGAGAGAGAGAGAGAGAGAGAGAGAGAGAGAGAGAGAGAGATAGATAGATAGAAAGTGAAAGACAGAAAGAGAGACAGAGATAGAGAGATAGAGATAGAGTGGAAAGCACTGTACGCTTCATTGTTGCCGCAAAAAAAGCTCGGGGCACAAAACTTGTAGATGCTCCTTAAGATTAGAGAGAGATAGATAGAGAGAGAGAGAGAGATATTCCTGCTTTCTCGTCGACACGTGGCAGGCGCAGAAACGGCGTACAGGCTCGCCGGGACATGAATATGTTTCGCAAGTAATCTCGTAAGTGAGAAATCGATAACGAGAGAGGAGGAGGGTGGTGGGTGAACGAGAGGGGGTGGCGCGAGCCCTCTCCTCGCGCGAGACTTGACTGCTGCAGAAAGCCACGCACTTCCCTGGCTCACTTTCTGCCCTGCTTCGGGGGTAAGGTTGAACCCCTCTGCTCGATGGGAATGCAGACGCCTCCGGGGGTGGGTGTGGTGTCGAGGAGAGAGAGAGAGAGAGAGAGAGAGAGAAAGAGAGAAAGAGAGGGAAACCTACGGGAAATGGGGCTGAGATCTCTTGGAGCCTCGATTAAAGACCTTCCGCGACACTTGGATCGCAACTCGAAACCACTCGATCTGATCTGCTGCTTCTAAGCCCTCGTTAATAAGCGGCAAATCATTGTTACACTGCGAGAAATATGCTCACACAGAATATTGGTAATTATGCGAGTAACAAGTGCGCGCGAAACTCAAAGGGTTAATAGTTAACTGAGTGATGCGGTTAGTATTGAAAAATCAAAAGGTGACGTCCCATGTAAGGCGAGTGGACTCGAACAAAAGGCAAAGCGCTGCATTGTCCCAGAGGATTCAATCCAATTAACCAAAGCTAAAAAGTCCGTCGAGCGACCAACATTTCGCCTCTGCACACCGAGACACTGCACACTCATAGCAACAGATTCCGACATGCCTCGAGCACGCCCCTCCAACCGGCCAGAGGAAACTTAATCGCATGGGAGGAAGTGAACGTAATGGAAAACGGCTAACTTTCCCCGCCGCACTGCTCCGCCGACTAAACCAAACATGAAATCATAGCTCAGCAAAATAGAGAAAAAGTCACTGCGGGGGGGATGACCAGGGGACCACGGGACCACGGGACCACGGGACCAGGGGACGAGGAGGAGGAGTGAACCAGAAGAACGTAGGGAACGAAACGACTTTTAATGGAAAAGAGGATGAAAAAGAGATTCGCAATGAAGAGACTGACAGTGAGAGAGATCTTCTACTCGGACCAGCCGGAGCAAAACTCTTCACAGCGAGACAGAAATAGATAGAGAGATAAACAGAGAGGGACGGAGAGAGAAAGAGAGGGGAGAGTCACTAGAGTTACTTACACATTTAGAGACCAGGAGTGTATGTATACGTGTGTGTACAGGCACGTGTAATCCGTGAAATAAAGGGGAGTCGACGTCCCCTCCCCAACTCACTGCCTCATTAACTTTAATGCCAATGAGAGGATTTCACTTTATAAGCCTCGATTCAGCCAAATTTCATCACGAGCTATATTCCTATTACGTGCGTGTACGACACGTCGGAGGGTAAAAAGTGTACTGCAAAATCGATCAGATTTCCATCAATTACCATCTGGCCGTACATGTAACAGTGTGCACATTAACAATCGTGGAATGGACTAGTCTTCGACGAAAGGAGAGACAGCTAGACAACTAGATAGACAGATAGAGAAAGAGAGAGAGAGAGAAAGAGAGAGAGAGAGAGAAAGAAGAAATCATTCAACACCGAGAACGTCGAAAAGGGTTGGGGGTTTGGGGAGAGATTGGGGGTGGGGGTGGGGCACAGAACGAACTAAGCACCAGAGTCTGGTGAGACACACCTATGGGCACTTATGGTGGGCTCGGCATGTCATCCTAATCATATTTATGAGCTAACATCGACATTCTAGTAACTCTGGCCAAAAATCTGACGCTCCATCCAATCACTTCTTATTGCGGCCGACGCGCGTCTATCGTCTATCGGCGAACAGGACGTTCATCGTTCATCGTTCATCAATCTTGCCATTTTCGAATGACTGGAAGGTCAATAAAGGCGTTAATGCGCTCCTCGAGGAAATTGCGCCGCTGCCTTTCGAGATCGTCGAGGCTTCTAATTAAGTGTATTGGACTAGCCACTAGCAAGCAGGTGGCCAATTCCAGCCGGAACAAAAGATCGCCGCGCCGATCAATCTCTGTTGGTTTGCAATCGAGTCCGAGGCTTCGGGAAGCGGAGGCGGAGAATTAATACGCTAATGAAGAAGCGATCGGCTGGAGGTCAGGTCCGGCTAAACAACGAAGATAGTCCTGAAGTAGAGGAGAAAGTAGAGCAAGAGAGGTGAGAGAGAGAGAGGTAGATAGAGATAGACGGATAGAGAGAGGGGTAGAGAAAGAGAGAGAGAGAGAGAGAGTAGAGTAAGAACACGGAGGCGTGCGACTAGAGGGTTGAAAACTTACCTCGTCAGTGTTGGAACCGACGAAGAAGAGGTCGAAGGGTATCGCGGCCACCATGTCGATGACGAACCAACCCTTCAGGTAATGGACGGCTATCTTTCCTGGATGGGACACCACCTCATCGTTGCTGTTGACGAAAGTCGTGCGAAAATTTATGATGATGTCCACAATGAACGTGACGTCGACTGAAAAACAAAAGTCACCTTTAAAGTTCCACCCTCAAGACAACAGTTCTCCCCCAGTGCGACAATAAGCCCACTCACGGCTAGAAACTCTAATTGGTATTTAGCTTCAAGATCCCAACTGTCTTCTTTAATTAATTCTATTTCCTCTCGTCCGATAGTCGCGTGCAATACAAATTCTTCTAAACAAGCCTCGCGAGGCACACTCGAGCGATATTCTCTAGTTCTCCCTTGACAACGTTACTTTCACAATCGCGTACGACACGGGGACGGGGAAGCATAAAGAAAGGCGGGAAAGGGGTTGAAAGGGTTGTGGGCGTCGAGCGACTAATAAACGTCGGAAAGTTATCCTGGCCATCTCGCGTGGGGTGGCACTCGAGGGTGCGATACTCGTCGGGGCAGAAAAACTGCTAATACTCTATCACCCGTTATCGTCCCCCTGCAAACTTCTCCTTGTTGCGTCATTAATACTCCTCGGCATTATGTAATCTAGCAAGTTTCATAAATATTAAGTCGCTGATTATATTTCTATGTTATGAATGAATTGAAATGTTTGTCACCTCTGCAAGATGGTCACAGAGCTGTTGACAAAGTTCTCTCACCTACGAGGTCTATGATGACTAAAGGGTCGTCGCTGTACTTCTTGTTCTTTCTGCTGTTGTAGTCGGGATCGGAGAGGACGAACGCGGCGGCGTACGGCGTGAATATCGCTGTGTAGATGACGAGTAGTAGTATCAGCCAGTCCCAGACCGCCTTGAACGGCGAGTAGTGCAGTATGGTCCACTTGTGGATTCGAGGCGACTGTAATTTGTACTCTGGGAGGACGTCCGCTCCAAGGGACAGCACCTGCGGCACACCAGATACCATTCGACCAGATGAGAAGAGCTCGTGATTTTCTCGCGGCAATGAGAATTCCTTTCTCCGAGGAACAGTCGTTCGTTCAGCTGAAAAATCCTCAACACTTTCTCAGTCGAGCGAGTCTCAGAAAGTCTATGTGTAGAATAGAAAGTATGTAGTAGGTTAAGAATTGCTGTGGGTTCTAAAGGTTCGATCACAGACACTTTGGGATCTAAAGCTTAGAGAACTTCAATCGACAATCTACAAACTCTACTCTCAAGTCCCAACAATCAAGCGACTGTAGAAGAATAAAAAGTGAAAGAGTCCTTAAAAAGAAACCGGCGTCGAAATCACTAGTAACTACAGTGAGCCGCAAGTCACATCACCTTCTGCGCAATGTCAACCATTCTCCAACCCAGGCTGCGACAGGCTTATCCAAAGGCATCAACCGAGCATGGCGCATCGATCCGGCGCGCAATTACCAATTCCTTGCCATCTACATCATCGACACCAGCGGCACAATGACACGAGTGGTCTCGCGTCTCGCGTCACCTCGGTGGCAGAAGGACCAAGTGGAATCGGGTCGCGATCCCTCGGTGCCGAGTGCCGGTGAGTTGCGAGGTGTCATGTGCCGAGTGCCGAGTAGTGCGTGCGCTCCGCTGTCAAAGTTGCTCTTTCGAGTTGGACATTTGCGAGGAGTTGGCAGTCGGTAAGCTCTCACCATACGCTCTAAGACTCTAATACCCCTCGCCCACTGACTTCCTCCAGGCGGACCAGGCGTCGCGCGCTCTCTTTCTCTTCCCCCCGTTGGCGACCGGCTAACACACTTTCGGCGAATCAGCCGGCTGGAATCGGGCCAGCGGCGCTGCGAGTGCGAATCACACACGAGATATCCTCACCGCGCCGCTACAATGGCAGAGTCGAGCGGCGAGGCCGGCGAGCACACACTTGTGGCAGGTTAGAAGAGAACATCGCCACGAGAATAGAAACAATTAGGATTCGTGGAAAGTGTAGCAGGTTAGTCATAGGAATGTAAAGGAGCTCGCACACGATTCTCGGAGGGGTTGGCGGTTCGCGTCGGATTTGCGTCGGCGAGTGCGACGCATCGGTCTACGGCGTCTTCCTCGAACTGGGCCTCCGGTGCGGCGGACTCGCGGCTAAGGATATCGATTGGCACGACGCCGCTGTTATCTGCTCCAACTCTCGCTCTCGCAAGCTCGTTTACCGGTGGAGGCGCGGCGCGGAGCGGCGCGGCGGCCCCGCTCGTTTGCTGCTTTCCTATCGGTGGGCTGCTCCTCCTTGAGTGCCGGCTAGCTTCACACTGATGCACCGTGTGAAAAGCGACGCTACTCCCTTCGATTGGCCGAAGCCGAGCGACGCTCGCATGCTCTCACTCCCTTCGTTCCTGCCCTCGGCTGCTTTCTTCCACGCGCTACTTGAGACCTTCCCCCCTTTTCAGCCTCGAGCCCTTATCTCACCGGAATCGGACTCCGCCGCTACGAGATAGCCATCTAGTCAAAGGAGGATGCCAATCTCGCCTCGATATGCCGACTAGCGTGCCCAACTCAAGTGGGATAACCATCTTCTACTCTCTCCAGTCTCCCCACTCACGGCTCACGGATTTCTACGAGTATCTACAAATGGGCGGCTTTGGAATTGTGCTACGCGGAATCCTGTTTGCTGACGCCAATTCGATTGTGGGTAAGGCGAAGCACTGGTTTAGTTTGAAAGTACAAGTGGCAGCCAATCTCTTTGGGCATTCAGTAATTTAATAGAGAAGCTAGGTGTTTTACTGCGAAATAGGTTAACGCGAAATTCCTGTGAAAGTAGGATTATTGACTCAAGAAAACTGGGCACACCAAGAAAAGAAGCTCCCGGGCGATTTTTCACTCGGCCGGACGCCCTCTTCATCATGAAGAGTAGAGAGCTTAAAGGTTCTCGGTTGCAAGCCACGGAGAGAGTGTTTGCACGACATCGATTGCACTTTACCGGCCGTAATAATACCGGAGGCGACTTGGAAAGAACCCTCGTGCGATCGATCGCACGATGGAAAGAAGAAGGTAGAGTCAATGTTCAGCCTCCGATATCCCACCGACCATCCACGTACTCGGCGAGTACTACACTTCCTCCGGCGTCACACTAAACATGTAAATAGAGTGGTTCTATGAGCCAACAGACTCGGGGCCGATGAAGAGGAAGGGGGCGGCCGGCTGACACGAGGCCTGAGAGGATCTCGTGGGCCCTGAAAAAGCCCGAGCGCTTGATGGCAACTTGCCAATATTCGAGGGAACGATGAAAGCCAGCCCAGCAATTTCCCTAACACATCCCACTTAACTCTGATGCGAAACGCGCCGAGTAGACCGGCCCTAAAACCACCTCCACCCCCTTCTACCTTCGAATCAATGGAAAGTCGTTTGTAAAACCGTAAATCAACATCACTGCACGTACACCAAGTCGATAAGGGGACTAGTTTAACCCCTCAATGTTACACAACTCTACTTTGACAAACACGAAATCTGTTGTCACTAATTTCTAAATATTTTTATATCATTTTTAAGCACCATAGTTTTTTATTCTGTTTTAAAGAATTTTAAGTGGCAGACACTTTGGAAGCAGTTGTATGTCGCGTTATCTAGTCCACTGACACAGAATTGCACGGGTAGCAACGTAGGGCACACGTGTTCCCAGTGAGGCAAGTACACGCTAGGTTGGACACGATTCCGATCGGCGCCGCGGAAGCGCCGGCTGTGTTCTACTTAAATGCCAGTACACGGCAGTACGGCACACGCGCCATTTAAGGGGAATTCCGTGGAATTTCACCGCCGCGCCGGACGCAACGCGCACTCGTACCACTACCATTTACACCCACTCCAATTATACTGCGTCAATTAAGTATAATTTGCGGGCTGCGTCACGGTGAAGAGGCGAATTAAGGAGGAGCGCGACCGAAGCAACTTTTCCGATGGGACTTAAATGCGTCGTAGGTTGACCTACTTTCGCGTACAAAGTCCTGGGCTAGCAAGTTTAACTGTTTAACAGCGCTCTCTTACTTTACCAACATTCGTTTCCAAGCTTATACTTTTATTTCACTTTATTAGTTGTTGTCAATCAAACGAAAATTATAATCCCACGACACTGTTTTCAAGCTGGCATCGACACAATCCCAACATCTCGAAGCATCGCGACTTATCTATGGAAATCGACTGCTAAATGCATCTCCCATCGAACACCACTTGCCAAGCAGTCCAGCCATCAGTTCCACTCGAGACTTTCCGTCGCCGAGCTCGACTTAAGTGTGGCCCATTGTACACCCTTCTGAAAAGAGTGCTAGTCGAAGGTGCGGTGGGTTTCGCAAGGTAGTAAGAAAGCGGGATAAAGCAGCAAGAGGGTAGTCAGGGCCGAGGGCGGCGGAAATGTAAATCCGAAGGTGGTGTGCATTATTCATAGGGCCGATAGCTGTGGCATAGGTATCAAGGGGGTGCTAGTTGGCCCCAAGGGGAACGGGGTCGAGATAGCGCGGGGGTGGTGACCCGGCAGCCTCGATCCAATGACGTTGGGTCATTGGATCGAGGCTGTCGGGCGATCTTCGTTATCGTTAACGAGACACGTGGCTGAATTAATGCGGCGGCTCTTCCGATCCCACAGCCACCGGCGACCACCTCGATCGTCCTCAGCCCCCTCTCCATTTCAACTTACAGTCCAACTCCTCTCTTAATATCTCATCCCCACGCTTAATATCCGAACACCTTCATTAGTGTCTCTCTTTCGCTTTGTGTCGCTACCGAGCCGTAACTTACTCCGCCCGCTTTTATTTTCCAGGGAAGCAGGCGGTGCGCTTTGTGAAGCCAAGGCACAAAGAGGCATCGGTGAAAAGACTCGCTCGATTGCTAGTCAATCCGAGCCTGAAAACAGGCGGGTCCGGTTAATTGTGCCGCGGCCCGATCGCCCTCTGATCGTTAATTAGAGGATCGAGGCGTCAAGCGAGCACGCTTTCTCACGCGCCTGCCTCCGGAATTCCTAACCAATTAGAGACTGCGCACCCTAATGGCCGACTGGCCCGAGTAATCGAACGTGAAGCACCTTGGCCGACTGGATGACATTACACGCGCCACTTTGGAGCTATGTTGTTATCCGGCTCGCTGACTCGCAATCATCGGCCGGCTAATGAGTGCCCGTTAACGGTGTATCTTGATCCAGTGCGAGCAAGTGTTCAAGATAGTCGGGAGATATTGGCGAGTCGCAAAATCTAGCTGGGGAAAGTCGAGGGAGAAGTTTCACGAGGGTGAATTCTGCTGACTGGGATTCGGGTAAGAACCTTTCCTTTTTACGCCTCGTTATTTCAGCCCGTTTCGCCCGTTTCGCCCGTCTCTGAACTCTGAAGGTGATCGGAAAGATCCGACGGTTGACGTCGCCAGACAGAGACGTAGTAAACTGCGCCAGGAAAGTCGATCGATTCCTATCGACAGACTCAATTGACTGCTGTCAATCGTGTCTCGAGGTTCGTTCTTACTTGGCCGTCAGATGTAGCCGAGTAAGAAACCCCGGCGAGAAAAGTCGACGATGATCGAATCCCTGTAATGATCACCGTCTCACTTGAAGGAATCGAGTAGTTAGTCGTGTAAAACAAGAATCAATACGACATGAAAAAGCAGGTCGACTCGACTGTAAGCCCTTTCGAAGTCATTCTGACAGGTAGAATGTCTGCTCGGACATCGGAAATAGTATAATTTGCCGGTTTGTAGAAGTCGTACGAGAAGGTGGACATAAGTCAGGAGGGTAGTAGGGGGTCGGGGTCGGGGGGGAAGTAAAATGCGTGGGTGAAATCCGATTATCGGCCAAGTGAAAAACCGCTTTTGCCAGTAAGCTGCACAAGAATCCACGTGCGGGGTATCCGGGCGGAAGGGGGTGGGGGCTGGGGGCTGGGGGCTGGGGGCTGGGGGCTGTGACGAGACCACTGGAGGATTTGGATTAGGAGCAAGGGTGACAGTTCTACACGCACTTACCCGCCTCGTTTACGAGCCCTAACGTCGCTTAATCGGCTGAGATCGGTGGCGACTACCCTTGATTAAACCCGACTGCCCTCGTCGGGCGAGCCACTCGCCTTTTACGAGCCCAGCGCGCTCTCACCGGCGGAAACTAAAGGCCTGTTTGCACGACCTATTTCCGCGCTGACACCCCGCGGAAACGGTGAAACATATTTATTTCGTTGTATAACGGGAACTCGGACGGAGACCTATTTACGCCCTCTATTTTAAGAACTGGAAATGGCAGTGTACGGACGTCGCTGCAAATGTACACTCGGCAGTTTGTTGGGAGAGAAATTCTTTCAGTTTTGTCAAAAGAATTTGAGGAACGCAACGAGGCTTGTCGAAAAGCAAACACACTCGGTTACATGGGGTTTTGAATGTCAATATCGAAACTGATCAATACGAGGACTTGTAAGTCATAACAACGATCGAATAATATTTGCCTTCTCGGCCGACGAATAGAACGGAAACATCTGTTTGTTAGAAACAGTGGCGAGCAGCGGGAAAACATCCTCGCGTGATCATCCACTTTACAATCTTGCGCGAACAATCGCGCCAAACATTTCCCCGCTAAATTCTTAGTCTATATTTGAGAGAAGCCAGTTTTCTCTTTTGTTAGAGAAAGGAATAAGGTGAATTACCGTGGACAGGGTCGATCCAAACTTCTTTTTCTTGCCCTTCGCGAAATAAGAGCGCATCATGGTGGCGGAAACTTTCACCACAAATTCCAGAGTCATTCTCGGCAGCGAGATCAAGTGGCGACGAAGCGCAGCGAGCACAGTGGCAGTCGAGGTTGCGTCGATGCCGAAAGTGAAAATAAGCTACTAGCGCGCCCAAGGAACCACCTGTTCCACTAAAGCCACTTCTCACCAAGGAAATCCCGAGCACACCCTTTCCCCAACTCCTCCCGGAATTCCGCCATTCGGCCCATTCATATTAACACATTCTCCCGATCGGAGATCGAGCCTCATCTTCACCGAGCGACGTCGACTCCCTCGACTGCTGCTTCCGCCGGAAAACACCCAAGACAATACTCGTCTCACTCAACACACCCTCCACGGAGCACCGAGATTCGCCTTTAAAAATACATTCTCGTATTTTCAGTTTGAATTCAATTAAAAACGAAGGAAAGAAAACCCGTCGAGGATCCCGAAGCGGACTCTTCCTGGAGGCCTTCCGGGCTTCCGGTGTCTGGTTTCTGTCTGATGTGGAGAGTTCGGAGAAGCCAGCAGCGGCGGCCGATCGACGGGCTCGATTTCCTCCGTCCTTGCCTCTCTCCTTCTCCGCTCTCGGTGGATTGGCGAGGATCGCTACATCGATGGAACACGATCTGCCCGGTTATCTCCCTGGTCGCACCAACACTCCAATCCAATTACCGGGGAAACCATAGAGGCGGCGGCGACGGCGGTGGCGCGTGCTCCGTTTTTCCCAACACACTCCGTTGACGTCCCGAAGCGCCGGGAACATGTGTCCCCCACTAGCCGAGAACACGTCGCTCCAACATCATCGTCCGAGTAGCAGGACTCGAGGAAAATTGGAGGGAACCACGATGAAGAAAGTTGTTGAGAAGCGATGGTCGAAATCCGGGAGAAAAAAACTTCCTTCCAATGAGGACTCCTGCGGATCTCCGTGTTGGATTGAGGCTGATTGGCTACTCGGAAGGTCCAGGTTTGTTCTTCGAGCACTTATTCACCAAGTTCTCCCAATGAAAATCGATTAGCCGCTGAATATTGTTCTGCTTGTTAAAGAGTTGCTGGCGGGGCCTCCGATGCAAAAGTCTGGCGGGCGCCGCTCCTCCGGACACTCCAGCACCTCGATTTCGCCTCGACGCCGGTCTAATTTCGGAGTGCGGCCACGCAACGCGCAGCTCTCTCGCAAGAGCTCCCTTGCTCAAAACTAAAGGAGGAGGAACTTTCGGGTAAGCAAGCGAGCGCGAGCGGGCGTACGTGAGTGCGTGCGAGCGAGTCAGGGGAGAAACGCTCGGAAAACATCTGCCCCGCTTTCAGCGGCCGAAATTCAAGCTGCAGTTCCTTCCACGCCTCTGTCTGCGTGTGTGCTCTTTCTCCCTCTCTCTCCTTTCACTCTGCCTCTTTCTACTTCCCTCGCTCACCCTTTCCTCCCCTGTCTTCCTCTCCGTATCCGCTCTCTTTTATTCAAGTCTTTCTTTTATCGCTGCTTTTCTCTCTTTCGCCTTTTTATCGACGACTGGCCTCCTCGAATTTCCTCCTCCACCAGCGGCTAACGTTCTATAATTGTTTCGATATCCCGAGCATCGAACAACTCTTTCCAAGCAGCGCGCGAGCGCGAATATAGAAGTCAGAAGGCAGTGAAACCGGCACACGCCTTCTAACGCGGCCCACTGCATCTCCCCGGCTATTTCTGGCAATGGCAGTCGCGTATGTGGCTTTCCCGTGCTGGATATCATGGTGACACGGTGTTATGATGGCGCTGAAATACTTGGCCACCGACTGCGACCTCCTCCCGATCGCATTCAAGTTCGCAATCTTATGGCTCGAGCGAGCGTCTTCATCGAGTGCGCCGACTTGAGTTATGTTGGTTGCGCTCCCACCAAAATAAACCGACCTCGTGGCCACGTGGAAAACTACCAGCGAAAGTAAAGTAAGCTCATCGCTCGCTTCAGAGAGAAAGTCGTCGATGAAAGTTTATTGGTCATTCATGGATTCTAAGATGAGTGATTTTCACGTTTTTATTGATGAGATTATCTGACAATTGTTTTTTAAAGAAATCAACTCGAGAATCAGTCAACTATAAATGTCTAAAATAAAGACAAGTTCCGAGAACAGTCCACTCGACCTCAACATATGACATCCGTCACAAGTTTGTCTATTTCGGTCGACGATGGGCCTATTTCGATGAAAACGATAGTGACTCATGGGAATAAAGAAGCCCAGCACATCTCCTGCTTTTTCAGAGTGACAGATTTCATTCGGTTTCCGAGACTGACACTTCGAAACTCCTCATCCCAAAATTAACCGTAAATTCCAACTAAAACCTCCCTCAAAAAACTCGGTAATCTGGAATCCATCGTTTTTGAGAGAATCGTGTTAAGCAAACAGTCGAGTTGGAATTGTTCCTGGCGTCAGGAGCATTGATAATAGCATTTCACCGGGCCAATAATTGGGTAGAAGCCACTGCTCCCGCGGGAAAGCCGGCTATTTTTACCAGGGAATTGCGTGGCGATGATATATATCTCGGGCATCGCCGAATCACGGCGGCGCCCGATTGGATTTTCAAATGGGTCTTTCATTAGTGGCTAGCTGTCTCCCCTGAAAGCCGCTGCAATTTCGTGAATCAGGAATGGAAGCGGGTCGCCGTTCCCAAAGTCGATTGCATAATACCTCGCTGATTTATGCATGTGCAATTAGAGAAACGCTGTTGAGTACTAAACAGTCGATTATGCCTGCGTCCCTGTTAAGCTAGCAATAAGTATCCTCGTTCCTTTTACTCGGAAGCTTCTGCCGGGTCGATTACTTCACTTTGCTTTAACCTGCTCAATTATACAGAAGCTAGTAGGACAATAGTTTGCTCCTCATTAATATTTGAACGTAAGGAAATGACTGGAGGACGATTTTCGACAGTTGGCCGATTTCGCCTTGACACAGATTGGACATCGGGGATCGAGTTCTGTCGTCGAGGATTCCTGGAACACGAGGGCTCACCCTAACTGGCGAGGCACAGGTGCACCGACCATTAGGCGGGAGGAGCAATTAAGGTGTAGTTAACGAACCTGTGGTTAAACCAGTGGCTTCCCCGGAGCAATCCCCCAATTGGGTCAACGGAATACCGATTTAGAAAGATTGATAACTCGAAAAAGTTCTTCTAGATCATGGAAAACTGTGGTAATCAATTATTTTAATGCATAAGATTGGGATTCATGGATAAAAGAGGGCTAAAGGAGCAGGCTACTGATTCTATTAAACACGAGGACACTGGAGAACGTCCGGCGCATATATCTGGATCACAGGAGACATGAAAAATTCATCTCGAGTCGCTCGACAATCGCCTCGGTAAAAGATTAAACTCGCAACATGCTCGCCCGGCTCGGATACGCTGTGTCCGAGAAGTAGCTGCCGAGCGAAAAACTCCGACGGAAAAAGAACCGTCGGGTGCGGGGACTTTTCATCCACCGTGTGTGCATTGCGCGCGAGCAGGTGGAGCGTTAATCCAAAATCGATGCTACGAGTGGAATCATTTGCTTTAGAAAAGCGGAGTAGCAGCCTCGGGGAACCTCGACAGGCTTAATTCCGAGTAGAGTCTGTTTGCCCTGGTAATAAAGAGCATCGTAAGGATCAGAAATAGGTCGGGATGGAAACATGGCCAGCGCAGCTCTCCACATGTCCACGTGTACAGTGTACACACGCATACCAGGAGACGCGGCCGGAATTATCGTAATGCCGTTGACAAGCCCAGCCTTCTGCCGGTCTACGTGCCCCAATGCCAGAGGTAGAGACATCCAGTCGTTATTAGACTGCGGATTTTTCTGCGAGCTTACTCTTTTCGGATCATTATAAATGTTTAGTGATTTTCTTTGGATTTTTCGTTTCATGATTCGTGCGAATGTTAGATATTAGTTGAAATAGAAAAAAACTGATCTGAAAATAATGGATTTTGCAGGGTTAGCTGGGCACACGTGGGAGATTGTGTTTCGACACGAATGGGGACATATCCAATTAGAAGCCCTTAGTTTTACTCCACTTTTTGTTCTATTCTCGGTCTGGTTGTTGTGGGGAGCGTGTGTGTATGCGTGCGTGTGCGGCCGTGCTCATGCCTGCTGCTTTCATCTATCTAACGAGAGAATCGTGTCCCGCCGCCGAGAGAGAGAGCCTGCGAGAGTGCCGAGCCCGCCGACCTGGCTATCTAATTAGGCTGACGTACGTGTATTTTCATCGCTTGCGTAAAGTAATTCTCGCGCGATCGCCGCCGAAATACCCGCAGCTATGTGGCAGAATTCCCCCGGCCAAATCTCTTTACTTCCAAAACCTATGATTTTTTTCAACGGCTTGTATTCGAAAAAGGTTTGACCTTCAACTTTAAAGTCGATTTAACAGCCAGTTCTTCTTTTTTGAATGCGCGAATATCGTGGAGTTTCCCTTTATACTCTGTGCGATGACAATTCAATTTTATAGTTGTTTTACGACGATTGCGTGCAGCAAGGACGACATTAATAAGTGGCTTCGTTTCTGCGCTCCTTGCTGTGTCATTAAACAGAGCAGCGAACCATTAATACTAATGAATGAATAATATCTCTTCACATTAATACGGGAGCATGGAAAATTGTCCGGCAAGTGGTATAAGAACGGGCAAACTAGGGCAATTAATAGTTGATGGAATTGCACCTGCCGTTTTAGAGCGGACGATTTTTTAAATTAGTTTTTTAAGCCCAGACCTTATGGATTGAGTTCTACGCAGAACTGACACATTGCGTGCTGAAAAAAGAGCGATAATGCTTTCGCTTCGCTTCTACAATTTTTTCTAGTACATAGTTTGAGGGTAGAAGGACTTGGTGTTATTTCAGTCTACTCATTCGAATTGAACTTTTTCGAGGAATCCCCAAGAAATACAAGCGAGTCTCAAAACGGGCTGTGTAATATTAAGATAACCCCTTTCCAAAAATAGCTGCTGTCATTTCCTGGGTGATAAAGCGTGAAATTTTTAATCCCAACTTTCCTGGAAGCGCAGAACGGCGCTCGGCCGATCGTTAACCAAGAAGCTCTGCAGATCTACGAGGCAAACTCTCTCGGTGTAAATAGGGAAGTAGTTAGAAAACAAATTTGCACTTGCTGGAATCGAGAGGTTTCAAGGAAGAAGGTGAGATTGAGCCTATTCACCCTCACCGATGGATTCGATTGACATTGGAACTGAGGATCGTTGAAGGAACGTTGTTCCCAGAGTGATAATAATTCGGCGACTGAGCTTACGTGGTCCGAATACTTAAGACGTGTAATCCGACGGTTCGAAATCAATAGGAGGCTGCGCGGCGACACAACACATCCGTTCTCGGCGGCGCGGCGTCGAGAGCGGCGGCCTAAATTAATTACAAGGTGCACCTTCCGAAAGGATCGGCTTAATTGCCGGGCGAGCGTCGATAGGTTTTAAAACGCAATTGCTTTTAATTCGAGGCCGCCTTTCAATCCCAACTGCGCGTCGCTCCTCCTCTCCTCCTCTCCTCCTCTCCTCCTCTTCGAGTGGAGCGCGGGGCCGGCACGCGCCCACTAAATTCATTCCTCTCACGGAGACTGCTCGCGCTTTCAAAGCTCCAATGGAATTACCGAGCATTGTCGGAATCCGGCTCTCGCGCGCCGAGGATATCTAATTTCTGCGAATGCCTCGGCCGACGTGCGCTTAATCTCCCCCGCTCGAGAGCCGCGCGCGGCTTAAGCCCTTTTAATGAAACGTCACTCGGAATTCGGACCCCACTGAAAAGGGAAACTGCCGATGCGATATCCGCCCTCGCCTTGCGCATTTCACACTAAAACTAAACACACCAACAACTATCATTCTCTCGAAACCAATGGGAAGCGCGCTCGGAGAATCTTGGCACGAGTTCTCATTAGGTCGATCAACATAGAGATTGCAAGTTTTGGCGGAATGATTTGGCAGGAATCTGCCTTCCGCACTAATAAAGGAAGTGCTCGTGATAATCGCGAGTGCTTTCAATACTGCGGACTAATAAAAGCGGAGTGTACCGAGCGTTAGAGGGACACTGAGGAGGGTAATCCTGGGGAAAGGATTCGAGTAACTCGCGATGTAGGACATTGAATCGGGCTCGATTCAACGGGCCTGGCAACGATTCAACGAATTAATATCGTGGAAGCCGCTTGTCCGGGTTCATGAGAAGCGAAACGTCCCGGTGTGAGGATGTCGACGGCAGATTTTCGTGGCAGGTAGCGCAACCCGGAGAATGTACTAGTTTCTCAAGCACACGGATGGTAGGTGTGTCGGTAGGCGAGTGGAAATAGCACTAACACAGGGGCGATACCAAATGCCTGTTCATCCCCTTTGGCCATAACCAGCTCTCGCCGACTGGAGTCGTCGATAGTGTTGTCTCTGAAAACAACGCGTCGCCAGCGCCGCCAGCAGTGCAATTCTGACGCTGCGCCGCCAACAAGTCCCCGCTGGCTTTTCAACTAGGGTTGTTAAGTCGACTTCATGACTCGCTTTAAATCTATCGTAAACCTCTCCAAAGTACTAAACTCGAGCATTCCAAAGGAGAGTCGATGGCTAGTTGATTCTCGGAAGGATGTAATAGAACTTTACTCTACTCGAACCATCCGACTTCAATTTTACCAGAAGCAATAACTCAAACTCAACAAATACCATTGAATTCTCAATTGAACAATTTTTGCAAGCCTCCCTGTAGGAAGTCGACCAGTGAGTGAACGTCGCCTCCTCCTCGCCGCCGCCGTTTGGAGGAGTTATCGACGAAGGCTGAGTCAAGAGGTTGCGAAGCTCTCGCAATTAGAGGAGGTTCGATCGGAGCTAATGGCAACTAACCGCGTTGGGCATCGACGTCCTCGTAGCTGGGTGCGCCGGTAATCGAGCGGCATTACTTTAAATACACGGGGGAAGATCGATCCTCGCCGGAGTTGGATCAAGGGGGAAGAGCGATTCATGCGCTCGCTCGGATGGTTGGTGGCGAACGGTTAGACAGGAGGGAACATTGAATGCGGCTGAGCAGCCGCGCCGCCGGCAATTGGATTAATCGTTCAATCGAGCTTCACTGTCAATGGGACTTGCCGCCCGAGTACCGGTACAATCAGTCCACCGGTAATTATGCCTGCGTGCGACCACCCGGACATTCTCAGCCACAGTCTCTTCCCAACTAGGCTCAACTATTAGTTGATTACCTCATTATGAGCGTGCAGACATTCACAACCCTGATTCCCTTTATAATTCCCAGAAGTTTTCAATTCGATTGTAAATCAAAGTAGAGTTTGGTGGATTTGTCTGGTTTGTTGGTTTGTAATGATTTTCATTGAATATGGAGGAGATTGGTGTGCGTGTGGGGAGGTGGGATTGGAAGAGATGAAGAGATGAAGGAATACGGTAAACATCTTAATCAGAGTGAAAGAATACCTCTTTCGTGAGAGCACCCTTGAGCGGCGGCGGCTGGGGTCCTCCGTTCTCGAGCAAGAGACTCTTGGTGCTACCACCCTTGACCCTGACGCTGCTCCACCTCTGACGCGGCACTTCGGGCACCCTCTCGGTCCTCTCAGCTTCCCTGAGCGAGCCCCCTTTCCCCCGGAGGGCACCGAGGACCGTCGGGGTCACGGGGACGTCCAGCTGCCCCAGGAGATGCTCCGACATCGCTCGAGGGGACTTAATGCAGGTCATTGTCGCCGGTGCGAGCGTGTTTGCCGAGGAGACCGATTTCACCAGGAGCTCCTTCCCCTCCTTCGTCCAGGAGGTGATCTTTCGGCCGAGCGACAAGGTCGTCGGAGCAGAAGCCGGCTTGCCCGAGGAGCCCGAGAGATCCGCCAGCAAATCCCGATCGAGCGGCAACTCCTCTCCCGGCTGAATATCCTCGGCTCCCGGCGGACTCTTGACCGTCGAGGAGGAGGAGGAGATCGGTTCGCGCACTCCGAGGGGACGATCGCCCGGCAGGAAGTGGTCCCTCGAGGTGGACGCGGCGGCGATGCGACGTCTCGCGCCGAACTTGGAGATGCGATTGCGACAGACGCTCAAGGGGGTGCGCAGGCCCTCGATAAGGGCGTCCCGCTCCTCGGAGGAGAGTTCGCTCTCCTCCTGCAGGTCGGAGGAGGTGCTGTCGCTTATGCGAGGGGCAGAGCGGCCGGAGCGGCCGGAGCCGCCGGCGAGCTCGGCCGGCAGGGCAGAGGGATGCAGTGGATGATGCACCTCGTACGAGGAGGAACTGGTGGTCGAGGCGGCTGCCGCTTCCCCGAAGACTCTCGCCGTCCCGTTGGTCGAGTGGGACTTGGCGACGAAGGCCCACTTGCGCCAGGGCTCGTGGCGTTCGCCGGGACGCTCCTTCTCCAAGGTCCAAGGCTTCTCGCTCTCGGTCTCGCTCTCGGCCGGAAGCCGCGCAGCCTCAGCTCCCTCAGCTCCCTCAGCTCCCTCAGGTCCCTCAGGTCCCTCGGCGCCGTCGGCGCCGTGGCCTCCTCCCCCGGCGGACTCCTCTTTGATCGAGCGGGCGATCGAGCCCTCGTCCGAGACGCTCGAGTCCGCGAAGCTCGAGTCCTGCCTGCCGCTCCCTCGCGGTGGTATCTGCTTCCGCCTTATCACCACCGGCGGTGGCAGCCGATTGCTCGCCCTGCTCTCCAGCTGGCCCTTCACCGACCGCAGCGCTATCTGCTCCTCGCGCGAGGACAATCCCGGCGGCTGGGACTTGGACAGTTTTTCCTTGAACAGCTGAATCTTGCCGGATCTTCGGGCCACTCTGCTGACACTCGAGCACTCGCCGAGGACGCGCGCCCTCCAAATTATACCACCTCTTCACAGATTCTACTTCGTCGATTTCTCCTTTCTTTCTTTCTCTCTCTCTCTCTCTCTTGGTTGCGTAGAAAAAGACGCTCTAGCCTAGTACTTCGACAATTTGAAAGACAGTTGGGTAATATATTGTGCTGTGCTCGTATTCACGACTTTGGCTCGTCTCCTCCTCTCTTCTTCACTTTTATTTCTACTTTCTCGTGTCTCTTACTTCTCTTACTTGCGCTCACCGTCGATTGCTTGCTCCAGCCGGTTGCTTTGTGCTTGCGTGCGCTTTAATATCGTGCGTTTCCTCGTCGAGGGTTGCTTTGTACGGCTGTGTGTATGTGTAGTTGGGGTAGGGTGTGTAGGTGTGCGCGTCCAGCTTCCTAGCGCTTGTACGCTTGTGCCATCGTGTGCTCGCAAAACAATCGATCTCGAGGTGGTTCTTACGTGGTTGTACGATTACTTCTTATGGTTATGCGTAAATCGTTAAGTGGCTTAACGTTAGTATTACTAGCTCCGAGGTCCCAGTGTCCTCTGAGAGTGGTTGACCTCGTTTTTGTAAAAATCCTATCTGTGTCGTTCTGCTCTCTCAATCTTGCTCATTTCCTCGACTGCTCGGCGACGACGACGACGACGACGACGACGATGACGACGATCCACCGCGGTTCCGAGTCTCTCACTGGTCGCGCGGGATGAAAATCATTCGTGCCTCGTAAAAGATCGGTATAAAATGTAAAAGGGTCGTTGACTTAAACTTAATCTCGCACTCTTTCTCTCGTTCCCTTTCTCTTCTCTCGCGCCCTGGTGCCAATAAAGGGTGTTTTTCTTTTTAATACGGTTAATAACGCGTGATTAGCAATAATTAGCAATAGTAATAAGTGTAATGGATGGAACACGACGACAGTCTCAGTTGGGAAAAAGTAACTTTCTGAATGTCAGTCTCAATCACAATTTCGTTACGTCTCCTTCCTCCGGGCTCGAGTTCCCTCCCTTCGAATCTCGAGATCTGACTCCAGGCTGTCTGTCTCTCCCTTTCTCTTTCCCTCGCCGCGAGTCAACCCCGCTTTCTGCGTGCGCGCCTCTCTCTCTCTCCCTCTCCCTCTCTCTCCCTCTCTTTCTGCAGTTCAACGCTTTTCCTTCCCCACTCTCTCCCGCCGGGATCCCCGTTTTCAGCTGTGCTACTTCCTCTCTCTCGCTCCCTCGCTCTCTCTCTTTGCTCCTCTCTTCGAGGCCGCTTCAACTCTCGGAGAAATATTGCGCAATGCGCAAGTACGGGATCGCAAAGGAAAACAGATAAGGGTTGCTCTACTCCTCCTCCCCTTGCTGTCCCTTTCACTGGTTAATCCAGCTGGCTGACCCCCTCTATCTCTCTATCTGCCTCGAATGGAGAACGCGGGGGAAGCAGCTCCAACAACAATCGAACCGTCTGGTCGAGTGGTGTCTTCCCGGAGATCGCGGCTCGCACTGGGTTTGGAGGGATGCGCTCTTCTTTCCCGAGGGTCAGAGGAGAGTTCTAGGGAGAATCCGTTGGCGCGCTGCTCTGACGGCCGAGAGAAAGGTCCACTCCGGGCGAAGGATTGGGCTTTGGCACGAGTTAATACTACCGACTCTACCCAATGGACGCGCGAGCCTCCATCGTCGCGACAATTTCCTCTCTCCACAGGCTTCCTTCCCCGCGTACACGCGGCCTCCTAGTAAACGTTCTATGTTCGGCGAATATTGCGCGCTGAGGGAAGTGGGACAGCCCGATTGGCCGAGTGGGCGAGTGGGCGAGTGGTATGGCTTCGCCCCCGGAGGAGTCTATGGTCTATGGTCCAGCGAGTAAGCGCCGACACGGCGATCACAACACAGGCATCACTCGGGGAGGTCGATCGACACTGGCACGAGGTCTCACTGTGGCTGACGAGCAGCCAGCTATCACTGGGAATTGGCTGGGCGAACGCCGGGGATTGGACGCACGAGGTTCCCGTTTGCCGCCTTTCGACAGACCTCCTTCCCGATGGAGGTCGTGCACTGAGCAACGGGTTGACCTCTCTCGACAGGTGTCGGTGTCGCAGGTGGACCTCGCTAATTTCTCTTGGCGCTGCCCTCGCGCGCACTGCTGCTCGACTGGACGGAGTAGGCGGCGAGGATGACCCTCGGCCGACAGTCCATGTCTCGATGTCTCGATGTCTCGATGTCTCGATGTCTCGCTCTGCTCGAGGAGAGGAGGCGATCCTGGCAGCCAGGGGACGGCTGGCCCGCTTTCCCACGCAGAGCCGGCCGAGCGGTTCCGACCACCGCACACACCGTAAGCCTCTCCGGAGCAGCACGGAACTGCCTGCCAGTCAGCCACTCGCGCAGACTTTCCTCTCTCCCTCGCGCGATCTTCCCCTGCTCCGCACCGCCCTCTGCTCCTCGCGTCCTTACTCGCTCTCCTTACTCTCCGTCCACTCGAGGACCCTTGGCGCGCCTGTCCGAGATGCAAGCCAAATCCGAGCGGTTCTTCTCTCCCGCGGCCGATCCTTCTCCGGGAAACTGGGCTGAGATGCCGACCTCGGTTCCTCCTCCTGTCGGCGACGGCGACGGCGGCGGCGACCCACTCGATCTGTTGACTGGGGGCGCGCGCCAAGTTGACCTCTGCGAGGGCGACGGGCCGGGCTCGGTTAAGGCGCCAACACTCCCGACGCGCCAACCGCCCGAAACGTCCCCGGGCCGAGGACACCCGACATCGCAGTATCGCACTCCTCCCTTCGAGTTTGCCGACCTCACTCCCTTTTACCGAGTCGACCTCACCAGTTTTAGTAATCGGCGCGGAGACTCCGATCGCCGAGAGTGCTCGTTCCGGAGGCCTGTGTAGAGTGTAGAGTGTTGGCGCGCACCCTGTTGCCCGTGGAGGTCGGCTAACCTCGGAAGGTCGCTTGACTTGCTCGCGCGTCCTCGTCGGCACTGCTCCCGGAGAGCGCGACCGCTTTTCCTGGACGTGGTGTCGCGAGCGTCGTGTCGCGAGCGTCGCTACGCCGATGTCGATGCCGCCACAGCCGACACCACCGTCGACGACCCACCTGTGCTGCTTACGCTTATTGATTCGTGACGGCGCCGACGTCCGTCCCGCCGCCGACGACGTCGCCGGACTCTCTCGTACGCGGCTGCGCCCTGCCACCGCCTCTCCATCTGCACGCGCTTGCGCCTTGCGCGTACGCCCGGCCGCCCACAACGTACTTATACCACTGCCACTGCTCTACCGGGTGGACTCTTTCCTCGCCAATTTTCAGTTTCCAGTTTCCCATTTTGTTAAACGCGCCTCTTTGTCTTTCATCTACCTCGAGTAGATATGTTCGCAGGGAAGGGTGGAATATGAAATGGGCAGTTATTGACATGGAAAATTGTGTGTCAATGGGATTCGTGGGTCTGAGTTGTTCGAGATCGTTGACCTTCTCGGCTATGATAATGAGTCAGCTGTTCGCGTTGCGAGAGGACGTTCTCGAGATTGGATGAGATGGAAAGTGTTGGCCGAGCAATCGCACTCTTCGAAAGTAGGCATTTCTGGCAGCCGTTCCTCGGGCTCTCCAGCATCCACGCGAGAGAGAGAGAGAGAGAGAGAGAGAGGGATAGGTTTGAGTGAGAGCCAGGTGGAAAGTTGGTCCGAGGTTATCCTCGGGCAGCGCGATCGCTCGAAGCGACGGCCATTGTGCGCTGGTTCCTTGAAGCGGGCGCGCGCTACCCTTCCGTGTTATCAAGGGCCCTTTTCACCGGGATTTTCCCCGGCGGTCGGCGCTTGAGCCCAGACTCGTTTTCACGGATACGCCAGCTAGATATACCGCGCGTTCACGCTCAATGTGACCGGAACACAAGTCGCCTCGCAGTCTTGCCACCTCGGCTGCTCCAATTTCTTCCTACCAACCCCTCGTCCTTCCATCTCTCTCTCCCCCTCTTTCTTTCTTAGCGAGGACACGGAGTGTGTTTACATTGGCGGCGCGGCGTATCGCGAAAGAAAAGTTTTAAGAAGCAATTAACTGAAAGCGGGTCATAACGGAATCGAGTGAGCGGGTGCAGGAGGGTGTGTGGGGCGTGGGCGCGAGTGTGCCGGCTTCCCCGTTGAGGGAGTTTCGGTGCGCAAGGTTCGAGCTGTAATTGTAAGCGGCTCGACCCAATTCCGCCGATTCTTTCGTGCACTCGGGACCAAACGATAAGGATCTCCGTCGGCCTGGCCTTCGACGGAGATCCTAGAATATCAGTCTAACCAGAGAATAAAGTTTATCGAATTTCCTCACAGACTAATTAGCTCTGGCACCTCTCACTAATTAGTCAACCTGCATCAATGAGCTTCCAACAGAGTTCCTCGCAAAATTCAGTCAACCCTCGCTTATAAATCCACCAAGAAACAACTTAATAATCCTGGGAGGTTTTATTAGCGGATTTTTCCGCTCTGGCTATCCGAGGCTTCTCCCAGCATGCAGTTCGCGCTCCTTTTTCGCCAGGTTTTAATCCGACGTCGCTTTGGCAGCGCGCTGCTGCCTCGGCCTCGATTATTCGGGGCGATTAAGTGGAGCGGAAAGCGAAAGGGGTGGCGGGTGCGCTGGTGCGCTGGTGCAGCCGAGGGAGAGGGGAGAAATAATATTTTTCGCACGTCCCCGGATGGCCCGCTGCGGCTCAAGGCGAAAATAATATGAGTTATTGTTCGCGAGGTATAAAGGCGGGCGAGGGCAGCGCCACGCCGCCTGAAACTGAGGTCGAAAATCCCCCCGAGGTCTCGTTAATCCCTCACCATCTCCCGGCCAAAGATATTTTCCAACTATCGATCAGCCTTTCGGATTACGAGGGCGCCAGAATAATCTCTGAGTTGGCTTGGACTGGTTTCGCCCTCGGAGAAAATGCATAGTTTATGTAAAATATAATAATAATCGATGTGTTTAACATAAGATTGATGTGCATACTCGACTCCGCATCAATTCCCGGCCACGTTCGTGGCGAACCGAAAGAATTCCGGGACAATGGAATCTTATCGAACGAAAGCGTCCGCGGGTACGTGAAGAGGAAAGCCGCACAAACAGAGCTTCTTACCGGCCGACACGAGTCTCGCGCGCGAGATAAGCGGGAAGCCCCTGCTAAATAACTCGAGCCAGTAGCTCTTCTTCCATAAAGAAAATCCCGCAAGAGGAGATCCCAGGAAAGAAAGATGCGCCCCGCTGACGGAGAGACCCAGCAGCAGTTCTTTCGGCTCCTCTCGAGCCGTCGAGCCAGCAGCGCTGAGCTGGCTGAGCACTCGTCTCGCATTAGCGCGAGCCGCTAAGCATACAAAAGGCCTCCACTCCGCACTGCGAGTAAACGGCAAGGGGCGCACCGGCAAAAAAGATGTGAGCCTCCTCCTGTCGAACACCTTCAAACGCAAAAGTAGCGCCAGCCAAACCGACTGTCTGCCTCCCGCGCATATCGCGCTTCGTACAAACAGTTGCAACAATCGGCCACCAGCTAATAATACTTGGGTGGAAACATCTAATTTATGAAATGTTAATTGTATGCTCAAGCTAATCGAGCCGTAAAGCCTGACGTTCATATTATATGAAAACATTTATATGCCCCAAAGGTAATCGAGATGAAAGCCATATTCTATATAAGTATTATCAAAATAAGCATTTGACCAATCTCATTATGACGTATTTCTCTTCTAAGAGTACATATGATGAGTAGAAAATTGGGCGAAACCTCATCGAAAGAGTATAAGTCTGAGTATAAGACACGAGTGAGTGAATGACGCGTGCGATTGGGTTTGGCTGGTCTGTCTGGCTGCGCAGTAGAAGAGGTACACGACAAGTCAGCCGAGCCGCGCCGCGGCGCGCGGCGCGCGTGCCCGAGACTCCGATGTTCGCCGCGCTCGTAGAGGATCGTGTGGCTCACCTGTTCGGCACGTGGTCGCGTCTTCTCATCCTGCTCCTTGGCGAGGTCCTCGACGAGATCGTGGAGTAGTCGGATGTCCTGGGGGCTGGGGGAGTCGACCCTGCCAGCCCCCAAGCTCATGGCACTGTGGGGCGCCAGCTCACAGGAGTCGGCACCTTCGCCTCGCTCGCTGGCCTCCTCCTCTTCGTGCTCCCCAGCCTCCTCCCGAGCCTCCTCGTCCAGCCACCAGCTCTTCTGGGACCACTCCTGATCACTTTCGCTCACCCTTCCGCCGGCATCGCTCATTTAGGGCATTCAGGACTTTCACTCCAATCGGACCCCTGATGTTCCTTCTTCTCTGCCCTCCCCCCGCTCTCTTTCGCACCTCGTGCCAAACGCGTTACCAAAGCGGCGCGGAATCTTCGAAACAAGGAGTCGAGAGTCGAGAGTCGAGAGTCGAGAGTAATCGATTGGTTGGTTAATCTTGCGGCGAGGAGCTAATTGGATCGCTCTGGTGACACGCTAACCTGTGCAGAGCGGTGTTCTCGCGCTCGAATTGACTGCGCTTCTTTCACTGGGCCCTTCTCCTGAGATCGCGTGCTCGACGCTGGGTGCTGGCCCCCTCTTCCTATTGGACGGTTGACTCTTCCCTGGGGATCAGCGGCCAGCTGGTACGCGCCAGTTTTCAAACATTTGAGCTTCTTAAGCTTGCGCGGAGGCTTCGCACTCGAGGCAAGGCTTCTTATTGTCGAGTTGAGCAGTCTGACAGTTTACAGTTTCCGCCGAGTCGCTCCAGGTTATCCAGTGTCCGAGTATCCGTTTGTCGTTCTGCCACTTTTCAGTCAAAATCGAGAATACGTCAAGCATCCACTGGCACTCGCTCCGTTCACCCTCGCAGTCGCCGTCGACCGCTGCCCGGCCGACCACGACTTATACTACTTGCGCTCTCGTTCCAGCCGCTGGAATTCCGCGGCGTCACCGACGCTCTCACTACTAAGAATTCCGACGGCGGGGCCACTCCAAGACTCGAAGGTGAGCCTCCTCTCTGTCCCGAGGATCGGCAGCGCTCGATCAAGCGGCGGCACATGCGAAGCAGCGTGTGCGTGCGTGTACTGTGTCGCTCGCGGCCCGGAGGAAAGCGGAGTGGCAAGGATTGACGATGGGGGAGACGCGTCTTTCTTATTGACGGGACTGAGCAGAGTGGCTGAGGTTCTCTCGGAAAGAGAGAGAAATAGAGAGAGAGAGAGAGAGAGAGAGAGAGGAGAGAGGAGAGAAAACCTCGTTAACGTTCGTGTCGCTTTGCGCGGGATTACGCCACTGCGTGTGCCAGTGGCATGCGCCCCGATGTGTTATTCCCTTTGTGCCGCTTCGATTCTGCGCGGCGAATCGACCCCCTCCCCAACCCCCTCCCCACGTTCTATACAACACCCCACCGAAACCCGCCGAAACTCGAATTAAGAAGCCAGTCCCATTCCCAAATGCCAAACTATCGATTTACCTTCAGTGCATTTCCTCTATCGCGAAACCTTCCAGTTCTTACGACACTCAGTCTTCCTGCCCATTTCCCTACCAACGATTTACAAAAACAGAACGCGGAACCACGCGACTTTTAACACTCCACAATGAGATTTATACGGAAGAAGCGAAAATAGAGCGAGAAGAGAAAACGATTAATCAACTATGCGAATGTAAGGCGCACCTGCGGGGTGCAGAGCCTGGCACAGAGACCTACTGCAGGGGCTCGATGATTCGTGGAAAGGCATTACCGCGGCTTTATACCAGCAGGGCGAAAGTGGGAAAGTTGTTGCGCGCGTCTACCGATTTGAGGCTACGCACCGAGCGGGCCAAGTCGAGTCTGGCTGGCTATTGAGTCTAATCCTGGCGAGTAACTCGACCCCATTCCTTAAGGGACATGGTTAGGCGCGAGGATTGAGTGCATGTAAGTATGCTTATATGCGCGGGCATAGTACGCGCGACGCTCTCGCGTATTACGACTGCGACACAAGGACGCCAGTCATTGATCAGAACGTCGCTACGACCTTCGCTCTGCTATTGTTCCACGGTTATAGCAATGGCAACGCTAAAGCGCCAGACAGCCAGACCAAGAAACGGACGAAGGTGTACTGGGAGTAGATGCGCGGAAGGCGAGACGGGGAAATCGATTGGTCCGATCGCGATCTACTGTGTCAAGGTGGTTTGCTGATTGGTGATTAAAGGTCGACTCGCGTTATCCTCTCTTGTTTATTCGATTCGATTGTATTCTAGGTTTGGTAATCAATGGTGGGGAGTAGTGAAAGGTGAGAAAGAAAAGAGGCCGATCCGTCATGTGCACCGGCGAGGACGTGCAAATCGACCTTAATGCGAGTGGAGGTTCATTCCGGAGATAGGATCGACTGTTGCCGGCGCGCATCGATTACTCGCAATATCAACGGGAATCTCGTCAATGCGGCATTGCTCTCCGCGCGCCGAGGAATCTATCTGTCGCGTGCCCGGCCAACCCGCACAAACCACCGTCGAACAGTAATTTATCGCTCGCCCTCTCGCCCTCTCGCCCTCTCGCCATCCGCGACGGTTAATCAAACCGCTCGACCGCGCTCCAATCTACCTCCTCGATTCCCGGATGCGGACCTCGCCGAATTCCGATCCAATCACTTCTCCCAAAGTATTTCGCGCTCGTTCCAGCGAGTATTTAAACGGCGGTGCAGCACTGAAAATGAGAGAGTTATACGAGAACTCGAATAAATTGAGAGAAAAATTAAACGAAAATTTGGTTAATTGAATTTTCTGAATATCAGAGCACGAATTCGTCGAATGAGGACTCGCGCACCAATGTACACAATAAATTTCCGCCTATCCCAGTTGAAATTCCTCGCGCGCGGGTAATCTATCAATCAATTGGACATTCCTCTCTCCAATAACAATTAAGCCTGCATTAATTAGAAGAGGG
The DNA here is from genome assembly GCA_963675795.1 of Crossocerus cetratus. NCBI lineage: Eukaryota > Metazoa > Arthropoda > Insecta > Hymenoptera > Crabronidae > Crossocerus > Crossocerus cetratus. Next base: position 314,460 of record OY776664.1, read on the forward strand.
GCAGGTGGGTTCGACGCGATACATTTTCCCAGTGACTGCGAGGTATTGCGAGCCGACGCAATAAAAGGGAGCGACTCGCAGTTCGCAGTTCGCACTGATCCGCGCGCACAACTCACTCTCTTTCCAAGTATATTGCCCAGTCGAATTACTGCAAGACTCGAGTGCCGGGCTCCGCGGCAAAGTATCCTACCAACGATCCACTTATGGCTTAAGCGATACTCTTTCAGCCCCTTTCCCTTGCCTTTTCCCTTTCCCTCCCAACCTACCACCGATTCACTCCGGCCGAAACTCCTCCATTTCCGTCCTCTAATGAACTTTCTCTTCGCGAGCACCAAATGCCATTTCCCAATATCCTTTGACCGCCGCAAATACGAATTCGAGATTATATCAGCTTCCAACTATGTATAATTCCAATTAATTAGAAATCGTTTCAATCAACAGCGAGAAACCGTGAGACTTGTGTGCTGAGAAAGGAAAAAGGAAAAACGTTCAAGAGTAAGAATCAGCGGGTTTGTTCAGTTTGTGGAAAGTCTAATGGAAAACGACACTTACTACGCAGCGAGAGAAGAGAACCGGTTAGGTAAGAGGGTGTCCTGCCTCACTGTTTGCCACTTTACGAATGCGCTGATTGCGGATACGCCACCGAAGAACCGCCAGATATTTATACTTTTTTTCTGCTCCTCCTCCACCACCCCCCCCCCCCCCCCTTCTCTCAGAGAATTCCGCTTCCACCTCTTTGCCGGTGGTTAGTTCGCGCTGTATCTGGCCGGCGACTGTGTCCCTGGGCCAGAGAGACAGAGTGAGAGAGAGAGAGAGAGAGCGCGAGGTGTCTTCTGGGTCATGGAATATTTTGGCAGGTGGCCCGAGCCCACCTCGGATGGGGGGCCATTGATTTTCTCTGGAAAAGGGGAACCGCTCTCTCTCTCTCTCTCTTCCCAACCGGACACACGTCCCTTTTGGCAGCGACTCCCTCTTTCTCTCTCTCTCTCTCTTTATCCCCGTCGTTCCGAGCCATTTCCTAGCGTGTTATCTCCGCTAATTTCCCCCCGAACTTCGCACCCTCGCTCGGCCAGCTGTTAACCGGAATCTCCGCTTCCCCGATAAACCCCATTAGCTCCACTCGGCCGTCGGATTCCCGCGAGTTTTATCAGCCCGTGTCAAGTATGAGTAATGAGCGGTGGACAAATTGGCTAGGTGTTAACCGGGATGTCGCCGCTTGCCAGATTTGGTCGGATCATTCTGATTGTAGTGTGTCGCTCCGTCCCTGCTTGGCTGAAGTCCACGTGGACGGTGGTGAGGTGGTGAGGTGGTGAGGTGGTTTTGTGAGGCTGCGAGAGGTGTTGTGTCGAGTAAAGTATATGTATACTGTGAGTAATAGAGATAATGAGAGAGTATAGATAGAAATCAGTGTAGAGGTGAGTGTATGCTTTTATTGGCATAATCGAGGTACACTTTGTTAAGAGTACGTTGATATTGCGAGTCTCATTTATGCGTTTCCCTCGACGATGGGAATATGGATATTCTTTCTGAGCCAGAACCACTTGCCTATTTCTCTACAAGCTGCTTTGCAAGCCTCGGCATTTGGTATTCAAGCGATCGCCTTCCGAATGCATTACTCGCTAGTGGCGCGCTGGAATTCAACAATTGACCTGCATCGGAGCGATCTGCCGAGCAAGGGAATTGTTAAGGCGCTCTCGCACTGCGCCCGAGGGAGCATCTAAATGGCATTGGAGCGTCTCAAGGAGCGAGCGGCGCACAATGAGGGAGGGAAATCGCAAGTGGTCGCCGCAAGCCGTGTAATTTCGCCCCTGTCGATCGCAGCTGCTCTGCCTTATCAGGCCGAACGCACACTTGTCATTCTTTAGTCGCACAACAACACATCAGCATACCACTACTTGCAATTCTTCAAAATAAAGCTCACTTTTCTAATAAATGCATCTTTTTTCTAGTTTTTTCTTACTTTTGTTGTTTTAGGTCCTCGAAAGAAAGGAGCAAGTGTGTGCCCGGCTCAAGCACCAGCCGAAAACACTGCGAAATAAGCAGGCAAAGCCTTGTGCCTACTCGATCCAGCAATTTCTATGGGACTCGCGTTCAGCGAGCACTCGTCTGGAAAGCTGGAAAGCTTGAAGCGCAGCCGGCGAACAAAGTGCAATTAAAAATGCAACTACAGCTGTTCATTTGCGGAAGCACTCGAGAGCCGCGGGAGGGTTAATTTAATCGGAGCAGCTCGTCGAGAGGCTCGTCGAGTCAAGGGTTGAGTGTTCAGCACGTGCTTGAGAAAGGAAGGGCGTCCCCACTCGCGTCCGATCGACCAATCTATACAACACAGCTACCGATACATCTCAATGAAAACCACAAATCACAACACGATTGGGCACTGCGCCGTGTCTGAGCAAACGGGCAAAGTAGCACGTCTGGGAGCGGCAGCGAGGCCACGAGACGCGAGCGGGCGCGTCCTACTCTCCGACGACGACGATGACGACGGTATTCCCTCGTCTCCCGAGAGTGTGATGTCCCGGGGGAGGAGAGAATCGATTTGGGATCACGGCGGAAGCCCCGTCGCTCTCGCGGCGACCTATCCCAAGCTCTAATCAAGCCAAGCCACGAGGAGGCTGTAGCCTAGGAAGGAGGGAGGGCAGCGGATGCAGAAAGCAGGAGAGAGAGAGAGAGAGAGAGAGAGGCTGAGAGGGTGGTTGGGCCATTGGAGACGAAAGGGTTGTCCGGCGCTGGGAATGCCGCGAGGGGAGGGAGAGCTCGAGAAAGTGAAAGAGAAAAACACTAACGAGCGCACAGTCACTTCCTGTCCTTTGAACCGCGAACCGCGTCTCTCTCCCTTTCCCTCGGCCTGACGAGCCTTCGACAGTCGACAGTCGACAGTCGACAGTCGACACCCTTCGCACTCGTGTCGCCTTGCCCACGCACGTACCCTCTCCGGTTCGAGAAACAGCTACGGTTGCCGGGGTGCGCGCTGCGAGGGCGGAGGACGGAGGACGGAGGACGTCGATGCCGGCTATTGCGCCGCAAGTGCACCAGCGCCCTTCGGCCCTTACGCCCTCTACTCCTCCAAGGAAACGGTGGAATCCTGACCGAGGCGACGTGTTTGCTGGTGGTCTCGTGGGAAGGCTCTCGTGGGAAGGCTCTCGTGGGAAGGCCGGCGGCTCGCACTCGAGAAAGGAAGAGAGGGCTCGAGTCTCACCGTTTACATGTGCGCTCTCTTCCTTTGGCGATGGTGTGGACGGAGTGAGTGGCGAGAGCGCGTAAGCTGCCGGGCAGGTCGGGGGATACTGCGACACTGACGGCAGCGCCGCCTGCCGGATGCCTCCGCATGCCAGATCGCATACTGGCCTCCTTCACCCTCCAATTTCTCGCTCTCTCGCCGACTGCCACCCCTTCGCCCCTACGCTACTCATCCCTCGATCTCTCTTCCTCTTCCGTACTCTCTCGCCTCCCAAGCCCCCTTCCAAGCCCAGTTTCCTTCCACCCCCACGATTTTCCCCGCTTTCCCGCTTTCCCGCTTTCCCCTAGCAATGCACTGGCGCGCGGATAGATTCCCCCCTGGTTCCCAACTCGATTGGCTCTCGATCGATTTTTCAGCGAGTCGGTATTAATTGGTCGAGTTGGCCGCTTTGATTTTGTTTGAGCCTCTCTGCCAGTTGGATGGATTGTTGGTTGTTTGTATTGCGAGGAGTGTTGTTGTCGGGGACGGGGATTTTTATGGGAGACGAGACTTTGTGCTCGCTTCGCTTTTGTCCGATGATAGTCAACATTGTCCTCCTTGCCTCTTTTCCATTGGTTTCCACCCCAGACACTTTTTATCGGTTCCAACCTAGTTTCCAGCCGCCTTTTTTTTCTGGGTCGTTTTGTTTTAGTTGCTTCTCCCCCCCATTCCCATTTTCTCTCTCTCTCTCTCTCTCTCTATTTTCAATGGGCTCTGGCTCCTTTGTCCGGGCTCGGGCGCTCTCGTCAATGTTTTTTAGTTGTCAGATGGTAGAATCGCGTGCACCTTGCTCTTTGTTCGGCCGGGCTGTTGGTTGGGGAGTTGTCCCCGATAGAGACGCGTTATTTTGACGCACTACTTTGGATTGGTGCGTTGCTTTGGGTGCGCAATCTCGCCCGCTCTCCAGGCTTTTCTCCGTTTTCGGCCGTGTTTCGTCGAGGCTGTTATGGATCCTATTCCTTCGGGGAACTGGACGCCCTAGCACGGAATCCCTTTCCCCTTGTCATTGACGCTTGCGCCCACTCGGGCCAGGGTGACCCACGGCCGCTAAGCTTGCCAAATCGCTTTCCCCAAGAGTTTCGGATTCGCGAGGGGGCAAAAGGGCCGGGCGCCCGGTGTCAACTACTGCTCGAGGAGTATCATCGCTTTCCTCCCGTCGACTTGGCACTCAGACCTACTTCCTACTTCCTCGGCACACAAATCCTCCGATGCAATCCGCCGAGGCTCAATAGAATCGCGGGAGGTTCTTTCCTAATTCTCGATCTTCCTCTCCTCTTGTTGGCTTCTCCTCGGCGAAAGAAGCGACGCGTTTCCGTGCCTCGGCGAAATCCAGTGCGGTTGGGCGTGAAAGATTTGGCAACGGATCTCGACTACGGATTTCCGGCTGGGTAATGCGAGGCCAGCGAGATTGCCGAGGGAGAAGAGGGAGAAGAGGGAGAGAGGTCCACTTTGGCGAAGAGTGTCGGTACCGGCGCGGCGGCTCGAGCTTACCCTTTGATCGGCCAATTCGACGCAGCGGATGCTAATGCTCGATCGGACCGAGTAAGCATCCTGGCCATCCGAATATCCGATAGTACGCTCTATCCACGGACCCTCTCTTTCGATCGTCCCACGCTCCGTTAAACACCGATTTCGGCCTCTACGCTTAGTTGACTATGCGCACCTCATCCAGCCAGAACCCAACTAGTCTCTGCGAGCTTATTACGTCCTTCTACCTCCATTAATTACATCTGCATAATTACAAATATATATCGACGATCCAAGGAATATAAATAAAAAAAACCAAGTCTTTAAAGGTAATGAACTAAACCTCTGACACGTACGATTGACAGGTAGGATAAAATCTGAATGTATTATAGGGAGAGTCGGCCCCGAGGGAATTGAAGAAATGGAGAATTAATATCGGATCCAATATGACGGGGCTTCGTGAAGAGTTGAAGCCAGGACGGCACGTTTAAGGGGAGCTCTCCCTCGGGATTTATTGCTGTGTACCTTGGCGTGTGCCCGGAATATCGAAACCTATTGATTGCCGCGAGACATATCGAATAACGGCGGCAGCCCGTGCCGGCTTCCATCTCGGAACTCGGAATACCTCGCTTCGGTTATTAATCACTTTCCAGCGCCGGCTAACCGGTAACCTATTTTCCGCAAAGGAACAGCACACATTCAACGATAAAGAAATTAGTCTATAATTTCCTATCAATATTTGATTCGTCCAAGTGAAGTTGTTGGATGGGATTGTTAGGGAAGTTTCTTTAGCTACCGTTCTACGATATTCTCGAGGCTTACGAGTTTACTACTACTTTACTACTGGTGAACGACGGGAACTCTGTTGGACTGGTGGTATGTCTGTTGGCGCGTGCATATAAGATATGTGCTCCCGTCAGCTTGACTCCGGCAAGCCTTGAGAAAAGAGGCTTACGCCGTGAGAAGCTTGCCGATGTACATTGTGCACACGTGCATTGTCGTCGTTAAAACTTTACCCTCCGAGCTCTATACTTCAACCGAGTCGAGTAGCAGTGCAGAGGAGAGAACTCATGATTACAACAAACTTCCTCTGCAATTCAACTTAGTTCTCCTCTTCATTAAGCTTTACTTGCCAACTAGGTGGTAGAGAGTGATTCACTTGGCTGGGAATCACCATCAATAATTATAGGCTATTTTATTGTGTTATTATGTATTACTAGCCGGAATATCGTCTTTGGCTCACTGATTTTTGGTGGAATCTTAGTTTGTGGGCTCAAACTAAAGAAATATCAAGCATTCGTTCGATTTCGGGAACCTTCGAAAAATTGAAAATTTTTCCATACCTACCCCTTCTCATTTTTTCGATTTTTCGAAATGTTCCCAATTCGGTCGATTTTGACATTTTTCAATAGTTTTGACCCTAAAACTAAGATTCTACTAAAAATTATTCGGCTACAGCCAATAATTGTGTCGCACGAATCATATTTCCCAAAATTGCGAAGAAAATCACTAAACACTCATAACACGTTTCCAAGCAACTCGAATGATCCTCAACAAGTATAAAAGAGATTTTCACAAAGCTTCGACTTTGTCGTAGCTTTCCTATCAAAACATGTAAAAGCGTGAAGCGTCGAGATTCTAGTGACGCTAGCGGAAAGTAACAAAGTTGTGTAAACACGGCGAGTTTTTGCAACGGCGCTCTCGGATGAGGGCGTCTCGAATTTACGGGTCGAGCTAGAAGCGCAGGTTTCCCGACGACGTAGATAAAAAGGCGGGAGCGCGACTATCGGTTATCGATATATCGGGGGCTTTCATCTCTCGTGGCGGGCGAGAGGAGGCAGAACGAGCGGGGGAGGAGGGCGAGTTGGTGTGACAAGAATAGCTTTCGCAAGCGATGATGAGCTTCATCGGCGGAGGCTGAATGTCGTCGGCAAAGCCTCCGGGGTTTCTCCCTCCGCCGCCGCCGCCGTCGCCGCCGCCGTCGGCTGTCTAAACGTAATTCGAACCACTTGCTCGCCACGACGCCACAAAGCCTGCGACACGATCAAATGCGTTCGATGCCCGCTCGGGAAACAATGCCTCGAGCGAGCAACTTCCCATTGAGAGAGCGAGAGCCTGATCGATGGGCGCAGACAGCTTGTTCAAAGCGACGGCGACCACGCTTTCGCACCAGACTCCGCGTGTCGCAAGACTTGCCATCTCGACACTCGTATCTTCCAGGAAAATGACAATTTCCCAACGAAATCTTTTCCAGCAATTCTCCACCGGCTGGGCGACGGCGTCTTCCGCTCGGGAAATTCCCCGAATCGGAATCCGATGCGGATTGGCGGAGAGGTTGAGTGGCCGAGTCAGCGATTCGGCGATCGGCGATCGTCGAGATTTGTTTATGCAAATGCGATGTCGTGCCTCTGCCCTCTGGGAGGATTGAGTGGTTGGCACTCGACGAGCTCCCACGTGAAGAAGCTTGCGAGCGACGAGAGGGAAGTCCAAGCCGATACTTGAACTTCCACGAGAGCTTTGAAGACGAATGCTTTGTTCGACAAGCTAGGTTTCGGTGAAGCTTGCTGTCAACGATTCTTCCACTCTTCAACTCACTCGCTTATCTCGCCTGCTTTCTATCTTCTCTCGCTCTGCTTTTCTCAAGCACCCCAAGCTCCCTCAATTCACTGACAACTTCCTCGGAAAACGAGAACCAAATCTTTCGCATCCACTCATATCAATATCAATCATTCGAAATATATTGTGTCGAATTATTATTCCATTAATTAACTTGTGTTTAATTAAATTAAATTGTATTTAGTGGTGGAATTATTCAACTGCAACTCTGCCGTGCAAACGGGAAATGCACAGTTCGCCGAAGCGATAATTCTGTTTGCTATGACGAAAAGTATCCGAAAAGTGTGTCTAGCAGCAATATTACTGGAGAGTTGGGCAGGTCTTCTTTTACGAGAGGAAAGAATATTGAAGGGCGATTTATAGGTTGGTTTGAGGGGTGAAGGGGGCGCGAAAGAGTTGAGAAAGTTCTCGGGGCGGGAAGGGAATCTATAGTGGGCGAAAGAAGCGCCCGCAAAGTGACTAACAATGCCCAATATCAGCTGAAACGATGGCCCTCCGATAAAAGAAGTTTCGTCCTCCGGAAACTCCTTGTCCCTCTGATATTGTGCCTCGATCACCCACCAAATAGAGTTTAGTTTCAGTATAGACTTTTCGTCATCGCAGGTCACTTTATATGCATCGCAGAGATATCATCGGCCAACTTTAATTATCATAACACTTCTAACATTTCTTACACTTCCCTGCCATATCGCGGAACCCACAAGTACATTGTTTAAAGAAAATATTGAGTGGTCGTTTCTGTAAAGATTATTGGAGAGCAGTGACGCGGTGCTGCTCGATGTCTGACGTCTGACTAGTGAAGAATGTTAGAGATTCTCATCGCCGTAAGATATGAAGATATGAAGATATGAAGAGAAGAGAGTGGTGCGTAAGAGTAGAATAACTGGCGCCAAAGAGGCGCAGTGCAGTAATCTCAAGAAATACAAGCATACCAACAAAACGAAGAGGTAGAGAGAAGAAAAGATTAATCAGAAAGAGAAGAGAGAGGTAAGACGTAAGACACACTGAGGAAAAGGCATTCAATGCTTGAGCGACTCACCTGGGCGACCTTTTCCCCCATATTCGGCGTATGCATTGCACCCTGGAAATACTTGGCGGAGCCATTGTCCTGCAAGGAAAACTGAAACACATCGCAAGAGGACGAGCATGAGCTGACACAAGCCCACTATCGCGCCACCGCGATATCGCGATACCGCGCCAATCGATACTCCCGCCATCTCCACACTTTCCACCCTAAACTCCATCCCCCAAATACTAATATATCTTCCCCGAGCGACGCCACAAACATTTAAACAAATCACAATCATTTCAAAATCCTAACACTAAAACAAAACATTCTTATTCTCTTCAAGTATCAGGAATTATAATCCAGAAATCCAAGACATTTGCAATTGCTTCGAATCTAATGAGTTACTCTGCTCGCAAAAGAGGAGCTTTCTGCGATGCAGTCTCCGCTATTGCCTAATTATAATAATAGCTAGCCTTCGCCGGCTCTGTTTCTGTTCGCTCGAGGAAAAAACAGGTCGGCCCGTGAAAATAATGACCGGCCGCTCGGATGATCTGGTTATTCTGGTTAGTGCACGTCGGTGGAAGTGATCCCGACGGAGAAAAAGCCTCGACGGCGCAACTGCGGTGCAAAAGGACGGTGGTGGAGTTGTGTCGCTGAGTGAAAGGTTCGCGCTATTTCCTTGCGCGCTTTTCTCCCTCCTGCTGGCTTCGACTCTTTCTATAAGATTAGACCTTGATATGTAACAGTTGAATAGTTGCGAGGACTCGCAACTATCGAATTGCGGCAATTGCGCAGCTACTGCGTTAAGAATCCAGAGGCCACGTAGTGTGGTGTTAGTAAAGATTGGTTTAATGTTTAATGCTCTTACTATATCCCTCTAAACTATCTACGTTTCAATTACCCTAAACACTGGGGAGAAACAGTGCTAAGTTCTAATCGCGCATAAAGAGAAACATTCGGACACACCGCCCACTGAAACCACGTGCGCGAAAGAATTCAGTCGAGAGAATTCGTGTCCAAATGTTATTATGCGCTCGACGCAACTGACAATGACTCGACGCGACAAACACGCCGAACAGAGTGTCTGTTTACATCGATAACTCTCCTCGATCGGCGCGATCAGAATCATTGGAGTCATTTGCGTCGAGAGTGGGCGTCTGCGTTCTAAGTTGGAGCTATTTACGGATGGTGAAACGGACTTACTTTGTGTTTGAGGGAATCTGGTCCCATCTGGCTGAGGGAGGGCGACTTTCTCTCCTTGGATGTCCGCCATTTTTGCAAGTCACTCTCGGAGGCGACGCCCGGGAAAATTTTCGAGTGTTTCGTCGCTAGAAAAAGGAAGAACCCTGTTAGCGCCGCATCCTCCACATTCTCCTTCTCTCTCAGTGAGATTCGCCTTCTGTTTTTATCCTATGGGATTAGAGTTCCTCGCAGGAGCCTTCGGCGACCCTCGTCTTATGGTAATTTCATAGAAAGTCCCTTCTCAATTGTTCCCTTGCGCCAGTCATTTATCCTGACCATAACAACTTGGGTAACCGAACACTTTCGAGGCCACTTGCAGTTTCGCATCGCAGTCAGTCACCGAAGTCAACTATCACAGTTAAATGGCCAATTAAACCCCAAACAATTAAGTGGACTTCCGTGACTGGCGGTGAACTCGTCAAGTAGAAACTCGATTAAATGAACAACTATCTGCTGATAGAGTTAAAAGTTAGTCGGACTTAATCGCCGGTGCAAGAAACAGTCTGGATCACAGAGACGTGGTCGATTACTAACTAAACCGTCAATCCACACGTAGGCTAGTGATTAACAAACTTCGCGCACACGTCTCATTTCACAGTGCACTAACATCTCTTTTGCGTAAGAGAGTTCGCCTGGTAGACGGTGTGCGTTACTTTGCAGGCTAAACTCGCCGAGTTCCTTAAATCTGAAATACATCGGACATTAGAGATTAGAGTCTTAGGTCCCAAGGCAAACAACAATACACCAGAAGCACCGAGCGACTCAGAAACTCTCTCGGTACAAATCCCAAGCTGAAATGCGAAGCTAGCAATTGTGACAAGAGCGGCTAGCCAATCCTAGAATTAACTAGTCAACGAACATTAGAGAGTTAAGAGGTAGCAGCCAGCGGATGCCACTAAGCCGCAAACAACACTGGCTTAGGGCGCGGATTACTCAAAAAGCTCATCGACAAAGAACAAGCTGCAAGCGGATGATAAGAATTGTTAATAGAAAAAAAGGGGGAAGGGTAGCGGAGTGCAAACTCGCTGGGGTGTCGCGTTAGGGGTGCGCACGATGTTGGTTTCCGAGCTTCGAGAACTAATCGGGAAAATGAAGATTATCTATCACTTGCCAATAGAATCGCCAACCAAATGGAAATGTCGCGTGGATTGGACGAGTTCTCGAAATTCCGAGGGCAACATCATTCGCAGCCCGTGCCACGCAGTGAGTCAGTTAGACCACAAAGAGAAAGGAGAGAGAAAGAAGGAGAAAGAGAGAGAGAACGAAGGGTGGAGCAGATTGGGAGCTCCATCCTGTTTTACCTTCGCTGAGATTATCGACTGTCGCTGGCCGTCGCTCGAGGGTGACGTGTTCGCTCCCTCGGCCCGCTACTAAAATACGTTCACTCTGGTTTGACATTTGCATTGACAGCGTGTGCGTGTCACGTACCGACCGTACGGACCGCTTTCTTTTTCATTGGAAATCGTTATTGTGATTGGCCAAATTCATTGTTAAAACGAGCCGCTCATCCTCCTGCCGCGGACGGGGAGGAAGTAGTGACCGATCGATTCCTTGGCGACTGACCGACCGTATGCGCCCGAACCGACGGGGGTTGTCGAGGAGCTCTGCTCAGAAAGCAACCCCTCGTTCGCGCGCCACTACTACCCTCCGAGGGCTAACTAACACCCCTCGCTCGGCAACTCCTCGCACTCGAAGCGCGGCGCTTTGCATTCCAACTTCCGCCTGACACTACTCCAACCCATTCTACTTTTAACATCAAGTTTCTGTCAACTCATCGAGGAATAGTGTCAGGCCAGTTCTATAGCAACCGAATCCCCGTTGACAGACAGTTGACCGTCCGCACCAGGACCGAACAGTACCAACACAACTTGACAACTCAACATGGGCCCAGTAAGAAAACTCCTTGTCGAGGGAAGCGGTAAGCATGTAAACAAGTTAAAGAGAAAGAAAGAGATCGAGCGGGAAATACGTAAAGAGAACAGACGGACGGAGAGACAAGGTAACAAGAGTTAATTCGCCTGTGCAACCTTTATGGAATGATGGACGGAAGGCCGGACACTATCTGTCAACATTCCTCGCACGAAACATCGCATGCAACAATATTACACTATACATGTCGCGGCTAGTTGCGATTTAGCAGCAGCGCCCTCGCCTTTCGCACCTTCCCTCGAGCCTCCCGAAGGACGCATCCTTCAAACGTTCAAACGCAACGGAATTCCCTCCAATGCGGCTACGTTCGAAGAATACACATGCACGTGTCGTGCGCAGTTTGAGTGACACGTGCAAGCGAGTCCTCGATAGACCTTCCAGGTGGACCTTCGCCAATCAGCCGCGGCTGATTTGCTCCGGTCGTACACAGAGGTCGCTGCGCACTCCCAACTACGCCAGGCCGCCAGGGTACGATAAATATGAATAGAATGCAACACCTAGACCAAGTAAGGTACTACCGGCCAGAAAGGAAGACACGAGCAGATATACACAAAGTTTTTCATGAAACTAACTTCCCACGCGCGTACAGACCGATTCACTTCCTTCGGCCTGTACTCGTGCGGAGAATAAAGAGGGGAGGGATGGTTGACGAAGGGTTAAAGGATTTTACTCACACACGCTGCAGGTGAGGCTCCGGCAGGGAGCCCTCGCCGTGTCCGGCTTGACGACCCGCTTCGAGATCGCATCAAGACTCGTCGCATGCGAGACCGAGCGAGAAGGCCCCTCAGCCGCACCCCCCGACGACGAGTTCCCGCCCTCCCAGAGCCCTGACTTCTGGGAGACCTGTCGGCAAATGGATTACATTTTCAAGTCACTCATCGACATATCTTTGAGGGAGAGGGAGAGCAAGAGCAAGAGGAAATGTGTCTGACTGTCTGGATTAAGTGGGACTTACGTCGCTGACTCCCTCGGGGCTGGCGATGGGGGCGGTGGTGTTTGTCTGTGCAGCGTGTGCGGTGGGCATCGACGCCGCAGCCCCATTGTTGCTCCCAGCTGGCGGGGGTGGAAGGGCGAGCGGTGGCGTGCCGGTCCTCCCAGGACCCCAAGATTCCATCATTGTGGGCGAACCACATGTTAGTGGGCTGCAAAATCAACGAGATTCCTTCGTTAAAGCGAAGCCGCATCACGGATTCCATTCAAAAATCTTTACGCCTCATTTCCAATCACATTCCTCTAACTTACATGCCAACGATTATGATATTATATCTATGTATCTATGTGGTATTATGATGATATATGATACATGATATTCGGAAAATTGCTGTGTGTAAATGAGTAATTGGATGAGAGTTTGAGAGTCATTTATCGATAGGTATAGCAGAGATGATTATGGTTCCCTTAAGAATAGTGGGAGGAAAGGAAATGAGATTGGCGCAAGGGAAAGGTCATAGGTTCGATGACTGGATTCCGGAAATGTTCCCGGGCGACTGTGGATCGGGCAGATCCGATATTCATCCCGACGAAGCCTGGCAGGAGACGTGGATAGATAGGGCCGGGCGTTATATCCTGGATAGCCCTTGGAGGGATAACGGAAGAGCGAAGCTTTTCAGTGAAGGGCCAGCGCGCGCTCTAATCCTTGAAATGGCTGCGGGGCAGCGTTAAAAGTGCTCGCCGCGATAAATTGTATGAATAATCCTGAGATTATGGTAATGGCCGATAGCCAATGGGAAGCGGTGTGTGTGCGGCGTGCGTGTGCGGAACAGAGGTCAGCCGCTCGACAGTGAAGTATGTCAGTGTTAGGTCAGACCACTGCCAATCGATAGTCAGTCTACGTCTACAGTCGAGCCGCAACGCGATACACCCTAATCCCTCCCATGCCGCCGCTCTCTCTCCCTCACAAACAGCCACCTGCGAGGACTCTTTTCTTTATTCTTATTCTGTGCTCCCTCGTCAACATTCTCCTTTCACTCATTTGCTAAGACTCTGCTCTGCATTGGAATTGAACGAGTGGCACACAATTCATGGGGGACTTTTTTCGAAATTCGAATAAAACTCTTCCTCCTCGACTGGCCCTTTTTATATCGCAGGCGCAACTACAAAAAGCACAAAAGCCCGCGAGAGCTTTCCTAAACAAATTTCCTGGGAGCGCGAGTGCGCCGGACACTGCATGAATAACGGCAATTATTGGCTGCCCTCTGACTTTGGCAGGAAGTCAATAGATTATATTCAGCCGGGATGACGTTCTATATCTCCTCGCAAAGTTAATAATAAACCGGCATTTTCGAGGCAAGGAAAATGGACGTGTCGCAGCATCAACTTGACGTTGCATTATATAGAAATGTTTGTTAAAACGCACAAAACACAGTGCGCGGTTAAAAAATATTTCCATTATCTCGGCAGCGCCTACTGGCTCGCATTGAAAAAGCGGGCGAGCAAATGGTAATGCGGCCGCGACTCCATTTCTAAGCGACTAACCATCCGCTTATAACTCTAGCCATTATTCTCCCAGGACTATTTCCCTCTTCCCTCTTGGTTTTTCCACGCACCGTTTCGAGTAGTCGCATTCAAAATGAGGAGGCGTCGCCTCGTCGAGCGGCACACCGGGGCGGCGCGGTGCTCGCCTCACCATCAAATTAACGATCCGACTGCATATCGAGGGAGCGCGCGCCTCTAGATCGAGAAGAAGGATCATCCGCGACGAAAAGGAGTTTATTGGCCAGTTTACCGCGGACTATTTCGCTGGAGCCTGGAGGGCGACGCGCATGGAACAACCTCTCGCTTCTTATCGCTCGTGTCCCATAAAAGCATAATCGATCTCCGCTCGCCGCTGAAATTGAGCGCGACCTCCCCGCCCAGCCTCACTGTCCTTTCCCAATTAATCGCTCTTTATCCTTGCCGCGCGGCGCGCTCGTCCTTTATTAGTCCGGTTCAATGACCCGCGCCGCACATTTTCCGACCGCCATTCCCAATTAATGCGCCTGGTTATTTTCATGTTGGAATTTGTTGGATTTAATGATATTTCTTTTTGAGAATATACATCTGCAAGGAAACCTTGTCGCAATTAGAGTGGCAGAGCCGACATTATTATCGGTCGACGGTCGGTGGATTATTTCGCGAGGGTGCGGCGCACGTGTGGCATGCATTCCATATGTGAGCGAGCGTCGGAGTAATTGAGCATGCGAGCTAGGGCCAGCCGGATGCTCTGGCGCAGCGCGAAACGTTATCCGCCAATCGGCAAACAGAATTGGCTAATCCTGCGGAAAGCTCAAACCGAGCGCTGCGTCTGCTTCCGTTCCTAGCCAACATCCATTACCAACCTACATACATTTTTATTATTTAAAATTCCCCACATATACCTTCGGGAGCGACTTCCAAAATTCCATAATATCGAGAGCAACGCCTTGCGAAACTCCCCAAGCCCCTCGAATATCAAGGGGGGAATGGGAAAGGCAGAGGGAGGGGGGGGGGCGCTCGAAGGGAGTTTTCCTTGGCGCGAGTCCAACCTTTTGAGCACGACTAATGAGACTTTCCCTCCCCGCCAGCCCTTTTCCCTCTAACACGCGCTCCAACATGGCGGAGGGAGGAGCGCACGCGGCCGCTGATTGGTTTTCCCGAAAAAGTATCGAATTCGTTGATCAATCGAACGCGAGCCGCTCGAGCACTCGACCTCTAATTCTTCCAGTGGGAAATTTATTAGCCAAGGTTTCGCGGGCGCGCGCGCGCGCGCGGGCGCTTGGAGGCGGATTGTCGATGGAAATCTGAGGTTGTGATTAAGTATGAGAGCGGAGGTTGTCAGTGGGAAGGTGAAAAGGTAATGGAGCAATCGAGTGGTCGCGTCGGAAGTGACTCGCATCACCGTGACATTTCTGTCTCCGGAAACTGGCAACTGGCAACCCCGAGCTATTTCCCCGGCAAGCGGCAAGGGCGACTTTCAAACGCACGGCCCGCTTGAAACTCTATCGACAAGTGGCATTGAATAGCAGGCGATGCCAGGTTCATCCGGCCGTTTATCGCGTATCTCGGAAAAACAGCCAGCCCGTGCATGTTCCACACACGCTCCAAAGCATCCTGATAAATCCAAATGGGTTGATTCAAGGAAGAGTAGCTAGGTCGCATCGATTCTTATCGTCTGAAAAAAACACCGTCAACCTTTTTCGACCTACTTCCATATAGCCTTAAATAAAGTTTCTTTCCCGGTTTTCATGGCGTCGACGGCACGGGACGGGACGGGACGGGACGGGAAGCGAGGTTCGGGTGTCCGTCTGCGAGAAAGGTGGCGGGGAGTGATAGAGGCCAATCCATTAGCGGAGTGTGCACAATCTCGCCCGGTGTATTAGTTAACAGCTAACGTGATTCCGGCGAGAACAAACTGTACAGGCATGACACTCCTATTTACACAGGTTACACGGCCGCTCCAAGGCGTGCCAGGGCTCTTCTAAGGGGTTGAGTTTAACTTCCCTATCGGGCCTGCCATCCGGGACCAAACCAACTACATATAGTCGACTACGATGCGTACAGGTCCTTTATTACCATCCGAGTCCTTTCATATTAAAACCTTCAAAACTATATTTCCCAATTACCCTCAAATAATGAATTAATCAAACAAAGAGGAATATCAAAATATAATCAACGACGATAAAATGACAATTAATCATCGAGAGTCTAAATTAAATCGTGGACATTCAATCGAAAGCGAGCCTCGGTGAATTCCGTCGATTAATTTGCTTTTAGGGAGGGAGGGGGAGAGGGGGAGAGGGGGAGAGAGTAAAAAAAGGTGGCCGTTACGCGGGGATGTGGACTGAGGCTAAAGTGGCGGACCTATAGAATTTATCGACGTGCATTCGGCGTCGGGGCTCCGCCGTAGGAGGCAACCCTGACATCGATTCCCCGGTGGCGGTGGCGGTGGCGGTAGCGGTGGCGGCGTGTTGACAGAGTGATTTCGTAATACAAATAGATCCACGTAATGGACTACCGCCCTTTTTTCCCCCCACTTTCTTTACCTCACTGCCTCTCTCCTTCCGCCGTCGACGCCGTCGACGCCGTCGACGCCGCGCCAGGCTTCACCTTGCTCCACCTCGTACTCGTACACGCTCTCGTGCACGCCATCCTCGTCACCCCCCCCACTCTCTAACGGCATCCTAACGCCGTGTGTGCCGCTTCGAGGAATTCGAGCGGGTTAAAAAGTGGCAAATTGCTCTGGAAGAATTCGCACGCGGCCAGCTGTCAAATTGCCGACGCTTCGACGATGGCTAATTCGATAAGAGGCCACGCTGCAAAACTGGAAAGTAGAAGGAAAATCCTCGAGCGATTCTGACCCAATTTCCAGTGTTTCTATTGGCTGGAGAAAGCTACTGGGTGAATCCATGGGATAGCGTTGGCCAGCGGAAAAACTTGTGATTCATTCGCCGAGCAGCCGGCGAACCGGGAAACTTTACTCCCGAGGAATTTTCTCCCCGGCGAGCACTCGAGCACTCGCGCACTCGCGCACTTTTATGTTGCCCGCGCGCAATGCCATTTCGACCGGGTGCCCACTCGGAACTACACCCACAGACCGAGAGACCGAGAGACCGGGAGAGTGAAGGGTTATTAACCCCTCGGAGAAGCGTACGATTTAATTTCGAAAAGTTTGCCATTCTCCTAACTTGCTAAATGCCGCTTCCCTTTTCGCAAGGGGCGCCGAGTGGACTTGAGTCCTTTATTTGTATGTTTCGAAGTTTAGATTTGGCACGTGTTGCTAATCCCGAAAATACGCGAGTCACCATAAAATCCTTGGAATCTTTCACTGATTAAGTAAGGAAGTAAGTTGGTGTAGAGGTTTCGAAGGCATTCGACGCGACGATCCAGCTGTAAATTAGTCTAACGCGGCACGGTGTGCTCACCAGTGACATTTCCTGCCAAATAGCGAGGAGAAATTCGTGCTGGCTCGCCGTAAAGTCCTCGCTCGGAGTCCTCGTTCGGAGTCCTCGCGAGGCGGCTCGCTCACGGAAAGCACGTATTACCGGATTCACGGAATCAGCCGCTCTAACTATAGAGTAGCAAGTGCTCGGCTCTCCGTCTCTGGTAATTTCGGGGCTGATTGCTCTCCCGTGGCAATGGCCATTGACGAAGGTCGTCCGGAGTTTCGAGTACTCAATCGTTTACATCGCCAAACACAAACATTTCCCCGCCACTTAATAACTCATTCATATATTATTTATTCAACTGGAAATACACATTTCGCACTCGGCGGCATTTGACGGTGGCACTTGCTAAAGCTGAAGCTCATCTCGTCGCCACTCGCCAGTAATTTATCGCGCAACTGACCAGTGCGCGCGTCGTCATTACACGCGCGGTCTGCGTTTCCGTAACTTTATAATTAATCGTCCCTCGGCGCGGCGCTGATGCGGCAAGACGCGCGCGCGGCCGCGGCTCTCATAATTGTCCTGGAAGAGAGTAAATCCCGGGGCGTTTGTCAACGTCACGAGGACGCGCGGCGATCAAGTTAATGAGGACGCGCGGGGCCGATTGCTCCTTTTCCCCGAGCGTTGGCGCGAGACTCTGCCAAAATCTCTTATCACCCTGGCAGACTACTCTGTCGCGGCGAACCCTTAAACCGCTTCATTTCAATTGGCAATGTCCATCTTCTGCAAGAGCAATTTTCTCGAGGTAAGTCGATTGGGCAGCGATTGGTGCGGGGGTGGAAGGGTGCAACTGCGCCGAAAAGTGAGTGGGGGGTGGGGGGCAGGTAGATCGTTAGGTCCATCAATGGAGTGGTGGCTTAGCCCATTTTTCCATCAGGGCGTCGGATAATCGCGATTGTCTGGCGCTAACGATCGGATCTGGAACGGTTCGTTAGCGCGCGGTGAAAGGTTAGGCGCGCGCGGCCCTCTCTATGCGTCGCGTGTTAACGAGCCTCCTTCTCTCTTGCCCTCGCCCTCGCCCTCGCCCTCGCCTACTCTCGCGTTCTCCCTTAAAACGTCTATTGACCCGTGCACCCTCCACCTATGCACACGCGGCACACGCCTACCCTCACACATACCTGCGCTTCCGCTTAAGCTCTGTTTACACGTGCCAGTCAACTCGACAATCTCCCGGAGATCTATTTCCAAAGATCTCTCTGCCAGCCTCCGGTAATTGGTTGCGCTCACTTAATTACTAAGATAACCAAAGTCGTTCGCTAATAGCCAAGTTCTGTGAGAATTCTATTGAAAGGGAATCGTGTAAAGTGGAGAGTGAAAAGGTTCGCGAGGGATCGTGTGACTGGACCTTAAGGTCCTTAAGGTCGCGATGCTAACGGTATGCGACTCGGCCGCCAGCACATTTCTCTCTGTCAGCGCGCTAACTCACATTGGCAAAGGCTTAATGTGCCTTTCGAGTCACATGACGGTCACGCACGCTCCTTGACACGAAAGAAAATCTCCAGCCAACTTAGAACCAGCCCACCCACGCCTTCATTCATCCCCCCACTACCCGCGTCCTTTCTTTTTTCTTATTTTCCCTTTACCACCACGTTCATTCACATGGGGGCGGGGGCCAGTCGTGAGCTCACGCTCTGACCTGACATATTCATATTTATATTTTTCGTTCAAAAGGTAATTTCACCAAAAACTTCGACTACACATGAAAGAGATGCGTAGCTAGCAAACTAATCTTAACTATTTCCCTGATTAAAAAAAGTGATTGGAAACTGGAGATTTTAATATTAAAAACTTGAAAACTATCTAAAAAGGAAAAGGTGTCGAGTGCGCCTGTGGCCGGGCGGTGAAGCCTTTCGGCGAGCTTCTTACAAACTGTCGGAAGCGTCACTCCTTTCTGGAATTGATCGCCAGATGACACAGGGTGAATGTGTGCGTGTATGGAGAGGGAGAGAGGGTGAGTGAGTCTAAGGGTGTGGGCGGACTCATTTAGCAGCACCCTTTTACTATAGCCTGGTATGCCTTGGAGGCCTAGTGGGCCCGTAAAACTCGATCGTCCACCGTAAAGAAGAGGTCAGAGATCCACCGACTTTTTTACACCCTCGCGCGGCCTTAAACGCTCTCTTTAGACGCGCGCGCCCTAAAGAACTTGCCGCCGCGCCGCCGCCCAAATGGATAGCCATCTCTCAGTTGCGCCCATGGTGCGGTGGTGCGAGTCTGCCCCCCATAAACGTACATCTATTTCCGAAGCGAGAAACCACAGACATCTTTGGATCGAGTGGGTCATTAGTTGGGGTCAAAACAGAACCTATAATGAAAGGGAAAGAGCATGTTCGCCGGCGGAAATGGATGGGCGAAGCTGCTGTCGCCACTTGCTAGAAAGCGAGCGATTTCCCGCCTGGTTTCTCTTTAAGGTTCCCATGTGGAAGCATGTGTTTGGGGAATCGAGCGGTGTCGGTGGTGGGTTAAATCACCGGGCTTCTGTCACGCGTCTTTTCCCCTTGACTTTCGAGATTTTCTAGAGAAATATCGCGAGTCTTTGGAATCTGAAAGATAGTATTGAAATGAGGCGGCGATCGATGAGTGGTGGAATCCTTTTGAATTGAAAGGGTAAAGTCGAGTTAGTAGAGGCCTGTTGGATGGAAGTGCAAGGTTCAATGAATGTCGCGCGAGAAAAGAAGTAAGCGGGAATTCCCTCTTGCTGCGATAGAGAAGCTTGTCGAGCGGCGCGGGTTTGCGCGTTGCGTGCCGAGCCGAGCCGAGCCGCTCGCCTTCAAGTGCGCAACGCTGCTGGGACATTTCTCTGTGTCACACGGCCACCGTGACTTTAACGAACCTTTCGGATTAATCACCGGCGAGCGCTGACCTTCCCCGCTCGCCGATCGACAAACTCCCGCACAACATTTTACCCAATACTCACCGCACGCCACGCTAATATTCAGTTGGTGGCCTCCACCCAACTAATTCTCTGCGGAAACTTACTCTCTAGGCTTAAACTAAAGAAATATCAAGCATTCGTTCCATTTCGGGAACCTTCGAAAAATCGAAAATTTTTCCATACCTACCCCTTCTCATTTTTTCAAATTTTCGAAGCTCTCCAGATTCCAACGATATTATGATCTCTCGTTAGTTTTGGATCTAAAACTAATATTCGCCGGGGAATCAGTGGGTCAGAAAGCCTGATTCAATCGTACGAATGATATTTGTCCTATTTTCCACCAAAAACCATCGAAATCTCATTGATACGCCACACTGACAAATAGCCCTGCCCTTTACTCATACCCGCACAAAATACAACACCATTTGCAACAATAAAAACTGCTCGTTACCAGCTCCGATGAAAACCAAACGAATTCTCCGCAACGCATAGTTTGAAATATGGAAATTGAAAGAATCCCCCAATACAACGAGAACCGAGCGGCAAAGACCCTAAATCAATTGGAACGCGTATGCGGAAGAGCAGAAAGCCGAAAGCCGAAAGCCGAAAGTTATCATTAGAGTGGTAAGCAAGTGCCGTGGGAGATTTATAGGGCGATTTATACAATTGCGATATTTATTGGGCGAGTCAGCTGGAGGTTTTCCACTTAATTGCAAAGCAAAGCGAGCGGCAGATGTTGCGTCTTTTTGCGCCGCCTCGGCTGCCACTTTTTCCTCCGAGGAACACACACCCGGTGCACAAAGCCCGCAACGCAAACTCCAAAAACTCCACTTTGCCGCTTTAATCTCACCGGGTTTACGTGCCTGCGCGTATTATCCCGGAAACAGAAACTCGCCCGTCTTTCTTCCCAATCCCAATCCCAACAATCAACTAACTCGACGAGGAGAAGGAGAATTGTTAATTTTTCGTGAGTTGTCGATCAATCACTGGAGGTCCGAAAAATGATCGATTCTGGAAAAATGGGAGTGTGACGGGCGCGATAAAAAGGGGAAGCAGAGTGACTAATTACTGGCGTTCGGGTTTGTTAGAGGGTGGAGGTTCCCGATGGGTGAGTTGGCGTGTCGGAGTGGCAGGGGGTGTCACGGTTTGGCCTCGCAAGAGGTTCACCTTGGGCTCTCGGGAAGGAACACGCGGCTTTGCACCTGCGGCGGTAGCGGTAGCGGTAGCGACGGTGGCGGCGGTGGCGGCGGCTCGGGCTGTCTCCGATGACTGT
Organism: Crossocerus cetratus; assembly: GCA_963675795.1. NCBI lineage: Eukaryota > Metazoa > Arthropoda > Insecta > Hymenoptera > Crabronidae > Crossocerus > Crossocerus cetratus. Next base: position 335,985 of record OY776664.1, read on the forward strand.
GTGTTCCTGTCTCCCGGCAAGGTCGCTGCCGCGATCGCATTACTCTCTGTCGTCTTTCGTGCTTCCCGCTTTTCCGGCTTGTTTATGTCTCGCGTGTGAGTCCCTCCGACCCCCCTCCATCCCCCCTGCGACCCCTCGTAAACTATGGTGATTCCATTCCGCACTCCCTTTCGGCCTAAGGCGCACCTTGACAATGGGCTATCTTCCAACTGATCGCCGCCGCACCGCTACATCCATCTCCCTATTCATTATTCACCTACCCCCCCCCCCCCCCTCCGGCATTGTTTACTTGGGCCATTCGTGCCACTTTAAACCCCACTTACACCCATCACTGACGCATCCCTGCCGCAATGTCTCATTCGCCAATCGCCAATCGCTCGTTACTTTTCTAATAATCGGCGCAGTAGAGGTAGAGCGTGAATGTATCGGTTGATCGAGAAGAATCACTGGGACGGCTTAAACTTGCTTTAAATCAGCGCTTTTGTTGGGATAATTGAAGCCGCGGCAATATGTGGCTATCGCGGGGGACTCATTGATGCATGGAGCGTTGAAAATCCAATCAGCATAAATCCGCGTCCGACTAGTCGCCATTTGTTTGCTCGCCACGGTAAATTGGCCAGACGGTTACCTCCTCGGTATTAACTTGTCTTGGTTATATGTATTCCGAGCGGTGATAATTCCTCTTCAATCCATGTTCCATTTAATTCGGCCTCGCGACTTTAATAACTCTAACGAACGCCGGGAGATTCTTGGAAAGGCAGATATGAGAGGCAGATGAGAGTGGCGGGCAAAGGAAAAGAGAGTGTGCAAATGAGAAAGAGAGGAATTCCGCTTGCAGAGAGAAAGCGAGATCACCGGGGAAGATTGCATGGTCCGAATTGCGGCTGGTACAATTGCGTCGGAATTGCTGGGGGCGAAAATCCAAAAGAATATCCGATCGATCTGCTCTCGAGCATCCTCGCTCCCTTTCTCGCTTTCTCGCTTTCTCACTCCTTACTGACAGCTCGCCGGCCAAACTGGCGGAAATCGTGGTCGGCGGGAAAACCACGGGAATCGAAGCCCGCGCATTATATACGTGCGGAGACTCGCGACTCGGAACCAAGGAGGATCCGAGTGCAATATCCACTCGACGAAGCCCCTTTTAGTGACGTAAACAAACTGTTTACCGCCGCGCCACTCCGCGTCGCGCCACGCCGCCACGGAAATAGAAAGAGCGAGCGCGATCGGTGAGAGTAAATTGCTTCAATATCAGGAGGGGAAATGCCAATTGACGGCTATCAGAGTGTTCGGTTTAACCTTCTCGATGCTATTCGCTCCCGCACAATAGGCCTCCGACACTTTACCTCCCGGTAATAACGACACGTGGCTCCGCAACTGCGAGATCCAATCCGCTTATCATTTCATTCACAAATCATATCATATATCTACTCATTTAGAGTCGATTCTTTCCAAAGACACGTGGCAAATTCCCGAGGGACTTACCGAGAGAGAAGCTTGTTGTCTCGAGATATCGGGCAAAGAGAGTGGAAACGCTGACTAAAGGGAAACGTAAGCTGCAAGGCCGCAGAGTCGCCAGTGACATTTTCTTACCACGGGAGAAGTTCGCGTTGGAGAAAGTCTGCGAAAACGATAATCGTAAATCGCGGGAAGGACGGCTAAAGGTCGATGTCGAGCGACACGAAACCACTGCACTTGTGTCCTCCATGGTGAACGCGTCACTACACCATGCGTAGTTGGAGCTTGGAATTTGTCGCATCGAGCCGATGAAACTAAGATTCCGCTATAAATCAGTGAGCCAAAGAGAATATTCTCTCGAGTAATAGAATCTATAATTATTCAGCGCAATCTATAGATATGACTAGTGTTCATCCAAGCCAACTCAATCACCCTCGACAGGCCACGACACAATAATTTCGAGAGGCTCATTCAAAGTTCAAAGCACGTAACATGAGTTGACATTTCCTCGGTCTGCGCACGAACCGAGGGAATATTGGAACTGGTCTTTTCTCCTCGCGGATTATTTGCCCCCGGTCTACGACTGCTCTTCTGTTTACAATACATACATACATATAGACTGTGTAGATACATAGGTATCTTTGGCTAGGCTTGTTTTGCCCCGCGAGACACACTGCGGGCCAAATATTTTCCCTCAGCTCATTTGAATACTCCGTCTCCGTCTCCGGCTCCGCGCGCTCGGATCCCGGATATCTTTCTTAGAAATCTACACACATTTCCCGCCAACAGTTGGCAAACAAGAAAAATCCCCCCTTTACCAAAAGTCCATCTCTCTTTCCGGCGGTCGCGCGCCCGCAGCTTTCCCGGGGACCGGGGATTACCGCGTCCCGTCCGACCACTTTCTCTGCTTAAGCAGTTTAATCCGCGGGGGCTTCCGCGATGCGCGCGGAACAGACCGATCCAGTATTCAAAGCATAAACTCCACTTTGGAATATAAAGGAGAATAATTAGGCGAGGGCTTGTGACCGCTGCTCATCTAATCAGTCACGAGTCCAAAGCGTCAAAGGGTGGGGAGGGGGCTCCAGCAATCCAATGTTATTCCCGATTACTCTCACAATAAACCGCTCTTCTCAACTGTTGACACGTGACTCGTTTGCCGGCCGAAAGCCCATTCACGACTAAGTGATTGTTATTCACCGCCAGTAACAGACGCAATCCCCCCCCCCCCTCCGCTTCCCCTGCATTGTAGTTTGTAGTGGTTAACGGGGGGAATTATCGAAATTGCAGGAAATGTTCTATCTGCAGAATTCGGTGGAATCCGATTGGCGGCGATGGTCTAGTACTCTAGTTGTTGGAGAAGTGGGGGTTTATAAAAATCTGAGGATGATACGCGATCGACTGGGGCGAGAAAGGGTCATTGAATTTTTTGCTCGGCTCATCTCGACCTGCTCGTCGAATGTCTGCTCCAGAAGCACTGGATAGCAAAGAAGTGAGGATCGTTACCGTCCTGAAAGTGACTCGGCCTGTCCTGCCAACTCAATCGACTTATTACTCTCGTCATCTACTTATCCGTCTACTCCCTTTTTCACCACCGGAAAGTACCAACAAAATATGATTTGAGTGAGTGAAATTGATATTGAAAAATTGATATTCTAGCGCGCAAGCTTTAACTCGTGTTTGAAGAATGGACGTTAGGTTCACTCGTAGAAGAAGAGGGTGAGAACGGGCGGCGGAAGAGTGACCTTTCCGAGTAGAATTCCACTGCTAATTTCATCGTCCTGTTACCGAGCGAGAGGGAGCGCGAGACAATGCGGTGTATCATTAAGCGAGCGAAGGACACTCATTCTTAGTTAGCGCAGCTTGTGCCCGCTTTCTTAATTGGCTTTTCTGCACCGGCGTCCGCAGTACCACTGAAATCGGGCCAGCGCGCACCGAAGCGCTCACAACTTTCCCAAGAAACCCACACCCACACCCATACCCACACATACACTTGGAGAAAATCCAAGTTCCTCGGTAATCGACAGTTCCGTCAAACATCACTCCTCCGCTCCGACTCTTTCATCCTCCGCCAAACTACCCCTCTTTTACCCCTTTACCGAGCGCGGCAGACTGGCAGACATCTCCATTCCCGCCGAGTAGTCGATACCAGTCCGTGGAAAAACTCGAGACTCGAGACTCGAGACGCCCAAGTTTCGCCCACTCATTTTACAAGTTGCCAGTTGGCAAGTTCAACATTAGCATAATTAACGTGGAAATTGGGTGGTTGAGGGTGTTGAATAAATTGTGGGGAGTGAGTTTGAGATTGATTGATTATTGATTATTGTGTAGAGAGAAGAAGAATAATGGACTCACCAGTTCTCGGAAGCTTCCTCGTCGAGGATGGTCCCGTCAGGAAGTCGTCGAGGTAGGTTGCTGGTGACTCTCGCCGGTCGATTCCTGACTCGCAGTGGACCAGCGGCACCGGTTCTGTAGAAGCCAGCGCAAAAGGACGCCCTTGCCCTGCCGACTGCTCCAGTCAATGTCATTCAACGAGATTAGTCGCAGTGTTAGTACTCATTTGGCCATCCAGCCGGCAAATTGTATCACCGCGCCTCCTATACCACCGCGAGAATTAGCTAATCCGAGAGTGCGCGCGCGCGGGCGTTCGACCAAGTGGACCACTTAACCCTCCATCCTTAAAGTTAACAGCTAAACCACACCATTCCGGAAACCGCGAGCCCGCTTCCTCTTAAACTTTAGTCATCAATTCATGAGTTCCTCAAGGGCCGAGCACCCTCTTCACGGCCAATTAAATCGGATCATCGCTCGACTATATGGAAATCCATTAAGAACGGCAGGATGATAATCAAGCGAAATGAAAATCATTCCAATGCAAAATAGGGCAATTCGGGATGGGCGGATGGTGGATCTGTATTCTCGCGCGAGCGTTCTCGCTGCCAAATTTGATGCTCGAGGGCCGGAGGAGTTTTCTCTTGCGCGAAAGAGGGCATCGCATGAATCAGACATGCGGCTGGCTGCTTTCTCGAGAAGACAGGGGGCCGGGCCGGGCCGGGCCGGGCCGGGAGTTCCGCTGCGCGGGTTAAATATTAATGGAATTCCGAGTGGGGCTCCGAATCATCCGAGCAATTTCGTAAAACTAATACATCACCGGATCTTAGTGCGGATTGACCCGCTTGCCGTGATTTATTTTATTCATGTACACGGACGCGCCCGCGTTACATCAGAGATCGCCAGCGCGCGTGGCCGACGGGCAACTGTTGTTCCCATTCGAGAGGGATTTCCTGCTTTCAGTGCTCGTGTTTAAATTTAAAGCTCTTCGATCATTTCTCCCTCCCTCCCTCCCTCCCTCCACTATAAACACACACGCTCGCGCTTCCAAATCGAATGCATTATTTCTCTCCCACTAAGCAATCTCCTCCGCACGAATTCCTTCTCATAAGCGAACACGATTCTTTACCGTACGAGGGAGCAATTTCTCGCGAGGGTTAAACTAAAAAATTGGATCGGCAGCGGCCTCGGCGAGACGTGCGAGGTGCGAGGTGCGAGGTGCGAGGTGGATTTCCGGCTGATCCGAGAGCCATCTGGCCAACTCCCACTCGACCAAGTGATACAGTTTTCCGGTGGAATAAAGAGCCGCTCGTTCCGGCGTCCTCGCGAGCGGATGCCGGGGTTAGCTGGTGTTATCCCGCGGGATTAAAAGGGCTTTCCGGCCGCTGGGCTGAAAATTAGGACCTGCGCTTTGTCCCCGTTCATCCGCACAATTCCCATCGAGACTCACGACTCTCGCGACAGCCAGCGGTAAAGAAAATTCTATCCATTTCAAAGAGGCTTTTCCCTACTTCCTTTTGGACTGTGCGCAATTCTCGGGTAACTCGCATTATGTGTCCGATGCGTGAGGGGTGCGATCGTCGGGTTGAGCGAGACGGGGGGTAAAACATTTATTAGCGGGTCAGGGTTAACCGTTAGGCGCGTCGCGACGCGCACACTAGTCTAGCGAGTCTCTTCTGCGGCGTCCATCTAAAAATAGCCCCGCCAACACACACTCCCTCTCCCTCTCCCTCTCCCTCTCTCGATTTACAAGCTGCCGGCCCTCCACCTGCAACCCTCTCCCGAGGGACTCTCTCCCTCGCACGTGCACGCGTACGCGGACGCGGACGTAGTTAGAATCACCCTCGCTCCTACCAATTCAGCTGGTATGCCAAGCGCTGACTTGGAGAGCCGGGAGGACTAGAGAATATATTCCAAGGAGAGTTATAGTTGGGAAATAGAGTTCGGGATATGTGGTATTGTAGTACGCGAGGGATATAAAGCGAGTAGTTGGAATTGACTAGTGAATAGTAATGCGATTGCTCTACTAGGAAAGATATGGCGAATCGCGCGACAAAAGAGAGAAAATCGACATTGACATAGAAATCCGGCGTCCGCTTGTAATCCTGTTGGACCCGCACTTGTGTCGATAAAGAGTCGACAAGAAGAAATGTCAGCGTTTAGCCTTACACCCACACTTCCTTCGCCGAAACCATAGAAACGTCATTGGGAACGTCTAATAACCTTAGCAGCCGTTCAACCAATCCAGGGTGTGTGCGCGTGGCAGAGTGGCCGAGAGAAGGGACAAGTCTAATCGACTTAATAGCAATGAAAATGATTTCTCCGATTGAAATGGGCGCGTGCGCCATCCTATAAAAGTCATCGGCAAATCCCATCTCGGCGCATCCGATTGCCGGCGGCTGTCAGGGCGACCAAGGTGCAAATAAATCGCGCGAGGTCAAGCCGCGCCGGATATCTAAGCCTCTCTGCTGTCAGGGGCTTTTAGAGCATCGCGTACTCGCGTCTCTCGCACCGAGTAACTCTGGGACAACATTTTACTTGGCGGCGAGGCGGTTGCCGCTGCCGCTAGGAGAATTCACTCGCATCTTAGACATGTCTCAGTTGAGTTGCGTTCACTTGGCGTATTCGAAAATTCGAGTGAGTTGTTGGCAGACAATAGTTCAATTGTTGATAGAACTAATCGGAAGAAGTTGGTGAATACAGGTTGAAAGCGTTGGAGGGAGCTCGAGCTAAGTGATGGTATGGTTGGCGGATGGGCACAATGACTGCGCGTACTGGGAACGGCCAAGAGGCGTGACGCGCGCGGAAGGACATGCATGATAATAATAAATCACGCTCATTATGCGGAGAAATCTGACCCCGATCCGGCGCGGCGGTTCGGCGCGTACAATTGACGCCACTCTCTCCACTCTCGACCCTCGCCGCATAGACTCGATGACGAATCGCAATCTACACACATACGCTTTCTTAAGGAACCGGGGAACCGGCCCGGGGGGTTGGTTGGTTGGTTAAGCTTGCCAAGTCTCTCTTCCTTCCAAATTCTAACTCCGACTCGGTCACTCCGCACGCTTCATTCTCGTTTTATCTTAACAAAGAGTTAGAAATCAAGTGATTGTTCCGGGGCTTTCGTGCCTGACTCGCGTACAACTTCCTGCGGCTTTTAGGCGCGAGGATCATTATTGGCCGGTGCACCGATCGCCGTGTAGGCTCTGGGATTGTGTCGCCTGGCTTCAGGGCCGAAGGCGCACGATTCTCCACTCTGGCGAGAATCGTTTGCCGCATACGGACGCGTGTCACGCGGCCAACTCTTCCCTCGCGAGAATTCTCCTCAACCAACTATCCCAACAGCACTAGCTACCATCAACACTTTCACTCAATTCCACTAAGTCGACAAAGAAAAGAAAAGAAAAGAAAAATCAACTAGCGGGAAATCCGTCGGGGCGAGTATTTTCAAAGCACAGCTACTCATAATTAATAAGATTAAAGAAGAAAGGAGAGCTGAAGCGAGCGGAGGCGGAAAAGACAAGAGTAATCAAATGTCGAGTCTAATGTAAGAAGAAAAGTCGAATGTTGGGAGATGGTGGGTGTGGGGATGGAAAAGGCTAAAAATACGAGGAACGTATTGCCGGGGAAGCAAGAGTTGCGAGAGGCTTACGGCGCGGGGCGTCGCGGCGCGCCTTTAGAGGGTTAATTATTTTAATTACGCGCGTCGACGTGTTTTATTATAGGTGGAGTGGCGAGTAGGATTCGCACTCGGGGCACGTAGGGCTGAGCCCGCTCGGGCCGCTCGACTGGCTCCTGGCCGCTCGAGGGAGAAGGCGAGTGGTTGGTTGGTTGGTTGCTTGCTCGCCGAGGATCTCTCGCTTTTTTAAAGAGCCCTCTCAAGTACCTGAATTACGGCACGACGCCTCCCTAAATGTTGTAATTCTCCCGACTTATCGCCGCGCTGAGAACCCGCGCCTTACATAATCGCGTCGTCTTCTTGCTTTAGAAGGAACCACTTTGCAACTTCGCGCTTCAGCTTTCACTCAATAATCCTTCCATATTATAATAGTAAACAACTACCAATAACAACCCTTTCGGGAACCCGTTTTAATACTGGCGGCGAGATAAATTTCGATGATATCAGAGATCGATGTAGATTGTAGATACATATAATAGAAATGGTAACTTACAGCGTGTTAGCCTGTTGTTCGGCTGGCTCGGCGGTGGTATCGACGGCTGTGGTGCCGGCGGCGACTTGAGTTCCTCGAAGCTTATGATTTCCAGGCAAATGTCGTCGGCCTCGCTCCTTATTAGCTGCATCACCTCGCTGCACGGGAACTTGGTGCCTGGCGCACAAGGATACGCGCACATTAGCTAGTTATTGCTTGAGAGCCAATGGATTGATATTGGTCGATATTGGTTTCAAGTCGCAGCCGCGTGCGTTAGAAATATGTATACATATGATGGGACGAGAAAGCGAGAGAGTTTGGCAAGTGTATGGCGTTAAATTGAAAATTAACTGAGAGATGGCTGCTGGCTGCGGACAGGATGGGCCTTTACTGAGGCCCATTAGTCGGCCATAAACTGCCCTATTACTCTATAATAAATGCGGGAGATTGACGTTTATCGGTGGTTGGGTGGTATCGGGCCTAGGTTTATGGCCGGCGTCTTATTGTCAGTGGTTGCTAAGCCATCAAGAGAGCCGGGGAAATCGATAATAAAATTCCGCGCGGCTCGATTAAGCGGCCCTGGAGTCGATCCAACTATTTGTCTTGCCGCAATAACGCTAATGCGCACCGCGAACCCTCGCATTTTCACCGCCTTACCGATCAGCCGAATACATATAATCCTCCCGCGCGCCTTTATTGAATCTGTTGGACCCCGCGAGGTTGTTGTGCGTCGAGGGCTCCACGAGAATCAAACTAGAGCAAATTCCTCGAGGCTGCTAATTAAATGCGGAGCAGCGTCGACCGCATCGGAATGATTCTCACGATCGCCCGGAGATTTACGACGGCGGCCTCGCATTAGCAGCTACCTGATAACGAACCCCCCAACTTCTTACAACCAGAGTTTGGACTCGACCCAAAGTATTCCTGATTGCTCCCATTAATTACCGCGACACTTAATCACACTTTTCCGCGCCCGCAATCAAAAGTCAGTCACTCCTTCAATTATTCCAATTGTTTACGCATTTTTGCGAGTGAGGATTTTTATAACAAGCCAATAATTCCACTGGAATATCGTTGGGGGGTGAAAAGGGTGGGACGTCTCGATTTGCGAGTGCACTCGCCTCGGCAGGTGGGCGCAGGGGGCGAGGGGTTGAGAGTCGGTCTGAAAGGAAGATTTGCGAGGGGAGAGGCCGCTAAAGGCCGCTCCGGCGGGGCTTGCGGTTGGTGTCAAGGTCACGGAAGCCCGTAGCCACGGGAACACGATTAACGACACGACTATACCACCGCCACCACCAAACCAGAGTCGGCTTTTTCCCGACGAGCTGCTGCCCGGAACGGAGATCGCCCGCTCCGCTAATTAACTGCACTCTTTACGAGTCAAGGTACCTTGGAACCACTCGAAAAGGCCTCGCCGAAGGGAAACTTTCGGTGCGTCGCGATGCCCGCGCCATCCCCATACCCACCCACACACATACACACGATTAATTAACGAGACTCGATGCCTAGCACGACGACAACCCCATGAATCCCTCTATTAATCCAATTAGCCGCTCTATTAATCTGATTAAGCTCGCACTAACGTAATTACCGGGCCGCCAATTGTGCCGGCGGCGAACACGGCGAGGCTCCGCCGCCGGAATGGAATAAACACCGTGGGGGGAATGGGAGGGCAGGAAATGGAGAGAGGGGGGGAGAAGAGCTAATATAAGGGAAGGGGTGGAGGGAGAGGAATATTTCCTATGTATCCGGAGGAGAATTCCCGGAAAGGGCTCGGCGGAATTGGTCAAGGAAGAAGGGTGCGTTCACTACGATCCATTCTGAGACGTTCGGGGATGCCTGTAGAAAATGTCGAAAACGAGCGGGGAGGCCTAGTTGACCCTGTTAGTCGAGGCCGACAACGGTTCAACAGAAAGGAGCTCCGACCTCCTTAATTCGTTAAAGAATTAAATTCTCATTTTTATGTTTCATTCCATTGATAGGAATTGGGAAGACTGTACAGGCGTCTGACTATATGAGGATTCTACTACTTGCCAGTAGTACAACCATCAGCGAACCTTCCAACTTCCAACGCATCGCAATATTGCGAATCATCTTGCCCGTCGATGATCCAGAATCGATTTGAAGCTCGATAAATGATATTGGATGAACTGTTTGTTGGACTGGCGGTGGATGGAATAATCGAAGCGTGGAAATGGGCCGCTGGCAGTGCGGCCAGGTGAGAAAGCATCGGGGGCCGATGCGCAGTGATACGAGGACGCTGCAGCCAGCCGTAAAACCGGAGGAATCGCTCCCTTATCGAATACAAAGTGTGCGTGAGCGAAATTCCCCGGCGCATCCATGCCGACATGCCGACATGCCGACGTCGGCCCTCGTGCCATGAATGTCAAGAGGACAACTACATTATTACGTCGGCAGAGTGCAAAGATTGCCGCGGGCTTTCTTCTCATCGATTCTTAAGTCCCAGCACTGCCACGCGGAATACTTATGCCTCGTTCCCTCAAGGCCCTGAATTACGCAGCGAGTAATCCATACGATATTAGTTGCGGGCTTTTTCTCTAATTAGTTTCCAATTTACTATCAGGATTTCTCCACATGACCCGAGTCTATTTTTGTTACTTGGTTCGTATGTATTTTTAATCCAACAAGTGCCACAAGAACTGTCGATGAAATTCACGCTTTTCGAACATGTGGTGATAAGTTTCGAGAGGTCGCGAGAGGGCCAGGTGAGGGGAGTGTATAACTAGAGTCGCAGAGCGAGCGCACCTGGCCTGCTCTGACCTCCTTAGCTCCTCCCGTCTCTCTCTTTCTCTCTCTCTCTCTCTCATCCAACTCGCAGCCGCTATTCACCGAGACAATCTACAGGGAAACGCGGCAGAAGGAAGCGAGCGCGAGAGTGTGTTAATTAAAATGACAATGAACAGAGTGTGTATCTCGTGCGAGTAAGAAAATAGATAAGTCCCACTGCCTCAATCCTTGCCAACTCTCTCTCCCAACTTGCAGCACTCTTCAGTTCCTCACTCGGCCTCCTTCGCATGCCAACGCACAAACTCCACAAACTACTAAACCTCCTCGGCGAAAATCCCTCGGAAAACCATATCCACAAGTTTAATGCCAGCAGGGAAATGATGACAAAGAGACTTGATGAAATTCCGATTGGCCCGAGCGAGAGAGACGAGTATGAGAATGGCGGGGGATTAGGAGCGAGCGCGCGCTCTGGCATTCTTCTCTGTGAGGGCGGCGAAAAAATAAAGAGGACAAAGTCGCTTACCGGCTCTGGCATAAAGGTTTCGCGCGCGCGGACAGTTTGTGTTCTCTGTCACTTGGCGTTAATTCTCCCTGGAGAATCCGGCGAGGGGCGAGGGGCGAGGGGCGAGGGGCGAGGGGCGAGAGGGAGGGGGCCGAAGAGAAAGGTAGAGACAACTGTCCCTTGTGGTGAGAGGCGAGCAGTGAGAAGGCTGCCGGCAGTTTGGTTGATAAAAAGAAGGTATTTCGACACGCAGTTGTGCGATTCGAGCTGCCACCAGCACCCTTTCTTCTATTTCTCCGAGTTTCATTGGGCGCTTCTTTTCATTTTGCGTTCCTTCGTTCCTTGATACACGCGTCCTGTATAAAGCGGCACGGAGTCGAGAACTCCTCGTCCTCGCGAGTATACAGGTCAATAATCCTCTATCGGACAAAGGAAACACTGCAGTGTATCGATCAGGCTTTCCTGGCGTAGTGCTCGCAGCAGGAAGCCAGCATCTCTTACGGATACAAAGCTTCCTTCCTATTCCAATAACACACTCTTCAATTCCGATTAATCTCAACCGTACAAAATCCATCAATCAATCAGGTTTCACAAGCTCGACCACCAATCGACCTGGGGAAGGGAGTGCGTAAGGATTGCCGGTACCAAGCCGACTGGCATCATCCCAGGCGAATTCGTGTCGACGGCGGCGGCGGCTGCGGCGGTCGGGAGAAAAAAAAGAGACTTGGATAATAGTGAGCGGCGGTGTAGCGAAGATAGCCAAATGAGCTTCTAAAATTGATCCATGGTAGAAGCGAGCGAGCGCTATAAATAAGCATCTGGTTGGCGGTGCGCGGTGGCCGTTAGGACGAGAATACATTTGGAGTCGGCACTCGGCACTCGGCACTCGGGATCGGGAGTGATCGGCCGCACCGCGCCTGAGCGACTCACGCGTGCGCACGCAGCCACGCACGCCGGCCCTTCCTCGTCCAGCGCGTTGCTGACCTTGTCCACGATCCCGCGGAGCCGATAAGCGACCTCGAAAGGCATGGATCGTCGAGAGAGCTGATATCGCGAGATCCTCTTCGCCAGACAGCTTCAGTCTGACCCAGAGAAAATCTATGGATAGAACCGCCCGCGCCGCGCCGCGCCGCGCCGGGGATTAACAACCCGTTGCTCCACCGCCGCGCCGGCCGGGGATTTCGGGATTGACGTGGGACACCACTTGCGCCACTCACCATTTCCAACTTCAAGTTAGAGCTCGTCAATCGATCACTCTTTAATTATTCGAAAGAGGAGGTTGATTCCCGGTGAGAATTGTTATTCTTTCATTCCTATTTGGAATCCTTTCTTTTTAGTCTTCAACGATAGTGAAACAGTGTCCAACAATAGCACCTCTAACAATAGAACAACGGTCTATTTTTAATATATGGAGCATTGTTCTATTTTTAATTAACACAGTGCTCCATTGCTCTCTCTCGCGCTCTCTGTGAGAGGCCGTAATGTCCAACCTGTACAAAGATTGTGTTAGCACCTGGTAACAAAGACCTTCTTTCGCTGGGAGAGCCAACTCTTCCAGTTAGGGTTGCGATGCTCCCAAAATCCACTCCCCTACTAATCGCGGGAGCCAGTTTTCATCGGAACTCGGACGATAAAAGTGGAAACTCGTATCTGTCGGTTGTGAGGTGCGCGAGGGTTGAAGTTGTGGAAATAGGGGATGGTGGTGGTGGTGGTTGATGAAGCGGCTCGGAGGGCGCACGAGGAGGTCAGGATACCGCAGTGTCGAGGAGAGGAGAGGAGAGGAGAGGAGAGCGAGTGGTTAATGGGTTAACGGCTCCCTCCCCAATTGGTCGATGACGCGCTGCTGCCCTCGTGTGACGTCACCGCGAGTGCAATGCCCCTGTGACGTGGTAACGTGTGCTTGCAGGCCAGAAGCACTCGCTCAGAAATAGCACGAATCCCATCCTCCCTCTCTCTCTGGTCCTTGCCGTTCTCGTTCCCGTCGCCCCCGTCGCCCCCGTCGCCCCCGTGGCCCCGTCGCCGTCGCGTCGTCGTCGCGGCTTCGATGAGCTTGCGCCTATTCTCCGCGCGCTCCGCCCTCTTCTCTCTTCATCTCGGGCTCGGCCGGCCGCGCGCACGCTCCCTTTTCCAAGTGTGCTTTCGGGCGAGGCCGAGCAACACTGAAAAGCACCGAGACACCGCGCCGTGTCGCCCTCGCCAGAAATGGCCACCTGACCCTCCGCCCAGGGAAATGTCAAGCTTAACGTGCCACCGGAACACACCAGCCACGCACCCTCCTGCCACAACGCCCCACCACCCGCCACCCCACCACTCGCTGCTCGCTCTCGTTTAATGGCTTTCCGGGGCCTCGATAAACAGGCAATGATTGTAACGCGCGCCGATGGGAATTATTGTTGCTCGACTCTGTGCCACGAATTGCAAATCGAGGGATTAGAATTGGACTGATTTCATGCAGTGGAATCGAATTCATTCCAAGCTCCGCGTTTAATGTGTTTAATTAATGTAATTTTTTAAATTTGAATTTGATTTAATTTCGGTTGTTTTATTGGTAGATGAGTTGTGTGGAGAATGAGTGGTGGGGTTGTGCAGACAGAGTGAAGGAGTCGGTGGCGAGAGTTCGTCAACCCTAATGAAGAGAGAGTGTAAGTAGTCTAAGCCTAAGGTCCAACGGTGGCGACAGGCGAAGGCGAACTGGCGGGAGAGCCGGTTCTCTATGACCCTAATTACCGAGGCAGTGATCCGGTAGGGCGGGCAAGATCCTAGCGACGCTCCGCACAAAATCAGCAACGAACGCTCGCGCGCCTCGGCACAGTCTATTTTCGCGAAGTCAAGGTGCCTCGGAAATACATAGTGGCGCTCTACTCCGGCAAATCTTCGCTCCAAGGTTCCTCTCTCTCTTCCCCTCTCTCAGCTTCTCTCCGGGAGGGTCGACGAACCCGCTACCTTCCTGGCACAGGGACATCCTTCATCCAATTGATCCTCTCCGCCCGTCTGTCCTACACCGCGGCTTACTCAACAAATTAGTTGTTCCTCCAACATACATACCCTCCACGAGATTCTCCAAATTGCATCGCCGCGCCGGCGGAAAATGCGATTTAGGCCGCGCGATCAAAAGAAACCAGAGTACCCAACCCTTTGCCACTTTACAAGGAGACCACACAAAGTCCCGGCATTACTTTAACAGAATTCAAACGAAAAACGAAAAAGGAAAAAGGAAAAAGGAAAAAGGAATTGGAATGACAGAGTAGGAAGATCCGATGGGACTAAAGGATAAAAGTTGTTACTCTTATTTGGCGGCGGCTGGCAGAGCCAGTGTGTTCTTAATCTGCGGGTAGGAGGGCTGGATATTATTTTAGCCGAGATAACCGAGTTGACAATAGTCTCACTATCTGCCTGGCTGACAAAGCGAGTGGAGCGGCGAGCAGGCGAGCAGGCGAGCGGACGAGCGGACGAGTGTGGTTTGCGAGGCAGCTCGTTCGAGATTAAGGCCAGAATGGCGAGTGGGCCGAGAGCTTTCATTCGGTAGTGGCATTCGACCTTTCGGTAACGGGCGTTCAGGTGGTTGCGGAAGGGCGGCATTAGTCTCACTCTTTCCGGCTGAGACTAATTTTCACGCTAGCTTTCGTGCGCGCTTCTTTCCTCTTGCCTGGCCTCCTTTTGCACCAATGCCCGGTCGGTCAGCTTCCACGGAAATAACGTCTCTTGACCGATTGTTCGTCCCCTCGCGCACCATCGACTCGCTCCCGACTCCCGCAGGGACGACGGCTCAAAGCTCCTCCGACCGGACGTTTTGTCCATTCCCGATCGGCACGCGTTCCGGCCAATCGTCACTCGACAATAGACCTCGCGCGTCCAGCGGTTCCTCGCTCCATTCTCCATTCAGTGTCTTCGAGGCCCCTTTCTCAAGGCTCTTGCCAATTAATCCTCTTCCGAGACACCTTCCATTTATACTCGTCCAACAGACATTTCTCCACAGTATAGACATACATATGTATACATGTTTTATTGTTTATGGGCCACGGTCGAATTAGTGGATTGTTTCGATGAGGCTTTTGCCGAGGAGAGTTGGCCTGATTGGCGATTGATTCGAGCCGCTGTTTCCCATCAGCGGGGATTAATAGAAGCGGATCCCGAAATCCTGGTAACTGGGTGGCAGCCTCATTGGCGATGCCGCATGCATAATTGCCGGCGTTACTCCACTTCTCGGGGCGGCACGAGGCGACGCGAGGCGACGCGAGGCGACGCGAGGCGACGCGAGGCGGCGCGAGGTCCTTTGACGGCCTCGCCGATATTGGCGAAAGTGCGTCATGATTAGATGCACACTCGCGGCGATCGGCGATCGACGATCGGCTCGCGGGGATTTCATGAAAATGTAACAGCAATTTCTTCCGCTCTTTTGACACCGCGCCAACCCTTCCGAGCCTTCCGCGCCCGATAGACACCTAGACACCTAGACACATACTCCCCCCGAGAGAGCCCGAGAGAGCGACTTATTTCCAATTCATATCGAGACGTATCCTTCTTCCTTCGCCACCGCTCGATGCATTTCTTTTGCATTCTGGCTGTGACAGACCCGCGGAGAGACCTCCACGTCAATGCGCATACGAAATTCACCAAGGAGGATGCGAGAGTCTCCCTCTCACCGTCGAGAATCAACTAATTACAAGAGATAGAAATTGAATCGAGGTCGAATTGGCAAGAATGATTCAAAAACGAAGAGTAGCTTGAAAGAGAAATGGTTAGACGGTGATTAAGCGAGTTGTAGGTAGATGGAGGTAGAATTTCATGGGGATTCATTCTCGTTGCTCCTGGAGGCTCTCGGCTCTCGACGTCGGAGGTGATGGTAGGATGGTAGGATGGTAGGATGGTAGGATGGTAGGCGAGCGGCGAGGGTAGCTCTCGGAGCTCCCAGTAGAATTGAGCCCTGGTAGCGCGCGCTGCGCGCTGCGAGTCTGCGAGTGCCACTACACCTCTACACCACTACAGAGCTAGTACACACTGGTAGAACTAGCACAGCGGCGCAGGGGCTTTCCGAGAAAGAAGGAGGTCCGCAGTCCTAGTTGGAAATCGATGCGAGCGTCCGGGCGCGCCGCGCCGTGCCGTGCCGCTCCGCGCCGGTTGCCGGCAACCGGCAACAGCCAGCCGGATAGAGGATAGAGGATAGAGGATAGAGTCATTTCTTGGGGCTGCGCGTCGAGCCCCGGCCAAACAAACCTCTCTCTCTCTCTCTCCTCTCTTTCTTGTCGAGGGAATTCGACCTCCAAGATTCAGGACGCCTTCGCGGATAATAAACCAACCAATCCGACAAAGAAACTCCTATCTCTTTCACAATTCCCATAATCCAAGCCCAAACAGAACAAGAGTAGAATTGAGAACCTTCAACCTCCTCCTTTTTAACCCACTTCCAAAAGGAACAGGTTCTTAATTCGTCTTTTGTAGATTTTTCTTTTCCAAGTCGGTTAAGAAAACAAATAAAATGACAAATATACAAGGCCAATTGAGACCCTCCGTCTTTTTCGAAGTCGGTTAAGAAAATGGTTCACTGTCTTTCAGAGGGAAGTAGCTCGACGTTCCCTGTGGAGGATAACTGAGTGGAGAGTGGAGGAGAGAATGACCAACCCGAAGGAGAGAGAGAGAGAGGAATGAAAAGCGTAGCAGTAATGCCCGGTTATAATTCAACAGGTATATTTGTGCACGCCGGCTGCGTTCGCGCAGCCTCCACGGCCACGTCGATGAATTGCCGAGCTCCAGTTACCCGGAGCCGGAGCCGGAGCACAATACATATAGGCCCCGGCGCCCGGTACTTGCTACCTTAACCCGTTAACCCCGCACGCCGCGCCGCGCCGCGCCGCGCCGGGAAGAGAGTCGTCGACGAGCCTTCGGGAGTCAACGGTGACCTAGGCTACGCTCTCCCTGGCGTGGTGGCTTACTTTCCTCGACATATGTTATGATTAAGCCGAGTGTCTTTGCGTGTTAACCCTTAGCCCTTATCCGCCACTCACTTTAATCACATGATTCTCGGTCCCCCGTGGCAATTTCACCTGGCGCTCCAAAGCCGCTCGAGAGAATCGATATCGTGTAAAGGTAAAGATGAATGGGGCTTGTGGGCCGGGGGTTAATGCCCTTGGCCAGTCAAGGTGTCTCGGTTCATACGAGAGTTGTATGACTTTCTAAACCGCCATAGGATCACTCAAACATCAATGGAATCTGATAATCCAAATTCTAGTCACCGGAAGCAGCCTAAGGATTCCTCTCCTCAATTCTCAATCATTCAACACTCCTCTTCACTGGGCATTCTTTTCCTCTGCTCGCGCGCTTCTGGCCAATTCTAGTTTATTTTCCAAGTCTCGACTTGGGACTGTGGCACACTAGTCACCGACCGATTCGCGTTGAACCGCGACCGCGGGCGTCGTGGGAGCGATTAGTTTCTCGAGAAGTTGCGTAGAAGGAAAAGTGCGAGCTGCCGACGCCGCGTCCTACGGAAGACTGGGAGCTTGCGATGTTGCGATGGCTCGTTCGCCGCGTTGCTATTACGCTCGCCGGTAAAACCGAGCGAGAGCTAAACCAGCTCGGAAGACGGAAAGGTTGGAGTGCAAATATCCGGCCATCTCGCGCCTTGCATTATTAGACTCTTCATCCTCACGCGGAAATATCCCTCCATTCAATCAATACAATGCGCAGCGCATTTTCCGTTCATGCCAACCATTTGTCAACTATCCAAAAATCCAATCAATACAATAAAACTTTCCGTTCTCCTCAACTGTTAAGAAAGCAATATTCCAAATATGAAACAATTTTCCATAAAGCTCTACCAGCCAAATCCCCCACCCCACCGGTTCCATCACCTTGAGCTAACAAAGATTCGAGACAGCTGTTGGAGTTCCAGTGGAGCTGCGCTGCAAGCTCACGCAACTAGCAGCTCTCGCGTTCGCCAGTTGGCCAGAGCGAGCGCGAGAAGCAACGAGAAAGAGGTCGAATAACTACTAAAACAAAAGGAAGAGAAAGAGAAAGAGAGAATGGTCGGGCTAGAGGCGAGAGGCGAGAGGAGGGCAAGAGTGACGTCACCCACTCGAGTTAGCAGAGCAGATGATAGCGTTGGCGAGAGGAAGCCCGGAGGGTGGAGGGCTCGGTTGAAAGCTTGTGTTCCGTGATGTCATTGACTACGAACATATGTGGAGCGAGTGGGGCGGCGGCGACGGCGGCGACGGCGGCGACGGCGGGGAACCTCGCCAGGAACAAGAGAAGGGATTCGAATGCGAGTAGCGAGACTATTCTTGGACGTCTCAAACATCGTCCTCGTGGTCGCGGCGGTTGCGTAAGACTATGGGGGGCGTAGGGAGGGGGAAGAGAGCTTTTCTGGAGGAGGTCTCGGCGAAATGGCCACAGCTGCTGACCGACAGCTGAGTGCCTCAGATAACGATAACTGGCCCCCAATCTACACTCACCTTACAAACTATTCTCCTCGCTAAGAACCTCCAAATAAAAAAACTCCCCCTCGATTCATAATTAAGTTGAGAAGCGCAAATATAAATCCCCAGTTCTTTTTAGTCTCGCTCGAGGTTTCTCGATGCTTTTGAGGTTGCATGTAGAGGGAGGGGTAGAGGGGAGGGGGGAGGGGGGGGGAGCTCGCGGGATAACAATAGTTCTCGCGGCGTTCCGGCGAAGTCTGCAGGGCCGAAAGCATTGGTAGAGTAAGTCCTAATTACCGGGGTTAATTGCGAGCGGCAGCAATTCGAGAACGAGTCCACGCGCGCCCTGCCGCCACCGCCGCCGTCGCCGCCGCGAGCTTTTAAGTAGAACGACAACAGCCGCATCGATTTCAAAGAAAGCTCCTCTCCTCTGCCTTACGTTTATGCGACAGTCATCAGTAGCAGCAGCCAGAGCCCAGAGTTCATTAATATCTGAGGAGAGCGACCTAGAAACTATCAACCATCTAGTGCACCGCCAGCGCACCAGGATAACTCGAGGATAATTAGTTGGCTTGGCTAATGTATGGAGTCAGAGTTCCAAACTACGCGCCGTCGCTGATTAATAATCTCGTGATCCAGTGGAAAGTCCGATCGGCGCGGCGCGTCTATAGCCGCGGAGCGAAGGTCGCCCGCGACCACGTCGGCTTCTTCTGTTCTTGAACCAATTGCTCGCTAGTGACAAGTGGGTCTCTTTCTAGGAATCTAGTTTCCCAAAATCATTCTCCAACTGGAATCGCTCCATGAAAATAGTCGGCTTTGTTTGGATCGATGTATGTACGTATAGTTTAAAAAAAGAATCGAATGTCATTGGACGAATTGGCAGACAGTCGCCAAGTGGAAATTGGAAAAAGGGAGCGAGTGAAAAAGGGGATGAAAATAATCAATTCCTGCGGTTCCTAGGGACGCGGGGGAGGGGGACAATAGCCTGCGGCGAAACGGCGCGCTCCCATTTCCGCGTACGTGCAAGTGGTGCAATTACGCGGAACATCCGCATATCCCGATGCGATGATACCGGGGCGAACGAGAAGAAGGAAATAAGCGGAGCATAGAGTTTATTGTTCGAGGCGGAGGCGCAATCCACAGTAGCTCATAACGCGGCCGGTTGGGCGGTTGGGCGGTTGGGCGCTCGGGCGGGCTGACGTGGTGTGTATCGGTGTGGACGTGGAGATGTCGGGGTAGTGGGTTGCGATCGGCCTCTAAAGGTGGTTGCCGCAAGTGGTTCACTGCGTTCCACTGGCCGCAGCGGCAATCAATGCCGAGTGCCTAACGAGCGCACGCCGCTCAAACGAGTTTACCCCCATTGAGCCGGCGAACCATTGACAAATCCCACGCGCAATTGCTCAATCATTCATTCCCCCCCAGCCGACTCGCAAACTTTCCTCTACCCCACCACCTATCCAGCCTAGATTCTCCTCGAGCGACTCGCAGATACGCCCAGAGCTTTAAGTTCGAGGGCTGAAAGTGGATCAAGTAAGGGGAAGGGTGAAAAGTTGCCGGAAATATTGGGGGATGCTAGTTTAATATTAGAGGGTATAAAGGTGTAGTGGGAAGGGAAGGGTTGCTGGAGTCTAATGGCTCCCAGATGGGGAGCACGTAGTCCGACTACTTTCCCACTCGGCGGCTCCTCCGTCGCGTCCGCGTGGTACTGTGCGCGTGCGAGAGCTTTCTTTTCGGCCTCTTTGTAATCAAGAGGAGGAGAGACACCACCTCCGCACAAAGCCGGACACGCTTTTCCTCCCTCGATAGCTCTTTTCCCGCCCTCGTAAATTTCAAACGGCGCCCACTCGCCGACTCCTCGGCTGAAACCACTCTCGGCGCACTTTTAACCGCACCCCGGACAAGTTTATGCAAATCTGCAAAACGGCCAAATGGTTTATGCAAACGAACCGCGGCGGCTCGCGCAGCAAACCTTTCCCGCTAAACTCTGTATTTCCGACTAGAAACCCTCGCTCACTTCTGGATCGACCTGTACTTCCGCCACTCCACTCGCGAGGGAGACACTGACATTTCTAGCGAGCGGGAGCCGAGTTACGACTTAATAAATCGTCTTCGAAGAAATGGAATGGGGAGTATATAGGTGAGTGTCGGGATGAGGGATGAGCGATGGTCCTATCGATTCTATCCCATAATGATCGAGTAAGGTATGCTGCTTGCTGCCGGGATAGATCGCACTCGGCATACTGCCTACTCTGATTCCATTTCAACTTCTCTACGTGACGAGGCATAACTTGCCCTCGTAAGTCGAGCGGAATAGCGGAGGCTCCTTCCAGGGTATCGAAAACTCCTCGAGAATAAAGGTCGCTCTGAGATAAAGGTCTCGACCGCCCAGCGCGATTATCCGCAGGGATGAAGAATCAATGAACAAGTGTATTTCCCCTTGAATTGCGAGTTTACCGTTTAAATAAAGTAAGAAATGCGGGCAAAGCTTTCCGCTGGAAAATGAGTGTAAATGAATATTCTAAGGCAATCTGTCGAGTCATCTGGAGGAGTGGACACTTTAGGGAGTCGAGAGGGAGTGAGGGCGTAAAGGGGACGAATGCCCCATGAGGCGGCTCTGAATAAGAGTAAAGAGTGTGTGGCATCCTTAGAAAGTGCGCCGGAGAAATTTGAATAAATAATCCCCGGTTATGAAAGAGAATGGCGGGATTGAAGGAGTGCGGGGAGGTCGTTCGAGGCTGGCAGGCGAAGCCAGGTGAGGCAGGAGGCCTCGAGCTATGACTATGATAAATTATACAGTAGTGACTATTGATCTCACCGCGCCTAAGGTCACCCGCTACGGCAAAATCGCCGCCGAGTCCTCTAACAAACTCGCGATATATTCAATTTTACCACCCCCCTCCCCTTCCGCCCTAACAATCCACCGAGACTCTATTCCAACGATCCGCAATTACCACCGATTCTTCGATCCCCCACCCGACCGCCACGCCCCTCCAAATCCACGTAATTCCTTTCATTTGGTAAAACAAGTGAAAGAATTTCACTGGAATAAATCAGTGAGTGATACTTGCGACTCGAGTGACACTTCGACAGCGTCGGGGTGAGTTTGGCGCGCGAGCGAATGCCGAGGTTCACCCGGAGGGTTGGAGGGGTTGGAGGGGTTGGAGGGGTTGGAAGGAGTGGAGGGTGAGAAGGGAGAAAGGGAAAAGTGTGCCAGGGGGCTTCCAGCGCCATTTATTACCGCGGCGAGTAATTAGAGTTATCACCTTTCGACCTTGCAACGAGCGTGTGTGTTGCGAGGGAGCATCGTGACAAACAGGCTCCTCCTCGCCGAGAGCCAGCCAGCCAGCCAGCCAGCCAGCCGAGCTATTGTCGAAGTCGCCGGGCGAGAAGTGCGTCAATAACCAAGAGACACGTCTTCTAGCGAGAGCGGCTGCCACTCCGATTGTCGTCAGCCGCGGCAGCGCCTTGCGAAATGCGAAATGCCAAATCCTTGCGCGTTATCGGCTAGACGCGATCGGCCTCTCTAGGCCCAGCAACATTCGCCCAGACGCTTCTTCTCTCTATTCTATAGATTCGCACACTATTGTTTTTTAAATACAATTCTTTTCAGGATCATGATCGATTCTGCCAATTGATTTGATTTGGACGCGAATCTCAGTGGGCAAAGGGATCATTTGGTCGGCCGATTGGCCAGGGATTTGCGGCTCTCGGCTCTCAGCTCTCGGCTCTCTCACCTCTTAAGCTTTAAGCCGCGGCTTTAAACTCGCGAGCGATCATCTCAGCCGGCGCGGCGGCGGAGGCCTTGTTTACATGTCCTTTCGCTCGACAATCGTTGCGCAATGATTCGGAACAAATATTGATCTGGGCTCACGGGCCGCGCACGACATCCCCCACGAGTCACACCAACAATCACTACAATACGTAGGGGCCCACTCCCCCATCCCACTACTCTAAGGCAAGAGCGCGCGGACTCTTGGCAAGCGTACAAATTGCTTTCTCTATTTCCGAGGATCCGAGAAACAATGTCCCTAGAAAGTCAAGAGGGTCCCATGCCAAGCAGAGCGAGAAACGGCCCCCACTCTACTTTAAGACATAGAGTTATTGCACGTCAGCACGCGTGCTTCCCGAAAAAATATATCTTTTAGAGATTTGACTCTCCAATGACTCGGGGAATGCGGATTGGCCATCTCGAGTTTAGGCGAAACGCCTACGGCCACTTTCCGCAAAACTTGCGCTTGGCTTCCGAGCGGCCGGATTCGCCGAAGGCATGTGCAACCAATCGCCACTTGAGCCAAGTCCTCTCTTAATATTGACGGGTTAATTGGAAAGCGGCGGAATTACAAGTTTCGAGAAGGGAAAGCTTCGAGTGTGTATATTTAAGAGTTTCTTGCTGAAAGCATTGCTATCGGATAGTTGGACGCATCTATTTTAGGATCAATGGGATAGAAAAGATAGAAAAATGATTGTTCCCCCAGAGAGGATTGATATCGATATCCGATCGGTGCGGCGATAACAGAGTGGTAGACTCGAATGGAAAGTGAGTCCCGGGAGGAGGAGGGGTAGGGTAAAGCTCGGGTTTCCGGGGGATTAAGAGTCTAGGTGCGATGGAAATCGAGCGCAATTGGAAGTTGGGAGTTGGTAGTCGGGGAGGGGCGGGAAGAGAAGGCCCGTCATCGTCGGCGATGGCGCAATTTTGCACCGCATACGCCGCTGCCATACCGCAGTGCCAGAATGCCGTCAATATCCGGCGGCGTTTCCGACGATTACTGCCGGCGACGCCGCCATCATTTGGCCGAGCAGAAATTTACGAGTTTACGAGCTCGCCGGGGATGGGAACGCGACCTTATGGGATTGTTTCGCTCTTAACACTTAGCACCTTCAGTCCCGCACGTAACACCAAGTCCCCGCATTTATTCCGTTGGACGCTTCGTCCTCCAAAAGGACATTCAATCTTTCAGCGGCTCCGTCTCTCGTTTCTCTCGTTTGTTTTGAATGGAAGAAGTGAGAAAAGAAATGAAAACTCGTGATTGTTTGACTCACCGTCTTTCCTGTAGTATAGAATCTCGAAGTGATTTTCGACGCCGGCGGCGAGGGCTTCTCGAAGAGCGGCGATCGCCGCGGGCGAAGTCTTGGGGCCATGAAGGAACTCGCAGAGGGCCGACCTCTGCATCACTTCCGCGCGGGAGAAGCCGGTCAGCCGGCAGAAACCGTCCGAGCAGTAGATGATGTGACATAGTCCCTGCTGAGCGTTCGCCACTAAAAAACTTCGATCTGAAACCATCAACAACAACCAACTACTTTTACATCCCTCACGGCAGGTTATTATACAGGTTATCGTTAGAGCGAGAGGGAAAGAAGGCGATGCTAAAGGATGAATACTCAATACTGGGCCATATCGAGGAGGCTGCCGAGCCGCGGAATATTCGCCTATCGGGCTAAATTTAGCATTCGGCCCGCTTTCCGCAACGATAGTGACGAGTGGGGGTGAGTGGGGGGTGAGTGGGGGACGGCAGGCATCTCTTTCTCGGTCCCACTGAATTTTCATCGGCTCATTAGTACCGCGTGGCTGGCATGCCGTTCCCGGAATAAGAAGGCATCAACTTCTCCCTCGTTAATAGCACTCGCCGCCTTCGCTATACTCACTCGCCCACGCTCCACTCTCTCACTCTCTCTCCCTCCCTCTAGCAAAGAGTTTCTCGCTCATTAGAGAGAATCACATGTGTCAAAGTATCGCTGCGCCGCGCCGCGCCGCGCCGTGGAGAAAAGGTTTCTCGGTAGTCTCCAGCTATTCCTAGCCTTCCTTACTCCTTAGTTTCGCGGAGATTTCTCGTATTGCGTGAAAAGGCCCGCGCGAAATCCGAGCGGCGCGGAATGGCGCGGCCTTGAAGATTGTCGACTTGTCGCGCTAGAGAAATGGCAGGAGTGCGCTTTTCCACTGTGCGTCCTTCGCTCCTAAATCCGGCCGGCGTAGCCGGTCAAGCGTACACGCGTACATCATAAAATATTTTGGTACCCTCGGCCATTAAGTCCGTCTGCCGGTGGTGACGGTGGTAGCGGGCGAAAGGCAATTTCTACGGGTGCCGTTTCTGCCTGGCGGCTCTTTCGACACTTTTTATGGGCCGCGCGCCGGCTTCAAAGGATCGCCTTTCCGAGCGGCGCGCGATGCGTGACTGCTACATTATCCAGAAGGGAACCTGCCACCGTCGATCATAAACTCACCGGGCACCGACGCATCTTCCCGTAACGAGACACATGTTCCTCTGCGCCCCAACGGGCGACAACCCCTCCTCCTCCTCCGCCCCTCGCACATTCTAATATTAGATACCTTCACGACTTTAGCAATAACGACACTCGCCGGAATCTCCTTCTTTTTGCCAGCGTCGACTTCGCGCTAATTTCACTCGCAAATTTAACGCATCAGTCAGTTGAGTATTCTCATTTTTTATTAGGTAATCATTCTAATAAATTCTCTCTGTCTTCATTAATGCAATGATTAGATAAATTGTGATTATTTTGTCCAGGCAAGGCAAGGTATTGAACGGCGAAGAGAAGAGAAGAGAAGAGAAGCATCAGTAAGTTAATGCTGATTGAAGGGCGAAACGAGTGGCCATGAGTGTCAGCATTACCTTCTCACCACCTTATTTCCCGGTGACAGAGCTAACTGCAAGTGGTATCTCGACGATCGGCGTTCGTGGGCGCTCGTGGGCGCTCGTGGGCGCTCGTTGCGCCACCCACAACATATTTACAAGGAGCTCAAGTCCCGCCGGGCGAAATAAGGGCGACGGTAAACTGAATCGCCTCCTCAGCGCACGGGGGACCAGCAAATTTTACGAGGCTCGTTAAACCACCAAATCTACATGGACGAGTTTCGCAGCTCTCCTAACCACTCCCTCCTTCGAACCGCCGCCACCTTCTTCCTACCCAACTATCTCTATCTACCGTTGGAAGCCTTGTCATTCCAATTGCTTGACCTCATTCCATCGCTCTAGGAATCCAATCGCCACGCCAATTCCCAAACACACGAAATACGCCCACTTGTATTGTTTCATTGCTAGAGGTAGAGTGTAGACTGTCGATGAAAATTGAGCAGTTGACTGATCAAAAGTAAGAAAATATAATCCACTTCCCCCCAGAGAATTCCTTCCAATCGTTTTAGAGCGGGAATACGAGTCCGTTTCTATGTATTGTTCTTATTTCATAATTAGCAAGGATTTAAAGAGACAGAGGCTCGAGGAGAATATAAAGTAAGCGGGGATTTGCAGGGAATGAAAGACTGGTGGAAAGCAAACATTTTAATTCAGCGGTTGATTAACGCGGTCTCGCGCGCGACACTGGTTCGATGGGTGGGATTTAAGCTTGTCGCTCGGCTATTCAAGCACTGTTTACTCGAGCTTAAATACTTTAACGTCTCTGGTATAACGCGCAGCGAACGCGGGGCCGCGACTTCAAGTGGCGCACGGAAAGCACAGGCAATTATGCCGCATGTCAGTTCCAGCCGCATAATTTATTTCTCTCCCCCTCTGCCTCTACGACCACTAGTAGTAGCGGGGAGAGCACCGCTGCTAAAAGAAACGTCAATCGCATTAAGCCTGCGAGGGAGATTTGCGCCCACTTGGGTTAAGAAATTATACTTTCATTTTATGTCCGATCGGAATCCGGATTCTGCGCCACTGTGAGGGGCTCTAGACAACTGATTCTCTGCTGAATCTTAGTTTTTAGGCTCAAACTAAAGAAATATCCATCATTCGTTCGATTTCGGGAACCTTCGAAAAATTGAAAATTTTTCCATACCTACCCCTTCTCATTTTTTCGATTTTTCGACATTTTTTCAACTCGCCCGATTTCGCCATTTTTCCATAGTTTTAACCCTAAAACTAGGAAATAACACAGAATTAGTGGATCAGAGTCCGTAATTGTGTCGTACGAGCGACATTTCGCCGTTTTTCGGACCCAAATCGTCGAAATCTCATCCGTTCGGCACAGTTTCGGCCTCTAGCTACCTAAATCTGTGTAGAATCTTAGTTTCTAAGCTCAAACTAAAGAAATATCAAGCATTCGTTCGATTTCGGGAACCTTCGAAAAATCGAAAATTTTTCCATACCTACCCCTTCCTATTTTTTCAATTTTTCGACATTTTTCCAATTCACCCGATTTCGTCATATTTCGCCATTTTCAGCTTCAAACTATCGCCAAAGTGAAGGCTTGCTCATCCAGGCCTCGAGATCTCACGTAATGCTGCAAACGTCGAGATATCCGGCCGATTTGATCTTTCTGCCGATAGATCCTGCTGCGATCTGGCACGCATTCTGGACTGAAGGGCTTAATCGGGGGCGGGGATTTTCGAGTGCGTGGCAAGTCTGATAATTGTGGACTAGAATCCGAGAGAAATGCCGGCGCCCGGAGTACCCGGCGTGCCGCGGCTGCCTTATACTACTGGAGCATAGGAGCCCGTGCATTCTGCGAGCGACAATCCCCTCTAATCAAGCGAAATTGAAAATGCACAGGAACGCACGCGCCCTCTCCATTTTTATCCCCCACCTCCCAATAACAATATTCGCCCAATTCCACTCGATTAACCAATCACTCGACTCTCCCCAGAGAAACACTGCTATGCTTTCATCAGAGTTCAATAATACAAGCTTCCCCCAAAACCTTCCAAAAAGGGAACAACGAGTGTGCGTAACTGCAACAAACGGCACTAGAACCGCGCACATATCTGATTGCCGGTTTCATCGGCGCCGGTTCGTCATTGAGTGATGGAACGTGCAGCGCCGGTAAATAAAGGGAGAGTCGGAATTCGGCGTATTTAGCGATCAAAAAGGCCGGACCGACCAGCGAGCCGTGCAAACGGCCGTAAAATGAAAAAGCCCGCCACCCCAGCCCGCTCCTACATTCGACACACAGTCACACACGTGCGCCGGGTGGCCTGGCCTGGGCTGGACTGGGAGAAGCTCGAGGAAATGCGACGGAAGCTTTTAAATGCACTTGAAACAGCGCTCGCCGCGCGCCCTCTGGGATACAGAGACTGGAACGGAAGGGCGAAGGGGCTGGGGAAGAGCGGAAGAGCGGAAGAGCCCTTTCCTCACCAAACTCTCGCGTGACACTAGTTGCATATGACGCCGCGAGAGAGAGGGAGAGGGAGAGGGAGAGAGAGATGCTGGGCCGAAAAGCGGTGAAAATTAATTCCTTCGCAGGGCCGCACGCTTCCGTCTACAATACATAGATATATATGTATGTGTATATTGCGTATGAAGCTGTCCTGCTCGCCGAGCGAAATAAATAGGAGCCGCCAGTGTGTGTGTGCGTGTGTCTGTGAGTGATAACAGTTCCAGCGGATTCATTGTGAAAGTGGACGCTCGGGGGTTTAATTAAAATTTAATTAATTCCCCTGACTTTGAGTGTAATAAAGGATTATTAGGGAGGCGACTCGCTTTTGAATTGTTATTTGCTCTGTAGTTTTGTTGGCGCGAGAGGTTTGCCAATGTACATTTATTATCGAGAGTGTTTCGGGGAGGTGGGAGCATTTTCCGGCAAGTGTCAAAGAACTCGCGAATTTAATCCGGACGCACCGGGCGCATTCGCGGCTCGAATCATTAAGCGGGCCAATTTTAGCCCAACTGCGTGGTCAGGTAGCTAAATTAGAGTGCATCGCCGCTTAAAATATCATTGAACCTAGAGGAGCGGGGGGGGAATCCTTCCGGCGGGGAATCGCGCCCTCCTCCTCTTCCTCCTCCTCCTCCGAGAACAAGTGCTCTTCTACGAAGGGCTCCAGTCGAGCCCCCTTACTGACACTTTGCCAGCCGAATGGCTAGAGGCCAACCGTTTCAACCTCATCCCTCTGCCGCCTAAGGAAATCTGTTCAAGCCCTCGGCTCGGCGAACCATTCCTGAAAAAGTTCAATGCCCACTGGCGCGCGATCCTAAAGACATTCTTCTCCTTTCCCGAAACAAGAAAATGTCCGCGGGAATCGGCGCATTGAAAGATTCGCAATTGATAGCATCTCTCTCGGATGATTTGTGAAAGAACCAAGCCGACTCGCTCGGCGAGAGTTTGCTAAGCGAAGCGAAGTTAGTGCGCGCGGTTTTTGCGCGGCTCTCGAGGAAGAAGCGGGCCGATTCTTTTTACGTATCTCATCTCGGCGGGAGGTTATCGGGTGCGGCTCGAAAATAGAATGGTCGGCGAGTTCGCAGAGAGAGCGGAGCTCTCTGCCCCTCGGCCTGGTGAGGGCACTCTGGGCCCTTTGCCAACGATGTCACTTTACGCCGACCGCGAGAACTACTTCGCTATCCGCGCGCGGCGTCGTCCCGCTCCATAATACTGACCACGCTTTGCTGACGAGCTTCCTTCCACATCGGACTCTATCTGATAAGGCGAACCACCACCTACTGCATTTCATCCTCCTCCTTTTCATAATTAATAACGAATATGACATATTTCGTATATCATGTCAATCCTCGAGATTAATCAATAAAAAATAGAGATTTGTCACTTTTGAGAGAAAGCACTGTTTTATCTTGGATTGGATTTGGTGCGAGTCTGATAAAGGCGCCAGTGGGCTTAGGGAGGTGTTGTCTCTTGCTTAACCCTCTTGTTTCGCCAGACCGCAATCATATCGTTTGTCTGAGAGAGCGTGACTCTAATCACCGCTCGTCCCAGTCAATCGCAAGATTATGGGTAATGTAATGGAGCTCTTTATGACTGCGGCCTCCTTATAACGTGCCGTCTGATCAAGCCGCGCGCTAATCAAAACAGCCCAACAGCCCACTAAACACTAAATCCGATATATACCACCAATTCGAAAATTCCTCACTTGCCAGAGTGCCAATTTACTCGAGTGGAATTCCGAATCTGTGTGTATTGAAAATGCGAATGTTGATGTATTTTCTAGTATATTCGTGTTAGGAATATTAGGAAATGTATGTCAGTGGGATTTTCTGGAAATTGGAGCAACTTATTCCTGCATTAAGCCAGTTCTTCCCTTAAGATTCTATTGAGTGATAGTTGGGGTATTTTGCACCCTCTTCTCGGAGTTTGTTCGATAAGTGTCCTAATAGTTGGGAATCTGGCACTCGCGAATCCACTAGTTATCAGGGGGGAAGAGTGGCAGGCAGAGCGGCGACTCGCTTGATTACAGAGTATGCGGCGGATCGGCGCACAATTGCGCCCACTTTCCAGGCAAATCGGCAGTCCAAAGTCTGCAGCGGAGCGGAGCGACAAGAGCTTCCGTCATCGCCACGTGCACTCCCGCACCCACCCACCCACCGATCCTCCCACCAAACTTTCTTACGTAACATTCCATTTTCCATTTTCGGGACAAATATACACCGCGAGACACGTCCCCCACTAATGCTCAAATGATTTTTCCACCGTGGAAAAATGACTTTTCCATTGAAGAATGAAGAAGAAGAGAGAGAGTGAGAATTGAGGGGGAAGAGGAAAGGGGAGATGTGGAGAATTGCAAAGGTGTCCGTTGCCGGCGTTGGTGAGTTGAGATTGAATGGCGGACGGTTCTCCTCGTCTTTTTCAGTGGGCGGCTGGGCGCTCGACGTTACTCATCGCGGTGGGCTTGCTTTCATGAAAGTTAAAGCTCTAGGCCCCTGGCGTTGCGGGGACTCCGCGCGCGCTCGAGCTGCGCGAAGAATGCAGAGAGCCGGGCTCTGCTTCCGTGCCAAGAACGCACTTGCGCCTCGCCTCGCCTCGCCTCTCCTCCTCCTCTCGCCTCCTCTCGCCTCCTCTCGCCTCCTTTCGCCGAAGAAAATAGAAGTTCTCCGAAAGAACGACAGTTTTAAGATCCGCCCCCCAACCCCTAACTCAGCCCATCGCCGATATATTTCGGGACCCCTGCGTCACGGGCCCCGCATTTGCGCCCGCCACCCGGTAATTAACCTTTCCAACCGAATTACCAATTCGCGCCGCGCGCCATTCGGATATCACCAGCTGACAATGGAAAGCAGACTTTTTCGCTCCGTTCACTCGGTTCACTCGGTTTGATTATTTAGAAAAAGTTAAAATTGTGTCTGCCTCTTGAATAGAGATGAAAGGAGGCAAGTCTGAAGGATATAATTGTATTTGGTGGAAGATGTCTTTGATCGGCGTTGACGTGTTGCTCGAGGTTGCCAAGGTAACAGACTCGAGATGAAGGAGGAGGAAAGCCGGCGCGGCGGGACGGGCTTGGTAAACGGCAAGGCAAGAGGTGTCGAACCAAGGGCTTATTTAACCAAGCGTCTATTTGTTAGAGTCTATTAATCTCTTCTCGGGAATCGAGCGCAGCGCACTCCACTCCCCTTTCATCTCGGCCGCCCCGTTTATTTCCCTCCGCAGTTCCACTGCCAAGCCGATCCGATTATTAGATCTCCCCCAGATATAGATCTCCCTTTCATTTCCTTTCCGGGGGATTTCTCTCGGAATCGCCCACGCTTTCCCGAGATTTCCCGAGATTTCCCGCTCGAGAAATCGAGCTGGACGACAGCTGTTTTGAAAAACAGTGCGACGCGTGATTTATCCTCGGATTTCTTTCCGCGTTCGCGCGTCGC
This sequence comes from Crossocerus cetratus, assembly GCA_963675795.1. Lineage (NCBI taxonomy): Eukaryota > Metazoa > Arthropoda > Insecta > Hymenoptera > Crabronidae > Crossocerus > Crossocerus cetratus. The sequence goes on from OY776664.1 coordinate 367,111, forward strand.
TGAATCGGCCATCTAATAAACCCCGAGATATCCGCCTTTCCCACGCTCCGGAAATAACCGGCGAGCGCATGGGGAATGAGTAACAGGTTTCCAAACACCAGAAATCCCTTGTTTACCGAATACGCAACAACGCGATTCTCGCCGCCCTCGAGAAAAATCCCGACAAAAACAGATCCATAGAAATCGGAATCTTTCTTGAGTGCTCTTAAAAGAAGTCTCTAGCCAAAGATTTCGAAAACACGGCTTTCAATGAAATTGCTCAGAAATAGTATTATTACCTGCGCAGTGTTGCACTCGATATTACTGGCCGATCGTCTTTGAGCGCGGTCGTTTCCCGAGACAAGGATCCTTCTGCCGAGCCGCTTTTCCGCTTGATAAACACTCAGTAGGTAGATAAACACTTTATAAACAGAGCGCGCGCGCGCGCGGCGGCGGCGGCGACGGGGCCGGCGCTCTATAAACAGAATTGTCCTGGGGGGTAAACAGTGGGTAAGGAACACGTGTGTAAGATTGGCGTGTCGCGCGCGCGCGCGTCACTGAGTCATCGGCTGCTGGCCCCAAATCCCCGCACGGCCGCACACCGCACACGACCCACTTTCTTCCAAATTCCTGCCGAATAAAAAAGCATCTTTCGCGTCGGGCCATCTTTCGCCTCCTCAGATATCGCGTCCGCGCTATCTCTCATCTCTCCCGGCTTACTTCTAGCCGCCAGCAGCCGCGCGCTCGACAATCTGACAGTGACTCGGCCCGCTCTTGACGAGGATCACAATGAACCGCGCTGCCTCCGTGTTATTCCGCCGCCTGGCTATTCCTCCTGGTACGGACATACCGGGCTACAGGGTGACCGAGAAATTCCGCGGCATTCTTATCATTTCACCCTTTTAGGATTCTCTATGTTTCTTTAAATTTGCATGCTTGTTATAAATATAATTCATAGGATGATCAGTATTTTCATATGTCTCGTGTAACTTTCTATCAATTCTGCATATTATTATAGCCAAAAATTAATTATTACATATATATTCTCTTATTTTGTATTATTATTATTATATTATAAGTTCTATAAATAATTGAAATAATGATAATTTAAGTTTAGAGTAGTTGAATGATTGTTTGACTTTGGCTAATTGTTTTCTAAAGATAGCCGAGTATCACAACTGGGGCGTAGTAGGTCATAATAATTGTCGGAGAGTAGCGGCTTGTCTGACCTTTGGATCACCCTGTAGCTACGGTAGATACACGTGATAAGAGAGTGAGGGGAAGGGGGTAGGCGCGGGGTGGCCGGGGCTCTCGCTCGCGATAAATTCGTCCAGTAGAAGTTTTGGGCGACTGCCAGGATGGATATTTAAAATTCTCCGTGGTCCTCGACGAGCCCTGGCTGCCCCTTCCACCCTTCTCACCCTCTTGCCCGCCCTATTTTCCCTTCCTCACCACCTTCCCTCGCGCCGCTCACCTTTTTTCCGGACGCTCGCGCGCTCTGGAGAAGAGATATCGCGCGCAATCTATGATCTATAGATGCGTGTTATGTTAATGGATGGCCCGGCTACGCCCACCGCTCGCCCCAATCGAACCGATTTCTATAATTATCACCACGTGGACTGCTGGCCCATTGGCTCGCGCCGCGCCACGCCGCATCGACCCCGCTCGCCCCCCTCACAATGGACCCGGGACAAATGGAATATCTTGTCTCATTATATTTCGCCCGATCATACTCTCCAAACTCACCAGATGTCGAGAAGTCAATCGATTTTATGAATGGAGACATTTCCTCGCAAAGAAACTGATACATAATGATTTGAATGATTAAAGAAATGAATCAACTGAATCAACTTGATTTCTGTCGCGATGGAAGATTAACCGAAACAAGAGTATTTCTTTCCTCGACTGATGAGATATAAGTTGCGCAGATTGGCTATGATAGTGGACATTATCAAGGCCGGGCGAGCATTGAAATGAGAGCTGAAAGACGGAAAGGCCTATCGCGCGCCTTGCTCGCAAGAAGTCAAGCGATCGTCATTGTTGGGGAAGATTAAACCGCGGCGAGATAAGTAGCGTGGTAGAACCCAGTGTAGCGGGAATCGGCAACAAGAAGCTCCGAGTGTTCGCGAGCAGCCGCCGTGCCAGCAACGCCATTCAAACACTAGCTCCAATTGTCCAGTACTAATAGCTCGCAGTCTATGTACGCGAGAACCCGAGATCACTTCGTCTTGCCATTTCCGATCCTTATTCTGCCAATTGTTACGAAAATCCGAGTCCAACATTACAATCGGCTTTTCCAGGCAAAAAGATTAAATCTTTTCTTATAAAAGTAAATAAAAGTCTAATTGGTTTAAGAGTTCATTTAATGGTGGGCTTGTCCTTGACCCGAATGATCGGTTAATGCGATTAATAGCGGCGCTGCCCTTAACTTTAATTTCTTATCTCGAGCGCTCGCCGTCACGCGGCCAAAGCGAGAGAGAGAGAGAGAGAGAGAGAGAGGGGTGGGGGTGGAGGAAGGATGGGGCTCGGCATCGGTTTATGCACCCCGAAACCATACAAGGGTGCGGTATGCCAGATCGCGGAATCCAGGCCTGCCTGCCTGCTTCGATACTCTGCTCGGCCGGACTTTCGCACTCTGCAGGAAATTGCCCTCTCGCCTCCAACAAAACCGGCAACAATCGAGAAATCCCCGGCGAGCAAACTACAACTTTTCCCAATGCAATTGCGCAACTGGGAACAGGCTGCGTCTCGAAGCCCAAGGAGACGTGACTTCTCTAAATGATTCGAGGATTGTCAGGCTCGCGATTTGTCATCGTGCGTCCCTTTCGATTATAATCGAGGAGAGAATGGTTGGTCGGCGAGTGGGAATATGATTGGATAGGTGGGTGGGTTATAGAGAGAACGTCAGATTAGAAGCCAAGAGTTGACGGCAATGCTAGCGGAGCAGCGGACGCCGTTCCCGAGCAAAAGCCCACCTCGCTCTCTCGGCCTGCTCTGCCCTGCCCTGGCATACATATTTTTTATTATATAAATTCACGCTCCAAAGGTTTCCCAAGAATTTATCGTGTTAATGCCTATTATAGGGTGCCTCTCTCCCCTTCCCACCCCGCCCTCCATCTCGAGGGCCCATATTCCTACGCGCTCAACCTTCCCTCCTCACTTTTCCTTCCTCTATCTAATATACCACACTTATTACTTTCTTTAACAATCGATAAAATATTAAGCTTCTCGCTTCTATTTTTATCGAAAAGTATCTGTTTCTCCTTAAGTGATATCGCGAGGGAAGAAGGTAGTCTCACAATTCCTCTACCAACTCTACCACTCGCAGGAAAAGGGTCCCTCGATACTTATAGTTTGATCGGGGCGCGAGGTGATATCCGAGGATACTGTAATTACAGTGGTACCGCGCGCGGCTAACACTATTAAGGAAAGTTTCATCCCATTTCAGGACGTCCAAAGTGGCTGGGCTCGCGCGCGCGTTGCTAAAGGGAAATCGCATTTATGGCATTATGCCTTTACTACCCTCTCTACCCATGTACCCGGCCGCCTCTCACCAGTCTCACCCTCCATCTTACTCCGCGAGCTCGCCGGCTAATTCCGATTAATTTCCGACGCGGCTCCTTTTCAATCGCCGCCGATTCAACTCCCTCGATTCCGATAATCTCGTTGATAATCCGCGGAGGAAAGTTGCGCGAGATTTGAAATTTATCTTTCGGAGAAGAGAGCAAAGGGTTTGATATGCGGTATCGCGGCAATAAAAAGGTGGAGATCGCCGGTGAAGTTGGCCAGTGATTTGTTGGATCGATCGCTCGAGCGCGCGCGCGGCTCTCATTGAAATATGCTGGCGGGGCCTAATGTCCGTTTGGCCGTTGGCGCGCGGACTAAATGGCGCGAGGGGGCTCGAGGGGGCTCGAGGGGGCGACGAGAGGAGAATCGGAATGGGAGGGCGGCGGGAACGCTCGTTTTTCTCCAATCAATCCAACTTGCATTGGAGCAAGGAGGGCAGCGCGCGCCGGCAACAGAGTACAGAGTAGTAACACTGGTGCGGCAGCGAGGCCCCTTTTTCGAGATCTTGGTACCAAGCCGCCCCGCGCCCCCTCGCCGCCGCCAGAGGACTTGAGGCATCGCTCGAGTGATATTGCCAGTGACATGCATTGTCCCATTGTGCAGACGGAACTACCGCCTATCCCTTTCCTCCATTTAAGAGCGGCCTTTCCACCCACCCACCCCTTCCCACCCTCCCGCCGCGTCCTCTTCCGGGCAGGGTGCTGCCAGGTCTCTGCCCAGTTTGCCGGCATGTTTTAAATAATATTGAAAAGGGAGCTCTGGCTCGATGCCTAGCCCATATTCTCCTCGCGAACAACTCCCCTCTCCTCCCCCATCATCCCTTCAAACTTCCAGCCACCCACCCTCCACATACTTTCTCCAGGCTGTTAACGTCATTTTCTCATCTACCTCTCTTCCCTCGTTCTCCATCCAGCCGGCAGTGTCGCGCGAACTTATGCGATTACCGGGAGTTCGCGGCTCCTATTTTGTCGCCAATTGCCAGTTAGCGCATCCGCCAACACTGCAATGGATACGAATAAACTTGCTCCGAGAGCAATAATCTCCCCAGTGCATTTCCGATCCGACCTATGCAACGGCACAAAGCATTCTGGTTTACTAATTCCGATTAAACCGACGTCACCCGAAAAAACGACAACTCTCTCTCTGTTTAATCCGATTACATCTTTGAGCGGGAGGAGGATTCTCGGAATTAAATAGACTATCAATTATCGAGATCTGCCGCGGCGAGTTTCAGTAATACTCGATGGCGCGCAGTTGGGGCTGGAGGGTTGGTGGAGGGCGGAGGGCGAAAAAATCCTGTCTGTCCCTCTGTGTACGGGAGGATCGATCATCCCAGAGGGAACACACACTCCGCTCAGTGATTCGTCGGGCGGATAACATCGGACGGATTGCGCGATAATAGAAATGAATGCTAATGTATTGAATTCATTGGCAATCTCTGTGTAACCGCTCCATTACTCGCGCCCGTGGTCGGCGCGGTCCTTGTGAGGATAGCGGCGTTGGGGGTGGGAGGGACTTTTTTCCTTCTGCTTTCTTCCGTTTTTAATTAAGACTCTCGTCCCTCGCCCATTATCGCACTCTCCTCATCGCCCAACCGAGGAACAGTGCCCAATTAATCACCACTAAATGGCCCCCTTCTCTCTTTTTTTCGGCCACGAGTGCCGACAAACCGAGAAAATGCCACTCGCCGTAATGCGAGTGTTATTGATTCCGCGATTAAGCCGCCGCGAATTGAGCCAGTTGGAGCGCGAATCCCCCCAAAGCGACTCTCTACCTCTGCCAAAATCGTCTGGCAGTCATTTAAATCTCAATGTACCTTGTCTAGAAATGAGCGATTGTCATCCTCGTTTTTAGCGAAGATTTCTTCCTACCGTTCTGATTAAAGGGATTGTTGAATAGGCCGCTTTATTTCTGAATAAAATGCTGCTGTTTAAATAATTGGTTCGGCTGGCCGTTTAGGAGGAGTGGCGTCAAGTGGAAGTCGCCAAGAAAGCCATGTAATTCAGCATAAAGCGGGAATAAAGAACAAGTAATGATGAAAGGGTCGTTTCCAGCTAAGGGAACATCTCCGGCAAATGAACCACTTTTGTAACCAGCTGCTTTAGCACTCGAGAACCTTTGCGCGTCCTACTCAAGTATATATACACTTTCCCGGACTTCATTCCCTTCCAAGCAGTAACAGAACCATGTCTCAATGACTGTCATTCTGATAACGACATTATCGAAAAAGGTGAGAAATCTAAATAGTCAAAGTCAAACTCACCGTCGGTATCGAACTTCTTGATGATGGTTTCGATGATACTTGTCCTAGGCGCCACGTAACCTCGTCTAACAGGCATCTCAGGATGATTCCCAGGTATCTGGGGTGCCTTATCGAGACTTCCGCGTGTTCGATCGCAACACTCTCAGCCACTCAGCGACACGTGCCCCCTGCGCTCTCTCCGCTCTCTCCTCTTGCCAATTATCACGTAATCACGTAATCACGTAATCACGTAATACTAGACCACTGACCAAACACTCTTAGCTGGACGCGTGCGGGCAGCGTAGAAAAAAGCACAGCACGAGTTGAGCATACTGATATACAAGAGAGGGACGCGCGCGCGCGCGCCTCTTTCTTCCGTCGGCTCTAGGTTGCAAGTGTACACATGTGCGAGTAGCCGCGTGTCGCTAGTGCTTGGGTATGTGTGTGTATATGTGGGTGTGTCGGTGGTGTAAAGATCGGCCGCGGACAGAGAAGCACGGAGGCTAATATAACGAGGGCTTGGCCGAAAAAAGAAGAACAAGTCGCGGGCTTTCCCGCTGCCGGCAAAACTCCTCTTTGTTCCCGAGGGGAAGGGTGCACTCGCGCAAAATTCCTCGATAGGCCGCTCGCTCCTCTCACCGAGTGTGCACGCGCTCTCACGTCTCACGTCTCACGTACACTCACGCGCCCATTGGCCACCGCGCGCGCGGGTCCTACGTAGAAAAAGGCGGGGGGTGGGGGTGGGGGTGAGGGCCAAAGTAAATCTCCGCTTAGCGCTGACGCATCCCTCTTTGTCCCGTTGGCCGGCTATCACCGGGATGATTCTCTCCTCTGGGGAGTCGATGACACTACCTTCGTCGGCTTTCCCTCCTGGCAGAGTGCACTGGCACACTCCGATTCAAACGACACTGTCCCCTGGCGGAAAAGGCCGCCTTGGACCCAGTTGCCAGTCTACGCTATCTAGGCGATGCGGGCATAGTAGAGAGTGTTGTGTTTTGGGGCGGGAGGGTTTAGCGCTCGCTCGGAATTGCTTTCCCTCGAGGATGGAGCGGCAAGGACAGCCGGAAGGTCGAGCCGTCGAGCCGTCGAGCCGTCGAGCGGCGGCGTGCGTGTCACGAGGTGGCCCAAGCGCACACACCTCTCTCTGGATCCGGGGCGCGCGTGTCTCTGCGCTCCAATGTCTACGATCCACGCGAGAAAAGCGCTATTTATAGTGGATAGAGGTCGGCCCTCTCTCGCTCCTTCGCCGAGTTCCCACGAATTCCAGAGCGAACTCGCGGAATTGGCCTTTCAAGTGCGAGTGCGCCGCGCTCATAGACGGCTTTAGGGGGACTCGAGGGCACGTTGGGTCCTATCGGCGTTCCTCTCCGCGTCCACTCGGCTCGGCCTCTTCATCTCAGATGCGTGGAGTAGAGTAGAGTAGAATCCCGCTTCTCCAACTGGCACTCTTTCTCTTCAAGACACTTCGTGTGGACTACTAGTTGTTATATCTTAAGTTGCTATCGCGCGTAATTGGCATTGCGCGTCTCGGCTCAGCGAAGCAGCGGCACGCCGGGGGGATGGTGGTTCGATGTGCTCGTGTAATTGTCGTTGCAGTGCTGCGAAACCTGCTGCGAAACCTGCTGCGAAAGCTGCTGCGAGCCACTGGCCTCCGCTACTCCTAACTGGCTCTGCTGCCTCTCGACTGGAGGCACTTGCCGGCGCACTGTTACCGCTTGGCTCAAGGGCTGCGACCTCCTAGGCAGAGGCAGAGGCAGAGGCAGAGAGCGAAACTTGTCCCCGGAGCCCGGAGGAACGAAAAGGCTACGAGAATGGCCAGTGCAGGCGCATTGTGCGAACATTTCTATGGGCTGGGCTTGGAGAGTCTCTGCATGCAGGTGCGCACCCACTCGGCGAGTAGTTCTCGAGGATTGCCAGTGGCGTGAGTGGTGGCGGGTAAGTTTGCGCTCCTCTCGCTGCCGGCCGCACGCGTCGACGGACTTGCTCCTCTCGGATTGCTGGCGCAGGGGATCCCGGTGGCTCGAGGGTAAATCGGCGAGGAGCACTCGGATGTCTCGGATAGCATGGCACGCAGGGGGATTAGAGGGTGAGAGGAGGCCGGGGCCGATGCTCGAGCCCAGCAGATGAGAGAGGGCTGAGAGGGGGCAAAAGGGGGAAAGGGTGAAGGCACGTGGTGGAGGAGTTTGCAGTGGGTTGCTGGTGGTGGTGGAGGTGGTGGTGGTGGTGCGGCTTGTAGGTCGGTGATACCGGGAAGGTTGGCAGCTCTCGCGCGACAGTAATTACCGGACGACCGCACGGATAACGCACTCCTCCCGATCCTACGACATTTACTGCCACCAGTCGGCTGTCCTGGTTCGCCCTGCCGGCCACTTGTGCATTTCCGCTGGGACTCAGGGACAGCTATCTTTGTACTTCTTCTTCATTCTTCCCGGTCGCGCTCGGGCAGCATCCCTCGACGGCTGAGCCCGACGCTCTCGCGATCCGCATTGGGTTCGGGGAACCTGTTGGCCAGTCACCGCACTTGCCGATTATAACCAGACTCTCTCTTTATCCACCCCCTCTCTCACACTCTCTTCTCTCTTCTCTCTTCTCTCTTCTGCCGTTGGCCTGGTTTAGGCCAAGTTTAAAGGTGCAGAGCGGTAGCTGCTTGTTGACGATGGAAGTGCCTTGTTCCAGGCTGACTGTTGTCCCGCAGGAGGTCGTGCACCTTTGGCGCAGGGATGGCAGGGCCACGTCCAGTCGAATCCGGCGTGTACTCCAGTGTAGACCAGTGTAGAGCACCACGCCTCGCGGGCAGCCCCGCAGGATGATTCTCCAAAGAGGCGGGACGCCGCCGCCAGGAAGCTCGATAACACGGTCTCGGCACACACACGCACGGAGAGAGCGGCTCGCGGTAACTCGAGCTCTCTAGCTCTCTAGCTCGGCGAGAGCCGCGCGTCCCCCGGGAAAGCGAGGAAAAAGGGGACGAGGGAGCAGGACTCCCTCAAGCCGGCCACACACCACTTTTCCACGGGGATCCTTCGAGGACTGTTGCTCTATCGCGCATTGGCGTGCGAGCTGCTCGTTTCGCGTTCCTCGTGCCAGCCGATCGGTCGAGCCGGCTGTCCTCGAGGGTGAGCTATCTCTCTCTCTCTCTCTCTCTGTTGCTCTCTCTGGTCTCTCTGGTCTGGTCGTCGTGGCCGGACGCGTCCGTCTCTTGGGCGTCCTCGGTGAGAGTCGGTGTCGCGCGCGACGAGAGCTCTCGCCTGGCCCGCTCAATCCCGTGGTGGGTTTGCTTAGTCGCCGTGGTGCGTCGGTCGGAACTGAAAATACGAGGAGGCGCGACGGCCCGACGTCTCTCTCTCGACGGCGGCGACGGCGGCGACGGCGGCGACGGCGACGGCGATCATGGTACCGTTACGGGGGGATGCTAGGACGGCGCCTGCGTCGCTCGCCGCACTGGCCCCCACCAGCGCTGCCAGCTACCCGATTACACCCGCCCTATCATCCCTCCTAGCGAGTCACTGATAATATTGATAAGGCTACCCCGGTTTACCCTCCAATCCCCCCACTCTTCCGCATTCTCGCTGCCTCTCGCTTTGTAAAGGAGCTTTCTCTCTATCAGCTGCTACCCTACCCCTTCTCCTCCCGCCCCTCCACAGCACATATGTTTCCCTCGGTCCTGTCACTGCACATCCCGGACGTGGCTCACACGCCGCACGCCACAGATGATATACCCTGGCCCGGATATATTCTTCTCAATGGAAGTGGCTCTCACCGCAGACTTGCATTTTCTTCGAATGCGCATCAAAGTATTGAACGTGCACTTGGTTGAAAGTTCGTTTGGTAGTTGCATGGATTATTGCAAGAGGTTCAAGTTTGCGTGGAGAATATTTGATTTAGATATGTTAATTAGCGAAACGAGCAGTGAGTTTCTAGGGGAGTACAAGTGGTGGGATGTTGATGTTAATCGGCATTTCTAATGGCTCTTTCTAATCTATCCGCATCAAACTCCTTGGTGCAAAGTGATGGAGTGGCGGCGTGGCTTTGCTAATTAAAAGGCGGGGAAAGAGCGTTAATTAGCATACACTTGCACCTAACGCGGCCGGTTTCCCTCGTAGAGAACTACCTGAGTCCCTCGCTCGGAGTTAAACATTCGACTGGTGGATAATAATGGGCGCCGCCGCGGTGTATATTCAATTGGGGGCTGGCTGGCGTGTTTAATGAGTTATTGGATATTTCTCAACTAGTCGAGGGCCGACCTTCAATCCGCCGGGGCTTTTTCTTCAGGTTTTAAAATTATCCCGGCGATGCAGGTCGCGCCACGGCTAATGAATATTTCAGTTGGGAACTTTCGGTCATGCGATCCCTTCCATCCCCCCACCCCGCTCCAGCTTTACCGTTAACCAAAACTTTTTTCCGTCCTTGTTCCCAACCTGTCACGCACGCCACTTCCGCCCTGCTTGTTTCTCGGACAATTACACTAGTCCTCCGTAACAATTGCCAGTCGCACGGAATGCCCAATCAGTCGTGGGAAAAGTCGAGGAAAAAACTGTTTGACTGCCTTGCAAGATTGCAATTCTTACGAAAATTAGTGCAACGTCAAGAGAAATGATGTTTCGTGCTTTATGGAAAAATCAATTGAGGTATTTTTATGGAATTACTTGATGTAAGTCGAGTTTATACAAAATCCAAGATTATCCTGTTAAATTCTCTTCTACCAAGCATAATGGAGATACGTGATACTGGAAGAAGTACTCACCAACTCACTCTGCACCAAGCAGCAACTCCTGGGAGTGTGATATTATTCCTGCCCGAAAGATAAGTGAAGGTAACCTCGTCGACAGTGGGTGGCTTTACCGACGCTGGGCTCAGTGATCAACTGCAGGCAAGATATATCTGCAAAAGAACACACACGACCATTAGATTTTGTCCTAAGGAATACGCGAGAGCAGGTCGATGCGATTTTCGTCATTTTCTTGAGAAAATTCAGACAATTGAATAGCGGTTTCTGGCCCACTGATTTCATGCAAAATATCAGTTTTCTACGTAAAACTATCGAGATCTTGAATTGGCAGGGATCGAAAATCCTTCAAAAAATCGAATAAGTAAATTCCCGATCTGATTCGAAGGACAATTTGAGCTCAGAAGCTGAATCAGTGAAGCGGCGTCAGTTACTCTCACTCACCTCTGACATTCCCTCGATCTCCTCCACCAAACCAGACTGCACATCCTCCTGCCCACTGCCCAAGCCACACGATCGCCGAAAACCACGTCAACACTCGCAACACCTCATCAAATCCGCAACAATAAACTCGCGCGCACAATCACTCACGATTTCGAACATTCACGAAACGACGCCAATCCTCCGAGTGCCCCGCCACCAGAACACAGCGGCAAGAGCTGCAACCATCATCAGCACCACTCTCGATATATCTCGAAGGTCGACTCTCGACAGGAGAAATGGCGGGCGATTCGAGTTGGCTCGAATTCAAAGGTGGCGGGGGTAGGTGGCGCTGTCGACGATGGTGAATGTTCGTCGGCGTCGCCGGTTGGTGGTCGGCGCGCGCGGGCACGGGGTCCACGTCGGTGCGAGCACGGAGCCCCGCCCTGCCGCTCGCGCGCGCCCTACTGTGAGTGGGAGAGTGCGCCGATGCCGAAGGAAGTAGCATCTAGCAGAGAGCGGCGCACCAGTAGCAGCCAGCCGGAGCACCAGCAGCACCGCCAGGAGGAAACGCGCACCGCTAGGGGATAGTAGAGAGAGGAGAGGCCGAGGCGCGCGATAAATATCAGCCAGTAACGTCGAGAATTGGAGGAAAGAGAAGAGGGAAGAGGGCTGTGGCACAGTGGAGGTTTGCTCGCATCTAATGAAAAGAAGAATCGTCTCCGGTGGTGTGCCGTGCTCGAGGAGTCGCTGAGAGAGCGAGACGCAGTGAGCGAGCAAAAGAGAGAGAGAGAGAAAGAGGGAGCGCGCGCGCGCGCTCGAGGAAGGCCGCCCCCCGTGTCTACCTGCTCTCCACACATATATCGCTCACTCTCGGATCGGAGCCCCGGCGATACGGACATCGGGCGAGCGAGTCAGAGAGAGTGTGAGAGAAGGAAAGAGAGAGAGAGAGAGCGATAGAGGGACGGAAGGACGGGGAGAGCGAGAAAGAGAGGGAGATAGAGCGAGTGAGAGAAGAAGCCGCCGACATCGCGAGGAGCGTGTGAGTTCGCGCGCCGTGGCCGAGGCTTAACCTTAAACGCATCGAGTGTCGGTGTCGCGGTTGGTGCCGTGAGATAGTCGAACGAGCGGCAGCCGAGGCTACCTGTGCGTCTGTCTTCCGGGCGCCGTGGTCGTTCGGGAAGGCGAGGAGGAGCCCGAGAAGCGCAGCCGGCAACCGCCTCCCGTGCCTCTAGCTAGTAGAGCCTGGCTCCGCTCGAGGCGTAGACCCCCATCGGTAGGAAAGTGCGTAGTCATCGATGTGAGAGAACCGAGAAGAGCACCACAAGCAGCACAAGCAGCAGGCCCCGTCCTCGCGCAACACAGAGAAACAGAGAAGAGAGAGCCAGAGCCCTGCCCAAGAGCCGAACCCTCGGAGCCCCAGGCTAGCCGGGAGGATTCCAGCGGCAGCAGCTCCGTCAGGGAGCTCAAGGTACCCACACTCCTATAGGATATTTTCTTATATGTATCATTAGACTCGTTGGCTTCGCCTCGCCCTTTGCTCGTACGCGCTGTACTCGAGGGAGAGGGAGAGAGAACCTCGATGTATACGTGCGGTTGAATGGGCCGAGCCGCTCGGCCGGCCCTCCGCCTCGACTCGATACCAGCCAGCAGCTAATATGGCCGCCGCCTAGGCCTACGCTGTCAAAATCTCCTTCTGCCCGTCATTCCTCCCTTGCTACTCCGCTCCAGAGTCGCTTTCGAGCCGATCGGCTCGCCAGGCAATCGCCCATGCAGAATGCGCCACTGCTCTCGATGCGGAGATCGCCAGGTCCCTTCGATTTCCGGGAAAGTGTGTGCGTGGAGCTATTGACTTTTCGAGTAGAGAGCGAGGGGAGAGGGGAAGGAGAGAGAGAGAAAGAGAGAGAGAGTGAGTCAGGGAGCCGGCAGCAGCGATAATGAGACTCTTCCTACTTAAGGCGAACTTTCCTCGTTCGAGAATTTCCACAAGGCGGTGCCGGCGCTCGCGACGACGACGATGCCAGAGGCAGAGGCGGAAATTCTTAATCGCCCGTTAAGCGGTGCGCTCTCGCCCTCTCTCTCGCTCTCTCGCCCTCTCTCTCGCTCTCTCGCTCGCTTAAGCGCTAAAATAGCTGTTGCGCCAGTTTTGCGTTACGCTAGCGATACCTGCGGTCACTGGGAATTTACATGGGGGATCAATAACCACTAATTCAGAGTGCACGGCCGCCTCGCTCGATGTGCGTGAGCCTCCACCTCCTCCTTCTCCACCTCATCCTTCTTCCTCCACCTCCTCTGCCGCCGCCGCCTCCTCCAGCATCTCCTCGGACCTTTCGACTGGCAATTATTGCCGGCTGTCAAGCGCTCTACCGCTCTACCGTTCTCTGCCATGGCACAGTTGGTGCGCCACTGTCATTCGGTATCTCGGAATGCGTGAGTGAGTCCTCCCATATTGAAGTGAATCTCGCCGAGCAGAGCGCTCGTGCCTGCACGCGCGCCACGCCAACTGGCTCTGCTCTATCGCACCCGTCACTTCCACTTGGTCAATTCTCGCATTTTTACACGTTTTCCAAAACGATCTTTGCTCTCTAGGGGCGGAGAGTTGGAAGGAAAAGAGAGTACGCGTGAATTGTGTCGGTTTTTGTAGTGCAGTGGATTTGAAGCGAGTGGCAAGTAGAGGCAGATAGGAATTGGGTGGGTCGGAGCGTTCAGTGGGCTGTTAACTTTAATTAACCCTAGAGATCGAGGGGAAAAGGACGCCGCTGGTTCTGCTTGTACTCGGAGCGCGAGTTCCCCGTCGCATTTACGCTTGCCTCGAAAGCATTGATCTAGAGAAGAATGTCTCTAGACACCGGCGAGCACCGCCGATCACCCCTCGCCTCTTTCTTGATTTCTTTCTTGATTTCTTTGACTCTCTCGCACTTTCGTGCATTGGACTGACTCCCCCTGTGCTTATCTCACTGGCTCAATAAGTGTACTCTCAATCCTCGTTTTACGATCGCGCCACAGCTTAACTGACGTACTTGCCAACTCTTTGAGTACTTTTTCCTCCCATTAATTTACACATCGTCGCCAATGCCACTTGTATACACGTAGGAGGTTGCTCGAGTCGCGTCTTGGCGGTTTTTCCTCCGGCGAACGAGACACTCGAGTAATTCTCTTTGGTATCGGGAGCGCGAAAGAGGGCCGGGAGGGGACGAGGACCACCGCGTCGCGCTTCGAGCTACTTTCGCAAAAACGTGAATCCCCCGGGTAAAAATACACCGCGGTGCGCCTTTGTAGATTGGATACACGTGTTCCGCCCAAAATATGACACTCTCGTCGCCGAATCAATTTCCCCGCGATTACCTAAGCCCCCGTTTCGCACTCGCCTCCGCTAATAATTCGGGGGCCGACAGTTAATGAGTAGACGTAAGCCTGTGTCCGTGTGAATGTCGCTGCGGGGCACAACAAGTGGCACTGCACGAGAGAGCGCGATCGGTTATTGATATCTTTCTGTCAGCCGCAACTATATCGAACCGATCGCTCCTATCGACTCGCATCGACTCGTCGCGGCAACTTAAGATCGAGTGCATTAGCAATTCAGATACGATTTCTAGTGGAAAGCTCTTTCTCTCTCTCTCTCTCTCTCTGGCGCTCGGTGGTTGAATTTCTCCGTGGAGCGTATTTTTACTTTCACTGCACTCGGGCTCGGCTGCTGCGCGGTTACGTTAGTTACTCGGCGCTTGACTCATCCGGACGACCAACAACAAAGTCAACTCCGTTAAATTTAGATGGGGAGAATGGCGAAATAAAAAATTGATCGGCAGCCTTTAGATTTCTCGTGACAAAGTAGCGGAGAGTAGTTTAGCGATGGCGCGGGGAAATATTGGACGAGCAGGTTGTTTCCGAGGTTGTTTTCCTCGCGGGGCCGCGCGCGCCTGTAACGACGCGAATTAATGCTCGCCGATTATTCATTTGGCCGAAGGTAACTCGGCGCAGCGGCAGGTTTGCCTAGCTAGAGACTGGCGCATGGCGCATCCAGACACACACGCGCGCCACGTGCATATGTACCTTGCATACTCGCGTCCAATCGGCCTCGGGTAATTATAAATTATCCAATCGACTTTGTACTCTATAAATCTTCAATTGCCCGGACTCTAGATTCCCGCAGGATTCGGGGAGGATGAAGGTGGCTCGATTGAGTGAAAGAGAAGTAAGAAGTGGCAGATTGAAATAGACGCGCACCACCCTGTAGATGTGTAGATAGTCGGCGGAGGATAGTGCGATATGCAGAGTGCGCAGTGTGGATCGCAGTGCGGCCGAGGGAAGACGGGAGACGGGAGACGAGAGTGGTGGAAGGGAGAGAAAAACTGGGCTGAGTTAGAGAGAAGAAGTTGGAGCTGGAAGAGGATTGGCCGGGCAATTGGTGGCTCGCGGGCAGCTGCGTTAATCGGCTTTAATTGCGCCTTGGCGCATCGCGCTGCGTCGCGCCGGTGCGGCCGGGCCGGGCCGGGCCGGGCCGACAAGTGGTGCGTGTGCCTTCGGCTCAATTGTCAAGGTTCCACTCGAGCAGCCCGCGCCGATAACATCTCTATTGCCGATAGTATCGATACGCCGCGGCGGCGAGCATCTCTCCCGATCGACATCGATTGCGCCCGGCGGCCTTTCGAGTGAGCGCGACTCAAAAGCCGATTAAAAAACAATTTCGCGAGCTCCTCGAGTGATTCGCCCGACACACTCTCCTCGAGATCTATCGAGTGCCTGCCTGCCTGCCTGCCTTCCGTATTTCTCGCGTAATTAGCCCGCGGCACTCGGAGCGAGTTGCCGCCCGGTTGCCTTGCCGATTCACTTTTCCCTCTCGTCTCCACGAGCGAGACGGCAAAAAAAGATTAACCTCACCTTCGCCGATCGCCCCCCACCTCCAACCCCACCTCGACAACGAGGCGCAATCTCGGATTCGGACGGAAATCAAACATCAACAATTTACGGGCGGGCTTCGTGACACTAGCGATACCGGCTGGTGATAGCTGCCGTCGCATTTACGGCCTGACACTCACGGCAGCGCGGAGATAATGCTAGTTCCCAGTGCAATCGCCAAAAGCTTTCGTAATAACAATCGCCCGTGCATTCCTTGTAATCAAATTATTCGCATGTAAACAATACAATTTCGGGAGGAATTCATTAAAAGTGGGATGCGAGAGAGGCGGGTTGGGTTGGGCGGACTGGGAAATGGTAATGGGTAGTTTAAATGAGTGTAGGATGATAGGAGGTTGGAGCGCGGGTTTTACAGAACGGTTAGTAGGCCACGGCGCGGCACGGCACGGCACGACGCTCAAGTGGTGAAAAAGCAATGGCAATGATGTGTTCCTCTGGCAGAGCTCCCCCACCCGTTCGCAGCCTCCAACCCTCCTCGTCGCGAGCGGGTCACGTCCTGTTCCACGTTCCCCTCATCTGCTCTGGCCGCCGGGCTGCCGGCTGTCCCTCTGCCAGTTGAGTAGTGCCGTAGTGCCGTAGTGCCGTAGTGCAGCCGACATGCCGACAGAAACACACACGACCAAAAGGGTTGTTGATTTTAGCGCTCGCCGGCTTGCCACTCCCCTCCCTTTCCGACTTTAGCTCCGACTCGAGTCATTTAAACTTTTAAACCCACCGAGCGATTCTACTTAAAACCACCACTTTCACGGCTTATTTATCCTTTAAATGCAAATAGCTCAAGTTTGTTGGAATATTTTGAAAGCGCCAATTCACCGAGTTCAACTTTTTCCACCATAAATCCAGACGCGACGCGACCGTGCGACTTTCCCATAAAAAAACACACGCAGCCGCCATTCGACCTCGACACTATTCAGCGGGCCATTGGCTCCGGCGCGCGGCTGCCCTTCGCCGCGTTGCGTCAGGAATTCAAATCAAATTTGTCGCTCGTCGCGATAACAGAGAAATTAGCGGCTCAACGTCCAACGCGTGCTTGGACGTCTAGCAAGTTCGCTAAGATTGTTTTGATTTTCCGTCTATTAAAGGCGGACAGGCTGCGCGGCGACAAATGAGAGGGCGTTTCTCTTTTCAATCATAAACTGATAATACTAATCGCGCGCTTAAGATAAGCCCAGGCAACAGCGACGGCGACGGCGACGGCGACTGGTTGCGCGGTCGGTCAACCAGTCTTCTAATCGAAAGAGCCGCCGCGCCGGAGTGCCAGTTGTACCGCGTTCTTCTTCTGACGTCAGGTCGAACCGTAAAAATAGCGAAACGGTCTATTCGCGGCTTAATTTCTTAAGGCGGACGCGGCCGGGCGTGCTGGAGACGAGCCGGCGCTCCAGCAGGAATCTGGAACAAGCTCCGTCAGGCCGCGCCAGCTCGCGCCAGCTTGCGCCAGCTTGCGCGCCCGAGTTAACGAACCCCTACGCCAGTTGAATGGGATTCGGAAAAGCCCGCAGTCCTCTAGAGCCCTGATTCACTTGCCGCCGAATCAGCGCCCATTTACTCTCGTCTCTCGACGCACATACGCGCGCGCGCCTCTCTTTGAATAGGATACACAATACACCGGCAAGATTATCGCGCGTTATTATTAGCCAGTGGACGAATATTATCAAGGCGCACGACCACCGCGCCGATAATGAGCGACATGTATGTACTAATCGAAAGGGAAGTGATTCACCCTTGGAGATTGGCGGGGCGAGCGGGCGCGTATGAGGTTGGGCATAAAGATTCGTAAAAGGAGCGACCCTTATACATTCGGCCGAGTCGCCGACGTCACCTCGCGACGTCTCCTGACGTCATTCACCTGCTGTCAGGGGGGAGTGTCGGGTGAGCGCGCGCGCGCAGCCTATTCCTGCCCCCCTTAGGTTTCGATGACCCGGGAGTGTGTCGTGTGTCGTCTCCCGTCTCCGCAATGATCCTTCCCACCATATGTCTGTCGATATTCCGCTGGAAAGGCCTCGAGAGAAAATATCAGTGGCGCAGAGCGCGCGCCACTCTGTACTTTGCGTTCACTCGGTTTTCATCCCGAGGGATCCACGCTCCGCTCGCTCCCCGAGTGGCTCACAGACACGGGGGAGCATATGCGCACGCACACGTGTGAGTGCGTCCCGGATCTATATATACATAGATTTGGGACAATGTTTTCCTTGAGAGGAAGCATCGATCGAACCCCGTAAACCCCCTCCAGCGGCCATCCCTTCCTCTCCTTCCTCGCCTTCCTCGCTTTCCTCTCGAGTGGCTGGCGATGGTGTGCGTCTGTGTATGGGGTTGGTCACAGCCCACCATAGTCGCGCGCGCGCCTTGCTAGCTGGGTAAGTTCTTTTGAGGAAAGTCAATTCATATCCTGCGCTCGATAGCATGCCGCATTGTGTAATTATAACTACGCCGACACACTCGCACGCGACGCTCTCGATAGGATGGAGGATGGAGGATGGAGGATGGATGGATGTTGGTGTGTCGGTGTACGAGTAGGACGTGTTGGCGCGGAGAGCGTTGTGCCACTGCGGCCACATATCTCTAGGCATGTACGCGCATGTATCTACCAGGCGTCCTTTATCATTGGCGTCTTGGAACGAAAACGTCGTCAAACAAGAGGAACAAGTGTTTCTCTTTGCGGTGCAGTTTGCAGAAGATTGATTGATAGATCGATCGGCTTACGTCACCGGCTATTTTAAGCACCGGGCGCCTTTTGCCGCACGTATGCGCTCGCCGTCTACCTAGCCGCTCGCCGCTCGCCGTTCGCCCCTCGGCTCTCCCGAAACTTGGCTCGCGCCGCAACTCTTTATCCCTCGGGCGACCGACACCTCTTTCTTTCCTCTTAGCGATCGCTTCCACCAGATACCAACCAACCAGCGCGAGCAACAGACTAAACTCACTAAAGCGACGCTCGCTCGAGAGCAGGTGGGAATTGTTAAAAGAGTCAAGTTTAGAGGGAGAAATCCGGTTCTATAATCTTTTGAGTGGCAGCAAGACAACGCTTGGCTCTAATCGAGTTTGAACAAGTGGCCGAGTCAAAGGGTTCATTTTATTAGACGAGGCGGCGCTTGTCGGTGAAAAGCGAATCCGTAGAATCCCTAGAATCCGTAGAAGCCGTTGTACTCGAGCAGAGGTGATTCCTCGTCGATTCTCGGCGCGAGGCAAGTGGGTCAGCTCGACGTGGATTACAGTCATCAGCTGTGACGCCAGTATATCATTCTTCAGACAGATCTAGGCGACGCACCGCCGCGCAAGCCTCCAGTTATTTATTTAACTTGCATCGTCTTACTGCTCCTCGGTACACCGCTTCCTCCAGCGAACAACGCCTCGCCTTCTACCCTTTCCACATACTACCAAAAATCATCCCCTTATTTCTCTTTTCAACTTCATTTCTCCCAAACAGTCATTCCCTACAAAAATACATAGAATGCAAAATCCGTGTCCAGCCATGAATATTAACGAGGCTCCCACTATTGAAAAGCCGAGATTTTCCGTTAGACGCGTCCGTAGAAGTTTCCGAGCGGAACCTTGAAATATCGCAATTGAAGCCGGAGCCTTCCGAGTCAGGTATATGCGAGAGCGGCCGTTGGGAAAGGTAGCTGGCAGGTGCAGCTGATGGTTGACCAAGGTGTCCGGCAACAACAGAACGGTCGAGCTCGTCGCGTTGGTTGTTGGCTGGAGCCCTGGAGAGAGAGAAGAGAGAGTTGAGTGGGCCAGCCGGCCAGGCAACTCTTGGTTGGTTTCCGCTACTGGGGAGAGCGTGAGCTCGTCGCTCGTGTCGAAGGCTCCGCCGTCGTGCTAGCCACTTGATGCGGGGTACTTGGCAGAGGCCCGTTGGCCCGCACCAGCCAGTAGAGTAGACTAGTACGCTCGCGGATTTCGGCCGGGGGAGACAGAGAGGCCAAGAGATGATCGTATTGGACGTTGACCCGCGCGATTCAACTGTTGCTCCCATTCGCGCATCCGGCAATTGCACTCCCAGTCACCAGCCCAACAGAGAAACTAATGCAACCTTACCACTCTCGAATTGTATGTTTCTCGATTTTTGGTAATAGTTTGGGATGATTGCGGAGAAGGGGAAAATTATGAACGGGGAGAGAAGTTAATATTTCTATGCGAGGACTGTTGCTTGTGGTTAGCCTGGAATGCCGGGCGATCTGCCGCGGGGATATTACGAGGAATTACTGACCGTTGATAAGTGGAATCTAGGTCGAACGAAGGGGAAGGGCCGAGCGCTCCCCCGAGCTCTAAGTTGCCGGCGCCGCCGTCCTATTTTGTTAATTGCGAATTCCGACGACTTTTCTAGTTTCTATTCCAGCCGATTATTGGCTCATCGAGACGCGCCCACTCCTCTACCTGCCCTACGAGAGTTCTCGGGACAATTAAAAACTGGCGCGAGTCCATCCAACTAAACCGACCGATTCCACATGCATAGCTCCGCCGTTCCCGAATTAATGGAATTTCAAAACGACCCTGATGGAATTGGAAACTCCCTCCAGGCCACGCTGACAAGACAAATCTTTCCCAATAGAGCAGACATCTGCTTTGATTATTATTTCTCGTAAAGTGATGGACGGTCGAAAAGTGCGAGGAGACTCGGCGCTCGCAGGTGCGAATGGTAGGTGGAGTTGGATGCGGGTGAAAGGACGAAGGCGCATTGAAGGGAGTTTTGGGCGTTTTGGGGGTGCAGTTGACGGGCGGGTTACTCGGCGAGTCGGCGGCTGGCTGGGGAGGTTGAGGGATCGGAGGAGCCGGTTATCAGGATATATCTGACACGCTGCCGGCAACGGCAACCTGTCACACGCACGACAATGGCGTCCTGTCGACGCCGGTAGTCAGCCGGTACACGGGCGCCGCGGCGCCAGCGTCGTTTCTCCCCCACCCTTTAGCGCTGCCTGCCGCGCGCGCGTCTCTTTCTCTTCTTACCTCTTCTCTCTCTCGGTCTCTCTCTCTCTCTCTCTCTCTCTGCACCCCTCGCGGCAGCGGCGTTTCATTCGCCCAGGCAGCCAGCCGGCCTTCTCTCGAAAGCGGCACGTCCTCGCCCTGGGTGTGGTTCGAAACCGCCACCGGTCCCAGACCACAGTCTCCCGGAGCTCCCGCTTCCTCTGCTTTTCTATCCTGCCGAGTCCTCCGGGATCTCCTCCTCGATCTACGTGCTCTGCCTGACTACAGCGGGGGGACAACCGGGCGGCGGCAGTGATATAGAAAAACAGAGTGAATCCCTCAGTGGCCGAACTCGATCGGCTGCGGGGTACGAGTGGCAGAAAATCAAGGGAGCAACACAGTAGCAGGCGTGCGGGTGCTCGGGCGCTCGGGCCGCGCGTGTAAATCCGCTCTCCGGGAGAGTAGACGAGTAGAGTGTTGCGCGCTCGGCGTAAAAAGCGAGTGAGTACGGGGCGGGTGTGTGCGAGAGG
This sequence comes from Crossocerus cetratus, assembly GCA_963675795.1. NCBI lineage: Eukaryota > Metazoa > Arthropoda > Insecta > Hymenoptera > Crabronidae > Crossocerus > Crossocerus cetratus. Next base: position 388,388 of record OY776664.1, read on the forward strand.
CTTAAAGAGTGCACGCGAGCATCGGAGCGGGATAGCGTGAAAAGAGGGTGAGAGGTTCAACGAGAGACGACACAGAGGAGAGCGGAAGACCAGTGCTCTAGAAAAAGAGAGACGGCTCGTGGCGCCGACCGAGATAGAAGAGCCCCAGTGGGAGAGAGAGAGAGTGAGATCGGCGGATAGATGGAGTGACGGAGGGGCAGAGGGAAAGAGAAAGGGAGTGCGAGTGGGGCGAGCCACGACTGTTCATCGATTCGTCGCTTCCACGGTTCTGTGAACGCGCGGCAGAAAAAGAGAGCTCGCACCGATGAGCGCGTTTGACCGGCGCTTGTGCATGTGTCGCCGGGCTCGGCCGCGCTCCTTTCCACCGCTCAGAGCAAATTCCTCTCGCTCCCTCTGACTCGCGACGCTCATCTAGCTCGATCCGTTCCGTCCCTCGTTCTTTCTCAGCGAGATTCCTCCCCGCTGGATAGAGAGAGAATAGCCCCTCGCTCCCTCGCTCTCTCGCTCTCTCGCGCTCTCGGCCACCGCTGCCTTCCTACAGCGGACGCAATCTGGCGGTGGAGAGTGACGACGCCCGCCGCCCTACCGGACCAGAAGAACCCGGCTCGCTTCCGAGGATACGCCAACCTCCTCCTCCTCGTCGAGGTTATACCTGGCCGAGCTCGATGACGCTCTGACACCAGTGGAAAGGGGACGGAGCGAGTAAGTTCTCTCGATCGAGACTCACTTCCAGTTTTCAGAGTTCCACAAGTCATAGTTGTTCGTCTTTGGTCGACTGAGTGTGCGCCCGGCAGGCACTGAGCTCCGCTCTTCTGCCGACTCGAACCAGTTGCTCGGTACCGTTGCCGCGACTCCTAACGAGTCGCCGACGAGCATTTTTCTCCTCGCCGGCATTCCTCTCTGTGTGCTGTCTTATGTCTATGTATATCCCGCGGTGTATTGAGTGAGTGCTCGAAACTCGGCGGTCCGGGCATGCCAGGAATCCCAGTGGATTTCATGGGGGGCGCCCCTTTCTCTCGGGACAGCCTGTACCGCGCTCCTCCGGGTGCTGGTGTACCGGGACGAGCATGCGCTCGCCTCTTCCTCTCCGGCCGGCTCGGCCAAATGAGAACACCTAGCGGTGGATCGACAACCCTCCGTTTCCCCGGGTTGTGGGACCTTTTCGAGGTGAAGGACGCTCCTTGGCTCCTTCCCACCGAATTCCGATGCAGCCTTTCCAACTTTCCCCGACACAACACTACCAGCACCCTCCCCGCGCCATTTCCCTCTCACTTATCATCATCCGAGCGGAGGAGATGATTTTCGCCCGCGGAATTAGAATGTGCGGGTTAGGACCTTGGTGGAATCTGATTTCTCAATCGGAACACTGTGCCGCACGGATTTATTACGTCGATTGGAGTGTAGGGAGCCTGTTTGGAGTCGGTGGCAGTCATTAATTCCAAAAATTTCCGGATATTTTTAATAATTGCCCACGAGTCTGCCTCATAGTCAAAGGCTTGAGCGTGTGACCTTCGCTTTGACTATAAATTCCTTTATTGCACAATCGATGACTCACGAGTGCTAGAAAGAATTCGTAAAATTGCCGGTGCGATGTAATTGCCTCGGCTATTAAACTGTTATGTTGTGAAGCTTGAGGTATTTTTCTGTTTTGCAATTCCGAATTGCACTCTCTTTCTTTTTCTTGACGAAAACTCTGAATGAATAAAAGATAAAATTGTCTAACATTATGTTGATCTCTGTTCCAGGGGTGGCAACGGTCTCGCTAGGAGGTGTCGAAGCTGGCGCGAGGGGCGGGAGAGTCAGCGGTGGCCAGGCTGTGGTTCCGGTGGTAGCGACAGAATCAGCAGCAGAAGCAGAAGCCGCGTTAGTTGGCGTAACGGGAGCAGCAGTATCAGTTGCAGAATCACGGCTGGAAAAGTCCGGGGGAACTCAGTGGAGTAGAAGGATAATCGGCGCTCGCCTTGCGGTCTGCGTATTCCCACCCGTTCCCGGTGGAAAGCCCGAGGAGTCTCGTCGGCCACCGGAAGAAGCGTCGTCGGCGGCGTGACCCTGGCGAAAAGTACCTTCCGCGATTGAGAAGGCACGCTAGATAGAGAAAGCAAGCCAGCCAGCCAGCCAGCCAGCCAGCCAGCCCAGCCCCTCTTGACGCATCTCTCCTCGTGGTAGCATTCGCCGCTCCTCCCCGACTCGTCGAGGACCCCGAGAGACAAGACACCCATCCCCTGCGCAACTAGCTTAACCACCCCCCGAACGGGTGCTCACGAGTATCGCATATCACTAGGAAAGCATCATGAGCGAGCTCGAGAGCCTTCGTCAGGAGGCAGAGACGCTGAAGAATGCCATCAATGTAAGTCATCGCCTGATGCGTCCCGCCGATTACACACCTTTTTCCCTTGCGCACCAACCGAGCTTCTTCACTCCTTTGCCTCGAGCACCGAGACTGGTACTGTGAATCGAGCGAGTGGTACAGCTAGTTTTCAAAGTATCTCTATTGGCAGGAGTATGTAGGAGATTCTAAGGCTAGTCTATGCGCAGTGCGAAGGGGACAGGATCCCCGGCCGGTTTCGCCAGAGTATCAAGCGACTGGGCTCTGCGGCAGCGATATCGCAATAGCTTCCCGTCAATGAATTATCTCGAAACCGTGAGGCGATAATACTACACCGAAATGTTATATACTCGATGCACATGTTGTGCGTCGGCCCGGCGCAATCTCGCCCTGACGACAACAGAGTTTTTCAAGTATTTTTCCGCGCGACGACTGTCAGCCGCGCGCGGCATTCCGGTTAGTTGAGCGAGGAATTAGTTTATCGGTTGGCTCAAGGCGGCCGCCGTTATCGCGCGCGCTCTGTATATTCGCAGTGCACTTGCACGCGGCGAACGCTCTTCCCCGCTTGCTGGCAATCTCCCGCGCGCGCCGCGAGGACAAAGCAACAGTTCCACCCACGACACGACGCCCGTTCCGTATTGTCTTGGGAGAGAGAGAAAAAAGAGTCACGGCTCGCGCTCGCACTCGCGCTCGCGCTCTCTCGGCCCAAGTGCACTTGGCACTAAACACAACCGACGACCCCTATTCTTTTCGTAACGAGTCAACTACTCCCCCGCCCCCGGCTGCGCCCGGCACCGCTTTGAAAACTGAAAGGGCTACCAAGCTACTCGCATACTTCGGCACGGGGGGCGGTGGGGGACAAGTCCGTCCGGCTCTATGCCTGATTTATGAAAGTGGACGCGAGTACGTTGAGCCGAAGGATTCTCAGGGCATACGGTCATTTCTGAGCGGCGACAATCAATATTCCTTTGCCGGCAGCGATAGGATCCTTCTATAAATAGTATTATCAGATTGGCTGGCCTATCTCTCCTAAATCTCCTTAAATTGGGCCGCGCACTGCCCCCTCACCTCCAATCGGCGCCGCCGGCCGCGATTGCGAATCAACATCTAGTAATATTTCTTGGCCGACGCGTACTCGCGGAAGCGAATGCTAGCCAATTTAAAGCCGGCGCTATTGTTTCCGGAAAAGCGAGCAGCAAGCTGGCGGGAGCGGTTCTCCGGGGCGAATTGGACGTTTTTACTGCTGGAACATCTCCGGTCTCCCTTTCTGTGACACAATCGTGGCTTGCTGTATGGTGGAGGAAACGTGGAAGCGACGGTGGTGGTGTAGTGTGGTGGTGGTAGGGCGCGGCATAACCGTCGGTTCTCTCTGATCAATACGCCACCATCCCTCTCGCTCCCACTTTCTGCCTTGTTTCTTCTTCATGTATCTTTCTCTCTCGCTCTCTATCGTTCACTTCGTCTCCCCGCCCCCCTCTCCCTTTATCTCGCGCTCACTGTCGAGCACGTACGTGCGTAAAATTACACGCATTGTCAGGCCACCGCTATGATACATCGCCGCGATAAATGGAATGAACGCCTTTTGAATATGCTGCGCGGATATTCAGCAGCGCCGCTACTGAAATTCTCTTGTGGGGAGAGAGAGAGAGAGAGGGTGGATGAAATGCGATATAAAAATAGAGTTGCTTTGACTGCTGGTGAAATGACATATCTACCGGTGTAAATAGATATTATATCTCGGACATTTACCTCGCAATTGGCGGCGATTTCTTGTTTCCTTGCCAAGGAAGGAGGGAAGATCTATCAGGGTGGAGAGTATATCGCTCGGTTAGATTTGTCTTTTGAGCGATTCCCATCGATTTGTAGCAGCTTCTTGAGCATTAACCTACTGATAGACGATATCCCGGATGTAATCGGAATCTTGAGAAGCCGGCGCGAGGGAAGTGGCCGCTCGGGGCTCATTTAACTATGTCAATAATATAGAACTCACGAAACGGGCGCGAGATCTTGCGGCGATATCTCCTCTGTTATCGGCGAGCGTCTGGGACTTGATTATAGAGGATACTGAGGCTCGGTTGTAGACGAAAGTGATCCGGTAGCCTTATCAAAATTAAATATGTTCTACTGTCACACATCTTGAGATATATATGAAGAGTGTTGTGCTAAGTCAAGACTGATGTTTTATGTGATTGGTTTTAGGATGCCAGGAAAGCGGCGTGCGACACGACCCTGGTGGAGGCCACTGCCGGCATGGATCCGGTCGGTCGGCTACAGATGCGCACGAGGCGTACACTTCGTGGTCACTTAGCGAAGATCTACGCGATGCACTGGGGCAGTGATTCAAGGTAAATTTAGACATTTCTATCTTGAAATTGGAGCATCGAAGATCGATTAATGCGGGAGACTAAATGGTTCTGCTTTCTCTCGTTGCTCGCAGGAATCTGGTCTCAGCATCGCAGGATGGGAAACTGATTGTTTGGGATAGTTACACTACGAACAAAGTCCATGCGATCCCCCTGCGATCCTCGTGGGTGATGACGTGCGCGTACGCGCCCTCTGGTAGCTTCGTAGCCTGCGGTGGCCTGGATAACATTTGTTCCATCTATAGCCTGAAAACTAGGGAAGGAAATGTGAAAGTCAGCAGGGAATTGCCCGGCCACACCGGATACCTGTCCTGCTGCAGATTTTACGATGACAACCAGATCGTCACTAGTTCTGGTGATATGACTTGGTAAGGAGAGTGGGGAAGTCCAGCTGGTGTGCAGGAGATGTAAGAAAGGTCGACGTCGTTTTTCTGATAATGTGGTAATTTGTTGACAGTGCTCTGTGGGATATAGAAACCGGTCAACAGTGTACCTCTTTCGTTGGGCATACAGGTGACGTAATGTCCCTGTCCTTGGCACCAGACACGCGCACATTTGTCTCAGGTGCATGCGATGCTAGCGCGAAACTCTGGGACATTCGCGACGGATTCTGCAAGCAGACTTTCCCGGGTCACGAGAGCGACATAAACGCTGTAACGGTAAGCCCTCCCCCACCCAGGAGATTTATTTCAATTGCTGTCTATCTGTATTGAAGGATTTATCGAATATGTACTTGTGTTGTCCGCAGTTCTTCCCGAACGGATACGCTTTCGCGACGGGATCGGACGACGCTACTTGCAGACTCTTCGATATTAGGGCGGATCAGGAACTGGCGATATACAGTCACGACAATATCATTTGCGGTATCACAAGTGTAGCATTCAGCAAGAGCGGTAGATTATTGCTGGCCGGCTATGATGACTTCAACGGGAACGTTTGGGATTCCATGAAGGCCGAAAGATCCAGTACGTATTGATAGTTGATTTTAGATGAGAGATTCGAAGTTTATTCGAGAGAGAAGAGAGATTTTATTGTAGGTCCTTCTCTCTACTCCCAGTAGAGTTGAGTTGGTCTATAGAATTTGGAAGATATCTAGGGTAAAGATGTGGAATGTTGAGATATCGATTTGATTAGTGTGTAGATAGCTGAGTGAGAAGTTGAATGAGGTGGATCGAGTGATAGTGGGATTGATCGGACTGAATGGATCGCTGGTATTTTACAGGTGTTCTCGTTGGTCACGATAACCGCGTGTCTTGCCTGGGCGTCACCGAGGACGGCATGGCAGTAGGAACGGGCTCTTGGGACTCGTTCCTGCGCATTTGGAACTAACTTGGGGCTCCTCCCAAGACGTTCCTCCAAAGAACCAATTGCAGCCAATCAGCATACAGTATAAGCATTAAGTACCACCACTTGACCACTGAACAAGTTGGCGCGTCCGTATCCAGAGCGGGGATGAATGATTTGCCAGGTTCACCGGAGCTTAGGTTAATCAGAACATTCGGACAGCCGACGAGCAGCGAGAAGAGCGAGAAGAGCGAGAAGAGCGAGAGCAAGAACACTAGGACTAGCCAGAGGAGCAGCGGCAGCAGCGACAGCGAATTCAAGAACGTTTTGGAATGTGGTGGTAAAAAAGACTACCGACGGCGCATTGTCGCCGACTTGACTCGGCGACGTGGCAAAGTTGGCGATACAAGCACCCGCGAATACCAGCGCTTCTAACGCGGGTGGAGGTCGCGTGCGCCCGCGTGCACGCGCGCGCGCGAAGGTGAAGGTGTGAAGAAAGGCGGAGAATTGCGGGAAAGGAGCGTGGCGAAAGGAAGCAGGGCAAGCATCTCCCTGGAGAGGAGTACCAAGGCTGCCAGCCAAATCTCTCCGATGTCGCGCGTACACTTCCTTTTTCTCCTCCCCCTTTCTCAAGAGTACTTGGCGAGCCTTCGATGAGCACGTGCTGCTACCAACACACATGCCCACGATATAGCTTCTTCTCGAAGATCTCTTTCCACTTGAAGGTTGCAAACAAGAACTGACAAGAAGCCCGTCAGTGTCGTCGAGAGATTTTCATACGAACAAAAAGGTTCCGAGCATTCACTGCCGATGAAGCGCCGACCCTTAACTGGCTGCTCTCCGGCGGTTGACCCGCGTTCTTTCTTTTGCCACGCACATCATACAAATAGTACCAGGCGAGACACGATCGAAGCGAGCGAAGCGGTCGCGAGTTGCACGGCACATAAAGCAAACATTACCGACACTCACCAAGCAGCGTAACTCACCTCTATCGGCAGCCAGCCGGGGTTACGATAATCTCGCATATTGCAGTCAACCTACACGCACACCATACGCACGTGTATTGATACGTACATAGAGAATCTATAACATACATTCATTCGCACAAAAGGAAACGCGCGCAAGACATACACATACACAGACACGCACACACACCGTAAAGACAAGGACGTCTTGACCACCGTCACCGTCACCGTCACCGTCACCGTCATACTTTGGATTACCAGCGGATCCCGGCATACACGCGACACACGCACTCTAAAGCCACTACCACACGTTCTGTGTTGTTAGGTTTCCTTTCCTCTCCAACTTGACGCTCTCGTTCGAGGAGAGCTGGTGAGTGAGTGTGGGAAAACATTGGCAGGAATTTGGTTTACCCTTATAACCAGGATCACAGTGCGACTTTGCATTACTTCTGCCAAGTAATTTTATAGACCTCCCCATTTATTTATTTTGTATAGACCTCTGCCATAGGCCACCCTACGCTCTTACTTGAGAGAGAAAGAGAGAATGTGTGAGTGCCTGAATTTTACTGAAGATTGTTAGTGAATGAGAGCGAGTCGACGAGCGCAAGAATGAACGAAAGGTCTCGAAGGCGCGGCCCAATGCCAATCAAAACGACAGAGCGAACCAAAAACGATACTCCCGAGTCGTTCCTTGAGCCAATTCTCACACGACTCTTTCATCGTGACAGCTCCGATGGTTACGCTTGAACCAAACAAGTCACCCGAAACCGAGGAGCGCTCGACGAGAGAAAGCGGAGAATCCCACATTTTGTGTATTCTGCCTCGCCGCGGGTCTATGCACGCATGCGGGGGACCAGCATAAAGCACGAAGAAAAAGGGAATATTTAATGTAACGTGTAATCGTTTAGTTTGTAGCCTCTACGCCCTATTCCCCTATATAGGAACAGACCGAGAAGAGTTCCTCCTTTTCTCGCCACGGGAGAGTCCCGCACCTTTCTCCGGATTAAACAACGCTCCACCACCGACATACCTTTGCACATGCGAGGAAGGCACGTGTTCTCGAAGCAACACTCGTGCTACAAGTTCCTTTGAAATAGGACCCAAAGAATCACAAATTGAAGAGAAGGACCGCGAGACCAAACTCTTTCCTTATCCCTTAGCCCCTTTCTCTACCACCTTTTCCCCCCAATCTTCTACTTCTTCTCTCTCTTTCTCTCTCTCTCTCTCTCTCTCTCTCTCTCTCTTGCTACACACCTTTTCCACACGTCGTCTCTAATTGCGTTACTCTCTTCTCTCACCACTTCACCACGCTTCCCTACTTTCCTCCAAATTACGTTCACCATGGCCTCTTTCGTAAATGTGTGTTTGTACTTTACCATTATGCGGCTCCGCCATTGTTCCTTATCCATTTTTATTCGCCGGTCATCTCTTCCCCCTTCACCCCCCTCGTCCATCCACCCCTGCCCTTCCTTTTCTCTCCCCTCACCGTCACCCCCCAACCCTACTCTATCCAATTTTTGTCGAAAATAGGTGTTTAAACTGTGTATGCATTTAAAGTAATAATATTAATGATAATGTTTAATATTAATATTAATGATGATTGTAATTTATAATTATTAATATTTAATATATAAGTATATAAGGAGGTAACGATGGATCACTTGTTCAATGCCGCAGGATCACGGTCCAATGTCGCTTTCCGGCGGCCACGCTCTCCCCTCATTAAGTTTTCTCGAGAAATCCTCTTTTTCTTTCTATCTTTCTCCAAGTTTACTATTCTCTCACGAGCTGCTTGACAGACTCGTTTTTTGTTCGACGACGCCCTTTTTAATAATAAGTTAACGGGTATGATGTAAGGAACGACAACATTGTTTCACTCTCGACGACGATTGTTCATTTCTGTTCTATCCTTTAATCGACATTGTCGCGGGGACGGGATTGTTGACCCTTGCCGGCGACGGACGAAGCGTGGATACCGGAATGCGAATTACCAAAAAAAAAGAAAAGAAAAGAAACGACGAAGGAAGTGAAGAAGAAGCGATGTTGTTTTCCTAAATAGAACAAGTATGTAATCTGATTACGGAGTAAGAAGAGGACAAAAGAGAGCGAAGGAAGTCTCTAAAGAGTCTCTAAAGACGTTCCTCTATGGTGGTGTTACAAGAAACCAACACTTTCTCAACCAGTACCATTTACAATCGGTTTTTTGATATAACTCTTTTCTCGACTAATCTCGCTTATGTCACTGATACATACAGACACACAGACACAGATACACACAGTCACGTACCTTCGCATCCGCACACATGTGACACACGCACACGCCTCCATATCTTCTAGCGACCAATTAGACGAGAGGTCCTTCCTCCGCGAGAAAAAGTCAAAGAAGGGCCTTCTTCGATCGATCCTTTGCTCGGCGGTCCTCGAGGATGCCTTGGTCAACTCGGTAGCTCTCTCCAGCTGCTCAAAGTAGATGATCCTAGGCCCCAAGTATCAGTGCGAACGACGCCCTCGAGAGAGGAGCATGCTCTACGAGTAATTGCGGCTTGGACGGGCCAGCAGGACTTGGAAGTAGTTGACTGCGGCTATGCGAAGGTTCTCCCTCGGGACCAAGGATCGAGCGGGAACAAGACTATCTAGTAGACACCGAGACTCCACATGGAAGCGGAAGATCTGTGTGCTTTTTGTAATTTCCGTGGCCTCCGTGGAAGAGGGGGCTTCTCCTTTTTGTATGTCTCTCGAAGCCTCGAGCCACCGAAGCAATATGGTTTTTCTTATTCTTTGTACGAGTACCAAGACGAGAAAAAAGCAACTACGATATATAACGAAGTAAACGGAACAAAAGGGCAGATGGAATGCGGAATATAAAAGTATATATATATACATATATACTCTGTGCATACATACACAAACACACACACACACTCCCAGAGACACTGTCGGCGACTAGCATGCAAGTCGAAACGATTTCTTCAACTCTCTAGTCATAGTCACGGAAGAACGGCACGCGCTACAAACCTGGCATTTTGCCCTCACACCGAGATCCAGTGTGTGTACCTTTGTATTTTCGGGAGGCAGCCAGGCACACACGGACACGCACACGCGCCGTCTCTTGATTTCCGTCTACGTTTACGTCCTTCTTTCCCTCGTTTCTCGAGAGAGCAAACACTCACACGACAAGCACAAGAGTGAAAAGCACACCGCGTCCTTTCCTCGCGTCCACGCGTCCGCGGCGGACAAGGCTGAGCGAGCGAGCGAGAGAGCAGATTTTAACTCTTTTATTCGTTCGTTTTCTGAGTGCATGGCAGAGAACGAGAGAGCGAGAGAGAGAGAGAGAGAGGAAGAGGTGCGCGAGAGTTTGCATGGAAGCGTGTGTGCCTGTGAAGAAAGAAAGCATAGACGAATGAGCGAGAGAATCTGATCGATTGCATCGCAGCCGGTGAGAGAAGCCGGCGGGGCGGATGAGCACGCAGCAGAGCCAGCCAGCCAGCAAGAGAAGGAATCAGCCTTTTTGAATCGTAAGAAGTATAAAAGTGAATAAAAACTACTTGGAAAGAAAACTACTACCCCTCACTGTGGCCCTTTAGTTACTCTTCTCATCATGCAACTGGTAATCCTCCTCGGACTGGCAGGAGCCGCCAGCCGCTTACCACTTGAAATTGTACACTTCCTGCCCTCGTATCGAATCGCGTGCGATCGATCCCACTAATGGCTAGGGAAAGGTCCTTGGGTCCTATTTCAAAGGAGTGAGAGAGGGAGGGTGAACGGGGCGAGGAAGAGGAGAAGAAGTCGGCGCGGCGTTAGGATAGGAGAATTGGTACAATTAGCCCAACTGTGTTATGACTCTCGCACGGGCCAACACCGTGCACTCTTCTGTAGCTCTGTATGATACACGTTTGTTACTTTGTACTCGTGTTAATATTAATCGAAGCTGCTAATTGTGATATGTAATCGGGTTGGATCGATGTCTCTGCCGTAGCCGTTCTGTCGACACGTTGACTGCCCAGCGTTTTTGTATGCCTGTCCACCTATGGTCCAGTAAAACTTTATATCAGAACACGTGGTGTATTCAATTACTTACTCGATTAAGCCATCAATCGATTATTCACTAGACCGAGTAGTTCATTGTTCCATAATAGACGCAATTTCTCCGCCGAGCGGTTCCACGCCACTTTGCCAGTTGCCTCACCTTCCTCGCACAAGCTTTATCGCGTCGATAGCAGTCAACGTGTTCATTCCTAAATGCTTCTCATTAGAAACAATCCCAGCACACATTTCGCCAGGAAGTCCAGTCGGTAGAAACTTTAGGGACAATTATTTCATCTCGCTAGTCATCGCGAGAACTGCCTCTCTCACCTACCGATAATACTATCAATATAAATATAAATATATACCAGTAAACATTTAGCGTATATATGTGCCAGTGTATGTAAACACGAGAGACTCAACCTCCCACCCGCACATATCAGTGACGTACTGACGTATCCGTATCGTACCGTTTCACCGATAGACTTGTGTCAGTCTTTCAACAATCTCTGTCGATACGTCACTGAGACTTGACGGATGCGTATAAACAATTTTTCAATTACAGACGCGTGCGGCAAGAGCCGAGGAAAGTCTTGGCAAAGTCGAGCAGTAGGGAGAACTCAATGACAAAGATTGCTGTATGCGAGGTGCACCTATGTTCAGTTAACATGGAAAGCAATCATGCCAGAAGGACAGTAACTCGTCTTGACTGTTAACTGGTAGATAGCTACAAACGATTCGTCACTTTTTTATATACACACATACATATATACATAAATATATACATATACGTATATGAATAATGATGTGGGATAATAATAAATTATTATCGACGGCTAGACCGGCTGGAATGAGTACATAGGTTCGCGCCAATAGTTTTTCTTAGAAAAGAGGGATCGCTCCCCCTCCCACTGGAAAAGGGAGGGTCATTTCGAGCGCATAAAACTTTGGATTCATTTAGCAAGGACCTGTCAGCCTGCGAGAGAGGTGGCTACGCGTGAGTGCGGTAAGTAGAAAGTTGTACCTTAAGAAATTTCCTTGATTTTAAATATTTTAGAATAATTGTATATGTTCCCGTACACTATCAAGAGTGGATCGGAGAAATCTCGAGATGATATTCATCGACGTCGACTGTTAGATATCTGAATTGATATAAGATGGAAGTGCGGCGTGAGTGCGACAGGTGGTAGGTAAATAAGGTGTTGGCGACGTGAGTTTTCGCGCTCGGCTCGACGGCTCGAGAAAGCGAGACGCGTCTCCGGGACTTCCGGTTGCGGGGGGGAGAGAGAGTCCGCATACATTGATATAGGCGTACATATGTATCGCGCCGGCCGTGAGAAATTCCAGGAGGAAATAGACCTCACCCTTGACAGCCTGATAAGCGAGCAAGGACGCGCGACCAGTTTGGAACACGAGCGCCGTTCGCCGTTCGCCGCTCGTCGCCTCGCCACTTCCGTTCGCCCGATGCGAATTGATCCTTATCCTCCTGTGTGTACTCTCGATATATGATTTGAATAGTTAGGTGCAAGAAAGTTGATGGCAGATCCACCCCGAGTAAGACGTTCGAGTGTCTCTGGCGCGGGCCGTTTTGGCCTTTTTTTAGGAGAGGGTTGGACGGTTGGACGGCTGGACGGTTGGAGTGATTGGGAATTGGCCGATGGGCGAGTCGGGCGGATTATGTTGGCTGCTCGACAAAGACAATCCTTGGGACGAGCGGTTGGGCCAGAGGTTGATCGAGTTGGCATGTTTTATTCACCGGCGAGCGTTATTCGCGACGAACCGCCGCTGATCTTTCCGTAATCGGATTCTATCGAGAGTTTCCTTTGGCTTTGCATCTCTCCAAGGCAGTGGCGCGCCCGCTTTCCGAAAGGCTCCCCTTTCGTTCCCACAGACGCCTACATAGATTAACTAAATAAAGCTTTATTAACATAACGCTCAATACATGAATGGGCTCGGCCTTCAACTACAAACTACCTTGTCGGCCTTAACGTAACTTTAGACATTTACTATCATAACTTAACATATTCTCTTTTCTTAACTATATTCCCCTCAGTTTCAGCTTTACACGTCACTCGGTTTGTATCAACTGCAGCTCCAAACTCTTTCTAGCCACCTTGCAGTCAGAGTCATCAATTTTCGCTGGTTCTTCCGAGAGCTTCGCATCGGAAGAATTAACAGGAAGTTCCTCGATTAATGTTTTCATTTGGTGGCCGGCACTGTTTATGTGTTTACCGTCGCCCTTCATGAACTCCGGCTCGATGAGCAACTTCTTCTTCCCTTCGACTTGTTGAAGATGATCGCAAAACTCTTTGTAAAGCGAAGCCCCATCTTTTTCATTGGTTCGATCTGTCTTATCAGTAGTTTCCGATTGCTGGAGGAGACTGGCGAGCGACTGCATATCTGAAGCAGCTGAGATCGAGATTCGCAAATTTATAATGGTAGGAAAGAAATTGTTTATGTTGATTCTACTTACCAGTGGATTCTCCTGTTTTTGGAGAATGTCGGCTTGGCTGGAAGTCTCCGGACGCTTTTTCAGTCAGGGACCTCGACGGAATTGAATCGCTCGGCTGGCAATTTGAGTTGCACTCCCAGTCGTTTCTGTTTTGCCTCCAAGTCTCTGTGGAGCCTTTGCTTTTTATTAAACTGTTAATACACTTGTCGATTAACGGGGATTCCCTTCGCATGAATCTCTGCGCCTCCCTCTTTTGATGCTCTTTGCATTTTTTTGATAGTTGATTGTAAGCGGCTGACACCTCGAAATTTGAGTCATTGACATCACTCTCTTTCTCCTCTTTCTCCTCTTTCTCCTCTTTCTCCTCTTTCTCAGTGACTTCTTCAATCAGAACATGATTGTCGCCCGAATCAGGTGGTTGGACGGAATTTGTGGTTTCTTGAGGGGAATCAGTATTTTCTTCTGTTTCTTCATCCTTTTCCTCGATTGCCAACAGTTCCATCGAGACCCTTTGACTCGGTCTTGGTGACTGAAAACGCTCCTTGTGGTGTTTCGCCATGTCTAGTTCTTTGTAGAGCGAGTCGAACACTCCCGAGGAGAACCTTGTTTCCTTCTCATCCATTTCTTCACTTGATTCGTAACAATTGCTCTCATTGTTAACAGCGTATGTGTCAACATTGTCTAGCAGTACTTTCGAACAGGATTTCAGTGTCAGCAGAGAATAAACTCCGTCGTTGGCTTCCTTAGTTTGTGGTGAATCGTCATTGATGGTCGATTCATCGTTTCTTTGATTATTTCTTATTAATTCCTGAACTGTTTCGCCGGAAATACTAATATCAGTAATAGAGCCTTCATCTTTCTTTCCATTCGACGGATTTTCGTTTTCTAAGTGTGGATTGGGTGCGGAGGACGATTTGGGGGAAATGTCAACATCTTGGTACTTCGAAACTTCCTCAGTTGTACCTGGAATGTCGACTTGAACGATTTCAACGCTGGTGAATCTTCTTCGACTACTTGACCTCTTTTGCGCGTCTTCACTTCTCTCATCATTTGCTTCTTCTTTCGCAGGTTGCTCCTCCCTGCTCTTTATCATTTCCTTTACTTTCTGTTTCCTTTCCTTGGAGCTCCACCATCTCAACTGGCTTTCCTCGCCAGGCGACGCTTTGTTCTCCAGGACTTCCTCAGGATTGTTTTCGCAAACTATCCGACTATCAGCCACGAATTTCTCCATGCCCGTGCAGAACTCCTTCATGTCCTGGCGAATGCTGGTCAATTGATCGCTCAAGGACGTCGGCTTCTCGCTCCTCGACTGCTTAGTCTTCCAGATGCTCTCGCTTCTACTCTCCTTTTTGCCCTGATCGCCGATTTTCCCGGTAAAGCCGAGTGCGGATTCCGCGCTGTCCATTTCTTCGACCAACTTTCGCACCTGTGATTACGAGCCGTCAGCGACGACAACAACAAGAGGTTCGATGGATGGCGAGTGGCACGCGGGTAAGAAGCGGAAGCGCGAGGAATTGGTATTGAGCGGCGAAGTAACCGCGAAGAAGAAGAAGAAGTAAAAGGAAGAAGAGAGAAACTCTGGCGAAGAGGAACTGGAATTTACCGAAGTGTTGCTCGCGGGCAAAAGCTCGCTGGCGATGACTTTTCTCTTCTCCTCCGCCACTGGCCTCCTTCCGTCACTTTCCTCGGGGGCTTTTTGCGCGCTTCTTCTTTCTCTCCCGCCTTCCTCCGCCTCCGTCACGACCTCCTCCTCCGAAGCGGATGAGGCCTCGCTGGACTCGGAGGGCTCGGGGGACTTTTTCCTTCGCTCCAGCTTGAGCTTCGGGCCCGGGAGATGGCCGGCGTCCCGGCATCACCATCATCATCACCAGCATCATCGGATCGGTAGGGGTGAGGGGGCCGGATGGATGAGGGAAGGGGGAAGGGGGAAGGGGGTGTTGTGGTGGCGAATGATCAAATAGTCGATGGGACCGCGACCAATGCGTGAGGATTATTCCAAGCACGAATTCTGTACCAGACCTTGACGAAACTAGTTCTTATTCTTACCAGTTGGTCGCTCCTGCCGCGCTCTGCTGCAACTACTTCTTCTTCGTCCTCCGGTGCGCTCGCCGTCTTCTTCTTCTTACCGTGCGGCTGCTCCTTTTCGGTGCCCCCGACCGGTTTGCACAGCTTCCTTTTGTTTATCAGGGCTTTCGAGGGCGGCCGGGTCGATCGGGTAAACAAAGATCGAAAGAACGACAGGTGAACATCTGCCGTATTCTCTCCTCTCCCGAGAGGAGCGCGAGGCCCCCGGACGCGGGGGGAGAGGGCCGGCAGCCATTTTGGTACCACGCCTCCGCGCTACCACCGGAGAACTAGAGCACTGGGTTCTCTGAAAATCCCAACCCCTTTTTCTACTCACCACGCACGCTCTCGTTCAAGCGAGACTGCTCGCGTTCCCTCCACCGCTCACGCTCCGCAGATTCTTCCTCCGGACCGCCGCGCATCCTGCCTCCCCACCGGGACCATCATTAGAACAACTCCACCATTCGCTCTCGCATCATTCACCCCTCGACCGCCCGTCAATCAACAATCGACAAATATATACTGGTAGTCCTCTCAAACAATTATTAAAAAAGAAACAGTAACATTTTCGAGGAGTCGAAGGGTTGGATGAAGATTATTTCAAGTGGTACCAAGCCTCGGCACACGCTCGATCCCGTGGAAAGACCGGTCGGTCGTCCAAGTACTGGAGACTCTTGCACTTGAGGATCATCGTTTTCCGGTAGAGCTTGATTAGCTTGAGCACTGGATTCCCCATTAGCGCGACCACCCTCAGCGACTTCATATCCCCGAGGACCTGCGAGCGTCGGGAGAGAATTGCGCCAATTGCGTAAGGGCGGATTATTATTGGTAGGGGGGTAGGGAAATAACGGGCTCACGTCGACAACATCGCAGGTGTCGATCCTGTTGTGAGAGATATCGAGGACGGAGAGGCTCTCGAGGGCTCGCAGATGTTCAATGTCAGCGGTTTCTTGCAGATAGTTGTGAGACAGGTTGAGGGTATTCAGGAACTTGAGGCTGTCTGAAAGGCAGAGACATGTCAAGGTCAAGGTCACCTAGGATACTTGACTCGCCTCTCCTCTCTGTTGGTCGCAGAGGGAGAGAGAGTGGGCGTCGCCGTCACCGAGATTCTCGATCCTCCGTATCATGTTGTGCGAGAGGTTGAGGGTGTCGAGGTTCTTGAGCCGCTCGAGGTTCTCGATTTTGCCGATCACGTTGTGGTGGAGGTAGAGGCACTTGAGCTCCCCTTGGTTCTCCAGGTTGGCAATCTCCCGGATACCGTTGCTTTCCAGCCACAGGCATTTCAGCCCCGTGTACTTCTCGAGGCTCTCGATGAAGGAGAATCCTGCGGAGAAGTTTCCTCGGTTGGTCGCGATTGAGAACACCCACCCGAAGCTAAATCCAATCGAATCGATTCTTAAGTGGGATTTATCCTTTGAGTGGCCTGCCTTTGAAGTGGAGGTAGAGAACGTCATTGAGGTACGCCGTCTGGTAGAGCTTCTGCTCCTTGCAGTGCTTCTTGAGGAACTCTTCCGTCATGCTGAAAGGACAGTTATGTAATTGAAGCAACCGGGAGATTATGAGCTGATAGTCTGAGCCAGTGGCGAACCCGTGCCGATTCTATTGGTCTCTCGATCGAGAGAAACCCCAAGCCAAGTACTCAGTGAAAAAGACAGGTTTACTTGATATTATTATATTTAGAGTTTAGTGGAGGTTGGATTACATTGAGATGGAAGCTGGTTATTGGCCGTAAAGATTTACCGACTCCGCAGTACATTTGATGATTGGAAGTGCGTGTTAATGGCGCGACTTGGCGCGACTCGGAAAGAGTAGCCGACAGTTTGATCGGCGGGCATCGGAATCGAGTTCCGCCACTGTGTCAAGAGATGCTATCATTATTTTCATATTACCGAACCCCGTGTTTCTTCTCGTCAAACTCGTAGCTCTTGCCCTTGATGTACGTCCTCTCGGGCTCTCGCGCCGACTGCCAGATCAGAGAGTCTTCCGCCTCGCTCACTATCTCTTCGATGACACTCGCCACTGCTTCCTGCCCTTCCTTCGCGGGTGCTTTATTATTATTATTGACTGCCCCGAATTCCTGGCTTTCGGTCTTGCAAGTGGCAGTGGTTGGTGGAGGTTGAAGATCGCCGGTTCTCGAGTGGATTTCTTCCGGGTTGGGTGATTCGATTATCGAAAGAGTCGAATTATTGTCATCGGCAGTTGTGCCATTATTGAGAATTGTTTGAGTTTTGGATCGAGTGTCTGGAGGAGTCGAATCGAGCGCGTGTGCGTCGAAGGTAGGAGTGTCGGTGGCTGGTTGGCAGTCGTGTTGCTCCTTCCCGATTACTTGCACGCATTCTGCCGATAATTGGCTCTCGCCTTCTGGCCGGCACGCAGTCGCCTCCTCCGGCAGATTCTTGTGCATCTCCTTGCACTTGAGGCTCTCTGTTACCTCATCCTTGGTGAGCGGCACTTCCAGCCCTCCCAGGACGCGAGTCCTCTCCTCCGAGGCGTCGCAGTACAACTCGTTGTCGCTGCTCTCGTAATCGATTACACTCGACAGCGACTCTCGACACTTGTGTCGCAGTATCAGCGCCTCGCACTCTTTGAACTCGATCGACAAGTCCCTCAACGACTGGTTCTTCTCCCTCTCGATCTCCAACTTTCGCACTGCGATCCGACGGAGATTCTCCTGCGCCTCGGACTCGCTCCTCGGTTCTTCCGGTTCTGTCATCTCGGCTAGTTTCTCCAAAAAATCATCGCAACTCTTCGCCATAAACGCCTCTCTTCTAGTCCCATTAACAGCATCCACTTCCTTCGCGCTTTCAATTCGCGAGCTGCTCGCAAAGGACTCTTCTACCTTGGAGTTATCAACAGTCTCGAGACTCGTGTCGACGTCAGTTTCCACCAGGAGATTCTGCTCGGCGTCGAATCTAGCCAACTCCGAATCCCCCGAGAGATTACTGATATTCCCATTAAAGTGATCGTTGGGTTCGGCCTGGTTAGTAGCGTCGAAGAAATGACCGATAACTTTGGTCATCTCGTCAATATCAATCGCATCATCAATATCATCGCGTCGGCAGTCGCAACTATCTGACGCCTCGTGGTAAACACTGCAGGTCTCCTCGCAGTCCGAGTCGGGCAGGTAATTACAATTGGAACAGGAACTCGAGCACTGTCTCAATCGAAAGCTAGGATTTCCTTCGCGCGAGGATTCTCTCTCTGGATTATCTTTTAGAGGACTGGTGGAATCGAGAGGAGAAGAAACGCCATCTTCCCCCGAGTTCTCCGAGTTCTCCGGGTGGATGGTGATTTCGATTTCAGTGCCTTCGGGGTCGTCGAAGAGCAAAGTGTGCTCGGAGTCGCTGTCGCTGTCCTTCTCGGCCTTGGTCGAGTTGAAGAAGGAGAGGTTCTCGTTCGAGATGTCCAACGCCCTGTCCAAGTCCCGGTAGAGCAGGGAATCGAGACTGGAATTGAACTCGGCGGCGAATTCCGCGGATCGACTGGCTTGTCTGAGATTTCGGTGGGAATCGGTGCTCCTGCTCGATAGGAGACAGTGCTGACTCACGCAGCTCTTGGCCTCCAGCGGCTCCGGAGTCTGAACCGGAAAGAGCGATGTTTAATGTTAATTAATGAGGGGTTAATTACCCGGGCGGTTATTAAAGAGGTGCTCACCAAGTTGCTGAGGCCATTGGTCGTTAGAGCGTCCGGCGTCCAAGTGGGATCGCGCTCGCTCGTCGGGTTCTTGAGGTACAAGTCCGCCAGGGATGAACGCGAACTGGCGTTGCATTCCGATTCCACGGGCTTCGTACTCTCTTCATGGAGGTCCATCGCGTCGAGTGGAGAAAAATTGGTAGTAATCGTAGTTACTGGGCGTTGATTCAAACGCGATTCAACTTGGTTCATCATAACCATTTACGAGAAACAGAAACGCTCGCCATGGCAACGCTCGCTCTCCAAATCGATAGAGCTTGCGACCACTCACTTTCGAAACCACTGGGACATTAGTGAGACCTCGATTTCGAGAAAATCTTCGCGGACTAGATTAACCTTCATTAATGCTGAATTAATAACTTAAGAATTTCATATGACTTGCAATTGATTAGTATTACTTGTAATTGCATATGATAGGAATTGCAAATGTTTGTATTATTTCCATTTGACATTGCGATTGGTGGATTTTGTAAGTGTTTAGTATCTCGGGCTCGCATCTATTCGAGCAGGAGGCTTGGTTTGCTGAGGCGTCTGTCCAGACGCTTGTTTTTCCGATGAGTTTGCGGCCCCCTCGTGTCCTGCGGCTTGTGTCACACTTGAATTGATGATCCGTCGATGCTCCCGACAGATTCCCAGCTAGTTTGTCTCGCGTTCCGCGGAGGTGTCTCTATCAAGTATTTCTTATTAATAATTTATTGATTAATATCTACATATATTGCGAGGATTTTCATAGATTGTGCTGGCGGCGCGGTGATTGGATCGATTTGTAAACGGAGCCTCAGGAATGTCCCGTGGAGCGCATCCGATGCTAAACCACCAGTGGAAGCGTCTTGTAGTTTTTCTGGCCGCTCGATTATGCGCTTCCTAGACACACCCTGGTCGCGTTGGTCCTGATAAACCTCCTCGTTCCCTTCTTGCGATAGGCGGAGATAAGTGGGAGAGTAAAATAAAGGATTGGCAGCTACCCTCGAGGGTCTTGCTGCTCTCGGCGTTCGAGCTCTTAGCTCTTCTTCGCCGCCTTCTTTTCTTCCCTTTGCTCGCCGCGAGCCCCTCTCTCCCTCTTCCACGCCCTCTCTCTCTCTCTCTCGGCCCTCGACTGGTTCTTGTTCTTGCGCTTCCGCTTACCCAGCTTTTTGCTAAGGTCGCCGCGGAGAATACTGTGTTACCGTGTCGAGATAATTAAGCCAAGGTTCCAACCGACGCCTCCTTTGTTAAACGCGCCCTTCGTCATCCGAGCTGCGCTCGCTCCCAAGTTCGAAGAGGCAATGAGACAAGTTCGAATCTCGCGAATTCTTGCAATTTCTCTCACGTCACCGATCACATTAAGCCAAACACTTTTTCTCTCGTTATTTCGTTATTGATGACTTTGAAAAATTCCAACGAAGGTCACTTGCAAAGTGTCCCGAGATAGTTTAGTGGATTTAGACAATTGTTATAGAAATTTCACAATTGAAGACTGTCGCGTTGATGGGGTAGAGGTTGCCGAGTAAAAGATCCAGCTGAAAAGTTAACATTCCGCGAATATGACTAGAAGGATTGTGTCCGGTGTGGACGGCGCAAGTGGCGAACGAGAAACTCCGGTATAAAACTGGTGGGAAATGTGCGTGGCTCGGTTGGTCGATATGGTGGTGGGATCGGCGGAAACGGGAAATTGCGGCGGAGCTCCGTATTCGAGACCCGAGTGGCAGTGTGCCTCCTTTTTTCCTTGGCATCGACTAGCAGTCATACTACTCGATAGGCCTCTCCCTTCCTCCGGGTGTTTTTCATCGATGCGCGTGATATCTGCCGCGCGAGATCCAACTGGGAAAAGAAAGTTCGCCTACATTTGCCAGAGGCTGCGTCGAAAGTCCCTGCCCTCCTAGTGCATCGGAAATCGCTATAGAGAGCACTGGTGCTCATCCTTGAAATGAGGAGTAGAATAGTTGGGAAAAGCTTATTCTTTTTGGCAAGAAAGCCGATGCAAAATGCCACTCGGTTTCATATTTCTATAGCGGTGGCTTTCGCAATTTCTCTGCGGAGCAATGAGTCAGCGAAGTTGGCGGGCGTTGAGGATTTTTGATTGACGCGCGAGTGAATTCCAATGTTCGGGGGGAAAATGATGATGGCGGTTTAAGTGGAGAGAGCGCGTGCCGTGGACGCAATCGGGACACACAGAGGCGATTGGCGATAGAGGGCTATAGGGGTATAGGGTTGCCGAGTTGCCGAGTTGCCGAGGCGTTTCGCCTCTGCTGACACAGAAAGCCGAGGAGGTTACAAGGAAGTTACACGTGTACTTGACGGCGCGTAATGTGAGAGCAGTGCCGAACGTGATCGATATCACGTTTTGGGTGCATCGGCAGCCGATCGCATCTCGCGCGATACGGTTTCTTCCTGGTAGCCGCCAAGGGAAGAGGATTCGCCAAATTGTACCCTCGTAACCGCGACATTCTTCCTCGACGCCTCCGATCCAAGTTACATTACATAGTTACATTACATTACATATAGTTACATAGTAGTAGGAAATGAATGAGAAGAGTGGGTATTGAAGGTCTGAAGGGTAGGAGGAGTATTTGGATGTAGAGTGTTGTCGGCGCGTGTTGTTAGTTTTCATGAGCGGCGCGTGACCATGACCTCCGGGCGGCGCGCGATACATCTCCGGCTCTACCGGTGGCTCTCGGCTCGACTACAGCTTCACCTAGGTTGCAATCACCTTTTTTCACTGCGGCATTGCACGGCGACTACTCTCCCAGTGGAGGAACCGCCAGTAGACTGGAATCGCTCGATCCGGCAAAAAGTCCTCTCATCCTCTCGTCCTCTCGTCCTCAGCGCGCACTAGTCGCGACTCGCGACCGCTTAGAAAATCGATTCACCGCTTCAACTCTTATCCTCGATCGGCACTTTCCGAGGAGATCGATCCGCCCCGACTAAGCGCCTTCGCTCCACCAACTTGAAACATTTATCGAAACAGCGTCGAACGCACTCGAGTATTAATGAATTTCGATCGAATTGAATATGTTGGATTGACTGTGGATTTCGAAGCCGCCACTCCCGATTTCATTGATATCTCGACTTGCAAGGTGCGCGCATCGCGTCGCATCGCGTCGCGTAGCTGCAGGTGAGAGTAACCGGGCGGATATCCCGCTGGCACATGACGGCACACCTTCTCCGATGCATTATGTAATTGACCCTTCCGCTCTTTGATCGGACATTTTGAAAGACAAAGTGGCCGTGGAGCCTCATCCGACCGCCTTCGCCTTCGCCTTGGTAATTGAGGATGATCCGCGCGAGACACAGAGACAGACAGCGCAAAGGGTGGAGGAGGAATCCTATTTGAATACACTTTGAATCGATCATCGAGCCCTTCTCTCTCCCTCTCCCGCCGATGAAATTCGATCGCTCCCTTCCCAGTCCATGTAAACTTGTAAAGCACGCGTGCAATTGACACCTGTGAATAAATGAATAATTAAATAATCGTTTATTTCGCTCAACTTGACACAGCCGACGTCTCTATTCCTATGTATAGATGGATCGAGCGTCTTTTAAATGGAGTGCAGGGCACGGATATAGGTCGGCCGAGCGGCAGAGCCCTTTACATAAGAAGTCGGTCGCGACATTAGGAAAAATGTGTTGCGTTAGCTCTGGCTCGCGGCGAGTGAAACGGCAGACGAGGACGCGTATCCAGTATCCACGTGTGCCGGCGGCCGACTTCCACCGACTTCCACCTCGAGGAAGAAAGAAGAGCGCGCGGGAGAGGACTCATCGTCGCCGTCCTCATGGTCCACCTCCGCGAGCTCGTCACCGACGGCGTCGTCGCTGCTCGTCGGACGAGATGTGTGACGAGGGAGTCTCCAATTAGCAAGTATAATGAGCCGTCAGCTGACCTATGTCAACCTGGTGTGTACCTGCGTACCTGCTATGATCGAGGATTCCTCGAGTGCTCCGAGACCGAGAGAGTGGGCCGTTGGCGGTGGCGGCGGCTCGGGGCCTCTCGCTCTCCGTGAAAGTCGGAGGGCGCCGGTGACGAAACTGGCCCCGGCACACCGCGGCCAACTGGGGCCTCTCCGCGCTCCTCTCGAGGGCACGCAGGGATATTTCGTGGGGCCCTCGCCGCCGCCGCAGCCGCCGCCGCCGCCGCAGCCAATCAGCAATTGTAATGGCGGCACACAGCCGACCTATGACAACGTGTCATCGCGCTTTCTAGGCCAAGGGAAGCTCTGTCGAAAGCTCCCTCTGCTACCTCGCTCGTGTCGCCCACGTGCTGCCCGTCGCCGCCACCGCCGTCTTTCGGCACTTTCAATGTCACCTCGCTACTTGCTACTCGCTACCAAGGGCCTCGATACCACACACACGTCGCTTTAGACGCAATACACTTGGCCAATTGGCGATTAATTGTTATATTGGAATTGAAAATTGGAATTGGAGTTTTTCAAATGTTTAAATGAGAAAATGGGTGTTGAGCGGTGGTTTGGTATGAATGGAGCTGCACCGGACGCCGCGCCGCGCCGTGGCAGGAATAAGTTGCGCGGCAGCCAGAAAAGGAGCTGATCGGGGAGAGATGAGAGCGCGGAAATTCTGGAGGCGAAAGCCGCGTCGAGGCGTCGGGGAAGGGAATGGGAGATTGGAGAAGAAAGAAGAAGAAGCTAGACGAACGATACCGGATGCATGCTCTGGTGTCTCTAATGTCAGAAAAGTCATGCCCCTAAGAGCGCGCGAGCGCGCGCGCGGCGGGAAGGGCGGGGGGGAGAGGCTGGCCGCGGAAAATTCATAAATAATTGATACGGAACTCCGGGCACAGGATAGTCGCCGGCAAAATTGCGCCGCGCGCGTCCCTGAGACTCTCGATGCCTTTATTGTTTATATATTTCCACTGATTCCAGCACGATTCCAGCCAACCATAAATTGCATCGGCTCCGAGCTTTCCATAAATTTGAATAACATTTTCACTTCCTGCGCGACCACGTGACTGCCCCCCACCGCTGCCGCCAATATTCAGCCAGGCCGGGACGCGCAGCCGATAAGCCCGTCACGGTGACCTCGCTCTTAGAAGGAAGGATTCTGCATTTTATTCAGACGAATCTCCTCCCATATCATTATCGCCCCTCCGTCTATCCTGCCATTCAACCCCCCATACCCCCCATACACAAAAAAGCCTACACTCATTCTCACTTCCTATTCTAACTTTCAGCTTGGCCGAATAGTCGCCGAATAGTTTAAAATGTTAGAGAAGATGGAAATTTTGAAAATTGTAAATATTGTCTTTAAGTTTGGGGGTTCGGGTTTCTTATCGATTGATCGTCTAAGTCTAAGTCTAAGAGAGTGAAAGCGGCAGACGGTGGTTGGGGTTTGCATCGAAACGCTGATACACACGAGATACGTATTGATACAGATATCTCGGAGCGTCGGCGAGATGTAGAGTGGTCGGGGGGCTGGGGGCTGGGGGCGGGGGCCGGGGGGTGATGTTGATGTGTGTCGTCGTCGGGGGAAGTCGAAATAACGCATGTGTCAGCGTGGATTTCGCAATCGGGTGTCTGGAGGAGGACTTTCGTCGGCTGGCGGTTTTGGAAAGTTGACGAGGATGCGTGCTGTCTGCGGAAGAAAACAGAAGCAGAAGCAGAAGCAGAAGCAGAAGCAGAGGCGCGCGCGAGGAGGGACGAACCCCTGGCGAAATGCCGGGACCGGGAGGCTCTGTGGCGCATCAGCCGGCCGCCGGATTTGAAAGTCGATCATGATGAAAACTGCCCGACACGTGCTTCACCTTTCACGCTCGAGTTCTTATCACGTGACGACGCACTTTGTCCTCCGCGCGCTTATCTCCCTTGGCCATTTTCCTACCGATAGTTTCGCTTCCTTTCGTCACTAAGATATAACTCTGCCGATCTCACTCACCCAGTCGAACCGGGTCACCAAAACAAAAACAGCCTGGGGGATTAGCCGGAACGGGAATTAGCATACGCGCTTCCGGAAACACGCCTGCGTCTAGTCTAGTACAATCTCCCATTCCCGTTATCTTCTCGGTTTCGGCGGCCTTTTGCGCAGCACTTTTTCGCTAATGAGGTGTCGTTGATTCGCGTGGAAATTAGGACACTCGCCACTCATTCCAAACATATTCCAGACCTTTCTTTCATAGTATCGTACAACATCAAATAATAATATGCTCGAAATTAGTCGAAATTGGTCGAAAAAGGCAAGGAATTAGCGCGCAGTAAGGCAGGCGAGCGACTTACCCGGAAAAGCGAAACTCCGGCTGTGCCAGGGTCGCCGAGGAGTAAAAACAAAAATCTGTGCCGCGATTGGTCGATTTGCTGGTTGATATGTGCGGATCGCGCGGCTTGAAACCGGCAAAAAGAAAGTACCGCTATTCTTAGGCCCCGCGATTCTTATCGAGCAGCCCCTTCTGTATTGGTAATTCCCTTTTTACGTCGAATTCAGCGGCCGTTGAAAACCGTAACTTGTGGAAAACGGGAGCAGCGACACGCGCGGCTGCCGCGCCCGAAAATCCCCCCAACGTAAACAAAAGGAATCCAACTCCAACTCCAACTGAATGGACTGCGGAATCTATCGGCTACACCTAAGATAGTACCATCTAGAATCTATTGTGAGCTTGAGAGATGAAGCCGCTCGATTGGCTTATATTTGGCCAAGTGTCAGCAGTGAGCACCCAGATCCTTAGATCAGCATAAGCCGATTTTTCGACCTAAAAATTCAAATGGCCGGCCGGCCGACCGGCCGGCCGGCGACGCTCGGCCGCAAAGTGCAATCGTACATTCAACTAGACGCAAATGCCGGCCTTTCGGCATAACGCGAGCTCATTACGCCACTGGTGACATAATTTCCTAACCGAGTCGCGACTGCACCTCCCCAATCAACCTACTCTACAACCATTCCATCAAATCACCAAATCATTTTCAATGATTAAGGGCTAGGGAGATTGGGGGGATGATTGTGCTGATTGTGGCTTGTGGGCAAGTTGAGTAGAGCGGAGCACGTGTGCGCCGGCGTAACCACGTGCTCTTGAGCGCCGCGGCCGCGACGGCCGCCGCGTGCTTGCACGCGTGTAGTAACACATATACATACTGACACGGCACACTGGAGCCCCACGCCAGAAGAAATACTTGACTAGTTCAGGGTTGCATGTTAAACGGCGGAATATCAAGTCGAGCTCGCCGGGGCTGCTCTCGCTCCCGAGCGATCTATCGATAGCTCGCGATCGATTCATGCGATCAGCAGACCTCGCTGCCTATGCCTTTCAACGTTTCAACGATCCCGCAGCCCTCGACTCCTTCGTGCTTCAACAACCACTGAAATTCTGAGTCATCCAAGACTTGATGACTCGAAACAAGCGTTAAAGAAATTTCAGATTTATAAAAAGTGTTGAAAAATGTAATATTTCTCGAATAAATAAAGTTGTGTTAGTGCATAAAAGAGAAAGGGGAGGAATATGATTGGATTAGCGGAGTCTAGGAGTCGGTGGGTCGAGCGGCGCGGCGCGGCGTCTCTAACAAGTGATGAGGATCCTAGAAATGTTGCGCGACAGCTGAATCCGATTTACAATGAGGCTGAGAGTTTAGTAGGTGACTCCGTTTAGCCGGCAATTGGTTGGCCGGCGTGCGGTGCGTTCCATTTCGAAGTGCCCGCGTTAAAGGGGAATTAATTTTCATTTATCGGCTCGGCTCAGGCCACGCGCTATTACCGGGGAGCCAGGGCTCCTCCACGTGGCCCAACTGGACCAACCGATCGACACCATTGATCTCCGTGTCCGTATCGTATTCACATCGCCCCTCTCAACGACCAAACTCGCTTCTCCAACACTTTTACCTTCTTAATCAATCAATTATTATAACCGAGGATCATTTTAATCGAAAGTCTCTTATATTTCATTGGATCCGAAATGGAAGTGAGGAGAGTTGTTATCGGGTTGACGATGAAAGTTAGCGATCCTAATGCCTAATGGTCGTCGGTACGGAGCACAAATCAGTTGGTATCTGCGCGGTGATCTAAGGATAGTGGAGAGTGCGGCGCGGTGCGGCGCGGTGCGGCGATCGGAGCTGACGATCGTGCATTCTTATAGTCCTGGCATCGGTCGGTATGAATAAATTGATAAGCCTCTCACGACCGCGCGCGCGGCCACTACAGCTCTCCTCTCCTCCGCCTTCTCCAACCCTCTCGGCCCCTCTCCCGACCACGACAGATTTTCACGACTGGTTTTTCGGCACTGCCGCCGAGCCCCCCATAATATATGCGGCCCACTCCCTCTCTCCCTCTCTCCCTCACTCTCTCTCACTCGCTCCACTGAGCGCACCCGCGGCCAAATGCAACAAAGTGTCCGCGCCAGTAGCTCGGCGACTGGCCTCCTGAATATTCAAGAGCGCGCGGCTAGAGGGCCGGCTAGGTCAAGGGTGTGGGAAGAAGGAGAAGAAGCGTGGCTAGTGGGTAGCTTACCGCATCGCCAGCCACTGCTAACCTTCTGCCCGGCGAAAGAAAGCGCGCGCCACCGATAGGGAGAAGCCGGATTAGTGAGGGATGTGACTGCTCCCAAGAAATCCCATATCCCATCGTGCCGCTCGACCGACTGAGCCACCTGATCCTCATAATATAGCGATTAAGACTAATGCGCCCACCACCGACACAACCGATCGATAGATCGCAACAAAGTTGCGTCCTTTTCGAAGATCCTGCCGGTTGATGCTGGAGGATAGGGAAATGGCTCGAAAGGGTCCGAGATTTTTCGTGGGAAAGGACGGGCTTGGAGGTTTTGAACTTGAAGTTGGAAAGTATTCTTTTTTAATTGAATAATTGTTGAAATTGGTCGATTGATTTATTGGGGAAAATGGGAGTTTTGGTTGTTTATTGAGTGGGAAGTGGAAAGTGCTATTTGATCCTTTCTTAGGGTAGCAATGGCCGGGCGGCGCATGGCGCTCGCTAGATGGATAAGCATGCAAGCCAGAATCCCATTATGCATGGATTGACCCGAGATCATGCTCCAATACTACATCAGCATAGATTGGAATCGAATCGGGGTTTTTTGGATGACTCCTTTTTTTGTCTTTGGTTCAGGCGCTATGCGCCCGCGGCATAATCGGCCGCTCGATAACGCATCGGCCACCGAAATCATCCTTTCTTCCTGCGTCCACTTCCTGCCGGCTCCACTACTCCCGTACTCCCAGGACGTCGCTCACACACTTTGTCCTAGTCACTCTCGGTCTCGGGCCAATCTTATCTACTTATACCAGCACGCACGTGCCCTCCACTCGCCGACTCTCGAGGACCTCTCCAATTCAATTCGAGGAATAATTGTATCGCTGATTAATTGCTGGTGGTATTGTTATTTGATAGGAGCGGTGGATAAAACGCGTGGCTGGTACGGTGGGGCGGAGAGAAGCGGTGAAAAGTAATCCCCCGGAATTGGGATCACTGTCACTGTCAGCTGCAACTGCGCGGAACCGAGCGAAATCAGGCCTGACGTCATTTGACGCAACAGTAACAGTAGACCTGGGAACGTCCGAACGTGCGAACGTGCGAACGTGCGAACGTGATCGACATATGTATATGTCCGCGCACTCGATGATTTCACAAATGCGACCACGTCCCCTCACGACTATTACAAGGTGTTTGCTAATATTGTCAATGATCGGATCTTTGATGAACGACGCGACGTTTCCTGTACGAAAGCACGTGGCGAACTCGGCTGAATGCTCGTTGGAGTGATTGTCTCGGAAGTTATGGGATTCCCAATTAATGATGTCATAATGAGCGGGGCGAGATGCTCGGGTGAGCGGCTCTGGAAAAATCCAGAATCCGAGTTCGTTGGACCGAGATCTACCGTCTGACGTAATTTGCTTCCAGGTCATCCTCGACTTGATTTCCTCCTGGCCGGGAGGAGCGTCCGCACCTTCCCACTCTCTGTCTTGACTCGAATTTCACCGAAACCTGTTATGGTCGGACGGGTTTTGCGTGCAATGCCGCCGATCGGCTCACGGCCCGATGCAGATACATGCGGGTCAACAATTGCCCTGCTAATTAGCGATATCCTCATTCGATCTCATTGGCATTCCTCATCTCAACATACCTCCAATAATCGATTACAGCCACGCCAAACAACTTTCGCCGACACTTTCCTTCCGGACAAGGTAAAACCTCCAAATAATCCCGTCAACTTAAACATCGCCGCGATTAGATCGGGACCGATATCGATCTCCCTCGCGGTATATCGATTCTCGATCGCTCTTCCCCGATCGCTACTTCCCTTTTGTTTTGGCTGACGCAATTGTGCTCGCACGGGTAACAGTTATATGCAGGGAGGAGGAGGTCGCGGAAGTTTGGAGCGGGCGACGTGGGAAGTTTTGCAAGGAGGCGTCGATCGGGCGCGACGATTTCGCCGAGAGCGGTGGTGCGGCGCTCGATTACCGTTTCATTCCTCGAATCGGCGATCGATGCAATCGGCGATCTTTCTGACGTGTTGTTTTCGAAAGTTTCCCACTGATTCAGCGCGGCCGCGGCGGCGGACACGCACGCATCGCGAGACCTAGTTCTTTGCCCTACGACGTCGCTCATACGTGCAAGTGATATAGGTAGCAGTGCACCAGCCGCCGACGCGACGCGCGTCGCCCGGCCAATTGCCCGGGCCCCGGGCCCCGGACTCCCGAGATTCGTCCGAGTGTCCGACCGCTTGACCGACTAGATCTTTCCGCGGTGTCTCATTACCACCTGATGTTGCTCCGTCACCCGGCTCCCTTACAGGAACTCGACTACGCTTAGTCATTGCACGACACCACTACCTTCGATTCACACTTGTTGCAACATTCAACGCACTCGCAACGTTACCCCAACAATTCATCCAATCACGAGTAATCTTTGCCGATTAACTTATTAGAGTTTATTAGTAGGGAACCTGTACGGAATTGGAGTTTGAATGATTGATTAAGAGTTTGTGATGTTGAAAAATGTGAATCGAATGTTATTGGTAAGCGTGGATGATTGTAAGGAAGCGGAGAACTTGAGTAAGGAAGTTTGCGAGGTACAGGCTGACCCAGACGATGGAGCCTCGCGGATCCCTACCCTTCCTTCCTGGTCGGTCAAGGCCAACATCATCTCCCGCATCCCATTAGTTCCTTTTTGCGCTCAGTTTCATTCAGTTATCGCGCAAGAAGCCCGCCGGGCTTATAAACCCGCTTCGAGCCACCCCGCACCCCCCACCGAGAGATTAATTGGAAAGTAAAATCGGCGAACTCCCGATTTATTGGCTTGGCCTGGCCTGGCCTGGCCTGGCATCGATCGTATCGGCCGCCGCGGCCGTTCGCCGTTCGCCGTTCGCCGTTCGCCAATTGGCCCGGGGGCCTTTTTCTTACCGCGCGCACCGCTCGAAACTTGAACCAAGTGGGCCTCATGATATCTTTGGATTCCTCCTTGAAAATGAGCTTTTGTTCCTCTTCTCTTCTCTCCTAGGCGATCAATTAGAGCAGTTGGTTCTTGACTGATTGGAGAGTGAAAGAGTAGTCTGGTTTTGGTCTTTTGTAGATTTTGGTATTTTGAAGAAAAATTCTCGAGTTAATTTGTTTGCTCGGTGTGGGGAAGCTCGTGCATGGAAGCCATGGTGAATGTCAAGGCCAGCATCTCTCCGTTCCAGGTGGCATGCGGCCATTACCCCGGAAGAGAGTCATTCGGAGCCAACCGCCTCTTTATTTATTTCTCCTCACTAACAACCCCAAAAACAACACTCTCTTCCTTCAAAAATCCATCCAGGAATCTCGAAATTTCTTCCCCCCAAACACTTGTTTGATTCGCTGTATGACAAGTGTCCAGTGGGAAAGACTCTGACTCGAGTCACCAAGCAAGTCACCATGCCACTATTGAATCTATGCGGTTGACGCGCGGATAAACACGTAGCTCGCACGTTTTTGGTAGTTAAGACACGACCTCCTAGAGCATTGAACCTGATCGCCGATGGTCCTCCGTCCCTAGTGAGCTCGTTAACATCTCCTCTCTCTCTGGCGGCGATCTCTACGTGCCAACTACGTCATCGGAAAGGTTAACCAGATGCATAAGGATTTGGTCTAAGTGCACGTCGACGCATCGGAGCTCCTCGCGTCATACGAATGCCTTACCTTTCCCGGGAGGGAAACAAACTAGTTGCCGTTCGTTGAACCCCCTCGATTTCGACAGCCAGTCTTCTCACCCCACCGGCCAGGGTTCACGGCTTTCACGGCTTTTTCTCCGAAATCCGACCATTTCACCATTTCACATCTCACTCATCGATTACGTCATTCGCCTCTCTTTCCCCGATCTTTCTTCCCTATGCAGATTTCACTCTCATTGAATTCCAGCTTTGGCCCGTTGGTATAATTAAATGTTAATGTTAAGAATCCCGAATTTTTTCTCAGATTAAACTAGTTCGATCGGAACCAGCTTGGGGATTCGATTGCATTGGGGAGAGGAAAGATCGAGAACCGGGATGAATCACCGGGTAATTATGCCCGGATATTAGTTACCTAAGAAGAAAACAGAGAGGATGATATCAGTGTTGTTGGTATTCGTAGGATTGGAGTGGGACGCGAGAGTAATGGGTATGGTGGATGGATATGGTAGTTGGTTCGTTGAACCTGCCCGATTTCGTTAGCGTGTGAACCGGCGAGGCCTCAAACAACAACAAGCCCATTTCTTTTCTTCCGCCGTCAGTCGGGATTCCAGGAATTCCGGCTGAGAGTCTCCGATTAAATGGGCAAGTTGGAGAAAAATGGAGGCATTGATTTGATGAATCCTTGCTTAGAGAGGCTTGTAAGGCCTCGATGCGTCAGAAGAACTTGACGGGGCTCTCCGGCTACGCTGCTGCCTGCTGCCTGCTGCCTGCTGCCGTGGACGTGTTCGCGAGAACATCTCTTCCCAAGAGCACTTTAGCACTCGGGTGCTCTCTCGGTGTACATCTAGTTCTCCTGCTTAGAAGACCGGATTCCTAGTCAACCTTCGATACTATAGGCTGCTCGCCACAACCGCACTCCAAATTCACCACCAACCACCGGATTTTCCTTCCATTTCAATCATTAATTCCGCTGGAAAATAATCGGAACTCATCATTTTTATGGAGAAATATTGATCGACTTTGAAAGTCGGTATTGTTGAGCGTAAAGAGAGGAAAGTCGCGTTTGATTGTCGACTCAGGTTATACTGAACGACGTATAGCCTAGAAGACTGGCGGCCTAAGCGTCCTGGGAAACTATGACCAGGAGAACAAAACCAAAAGGGAAGCGAGTGTGCTCCTTTTATACTGCAACTAAAACTGCCCGATGCGGGCTTAGTAGGCTGCACGCAGCGACGATTGCCGCGATCCTCACAATTGATGATGCTCATCCAACAGCAAACTATCTTGATCGTACCATCCTCGAGCAATTTACGCTCCTAGAAAAACCGATCAAACATCTCTCCGGCAATGATTCAACAAACTTCTAACTCTCTTAAGAATTCCCGATATGATTCTCCGAGTGAAGGAATACTTGTCTTGGGAACTCCAAGTGGTGAAGTGGAGAAGCAGGGCGAAACCCGCGGGGAAGTTGATACTTTCACTGGCGGCGCGCGCTGGCATCGGAATTGCAAAGGTCCTGTAACGAGAAGTCAGGACGTCTTCCAGGCACGCGTGTCGCTGCTCCCGTTTCGAGTGTGCCGACTGCTGGGTCAGAATGGACGGTTGGGCCCCGGAATTCCTCTGGTGCGCGATCCTGTAAACGTGTAAACTCACTGGGAACTTTCCATTGGCCGCGCGCTGGCCCTACTCGATCTCGGCACGCTTCGTCCTGCCGATTGCGATCTAGGCGGCCCGGCCGCCCGCGCATCAGGATCCCAGGATTTATGTGCATTTTTATATCGGCGCCTAGCGAATTCGCATTCGCCAACTTTTGCCAACCGAGCTAGGAAAGAGTTTGCGTTGGAAGCGCGCACGGGACACCTTGAATTGTCGCGAATCGATGTGCGATTCCTATCGGTCGCCGCCCACGTTTCGAGTGGGTGTCCTTCGATCGGATCGGGATCGATAGCCAGTTGCCAGTTAGAAGCGGAGAGTAGCTATAGTGGGATATAGCTGAGCGCGGTTCGGGAGGAAATTATGCTGGATACTTTTTGGGATGCTGCATTACCGCCTGGGCCATTCGGCACCGATTCTACTCGAATCGGAAATTCGAGGCTAGAACCCCCGAAAGTTAGGCAGATGCACCCTACCCGCCAATTTGAAATCCAAATCGACGTCGCTGCATCAAAATCGCCTCGTCGCCGGCGAATACATATTCCCCAGCGAGACTACCTTCTTCCTTTTTTTCTTCTTTCCTCTTCGTAGCAAATATTGTAATCAGCCACCAAAAGTAAATCGGTCCACTATCGGGATTCCTTCTGACCTCCGTCTTTCGCTCTAACCCCTCCAATCTCCACCAGAGAATACAGAGAACATGATAGAGCGAATAATATTCTATTAAAACAAACTAAATAAATAGAAATGTGTCATTGTTGTTTTGAGGGCGAAGTGCAAGGATCAGATCCCGCGGGACGACACGAGGTCAAAGGGGAATCAACATGCAAATGCAACTTACCAACTTGACATAGGCTCTGGACTCTGGAGGGTACCTTGAGTGAAAAGGACACCGTAGTCCGTAACACAACCAACGAAGGTGCTATCCTCGAGTGGATGCCGCAGCGTAACTCTTTATTTCAGGAGCAAGAGCCAATGCTAATTTCACGCGGTCGTCCTTGATCAACTACAAGGGACACCCGGCATTGCCTTGAAGTAAAATCATATACATTGTGGGCAGACACACGTCGTTAATCTCGCACGGCTTCGAGCATTATGTAAAGGTTCAGCCACCAATTCTATGGGGAAACAACTCCAACTCTCAGAATGACTCATTTGTTTGTCTATGAGATCATTATGAATTGTTCGATTTTTTAATTATCGTTTTGAAGATTTAATTGTTTGTAGTAATTGAGTGAGGTAGATGGAGAGATGTATAAAGCGTAGAGGCGG
The DNA here is from genome assembly GCA_963675795.1 of Crossocerus cetratus. Classification (NCBI taxonomy): domain Eukaryota; kingdom Metazoa; phylum Arthropoda; class Insecta; order Hymenoptera; family Crabronidae; genus Crossocerus; species Crossocerus cetratus. The sequence continues at coordinate 422,535 of OY776664.1, forward strand.
TGGAGGTGTTGGGATAGAATAAGTGCGTGTAGTTGGTCGTTGGTCGTGACCTCGGATCAGTGGATAGAGCGGAGGGTACTCGGACTGGTGGTTCGGCTTGCCCTAGGTTCCGGTGCTAGATACTTGTCTACCTTGACGCAAATCTACTGGTAGCGGAGCTCGCTATATATTGCAGGCCACCTGCTTAGAAAGCGAACCCTCGCCAGGGATTCTCACCTCTTCAACATCATTCCAATCCAACAACTCCACCATTTCCGATTATGAAAAAATGATCATGAGTTAATTATTGATAAATAAAAGAGATCTATTGAAGAGATTTGAAAGAGAAGAGAATCTGAGTGTAGGGAATGGGTTGTGATTGAGTAGTGCGTGAAAAGGGGAGCAAAGGAGTTTCCCTTTTACCGAGAGCGGATCGCGCGCGCCGCGCAGCGATAATTAAAGGCGCGTCTCCCGGTGAAATTAAAGAGCGTGACACTCGAGGCGAGAGAGGCGAGAGAGGCGAGAGAGGCCTCCTCCCGGGCAACCGGTTCGGGAAAGAGCCGTCGTGCTCGAGTGAGCCGCTTCTGCTCCGAGATAAGTCGACACGGAAGAATGGCGTAATCGGAAACCTGCCACTCCACGTGCTCGCAGGTGCAACATATTACCTTTTCCTCCCTCCCTCCTTATCAAATCCACTCCCACACAATAAACACAAACGTTCATCCCAAAAACAATGTCTATAAATTTAAATTCTCATAGTTCGACAATGATATCGAATAAAATAGTGAAAGTAAAAATGAGGGATGATGAGCACAGTAGAGAATGCCCTAAAGACTAATATAATGAATGTCAGTAGAGAAATAGTTGGAGTTGGAGTGAGAGTATAGTGGTGAAGTTTGTGTGTGTGAGGCGAAGTAAAGGTGGTATTGGAGGGGTTGGTGGTGTGTAGTAGGGAGAGTCGTCTGGCGTTGGTCGCCCTGCGTCCTATCGTGTCCTATCGTGTCCTATCGTGTCCTATCGTGTCCTATCGCGGCCGAAGGTGTATGGGCTACTTTTTACCGTTGTCACTTTTTCTTGCTCCCGTTCCTCTCGCTGGCTTCGCTGGCTTCGCTGGCTTCGCAGCCCCCTTCCAGCATCCAACTCGCTCGCTCGCTCGCTCGCGAGAGTTCGAACCCCCGTTACGACGAATGCTAATTCCGCAGCCTGCCAGAGAGATCTCGAACCAAATCCAACACCTTCCTCTTAGCATCTCGTCGATTATGAACGACGGCGGACGTAACGTCCAGATTCCGCATTAGCCTCGAGGTATCGAGCTACTTTGTACTACAAACTAGCGGCGAGTCGCGCTACCTCGACTACATCGACGTTGCGCAAGATTCCAGCGAATTACTCGGGGCCTTAAGGGCTCGACTTACCCGAGGCCAACTTTACGCGTTACATAAGTACATAAGTAATCCTATGCGCATATTGCCAACTAAACATCTTCGATTTAATTTCGCTTTGCATTAGTCATGTGCGAGATGGAGTGTCGGTGTTTAAAAGATATTAAAAATGCGCGTGTGGGGAGTTGTTTACTAGCGTGCTTGGACGCCGGATTCCTGGTAGGCGTGAATTTGATTTGCACGCGCGCCCGGAAGATATCGGAGCGCCCGGATTGATCTGCGAGTCGATGATTCCGAGGAAATGATGAGTGGAGCCGGGGCGCCGTGCACTTCAAATATTTTCGATGCAGCTCGATTGGAGGGAGCTTTAGCAATCGGAACCAACCCAACCGCGACTCGGTTGCTCCGACTCTCATCAATCGGCCGCTCTTATACAACGACCCAATTCCTCCTGGCGCGCGGCCGCACGGCCCGTGTCCCGCCGCGGCCAACTTCCTGCATCCCGCTGCTTACGCGAGACATAAAAAACTTTTACCTTCGATCGCCATCAGTGTGTCTAGTCTATACGGCATACGCGAGCGGCGAGCGGCGAGCGGTGAGCGGCGACCCACGGCATTGCTAGGTTCGCGTAATCAGAGGAATCGATGTTCTCATTGATCGACCCTTACGTTTGTCGACGTCAGACACCGTCGCACCCTTACCAATGGTGATTTCCATGCTTGAAATGGCAAATTATGGGGAGTGCGGACGGGTTGAAAGAAAGTCGAATAATGGAAATATATGGCAAGAGGTTTTTGACTTCTTTAAATTTCGACGATTTTACCTATAAAGAATCAGTGGACCAGAGACTCAAACCTCGAAGGGTTGAGATCGGTCCCAGATTCTCACATGGCCGGCAGCTCTCCTCCATAAATGTATCCATGGGGAGTTTTGCAAGCGCGCGCACTCCCTATCCGGCCGTTCCCGTTTTCGCGTTATGCGCGGATAGTTGCATGGACTTATGCGTACAACTCGGCGGCGAACAGTCGAGGACCGTTAGCCGGGAGAGCAATGCACGACCGCTACATGCAGATATCCCGGGTCCGTCACGGAGGCCGCGACGCTCTTCTCCCGATGCGCCGAAACTAGAGAAGCGCCGGACGACGATGACCGTTCGGTCAAACTTCAATAATTCCATCTTACATAACAGCGGTGCACCGCCGCACCGCACGGCCAATTGGCAGAGCGGGGCAATCGAAGGTTCTCGGTGGTTGCGAGGCCCCGACGCATTCTGGGCCCGTTACCCTCATTCCGAGGACACCAGCGACCTACCAGACGTACCACTAACGTTTAGCCCCCTTACGTAAGCGTTAGGTTGCGCTTTCCTGCACTCTGCATCGAGCAACGGCATCCCCTCCAAACAATCCCTCAATAATCATTCATTTCGTCATTCCAACTCGCGCAAATTCGAATAAGACAATTCCCACGGTTCGCCAAGTTATGCGTATGCGTCATTTGACTTTAGCAATGAGAACCGTCTTGATCGCATCACTGGTACTGGCTCATCATTCGATGTTTACGAGGATTTAAATAAAAAAAGGAATGCTACGATTGGAAGAAAGGGTGTCTTTAAAGATTGAGTGACGGTGTTTGACGGTGTTTAACGGTGGAGAACGTGTGGAGGGAATGAGGGGGTTAGGCCCGTGGGATGTTAAGACCAATTGAGAAAAAGAAGTCTGGCTACCCTAGAAAGGGTCGAGCGGGCGCGGACGCTGCGAGCCAGACGAGAGACGTCGTCTCGCTCGGTCTTATTCATTGCTAATACCGGGCAACCTTGATTTTCGGCGGTGTTCGCCTTCGTACCCGGCCCCGCTCGGAATACCGACGAGGCCTTTTTATCGGCCTGATCTATCTAAGGCCACGTCCACGCTCTCTGTGTCCCATCATATCGAGAGCGGCCCAAAATAAATCTCCACTTCTCTCCACTTCTCCACTTCTGCATAGACCATTCTTCCCTCTCCCTCTCCCTCTCCCTCTCCATCGACAACTTGTCGCCGCATGAGATAACACACTTTTCTCATTATTTATATCTTCTTACAAAATCTTCTCGCCTACCATTACCAATTATCATTATTATTCCATATTAATCCTCTACAATTATAGAATAATGATTAACAATTATTCTTATTAATCGATATTAATGCACATGGCTAGTGGTTGATATGGAAGTATGGCAGTGTGCCGACGGGATATCCGGTGCTAATGATGGCGGTTGATTTGGCAAAGTTCGTAATGTCCAGTGTCGATGATGGTCTCTGCCGCGCCGCGCCGCGCCGCTTCTCCCACTGAGATCATCACCAAGATCGATGACGATTCCGCCGCGTGCCCTTCTTGCGATCTTGAAATTCCTCCCGGGCTCAAGGCGGCCCCCGCGCGTCGGCCGTGATCGAGATCGAGCTGGGATCGCAAGAAAACACTGTCACCTTCCACGAATTTCTCGATCGACGCCGCGCGAAATCCCCTCCAATAAAAGCTCAGGAGTACTCTGCATCGCTGCGTCAATAGTGAAACGACGCCAGGACTCCCTGGCGAACGACACTCTACCTATACTATAGTAGAATGAAGGGGAGCTTGCGACGGGCCAAGAGTCAAGTAGCAATCGATCAGGGAGTTTTCCCGTTAACCGTTCAGCTGTTGGGCGCTCTAAGTTGGTTTTCGAGCGGCAGAGTTGCAAAGAGTAAAGCGACAGGGTACCGCTAGCTTCCCAGAAATCGAGCCTCGATAATGCCGCCTCTCGATACGGATGAAGTAATCTCCTACTGTCGCGCAGCGATCCGCTCGGAGCGAGGGGGGAAAAAAGGCTGGCGTGGCCGTCCGGCCGTCCGGCCGTCCGGTGGGGCGGTGGGGCGCACCGGCCGCGGCCGTGCGGCCGCGCGCTGTTTGTTGGGGGAAGTCACAGATATAGCCAACATCACTCTGCCTATTCCATTATTCAACGGTTCGGACGAATTCGAGGTGTAGGCCAAGCCCGGCCAAAGCGGGTAGGTTAACGGAGTATATCGGGGGAAAAAATGGCAATATATTAAAATCGCCTACCGCTTTTTCTTCGGATCCTATACCGCTTTATTAATCTCAAGGCGTGTCAAAGAAAAGGGAGGGAAATGTGGTGATTTAATGGTCTAGCCGCTGTGGAAGTGGACAGGTTTTCCAAAGTCGGGATTTCGATTGGAAAGTGACTCGATTGGACAACAGTGGAGAAGTTAGCCGAGTCGCGTGTGTTAGGTGTTCGGATGGTCAGTGCCGAACTGGTCCGGCAAGTCTGAGATATTGAAAGTGGCGTTTAACTTATTCGGAGGATTTGCCGGAGAATTGACTAAGCGGCTCGGTACTTTTTATGCATCGTAGATGAGAGGATTCTCATCGAAGAGGTTTTCCAGCATTAATCCATTAACCATAGGTGACCGGCAATCGTCATTGACAATATCACCCCTCGTATACGTCGTACTGTTTTATTTGCCGGCGCGCGGGAACTGGATGTTTACGCCTTCCCGAAATTCGTATTCCTCGGCGTAGAATGGGGCCCGGCGTCGGAGATGCCTGAATTTGACTGTCTCCAAAACAAAATCTGACGCGGACGTCGCCAGATCTGCGCCGAAGAGGAAGCTCCCGTCAAATTCCCTTCCCACTATCTTCTACCAAACAGGGGATGAAAACCGATCGCCAATTAATTAATCTCACACTTTCGTTTCTCTAATTTAGAGACGTGCGCTGGTGGGGTATAAGAATACAAAAGAGAAATGAGGGAAGAAAGAAGGAAGTGAAGTACGAGAGAGAAGTGATCAAAGCCGAAGTAAGTTGCATCACGAATCCCCAGTGAAAGGATTCGTTTTCCTCCCTTTTCCTTCCGGTCGGCAGCGAGCGCTAGCGAGCGGCAAAGCGTATTCTCGGTGGAAGTGCTCGCGGCACGATGCGGCGCGGCCGATTGCGTAAACCTCCATTCAGCATCCTGCGGAACGAAACTTCAGATTCAAGAGCTATATCCATTTTCTCAATGCGCTCTTCTCGATCGGCACGCCGTTCCCTCTCGACTCTCGAGCTCTCTGCTTCTCTGCCTCGAGGCCGACGGCGACGGCGACGGCGACGGCGACGGCGGTGGCGGTGGCGGCGGCGGCGGCGGCAGTGGGAAAAAGTCTGGCGGATCGGACGCGCGCTGAAATTTGCAGACGTAAACAAAGTCTCGGATTTGCACATATCGGCTTGCAGGGAAGAAAGCAAACTTCTTCTTGCCCGCGGGCGATTTTATCGACGGAATGCCCTCTGATCGAAGGTCCCCATACCTGCACTCTCCACCGGCTACCACGGCTACCACGGCTACGTACATCCGATTGCGAGGGACAAAAAATCCCCGCTCCTCTCTCCGTCTTTCCAGTGCCAAGGCTCTTCCCCAGCCGATATACTTTTCATTGGCCTCTCGAGCATCCTTTCAGAAAAATCCCACCAATATCCGCTGCCGCATGTGTCCTGCATCCTTCGTCCCGCTGAATCGCATTTCCCTTGCGCAATCCAATATTAATGGAAGCAGCGTATAATAGAATGGCTCATCGAATCAGGCAAACATCCATGGAAATACATGTCTAGAGAGAGGATAGCGCAGAAGCGGCAAAATACCCCGTGATTCGTGATAGTTATCCTGGGACAGGTGTGATTTGAGTGAGGATCCTCGAGGACGAATGTAGATAGCTATGTCAGACTTAATTTGTTGCTTCCTTCCATTGGATTCCAGCGGATTCCACTGGATTTAATGGTCCTGCATTATCCAGGATGCGAGATCGAGATCGAGGGCCGCACTGCCCAATCGAGCATCGGACAGGATCATTGGTAATTGCGATTACTGTCGCAGTGTTGCATCGAAACGATCGGCCGGCATTCATGAGCGCAGGAGAGTACCGAGGGCGATTTACTTGAAGGTCCACGTGCACCTCAAGTGCACAAGTTTTTGGGACGAGCGACGCCGACGCTTCCACCCGGAGATTCCGAACCGGCCGAGGGGTGGACCATCACTTGGACCATCTCTACTGGTTCTTTCACTCACTTTTGCATTATCAATCCCGTTCCCTAGAAACACCATTAAAAATTCTCTAGTCAATTTTAATGATAGCCGAACGTTTCGGAACGTTCCAATAAATGGCAAAGACTTTAGAGTACAAGATGAAATTGCAGGTGGAATGCGGACAACGTGATATTCCGGTGGATAAAAGAAAAAGTGGATTTGAACGGTGCCGATTGAAAGGCAAGTGCAGTCGGCTGTACCAAGTGAGCCCGAGAGACCGGTCGCCGAGCAAACGAAAGGAGAATACGAAATACTTTCCTCGGTTTTCCAGCCGGGCGAAATTTCGGGGGGGCAGTTCTTGCCAGTTGCGGCTCGCTCGCCGCTTCAGCGCCGAAGCGCTTCAGGGGCCCTTTTAAGGGGGGGAGGGCCCGGTAATCCCCAGTTGTACTCGCAATGCGTACTGAGCTCCTCTCTCCCCCGAGCCGAATCGGGAAAAAGCCATTCCTCCTCGCGGTCCTCCTCGCGGCTCCCTGCCAGAAAGAGAGTGCGGTCAGTAATGCGACTCGAAGCCCCCAAAAGAGAGTAACAACCCACCGAAATCAGTAAGCTACCCAAGAATCCGGGCGCACTCACTGCGCCTGGGGAGTGTATGACGGTACAGGGTGATGCACTTCTCTTTCACCGCCATCATCGCTTTTAACAATCTCGAAGAATCGCGCGCAGAGATCCTCAATCGAAATGTACAGAATTGAAAAGATGTCGCTTAGAAGAGAATTGGAAAGATGTGCTCCAGAGTGGCGGAGAAAAGTGGCGTAAGAGTATTTCTTAAGTAGTATAGGTCTAGGTAGGAATGGTGGTGGTGCGATAGTTTCTGTATGTAAATCTCTAAAGAGGTAAGAGGTAAGAGTGGTGTGGAGTAGTGATTAAAAAGGGAAGTGCATCAGCCTGTACCTCGAGGAGGATGTGGCTGCGCGTCTGGGTGAGAGGGAGAGCAGGTGCTCGCGGAGGGTACACGGCGTGCGTACAGGTCGGGGAAGGAGCTGCCAGAAAAGCCGATGGCACCTTAAGGAGAGAAGTCAAGGGCAAGAAGCGTCCCTTCGTTGGTTGGCCTGGGCCAGCGTTCGGCCCTACTTGGGCCCCACTCTGGGCCACACTCGCCGCTCCAGTAGCCAAGCCTCCTTCGGCTCTTCTTTACCTCTAACCCGCTCTCCTGCTCCAACCGACTTCTTCACCTTCACCTGTCTCTCCTCGCTCGTCTCTCCGACTCCTACTTCTTTCTTCCTGCCCCCCACCCCCCTCTCTCGCTCTCTCAACCTTACAGAGAGACACGCATACATTCACCACTCCGTCTATCGTGGATCCTCCTCGTCTTTCCCCCTGCGCGGAAAGAGAACCTGTCACACTCTCGTCGAGAATTCTCTTTCCCGATCGCCGTTACCTCTTGGTCCCTGCAGCGGCTTCTTTCCCTTGGTCACCTTTGACCGCCGTCGCGCTACCAACAACCATTCTCTCGTCATCCCTTGGCCCTCTCGGCGAATGGGAGCCCTTAATCGGAGCTTTTCTGCTTTTCTGCTTTTCTGCTCTTGTGAAATTGGCGGCGACAGGAGCAGCAGCATCCACCAGGTGTGCACCACCACCGGGGGGCTCAAGTCGGCTGGGTAGTCGGCTCGCGGAGAGCCGGAGAGTCGGTCTCTCGCGGCAGCTCCCTCTCCCTTGCCGGCTCTCGGCTCTCGGCTCTCGGCTCTCAACACGAATCCATATGTATGGGGTTGAGAGGCGCAGAGGCGACGCAAATGTGCTGACTACATTACGCCGCTATATAAGATAGCCGGCGAACCATCCTATCCCCACAGACCGAGCTTGATCGGCAGACCGTTCACAGACGGAGCAAGCCCGCACCCGAGCCCATCCGACACCTATCCTCCTATCAGACCATATCACAGAGACAGAGGGAAAGAGAGAGAGAGAGGACTTCCACTCTCGAGTTTTTCGGGCGACGACGCGCCCTCTCCTTCCGACGTGTCCTCCTCCTGCGCCTCCAAAGACGACGCACACTACTCCTCCGGTGCTCGACTCGATCGGCGGCGGCAGCGGCGGCAGCGGCAGCAGCGGCAGCAGGCATTTCCTCAGCGGCGCACCGGCACTCACCGGCACTCACCGGCACTCACCACTCGACGCCAGCCGAGCGATCCACTGTCGTTCTCCACTGACACCGATCGACACCGGCGAAAGTGAACCACCAACCACGCGCCTTTTCGAGGGGCAGCTCTCCTCCCCGGGATATCGCACCACGTCCACTGGCCGACTCCATCAGTTGGACAAGCATTGGACCACCGGATACTCGAGCTGGGAACAGAGAGCGCGATTTCCATCGAGAGCTGCGGAGAAGAGAGCGACGGTGTCGTAGGTCGGGAGAGTAAACCAGTGGGGAAACGAGAAGAAGATTGTGAGTGACAGAGAGATTGGCAGAATGCTCGCACTCAGCACCACCACGTACTTCCTCATCGCCGTGACCCTCGTCGCTCTGATTCTGATCCTGGTCGATCAGATCAGATCGAAGAAGACGCCCGAGAGGATCTTCGACAGCGAGGAGCCCGTGCTCCCGGAACCGCCGGGCCCCAAGCCCTGGCCCGTTCTCGGCTCCCTCCACATCCTCGGACGCTACGACGTGCCCTACAAGGCTTTCGCCGATCTAGTCACCACCTACGGCAGTCAGATCGTCAAGCTGCGGATGGGATCGGTGCCGTGCGTCGTCGTCAACGGCCTCGAGAACATCAAGGAGGTCCTCGTCAACAAGGGCCAGCACTTCGACTCCAGGCCCAACTTCAACCGATATCACCTACTCTTCGGCGGCAATAAGGAGAACTGTAAGCATTTCCCTTCATTATTATTCTTTGCCAAATTCGCGAGCGTTTGTCTTAGAGGAGCGCTAGAGCGCAAGATGGTTGCGCAAAGTAGCATAGGGGCGAGGGAGGGGGAGCGATGGGCCCCGTGTAGCAATTGGATGATAGATCGGACCTCTCGCCGATCCGACGCCAAGCTCGTGTATCACTGTCAAGGATCTTAATAGATTCCTAGCTCGCTTGCCGAAAACTTGTTTCTAACTGCGGCGACCTTGCCGCCCGGTTTAATTATAACTCCTAATCGCGACGAATCAGGGCTCGCATTGCGCAACTTGTGCGCTACGGCAAAAAAGGAGTGAGGATAGGATGACGAAGGGAGAGAGAGAGGGGGGTAATCGGGGTCAGGTATCGGCGGTGATTTCGGGTGAGAAAGAAAGGAAAAGTCGACGGGAGAGAACTTTCGACAGAGATGAAATTGGGCGGAATGAGGCGATTGCGGTTTGGAAAGAAGCGAGAAGCTTGAATTGGGGTGATATCAGTTTGGAAGGTTGGATGCGTCGGTTTTTTGGATCTAGGGGTCCTCGAGTATCGGCCGGGGAACGTTACGCGAGCGGCGAGCGTATGCGTCGGCTAATGGTTGAGTCATAGTTGTTCAACGATCGGCGTTAGATCATCAATCAGAGCCATGCTCTAGCGCAACACTAAACTCACTAGAGCCTCTCTGCCGGGCCGCTCTAACGCTGTCGTTCGGCAAACGTATCTCCCTTATATCTGACGTAACAACCTCCCAACGCCTTGCCATTCCAATCTGCAAACACAACTTCCCTCCAACTCATATTTCATCCTCCGACTCAACTCTCGAGATTGAAGTGAATTTCTCCGAGGAAAGTTGATAGATAGAATGCAGGTTGACGAAATCGAGTAAAAACCACCGGAAATTACCAACCAGTCACTATACGACTGGTAGTTCCGAGTTTACGAGGGACATTTACCGTAACTTTTCCTCCAACTATCCCAATCAAGATTACTACATCGATCGCGGCGATGATTCTCAGCGGCTCGGCGCTGCTCGGCACGGCGCGGGCATTCCTCAGCCTAGATTTAGCAAAGTGTCGGGCGGCGACGGCGCCCAGCCGAGAGAGTATTACGTAGGCCGAAGGGCCTTAAGGGAATACGTAAGTGGATCCGGTGACAAAATCGAAACGGGCTACGCGTTGACCGGCGGCCGCCGCCGCCGCCGCCGCCGCCGCCACTCGTCCGACATGCTAACGACCTTGCTGAGGTGTGCGCGCGACACGTGAGGCCCGGATTTATTTTGCGGGCGGCTCACGCGGCCCCGAAATCACTCCAAGTGCAGCGCCGGCTAAGGTCACGGCAGCCGCCGCACTTTCACGTGGCGCGCGCCTCTTGCCCTGGTCTCACCTGTTGCCCCGGAAAAGAGGCTCATCGGAGAGATGTAGTTTTGTAGCAATTGTATTGATAGGGTTTCTCTAGTTCTCTTGCTTCTCGGCTTTCTTCTACTTCATCGCGCTCGCAGTACCTGGGAAATAGTAGGTTTCGAGTGAGTTCTCTTCCGCTCGCTTCTTAGAAAGCTAGTTCTCTACTCTTGGGCTCGGTTGCGGAAGTTTAAGTAGTATGAGTAAATGTCGGGACGGACGCCCGAAAATCCCACTTGGGGCCGGGGCCACTTGTGCAATGCAACAGGCAAAAGTAAACACATGAAATTCTTTGATCATCTATTTGAGTTGGGTATAGAAATCTAGTGTGCTTTCAGGGGAATTGATAAAATGCTCGCGATTTCTACTAGATAATAGATAATAGTTAATAGTTGGAGAAGCCGACGGAATGATCGGGTGGCTCTCGCTCGGCGAATCCAGGTCACTTGCCGTGGCGGCGGTGGTGTGTGCGGTGGCCGGGCGCATCGATTTCAAATCGAGCGATGCCGAGAGCGACGAATCGATTTTCTGCCACGCAAGCCAACCGGGGCTTGCATTTCCGCGTGCGCCGGCAAGTCTCGCGGGGGACGGAGCCTCGGGCCCACCGGCAAACAGAGAAAGAGAAAGAGAGAGAGGGAGAGGGAAAGGGAGAGGGAGAGAGAGAAACTCTCTTTACGTAAGAGAGGAAGCGAGGCAGGCCGAGAGCTCGCGGACGTGTCATCACGGCGGAAAGGGAGAGGAGAAAGAGAACGCGTCGACGAATTTTTCCCTTTCAACCTCCTGACACGACCATTTCGAGCGGTCGCGCGCGCCGAGCAAAAGCGGCCGCGGCTGCGGGCCCCCGAGGGAACGAGCGGGGCCCAACCTTTCGAAAGGAATGATCACGCGCCCACGTCATCGCGCCATCCAAGGTCAAGTTTAATGCCGCGACAATAGTTATTCTATTTTTGGGACAGCTCGCCACTCTCAATGGAAACTCGCGAGGGAACTCTTCCTTCTTTTCTCTCTCTCTCTCTTATGTAACGGGCTCCCGCACCTGTCAATTTCCCGGCCCGCGCGCCATGGGAATACCTTTACGGTACCCTCGACGAGAGAGCTCGCGGGAGATGGCATTTCGTCATTTGGAGATGCGTGGAACCTCATGATTCCACGATGGGGTGAATCTTTTAGTGTAACTGTAGAGAAACGATGAATTTCGCCTCTCCCCTTTCAATAATACATCGATGGCCTTAAAATGTATTAGCCCATTTCAATCAATTTGACCATCGACATGTGAAACCGCTTGTTTATTATTCTGAATGCTAAAGGGCCGACTTCCCGACTTCCCTTCGTGCCAAGTAGTGATAGACGCTTTAAGCCTGAATGAAAGATACATTCGCTCGGGGTACGTTGGACTCGGCTAAAGAAACCCTCGACTTCTTGTTGCAGCTCTGGCATTCTGCGACTGGTCGGACATGCAAAAGACGCGCCGGGAGATGCTGCGAGCGCATACCTTTCCGCGCGCCTTCACCACCCGTTACAACCAACTGAACGGAATAATCGGCGGCGAGATGGAGAGCTTGATGGCGCACCTGGCCGCCGTCTCCTCGAGCAGCGTCCACGCCAAGCCGCTCATCCTCCACGCCTGCGGCAACATCTTCGTCAAGTACTTCTGCTCGCGGAGCTTCAGCCTCGAGCACGAGGGCTTCCGCGCCATGATCCAGAACTTCGACAAAGTCTTCTTCGAGGTGAACCAGGGCTACGCCGCGGACTTCATGCCCTTCCTCATGCCCCTCCACCATCAGAACATGAACCGCATGGCCAACTGGAGCCACAAGATCCGCGAGTTCGTCGAGGAGAGCATCATCGGCGACCGGCTCACTTCCTGGACATCGGTCATACCCGAGGAGGACTACGTCGACTGCCTGGTGAACCACGTGAAGACTGGCGGGGAGCCCAACATGTCCTGGGAAACTGCGCTCTTTGCCATTGAGGACATCGTCGGCGGACACTCGGCCGTTGGGAACTTGTTGATCAAGATCTTCGGGTACCTCGCGCCAAGGCCCCACGTACAGAAAATGGCACAGCAGGAGATCGACGCTGTCGAGAGTTCCGGTTGCTTCGTTGGATTGGAGAACCGCGGTTCCATGCCTTATACTGAAGCGATTATTCTCGAGGCTATTAGATTGATCGCCAGCCCGATTGTTCCGCATGTTGCCAATCAGGATAGCTCGATTGCTGGTAAGTTCGATTTTCCATTTCAAGATTCTTCAATCTGATTATAAAAGCTATATAGAATTGGGAGTATAACTTGCTGTCACTTCAGGTTACAGAATCGAGAAGGACACGTTCATCTTCCTCAACAACTACGATCTAAACATGTCGACGGATCTATGGACATCGCCCGACGAGTTCATGCCCGAACGTTTCGTCCAGAGCGGCAGATTACTGAAACCCGAGCACTTCCTCCCATTCGGGGGTGGACGGCGCTCCTGCATGGGCTATAAGATGGTCCAGTACATCAGCTTCGCGACCATCGCCACCCTCCTCAAGAACTTCACGATAATGCCGGTCGAGAGGGAGAGCTACAAAGTGCCCATCGGCAATCTCGCGCTCCCCGAGAAATCGTTCAACTTCCGGTTCGAGCGACGGTAGAAGGCGAGTTCTCGACTTCTCCCCCTGGGACGACTGTTGGACTCTAGCTGCTCGACGGAGAGCCTCGAGAGAGGACTCGAGGCAGCTCGCGAGGGACTTTCACCGAGGATTGTCCGAGTGATCGAGGACCCACAGCTGATGAGAGGCTTTTCTAATCGAACAGAGCTTTATCGACGTAGAGAACCTCGAGTGGCCGGACTCGCGCCGGACTCGCGCCCGGGCCCCGGACTCGAGGTTCGACGCCAACAGAGCTTTACTGACATTACTAGATTCTTAAGCTAGCAAATTTCGTCGATCGTTCTCTTTCCGGGGCGTACGTTGGCGCGCTCCAGCCCGAGAAGACGATCACTGTCGTTTAGGAGAGGGATCTTGACTGCTCAGACGGGAGACCAGCGCGGGAACTGACATTCCCCTCGCTATATTAGCAACCGGGTACGCTGCGCGCCTCGACATTTTTATTATCTTGCATTTCCAACGAGGACCATTCACACCTCTTCTTAGCTTCCTCGGCGTTTCGCTCGAGAACCTGGGGAGAAGAGTCGGGGTTACTTGAATCGTTATATTGTCATGGTACTCTTTGATAGAATGAAATCACCGGGGTAACAGTCGAAGAAAATCCTTGTAAAGCAGACCCGTTGACTCACTTTTTGATGGGCACTCGAAAGAGACTCGATGCTGCCTGTTAATGCAAAAGACACGAATCGCGCCGATAAGAATTAGATGTTGCGGTGATTCACTGGCTCTTCCTGCGAAACTCTTTAACGCGGAGAGACTTAGTTGGGAAGGAGCGAACTCTGTTGGCCCGAGGATCACGTATTGTTATGTCCTGTTGTAGTGAAGATAGTAAGACGAGAGGTCCATGTCTGCCGCGGTTCAAGTCGCGGGAGATAAGCGGCGAGGAACGTGAGCGACGAGTCTCGCTGATTGTCATGATTCTCTGTTAATGAACGGAGTCTCAGTCGTTAATGGCCGGGAACGCCGAACCACGAGATTTCGGCACAGTTTCCGGTGGAACTTGTCATCCGAGGACGATAAAAGCAATATTACTATACATCGAAGAATGAACAAGTTGAAAGTAGATCGAATCCGAAGAAAGTCGAGAGAGTTGCATTGGATATGGAAAAATAGCTGGCCGCGTCGGATGACAAGGTTTCACTGAATTCCAAATGAGCTGGTAGTCAAAGTCTAGTGTAACAATGTGTTAATACTCGTATAATATTGAGCTCGCACTGTTCCAATATTGCTCTGCCGGTGGTTCGGCGGTTCGACAGAGTTCCCCAATAGTATCTGCGCACATCCGCTCGCAGTTTGCAACGAGCAGAGGAAAGCTTTTAGGAAATGTCGATCCCGCACTGCTCGAATGTCGGTCCGCGATATTAGTATTAAACTCTAGGATAGCGATTCTCACCTGTAAATCGGCGACAAGTGGAGTAGCATCGACTTGATTCAGCAATCAGGTGGCTGCTTATTTCGAGCTCCGACCGCTTCTCCACTCTTCGCCCGGTCCCTTTAATTTGCGAATCATTGTTAGTGTAAATGTTTGTTAAAGCGCGCGCGCACGGGAAGATGGCGCGTTTCTGAAGGGGAGGAGAGCTCGCTTTCCGGGACCAGGGTGTAATGGGCGAGGAATGACGAGACAATTTCGTCCATCATTCTTAATCGCACGACTGAACTCCTTGCCCTCGTAAGAAGGACTATTCTCTCCCCGCCAGCGGGATGATAATTTATTCTCGAACCTAAGTGTCGATTATTATCAAATATTATTGTGTTACTTATTCTATTATTACGATTACGTTCTATTATATTATTTTAATTAATTATTATTCTCGCTTCCTGCTATTATCATCAACTATATCAGTAGACTTGGAATCCTTATCATCCACCCCCACCCACCCTCACACGCACACACCATATGCATCAGCATTCGTACATTGTACATTATTTTGTGTTTGTTATTTAATTATCGTGATTGTTACGACATTTGTTAATTTATTATTTAAGATTTTAATAATAAAAGATACACTGAGAGAAAAATCAATCTTCGCATGTCTACTTGAAGCCCAGAGATCCCTCTAGTAATCTAGTTCCTTATTAGGATAGTGACTCCGAAGAATAATTAACAAGGTTGATCGTAGAAATGTATTTTTGATGGGTAGCTACAGAAATCTTCTTAACAAACTCCACCAAGGAATCGAGTATCCTTTAATACTCAAGTAGTATACTTAACTTTTTCATCTTGGAACAACAGTCTTCCTTTCTGTAACAATAATCTACTCAAACTACTTGTTTCTGAACACAATTGGCAGGCATTGGTTACGCACACGGCACAGTGACTTTGGTCAGTAGTTTCACTTAATTAAGTTAATCGATTAAACCACGTCCCCGCTCGAAGGACTATTTAACAACATCGAGTTTCTGCACCGGCTTCCGCGGAAGGAAGAAACCTCCCAGGACTCTCAAACCTTCGAGGACATGTCTTTCAATGCGACCATTTGCTCCTTGTCCGCAGAATTCTCGGATTTCTTCTTGCCAAACATGTCCTCGATTTCCTGGAGCGTCTTTCCCTTGGTCTCCGGCAGGAAGAAAATGACAAAGAGCATTCCCGCGAAGCACATGATCGCATAGAATAGGAAAACGCCGTGGTTGCCCATGGCAGTCAACATGTCCGGGTAAGTCTTGACAGTAATCGAGCTTATGATGTACGAAATACAGACTGTCAATCCCGGCAGGACGTCCCTGACCTTGCCAGGATAAACTTCGCCGACCATGGCGAACGGCACCACCAGGAAGCCGAGGGTGCTCGTGAAGATGTACATCAGGACGCAGACTACAGGTATCAGTCCATGATCATTGATATAATAACCGCTCGTCTGCAGGAAGACGTAGAGTGCCAGCCCACCCATGAAGATGGTCATTCCGATACCGGAAATAATGGAGGGGATTCTTCTGCCGTACTTGTTCGATATCCCGGCAACCAGGAGACTCCCCAATAACCTGGTCGTGCCAATGAGAACTGCGCCAAGGTACGGGTCGATGGTGATCCCTGCACTCTCGATGATGTCGACGGCATAGTATACGACAACAAACAGCCCGGAGAATTGTTGGAAGAAGAAGTAAGTCAACATGATGGCAAAGGGAACCTGCGCATTCCGTTTGAGCAGGTGCTTCAGGAGGTTCTGCTTCTTCCTCTGAGGTCTTTGCGCGATTTCCGCTATTAATTCGGGACTGGGTGGCAGGTCCTTTGGAATGCCGCGGAATCGCTTTAGCACCTCGATGGCCTCGTCCATGCGGCCTCGCTCTCGCAGCCAGATTGGTGACTCGGGGAGGACTGTCAGGGTGAGTGCGGCCGAAGCTAGCGGGAAGGTCGCGCACATCAGAGCCACCGTTCTCCAGTCGTCCTTTAAGCGAAAGGGTTTGCAATTAGTCGGGAATTGTCTACCAATTGTAGATCAAATGGGACAACATACCTGGAATAAATAACCGAAGATGTACACCAGGAGTACACCTGCAGCGATGCATATGCTGGTCCACGTGACCATGGTGCTTCTCCATTTGGGACCAGTGATCTCGGCGGTGTAAACAGTCGCCGGCACCGAAGCCAACCCAGTGGCAATCCCAGAGATTACTCGGCCAGCAAGGATCTGTTCGTAGGAGCCTGACATGTAGATTATTAACCAGCCAGCCATCGAGATCACCGATGTGACGAGTAGGCAAAGCCTTCTTCCCCTTCGCAGCACGTAACTACATAGGATACAGCCAATTGGTGTTCCCAGTGCGGATGCTGTGGCTGTAGGAACAAAAATTGATTTTATTCTTTCAATTTTCTTGGTGCGACTCTTGGGTAAAAAATATTCACAAACCTATCCAGTTGGCTTGATGAGCGTCCACTTGCAAGTCGTCAGTTTTCGGTGCCATGAGCGGCGCCAGGGCAACCGCACTGTACCCGAAGCCCATCGCTGGCCCCAGAACGGCGGCATTCGCACATATGCTCATAAGCATCTGAAATTAGAAGAATAACTGATTACTGACAAAATTCCAATTCATCTCGCGTCCATTTAAATTCGAGTCGTCCGTCGTCCGCTTTCAGGAGAGATTCATTCATGCATGACTCCGAGTGATCCAATAATATTCCCAGTGCTTATCACGAGTGCCACGCGCCACGTGATGCTAGCGTACTCCAGGTTCCACTGTCTGGCAGCTCGGCCGATTATTTTGTAAATTCGCGCCTTATCTGCCGGCAGTTGTGTAAGGCGGAGCCGGCGTCATCGATGCACGCTGCTCCACTATCGATTCTCCCTACTTAGAACGTTTCGTCACCAACCGGCCAGCGAATTTGATGAAATCACGTCACTCAGTGGCGTTTGGATCAAGGACTCCGCCAAGTATTGTAAATAGAACTCTATTGCATTCGATCTAAACGCAAAGTCAGTAGAGATTTTAACAATCAACTGAATTCATCTCCCATTTCCATTTCATATTCGGTCATGGCAATAGATATACTTGAAATTAAGTGAATTGCATTGTTCAATTAGCCAATCAGCACAGTCCTGCAGTGGGAATGAATAATTTATGATTATTAAAGTGCGAGCAGATGCAACGGCAGAAGGAAGCCCGTCGAGGTTGTTAACTGCTCTAATTAAACGGCGTGCCGACTACCGGTTGGCTGAAGCGAGCAGATTATGACGGCTCCTATGACAATTGCTGGTTCATACTCGAAGAAGGAGATAACGAAATTCGATCGGCTCAATTACGCCAGCTATTATACTCGCTGGAAATGTGTCTGCTCAACCGTTAAAGACTCTGTCAACTACAACTACTATGCGGCACAGGTAGCCGCAGCGAAACTACAACTAGATAACAATTTATTACCCAAGTGTGGAAAGAGCTAGCGGTAATGTTTGCCAACTTTAATTTCAGCCCTGTCCTCGAGCGCTACTTCCTCATAGCAGAGAATATAGAGAGAATATAAATAGACAGTGGCGGCAAACAATGAGCGACGGATTCGAAGGGAAATGAGGAACGTCAAACGATGCAATTAAAGTTCGAGCGTTGACTAGTCGGCGAGGGAGTTTACGTAAAACCCTTGTTAACCAATGGATAATCCCACTGTCCCACTTGGCATTACGCAAAATGTTCTCCGAGAATCACCGATTGTGCTTGCGATCCCATCGAGCCCACAAACCGCATTTCCAAAGGAATTGAGATAATTATTGGTTTGCTCGTCCAGTGTTATGTGTATATAATAATTCCCCTGTGTCTTATTGTTGATTAGGTGGTTCGGCTGGACGATTAATGTGCCACTGGTCAGAGTATCGACGTATTTTACGAGGGCCGCATGACTGTGGCTAATCCTATTTGCAGTTTACGTCGCATTTGCCTCTCTACTTTATTTCTAAGGCAGTGTCAGGCTGCGGTTCGGCTAAGCGGTGGAGCAAGCGGCTCTCATTACCGAACAAATCAATGGGAGCTGCTCTTGTTATTGAATGCTCGCGTAAAAGCTCGTTCGGGGCAATGATTTACTCAGTGCAGATAAAGTAAGCACGATTTTAATGAGCCACTCAGGCGTGACATTGACGAGTTCCTCCGTTACGAATCCGATGCCGCTGATAGCAGAGATTACCTGCTCGCGAGGCACTAGCTAAGGTCAATAACAAGAGCTCGCACTCAGTTGCCCGGCGAGGGAAGCACGTCCCTAACAACTCACACAGTTGCCAGTTTCTCTCGTCACCGCGAGCAGAAAAGCGCAAATCTATACGCGAGTGGCCTTGCAGTGAAAAACTTTCCGAGCTCGCCAATTATCATCGCCAAACACGGAGCGATGCACTCTTGGTACCGGGTTCCCGCCGAGTGATTCACTCGCGCCAATGATTAATGGCCAATGCAAATTCTCCGCGCGCGCGCCAGATAAAAACCCCCCGCCGGCGGATTAAAATTCCGCGCTCTTCTTTTTCGAGAACTGCGCTTCCCATTGAGCCGGCCACCGCGCCGCGCCGGCTCTCAGTGTTACGCTCGCGATAATGCAAGAATCGAGGGAGATTAAAGGCAAATTAGAAGAGAAGATTTCGCAATGGGTAATTCGCCGCTTACCGAGGAATCTTTCGAACAATTGACCCAATAATCAATTCGGTGACTTTCCAATCGTGTCGTCGCTTTTGCTCTTGCGACCGATCAACCAAAAAACAGATTGACAAGCCCATAAATTGGCGACAACACCACTGCTAATGAATCGATTACCGGTACAATTGTAACAGCGCGTCAATTATAATATGATGCGCGCATAAAGAAGCGGTTCGATGCAATCGCGCCCGATTGTAGAGTGATACGATTCCGATTGGCGATCGATCGTCAGGACATGTGCCGGATGTTTTCGCAGATCCTTAACTGCAATTCAACTAGTTGAGATAAAGGTGAGCCGATTCTCCGGGAAACCTGGCAAGTTCACTGGAAGAAACTAGAATAAATATTGTTTTATTGAACTGTTAAGAATGGGAGCCAATCGGAGTTATATTGCGCGGTGAGTTCCTGGGAAAGATTCATCATTTGCCTCGAGGATCAAGCGAGACTTTCGGAGTGAAAAATCTTCCTACCTGATAAGTGAGACCCTTGCGCTCCTGCCTCCGCCGCGTCTCTGCCTCCAAGTCCACCTGGAACATCAACGGACACGTGACAATGCGTGAGATTAGGTGACATCGTTCGCTCAGTGGAACAAGGCGGCCAGAAAGCCGCCGCGCTATGACCACAGGTCCAATCAGCCGCTCGATTTTCCACGCTAGATCATTGACAAGCCCATTTTCATTATCTTGGCGTCGCCGCGCCGGCGATAGGAGAATGTTTCCGAGCCCCGGTAAATGGGAGCGAAACCATTGTCGGTTTGGCGAAAGGCAAATCCGAATTTTTTATTGGCGCAATCGGAAGAGAAGTCATTCTTATCCGTAGAAGATAGCGAGGCATTCGTTTGATAGAATTATCTTTCGAGTTTAACACAGGTGTATGTTAAACTGATGGAAATTGAGATGCGATCACGATCTCTCGATCGAGTGTGCGATAGGGAGGGAGAAATTAGAAATTACTTTCGAGTCCATGTGACCGTTTACGTGGCCATTCGTGTGTCCGTTTGTGCGGTCAGTTTTCTGCCCATTCCCATGGTTGTCCGTCGAATTGATTCCATTCGTTCCGTTCATTTTGGGTGGTTTTGATTAATTCTCTTCTTTTGTACAGTTTTCGCGAAACTCAAAGGTGTCCGACAGCACAACTCACGCACCGATCCAATGACATTGTCACACACCCGCGCTGTTACGTCTTGATTGAATTGGCTTCTTTTCCCTCCTTCCACGAGTTTATCGTCGGCTACTAATCCACCTTTCAAGAATTGACAGTTGATCGATCAGTTCTATCAACGTCGAAACCGACTTTTTCTGGTTTCGGATTCTCCCAGTAAACTTTGCACCTTAATTCTCCGATCACTTCGAGATCTCAGATATTCATATACTTGGAGGGACTTGTGTTATTCCCCATAAAACTTCAACTTATTAAAACCGAAAGAAAATCGAATGAATTGTTTATGCGACTTCCTGATTAATTAACTTTAATCTAGTCTAATCAGACTTGCATTCCCAAGTTTGAGGGTCAAGGAGCCGGTTCAATTGAGCAGCCGCAGTAATTCGCAGAAACGATTCCCCTCAACGTTGCTCCTGTGTTTGCCTGTCGACCAAGGCAGCAGCGATCTTGCCAGTAACTGTGCCTTTCCACCAGCGAAATCCTTTTGCCGCTCGGTCCCACTCTCCTCACTGGCAGTTCTTTCTCTTGGCGTCCTCCAACTCCAACTGAAAGATGATGGCTCTCGAGTGATTGGGCTGTTGGTAAATCGATGAGGATCACTCGAAGACTGGAGCCGGTGGAGAACGATGCGCGCGAGCGGTACCGAGGACGAGCATCGCTTGCGGAGACTCGATATTAACTGGAGCCAATTCCGGTTTTATCTACACGGCCAGACCTTCTCTTCTCTCATGGATTCTAGCAACGCCTTGCCCCTCCCGCCAATTTCCCTCCTCTCACACGCTCAACGAGCAACCGCAGTAAATGTCAGCTCGTCAGATACCACATCCGATCGATTCGCCGCCGTTTACATATCATATTGATCGGCCCATTGTAGTTCACGTGTATCGATTATCGACAGGCAAATCCCCAGCGCCGATAAACTCCCGGCCACTCCGCAGATTCTCTCATTGCGTAATGATGCTCTCAATGATTTGGCGAGGGCTGCTTCTCTTATCACTTTCTAATGAGGCGAGTTTCCACGCTTTTATTCCTCGTCTCGCCATTCCCATTCCATCCAACCACCCGCGGAGTACAATGGCTTTCAACACTCGTTCGATTTCTGTTTATTTAAGGACTAATTAATTAAAGTATGTGCCTCGGTTTCAGGCGATTCTGTCGCTTTGCCTATTACAGTAATTAAGATAAAAACGAAGCCGTTGTTTTTCCTGCGCCTCCTCCTCCGCCCTTATCTCTCGCATTCACTTTATAATTTATTACCTCGAAAAAAGGTGATCAAATATTATTTTGTGCTTTATGGGGACGATTAACACTCATACCTGTGATCCGGCAACATTTCTCTCCTCTCGGTGAGGTTTCTTCCGACGTACCGCCAAGGTGTTTTCTCAGCTTCGATATTTGATAATCGACGAGCATAACAATAAATGGTCTGTGGAACTGCGTGGCACAGAGGGTTCCGCAGGAAAACAGGGGGGCACGTTTAACCTACGATAAGGAGAATCACACTTGACCCAACGCCCATCGATTACGAGAGCATGATATTGAACGGTTTCTGTAGACGCAAAATGTTTAATTACACGAGCATTCCAGGTGGAGATTGGTCCGCGGTCTTGACGCCCTCTGCGCCCAATGAAAGTAGATGATTTTCGTTTACGACACCCTTGCTGCTCCACTTATATTACTCTGACTCTTCTCCAGGTCAACTGAGATTTCCAGGATATTCGTCGAGGCAATCAGATCTGAAAGTGGGACGTAATGTGTTTCGAAGTACTACAAAGTTGATTTCATGAAATAACCGAATTAGAGGGGAAATAACGTAAAATCTTAGCTTCGAGAGTTTGTATTTGAATTGAATTTAGTGCGAGCCTCTTTGTTCACTAAAGAAGTGAGGAATTCTACAGAATCTTCAAATGTGAAGTTTCGATTGGTCCAAAGAATTGTCCAGTGGCGCCACCTTTCGGTATTCTACGAAAGGTCTACTTGTGTCATCTGCGTCGGTAATGTAGTTTATGCTATTTGATCCGCGTGCTGTTGCCGACGTGAGTCCGTGAGTGTTGTACACAACACGTCTGCTGGCCGTTTGCTTCGAGTAAAATAATACCCTCGTGGAACAATTAACAATTCGTTTCTCTACTCGAAAGTGCAGGAGAAGTAGTAAAGAATGGCTGACGACGATTTCGACGGAGACGAGTGAGTATTCGTTTAGTTCTCTCAAGTCGCACGAAAGCATAACCTAGTTGTTTACAGTTCGCATGCATTAATACTCCCAATTACTATCATTAATTCGTATTATTCTACTCAACAGGGTAGTAGACGATTTCGACGATGTCGACGACGATGACAACATCGAGCTCGAGCCTCAGGATGAGGAGGCGGAGAACTTTGTGGTTATGGCGCCAGGAGAGGCAACGGGAGGAATACAGAAGTCCAAGAGGATAACAACGAGATACATGACAAAGTATGTAAACCAAATTCGCACGCACAACAGAAAATTACACTGATATGTTTTTCGTCGCAGGTACGAGAGAGCGAGGGTGCTAGGGACGAGGGCACTGCAGATAGCAATGTGCGCCCCGGTGATGGTGGAACTCGAAGGAGAAACCGACCCTCTGCAAATCGCAATGAAGGAGCTCAAGCAGAGGAAAATCCCGATTGTCATTCGCCGATATTTACCCGACAACAGCTACGAAGATTGGGGCATCGATGAACTCATTATCATTGACCATTAGTTCCAGACTATTTTGTACATTCGCATCCATAGTTTTACCAAATGACAAATGTTGATAGAATAATGTTAATTTAAGTGGTTGAGAAGAGAAGGTATATTAAGTCCGCGCGAGTAGAAATAAATTTGTGTACAAAGAGTACAAAGACTCTTTTTATTGTATCCTGTGCACTAGAATGAGTGCACTATTGATTCCTGGTAGAATAGCAGTTTTATGAAATCAGCAGAGTTGGAAGTATGTCGAGAAACGGGAAGAATAGGAATAAGGGTGGCCGTGGACAAATTGCAGATTTTTCGACAATTTTCTAATTCCTCCGGATTCGTGATATTTCGATAGTTTCTACCTCGAAGCTGAAATTGCGTAGCAATATTTTCTCAGTCATACTTCTTTATGTAATTTTCCCATATTCCTAATCTCTGAAATCTCCCTGCTATCCTCTCTGTTGCTATAATTGCGTATTGCGCCGCTGACATTGAATTACATGACTTGCGAAGCGGCCGGTGCATTCGCCACTAATTGACATCTACCTACCGCACCCGGAAAACTATCGGAGTCATCATGTTCGCGAAGCGCATATTCTCACCGACAGTCCAATCGCTCAGTACTAAGTTCTTCGAAATACGACAGATGAGCAGCATGAAAATGGATGCTACGAAAAGTCTGCTTTACAAAGGTTATGGAGAACCGGCTGATGTTCTGGAGGTCGTTACAGAGAATGTCGAGCAACCCGGCAAAGGGCAGGTATGTACTCGAAGTTGCTCCAAAAATCAAGTTATGCCTACAACACATTAAACGTCAGTCAACTTTTTACCCTCCAGGTTTCTGTCAGGTGGCTAATGTCACCGGTGAATCCTGCAGACATAAACACAATACAAGGCAAGTATCCAAGCAAGCCGGATCTGCCCGCTGTACCGGGGAATGAAGGTGTTGGAGAGATAGCAGCTGTTGGGGCGGATGTACAAAAGTTCCAGATTGGAGATCGAGTTATTCCAAATGGGGTGAATAAAGGGACATGGAGAGCCCTGGCCAACTATTCTGCAGACTCTGTGTTAAAGGTACTAAACTACATGCATTTTGATTTATAATGATAGCAAAAATAGATGTAAGAATTTTATTATATAAATCTTTCCTTAGATCCCTAAGGACATAGGAGTTGTGGAAGCCAGTATGTTGAATGTGAATCCCTGCACAGCGTACAGAATGCTCAAGGACTTTGTCCCATTGAAACCAGGTGATACTGTTATCCAGAATGGTGGTAATTCAGCAGTAGGACAGATGGTCATACAGTTATGTAAAATATGGAATTACAAGTCTGTCAATATTGTTAGAGAGAGACCAGACATCGATGAGCTCAAGGTACACAAAGATTCATACATTACTCTTAAGAAGTCCCAAGTACTAAAGAGGTCTTTTGCAGAACCAACTGAAGTGTATGGGTGCAGATGAAGTGCTAACAGAGGCTGAAGTAAGAACAACCAATATTTTCAAAGAATCAAAACTGCCTAAACCAAAATTGGCCCTCAACTGTGTATGTGGTAAAATTGGCTCCTATACCATGAAACACCTAGCAAACGGTGGAATAATGGTAACATATGGTGCCATGTCCAGAGAGCCAGTGGTTGCACCTGCTTCTGCATTTATTTTCCAGGTAAGTCCCCTTTTGTTTCTGATTAAGCGAGGATGGCAGAGTTTAATTCATTACACTGGCATATTTCCAGGATGTAATATTAAGAGGATTCTGGATGACTGCATGGACAAACTCAAATTTGGACTCAAAAGAACGTGAAACAATGCTCCACGAATTAGGGGAGTTGTTCAAGAGTAAGAAATTGCAACCACCGCCGTACAAAGTTGTACCATTTGATGATTATAAGGAGGCGGTCATGAATGCACTTAATCCTAAGGGACACTCGGGCATAAAATATATCTTGGATATGTCCAAGTAAAGTGCCACCGAGTGTACATACACATATAGTTGAACGTCGCAGCATTTTTCTCTAGGCATAAATGACAAAGACTTCGAGTTACCAATTTTATATTTTGTATAAAGAATTCATATTTTGTATAAAGCTGTAAGTACCAGTGAAACCTAATTCATAATTATCAATATCCAAGTCCTGTAAATGTTGCATAAAATGTGATTTGTTGTAATCTTAAGAGAATTGCTGTAACCAAGTGTGAGATTATTCAATTATTATTGTTTTGTGATAATGGAAAAGAATATACTGTTATTCGACTTTATCCAACATATCTAGTAAATCCATGCTGTATTCTTGGACATCTTGACCATTTCCAAAAAAATCAGCGCATACATTATGTAGTTGACTTTTATATTCCTCATTGACCTTCATATCGTGTATCTCATCATTTCTATTCTGAGTATATTCTTCCCTGTCCATCATACTCTCGTTATCATCGTTCGAGAACAAATTCAATGTAAACGGTCTTTGGTACGTGGGTTCCTCAGTCCCTAATTGAGCAGCTAGCATACCAAGTTCTGCCTTCGTACCGCAGTCTTTCAAGAAATTCTGATTAGACCGCCTATTGTTTAACTGTGCCGGCATCCCGTAAATCGGCGAATATCTGCAAGTTTAATCATAATTCTTCTTCCATTGAGAACATTGTTGGAAAATGCGTTTACTCCATTAAAGTTTACATACATATTTTTGCCTAGCTGGGTCACGCGATCGCCAAACAGATTGAATGAGCCAACGCAGAGTTTGGGATCAAGATCGCATAGTTTTGCCCGGCCAAGAGAATCACGTTTCTCCTCGTACCTTTCGTCGTACTTGGGCGAAGTTAGATTAAAGCTGCAATCGTCATTTTGCAGTCTGAGCCTCAGCAAAATAGATACTCTCACACAATAGGGTGCTAGCTCTTGCAGGCATTGGTATCTGATACTCCAGATTTCATCGCAAGTAAGACTGCCATAGAACTGTGTAACTATTATTTAGGATATTAAAGATATATACTTTTGGGGAGAATGAAAACTTGTGGAGGCTCACGTCGATCACCATTTGATGCACTAATCCTACGGCCTCCTGGGCATTCCTATCAGTCACCATATCGCGCATTGCGTCCGTGTGATTCAATGTCACAAGGACTACTTCTCTAGGCCCGGTAGCTGCTGTCAATTGATACTTCACCATTGTAATCATCAAGTCGAACAATTTGTTCATACTATTGCTGTCGAGCTTCATTATAGATGATAGAACTACATTTTCGAGGGTGGAGCGAAGCGACGCTAGGCCAACTAAAGGTGCTACTTCGAATAGCGATGAGAGTAATTTAGGATCAAGGAGTGCTGATATTATGTCATCCAACACTGCAAGCCATAATCGTAATGAGGAAGTGAGTCATTCCACATCTCACTCAACGGCCATCGACGCTTTAGGAACATTACTCGCCTTGCACAGTCTTGTCAACGCTAATCTGTTGTGCCTTGAGCCTTTGGCGCAAAACGTACAACATTTCACCACCCATATTCAAGTAAAGGAGCGGTGTCCCGTGTAAACTCATGTTTTATTCAATTATACTGCGAACGTTAGAATTATATTCTAGTTGCGGAGTACACGTATGCCCTAAGAACACGTAGAACTATATAAAAGGTCCCGTGGTTTCCTTAACGACAATAACGTACACAATTAAGCAGTGACCGATATAGAGACTGCGCGATGACGGGGAAAGAGATCGGTGGTCGGCCACGCATCTACCTACAGGTACAAGTAAAAGCAATTTGGCGAGGCATCAAGCAAAAGTCCTCTGTATCAGGTCTCTCCTTTATTATATAATTTCATTTGATATCTTTTATATTCAAATCTCTGAAAAAAATGTGTGTTCTGTCTGTGCCACATACTAGAACAGATTTGGAATTAATCGTTAATAATATAATCGGCCTTTGTAACAGTAGAAATAACAATAACATTAATCAACTAGAAAGTAATACAATTGGACGGTTACTCTTAACAAAAGACGACGATGCATCTCGCACTGTTATAAAACATCTTAAATCTACACTGCGAATTGCTGGCTCACTTATCCTTGGAACGGTATATCATTGCGGTATAAATAATTTCATCGCCGTTTTTCCCTACTTTGTTTCCTTCGCGTCAAGTTTCCAGCGTTATACTGTTAGATGGGGTCATTTCGAAAAATATGCCCTGTGTACCTTCGTCAGTCTAATCTTGTGGCTCTATATGTATATCGGAGTACGAGCTCTCGGAACAAATAAGTACCCGTGTATGTATTCCTCTGCGGTTCTTACTATCTAATTCATGTGTCGCGTTAAGTACTCGATTATATCACGGAACAGTATCTTCCCATAGGATTGTTATTTATATAATATATCAGCGCGCACATCGAATAACAAAGAATAGTATATTTCCAATATATTAACGACGATAAAAGAGAATGAAATAAGCTAAGTATCTCTCGGCTTTCGTTAAGTAGAACTGTGGAGTACCGATACCTTGGCTAACAGTACTCGGTACAGTTACGAGAACGAGTAAGAGGATAAATGCAAAAGCTGCAGATACCCTGTATACGCTATCTCATGCAGTTACGAAGCGCCGCAGCTCGTAAAATATTGCACATAAGAAAAGTAAGCCTGTCAATGCCTTGCATTTAACTAAACGTAAGCCATATTTTGTTCGTCCTAATATATGATTATCCACGAGGATATACTTGATTCGCCGCGAAATTCATCGTTGATTGCATATGTTATTTACAGAATGGAATTCCCCCTAGTAAGAATTGTAATTAACTAGATAGAAATCATTGCTGGGAGCAAGTGCCGCTTTGAGAATGTGAAACGAGAAGGATGTTTATGCAAGTCGAAATTTCCGATATAGTGCGAAGTAAATCTTAACTGATATTCTGTGTACAATAATAGACTATCTAATAGGCATCTCGTACGCTAATATAGTGAAACAATAAATAATCTAACAAGATCTTCTATAAACCAGAAATTCGTTAACTTTGATTTTCATATATTGTACTTGGCAAGGTATTTCGCTTTACGAAACTGAATGTATGCTTATGCAAAGCATAGAGATAATTAAATTCATTCTTCCGATTCTTGAAGAAATATATCACAATTGCTTCGAAATTTTACATTTGTATATCTGTAGGTTTACAGGATTTCTCGTAGAAACCGCCGCGTCTAGCAATGTACCCCCGACAACCAAATTCTAGGATTCAGTTTCTTGAAACACACTCTTGGAAGGTAACATTTGTTCTCTTTAGGAAGATATCATAGACTGAGTTAAAGTTGTTAGTTCCACTTACAAGTTATAGGTCCACGTTCCCTTCGCCGATTGAATGTACCGCAGTGGGACAGAATTATTTCGGACATCTGGACTTTTCGCTCTTCTCATGCAGTCCTGACTCAAGACTCGACAACCAGGCGTCAAGAGAACGCCGGTGTAACCACCGCGTGGTATGCTATCACTGCTTGCTACTCTTCTCACATCGTTCGGTTTCCTCTCCTCATTGGCGACCATCGACATTAAGTTATCCGGCATAGAGTCTCTTAATTTATACACACATTGATTATTATCGAGGTACCTAGGACTCGGGTCAATGGAGACATTCTTCGGACTCCGCGCAGCGCAGACACCCTCGGCCGAGCCGTTGCGACGTACTACTTGACGCTTATCATTATTGTCGTCGACCGAATGCCGCTCGAGTGTATGGTGCTCGGGAGTATAGTTCGCCTCGTTATCGATACAGTGGCAGGGGGTTATTGTTGAGTCAAGAGAATCCGAGTATTCCGGGCTAGGTATCGAAGAAATGCTACCCACGACTGATTGTGAGTGAACGACCGTCCCCTGGGCCGCTTGGGGACGGTGTCAGAAACATCATTCATCCAGCTCGTCTATTCGGTTCCTGACAGCCATCTCTACCACTTCCAGGCTCGGGTAATCCAACTCCTTTATCAAGCACAGCACAGCTGATAATATGTTGGAATTCTGCACAATGCAAAACCATAAGATTTAGCAGTCATCCAGACCTGATGGAATAACTCAATTCAGATATTAATCATGCATACTCTAGTTACTGGTCTTCTATGATAGTGAAACTGCTGCTTGCACTTCTCTTTCTCCGAGTGACGTACCCAACCAGGTGCGGGCCCCGATTCCTCCTGCAATAAGTTCAATATATCTTTAGAAATATTTACATATGTCGCTGTTGCAACGAACATGCATCACACAATTTTCTCTAGAGTTGGAAGGGTACAACAAAATCTGGTCTACGTTCGAAAAAATGAAAAGAAAAATTGTCATTGCGACTGCCCAACCCTTTCGATATTATGAGAGATTGGCTTTCGTCGATGCTGGGTTGATAATTGATGTTGGTCGTCGTAGTCTGGCTTGGTTCTTTGTTCATAATGGTCCTCGTATTCTGATTTCGATCTGTTATCGTACTCATAATTATTCCTATCTGTACGCCTGTCGTCGACAGGCTCATCTATGTATTGTGCTCGGGGTGATGCTGGTCGTTTAGATCGTGGCAATGTCTCGTTGTTACTGTACACATAATTACGAGACTCGTAATATTCCCCATTATGTTTAGAGACGGCCGGTCGATCGTCGTATTCCTACAAGTTTGTTTACCAGTTAACATCAAGCACGAGGGAATTATTGTTGACTAACAGTGTTCATTACACACATATGATTATTCATTAGCCGTTAAACAAAACAAAACTGAACTAAAATTAAACATGTTTATATGGCCGCGTTTAATTATCCTGCGAAGTGTAACTAGCCATGAATTATCAGTGAATTAGGAGTACACTTTACGATAGATGTAACGAGAAGCAGGAATGGGTGATGTATCTACATACATCTAACAACATACTACTAGTCGTGAATCCCGCACAATCTTTCTAATGTACCTTTGTTATCTCAACAGTGTTAGTAGCCACAGTCTCGGTGATGCTGCGCGATTCTATTCGCACAGTGTCATCGCTGCTTTGAGTCTTTGACTGTCCATTCTGTAGCTGTTAGCGTGAGACGAGGTGTGTGGTAAAAAGAGCCAACAACAAAATGAAAATTACATACTCAGTGTTAATCTAGTTAAAGTACATGGTTTCCCAAAATGCTAAATTACCAAATGAGGATTACTGGACTTCGTATACATTACGAAACTAAAGCAACCTGCATACACCCCAAGACGACGATACAACAATAGTATCAAACCGCGGAAATAATCGATTTACATACCTCATAGGCGTAATGAGTGTTTTGAGCATAATTGTGAGGAGGTGAGGCATTGTAATTTGCATTCCTACGATCTGTGTCGTGATATTCAACGTGTGTGTTTTGGGTCTCTTCGAAGCTTCTCTGCAAAGGCAATAATAAGTTTCCACTTAAACATTCTCTAACAAGTATTTGGCACTGGTCCAGTAAAGGAGTATGGTTTAATTCCCAAAGAAGGCAAAGCTTGTTAAAACATTACATGAAAGTAAAGGAAAGATAAGTGACCAGAGGAAAGATAATGTTACCTGATCGCTCGAGGAACTGTATCTTCTGCTTCTCACAATTTCGGCATCTTCGATGTAGACATCCTAATTATATAAAAGTTATTCAATGACATGGTGTTGGTTAAAAGAGGCTGCTACACACTGTGCGCAAGTATTGTAGCAAGATGAACTTGGTTTAATTTGTCGTCCGAATTGCATATAATAGGCAAAAGATTATGTATACTCATATATATGCAGATGAATTAGTGGATCATTAATTATTAGAACGGTATGCAAGAATTCATTACTTCTGTTTATTATTGTTTGACAAGGTACCAATACAATCCACAGCAAATTATGTAAGGAAACCTTTCTTACTTCTGGAGTGGCAACCTCTGATTGTGGCGGGGAAGATTGCATTTCATCCGGATGAACAAGAACACGTCCCCTTGTCAATGCTGTCTGCACTTCATCAGGTAACACTGTCTTGTCGTCGAGTTTTATTAAGTTTGGCAATGCTCTCAAAACAGCTAGCCGGTACCTGAATCAATTAGAAGAATAAATATAAGACATACAAAATATAAGATTATTAAAAAAGAATCATAAATCTACAAACCCATCCTTTTCTGCACATGGATTTTCGCCAAGCCAGAGGTTTTTTAAGTTTGGCAGGGATTGGAGGTAACATACTTCGTTTAAGTCTTTGATATTATTCTTCCTTACGAATAAGTCACGGAGATTTTGACAGTATTGAAAGTCCTCTAGAGTGTCAATATTATTTACGCTATAACAACAAAAACAGGAATACTATGTGCATGGAAACAGTTGCTACATGCATTTGCATATATTAACTCCCTACTTTCTATGGCGTGAGTCTGAAGCCTATGACAATCAATTCAAGATAAGTGTGGGCAGAACAACTTCAGGCAATGTGGGCTGTACCTCTGACCCTGAGTTTTACGCGAACATGGCCATAGTAGGAATGCAATGGGATCTCATTCTTATTTGTGATTTGCTTAATTTGGAAATCTTAGATTCACACCCATGTATATTACAAACAATATTAAACAATTGATAGAAAATAGTCTATATTGAATATCCTTTCAAGAGTTTTAATAAAAACTTGCAGGTTTCTCTCTTGTGATGGAAATCTTTTGTTAAATTACCTGGCATTCTCAGTGCAAGAAAAAAGTGACCGACGATCAAAAGTATTACTCACCTGAGCGACAGGACCTCGACATTTTTCATTTTCCGCAGGAGGCTGACATCGGTCAGCTCGGTGCCCCTGTTCCCAGAAACACATCGACATTAAACAACCTTTCATCTCCCATCCAACGAAACACAACCGAATCAAAACTCATTATCGCAACGTGATTAATACTAGCTAATATATCGGAGTAGTTTGGCGAGGAAAGTGAAAAGAGCCGATAATAATTGTGATTCATTGCCGGCTCTCTCCACTGACAATTTTTCAACGTTACGAACGCGGCGAAGAAAGTCTCCGGCAGACTCTCAGAAGACGGAGCGCACGATTACTGTAAATACTCGCCAGCAATTAAGTTTCTTCACCACCGCGAAATCGGAGATTCGCGTGCGAGCGACGACCATCTCTTCTGTCAACTTGACCATGATGACGTTCTTGGCCGGAGCGAGGAGTATCAGTAAGAAAAGGGGACAGCTGAATAGACACACTGGAGGATTTAGTCTTCACTAGGAATTAATTGGCGTTTGATTAAGGCCATGATGGAGATGTTCAAAAGCTGAACGTCGAGGGGCAACTGTAGCCGACCGCCATTATCGCTCTCACGGCTCGCCGTCAACTGAATCAACTCAATGGAAAATTGGATGCGTATGCGGCCGCACTGAGCCGCACTACACCACCACTCACCACAACGCGCGCTCGCCGCGCACTTTCGCGGAATAACTTATGCCTCGCCGCAATATGCCGTTCAGTTTCTATAATCAAATTATGCGAGTATATATATGTATCGAGGTGAAAGAAAAAGAATAAATCTCTGCATCGCTGTTGTAAGTATATATATTTGTGGAGTTGGGGTTGGAAAATTGATATTGTTTCCGCGACGCGACTCTTGGCAATAAGTAAAACACACAGTAATTCTAATATTGTAAACTTCTCGAATACGTATTAGAATATGAAGTTAAAATTGAGCGGGAAATATCGGATGCGCCGAACGTTGAAAGGCGGGATTGCGCAACCCTCGAAATGCTATCTGATGCGATCTAGTGATTGCATGATTCGAGTCGCCAGTCGCCACTCGCCGCCCCGCCAGTAGTCATTCGGTGAACGAGCGTCACCCCACCCGCGACACCGACTGACCGACACCGTGGATCAGGATGCGCTTGTGACTCTGTAGAGAATTGTCAACTGACATTACCAAGGAAGCCTCTGACAGTCAATGGCAAATATGCTAAACTTGTATAATGTTGCCATTGGTCTCGTGGGTAAAGCATACAGTCCCTTCACGTATGAGCATGCCGATATTTCACACGATATTCACCTAGGAAATGCGCACGGAAGCTACAAGTAGTACGCGTTTCTTTGACAGGCATCGGCTTTGGACTAATCCATCGGTGGCATGTGTCCACCCTTTTCGAGAATGACCGATACTTCTCCCACTTGTCTGAGATGGAGAGGGAGATGTCCTTTCGTACAGAAGCGGTAAATCTTTCTCGGAAATTAGCTCTCATTCATCTTTCCTGGTCTCTCATTCACAGCTTTCTTTCTTTCTTTCCTTCCTTCTTCCTTCCACAGGGCATGTATTATTACTATTACAAGACCATAGCTGAGGCGGAGAGCTTCACCGAAGGCTGGAGGAAAATCACTCATGATACCATCTCCGAGCATGGCACTGTTGTCAATGCGTATTCCAAGTACAACATATTACCAGAGGTAAACTTTGTCCAGTATGCTCCGAATGAAGTTGGTAAAAGATAGAGTATGCCATTCTGTAGATGTGGATTTCTTTGGTCAGGTAGTGGCAGGACTCCTCTATCACGTGGGAAAGAACTTGGGATTGTTGTCAGTAGAGGAATGCTGGAAAGTGAGGGCCATACCATATGTCTGAGAATACATGTATTTGTATGCTCTCAATGATTCTAAAGTGATGCACTTGCAGGTGGAAAGAGGTGATGGTTTAGCACCGGTGAAAAGTTGTCAGGGTCTTGGTGTACCTATCTATTTTTATCTGGAGTGTGTTTGGTGCACCACAATTGTGACCGGAGCTATACTCTTCTACTACTCTACGTACCTAAGCGGCTCCGTTTGGAGCGGCCTCATTACTATATTACTATTTCTATACAATCATAATGAATGCACCCGTGTCCAATGGGCACCAGCATTGCGAGAGAGCTTCGCCTATCCGATCTTGCTCTGGCAAATGTATATAGTGACATGGATACTCCGGGAGTACCCCACTGTGAAGCTAACAGTTGTTGAGACGGTGACTTCTTTCATTCTAGTATGTCTTACCTTTCCATGGAGAAATGCGTGTGCTATCATTAAATCCACTTTTCATTGATGTCTGATACTTGCAGGTCACAAGTTGCGGTATAATCAGTGTCTGTAGCTGGCAGTTCTCTCAGTTTGTCTTTACAACGCAGATGCTGGCATTAGTGGTGCTTAGGTGGCTGAAGATCATAACCCACCTATTGTACTCGCAGCTATGCCTTATGCATGTTTGGGCAATGTTCGCGATTATCTATATCACCGATTCCCCCATGACATCGCTTTACTCCTGTATTATATTCGTGAGCACTCTCTTCATGTACTTCGACAAACTACGTTTCATGGACATGAGGCTGCAATGCCCTTTAGCAATCTTCCTGACGATTGTCTTCACCGTCTTCTTAAAGACAAATGATTTGTCGCCCAAAGATGATATGCACGTTTTCAACGTTTTATGGTCGAAACTGTCCGATTACAAAGACTTCCATACGATGCTCTATACGTGCTCGGCGGAGTTCGAATTCTTGCAGTATAAATCGTATGAAGCGATTATCAAGACTCTACTTTTACCCGTCGCGATACTCGCTGGTATACTCGTGCTTTACTATTGGTACCGAAACTTGAAAGTCAGTGGCTATCCTAAGTGCATTGAGCCCGAAGTAGCATATAATGCCCTGCAGACTGGTGCTTTCATGCTTATGGCAATCTTCTTTATGAGACTGAAACTGTTGATGAATCCTCATCTTTGTATAATGGCCGGTGTAGTCTGCGCCAAGAGATACTTGGAGAAAGTCGGCATAAAGAGCGAACTGACCAGAGGTGCCATTGTTATCGTTTTGATCGGTTGCATGTCACCTTATGGCTATCAAAGGTTCCAAGGGGAGAGATCGACCATAGGTAAATGAATTAGCAGCCCAATGGCACCTTCTATTCTTATTGACGGTTTCTTCTTTCAACCTGACGAAAGGAG
Source organism: Crossocerus cetratus (assembly GCA_963675795.1). Lineage (NCBI taxonomy): Eukaryota > Metazoa > Arthropoda > Insecta > Hymenoptera > Crabronidae > Crossocerus > Crossocerus cetratus. The sequence goes on from OY776664.1 coordinate 457,737, forward strand.
AATACAGGAACATCGAGCAGGAGCAACTGTTTGAGTGGGTGAAAGCGCATACTTGGGAGGGTGCGGTATTCGCTGGTCAAATGTCCCTCATGGCAAACCTGATGCTTTCCACCAACAGGCCGGTTGTTAATAATCCCTATTACGAGAGTGAAGTTATGAGGTGCATTGCATTCCATTTGATTCACAAGCCTTTTATCCAGAAATCCTTGGAGAAACTAACATGAGAAGTTGACTTGTAGAGATAAAACGATGAAAGTTTACGAGATCTTTAGTAGAAAAGATATCGGCGCCGTCTACACTACCCTCCGGAACTTGAAGGTCGACTTTATCGTTTTGGAAAAGCCTATCTGTCTTGGATACGCAAATCTGTGAGTAAGGTGGCAATCTTGGGCAGAGCTAGGCATTCCTGGAATCTGGGTGTATTGATTTCGATTTTCAGGCCACCTGGATGCCAAATGGTTGATCTCTGGGACCTAATGGACAACGGGATATCGAAAGCACAGGCGCGACCACCACTCTGCCCAGTGCTCTTCCAAGGAAATTCATATCCCTTTAGAAAAGCTTACTTAAACGATTATTACGTCGTGTTGCAACTCGGCTACTCTTACTTCCTCGAATACGAGCCAAAGGACCTACCGCGACTTCAATACTGAGACTTTCGGAGCTTGTAAAAAGATATTTTCTCATGGAAAAGAGATCTATTTTTTCGATGTTCAATGTTTAACGGAGCGAGAATATTAGAATGGCCCTTGTTACTGACTGCGATGCCAAGTCTATGTACCAACTAAAATGTATTTTTCTTTACGCACAATGTTCCTCATGCATTTCCAATACGATCTCACTGCGAGATAGCCTGATTGATTCTCGAGCATTCAGACTACTAATGAGATAGCATCCCAGCTGGTTCGGCTGCAAACGATTTTCCCGTTTTTGTTAAGTATACTTGAGAGACCGAGAGAGAATGTATTTCGCGCAGTGTTTCACTGCGGATGAATAAATGTCAATGTTAAAAAGGCCAAGCTCGAGAGTGTCTCATCGAAAATGCTTCCCACTAGAGGAGTAGAGGATCGCAGGGAATGCGGTGCGTGGAAAATGTCTCTCGCGGGGAGAAATGAGACGGAATTTCGCGGTGTAGGTGCAGCGCGCGCGCGGGCGCGCGTTCTCCGCTCGTGGGGAGAAAATCTGGCCGGTCTGGGGGGAAGATAGCTCCGTTATGAGCGCGTAGCGTAGCACCTTCACTTCGCCGTGCAACAGATAGAGTGTGTATAGTTGGAGTGGCCTGCCAGTTGGCTATAGCAGCCTGTGCCGCTGACCCAAATGAATCGTACGGCCAGTCAGTCCCGGTCCGGACTTCTCCGCGGCAATATTGCTCGCACGAACGCTGCCGCTCCGATACTCTTACCCGGTTGTCATCGTCGAGCGCATACCTCGGCTTTCGTTCAGTCGGTTTCGAGAGAGTGACGAGACCTTTTCGCAAAGGCATTCTCCGGGTTTCACCGCGCTCGCCAGCCAGCCGGCCAACATATTGGAGAACATATTGCGGCGCAATCGGAGCAAAGCGAATAACAGTGGAATTCCAACTGGTCCCCGGATAGTGAGCGCAGTTCTTCTCTTCCAGGGACAATACCGATTGCCTCGAGTATTGTCACTCGCGACTCAGCCGTCTCGAAGATCAAGTGTTCCGACAGTGTCTCCGGGGCGACTTCTCCGGGGCGCGAAGGTGCCGATAAATAATTGCTCGGAGTGGTGTCGAGGGCCGAAAATAATCCCCGGAGCGTTGGTGGCCGGAAGTGTGAGACTCCGTAAGAAGATGCGAGGCAACCAGCTCGAGACTTAGAGATCAATCGCACTCGGAGATCCGACGCGCTTCAGACTCTCGGGAGGAGGATCAGTAGAGATGCTGTTACATTCCACATCACTGATCGTCCTACGTAGTCATTGACACCCGAGTGGCAGTGAGTATTCTCGGCGAGCTATACGGCATCTCTTACAGCTTCTATTTCTAGCCCAGTCTCAATTAAACCCCCGTAACTCCCATGTGCCACTATATCGAATTCCCTGAGAAAAGGTGCGCCGCTCTCTCTCTGGTAGTTGTGAATTCACATTCACAACTACCAGAGATCATTCAATTATAATAATCACTCCTTCTGTCGTCGCTCGATTCGACTATTTCCCTGGTACCAAGGACACGCGTATATCCCGCACGCCCTCGCTCGCTTCTACAATCGGCTCCATTAATTCCCTCAATGAGCATAACAATGTGAATGCAGACCCACATATGGACAATTACCTACACATATATCGTCCACTGATTGCTCTCTTCTCCGCCCGAATTCAGAAATCCTGCATCAATTCACCAGGACTTACATCCAAGCCCCAGTAGTCATCCCTGCATCCTCCCGCACCATCCAGACACATCGGAAGATCATATTTCCTGAGAATGAGACGATCGCCGGGCTAACATCGACTACGAGATCTCTCGGAGGACTAGTACGCCGAGGTACGACCGGTGGATCTTTTAATCGCAGCGAAACCCGTTCCTCTCTGACCTCGAAAGCACGCGGGGCAATAGAGAGAGAGAGAGAGAGAGAGAGAGAGAGAGAGGCCGCTCGACGATATCCGACTTAGGAATTTGGCACGCGCCTCGTACAACTCTTCCCGGTGGTTCTACCGCTGAGTAGAAAAGGGCGGCGTCGAGACTGGAAGCCGTAGGGGCTGACCTCGATCTGTACATAGCGCGCAGGGTGGCGCAGGGTGGCGCAGGGTGGCGGAGGCCTCCGATAATATGATTGTCGATGGAAAACTGGGCGCAGCTAATCTTCGCCGATAGATAGATTCGAGGGGCCGTCTGCCCGGCTGCCCGGCGTTACTTTCTCGCGGTGGGAGCGCTCGCGGTGGCCCGTCTACGTCTCTCTACCCTCCTCTGCATCGGTAACCTACTTGGAAAGAGCGTGAATGCAGCGTAATCTCGGGCGGATATCGGTACTCGGTGTGCCGGCCTGCCAGGAGAGTACCATTCCAATTGGAGAAATCGGCATGCGCCTCGTTAGAGGTCTTCTTCCTCGAGAGCCTCGGATGAAGAAACTTGGCCAAGAGAACTCTTATTCTTAGAGCTTGCGAGTAGTATGAACTCGTTGTCGAGGATGAGATGAACCGGTGGAGGGAGGGTTCTCACGGCCAGGGGTTGGTGCATGTAATCGAGCCGCTTCGGTGTGCGGATTCCTCGGTGCGGCTGGTAAGTCGATTAAGCGGATCGGCGGATCGACGGATCGGCCGATCGAAGCGAGGACGATCGAATTGCGGCGCGTATGCATAGGCGAAGAGGCGAGCGCGGCTAACCGTGAAAAATCATTTCAAGGTAGAGGCCGCTATCCCGTTGGTATATTCCTTTTGAAGCGGAGGCCCCCGAGAACGCGGAGGAAGAGCCGGAAAGGAGAAGAACTCCGGTGAGAGGCGAGAGACGGAGACGAGCGGAGAAGGTGTGGGTGGTGTTGGTCGCGCCGGGAGAGTTTCACATGACCGAGTTAGAGGAGGTTCCACTCGCTCGCAGCTCGGGACAATGCGACGGGGGATCATTTTCACGCGCGTGCCCTGGGAGCGCTCTAATTGGTCAGAGGTCATAATCATAAGCGAGTGTGGTATAACTCGCCATCCACACCGGCTCTACCGTAACTCTCCTCTTTTGCCCAAGGTAATTGCGGGAGAACGTTGGAGGCCCTTGCGCGTTGCGCGACTCATCCGCTCTTTCCCTCTTCAATCGGAGATTCTCACCTTGGCCGCATCGAGGCTTCGTCAAAGTTCCGCGCAGGAAGCACCGATGCGCTTCCCACCTCGTGGGAAGAAATCTTAGGATCGGCCGGGCGAGTGGGTGGGTCTTCTTCTGGATTTTTCTCGTCGCTCGGCGAAAACAGGTCCTACGTTCGAAAGAAGGTCAAGCCTCCAGCAGCACACAATCTCGCACTCTCCAGCGAGAGAGATATCTCGCGCGGCTTCTACGCGAGCTTTTTTTCTGACCTTCGCTGCGCCTTCCTGGCATTCCAGCCCAATCGAACGCGTCCCACCTTCCGAGGCCGATACCAGTTAGTCCTCATCTCCTCTATGCCTCTATTAAACACGCGTCGATGGGCCCAGCTAGGACAATTCTTCCCCGGTCATTCCACTCGCATTCTCTTCTTTTCGGAGGAAGCCACTCTCGCGCCTCTTCCTCTTGGATGCGTCGCCGGGAAATGGAATTAGGTAGATTCCTGGAGAGTGCGTGCGTGTGTGGTAGGTTGGTGAGGAGTTGCTATCTAGAGAAGGTTTTTCCGAGGGAGCCGGTACGACATTCTTCGGGACTGGCCGGCGCCCGTGCTCTTACCTTGACCGGCAGTTTCTTTATCGAATCGCGCTACCTTTCTCCGAAGCGAGCGGCCGCACTAAACGACTAAACAGCCCGGCCGATTAAAGTTACGCTCGGCCACCCTCGCCCCCAGACCACCGGTATACACTGGCAGCGTCGAGGCGTCGAGGCGTCGAGGCGTCGAGCGGCTCTTTTTCGGAAGCGAGGATAATCGTAAACTCTCTCGAAGGAAAGTGAGACGGAGGAGGATCGGGCCGGATTTCCACGGTGGCCAGGTGGTCTTTTCGCGAGAGGCCGCGCGACCAGCGCGACACGTGGATATTTACGCGGGCACTTTCTTCGCGCTTAACCCAGATCGGCCGGGAGTGGAAGCCGCGATTCACATCGGAGAGACAAGATCTTCGGGCTGGTTCCCCAGCGTGGGAGAATCTCTATCGTCCTGGGGAAAATCGACCCGGTTCCTAGGCCTCTGATGTCACTCGATTCGTTTCTCCGATTTCTCGTTTTCGCGACCACTCGGAAAGATGACTTTGTTGTATATGCACTTGTTTCGCGCGCATTCTTCCCTAATGCGCTGGATTATGAGACTCGTGAAAGTAGCGTCGAGCGCGGAGGTTTACTAAACAAGGAAGCGGAGGCAGTTGGAATATGATGACAGGAGTAACGGTAGTGCGGGAGCTCGGACTCGTTCCTTCCGCGGGGCCTTTGGCGAATTAGCCGCGAGCGCGAGCCGAGTGCCGTTGCCGTTCTTCTACCTCGGCGAGGAAAACCTTCCCAGGGAAAAATGCAGTTAACGCCGCGCGGATCCTGGAATTCAACGGCGTTTCTCGCCGCCGCGCCGCCGCGTGAAAGTACTTGCGCCTTTTGCAGCCGCTGCGCACTCGAGCGATCTCCTCCTATTCCCAGTACCCACGAGCCTTCTCTCTAGAATCCGCCGAAATCCGTCACCCGGAGGACCCGAGAGCGCAGAGAAATCCTCAACTAGAAATGTTACGAGTCCTCACATTTGACCCCGCAAATCTCCTCGTAACACTGCTCGCCGGTGATTAAGAGGGTAATTCGACGTGCGCTAATTGCCGGTGCTTTCATCGAGATTACGATATCACCACTCTCACTGTGCGAGGGCCAGAGATCTCTGGGCCGCAGCGAGGAAAACTACGCTTTTCTACCTCGGCCGCACTCTTCTTCCTGCTCCGAAGCCGCGTGCTCCTGGAATCCGAGCGGGGAATGTAGATTGCCCTCGGATTTCAGCCGAACGAATTAACAGGCCACATCCGCGTGGAAAAAGGCCGAAAGCCTTAAGAGGCCGGTTCAACTGCCGTTGGCAAGAAACCCCGGCGCACCACTTGCGCAATCATTCCTCCGATGCAAAAGCCTAAGCGCGGTTCTTAGCTGGCCGCGAGAGATTGTTTTTTAGGAGAAAGAGAAAATAAATGAAATGTGTTGGGTTGACTTTGCAGAAGATGCGCAGCGAGGTGGGCGAATGGCTAGCCACCTGCGTAGGTTCGCCGATATGCATTCTGCTGCTTTCCTGGTCGCTGCTCATCTACCAGAACCAGCCGTCCTCGGCCAAGCGGCGGATCGACGTCCTCACGGTCGCGATCCTCGCCCAGAGCCTCGTCCATCAGCTCGGACTCCTTTCATACGCGATTCTCAGCTTGATTCGACCGACTAATCACTTCGGAGGTAAAAACCACCTGCAAAAATCTTTTCATTTATATTACGATATATTATATTATAATAATAAGTTTATATTATACATATAAATGAAAAAGCTTATTAACCAACGGAGTTCTACACGAAATCCTCTCTTTCAGCAGAACTATGCTCGGCGCTCGTATGGACCCTCAACTCTTCGAGCATCCTGCAGGAGCTCACTCTGACATCGGTCGCGATCTTCGCCGCGATCGAGAGCAGAGAGGAGAGCGCGAACCTCACCAAGAATCACCTCAAGTACCACCTAGTAAGCCTGAGCGTGGTGAGCGGGTGCATTGGAATCATGGGAGTACTAAACTTCGAGCCAGAGATCTGCGTCTTCCTGGCGCAAGAGGTCTCCTACAAGTACGGGGTGTTCGTCAACTCGTTGCGGTGCATGCTCGTGCTCACTTCCCTCCTGAGTCTCCTCACGGCCTTCTTCCGGAGCGTCTGTCGCAGCCCCAAGGCCGAGCTCCTCAAATCCGTGTCCGATCTCTCGGAAGCCAGCTCCAAGAACTCCTCGGGGGCCTTTGATTGCCAGCAGCAACACTGGGACCCCTCGAGTGGGTCGTGTACCAGTGGCTCCACCAATAGTAGAGCCTGTTTGAGGAAGAAGAGGATCCAGGTTGACGAGAGCACCGGGAGGTCCACGGTTTACAGCATACTCTTCGTTTGCTACGTCTTCGAGCACCTGCCCGTACTGGTAATGTATTTATTATCTGGGTTTATGAGTTACATTGAGAGACAACGGGAGATAGGTGTATTTATTATGTGGCTTTATGACAGGTGGGGATAGTTTTAAGGATATGAGTTTAATGAGATTGTTTGGACGATTGCGAAAGCTAGTTGCACTAGTTGGAAATGAGGAAAGGCTGCCAGTGGAACGGTGAGTCAGCCGACGATGCAACTGTAAACCTGCGCTTATAATTGCTGCTGGTATTAGAAGCGATTTCTGACCGGTCCCTCGACGCCTTTCGACTTGGATCCCTCGAACGCGAGTAACCAAGTGATTGCCAAGGGGAAAAGTGCCAGTTTTTCTGAAAGTTCTCGGATTAATTATATGACTTTCGAATCAATCTTGAGGAGGCTAACGCTCGGTCCACTGGAACGAGATTTATCTCTCGGGGAAAAGTGAGATTTATTAAAGAAGCGGTAGCTAACCGCCAGCGCCGGCCAATTAAGCCCTCCGCTCTTAACACGAGGGGACTTTTTCTCGTTCCGACCTCCTACTACTTTTCTCGAGCGGCTTTCGTAATATCCTCGAAATCGCACGCGCCGAGCGGACCGTGACAATGTTACACGGCTGCGAAATATGTACCCTGCTCGATTTATCGACGGGGGCGTCGCCTTCGCGCGAGATTATTAACGGCCGACGATATAACACCGAATGATCATCGGATCGCTTTTGCATAACTAGCCCGGCGGAGGCAGCGCACGCGCGCGCACTAATTAATGAGTCGAGAGCGCCTCCCCACTTAATAGTGGTGAATCGAGTGAGCCGATGCTTCCCGTTCCGGCAGTGCGGAGCCTTGAAAAGCGGGAAGGAGCATTTCTTCTTGGAGATCTCAGAGAAATATAAGTGGCGGGTGGGTGGGAGGAGCTCGTTAGTCGGAGCGAGGGTTCTCGCCTCGAAAGTGTGCCGACCCGTCAAAGGGTTCGCCCGCTCGAATGCGTTTCCCGGACGGAAACCAGCCCGACCAGCGCGCGCGTCTCTCTCCTCCGGAAGTTAACGACCCCCCCGAAACGATTCTTTGTCCGTGTCTCCCTCGCCGCGCGCCGGAAGTCCGCTCAAAAACGAGAAAGTCGCGCCGCGAGAGACAGAGAGGAACACAGGCTACGGCTACGCTCTTGTATGGCGACTGGCGAGGCGCATTGTGCCGCGCGAGAGTGAAAAAGAACTGGCCTAATGACCATGACGTCGAGATCGAGGCCTCGCTGACACGCACTCGCTCGTGAAAATAATTGTTCCGGTAATATTGGTGTTATTGTATAACTGCCGGGGAAGCGTGTCAATATTAATGCACCCACTCTCGTAATATCAACATTCAAACAAACATAGATACAATGAACCAGTAGTTTGAATTTTAAAAAAACAAACTGAACTGAGAATTTCTGGCTAGTTTGAGTCCTAAAACTAAGCGGAGTATATATTGTCGAAGATAAAGTGCGAAGGCATCATTAAATGAATATTGACACTAAAACGCTCGGTCCAGGGCCGCGTGCGGGCAAACGTGTCAAGGATGCCCTGTCCGGCTCCTCGATATTTATGACGAGAAAATTAATAAGTCGACTGGCCGCTGTCAGGCGAACAAATCGGATTGGTTCTGTTAGCGCGAGTGTTACGCAACGTGAGGGGTGCGGGGGGTGCGGTGCACAGTTGATCTACTGGTTGCGCGCGACGTCGCGCGAGCTCCGGCGAAAAGAGATCTCCCCGCGGAGAAAGCGCACAAGGGGGACGAGAGTTCGTCTCGAATTGGAAAGTGTCGCCGCGCGGAGGCTTAATTCGGACGACGACCTTATTCGATTCGGCGAATTCGTCGCCGCCGCCGCCGCTGCCGGGAGAAACTTGCCCTGACCTTCCTCATTAATATTTATAATCGACGCGCACCTGACGCACCGCTTGTTTACATGCGGCCGGCGCATCCAGCGACCACCGACCACCACCTTTCGAGATTCCAATCGATATATGCATGAGATCGATATGGTGGTTGTTTGCAGGCGAGCTATTGCGTAAATGAAGCAAGAGCAAGCAAGAGCAAGCAAGAGTTAGACGAGAAGGAGTTCAGTGTGTCGGTGATTAGAGAGCGGCGGTGAATTGGGTTAGCATAGTGCGGGCATTGATGTCTCGGTTGGACTAGTCGGAGGCTCGCGCGAGGAATCTCTCGAAAATCCTGCGATTCCCAGGAGCAAGTAACGCGCGTATTTTTAGAGACCTCGCGCCGTTAGAAGGAGGAACTCTGGAAAGTCCGAGCGAGCGAGTGTTTTCCCGGGGAGAGAAAGGGCTCTCGCCGCGAGAAGTCGGTCTGTTTCTCCGGGAATTTCGACACGTGACTCGCTGCTATGCACCGCGCGCACTCTTTCACGTTCGCCTGACATTTACGATCTGGTTGCCGGCTACCGCTTCCTACCGCCAGACCTACCGCCAGACCTACCGCCCTCAGACTCAGACTTTAATTAAACGAGCCAGGCGGAAGCGCAAGCGACTCCTCCCCACGACCAAACTCGGCAATCATTGAGTAATAATTCTTAATCGAATGATCCAACTTTAATCGGACCATCCGATTACAGGGAACAATTCTCATTAATCATCGAGTGTCCGTCCAAGCTTTTACTTGGGACGGCGAGGCCAGAATGCAGACTTTCGCGATCTCTCTCCGCGATATCGTGTCAGAGTCCGAAATGGCGTGCGGATCTGGCCCGAAACTGAGAGACCCTTGCACGAGGCTTTTCCTCTCTATCGGACCTTCCAATTAATAATCCCACCGCGATTGCCATCTCCCAGTGAAACCTGCCGCGCTTTCAAGCCGATCCTTATCCAACCACCTTTCCCAACTAATATTCCCGCGGGCCGATTCTCCCATGCAACTAAATAAAAGGTCCCCCTACGGGAAACCACCGCGGAAAGAATAGAAAAAGGATCGGACGCGCCTCTATTGTACCGATTGCGCCAAGCCGACCGATGGCAGCTTTGTGCGCGCGATTCGTTACGTATGAAATGTGTGCGCGCGTTCGCACCGAAACGGAGATCGGCGCTCGCGTTATCCGATTGCAGTCGCGGCAGAAAGCGGCGACCGCCCGACCGACTAATTGGAGGAGAGCAAGTCGAGTTGAAAAGGACGCGGCGCCCAGGATGAATTAAAGCCGTTCGCCGCCGGCTAAGAGAGAATTCACTGGATTGATGGTTGTAGTCTCGATTGCCCGTGAATCCCAGTCGATTAAGAGCACTCGCTTCGCAAAGCTTGACAATGTGCCGGTTGACGTTTCGAAATGCAAAGAGGAGCTCCTTTTTAAGGAGACTAGTTGAAGTAGAAAGTACACGCGCCAGCGGCCAGGAAGCCGCGCGTTCATTATGCCGGGCACGTTTTCAAGCTGAATTCTCTAATTAAGGTACTAGTTTCGATTTCATGGCGTACACGTAACCGCTGCCCAGTTGGACTTCTAGCGAGGAAAGTGCGAGCGGACCTGCGATGTCTGTCCCCTGCAAAGAAAGTGGAACGCTAGAACGAAATTATCATTGTCTTACTGAAGAATCGAATTTGTTCAAGTTGATCGAAAACTTTTCCACTGGGACTTTGGCTCGGGCCGAGGCAAGCGTCGAATGTTAAGTGGAATTTCAATGTATTCGGTGCGTGCAGGATTGGAGAAGAAAGAGAGTGCGAATATCGGTAACCCAATTGATCAAGCTGGCGGAATAGATTAGAAGGATCCGAGGTGGAAGTGCGTGGAGAGGAGTCGGCCTGCGCTTTTGAAAGCGCGACCGGCGATTTTCACCGCGCGCACGCTGGATTTCCTCGCGGAGGGAAGCCGCCGTGGCGTTAAAATCGAAAGTAACACACCTGCCAGACGTAAGAGGCGGCCGGCTCTGCTCCGGCGTATATTTCGCATTTCGAGCGCGCGGTAATTAGCGGCTCCGATTTTACGCCGAGAAAGCCGAGCACGATTTCTCGGAAACGCGTCGACGTCGAGATTGGCAAAGAAAATTGCTGAAGAAATCCAAGAGAGAAGCCCGCGAGAGCTTTTCACGGGGGGGAATTAAACGGCGGCGCCCGGTGCCCTTTCCAAGGATTAAATTACCAATGGCTGAGCACTCGAGATTGGCGCGACATTTTTCCGGCTTCGGCTGATACTCGCTGGAATCCGGCTTAACCAGAGGCTCTCTCCGCTTTCTCATGCAGGTCGTCTCCATCAGGCCGGCCCTCCTCCGGGACTTTTGCACTCCCCAAAACCTCGCGACCTGGCTCCCGCTACTCAAGGACACTCTGCTCCCGGTCTTCCTCGCCCTCTTCGACAAGATGTTCTGCCGCTATGTCGCCAAGGTCTACTCCAAACAGGACCACGGACGGAGACTCTCCCACGGTAAGTCACTCAACATCATCGCGCAAAACACTATAATCCCAGTATAGGGAGGATTCTTAAATTGGTAGTTTGTTATGCGGACAGGTGGGATCGACGGGAAATTTCGCCACTTCGAGCAGGACGCCGAGTACAAGCTACAATTGAACCTGAATCACGGACTCAAGTTCCCCCTGACGAACGGCAGCCTCTACGGGAGATTGCACAACCATCAGAACCGAGGCAAGTGCGCGGCGACGCCCGAATTCTACTGACACTTACTACTTATCATTGCACCGGGAGGAAGACACGGCGCAACTTTCACGGGGCCGATCCTTAAAGACAGAGTTATGTTCCTGTAACAAGCGGCGTTCAAACCCTGTAAAGAGTCGCTCGCCTTTTAAAGCGACACGCACTCGCCGATCAATTCTCTTCCTCGAACTGCTTGCCACTTTCCCAGACATATCTATAAACGCGTCTCCTAATAGTCTCAGCCGATTGCTAATCACCGTTCGAAAGAAATCCCGCGCCCTTTTCCTCGGCTGGAAAAGACCGAACTTTCTCTCGGCAAGTAAGAATCGCTGCTCTCGATTCTTTTTTCCCGTCGATTGGGAAATGTCATGCAAGCTGCGCGATAGGAATCCGAGATCCTAGGAGATAGAGAAGCGTGCGCGCACGTAAATCGGCGCGTGTATCGGGAGCAGCGTGCGCGCTCTAGAAAGTGGCGGCTAAAAAAGCCTCTCTTTTCGAGCGTGTTCGAGGAGAGATAGCGAAGGCTCGCGGGTCAGATTCGAAGCGGGAAATGTGTGGAGCACACGCCATTCCCACCTTTCTCCGATAGCTTGCCATTCGTGTTCCATAGAAATGCATGGGAAGCTATCTAGGCGAGTATCATCTCGCCCTTGGTGAACGTTCTAATTTCTTAAGGGTAATCGCTCGATTTATCTCCATGTACTTACTATTACGGCGCTCAAATCCAGTTAGATGCGATTAGGGCTAATACTTGTATCTGTGACAATCGCATGAGGAGTGTCCGAGTGACTCGGCCACCCACTCCCCTTCCGACCAACAGGTTTAAAACTAAGACTCACAACCCGCAGGTAAAACCGGCACGATCACCATGGGCGTCCAGCACTATCCTCGCTCGCAGTCCCTCAACGAGGACAGCAACTACGCTTCCCTTCCGGCCGAACTCTCGTCCTTCACGAGCTCGACCTTCGAGCCGCGCCAGGAAGCAAGGATCCCCGCCGAGAATCACCCGAGGAAGAGCTCGATCGAGCACGCGAGGCGATTGCGTCAGGACAGTTTCCAGGACCTGGCGAACGCGCGGCGCAAGGTCGGCAGCACCGACGTCTTCGGCCAGAATCTCGAGAACCTCGTGCAACTGGAGGAACCCTCGTCCAAGCGCAAGTTCGCCAAGAGTCTCGACGAAATTCGCGAGGAACCTGCTAGGAGGCACGCGAGGAGTGTGCTGAATCTCAATAGTCTCGTTGCCGGGCTGGAGAGCAACCTGCAGGAGCATCAACCTTACTCGAGAATCGCTCTGAGGAGGAACCAGAGCTTCGACCACGCGAGGTGCCAGTCGTAAGTGCGCGAGAAAGAAAAGGTCTCTTTGAACTTTCCTATTCTGACGAGATCCTTTTCCCCAGATACCACAGGCCGTTCCTCGACTCGAGGACCTACGACCTCAAGAAGGAGGAGCACAGGCGCGAGCTCCAGCGACAGGAGAGCCAACTGGACGAGGACGGCTACGAGACCTCCGACGACGAGAGCTGCGACCTCGAGAACGGCGACTTCGACACTATGTCCTCCTGCAGGAGCAGGAGCAGGAGCTGCTGCTCGGTGACGACGGTGGCCAACGACGACTTCGAGTACTTCCAGCGAAAGGGTACCAAGGTATATAGATATATATCGAGTGATAGTTGGTGGTCAAAGTCTCTCATAAATTTCGGTAGCTAGAGGAAGGAATGTCGAGTAAGAGGAATAATAGTAGAGAGAGTGTAATTGGCCTTTGAGCCTATCGTTGCGATGCTTACATAATCGAGGGCCCTCGTGGGAACGTGTTGCAGGTGGAGCTGCTGCCCTCCAAGCGGCTTACCGAGGTAAAGGTCAATATGCGATCTTTCACGCCGCGGATCATAGAGAATGGAACGGGCGATCGCGAGGACAGGAGGAATCTCCAGGACACCAAGCCCAGTATACAATCGTACCACCTCAAGAAGAGAATGGCTCCGGGCTACTCGATGAACGACCTCGACAAACTCGCTTTCGACCGAAAGCTCCCCAATCTCTCCATCGAGAGCCTCAAGAGCATCCTGAGGAGCTCGGACGTCAGCTACCTCGACAACGGGGACATCTGCAGGCACGACATCGGCGGCTCGGCGCCGGACTTCAAGAAGATCTTCGTCTCCGAGTTCATCTGAACTCGTGACCGTCTTCCACCATTGGAATCGCTCGTCCCCGCCCAGTAGTCGCAATGTCCGCGCGAGCGTAGGAATCCCGGAATCAATTGCAAGGGCCTTGCTTTACGAGGGAATCGGTCAAGTGACGCCGAGGGAGAAACCGCCGAGATAAATCGCCCCGGGGGGATCTCCCACTGAATCGATGACAACACTTTGTTTCGCCTCGGGCGCATTTAGTATCGGACGGTGCGCGCGCTCACGGCACAGGTTTTTCCCGTAGTAGCCTCTCTCTCTCTCCATAAATCGTCCGGCGGGATGATTTAGGGGAGCGGCGCTGCCGGGAATCGCCGGAGGGCCGAGTTACGAGAGCTTGTCCTCTAAAGAGGAACACACGGGCCAGTGTCGCGCGCTTGTAACATATCTTGTAAAGTACGCATCGATTGTTCTCCATCCGCGATCGTTGCGTCCAAGCTATTTGTATATAACTTGTATATTTGTATCGTACTAATTGATGAAATACACCAGAGACATTTTCTCCGAGATCCTCCTCTTGACAATCCATGAGAAAGCAATTGCTTGAAAAATAGTTTATTTCCTCGGGCGGAGTAAGAGTCGCCCGAGCGTTCACGAGCTACATTCTAAGCATAAACATAAAGTAGTGGAGAATACGCGCGCTCCGGCCAGGCCTCATTTCGCCAGCTCAATTGGCAGTGACGTCTCCTCGAGTTTATTGTACTAATAGGCCTCGTACTTCCCGCTCGAGATACTTGGCACAGTCCTCTCCGGCGAGCGTTGCGTCATACACATAGAGTCGAGAACGCGGGTGAGAATACTCGCTCGGATTAAATAGAGCCGGCTGATTGGAGACACGCCCCCGAGATAAACATTCCTAATCATCTCTCCTCTAATTATACTATATCTAATTACATTGTATAGACCCGACGCGCGAACGGGCTGCGCCGCCCTGACTAGTAATACACCGTTTGGTATCGTTTATCCTCCTCTCTCGCTCTCTCTCTCGATTGCCTAACATTGCTTGGCGTAGAAGCGCAGATCTACGCCGCGTCGCCGAGTGGCTTCCTCTCGTTCTGACTGGCCTGGTCCTTTGGTAAGTCTGCTGGCGATCCCCGCGATCGGAGATCAATGACTAGCGTAGACGAGATCCTTCCCGCGGAAGATCGCCTCGAGCATCAGCTTCCGGTTGAAGGTGCCGCCCCCCGACTCGACCGCCGCGACGAGCTGCTGGTATCGCTTCCAGGCGGTCACCGAGGCCGCTTCCTTTTCCGCTCCACTCCTCGTCTTCTGCTGGTGATAGCCGGGCTCGGTACCACTTCGCACCGCACCTTCCGAGCTCTGGCAGATGCTTTCCGTGTCTGGTATCATCTGCGGCAAATCACCAAATATCATTAGTTTATGATCTTGTTAATTAATTATTGGCAAGGTATATGTGGGGGGCGTGGTTTGTTTCGTATGTACACGTGTAAACGAAGCCCGAAGGGAAGAGCAGGGGAGGGTTGAAATCAATACTCGGCATTACAGTGTTACTAAGGGTTCCCATCCCCATTGCCAGATTTACCTCGGCCCCCCTTCTCTCACGCTCCCTACCCTTCGCGCGACACAAGCAACAGAGTTCACTGTCCAATCGAGGAGCCGTGCAACGACCTACCCTGCTTCCTCTTCTACCGTCGAGCTCTACTTTTCAAACTCCGAGAGTCGGAGAGAGAGAGAGAGAGAGGGGGAGAGAGAGAGGTCGATTTGTCTTGCGCTCTCGTAAAGCAGCAATTGCTACTTCCCTCGTAACAGCGGCTTCTAACTTTTCCTATTTAACTTGGCGGATTTTTCCCCGCCGCGAGACAAGTTCGCCCTCCCCCAGCGGATAAATGCTAATGGGATTCCCTTTATTCGCGCGAGGCCACCACTCGAGGCGCGAAAGACTCGGCTTAATTCCCACTTGAAAAACTAGCCGAAAGCACTCGGTAAGTCCACGGGCTGAAAGGGGATTTACCTTAGAGCGCACTTTACTCGCAAGTTTCGGGGGGATAGGGTGGGTGGTATAACTCTTACCTCGACTCGAATCTCTTCCGGTTGAGCGTTGCGATCCACCCTGGTAGGAATCGGCCTGGAGAAATTCGAGCTGGATCCAAGCTGGGAATCGAGCGCGCACGCTATGATTCGAACGACACCACGGACCAAGAGTAACTGAAGAAGGCGCGCGCGAGCACGCCGAGCATCAGCTGGTTTCCCGATGACTGGTCCCCTCCGCATCCGCTACGAGGAGACCCACATGTGCCGTCCATATGGGGGGAACCCAGAGAGAGAGAGAGAGGGGGACCAACGGGCAGGGAACAGGGGAGTCCTGCTTACTAGCTTTTCAGTTTTCACCCTCGCCAACTCTCCTGGCACCGTCGAGGGGTTCTTTCCGGTATAATCCAAGCCTCCCCCTCCAACCCCGGCTCAACGTCTACCTGAAAATTAAAGCCCGGGCCACTTTCCCTCTACCATTACACTCTTCGTAGAGCGGAAACTTTGGAATATAATTATTTACTAAGCCGAGAAAAGTCACTGGCAGACCACCTTCCACATGGCTCGCGCGTCAAATGAGTTGTCCGCCGGCTTGTTTACGCGACTCGTATCAATTTTCATTGGTCTACTAGCCGCATTTTATGTAAGAACCACGTGTCTCGCGGGTTATTCTTGTAACTCGAAAAATGCCCAAATCCCACGAAATGACATTCTGCGTTGTTGTTTCGCGATGCATAATGTTTTAATGATAACTGGCGGTGAGTTCCTGGTTGCACAAGGCGGCGCGTGCAAATGAAGCGGGCGAAGCCCGGCGGAATGTGCTAAAAGGGAAAAGAATAGGAAAGGAGATTTGATGTTGCGCCGATTGCGTAAGAAACGGCGCGCCGAGTGCGAAGACGAGAGATTTTTGTCGGTCGCGAGTAATTACGCATCCTTGAACCCGGAGCGAGGGAGCGGGCGATCGGCTGATGAGTCGAGACGGGCGCGCAGCCACTCGATTCCAATAGTGTCTGGCCGAGATGACGAGTGCCGAGCGGCGCGAGAGGATGGGGGCTCCTGGTGGTCCATTGTGTAATGTCGAGGGAATCAAGTAAATTGGCTGAATTGCCGCGTCCGAGCCCCGATGCCGCCGTGCTGAGCCGCTCCTCGAGATGCAGATGCGAGATAGAGCCAATTGCGCAAGCTACAGGCTCACCCATTTCTACGGGAAGCCCTTCAACAGCCCCACACCCTCCCCTCTTCCCAACAGATCTCTCCTTTCTTCATTTCACATTTCAGATAATCGATGGCATTTAAAAGACAATTTTCGACTGTGCGCTCACAGTTGAACTATTTGAAAAAGTAACATAACATTGATTCTGGCGAGCGACATTAGCGCGGTCCAATTTCGGATGAAAGCGTTGATCCTCGCCCGGAGCCGGCGCTACCTTCTCTCATCCCCCGGCTGTTTTCACAGCTTAGCCGCGCAGATGGCCGACTCTCACGGTTTAGTTGGTTTAGCAGTATTTTCATTGTGCGCCAGCTAATTTCCACCGCTTTTTCGCCGCCCGGCCACGTTTCGCCGCCCTGCCATTGTTTCCCCTGGTAAGCAGATGTCAGCTATCTTCGAATCTTCATCTCTTCTCCTTCAGTTTTCACATCTTTCGAGATAGTGATAAGAAACTCGAGTGCAAAGATGATTGGTGTATGGTTTGGATGAGAAGAAGTTTGGTAGAGGCAGATGCTGCGGACATGTGCCAACGGGAAGCGAGATATGGAAAAAAGGACGTCGTCCTCTCTCCCGCCGAGTGGAGGAGTGGACTTCGCGACTTTGTCAAGATTAATACTTTGATTCGCGAGTGGAAATGAGTCGAATGACTTTCGTCGGCTGTAAATGAAGTTGAGTGGTTGGGGGGTTCGGTCGATTTTCCGGGCGAGGGATCGATTTCTTTCGAAATCGTCGAATCGACCAGCTGCCGTCTATTCTTTAATGGGCAATCGGCGGCGCGTGCAGGATAGCTGGCACACGACGTGCCCCCGCAGCTGCCGGAAGTATACATCTGCTCGCTTCCTACTAACCGTCCAGCAAACTTTTGATTCGCCCAGTCGATACTTGTCTTCTTCATCCAGTTCTCCCTTAAATGACCATCGCACCACTTTCTCCATCTCGATTAATTTCCTCGGGCGGTGAAAGGGGGTCCTGAGGAAAATCGGAGAAGAGCGCAGTGGAAATGTGATAGGAGGATGAGCAGATGTAGGGGGGTGGGGGGTGGGGGGTCGAGCATACGGAGGATGGATATTTTGAAAAACTAGGGACAGCTGCCCGGAAGGACTGATCTCTGATTAAGGCCGGGCTCGTGCGGAACACCTTGGCACCGAAATCGTTGCCTCTTGGATTTCAGGCTGCCAGCTTGCCCGAACACCGTTACCTCCGCGACTCGAACTTCTTCTTACCATCTTCCAACCACCTTTTCCTCCAGTCGCGCTTCTCCCTGGCTTGGGCTTTTACAGAATAGCAATCGCTCGCGACAAGACGCCATTCATTTTGCAGAATCCCAACGAGCCATAGGGAACAGCTGCTCCCCTCGGAATACCGTTGTCGCTCCTCTTAAACAGCGCATTTTGCAATCAGGTTTTGCAGCCTGCAAACAGAACAACCAGAAGAACCAGGCGAAGAAGAAGAAGAGAAAGAAGACGAAGAACAGGCTCAACTTTATCTTGGCTTTTGCTTCATTACATACTTCGTCCAAGTACTTTTCAAGGACTTCCTCTTGTCAGCCCTGCCCTTTATCGGCGAGGCTTTCAAGGACTCCCCGCCGTTGGCCAATCCGATCCAACAGGGTTATAAACTTCTTTCCATCGTACTTCGCTGATTCCACCGGTACGATCATTGCATCATTCACTAAACGACGCCGTTAAAGAAGACGACTTTTTCTTCCAATTACTGTACTCTTCGCTATAATTCACCTCGGTGGATCGGAGATTCTGACCGGGACAGTTTACGCTTCCAAAGACTATCGAAGGGCTTAAATTCCAGGCATAGTCCCACGGGTGTGGATGTCGATACTTGACCGAATTTTCCAATCGAGCAGCCTGGGGGAATTCGGGCGTCAGTGGTCGAAAGGAGTCCACTCAACCCTTTCATCGTATTCTCACCCCCGCAGCTGACGAGCGCGGGATACCACCTGACGGCGCGGCGGCTGCTCAGAACAGCTGTTCCCTCCCTTTCCCGGGCCAAGCACCTTGGTCCCCCTATCTCTCTCGCTCTCCTCTCACTGCCGGCGTCAAGACTCCGCTCTCCAGCGGGCGAACCAGCCGAATCTCCCGAAAAAACCTCCCTCCAGAAAGAACGGCCGTTCCTCAGCGAGCCGCGCACAGGATGTCGAAAAAGCCGCTTGTACTTGGCCCCTCTTCGAGTGCGCAGGTAGCCCGGATATTCGGAGATATGAAATGGCGTTGGTTGACGCGGGAGACGAGGTGGCGATCGGGAGGGCAGTGATTAGGGATGATTGAGTAGCGGGCGGAAAGCAGCTAGATTCCCTTGGTAACAGGGCCGGGCTGCGGGCGCAGCCGGACTCTTATTTTCGCCGGACTCACTCTGGCCCCGAAGACAACAAAAGTACCTCGAGCAGCCGAGCAGATGCATGGCATGTGCTACGAACCGACACCAGATGCCCCATTGGCGTAGGCCAGAGCTCGAGGCACAAGCTGCCGCCGTCGCCGCCGCCCTGATCGAACACTACTCATAGGATCCTTTTCAGGAGAGTCGCGTGCCGGCGCTCCAGCATTTTCCAGGGGGTCCTACGGCCCACCTTTCATTCCTCTAGTCTCTAGTCCTTTCTAAGCCGCCGATCGGTATTGATCGCGCGATCGATCACGGATCTCCGGATTCTTTCCGGGAAATCGGGGAGATATGCGGGTCCGGGGGAAGAATGTCAAAGGGCCCGATTGAACTTAGCGCTCGTTTATTTACTGGTCAATGTTTATCTACAGTGATTTATAGTAAAAGCAACAATGGCCGTGTATAAGTTAAAACGATATGATACATATGTACAGAGCGTGAGTCGATCGGAAGGCGAAGGCCATCCAAGGACACGTCCCGGAGGGAGGTTTGTCCGATGGATGGCCTGATCGCTCGCAGTTGGTCGTCGTGAGAAGAGTTTTCCTTTGATGAGAGCGCGCGAGTGGTTCGCGATCGAGGTAGATCGTCGATCCCGAATCACGCGCGGACTCGATTCACTTCAACTAGAAATTCCCCGGACAGGTCCAATGTCGACGGGGTCATCGTATACCAGGAATGACTCTTGATTCTTCTAACACTCTCGCTGCGAGCTAAACTTACTGCCAAGAGCTAGCTATCTAGTCGGAGAATCTGTCATCAGCTGTCGACTAACTTGGATTATGTACAGACGTATCGGCGCGTCTTGCTCGCGTCGACACTGGATCTCGTATACTTGGAAAGTTGAGTTCGACACGGAGAATTGCTCCGGTTTTCTCCTGCGTGGCCGATCTTAGCCTAACGTAAGCCTAAGAATTTCGTCTAAGGAAAGCTAGTTCCCAGGTGCGAAGATGTTTGGTACGCAGTCCTTGAGCTCGCAGGACAATGCGAGGCCGATCGAGAAAGACACGAGGGCGAGGAAAAAAGTGGAGGCCTCGAGAGCGCTTGTGCAATCAGTTGCATAATCCTGCGGGGATAAAGGCAGCGGCGCGAGTTTAATCGGCACTCCCTTAATGACACGTTCGGCTCGGTACACATACGTAGACTTGGTTACGGCAAAGTTTCGGTCGTAAAGAACTCGTTAATCGCGGAACGCCTGCACTTCCCCGGCAAGCCCTCGCGTTTCCGATCTGACGCGGGGATTCTCAATCCCCTCGCGGTCCACACGATCCAGCGTATAAACCAGCGTCGCTGCACTCGCAATCCTCAAATACAAAACTCTTCCATCCGACAGCGACTCGCTTCTCTTACTCCTACGTGGACGTGGAATAAATAACGCATATACGACTAACAATAAAGTTAAGTGTAGCAGGTAAAAAAAGAAACTGTATCAAAAGGAACGCCGATGGAGGAGAAGAAACTAACACTTGTTCCTCGAACCAAAGAAGAAACGAAAAAGCAGGCATTCAGCTAATCCGCAATGGAAACGTAACGAAAACAAACAATTATGCGTGGGTGGAAAGAAGCTAATCTCGCTTGATTAAAAAAGGATAGCTCCGCCGTCCGCATCAGTGGCACAGCCACATCCTCTTGAAACCAGACAACCAGTCGCGCGGAGTAGAGAACTTGGCCGGCACAGTCTCACGGTCCGAGCGGAATAAAAGCACGCGGGTGCTGAATGCGTTGGAAATTCTCAATGGAGCCAAGTCTTTTTTAGCACTCGCGCTCGCCTCATTCTACACAAGCTCCTTTCGCCAGCGGGGGCTGCCCCTGCTCCCTGCTCCCTGCTGGTTCCTTGCTCTCTCATTAGACGGAAGTAAGATTCGGGGAGGCGGTTCGCAGTGGCTCGATTATCACTGCTCGAGACTCGGCTATCTACGGCAGGATATGCGTGGAGGGCTCGTCGATAAGGAGGTGGCGGTTGGTTGGTTGGTTTAGAGAGCATATTGGGCGAAGGCCCGAGCCCTCTGCACTTCCAGATGGTTCTTCATCGCGAGGACCGTGGGATGATGAGGCGGCAGGCCTTCCTCTTCGACGAGATATTTCAGAGCTTCCGCGGCGCAAGCGTCCCATCCGGCGCTCCAAGAGACCTGTCGATCCTCCTCGAGCGATCTCGCGTCTTCGCTCTCCTCTCCGCTCAAGCGGCCATTTACACACGCGAATCCCGAGCTCCCGCTGCTAGCCGCCTCCTTCGAGACGACCGACGAGCCTAGATTAAGTAGATTGTGCATGACTTTCCCCCCGGTCTTGCTGTGAACATAGTTTTCGTGGTGGCTAAAGGGTTGGCTCTGCTGATGGCTCTGCGAGTGGTAGCTGGGCTCCTCGGTCATTTCTATACTTGGAACTTGGTGCCTGCTCTCGAGGTGGCCTCGTTCCTCGAGGCTCATGGAATTGCTAGTTTCCCTCTCCTCGCTGTATTTAAGCTCCTGAGCTATCGAGGCTGCCAGCTGGTGAAGCAGCCTCCAGTTGCTCTCCTCTTCCTCGACATCCTCGAGCTCTTCTTCCCCCTTAACCCACTCGTCCTCGAAGGAAGAGTCCTCGTCGTCGTCGACGAAGCCGGAGTCCTCCTCGTCGTCGGCCAGGATCGTCAGCAGTCTCTGAGTGGCATCTGGGAAAGGTCCAACATCTCTCTTATATTATCCCTAGATTCAGACATTCGGAGCTACCAGTCAGAAATTAAAAGGACTCTCATTTATCTATCCGGTCCGTGAAAAGGGATTGTCCAAGTGGAAGGGGGCTCGTCGATAGGGCAAAGGCGCGAGATAATTAGGGCTGAAAGGGAGGGAGGGTGATTGTGGACTGGAATTGGATTGCTCGGGAATGTAGTTCGATACGATGTAGCCCTGGTTTTGCGGTGCTGTGGGAATCCGACGGCATAAACGTCCCACGGGAACTACCTGTCGCCCGGCGCGGTTGCCCGGCCACCCCGTCACTTCTCTCTCTGCTGCGCTCTCGGCGAATTTCGCACGAGTCTCTCTCCCTCCCGGGTGCGGTGCTCTCGCGCCTTCACACACTTGCTCTCTCCTCTCCCGGCGTACACACGCTACCCTCCTGACCCTCCTGTGAGAACACTGAGAACAGAGCGATGAGGTAGGGGCAGAGTGGCGCGGGCTCTTACCTGTTCCTGGGAACGAGCCAATCCTGTGCCGGCAGTCTCTCGGGAGGGTGGAAGTCGAAATTCATCGGGCGATCCCAGGCTCGCTGGCTCTCGCTCCAATTAAATCAGTAGAGCCGCTCGTATTAATCATACCCTTCTCGAGGAGCCCTCGAGAGGAGAGTCTCCTTAATGCACGATATTAAGGGCCCGCTCTCTCGCGAAAAAGGCCAATTCCCCGGAGATAAAGTAGCTACTGAAAATGCCCCGGTAATCGCCCCTCGGATCCTTACAGAATCCTCCCGACAAACTATAATCGCGAGTTAATGGCCGTGCAAATGTCTCGGGAGCAGTAGCCGGATCAGGCAGAGGGAGAGTAAAGGCCCGGTGAATCGGGATCAGGTTTTTGCCAGCGAAACAGTTTTTTCTCCTTAAGGGCCGCCACTCGCTTTTTAAAGGCTACTAACACACACTTGGAGTCGCACGTTAACATCACCTCGCCACCGGGCGACTTGTCCACTGAGAAACGAGTTCATTGTCTCTCTCTCTCTCTCTTTCCCTGGTTTCTCCCTTGAATCGCGACCCCCCCGAAGACTGGCGGACGTTCCCACAGGGATAGCAGATTTAAATCTCCCTTCCCACCGCAGCGGAGTTGAGGTGAGAAGCTGCATTGAGCAAGGTTAGTCCATTTAAAGGGCTCGAGGACCCGCTAAACCACGCATCCCCCCCGATTACTCGGCCAAGGAAAAGCTAACAAATTCCACCGTCTCGCGCAAGATTGAAACTCTCCCGGAGGGAAAGAATAGGGAATTGGTAGTGGGCGGTGCACGTCGACCCGCTCGGATTTATAAATGCGCCATCTTCGCAAATTGTGTCGCGGTACATACTTGCAGCCGACACGCTTTAGCCTCCCCTGAATTATTCAAGCCGGGGGAAATTGCGCGGAGCCGCAATTTTCGTGCGGCCAGGCTCCATGGAAATTCTAAGCTCTGCTGGAACGCATTAGCATAGAGAATTCATATATAAGAGAAGAGGGTCAGTGAGTTGTGCGACGCTATTCTCCCCGGTACATAAACCACCGCACCGCCGCCCAGCTCATTAATCACAAGGCGCGCCGGAGAAACTTTAATCACTCTTATAAATGGAAGTCGATGTAGCCGTTTCGCAAGCGAGCCAACATAAATCTGTACAGAAGAAAGTACACTTGAATACTCCGAGGAAAGAGAGCGAGAGAGAGAGAGAGAAAGACTGGGGAAGTAGAAGCTCGGGTTTAGCGATCTTTATGGGCCGAGTGGTGATTTGTAATTGAAATTCCCACGTTATTCGGGAAAGAGTGTTCCCAGGGGGAGGCTGCCCTTCCCAATTTCCCATCGGCCAGGAAGACGGAAGGTAGTGGAGCGAGAGGGGCCAGAGTGGACAAGTCAAACAAACACTTATAGCCTTCCGGACACCCTTCCGAGTTCCGAGAGGCCAGGTATAGACACAGCCCCCCACGGCCCCGTCCCAACAAACACTTGCACTTTGCGTGAAAGCGCTCCCGAATCGGCCTATCGGTATCGGTGGGTATCAGGCCGCTCTCCGCTTTCTCACGAGTTTAGTCCGACGCGCCTTCAATAGAGCCCGGGACCCGGGCTCTTTAAACTGTGCGCCGCCCTGGCAAATTGCGCCGACGCCGACGGCCCGCAGTCCGATCGCTTCCTGGTCCAAATTATATGCCGAGTGATCGATATATAATCGTTATTGCAGGGCCAGAGAGCGCGTGACGGGAATTATCGACGCGAATTCCTCGGCGAGAGCAGAAGGACACATCGCAAAGAGAGATTGTTGCCGAGCTTCCCCGAGAGACTTGGGAATAATTTGCTTTGGCGAGCGGCGCTAATTGCATTCCTAGCAATTCCGACAACAACCAACTCGTCCGAGATGCTTACGTCAAGAAGCCTCTGTAGTACCTGGCTGGCATTTCTAAAGAGAGCATTATTCCGTCTCGTTACACGTCGGGCTTTCCTTAATTCCGCCGACCCAATTAACAGAGGGAACCCTCTGGGCCTCTGCGCGCCGGACAAATGGAAAACCGGGCGAAAAGCGGAGAGCCTAATTGCACGGCTAAGACGGACCGGATGGCTTTGCCCTTTTAATTAAAAGCGAAACGCGCCGGATTCCTCGCAGAGATAATTAGAAAAAATGGCCGGTCAGAGAGGAAGTAAGCTTTACCAACGCCGGAACTATAATTACATCGAATAGTCGCCGGTGAATAGCTGTCTTCTGGTTGGTCCGGTAGATCTTCCATTCCGCTTGAGTCGCCGGCACAGTCCATCATGGTGTCCTGGAAAACCAAAGGAAATTCTGATTAATTAAAACGAACTGAACTCTTCGCTTTATCCGAGTTATAATTACAGTTTATTAGATCTAAATTAGAAGACAACTAGAATTGTACAAGAATGCGTTGGGCAGTTAACCACGTGGACTCTGGCTCGGGAAACACGTGTTATTAAGAGTGCGCTGGTGGACTTTCTCCGGAGCAGAGTGGGTGGAATCGAAAGTGCGAGGGGACTTTCTGGCAGTGGCGGAGAATTGTGCGGTAGCGGTAGCCTGAGTTCCGGCGGCCGGATAATAAATATATAAAAGGTGTAGAGGAGCACTGAGATGAATGGCAAGGGAGCCCGGGGGCTACCGAGTCGGCCGAGTTTTACAGCCGACCTTGCTCGTCCCCGTAAATTTCGGAAAATTTATGTCGGCGTGTGCTCTCGCACTTCCTATACCCACTGACCTACCCACTGACCCACTCGCGCTACCAATAAACCTGGCAATAGCTAAGTGAGCGGAAGCCGCTCCGTCCTGTCCTCTCCCGTTATTCCACCCGGGAGCGCTGGCCAGCCGATTTTTCTCCCCAGGGAAACGTTGTCCTCCCGATTTTACAACATCGCTGCCCCCGAAAAACGCTCCGTCTGTCGCCGCCTGATTTATCGCTCGCCAGTGATAAATCTAGGCGCGTCGAGTTGTCCTCGGCTGACAACTACCACTCAAATTACACCCTCGAGCGCTCGCTGACACTTTGCTCGACTAGAGAAATCGATGTAGGAGAGCGCGACCGCGAGCGCGAGCGCGGCTCATCAACATTGTCCCGGGCGTCCACTTTGACCGGCAAATATCCGGGGAGAACACGGGGCCCTATCGCGGCATCCGTTTAGCACTGGCAAGCGCACACGCGTCCAGACCTATCTCACGCCAACTATCTCAACAGGGTTCACGCGGCTAAGTCTCTCTACAGGATGATTCAGTTGGTTTTGAATCGTTGAGAGTGTTTAGGTGATTTCTTTGCAAGTTTGGGAATTTTATTTGGGCCGAAGAATTATGGACTTTGGCCAGTAAGTCTGTGGAAAATTTTAGTTTTGGGCCTAAGACTGCTGGGAATCTGGCCTGTACTTTTCATTGGGGCTTTTGGCACCCTAGGTTTCGTGTCGAATATTAGTTTTAGATGTAAAACTATCGATCTAGCAAGAATTCGTTGGAATCGGGAGACCTTCGAAAAATTGAAAAAATGAGAAGGGGTAGGTATGGAAAAATTTTCAATTTTTCGAAGGTTCCCGAAATCGAACGAATGCTTGATATTTCTTTAGTTTGAGCCTAAAAACTAAGATTCCATACAGAATGAAGTAGCTAGAGGCCGAAACTGTGCCGAACGGATGAGATTTCGACGATTTGGGTCCGAAAATCGGCGAAATGTCGCTCGTATGACGCAATTATGGACTCTGATCCACTAATTCTGTGTTATTTCTTAGTTTTAGGGATGAAACTATGGAAAAATGGCGAAATCGGGCGAGTTGAAAAAATGTCGAAAAATCGAAAAAATGAGAAGGGGTAGGTATGGAAAAATTTTCGATTTTTCGAAGGTTCCCGAAATCGAACGAATGCTTGATATTTCTTTAGTTTGAGCCTAAAAACTAAGATTCGGCACAGAATTAGGTAGCTAGAGGCCGAAACTATGGCAAACGGATGAGATTTCGATGATTTTCACCCAAAAATCGGGAAAATTTTCAATTTTTCAAAGGTTTCCGAATTCGCCCAAATCCTTCTTAATTCAGCAGTTTGAGCCTAGAAAGCAAGATTGCGCACAAAATTAGCAAGCGAAAGGGGATATTCTGGCTAAGATCCATCGCGACCAACTATCCCTTATCCCTCTAACCAGTAATCCCAATCGAATGGAAGCACCTTGTATATATAGCTATGTCGGCTGCGCAGCCATAAGCAATTCATTCTCATTATCCCTACTAGAAACGGGTGGTAGTAGAGGGTAGATTGGGTTGATTGGAATTGCGATGGGCGACGATAATCTTCGTCATTGGCTCACCTGCACACACATCGAAATGGATCGATCCCCCGGCAGAAAGCCACCCTCGGCCCACTGATTCCCGTTGCATTGAGTGGCGCGCGCGGCCGCGTACATTTTAATTGGAACGAACGAGCTGCGATTACAAAGTCGAGGAGGATTAAGTCGCGTGGGGAGAGCCGGAGCGTCGGGTTATATTGGCGAGTGGCAATTAATTAGTGTAGTACTGCAAGGGAGAATGAGCTAGCAGGTGTAACGCGGCAAGGTTGTCTCTTCGTCGTCTAATCAACCCTTCTAAACAGTGCGTCACTCCGTCACTGTTAAACAATCACTCTACATATAGAGACTCTAATTAATCCGAGGCCTCTCTCGTGTTTAATCCTCCGCGATACTAATTCGGGCTTTGATTATCCGGTAAGAGAGAGCGAGGGGTAAATATTGACCGGGCGAGTAAATAAAATATGAGCCCGAGCGGATTTCCGCAAATAGTCGGGGAAATGTTCACGCAGCTTCCGACCATTTAAATCTATGAATGGCGTGCGAGGCTAATCGACTCGGGGAATAAACCTTTCGGTTGGTGGATCGTGGAAGAAGGTTGGGAGTTGTGGGGAGTAGGCGCGGGAGGAGTTCCGATGGGAAAAAGGCCGAGTGCGGATATCTACTGTGCGCACGTGTCCGTGTCTCTGTATAAATAGAACAAAGAATGCAGAAGGCGTACGAGAGCGGCATGTAACGCGGTTGTAGCTTTGCTACACGTTTGACCACTTTCGTGCAGTCATCTACGATATCTCGGTTGCCAGGCGGATGTGTAAGGTGCCGTCTCTCCGCGATACCAGCACTACGTACTCTCCTTTACGCGCCGACTCCCCCGGAATCACTAAACTTTTCCACCTCATCTCCCTCTTCATGTAAAACACCAAGTTCGGCAACGAAGCTTCGCGAGCCTCGAAAACACATCAATTACCCGCCGCGGAATCACACGTTCCGGGAAAACATTGACGCGTCTTGTCCCAGAACAATAATCCCTCTCTCTCTCTGGAAGTCTCGGTATGAAATGCGACGGAAGCGAGTACTTGAAAGAGAAGCTAATGGAATGACGTAGAAAAGCAGCTCGGCAAGTTATGCGGAGGGCTGGCGTGCAAGGGAGCTTTTACTGAAATCAATTTCGAGCAGGTGCAGTTCGCCCACGGCGGCTGAGCCAGAAATATCGTGTCGGAAGGAGACTCGCTCTCCTCTCCCTCTCCCACTCTCGGCTCTCTTTCCTTAGCGGGGAGTTGGCCTTTCTCGTAAATAAGCCTGTTATTCCACCGAGTACCAAACCGTCTTTAACTCCAAATAACACTTGGACAATGTACGCACTATCCACTACTATATAGTGTATTCCATTGGCTAGTAGAGAATCCTACGCATCCACTCGGATTTCGATAGAATCCCCAAAGTCTAATCATCATTCGAAGCCCGCCGGCCACTAATATCGGCTCGTTACCGCCAAACAATTAGCAGACGCGTAACTACATAGTTGCCAGTCGGAGATTGGAGCTTTCAGACTCACCGGGCCCCGTAATTAACAAATATCAATGCGCTCGAATTTGCTCATACTTCCTTGACGCTCTAACGCGCCAATTAATTCTGCCATTCTAATTAGCGGTGCTAGTGCACCGGTTCCATGTATTAGAGAGCTTGCGCCGGCGGGCATCGGAGCTTCAGCCTTGTTACGTATTCCAGGGGCGAAAGGCGGCTTACAAATTCAACAGAGAGAATCCAGTCCCACACACACTTCTCCCGAGATGGAGCAAACTGCTGAATTTCCAACCCACCCTTTCCCGCTAGTCTGAATACTTTCACTCGGCAACCTGTAATTCGAGGGTGGGAATCCAGGGAGTTCGAGGGAAACGGGAGCAGTGGTGAGGAAAAATGGTGGGCACGCGACTATTATCATTGATATCGTCGGCCGACAAATGCTCGACAGAAAGCGAGTGAACCAAGTGGCTCGGCTTCTTCCCCCAGTTTCATTACCAAGTCAAATGGGCGGGGTGAGTCTCTATGATTTCAGTGATCCGAGTATTCTACGCCTAGAGCTCGCGCCCTTTAAAAGCGCCGATTTCTCTTCGACATAATTAATGGGATCGAGGGGAGAAAGAGTCGATTTGCCGGGACAAGTGTATAATCAGTGAAGCGTCGTAATGGATTTACGCGGAGGACAGTCGCTCTCGTTAATAGATGGACGGTAGATACAGAGGCGCGCGCATTACGGAGATAAAGCCGGTTCGAGAGTTGGCTCTGACACGAGCGTTAAATTAATCCGAATGCGCGCACTGACGTTTGCAGGAGTGAGCCCGGTGCCGAGCCTCTCAGGTGGACGCGGGGGAGAATGAAATGGACATGGCATTTGCATCCTCGTCAAAGGGCTCGGCGAGAGCCGAGGTAGAATCTCCCACTCTCTCTCTCTCTCTCTGTCTGTCTCTATGCGGGTTCGGACTGCAATCTGCTGGCGTTGCAATTATTAAATGCGCGAAATTACTGGTAATACAGTTGCCGGGGCGGCGCAAACCCATCGGCTTTAATTAGTATGTACCGGCGCGCTCTCTGCCATTAACGTTTTAATTAGCTGCACCGGCGGCCACCGATACCGTCGCTTCCAATGTTTCCGCTATCGCGATCAATGCCACCTTTCTCTCTCGCTTCCTCTCCTCTAGTCCCCTATGCACTGCTTTCTCTCACTCCCTCTCTCTCCCGAGAAACATCCCACTCTTCGACCAACAGATCCAACCATTAGACGCCAGTGGGCCTATTTATACTTTTAATACGCGTCAAGTTCGCATTGGTCCCTCGGACGCGCCGGCTCTCTCCCTTTCTCTCTCTCTCTCTCTCTCTCTCTCTCTCTCTCTCTCTGGCTGGTGGAAATGAGCGTAGAAGCGCCAGAGGCGTTAATCGGATTCCAGTGGCTCGAGGGGCGATCTCGCCCTTGTCAGAGTAGACTACGTTACGAGGCTATGAAAAGAGAGAGGGCTAACCGAGGGAGAGAGCGAGAGAATGAGAGAGAGAGAGGCGAAAGAGTGGTTGGCGATCGATGCCGGAGTAAAAGCGAGTAGACTCCTCGTGTTTTCCCGAACGGGACACCGCTCGGCCCCCACCTTCAACTACATTGTATTTCTAGTATACATAGTCTTATCGGAAAAGATTCTAGCATTCAGCGATTCCCTCTATTAGCTGCTCGCCGAGAGTGAACACGAGTCTCGCCGTCTCGCCGTCTTGCCGTCTCGCGCGGTACCCGCTGCCGATCTCGACAGCGCACAGCGCACAGCGCACTCGAGAGGATTCTGCTTATTGGATAGTATGTAATTCGAGGGCAAATGGTTCCCTCGGAAGAGGTGGAACAAGCTCTCTGCCAAATGAGAGTAGTAGAGTTTGAAAAGGATGGTGGATTGATTGTCGAGATGTAACACGCTGACTTATCGGCTATTACATACCTCGGAGAGGGCGTCCTCCATCATATCGCTGGTATCTCGCATGACTGCCAATGGAAACTAGCACCGACAACAATCACTCACCGCCCACGACAGGCCCACTCTCCCTCTTCCTCTTCCTCGCGCTTACTTGCTCGCGGTCTCACTCCTCCCGCAATCCTATCTCCCTCGGAGCAGAGCGCAGTCTATCTCGCGGGCTCTCACTCTCGCGGGATTGGCGAGGGAGTGTGTGTGTCCCTGTTGCTCCAATCGGGCGACACTGCTCTCTTCTAGCGCTGGTAACGACGATGCCTCGCGCGGACGTGCGCTACGTATGTAATATCTCCGGAAGAGCGAGGCGCTGGCACACGCGGCGATCCCGAGCTGTCACGAGCACATTTCTCCCGATCCTGTCACTCCGCCGTCCCAGAAACCGACTCGCCTCCTAGAGGCCTAGAGCGGCCGATGTCGATGTAGCGAGGAACCGCGAGAGCGAGAGAGAGGTCCTCAGGTTCGGCGCACGTAACTTTAGCGGATCGATCGTATCGCAACGTGTCACTTCCCTCTCTGCTTGGCGAGCGTATACTCTTCGCCTTCGTCTTCGACTTCCTCTCCTTAGTCACCAACAACAATTGTACTTGTCGCAGGAGCACGCTCAATGGAATCCTGCGAGCGGATGTATCTCTGCGGCCGACACACTCGATCAAGAGCAAGTGCCGGAGGATGGCATGGGAGACACGCGAGTGCGGGGCTGCTGCCAGAATCCTCCGGGATCACGAGGGTATGGGGAGCGCGCGACGATCCATCGGAGTGCGCGCCTTCGGGAACACTGCCAGGTAATCCTGGGGAGCAGGTCGACTCGGGAGGACGCCAGCAGGCAGACCTGCCTCCATCACACTGGCTCTCTCCCTCTGCCTACTGGTGCGTCTCCCTCTCTCCACCCGCAGCTGCAGCTGCTGCCACTCCCCTCTTCCTTTCCTACTACGCGAGCAGGAATAGGTTCAGTTCACAATGCGGATCAGCTACTTCGCCATTAAAATGTCCAGCAATTCGGGATTCCGAGCAAGTTAGTTCTAGCGTTCGGTGAGAGGAATACTAGATGTCGATATGGTCGAGGATATTAATTAGATTCCCGAGAGCGACAAGTGTCGGGAGATTGGGAGACAGTGTGAGTATACCTTTAGATATGCTCCCCTACTCGGCCTCTATCAATCCCTCTCTTTTACTCTGATTTCAGCGGGAGAGTGTCTTTTACTAGCACTCCCTCCACCGAGCAGTACAGAAAGCGGAATTTCCCCCGGAGCTCGGAAGAGCGACTCTTCCACCGGCAGCGGCGCGCGCTTGCTTGCTTTATCGCACTCTGTTTTACCACTCCGGCAGGGGGTGAGCTCACGGAGCGGTTACTCCGTGCGAATCAACCCTCGCTTCATTGATCAATTAGCCTTAGCGAGACAGAGGCTCGAGGCGTACTTTGATATTAGAAGCGATCATCCTACCAAAGGCGCGCTTTTGATTGAATTGTAGATTGCAGTGGTCTTGTTTCGCAGGTCTTTATTTCGAGCGCAAGTTATCGCAGGAAGGCTTGTTCCTTACCCTTTGAGGAATAAAGGAGATTTGAATGTAGTGAGCAGAAGAGCATACAAAGAGGATCGAGGTGGGAAAGAGCGCGGTCTATTCGGCGGGCGCATATCTCTGGATGAATGTGTATCTCATTGCGAGGGGCCACATATCATAAGCCCGTTGATATTGATCATTTTTCTCTTGGGCACGATTGTCTGGACTCTCTGGACCCTCTGCTTTCATTGAGCGGCAGACCGGCGGGGACAGTGGCCGCCGGTGCCGAGGAAGAGAGAGGGCGAAAGTGCGATCGCGTAAAGAGAGCTTTTATTTTGGTCGCCGGCCGGCTCTCCTCGGCGGTGCGCGCAAGTGCGCGGGGACATTTGACAATGAGGCTTTTTGCTCTCGCCGGTAAGAGAGGAGACTCGTTGCGGCGCACTACAAAGCGGTTCACGCGAGCCGCACGGCGCGACGGCGCACCCGAACAACCAACCAACCAACACGCCGGCTCCGACGAACAGCTGCTATTTCACCTGTTCGATATATTATTTAAATGGCTCACCTGCCGCGGCGGCGAGATGCCAAGATACCGCGAGATAAGACGCGCGTGCACGCGTTTCCTGCTTCCAAATCTCCCGGATATAGTTGCCGAGGAGAGTCGACGTATGCCAATCACCCAGCTTATCGCCAAAATCCCTCTTCTACGCTCGGTTAATAGTAAGTTTTTTAAAATTGAATTAAAGGTGACCAGGATCATCTACTTGAAGACGACTCTTCGATCGGTGCCCGCCATGATCGGACTCATCTTCGAGATATACTTGACCAGGTTTTCCCAGTCGACGCCGCCGCTCTGGTGGTTCCGTCTGCAGGTCTTGAACTGGCGGTAGCCGTCGCCGCCGCTCACCAGGAACGACGGCACCACGATCCGGTACCAGTCGTCCTCCACTATCGCCTCGTATCTCGGGATCTCGCACGCCCGGCACCTGTCAAAGTCATTTGCCTGGTTATTGCACAAGGGAGACTTCCACTTAGACACCACTCATCGACTGCGCTTCCAAAACTTTCAGCTTGATTTACGCACAAGTTACAGGCCCACGAATTAATCTATGAATTTTGTATTTCTTGGTGTACTTCTCGCAATTTAATGCGCCAAGACTCAAGGCAATCGATTCAGTCGTTCAGGATACATTACCTTATCTTCGCCTCGACGACGCTCCTGCCAGTTTCGGTATTGTTGTAGACGGCTTTCAACCCGGACCATATTAAGATCCCTTCGGTCTCCAACAACTGGTAAATAGTTTAATGAGTCAGTGATTATAATTGAATGCTTGTTGATTGAATCGCTGATTGAATTCCCATGGAGAACCTACTTCGAGGATGCAGCGGCCCTTTAACTCAAGGGTGTCCCACGTGTTCTCGAAGGGCTGGACGATCATGAGGTCTCCATAGCTGATATTGCCATCGTTCGAATCGATCGAGGCGCGAATCCCGCCGGGATTATTAGCCGCGACTGCAGCGTACGTCCAATACGTCTCATTTTCAGCCGCGTCCACGTACTAGAAAAAGGCAACTTGATTAATAGTCCTGCCGATTCTCCAATCAGTGAAATGCGTACCGCGTCGACCATTCCGTCCACTATGAAGTTGCCGAGATTGCACTCCTTCTGCCGGCACTTGTGGTCCAGGTAGACCCTCGTTTGGCCGATTATCTCCTCGGACTTCTCGTCGACGGCCTTCTTCCATGGCTCGAGTGCCTTCAGGAAGACTGGATCTGCAGGTAGAAGTACGCAAGTGGTAAGAAAAGAAGAATATCGAGTGATTATAATTGGAATTGTTTTTCATTAAGGGTTATTGCCTTCTTCGATGGATTGGTCCAGGAGGATCGGATTCCCATCCCAGTCGGCGACTTCCCCTTCCCCGTCGAACCAAACCGTTAGGTTGCCCAGGTACCTGCAGTATAAATAGAAGGCCCATTAGAGCCTACTCCCGTTCGATCGCCGCCCGTCGAAGGAGCAACTACTAACTTGGTGTACGCGGCAGCCTGGACTATTAATACTGTTCTATTCGTATCCTCCTGACTGACAACGACCGGATACTCGTCAGCGGGTACGTCGATGAACGGCGGCTTACCTGCGGGGCGCAGATGATCGTCAGGAATGTGTGTTATTTAATTAATGGGATAATGAAGACTGCAGGTTGTTTAAGTGTCGCACCGGAGTAGAGGAATGTGTGAGAATGTCCTCCGACGATCACGTCGATCAGCGGACACTTGGCAGCCATGATTCTGTCGCGGTCGAGGCCGCAGTGGCTCAGGACGACGATGATGTCGACTCCCTCAGCCTTGAGTCTTTCAGCTTCGTCATTCACTGACTCGACTTCGTCGAGGAATTTCAGTTTCTCCGTGTTGGCGATCAGCTGGTAATTGGTTTGGGCCTCGTTAGTCAATTAATGATGAGGATTCGCGGGGAGGAAAGAGGTGGGTCATACGAACATTGGTCGTCGAGAGAATGACTCCGATGACGCCGATCTTGACGCCGTTTCTTGTGATAATGGTACTGTTTTTGTAGAGACCCTGGGAGGAAGAGGATTTGATTTCTGAGAGTAATTGGCCGGACGAGTACTTGAGCGGAGAATCGTTTTTCTCCTCTCACCTGTAAAGTGGGCTCTTCCGAATCGTCGATATTGGTGACAACCACCGGGGCTTTGACCATCTTCAAGAACGGCACTAGACCCTCGATCCTATTATCGAACTCGTGGTTCCCGATAGTCTGCGCCGAGAAAAACAATTCACTCTAGAGAAACAAGCCGATCGTGTCAACGATAGAGCACCGAGGGGCCTTTTCCTGCCAATAATTATATTCCAGTCGCGGGCGTCCTTTCGGAAGTGACGCAAGCGAGCGTGATTCGGTATAATAGACCAGCGCTTTTAACGAGGACGAGGACGTGACAAGTGGATAGTACATAATATATAGTAAGAAGGAGATTTCGTTTCCTTGATCGTCGTACGCGCAAGGCGGCCCAGTGATTGCAGCAGACAATTATTATACCATGGCATCATGCGGCAGCATATTCATGAAGACGCCGGTGGCGTTCCAGCGATGAATGTTGTACCAGAGCGTGCCTTGGAAGTGGTCGCCGGCATTGAGGAAGACAGGGTTCGGCCGTTCCTCCAGTAATTGATTGACGGCCGTGGCAACCCTCGCGACCCCACCCACGCAATCCTTCTCCTCGCCCTTGCGACAGAGGCCCGACTTGGGCCCCGTTTGCTCGAACCTGCAATTACACTCTAGTCGATAAGTCGATAAATATCGGCGCCTTGCGCACTACTCCACTCCACTCCACTCCACTCCACTCGACGCTATTATCGTCCAGTCTAGGTCCCTGAGAGGTGGGCCTTGAGGCCCCGCTTTCTCCCTCGGATTACGCTCGCTCTCACCTACACCGAATCAATTGGAAAGACCTACCTGGCGTGGAAGTCATTCAAGTGGATCACCGAGAGCTCGAACAAGTCCGATCGCCCGGGATAGTATTCTCCTCGCCCTGTGAACGCCCAGGACACTTGCACGAGCAGTGGCAGCAGCGCAAGGGGATGCATCTTTCACCCCGTTACTCTTCTCGACGATTAATCGACTATCACTATAAGTAATCGAGAGAATGCAGAAAGCGATCGCTCGAGCCCGCTGCCACTCGGCTTATCGAGCACTTTTCAACTGAGCGGCTGCCGGGAGAGTATGCTATAATTTCGGAGGGGACTCGAGCTCGAGATTGGCCCCGGGGCCCGCGGATCTGATGAATCGGCCGGAAGACTTTGCCGCGCGTCGATTGTTGATTCCAAGCAACCCACCTGTAGTAACAGTAAGACTGTCGGCCGATTACTGCCTATCAGTACATGAACTCTCCTATCGCAGCTTCTCCTACCAGAAAAGTGTCCACGTGTCCCTATTATCAGGCTTCCCTGTCAGCGGCTCTTGACGACTTAGCCTGCACGCGCGAGAAATGGCGATTAATCCCATGCTCTTGTCAGTATTGTTTCTTCTTCTGGGAGAAGACGTGTCTTGGAGTGTCAATGATTGTTCGTTACCAGCTGCGTAGTTTAGTGAAATCAATTGGAATTTTAATAGCGCGAAATTGGAAGCGATACCGCATACGTATTAACTGGGCATTTGAAGAACAATTGACTAATAACAATCATCCTCATAAATTCCCTGGACAATCTATCACTTGTCCGTAGTGTGACTCTGTTAAAAATGTAATACAGGAACTTAATCGAATGAAATCTTATCAAACGCAATCTCCCTTGTGTACTGTTAATTACAGTCGGCAGTGGTACCGCTTGCGTCAAATCACATTGTGATAAGATAATCTACAATGTGGCACCTTTCTTCCTCTTGAGATTACATCTTCGAGGGGCTTGAAATGTCGCCTTGCTTAAGAAAAATGCAATGAAGAGAGACATTTTTTCCTGGACAATCATTTTTATTTATTGGAACGTCCGTACAGTGTTTCTCCCACTCCTATTGTAAATGAAGTATGAGAGGCTCGGGGGTGCAATGGTCTGCGGGGAATACCGGAAGGGTTGAGGAGGCTCCCTTGGAAATGCCAGTGCGAAACTCTCCTACCTGCGGCTCAGTCCCGCGGAATCCTTCGGACGATTGGTATCCCCAATTCTCCCTCCGGTTCTTCATTCTTCGTACAGCAGAGTGTAGTTTCTCGCTGCGCAGTTGAGGAAGTGTTAGATGTAACATAGTTGGTAAGTAAAAGGAACAAGTTTCTCTAGTAGCGAACCAGTGCAATTTAATATGACAGTGTGCATTGCTGCACTTCCATTGGATCCTTATGGGAAGAAGCTGAACTATCGTAAGTTCAGCAACTCAACCAGTTTCGGCGGCTCGGGCAATTGCTGAGCCAGCCGGCCGATTTCAGATTAGGCTTTCGGGTATCAGTGCACTCGGCCGCGCTACTCCGCACTGATTCCCGGCTCTTTTCCATTCATCCGATTTAATACTTTGACGGGGCCCGCGCGCGTCGCCGTAATCTTTACGACGCGACGCCGACACGTCGATAGAACCTCGCTGGCGGCAAAAAGTGCTCCGCATGCATAATACCATTGGGCCTATCGTCGAGTATGTGGAACCTGTTTTCGAGCCCCCTCTCCCGCGCTCTCTCTAATCTCGAGGATCGAGCCGGGGAAAAAAGTGAGCGGCGCGAAAAAAAAGCTCCTCGAGCGCAGTGATTGCGCGCGCTAATTATGCGAGATTGGAGATCGGCTAGATATATAGTAGGCGGGCGGGCGGGCTGGTGAGGTATCAAGCTGTTCTCGTGCGAACTGCGTGAGTACCTACCTAGGAGAGGGAGGCTCGAGTCCTGGCGAGTTGACAAGATGCGCTCTATATTGGAGAGGTGGCCCTGAGCTCCTTTAATAGTGGGCCACATGAACCATTAGAGTCGCGTTTCAAAGCATATGCCGCGTGGAAAACGAATGAGATTTTCCTGAATTACCGTGCCAGCGGGCGTGTCGGCAGTATTTTAGCGACTGCCTCGTCAAATTCTCCACAAGCGGAGCCTCGCGCGCTTCCTCAAGTATTGCGTGCGGTGCGGCGGCGGCGGTTTGGCGGGCCGTCGAGGGTTTGCTCAACAACGTGCGATGATCGATCACGAGGGATTAATGTATCGCTGGAGAAAGTCCATCATCTCTTTCGGACAAAGCTCCGCACTTGCGAAATAGACGTTCGACCTTGCCAGTCGTTTGTCAATTGGGACACTATACTCTTCCATATACGATCGCGAGCTCATTAAGAATGGAAGCCTCGAGTCTATCAGTATCGTCGGCGAGTTATCGCACGGGCTTTTTCGGTTAGCCCCAGCTCATCCGACCACTGTTTGTTCAATTGAGTCGAGCGGCTAATCTCGGCGAAATCTCTCTTTAAATCGTACGCCGCGACGCTCCTCTTCTCCGATTAGACTTACGCGCGCTGATGGGCCAGCAGTGAACCGAGTGGGTCTGATAGAGGGGCCGGCTGTCCAAGTAAATCCGTAATCAGAGCCGCGGGATTCGACGAATCGGAATACCGACGGTGAAGAGGAAGCCGCGCGGCGCGGCGCGGCGGTGGCTTGCGTAGCGTTTTGGTGCCGCAATCTCGGCTCAGTCCGTGCCGGTCGCTCCGCAAAATCGGTTCTCCTCGTTTCCGGCAAGTGCCAAGAGGCCGAGAGCGAAACCCGGGTCGCTTTGGCCGCTTCCGCGGGTAGTAACGCTGTGGGCCCTTGAGAGTTCAATGTTGGCAATTGGCGAGTGAGCTCCGCACCACCCCACGGCCAGCCTCCCCAACATCGCCCGGTAAACTCTCTTCCTCACTTATATCCCTTGACTCGCTCCATATTTATAGCCTCGCGAGGAGACAAGACGGCTTTCTTCATTTCTTCTTTCCGGCGCGGCGTGCGACCTAGTCAGGACCAAGACTTCCCTCGACTCGGGGAGGAGCCGCTGCTCCCACGTGTGCGAAACTAGAGTTGCATCTGCCGGAGAGAGAGAGAGAGAGCCAGACTGTCCGCCAGTTTGGTTCGGAATGTCGCTCGTAAAGCAACCTGCCGAGGAAGAGAAGCCGTCGCTTTGCCTTTGAAGAGGCGCGCTCGAGCGATAGAGGGTCTCGCGCGCACCGAGCGATAGAGAGCACACTTGTTCAAACGGTCAGGACGTGGCGAAGCCGAGTTTACCACTGACGCATCTTCATCTCGCTCTTGGCAGTCGCCGACGGAGATGTGTCTGGCAGCTACCAATCTCGGCAGCGCGCTCTTGCCGCTCTTGCCGCTCTTGCCATATAGCTGTCGCGCTTATACTCGCGCCGCCCTCTGCTAATTCAAGTAATCGCGGCTGCAATTGCCACTGGCCTAATTGACCTATCGGCTTATTTAGCACTGTCATTGTCTGGCGTATCGGCCATTCATTAATATGTGCACATTGCCAGCCTCGGCCTTGCCAGCTCTAGTGTCGAGTATTTATTACTAGTCAGGCCCGACACGCCAATAAGGAAACTCACATTTCTTCGATAGCGGCACACACACCAATCGGGCCTTATCACCTCAACAAGTACCGAGCCGCTATTGAATAGGAAACACGCAAGCGGAGCCATGCTCGCCATCCTGTACGCCGTTCTCTTCTGCGCCAGCGGGGTCCTGGCCAATCCCATCCCAAGGGAGAATGAGGCCTTCTCTCTCAGGATCGTTCACACGAATGACATGCATGCCAGGTAATGAAAGGTCCATTCCTCTGAAAGAACGACACCTTCAACTGCTCGCCAATTAGTTTTGATTAAGGAGAGCCGCTCGGCAAAGGAAGTGCGATGAAAACAGTTGACGTTTATTCTTGAGTCGCAAGTGGCACTCGTCGATCGGATGAGTGCTTTTAATTAGCGACTCAATATCTTATTGGTATTGGATGTCTTCTACAGACTGGTATCTCTGTCGCGTGATAACTTTCGTAATAGCGTCGAGGTGGGAGTGTACTAGTTCCTACGATAAGAGGAGGCCTGACATTGGGTACGTTTGTACTTGGGTTGGACAGGTTCGAGCAGACTTCCAAGTTGTCGTCGGCCTGCTCGAAGAACGACGCCAAGGATGGAAAGTGTTACGGAGGTTTCGGAAGGATCGCCACTCTGGTCCGCAATGCTCGGAGCGCGGACACTCCTGTTCTCTTCTTGAATGCCGGTGACACCTACCAGGGTACCATTTGGTTCAACGTCTACGGGGCGGAGATCGTCACCAAGTTCCTCAACATCCTCGCACCGGACGCCGTGGTAATCCTCCTCTTCAAAATTCTCCTTGAAAGAAAGCAACTGTGTGGTTGTTTGTGGAAAATGAGTAAAGCGGGGCTTGTTACGGGGCGAGATCCTTTTATTGCTCTCCGTTTCCGGAACTCGGCCAAACGTAGACATGCAGGCTAAATTCGATAAGTCGGTTAAACAAGCGCTCGACAGCCGCTTTGATCGCTCTCGCTACTCCTCGATTTATTAGCATCGAGGAGCACTCCGGCGATTGAAAGTCACTCGAGTGGAGAGGGAGGGTCATTGATGGCCAGACTGTTCGTCCAATTGGTATGGATTGCTCTGGAGCCGATGGACCCCTCGCACTCGAGAGTTATTCGGTCGGGAGGCTTTCTCCAGAGCGAGCCGAACATCAAACCATTACATATGTAGTGTTCTTCTACTCGAGTTATTAACGTCTAGTGGTGTTGATCGACTCTCTATCCGGGTGTCTCTTGTCATTCAGAGTTTGGGTAACCACGAGTTCGACAATGGGGTGAAGGGTCTCCTGCCATTCCTGAGCGGCGCCCAGTTCCCGGTAGTCACCGCTAATCTCGACCTGAGCAAGGAGCCCGAACTGGAGAAATCGAAGCTGAAGAAGAGCACGATTCTGACGGTGAACGGTGTGAAGGTCGGCGTGATCGGTTACCTCACGCAGGAGACTAAGATCATCGCTTCGGCGGGGGAGGTGATCTTCAAGGATGAAGTGGCGAGCATCAAGGAAGAGGTGAAGGCTCTGAAGGCTCAGGGTATCAATATCCTGATCGCCCTCGGACACTCGGGATACGATATCGATAGGAAGATCGCCCGGGAGGTGGAGGATATCGACTTGGTAATCGGTGGTCACACCAACACCTTCTTGTACACCGGGAAACAACCGGACATCGAAGTGCCGGAAGGACTTTATCCCACGGAAATTGTCCAGAAGAGTGGAAGAAAGGTGTACGTGGTTCAAGCTTACGCTTACACCAAGTACCTCGGTAACTTTAATGTGGCCTTCGACTCGAACGGTGAAGTCTCCAGCATCAAAGGCAATCCGATTCTTGTCGACAACACCGTAGAACAGGTGAGTAAGCCTAAAGGGGACGATAGTAAGACCGATAGTGGGTCAGTTCCTTCTTCACTGATTCACTGATTGACTGATCGCAGGCGCAAGACGTGTTGGATGAGCTGGACAAAATGCGAGGCAAGGTCGATGAGGAAAGCAAGAGAGTCGTCGGGAAGACCCGAGTCTTGCTGGACGGCGACAGCAAGTCCTGCAGACGGCAAGAGTGCAATCTGGGAAATTTAATCACCGACGCCATGATTGATTATGTAAGTGCAGAGAGAAGCATGGGACTCTGCTGGCACATATAGTTTTCATTCGATTCTCGCAATTCCTTCACAGTATGCTCGTACGTACCTTAGCAAGGAGGGTTGGTCGGACACGGCTATCGCAGTCCATAATAGCGGAAGCATCAGGACTTCCATCGGCAGAAATAATGAGGACAAAGTAATTGTGTTATTTGAACGTAGTACTCGACAGAAATAATCTAGCTGGCCCGCGTGTTTACGAGAGTTATTCTGAAACCAGATCACAGCGGCGGATGTTACCAGTGTCTTGCCTTTCAACAACATGCTCCAGAGGGTGAACTTGACTGGAGAGGAGATCCTGGAAGTGTTGGAGTGGAACGTGAAGAGTTTGGAGCTGAACTCGACTTCCAATCTTTTCGGAGCATTTTTGCAAGTCTCCGGATTGCAGGTGAAGCATTCTAGTAACTTAAGCAATTCTTTTCCAGAAGAAAGATGCTTCTTTCACGTATATCTTTCGCGCCGCTTAGATCGTCTACGACTTAGAGCGTCCAAAGGGTTCGAAGGTCGTGTCAGTTTTCACCAAGTGCGCAGCCTGCCAAGTTCCAGAATACCACCAGTTGGAAAAAGAGGAAACCTACAACGTCCTGATGCCAGATTTCATGCTCGGCGGAGGAGATGGCTACGATATGCTCAAGAACCGCACAACCTTTAACATAGGTAATTTTTAGAATGACATCAGCTCCATTTATTGATTCAACACATTCAAACATTCACACATTTATTTGCGGTCGTTCAGGTGTGACTACCGCTCAGGTGGTTACGGATTACTTGAAGATACACAGTCCCGTGCATCCCAGTGTCGATTGGAGAATCAGTTTCGCCGAGCCTGAGGACACAACGGGCGGAAGTAGCAGTATTCAAATCAGCAGCATGTTGGTCTTGCTACCTGTAATTTGGCAAATGCTGATGGCTTAATCGAAAGTGGAAAGTGTTTTTCTATCAACTTTAGGCATCTAGATAAGATTTCTACTCCTGTTTTTCATTCGTGCGTAAGAAATTCGGGCAACACTACCTCATTAATAATATGCCGAGAACATGTACGGCCTCAGACCTTAGGTACATCAAACCGGTTCCCTTGAACGGCATAATAGCGCTTGAGCGTTTCGATAACTTCACACATCTCGAGACATGGGCGCGGTGCATTATCGTACAATACGCGAACCATGTGCAACAGGTCCTTTATAATATCTGACGTATCGACGGAGTGGAGTGAAGACTGGGCGGCATTCGTAAAGTACAGATTGAATTTTCTCAGTGCCTTGGCAATCGTGTTTCGTTTGGCTGAACTTGCCACTAGGACCTAGGAAAGGAGGAAATTGTTTGACGGCGTTCTTTTTAATCATTGGTTGTCGCAAAAACATAGACTTACTTTGTACGACTTAATGTCTTGGTACAAAGGCCAGTCCTCTCGGCACGGCACGCAGCCGCAGAAGAAGAGATACTGAGTTAAAAGATGTTTTTGCCGCGAGGTTTTTCGTGAAAGGGCATAGCATTGGCCATAACCGCCCAGTACCTGGAGGTAAACCGATTTTTCTATTTTATTTCGATGTTTATTAAAAACACTACGAGAGTTGCGTATATGTACCTGCTGACCCTTCTCGATTGGATAGAGCGCACGAAGAATAACGTGCCCAAACGCATCTGTTTGATCAATATTACTGTCGCAAGAATGATTGAGTAAACTCAAAAATGGCATTACTACCATACCGCGGTCGTGGGAAGTCAAGTCTAGCTCCTCGCAATACTATAAATTTGTTAATTCTCAAGGTAATAAATCTAATCATCCAAAAGTTATGGGAACTCATAAAACTTGAGAGCAATTGATACGTACACTGTGCGCATTACTTGGGACCATCTCTTGATGCCTCAGTATAAGCGCCCCAACAAATAAACCTGCATCACCATTTGTGTCATCAAGTAAAGTTTGATCGGGACATAGTGATATGAAGTATACAAATGTAGAAGCGTCAAATGCCCGTCGTAAAATGTCCATACCACTGCGTTTCTCAGTATTCGTGACTAAGCTATATACACTTCTATACTGATCACTGTGGTACACGCCTTTTGAGAAACCCTTAGTGCGCATATCTATGAAGCACAACTTGATTATCTTTGTATATATTTCTCTCTGGATGTTTACAAACTTGGGCAACTTACCAGTATGATTATCCACCTCTTTCATGATTTTCATTAAATTCTGAACACCACCACTTCTTCTAATAGCTAGGATAGTTAGTCTAATGGTCATCAGATCTATTTTAGTATAGCCACAAGTATTCAGATAAGGAAACAATGGGCATTCTATGTCATGACTCGCTTCCCAATCAGCCTTTTTACATTTCTCCGAACAATACATAGCACCTGGACATGAATCGCAAGGTACCATGCTCCAACAAACTTCTAAACAGTGGAAGCAGTGGGTCCAAACATTGCTCGCGTTCAAGAGCATGGCATAGGGTTTCTCTACTGCAAGAATTTCTCCTGGTTCTATGTTTCTTGTAGCGACAACGTGTCTGCCATATTCCTTATTGTACTCTATGGCTACTGCGTCAGAGGCACATGGTATTTCAGGATTTGGCTTCTCTATTACAGGAAGGGATTGTTTGAACAAATGGGATTGATTGTCTTCCTCTGGCACCTCCTTAACTAACTCATTAATTTTATCACATAACTTTGTACGCTTGGATTCATTGATGGATATTCGGTTCATCCAGCACTTTGCTTCGTCTATGGCATCGTCCAAGACAGAGTTTTTTAAAGCAGCCAGACATTCGATTTTTCTTAGGTATAATTTACTCCTTAAGGAGTCCGGGTAGTTCAAACCGATGGCTCGCTCAATATCCAACAAGCATTCA
Organism: Crossocerus cetratus; assembly: GCA_963675795.1. Lineage (NCBI taxonomy): Eukaryota > Metazoa > Arthropoda > Insecta > Hymenoptera > Crabronidae > Crossocerus > Crossocerus cetratus. The sequence continues at coordinate 501,311 of OY776664.1, forward strand.
ACATACTTTTTCATTTTGTAAAGGACTGCGGATCTATTGGCAAAAGCCAGTGCCTGATCCTGAGATCCCACTGAAGCATTCGCTATACTCTCAGAATACAACTTGAATACTTCAAGGTACTTTTCTTTGCTCCAGGAACCTGATTTATAGAGTTCATTCCCCTTGAGCCGTAAAGCTGACGCCGACTCGGGAACTTTGAGCCCTGGCAACAGGAACTGCGGTTTATACCCCATCATCCGCCACAGTTTCATCATAAGAATAATGCGGTCGTCGTACGTCTTAGCCGCTTTAAGAACAGCAGCTTGCAGCTCAGCACTCCCGTACATATTACATAGTATCGCGTAAAATTCATCCCACACCAAAATCTCCATTTTGCTGTAGGGAAAACTTGCCGACTGATCGTAGGACTAATCTATATATATATTGTTTTATATATAGCGTCTTCTCCACTCGACGCTTAGCGCCGGCAACTCAATTCAAAAACGGATTTCTAGTTGAGAATCTAAAACTATAAAACTTCATTTTCTATAACGTAACTTTCCATCAAAGCAAGAACAACTACCCACCAGTACGTCTATACACTGACTCTCAATAACTACGGATAAACTTTAGAAGGACATTGTCAATTCCGTGCACAGTATAATACTCACAGTCACAGTATAGACAGATATCTTGTGGTAGAGCACTCTGAGGGTGCAGTCCACTTATCGCCCGGGAGCTCGCGAGCCGTTCCACATACAGATCAATACAGTTACAAGATCGTAGTTGGCGTCATACATGACGTCACTGTCGGCACGGTCGTTGGACATTTTGGCGCGCTTTACGAATGCGGGAACGAAGAAAATTGAAAGTGGAAAACAAATTGAAAGCATCGGCTCAGTAATCTGCATAAATATGGATATAATATTCTCAATTTTCAATGCTGAAAGGAATGAGGAAGTGGATGAGATTCTGGTGTCAGCAGCAGATGTGGAAAGAGCACACATTGGTTGATAATACTTTTATTCATACTTATATTTTACATATCGCGGTTATGTATCGCGCAAGGTTTGATTAGATATACTCAATTGCGTTTCGCGGAGCTCAATCAATTGTCATCAAAGGAACAAATCCACTGCTGCCTCGACTAGCAAGAATCTCGCAGTAACTCAATATATCCCTAGGGCTTAGGGATATAATTTCGAGTTGATCGATCCACCATCTTCTGCGATATGACATGCATCCGAAGAAGCAGGATTCTTTCAAGATTGGTCCATTCTTGGAAAGTTCCCTTAGCTTCCCCGCCAATCCTTTCGATGCGCTTCGGTTGAAAAGCAGAAAGCTAAAATCGAATTGATGAAATTGGTGAAGGTATGAGGTGCTAGGGACATCTATCGCGCTGCAGGAGGATAGGTTGCAGCTCTGCGGGTGGAACTTGCTCGTAGATAGCTTCATCGGCGGTCAACATCTGTTCCATGTTCCATCACGCATATAAGACTAAGCTATGTTCGTTTCCGCCTTATGGCCATAGATCTCAGTCGCTCTCTCATTGTGAGGATCAGTGAGGATATTCTCTCAAATGAGTAGAAGATTCTCTGATGTCGTAACTAGCTGTTGCCCTGACGAGAGCCTCGAAGGAACGGACGTGGACGTAGCCGAACTCGCTCTAGGTGAGTGCCAATTGGAAAAGAAGAAGCTTCTCGTTGAGCGTAATGACACATCAAGCTCCAATAACAAGTTGAGAAAAATGGATTCGTCGGATAGACTTATCATCTCTTCCCCGTCCACTGGCTCATCTATTACTCCTTTCCGTCGGCGTACTCTCGGGAGAGGCTTTCTGCCCCGTGGAACTTGTCATTCACGGGATTAAACTCGTCGGGGAAAAGTATCCTCTGCGTAGATCGAACAGTATTATGTGAAAGTCTCCGGGGTTTCGATGGCACCTGCATAGCTGCATTACGTCCGCTGTTCCTTTTTCCGGAGATAATATTACGCATTATCGCGTACTACTCCCGCTTGCGTTACGTCCACGCGTACGCGTCCAAGTCGTGCTTGCGGATATTGCCGACATTTCGAGAGACTAGAACCGCATCTCATTCCTCACCGCACCCGAACCTTTCCGAGGCCCATTGTTTTCGAAATCAAACCTTACTGGTTTTCAACGTGCCGTCTAGATTTCTCGTAAGTCGATTACTCCGATTACTCGATTACAACGACGAATGAGTTAAAGAGTGCTTGGAATAATTAAGTGACTCCAATAGATTATTGCATGTGCCTTTCTGCATTTTAGGAAATAGTTTGATGGCGAGGGTAGAGTAAAAACAGATCAGGCGAAATGGAAGGCCCACTTCAAATAAAAGACTCTGCTGCGAGCGTGGAAGAGCCAATCAAGTTGGAAACGCAGGTACAGAGTCCTGCGAACAGTGAGAGAAGCGGTGGTGATGCATCACCACCGCCCAACTGTAGCATCTGTCTTGGGAAGTTGGTCAACACTTCCTTCACAGACAATTGCCTCCACCAATTCTGCTTCACCTGCCTGCTACAGTGGTCCAAGATAAAGACCGAATGTCCTTTGTGCAAGCAGACATTCAAGTCTATAATACACAATGTCAGGTCGGAGGAAGATTACGATCAATACCACTGTCCGAGAGAGATAGCGCCGCAAGTACCCCAATCCCAAGTTATGGCATCTTTTGACCTCAATTTTGAAGTCGACGGCCACTTTGATGTTGGAATCCGTAGATTCTTCTATAGGTAGGGTGAATTCTGCTTTGCCAATTCTCTTGGCCAAGAACAGACATGCATTGAGTTTCTTTTTCGCAGGACCACGATGACTGGAAGTCGTAGACCGAACTCGGTTCTAAATCCCGAACTCGTTGCCCGAAGGGAACAATTACCGAGCATCGCGCCACAAGTATCGCGCGAAGAGCGTCACCGACGACGAACGAATCCTTTTGATTACCGGCGTACGGTCTATAGGCATGGAATTTGGTCGGCCCCGCTTCCGGATATGTTCGGTTGCTTTCGAGAATGCAGTGCCGAATATTATCGGTCAGTACCAACCTAACGAGATCATTCTAACTAACACCGAGGGAAACTCTTTGTTATTATCCGATGAATGTTTTATAGACGAGTGCCTAGAGAATTGAATCGACTGATACCTTGGTTGACCAGGGAGCTGGAGGTATTACTTAGTAACAGTGCCTCTCACATAGCATATGTTCTCAATCTTATACTAGAGGGTCTCACCCAGTACGATATCAGAAGCTCGGAATTCCGAGACCTCGTACGACCGCACTTAGGCGTCGATACAGAGCACTTTGCGCACGAGTTGTACACTTATGCTCGCAGTAACTTCGACTTAGTTGGATATGATGATTCCGTAACTTATTTGCCGCAAGGTTCGTATAATGCTTTCAAGAAAGTTGATTCGTCTAATTGATTTGCGCGAATGATATTTCAATTTATGTTGCAGGCCTTTCGAACGAATTAGTGTCCTATGCAGCTTCATCACCATTAAGCAGCAGCAGTAGCTCCGATGATTCCAGCATACGGCTACTCGATGATAGCATACAATTGGCCCTGAATTCAACAATGCCGAATGTAGGACCACATTCGATTAACATGCCTGGTTGGTACTTAGTATGCAATAGGGAGCGTCATTGTCCCTTTGTTATAGATCATTGGAACTCCTAGAACAATTTACGACGTTTCTGCTACTTACAGGTCCCAGCACAATCGTCCAAGCATTCGCGATCGAGCCACCAACCAATGTACCGGATGTACTGGTGATTTCTAGTTCGAGTTCATCATCGTCGGACGACGAGTGTGAAGTGGTCGGCTATGTGAAACCACGGCACGAACGTACGCCAGAAATCATCGAACTGTCGTCTTCAGACCCCGAGGAAATAAGTTCCATTCCAAACCCTCCCAAACCATACCATGCAAAGTAAGCACAGATTTGAAGAAATACTCGCTTGTAAATTTGTTTCGAGATGGCAATAAAGATTTTTCACTCCAGACATTGGGCCAGGGTGCTGTCAGTAATCAGAAGTTTTGCCGAACCGAGTACTTCCCATGCTGGAGAGAGAGGAGCGAACCCCGTGGACGGTCCCGATACTCTGGCCTGTAACAATACCGATTCCGAGTGCGGAGTTACATGTTCGAAGAAGAGGATTCAGAATCGAATTTGGTCAAGCTCGGACTCGAGCTCCGACTCCGATTCCGACAATTCATGCAGTTGGAGACGGGACAGATGTCGGTACTGTCACGGTAATCGTGGCAAGAAATCGTCCAAGCGGAATACCAATTCGAAGAAGCACGATACGAGATGCCATGCCCGAGGAAGTAAAAATCGCTCGACTTCGGGAGAAAGTCAACCGAGGAAAAGTACTCTTCGAAGTGCAAAGAGAAGGCTGTCGAGCAGTAGCCGCTCGAGGTCGCCGGAAGTGTCACGCAGTAGCGCGCGTTACTCCACGAGGGGAACAGTGCGCGTGAGGAAAGATCTCGTGAAATCCCAAGATAAATACACGGACGACGAATCATCGAGTAGTGAGAGTAGCACTCACGACACCATCGGCGAGATGAACACGTATGCAGTAAGGAAAACGAAGAGAAAGTATATAAGTAGTTCGAGTGAATACGACGCGGACACAACTGAGAAGCCGAGACGATTGAGATCGGTAGTGGAAAGGGTTGTGAGTAAAGAATCGAGTGAATCCTCAATCGGGAGCAGATCTTCTTCAGCAATGGATCTCTCGCGACAAGCAGCCTCTTCGTCAAGATCCAAGACAAAAGGGACGATCAAAAGCAGTTCGGACTCCGATAACAATGATAACAGGCCAAACAGCCAAAATAGTAACTACTCTAGTAACTCACAAGCAAAGAGAAAACAAATCAAGCACAAAGACAGATACCGAAGTAAAGAGCGAAAGTATTCCGCTAGTAAAACCTTGGTCAATGCCCAATCGAGTTCAAGTATGGCCGGTGCGACAAGTTCTACACTCCTAAAGCATCTTACCAATTCGACCACGAAACATTCCGACTCCAAAAGTAGTTCAAGCTCCAAAGGGAAACACAAATCCCACAAAAGTCACAAAGAATCCAAGCATAGAAGATCCCCGCACATACTTAAATTAAGTCCCAGAAAACGTGCACGATATGTGCGCTCATCTTCCAGCTCAGACTTTGAATGAAATTGTACTGTGTTCTCGCAAACTAACAATGAATAGTCTTCTTCGAAGTGCTCCCCGTTAAAGCTTACAAAATAATTGGTAAATAATATCAATGCATGTTATTTGTTGGACATCGTCACGACACGTTGTTCATCGCGGAATGGTGATATTTGATTTGATTCCTCTGTTCATTGTCGAAACAAAGAAAGGCTTCCACTTTACTTGTTCCACAGCGGACGCGATCTGCTATACGTTTGAGAATGTAAATTGTATATTTGTCGTAAAAGGACATTTGTTTCATGAATTGATGTTCGCTACTTACCTGAATTTATCTGACAGCAAATGCGGCATGTCTCTGCACGAATCAAGTTCCCAAAGAACTATTGTAAATATATATGTATCGTATAAGCGAATAATTTAATTAAGCTTTAAAGAATACAGTATCTTTTACTAACTAGGTAGACCTAGAAGAATTATACATACGCCCATTATAGATTATGGAACCATGGTTGTTTGAGGAGCAATGTCAGTTGAACCACTTTTCTTTTGCCTTGAAACAATTTTTATGAAATAAAAATGCCTTTTATTACAAAAGGTTTTCTGAACGACTTAAATAATTACATATAGCATACTCCATCCTGTACATACAACTATAATAACCGACCGCTACGAAAAGTGCACACCTTGTGCGTTGAAGGCATGGAGAAGGCTGAAACAAAAAGTATTTGTAATATTTATACGAGAGACAAAATATGAACACTAAATTCTTTGGAAACTAAGCCGTATAGTACCTCATGAAGTCGTCGATGTCCATACTCCTTGCTCGTTTATTTTCCGCTTCGGCCGCTACCAAGACGCTATTCACTAGTTCCTTCATTGAGAAATCCTCGGGTATCGTCTTATTATTAAGGCTGCAGTGAAGTTTATAATTCTTCTCCAACATGGTCAAAACTGCAGTCTGTTTAAACGACGCTGACAAAGTTTTATTTTTGCGTACAAACGCGATTCTAGTCAAACCATCCCACTCTTGATAGTTGATAGGAGGTGGAGGGTTTCTTGGCTCAATTCTCACTACGTTCGACTCGACTTTCGGCGGAGGCCTGAAATTATTCTTCCCAACTTTCATCAGCATGTCCACTCGTGCGAGGAGCTGAGTATTGATACTCAGTCTGCAGTACAACTTATCACCCGGCTTTGCTACCAAACGTTCCGCAAACTCCCTTTGGAACATGAGTACTGCGCATCTGAAGAAAAGAATGTCAGTATCAACTGTAACTATCAATGTTCATCAATGGCAAACTGTTTCTCACCGAAATAGAGGCCTGTGCAAGAGTAATTTGAAGACTAGAGGAGATGATATTTGGTAGGGCACATTGGCCACGCATAGGTCGAAAAATGGTAGGTCAGCCTTTAGCACATCTCCTATCTGTATCTGCAGCTTCGACTGATAATGGGTCCCTTGAACTCTTTTCTGTAACTCGGCTACCATTCTCGGATCAACCTCGCATGCCACCACCTTCTTAGCTTTGTCGAGGAGCTTCACCGTCATGTTTCCTGTACCAGGACCAATCTCGAGGACTACATCGGTTGGTCTGAGAGCAGCTTTCTCCACCATACTTTGAATAATCAATGGATTCTTGAGGATATGTTGTCCAAAATCCTTATTGAACTGGATCCCTGCAATAATTTCCAGCTCAATTCCAAGTTCCCCTCATAGGTTATCAAGACGATACAATCCTGTCAAAATAAAGCATACCCTGCTTTGCCACTTCCTTATGGACTCGGGAAGTTACTCCCGAACGAACTTTCGGCATGTTGCTTGGATCCTTCTCTACTATTTACAATAAGAAGGCATTTATAAATGAAGTAAACAAACTAATTGTCACGTGTCAACCATCGCGGTTGCTGCGGACACAGTATAGACATAACCAGTAGGGTCACTCGGCGTCGGCACCTTTGATCTCGGTGAAGCCGAAATTGGCGGCGCTGCGAGCGCTGCGGAGAGCGATGGCCAATGATTTGCAAAGTATCCGCTAGGCACCACTAGTTCGCAAGTCCGGCGAAGCCGTTCCCCCTCGGCCCGCTTGCTACTTGCCAGCGAACCGCGGCCACCACCCCCTCGACCCCGCTCGCCGCTTGCCAACGAGCCATGGCCAGAGAACCCCCTCCGCCCAGCTCGCCGCTTGCCAACGAGCCGTGGCCAGAGCACCCCCTCGACCCCGCTCGCCGCTTGCCGTCGAACCGTGGCCAGCACCCCCTCCGCCCCGCTCGCCGCTTGCCCACGAGCCGGGGCCAGAGCACCCCCTCGGCACCGCTCGCCGCTGGCCGACGAACCGTGGCCAGAGCAGCCCCTCGACCCGCTTGCCGCTTGCCGACGAGCCGTGGCCAGAGCACCCCCTCGGCCCCGCTCGCCGCTTACCTACGAGCCGTGGCCAACTGAAAGAAGATCGTCATGCCCCTGGTGGCTGGCCAGAGAAACGATGGCCATCCTAATCTGATCGTGGCTTCACGAAATCGGCCGAGTGACCCTACTGGTTATGTCTATACTGTGGCTGCGGATCGTGTTTCCCATCGTGTTTCCCACAGCGTCCCACGGTATCTATACACTTGAAGGGATGAATTCTGATTGGGTCGATTGACGCTCGAGGCGCTGCAGTCGATTTGAGAATTGGGGCCATTGGGGCGGGCGGGGACGCTCGTCTGTGTTGGACATCAGCCGTGGTTCAAGGTGGTGGTGGCTCAACTGGGCTCAACCACGGCAAGCAAGCTGTGCATCCTGTGCATTAACCGATTGTTTATTTCCTAGTGGAAGGAAAGTGGAAAGGTGCGAGAGGGAATCTCAATCTCCCTATGCTTGAGTGGAATCGGAAGGTTTAAAGGAGGCGATCGCAGCGAGCGAGCAAGGGCGTAAGCTCATTATGGTGCGCAGTGACAAGTAGGTGCAATTCCATCTTCGGTATCCGTGTAGGTTATTGACTGGCGCGACGACAACGATTCCCGTCGTCTAGCGATTAGGAAATCGATTGATTATCTATGAGCGCACCAGCTGGGGAATACCGTGTAATTAATAGGAGTTAGGGCTGCTCACAGTATGCGTTCTAGGGATCGCCACCACAGACGACGCTCTCGCTCGAGATCGAGGTCCCGGTCCGGTACACCCGAGAAGAAGCGACGGCGGTCACGAAGCAGAGATCGAGAGCGCGAAAGGGACAAGGGAAGGCACAGGGAACGTAGAAGTCGATCTAGGGACCGGCACAGAGAGCGAGGCGATCGACAAGAACGTTCGGAGCGGGAGCGCGATCGAGACAGAAAAGGGTATTGTGTGATTGATTGATTTAGATAGTTTCCTACTTGCAATTCTTCTGTATGCCTAATTAATCATCACTCTTCTCGGTCTACTAGTGGAGACAGTAAAGAAAAGCGTCTTACAGGCTCAAAGTCCTCAAGGTCTGGCAAAGAAAGGTCCAACAGGTCAAGATCCAGGGATAGAAAGGAAAAGGAGAAAGGTGACAATGACGAGTTACCCTTTGACCACACTAAACTGGACAAGGTGAGAGATACGTCGCTAAGAAGCAAGTCATGGATATACTAATGGAGATGTACGTTTATACAGGAGGAGGAGCAGAAGCGATTGGAGTTGGAGATGCAGAAAAGAAGAGAGAGGATAGAAAGGTGGAGGGCAGAGAGAAAAAAGAAAGAATTAGAGGCTACCAAGAAAGATGGTAAGACATCCATATTAGCAAATCTTCAGCTGCCTATGAAAAAATGGTCCCTGGAAGATGACAGTGACGAAGAGACTCCCGTTGTTCAGAACACCAACAAGGAAATCAAAGAGGAAGGTGATGTAAAGGAGGAAATAGAGGAGCCCAAAGAGGAGGAGAAGCAGGGGGAAGATGAGATAGACCCATTAGATGCCTTCATGGCTGAGGTAAATATTGTACATAAACTATTACTGGTTCGGACATACACGTAATCGCTAATGAAACAAATCTATTTCGCTACTAGGTTCAAGAAGAGGTACGGAAAGTCAACAAGGTTGATAATAAATCATCATCCAAGAGCACAAACAATGGCACAGGTGCTGGAGGAACACAGACAGGAGGTGTGGTGATAGTTACAGGAGTGGCAAAGAAGAAGGTGCAAAAGCAGAAGGGCGAACTGATTGAGCAGAATCAGGATGGATTGGAGTACTCGAGCGAAGAGGAAGGCGAGAATCTGCACGAAACAGCTGCCGGTATCGCAAACAAGCAGAAACGAGAGTTGGCTAAAGTCGATCATGCCGCGACCGAGTATCAACCATTCCGAAAGTCTTTCTATGTCGAAGTACCTGAGATTGGTGAGATTTTCTCCACTAATACACCATTAGCTCATTTAATTTGGTGCTTGCAATAGATCTTCATTCTCTATAATTACAGCCAGGATGACACACGAGGAAGTGGAAGTCTATAAAGAGGAGCTGGAAGGAATTCGGGTGAAAGGGAAAGGTTGTCCAAAGCCGATTAAATCCTGGGCGCAGTGTGGGGTAACGAAAAAAGAACTAGAAGTATTAAAGAAGCTCGGGTATGAGAAGCCAACACCAATTCAGTGCCAAGCCATTCCAGCTATTATGTCCGGCCGTGATTTGATAGGAATTGCAAAGACTGGCAGCGGGAAAACGCTGGCATTCTTATTGCCGATGTTTCGACATATTCTCGATCAACCCCCCTTGGCCGACGGGGACGGTCCGATAGCATTAATAATGACGCCAACTCGAGAATTATGCATGCAGATCGGCAGAGACTCGAAAAGGTTCACCAAATCCCTCGGATTATCTCACGTTTGTGTCTACGGTGGTACGGGTATATCAGAGCAAATCGCCGAACTAAAGCGGGGTGCCGAGATTATAGTGTGTACGCCGGGAAGAATGATTGACATGCTCGCTGCGAATAGCGGCCGAGTGACCAATCTACGTAGAGTTACCTACGTCGTCCTGGACGAAGCCGACCGGATGTTCGATATGGGTTTCGAGCCGCAAGTCATGCGGATTATGGAGAACGTCCGTCCGGATAGGCAAACCGTCTTGTTCAGCGCTACTTTTCCTCGACAAATGGAAGCACTAGCTCGAAGGATACTAACTAGACCGGTGGAAGTACAAGTAGGCGGCAGATCGGTCGTTTGCAAGGAGGTCGAACAACACGTAGTGGTACTCGAAGAAGACCAGAAGTTCTACAAGCTTCTAGAAATACTTGGCCATTACCAGGACAAAGGATCGATTATTATATTTGTCGATAAGCAAGAGAATGCAGATACCTTGCTGAAAGATCTTATGAAAGCTTCCTACTCGTGCATGTCGTTACACGGCGGTATAGATCAATGTGATAGGGATTCGACGATATTAGATTTCAAAGCAGGACGAACAAAACTACTTGTCGCTACGTCAGTTGCTGCACGAGGTCTGGACGTGAAGCAGCTTGTGCTCGTGATTAATTACGATTGTCCGAACCACTATGAAGACTACGTGCATCGGTGCGGCAGGACAGGAAGAGCAGGGAATAAGGGATACGCGTACACGTTTATTACCCCTGAACAGGAGCGCTACTCTGGTGACATCCTTCGCGCTCACGAATTAGCTGGTGTCCCCGTGCCCGACCCCCTTCGTCAACTCTGGGAGGCTTACAAGGCGCGTCAAGCGGCTGACGGGAAGAAAGTACACACGGGAGGTGGATTCAGTGGGAAAGGCTTCAAGTTCGACGAATCCGAAGCTGCTTTGGCCAACGAGAAGAAGAAATTCCAAAAAGCCGCCCTCGGACTACAGGACTCCGACGACGAAGACATTGAAAACGACATCGATCAACAGATCGAGAGTATGTTGGCACCGAAACGGACTGTACGCGAAATCGCAAGGCCTTCCGCTGCGAATCTCGCTATTCCTGGACAGCCAGTGCCTAGTGCAACTGACAAACTGGAGCTTGCAAGAAGGTTGGCATCCAAGATCAACATAGCGAAGAACTTGGGCGCGGAAGCTAAGGGTGCGACGCAGCAAGCGGCAGAAGCTATTCTTAAAGGAGCTGGCCCGACAAATCTAATAACAGCGAAGACAGTCGCGGAGCAATTGGCTGCGAAGCTCAACACCAAGTTGAATTATCAACCGCGCGAAGAGGACCTCGTCGAAAGCGATGCCGAGACCGGTGAGCAGACCTTCCGCAAGTATGAGGAAGAACTCGAGATCAACGATTTCCCTCAACAAGCGAGGTGGCGAGTCACAAGCAAAGAAGCTCTCGCGCAGATCTCCGAGTACTCGGAAGCGGGTCTTACTGTTAGGGGAACTTACATTGCGCCAGGGAAGGCACCGCCCGAGGGAGAGCGAAAGCTATATCTTGCTATTGAGTCGACTAGCGAATTGGCAGTGAGTAAAGCTAAAGCAGAGGTCTCCCGGCTGATCAAGGAGGAACTAATTAAACTTCAAGCGTCTGGAGCTCACACTGCGTCCCGCGGCAGGTACAAAGTTTTGTAAGTCAAACCGGCCGACAATCGTCTGAGTCCAGCGATGATAGAAATTTATTATATTTACAACTGACGATACAACAGATTTGTCGGCGTGAAATCTGGTTTCACACAGACATTAGATACACCGATATTGTCCGTACATCTGTAGCATGTACAGGACTCTCCAATCTTATACAATTGTACAATATAAGCTCGCAGCAGGGGGATATGCTGCTTAATGAAATGCGTCCCAATTATTTCATCCACCTGTTACCTCGCTCGATAGTTTTTCTCTCTATAACAATGTAGGTTGAATGGTAACTTAGTCGACTTTATTTACAATATACAATGAGCAACACGATTACTGCGTACATCTCTTTGCACATCTTTGATCTACTTCTTTCTCTTTGGCAATAGAAAATCGTGGTTAAAAAATACACTCTACCTCTATGATTACGACGTAGGCACTAGAAAAATCACAGACACGAAATCGGCGATGTCACACGACAATGCCAGTAGGTAAATCCTTAGCACCTTTCCGGGAGGGATGGGCGGTGGCGAGTAGTGAATAAAGCTTCGTCGCTCCTTTTGGCAATCCGGGATTAAGTGAGAATACTGGAGATGGAGATTAGAATAAGAAATATCGATGTGGCCAAGCCTCCAACGCGGCTCGCACCGGAGACGTAACTGTGAGCGATCTCGGCTCTGGTGAGAGAACTCAGAGGAATCTCCGATGCGATTCTCGGACTACGCTCCAAGATCCTGGTAACCAATTTCTCAATCTCGGCGACGCAAGCCCGCAATTGCAATTGCGATGGCCTTTTGGAGAGCGGCTGAATGACAATAAAGATATCTCGATCGGGCGTCATCATGCCACGAAGAGCGCACTGTGCCACTTGTATCTGACGTCCGAGTGCGGTGAGTAGGGCTTGGAGAGTTACCGAGTCCCTGTCCACCTCTTCGTCCATCATATAATAAATCTTGTCTACCTGCTTTTTGGAGTAAAAGAGTTTGGCTGCGCCCCCGCAGACGGGACAACAGGCTCCGGGCGGAGTGACCCCGATGCAATAGGGCTCTGCCAAGCGTGGGCATTGCACTGCCTCGTTGCATCGGGCCTCGGCTTCCTCTCCGATCAAACCCACTGCCACGCAACTCCCAAAGTAGTCGACGACGGTCTTCTCCGCCCAGGCGGCGCATTCGTTCGCGTACACTTCCCCATTGATAGCGCAGACGGGACCTCGCAAGCTGCAGCCCTTCAAGCAGGCTCCCCTGTAGCCCAAGAAGGCACCAGCCCGGATCATCGAGCAGATCGACTTGTGCTGTCTGTTGTCCCTGTCGCAAACCGGCCCGTTCTTCTCGTCCCTCGGATCGCAATCGAGCGGAACGCACTCGTACTGTTTGCAAGGCTTGTGAAGAGGCGACAGGCAGACCCTCGTTCTCCGGACGCACTTCTCGGTGCTGTCGCAGGGCGAGGACGCGCAGGGATCGCGGGAGGAGCATCTGCCGAATTCCACCTCGTTGACGGAGAGCTCGGCACACTTTGCCAGGCAGCTCGAGGCGAAAGTGAAGCCCAGTCTGCCGCAGACGGGCACGTAATGAGCGGGGCAGTCGCAGGGGAGAGCGGCCGCTCGGACTTCCCCGCAGGACTTCTTCGAGCAGGTGAACTCGCCCTCGAAGCAATGGCATGGATTGCACTCCAGGTAGAAATTGGCCTTGTGGGCGATGAAGCGGTCGTGGACCCAGCACGAATTGAAATTGAAGCAATTGAACGTTCTGCATTTTTCCAGGCCGTGCGGAGTACACTGGCAGATCCTCAAGCAGCTCTGCTCGTCGAACCTGGGGATCTGAAGCCACGAGCCCACCGGGACCAATTGTCTTGACATCTCACCCAACGAGCAAGCGGCCACGCACCGATAGATCTTGGAGCCATTCGGCACCAGAGTGCAGATCTGGCCCGAAGGGCAAGGGTTGTTCTTGCAAGGTGTGGTGATATCTTCTTCAGGGTGTATCGTCGACTCGTTATCCTGCGGATCATCGAGGAACGGTCGCAGGGATACGCAGGGGGCGTCCGGTCTTCCTGGTGAGAGCTTGGAGCAAAGGGTGGCCGCGGTATGAGGGCCAGTGATAGCCGACCAGTCGACACAACTAGCCATTAACTCGAGACAATCTTCCCGACAGAGCCTCGTCTCGTGGACTCTGGACTCGCAAGGCCTCAACTGGAGGAGGCAAGCTGCGGCGCGCAAGGTTTCCGCCGGGCAAGAGGATGCTGCTCGAACCGGCACGCCGAGTCCTCGAATGATGCCTCCTCTCGACCAGTGATCCGCTTCCCACTTGGCCGCCTCGTCCGCCGTCGCCGAACAGGTTCTGCCGGCGGGGAAAAATAAGTGAGCGCCGCTCTACTAAACCAAAAGACCTTCTTGCGCTCGGCGCCAGCCTCCACGCCGAGATCTCCTCTCACCTTCTCTCTCGCGCGCCAGAGAGAGAGTAAGTAACTTTACCTGAAGAGAGTGGTCGATCGATCGTTGAATCGGGCGCAGTACGATAATCCGGAGCAACCCATCTCGCAAGGCTCGTCGGCGTCCTCGAGGCATCTCCTCAGCTCTCCTTCGAGGCTGGAGGAGAGGCACTCGGTGTCCAATTGCATCCAGGCGGACTCCCAGTCCGCCTGGAAGGCTCGCCAGCACAGGTTCTGGCAGGCAGGTCGCACTGCCTTCGTGCAACACGTCAACTTAGCGGCGTCCAGTGGTAGTCTGGTGGGCTTGGCCGAGCCCGACTTTAGCAGGCAGCTCCAGAGAGGCGACTGGGGGAGGACGGGGCTGCACTTCTCCGCCAATGCATCCATGATCTCCTGGTCGGTGGTCGCAGTGTGAAGGACTTTGCGACAGGTCTCCAGACAGGTAGGAGTGGTTGCCTCGTCGCAACAGTGTAGATCTGCTCAACAAGCGGTTTTACAATATACTAGCAATTGGATCCTCCCTCTAATTGGCTCCCTCTCACTCACGTTGCTTGGGGTCGTCGGCTCGTTTCGCTTCCACAACGCTCTTCAGGCACTTGGGAACTTGATGGAAGCAGCCCTTGCTGCTGTACACTCTCAAGCTGGACTGCCTGCTCGGCTTCAGAAAGAGATCCCGGCAAATTGATCTGCAGGTGTCGTTGGAGACGTTGCTGCAGCAACGCTCCGCTTCCTCTCTCCTGTCCAGGCAGGAGAACAATTCGGGCTCATCGCTCAACCGACAGAATTCGGCGAGGTCGATCCTAGAGCCTGCGAGGGCACATCTCGAGCGACAGATTGGATTCTGCGCCAAGTAACAGCAACCCCTTCCGGACCAGTGCTCGTTTCTTCGGATCACTGAAAAAAGTCGTCCTGTTACTCCTCCGATTTATCACCAGGCGTACTCTTATTCCTCGCGTACTCACCACTTAACGTCGAGTTAACACAAGTCCAGAGCTCCGTCTGGAAGAATCATTCAAGGTTTTAGAGGTAGAGAAGAGAGGGAGTGGGGCAAAAAGGTCGGAGGGTTGCACGGTATCGAGTGGTATTGTAAAGCGACAGGATCGATCTCGAGTTGCGTCAAGTGTCAAGTGTGCTCGATTTAATCCATTGTCGAGTGCGACCTGATTCATGCTCGCGATTCAGAGGGGACAGATGCGGCCAAGAGGCGAGCGATTAAAAGGGAACTCACCATTTCAAGGGAGCAGAACTCGTGGAGTCGCCGTGTCGCGTTCTCCCTCGCCTCGTATTCCGCCCCCAGAGCCACCAGTGAGATCTAGCAGAGATTTCGATTCGTCAGAGCACTCTTCTTCTCTAGGAATGCTTAATATTCTACGGGGTGCTGGGCTGGAGTTTATATTAGCGAGTATTAACTGTCAAGTAGAGAGGGAGAGAGAGAGAGAGAGAGAGAGTGAGAGAGGTCTGGTGGTTGTTGGCGCTCGCAGCTCAGTGATTTCCTGTTGGTCATTTCTGAATAATAATCGAGCGCCCTGTAGATATTGACTGGCGATTCATTTGGTCCTCATTCTCGATTCAATCAGCGTATGCCGAGAGGAGAAGACACCCGGTCCGCTCTCTGCTTTAGACTCTCATCACGAGCGGGCCTTACCAGCGACCATCAGCGGCTGCGGTGGGTCTTCCTGGACGGAGGGGCCCCGGGCCCCCGGAGGATCTTTCCAAGCCGATCGAAATCTCCTTTTTTCCAATCAAGTTATTATCGCGGCTCGCCGGAGATATTGCCGGGCCGATAGAGACACGCGGTATTCCTCGCGAGCGATCCTATCGGCGAACCTCCGAGGACACGTGAGATAGCGTTGCTGCCCAGTCGTATTTCTGTCGCGGTATATTCTTGGAGGAATGCGCAGTCCCGTCGCGCGGCCTCCTCTCTCCACTCTCTCTCCCTTTCTCTCTCACTCTCTCTCGCGCTCCGGGACCCTTTGCGCCCTTCGCCAATTTCTTCTAATTAAAAGAGTGTACGCGCTCGGTGACGGTTTGCGCTTAGAAGGATCGAGGGCCAGGGGAGGAGGCGACGAGGTCTCATCAGTAGTCAAGGAATGCCGCGAGGAGAGAGGTACGCTCGCCCTAAGAGGCACCTCGGCGTGCTTGATATTCCGGCGGGCAGGAATCGTGAGTGCGGAATACAGAAAAAGGCAAATAACCGACACGTTCTCCGTCTCTGCTCGAGAAGGACGAGAGCCACCACCGCCGCCAGCAGCAGCAAGTGCGTCGCGACGTCCCGCTGGATCGTAACTCATCGAAGAGCCGCCGGGAAATTTACGTCCCGGGGCCCCCGGTAACGTAATATTCTAGCCGGGACATCGCCGGGCCCCAGGACTTATTACCGCGGGAGAATCCGCCACAACGAAAAAGAACTAGCCCTCCCGCCCCCTCCTCCTCCGGTACAATGTGGAAGGTGTAAAAATCGGCGGACAGCAGCTTGCAGCGGGCCAGTGGGCTCCTATCCAGCGGGGAAATAAATGGCACGGAAACACGATATCATTGATAAGACGTGAGGTTTCTGCGAGAAGGCTCGCTCGCGTCAATTCGTAATATTTGCGTATGAATGAGCCTACCGGGGACCCCCGGCGGGGCCAGGCGTAAATCTCCCAGCAGGGCCCGGTGTCTCCGATATTATCTCCGAACGGCCGGACCAGCCACTCTTACGAGAATAGTCGAGGGAGCACACTCCTCCAGCCACCTCACGTACATACCTCCACCCTGCGCATCCTTCCACAAGGACTACTATCGACAAACTGACGCGACCTTTCACTTCTTCTCCCTAATACAATCATTGTATTTCTTTTCTTCATTTCATTGCCCACGAATCTCTACAGGCTGATTCACTTGCAGTTGAATCGCTGACAATTGATATATGCCGTTGAAAATTTAATAATTATACGATGCTCAATAATTGTATTATCAACGAGTCTTTACCGAGTTTGCTCCACGCACTGAAATTTATTTACAATATCAAATTGTACCAAAAATGAAAATAATAGGAACTCGAGTGTGAAGGAGATAATTAAAAAACAAGTGCATCAGCCTGTACTTTCTCCCGTTTTATCGTCGGGCTTTCTTCCTCGGCGATATTTATCAGAACCCCGGCGGCGATGTCGCCTTCCTGGCCGGACCCACGGAATTATCTCTCCCTACTCCTCTCCCTACTCCCCCACTCTCTTCCCACGCGGCTCGGATTAATTATTGCTACACCTTCCAGTCTGGCATTTGTCTTGATATTAATGTATCTCGGCGCGGCCGTCGGGGGGGCCCCGCCGCTACTCCCCCGGCGGGCGGTCCAACGAGATTCGGCCACCTTCCAGGCCCCCACCCCCCACCGATTAATCGGGCGACTCCTCGCTATCCTCGCGATTACTCTTCTAAGGAGGGAGAGCGCAATGATTCCCGGCATTGTTACCTTGGAGCAGACGCTGCGGCAGGAGCCGGTGGCCAGCGAGCAGCAGGACATCTCTGGAAAAAGCGAAACAAAACAGCAAGATGTTAGAAAGGACATGTGGCGGCTGTCGGGGGAGAACGCAAGGAAGAGGAAGAGGCTCCTTTCTCCGGTACTCCCTCGACACGAAACAGACGCGTGCGTGCCCTCTGAGTTGCGTCAATTCAGGGGTGAAAAGAGGCCTCGGCGCGGGACCCGTCCGGGGCCATCCGGGCCCCGCGCACATTCCCTTCAAACAAGGACCCCACATGCTGAGGGACCTCTCCTCTCCGTCCCACCGCTCACAAAGACAGGAGTCATGCTTTCACGATCATTTCTCCAGGAAGTGGGCAATTCTGGACTGCGTGACGAAAACCAGCTGATATCGGAGAGAGTCGGAGAGTGCTCTCTCCTCATGTCGGATCGAAGAGCCGAAGGCCCCGAAGCTCTCCAAGGGAGAACTCGAAACCTACCTTTCTCGATTGACCTTTTCCACGGCCACCCCCTCGACACCTTCTTCTCTGAGGGAGTCGATGGGAATCCGATTTTGAAAGAGGTCACGCGATACCCGGCCAAGCTGCTCCTTTTATTCTCCGTCGAGAGAGCGAAGAGAGGCTCAGCCGAGGTTCTTGTCAACTAGGCGCGCAAGTGATCTTTTACGAGTTGGCCGGCTCAATATGCGGGTCCAGCCAGCAGGCGTCCCTTCAACGAGCACTAAAATCGAGCGAGCCTCGCATACAATAACCCGAGCGACTCGCTCGGGCATCTTCTCCCCCCCGGTAGAGAGGGGGAGAGGGGGAGAGGGGGAGGCTGGCGGGCGTGTTACAATTAAGATAATAGATGCCAATCAAAGGCAAATTGTCGCATAAGCGCGCGCTCGCTCTCCTCGGCCGCGCAGCGAATCATCCTTTTCCTAAGAACGCATCATTCCTCGTAACTCTTTGGTCGCGGGCGTCGCGGCAGCTTCTCCTCCCCGTGTTTTTTTAGTGGCCGCGCCGGCGTCGTTAATGCCTCAAGGATAACCGGAACGTCAATAATAATAAAAAGGAAAAAGGAGGAGGCTTTGACGACTGAAGAAATATTTGGCCGAGGCGTCAAAGCGGATGAGCGACGAGCGGAGATTGGAGGGGGGCGGGAGGGGGAGCGGGAGAGTATGTTGAAATATCGGTTTCACCGTGGAAGGCGAAACTCTGGCGCGCGGTGACATCCGGCTCTCGTTCTCTCAGCCTCCAAACATCCTCCGTGCATCTATCGCGCGACTACGCGACTACGCGTACGCTCGTGCGAGGAAGAATGGCGCGCGTCGTCGTGACGGAAAGTCGCTCGGTTTCGGGGGGAGGACGCGCTCACGCTCAAGTGGCAAGTGGATCTTCCCTGAAAAGCTAACGGTTTGCGGCTTCTCTCGCGGCGGGCAGTCACAAAAATAGCCGGGCGGCTCTGGTTTGCGGCTTCTCTCTCTCTCACTCGCTCTCTCTTTCTCTGGCTCCTTCGCCCCGAATCTAAACTCCTCCGCGGGCTCCTCCTTAATTTTATCCGTCCTCGCGAGATAAAGCGAGGAGGCGGCCGCCGCTCGCTCTCGCACTCTTGAAAAGTTCGGGACCTCTTCTCACTCGTCGCCTTTCTTGAGAGCACACTCTGTCTCCGAGAGTGAGTTCCTCTCCCTCTCTCTCCCTCTCTCCCTCGCTCCGCGACCGCGAGAGAGACTTATTTCGGAGCATCGACCGCGCTCTCGCTCCCAATATATCTTTATTCGCTCTCACTAAGATAATAGAGCCGATATTATTGTGTCGGAGAGAGGGAGAGAGAGAGAGGGGGGGGGGGAGGAGTGGGCTTCTGTAAGGGGACATAGGGGTACCCAACTAAATGGCACCGTAAGTGGCAGACAGACACCTCGTCTCGCGGCTTCTTGGAATTCTTCACCAACTCTCCCCTCGATCTCTACCACTTGCAACCCGATTCCCCTACAATTTAGGAAAGAAGTGCTGGTTATTTCGGAATATCGCCTCTCCAGTAATAGATATAGATGGCCATTCATTCATATACAATCTTTATTCCCTTTGATATCTTTCTCATATTTTTAACACGTGTGGGAACAGAACGGAATGGGAGAAAGAGAGAGAGAGAGGGAATCTACTTGGAAGGTAATTACTGCTCCCACAGGTTGGTAATCACCTGTACGAATCCCACGAAGACACTCTATTGGATTAATTAGTCGGCCGCTTAATTTCACGAATTGCCAGCAGCAAGTGCCATCTCCTCTCACGTACCCAGGAATTCCCGGCTAATTCCTCTCTACTTTCGGTGGGCGATCGAATGAGCCGCTCGCTACGAATTTCAAGGAGCGCGAGTGACGTCGATGTTGCGGAATGTTTGGCGGAAGATTATTTTCTTTGCGTATGGGCGGTACATAGGTATTGGCTATTGACGTCGGTGCTAGCGAGCAATAGCAGCAGCAGCATTGTCGAGATCGGTGGGTGAGAATGCGGCTAAGTTACAAGCTCAGAGTTCCATATAGCCGGCGAGAGTCCCACTGGATATTCTCCAGCTGCGAGACGCGCGCGCGCTGCTCGCGCTGCTCGCGCTCCCCTTATGAATGGTGACACTCGCGTCATTGCGCTCGTAAAACTGCCGGGATTCTCCCACGTCTGGCGACGAGATCACCGGATCGCCAGATGCTTCCCGGGCGAGTTGCGAAAGACACTCGAGTATCGCTGGAATCTCGAGTGCGAGTCGAATCGAGACGAATTCGACGGGGATTCGCCGACTAATTAATAAAGTCGTCAATGTCCCGTAGGAGGCGGAGTGGAGTGTAGTGTAGCCGCGGTGCATTTGAGAAGGAGAGAGCTCGCAGTGGCCAGCGCCGGAGAAGGAGAGAAGGAGAGAAGGAGAGAAGGCCGCGGCAGTTAAAGAGGCGAGTGCGAGAGAGAATCGAGATACGTATACATGTCCCTCGACATGTTTTTATCCGGCGTGAAGCTGTCACGGGGTTTTATGTGTTTATTTATCTCTGGCTTCTCGGGCACCAGGAGCACCAGCATCCTACATATGTATTCATATATACAGCGGAATGCATATGTATGGGGCCTTGCCGCGGTGGTGGTGGTATCGGGGTTGCGCTGCGCCGCCGCCGCCGCCGCTCCGCTTGCGGTGCGTATGGACAGGGACATACGCGCAGATCCTCCGGCCACGGGAGAGCATGTCAGGAGCCCCGGCCATTCTGCCATTTCTTTTCTAATTTAACACTTCGCCTTGTAAGCCCAATTGGCCCGGATCGCCCCGACATTTATCCACCGACATCTTTATCCCCGCGAGAATGACGCTAATGAACACTTTAACAAGCTCCGATCCTTTTACCGATTTGCACGTGGCCAAATTAATTGCCCGGCGGACTTTAGTTTAGCTCGTTGCGGAAAAGCGAGGATGTCTCTCCGGAATGCGAGTCGCGCGCCGAGAAAGAAGCTGCGGCGAATGAGGACGCTGATCCGTGGACCACTTTCAATGGAGCGCTGGCCGCGCGCAGATAACCGCTCGACTGTTTATGATTAATTAATAAGATCGATCTCGATCGAGGCTCGCGCGCGCGCCAACTGCTGGCCGCGCCGTTGCGTAAGTCGGCTGCTCCAATTTCGCGGCGCGAAATTGCACGCACAGAGCGCGCGCCCCCCTTGGAAAGGATTTATGAGATTTATGCGGGCGAAATGGACGCGAGGGGGGCAGAGAGAGCGCGCGCGGTGTAGGTGCGCGTGAAAATCACCGCCGATAAACATAGGCCGGGCGAGCGCATTAGCGCGCTGGTGGGCGTGCGCGCCTCCTCGGAGAAAAAGGCCCCGGCCGATTTTTCTCCGCCTCTACTTAACGCGCCCGCCGTCGCCCGCCGTTGCTTCACGCTCGACGGCCGATCAATCGAGCCGAAAATTACCCGATTCAATTGACATCTTAACGACGACAAATTGGCCGCGAGAGCCCACAGAGTGTAAACCTCCCAATGAAATGTCAGGCGTTAACGGGGCCGCGAGCAGTTTCCGATTTGTAAAATGCACTCTGTGCGTCGAGAGCGCGCGCGAGTTGAACTCACTTTCACAATTGCCGGCCGAACGCTACTGATACGTCCGATGGGAGATAAGTGCGTGAATTATGCGCGTTTCCCTGAAAGCAGCGCGATCGAATAGCCGCTTTGTAGTCGACGGGCCCCAGCTTCTCTGAGATGTGCATTTTTCGGCCGAGTGCCGACAGTAGTTCTCGAGGATTCATCTCCTCGAGTGCGAAGTACGAGTGACGAGAGCCGCGTGGATGTTTGCGGAGGGAATCGCTCGGGTGTCCGTGGGACGGCGCGGCGGAGAGGAGAGTGGAAGACTAGAAGCGAAGCCCGCGAGTTTAGTTGAGCGGAGAAACGCGACACGTTATCACCTTCGAGGGCCGTGCGAATGTATACATGTACTCACGGCGGAGAGTACGCTGCCGGCACTCGCCCCTCGCCCCTCGCCTCTCGCCTCTCGCCTCTTTCTCTCTTGTTCTTCTCTGGGCAGTGCGCGAGAGCCGTGCGTGCCTGTCCCGTCGCGCGCGCTCTCCAGACCATTTCGCCCAACTCCGCCAGGCATAAAGAGAGGAGGCGGCAGACCGTTAGCGACACTCGGCTCACACGCGCCTCGCGCGCCAGATTAAACCCAATTGCACTCGGGGACTCCTAGCAAGGAATTCGCTCGCTCCTCCCGCGCCGGAAGCACCAATTCACGCTGCTGCTATTAGCGAGACGCTTTCTTCCCGGCTGGAAATCGCCGAGCGGAAACCGAGCGGAAGCTCGGTGAAAAATCGACGTCGCTTTAGAGAGCCGCCGCGCCAGGCTAATTCAACAAGTAGAAGAGAGAGGCAGCTTCGGCACATGTGGCCAGAACTTGTCGTCGATATCTTCTGACTAACTCTCCGCCGGAGAAAGATCCTCTCGCACTCGCAATCCTCGCCCACTTATCAATCCGTAACTCTACTCGCAACTCAATCGCACCACTTGCCACCGAATAAACCAATACCCACAAACTTAACTCGTACTCTCGAAATCTTATTGGGACTATTTACCTTGAGCAGCATCGAGGAAGGGGCTGCCGGCGGCGCCGGCGACAATCGTCGCGAGCAGCAAAATCATCCAACTCGTCCAACTGGGCATTTTTCTCAGAAATCGCGCTGCTCCACATCCCCAACCAGCGGCCACGGGTGTTCAGTGCATCCTCCGCGCCAAGAGAAGATCCAAGAGAATGGGCAAAATACTGAGCGCGCACTTTGCAAGTATCGGAGGGAAGAAGAGTGTTCACATGTCGAGGAGGATGAGAGTCGCGCGGTACGACGACGTGCACTCGAATGCGGCGCGCGAGCGACTGAGAGCGGCCCGGCCGGAGCGAGCTTTTCTTTTCCCGGCACACTTGCGTTGCGGCCTCCGGCCCCAGAGAGCTTTTTACTCCGACGCGCGCGCCCGACGCCCCAGTGGGTGAGAGAAGAGGAAGCTGGAGGAGGAGGCGGCGCGCGAGGAGGTGGAGGGACACTCGCCCGGAGAGGAGCGGGACGGTGGTCCAGCTGATCGACCGAGAGCAAGAGAGAGCAAGAGAGAGCAAGAGAGAGTAGGCAGAGAGCGCGTGTGGGAGTAGGGAAAAGACACGCGTCCCAGTGCAACTGGCATTGTGACATCTTCAGGCGACCCACACTAGTCCACCTGGACACACTATTATTCCTTCCCCATGCCTTTCCAGCAGAGCCATTGAACTTTGCCTCGCTCCAGACTTTTCACTGGTTAACATATACATATTCCTTCCTATCAATACCAGATAAACTGATAACCCAGGCTTCGATAAGGAAATCGGGCCCACTCGCAGCATTTCCTCCCGGCCGATACACTAAACGACTGAACCGAGATGAATCGAGCGGAGAGACGAGTCCGCCGTCATTTCCGCGGAGGCGCGCAATACCCCGCTTAACTCGACTAACTAGCAGCAATGATTATTAATTACCCGGCTAATTGAAGAGCATCCCGTGTGTTAGCGCGCGGGTCAAGAGCGCGGGAGGACGAATCTCCATTGGGCAAGGCAGCAGTGTCAACGAGAGCCACTTTCGATCCCAACCCACAGCCTCGTCTTTCCATCTCGTCTTTATTCCAAGGACCGCGCGCGCGCTCCCGGGGGAATCGCACTGGCAATTTATCTCACCGGGCCGCTGAATTTGTTTTCCGTGCATGCGCGCGTGCCTCGAGTATTTGCCTCACGCGCCCTTCCCTGCAGGAAGCGCAGCAAAGCGCAGGCCGGCCGAAGGGCGAAAGATCCCGAGAGGGAAGGACGAAATAGTTTGTCGGACACGGCGCGCGCGCGCGTTCCTATCCTCCGGCGATCGCCCGTCGCATATCAATGAAGTGGAAGTCACCTTCCCGAAGAAACCCAAGTGAAATCGGCCCGCACCGAGAGACGAAGAGCTCTATACTCTCCTTCCCGGCTCGCTCTCACGAGACATTTCATTCGGCCGTGCGAATTTCTAGCACACGCTTTTGCATCGCATCGGAGATGCTCGCCGAGAGATCGGCCCGACGCGCGCTCGCCCAGGAAAGAATGCCTTGGCGCCGCTCGCGTCATCTCGAATGCGAGACACGTCCTCTTACAGGCATCGCCGATGCACTTTTACCCGTGGCCGAGCAATGCGATGCAGATCCGCCGCGCTGACATTACCACCCGGCGAACAATACCACCGAGCCTCCGGAGAAATCTACTCGTACGCGCCTAGTTCGCGCTTTCCTCCCCGCCTAGCCGCCGTCTCATTTCACTGGATCGACGGTGTCTGCCAATTCCGCGCTATCTAGGAAAAAAAGTGGCGGCGCAGAGGTGTCGGCGCCCGGGTTGGTAAGAATGCCGGAATAGGATAGAAGAGAAAGCGTCCGCGAGGAAGTCGCCCCTTGTCAGGGGTAGTTTACCGACGGAGTAGCGAGGGATGACTGGGGTGGCAGTGGTTGTCAAGGACTTACTCGGGGCGGCAGGGGTGCGAAGGGAGGGTGGAAGCCAGGCGGAAGCGTCTAGTTCCGTGGAGGCAAAGCGGCGAGCGGAGCGGAGTCGGGAGGGCAAGGTGACGAGCGGTGGGGTGGCGGAAGGCGGAAGTTTACTCTTCGAGGGAAAGTGTCTGGCTGGTTGTCGGGGTTGATCGGGCACCAGCTCTCTCTTTCTCTCTCTCTCTTCCGCTCGCTCGCTCTCGATTCCATATGGAGGAGAACGAGTCGTCTGGTTAGGCAAGCTGGCCTCCACGGATGCTCGGGGCTGGCCTGCTAACTACCCCTTGAGGCCGTACCCTCTCGGAACGGCCTGAGCGTACGGCCTACCGCTCTGATCGATCTTCGCCACCTTCGGTGAGTCCTCAAGCACCGAGAATCGCCGGAGCACAGAGCCCAGTCGAACCTCGTGAGTCGCGAGTGCGCCAGTACCCACCAGTGCACACTTTAAATGGGTCAACCCAACCCAGCAACCAGATATTCTATTATATCAGCGACTTTCCTGCCCTAATACTCTCCCGCTTGGCCTACTTCTGCCGTCCACGAGCTCCTGCCTCTGCCTATCCTATCCAATAGACCGATCCAGCCAACCCCCTCGAGACTCTACTTCCATCCCCAATTCCATCGCCCTTCCAACCCTGTCACTTCCCTCTCTCTCCCTCTGTCCCTCGTATTTCCTTCCAATGCAACCCCTCGGAGATGCCGGAGTCAGTATATCCGCATATCGGTCCTCGACGCTGCAGTCAATTTTATCGAGACTTCCACTTGCCCTCGAATATCGTGGACGATTGAAATCGTGAGGACCCTATGCGGTTCTCTAGTCTGCGCGCGATGTGAGTATGCAGATACATAGAGTGTGACTGCTATTAGTTTCGTTGCTGTTCAATTGAACGAGAGGAGCCGGTCGCAGCGGCGACGCTCGTGCAGGAGAGCCTCAATTCAATTATTGATCCTCCGAACAACAAATTGGCCGTGCACTTCCGGCTCTCGAGGATGCATTTCCTGGTGGCTCGAGGGCTCTGCTGTCAATTAATCTGTTGTTCCCGAAGCTCCTGGGCCCTCGCGGGAGGCGATTGCGAAAAATGGCGGCGAGCAAACCACCGCCGGAGATGAATTACACGTGCGAGATCTGCGGCCTGGCGGGCTTCAACGACGAGGAGATGCGCTCACACATGGTCTTCTATCACCTGCAAGGAGCGGCCAACTGCCCGTTCTGCGACCTCGGCGAGATCTCCTCGACCGATATGTTGATACACGTCAACAGTGCTCATTTGGACTACTTGACGCCGAGGTATGCGCTCCACAGAGACTCCAATTCACCACTTTGTTTTCGCCCGCGGTTTCAGCCGCGCGCTATCTATACCTTCCTATCAAAACAATTGCCTCTCCTTGACACTCTGCCACATGGCTCGGATCTCCTCGGATGTCCTAGGCTCCCGCGTTTCCATTGGTCACACTTAAATCCACATGCCACTGCGGTTGTTTCTGCTCGAAAGTTGAGAGGGCAGATGAGTCTAAAAGAAAGGTTCCCGGGAACCTAGGAGGAGGAAAATCGTGACATGTTCTCTGACCTGGACGAGTGAGTCTCCTCGATACTAATTAGCCATGTACTTTCAGCACGCCCGAGAACGACATGTTGGCATTCATCGACGAGGATCCATCGGCGGACGATCACAGGTACGATGAATGTCGAGGGCCATCACCGTCTATGTCCCTGAGGCCGCCGGTCTTTCAAAATGGATGGGGTAGCTCGATGAGTGTTCGCCCGAAACAGCATAGGCAACAGAGGCAGCAACAGCAGCTGCAGAAGCCCCAGAAACAACAACAACCCCCGAAGCCCGAGCCGCAGAATCCCGGCTGCAATATAAATAACAATAACAACAACAACAATGCAGGTATTGCCGGTTGATCTATGACTGTTTTATACAAGTAGGAGTTCTATATAAAGAGTTGACTGAAAGATTGACGATGTTTAGTTATAGAGGGTGCAGCTGGGCACGGTTCGCCACTGCGCTCCGGATTGAATCTGGAGCTGCGATCGCACGCTTCTCCGAAGCCGGCGCCGCAAATTCAAGAATGCCCTCTGTGCCCTTACACCTCCGACAGTCCACTCAAGCTGGAAGAGCATATCAATCGACAGCACTTCGACCTGACGTCGCCGTCGTTCCCGCGGGGATCGACGCCGACTCGCGACGGTGCTTTCAACTGTCCCCTATGCGTCACGTCCTTCCCCAACTCCTCGGACCTCGAGCTCCACGTGAATATCGAGCATAAGGACATTCTGAGCCCGGCGAACGGGACCGACTCGCAGTCGGAGCTCGCCAGCATCAGCGGCGATGCGCGACCCGCCTGTCCCGTTTGCCTCAGCACTTCCTTCAGGGACAGCGAGGAGCTCACCGCTCACATTGAGGAGCACTTCAGCAAGAAAGCCACCCCCTCGCCCATCACGCCGGACCTCTCGACCGACAGGATGCTCGCGAAGGACATGGAACGGCGGGAGAAGGAGGTGCGCAAGCTCAGGGAGCAGCGCGAGTTCGAGATGCTGCGGGCCCAGTACGGCATGGACAATCAGGGCAACTTTCGCGAGCAGAGCGTCACTAATATGCAGCGGGCTGTGTATTCCGGAGAGATGACTATTGCTGATTTTTACGAGCGGCAGAGCGAGCTCAGGGTTGCTGAGAGCAGCGGCATCGACGACGGTAGTTCTTGCACGCGCGGTGAGCCCCTCTTCGGTTTCTTTCTCGAGACGTCCTGTATATTTCATAGCAGAAATGAACCTTTGTCTCTCTCTGTGAGACAGGTCTAGTGCCGAAGATTCGCGCGGTCAGTCAAGCATGTAGTAATGTGCTAAATACCTGGATGTGTTCCACTGTCGACCATTACGCATCGACTTACGGCGACAAGGGATGGGGATGCGGCTACAGGAATCTGCAGATGTTGATCTCGTCGCTGTTGCAGCATACAGGGTACAACGAGTTAGTATACAAGGCATGGAATTCGGTCTCAGGTAGCGGCAACTCCGCGAAGAATCCCCTTAGGAGCTCGATACCCTCGATCTCGAGGCTCCAGAGGATGATCGAGTGGGCCTGGTCCCAGGGCTTCGACGCCCAAGGGGCAGAGCAACTCGGTGGCAAACTTGTGAATACTAGGAAATGGATCGGTGCCACTGAGATTGTCACATTGTTATCTAGCCTACGAATAAAGTAGGTCCTCTGCGATTCCCTATCGCCACATCAACCGAGATCGAGATGAACTTACTGATGAAAGCTCTGCTTTAGGTGTCAACTAGTCGATTTTCATAGACCAACTCACGCCGACGGTGGCCACCCCGAGATGTTCAATTGGGTGCTGCAGTACTTTCAGAGATGCGACGACTTCAAGCCACCTCTCTACCTTCAGCATCAAGGTAATACTATGTAGTGAGCGTCTAAGAGGGAAAGAGAGCAAGGGCGTCGACTGTCGACAGGCTGAACAATGAGATCATCTGGTGCAGGTCACAGTAGGGCAATTCTAGGCGTGGAACAATTGCGGGATGGTTCAATAATAATGCTTGTTCTCGATCCGAGCCACAGCCCGGCGCAAATGGCACAATTCAACAGTACAAGTAGTGCGCTCGGCGCAATGCGCCTCGTGCGGAAATCTATAGCGGCGATGAAGGCCCGACAGTATCAGGTGGTTGCAGTGATCGGTATTATGGACTCCGAAGCTGAACACCAAGTAAGTAAAGCCGTCCCGTATAGATTTGTAGCCTCGTGTCGGGGGATGAGCTAATGATTAACGGGGATACGAATTTTACAGCAAAGTAAAGTATTACACTTGTTACGCGTGCCTCAAGATAGGTGAGAATTGCTGCTCCAAAGGGAAGAACTAGGAACCGGCGTGAAGAAGACGATAGACTGCCTCAAACCAATTTTGTCCAGCATCCTTAAATTCACGTGACCGCAATGTTCTAGGTTCTATCACTAGCCGAGATTCTGCTCCATCGTAGTCCATTCGCAGACGCATTATTCAACGATATATACATACATACATATATATATATATATATATTATATTCTTGCATTTTTTAGTGATCAGTAATCGATAAGGGTCTAACTTACTACATCGTCGGGAACTTCGAAGTTAAAGGTGTCGCGGAGCCGCAAAGCCAAGTGGAGGGCGCACCAATTTTCTGGAACAATAATGAGGCCGCTCGGGTTTCTTACCCGATGTGCGCGAATCTTTAATTAGAGGCAAAAGCGTAATTGAGTTACGAGGGGATAATGGCTCGGGCACGATAATTGAAATGGACATGGAGGAATGTTGATTAGGCGCGTTTCCAGGTTCAAGTTGCTAATAGGAGTAAATCTCGCGTTAACGGAGAGAGGCGATAGCATTAATTCGCCATTTCTTGTCCACAATGTTCTGCTCAATTTCTGTATGCACCGAACGGGGCTGTGTGCTAATTAGTCGACCAATCGTCCTAAGCCTAAGGTCGGTTGCAAATCCCGGGAAGAAGAGCCATGGCAGAGCTTGGAAAACGAGACTTTTGTAGCTGTGATGCTGTTATCAATTTAAAGCTAAAAGAAGAGATCACCAATTCTAAGGAAACTACGCGGACACTCGAGATCAATGACGAAACTGGCTGGCAATATCATCCGGCTCTAACCAGTCCAATTAAATTACTATTTTCACCAACTCGTCGCCGTCAAAATGTTGTCAGACTTTTGTCATTAAATCTATCTTTAACGAGGCTACAAGAATGGTAAGAGAATGATTTCTCGACGCATTTTGATTGCCACCGTTTCTCCATTGTCTCGAGTGTCTTCGAGAACGAGAGACATATTTCCATATATTCTATACACATATATATACGTATATATATATTATATATACATACACACACCTACAGAGACACCAGAGCACACTCTTCCTCATACTGTCCCTTCCAGTCACTCACATATAAAGTACAACTACTTTCATACTAATTGCAAAGTATTCTATTTAATTAATCGATCGATATACGATCACCTATCGGCTCTAGCTCGTAAGTTCGGGGCGAAACAGGAGAAACAGTCCAACTACAGGACACTTGTTATTTATATTATATATTTCATTGTTGCGATTTAGCCAGTTATGATTGGTTATTCTCATAATCATTACTACTGTTATCAACGAACCAAAAAACGACACGTCGATAAAGTTCATTGTGTTTTGTAAAGTTTACCGATAGGTAAGATTGTTTAGTAGGATACTAATGAGTGTTAGGGGAACAAGCGGACCTTTGTGATTATGAGGATATTGTATTATTCGTTCTAGCTTGGATGTGGAAGCGATGCACCCCGATACCCCGATACCCCGATACGTGTAAGCTCTATCTTTCGAATCTAGAGAGGAGAGGGCACAA
This sequence comes from Crossocerus cetratus, assembly GCA_963675795.1. Classification (NCBI taxonomy): domain Eukaryota; kingdom Metazoa; phylum Arthropoda; class Insecta; order Hymenoptera; family Crabronidae; genus Crossocerus; species Crossocerus cetratus. The sequence goes on from OY776664.1 coordinate 531,245, forward strand.
TTGCTGCCTGCTACTGATTTGCGATCTACCAGACCAATTATCCGATTCTTTGGCATTCGGGCCGCCCAGTCATTAAAACCATCTGTTCATCATTTCGGAGTGTTCAGGGAAACCAAATTGTGGAATTGTTACGCAGGAGTAAAAGATTTTCTCATTAGCCACATGTCAAATTAAAATATATGCTTTGTTAGAATTCCCAAAACAGTGGAATCTACTCATTACCTACCATCCTACCCTTTGCTACTATTTAGATTTATCTTTGGTTCGGAACAATTGGATTTCAGAGGATCTCGTAACTGTTGAAATGATTGGTATCTAAGTAGTGGAATACTAATAGTTTATATAAAGTAATACATAAGTGTAGATCACATCTGCTACCTGAGAGACAATACTTGGTAAAGTAACATCAAACACGCGTAAAAAAGGCCACCAGCAACTTGATAGTTGGTGCAAGGACTAAGCGCTTGCACATTATATATTAAAACCCAGGGCCCTCATACATTGTTTGTGTGCCTCGATCAAGTCTCCGCAATGCTCCTCTCCCTTGGTGATGATGCTGGAATAAAATAGTGTCAAGTGTTGGTTCAATACGAACGAGCAAACTCCCATTATCAGGCTAACAACTAGAAGCATGGGACTACGAAAATGACGTCATAGGATAACCTATTGCACCGATTGCATTCTACTCGAAAACTCGCACTACGACAGTTGTCATGACATGTCCATCAAGGAAGACCTTGTATTAAAAGCTGTGCGTCAAACGTGGGAGGAAAACTTGGTCGAAAATTAAAATTGCGTAGTTGATTATTGTAATGCATACCATTCGTCCCTGATTTTCTTAGTTTCAGGACAAGCGCAGCAAGGCTTCAATTTCTTCTCGCCCTCGGGCTTGGCTTCAATTTTTGCCGCTGCGTTACCCATTGCACAATCCTCGTGTAGAACAGGAGACAATAATTCTATATCATGCAATCTAACGCAATTCGAAACACCGAATTGCAACCGGAATCAAGCGAATTCCAGATACGGTGTCACACTGGAGATTACGCCGGAAGTATTGAGAGTCACTGCCGAGGGTTCAGCCAATGTCGTTCAGGCGGCGCTGCAGCCGCTCAATCGCCGTCTGGTGAGCGGCAATTTTTAAAATGGGTAAACCGTGTTGTCCGCCTCTGGACCATAGATATAGGTTCTGGAGCAATAATTATGTGTAGAATCTTAGTTTCTAGCCTCAAACTAAAGAAATATTAAGCATTCGTTCGAGTTCGAGAACCTTCGAAAAATTGAAAATTTTTCCATACCTACCCCTTCTCATTTTTTCGATTTTTCGACATTTTTTCAACTCGGCCGATTTCGTCATTTTTCTATAGTTTTATCCCTAAAACTAAGAAATAACACAGAATTAGTGGATCAGAGTCCGTAATTGCGTCGTACGAGCGACATTTCGCCGATTTTCGGACCCAAATCGTCGAAATCTCGTCCGTTCGGCACAGTTTCGGCGTCTAGCTACTTAATTCTGTGTGGAATCTTAGTTTCTAAGCTCAAACTAAAGAAATATCAAGCATTCGATCGATTTCCCAAACCTTCGAAAAATTGAAAATTTTTCCATACCTACCCCTTCTCATTTTTTCAATTTTTCGAAGGTCTCCCGATTCCGACGAATTCATGCTAGATCGATAGTTTTGGATCTAAAACTAATATTTAGTAAGAAACCTAGAGTACCAGAGGCCTCAATTAAAAGTACAGACCATATTCCCACGATTTTTGACCGAAAATTGCCTAAATCTCATCGATGCAGCATAATGACAAGGAATTTCCGCATCACTGAACCTTTCCACACTAAAAATATACCACAATAACTACGAATCGATCCTTTATTTAGCAGTAAAATAGTTGGTTTTAACAAATGGCATTTTGGTGATGGTAGCTTTGTAGGTTTTCCCTCGAACTTCCACTAGTACTCCACCTCCAGCTTGAGCTAGGTCTGTAGGCACGTATCCCATGGCGATGGGTTTGCCCAAAGTAGGACTTGGAGCCCCGGAAGTGACGGTACCAACTCGTTCTCCTTCAGGAGTGAGGATTGGGGCACCCTCTCTGGCCGGTGGGCCCTGAGCCAACGTCAGACCCACTCTCTTCCTATTGGGACGCAGTTTGATGTCGGATAATATTCTTTCGGCACCGGGGAAGTTTTTTTCGGCTCGCCTTCTCTTGGCTGTAATGTAGAATCAAAGATATTGCATGTTTCCACGTCAATCGAGTCGAAATAAATGTTTTTAATTGGATTTCTCTGCTACTCACCAACCAACCACGTGAGCACAGCTTCCACAGGAGTCGTCTCTTCGTTAATATCGTGACCGTAGAGACAAAGACCGGCTTCCAATCTAAAACCATTTCTCAATTACTATCTGACAGAGAATAAATATCAAATAACAAGGTAAGTTGATAAAAACCTCAAGGTATCTCTGGCGCCAAGTCCTGCAAGCTTCACCTCCGGTACTTCCAAGATCTTCTCGACGAGATTGCGCGCGTCCTTCCCAGGAACTGATATCTCAAAGCCATCCTCGCCGGTGTAACCACACCTGGATATCCTGACTGGAGCACCGAGTATTTCTGTTACTACGCTTTGCATAAATGTGAGATTCTTCAAGTCCATCTTTACCAAGGGCTGGAGGACCGCCTGGGAACTTGGCCCTTGCAGGGCAATCAAGCCCTGTTCAAGGGGGTCCAGGAATTCTATCCTCACATCCTTTCCCTGTCCCTTGAACTCTTCCTGGAAAAATCATCGACAATAAACGAATCCGCTAACTCGCATAAAGCAGAACAAATCGGATAATTACTTGACGCTGTAGAAGTAGCTGGGAGTCTTGGTCTCTCCTGCCAGCGTTCGACACAACAAAGTATTTGTCCTCCTCGTCCTTGGTGATGATGAGGTCGTCGAGAATGCCACCCTTATCATTGGTAAACACGGTGAGCGTGGCTGCGCCTTTCTTCAAGCTCTTGAGGTCGCAAGTGGTGAGGGACTCGAGTAATTCCGCAGCGTCCTTCCCGGAGATTCGTGTCTGGAGCATGTGACCGACGTCGAAGAGGGACGCGAGGGTCCTGGTGTGCTGATGGGACACGGCAATCGCATCTTGGTACTGAACCGGCAGCAGCCATCCAGCGAAATTCACAATTTTCCCTGCGACAAGTGTAGAATCTTAGCAACTATCCGAGCCCCAGCAACCTTAATTCACTTACCACGTCGATCCTGATGAAGTTCGTACAAGCAAGTCTTTCTCGGCTCCTGAACGGCGCTCGAGAACTCTCTGCTCTTAGGTACCCCGGCATCGATCAAACTCTGCAACTGACCCGTGAAATCTCCTCCCTTGAGGCCACCCCCTCGAGCATTGGCTAGAGCCGAGAATTGTCGAGGGTTTCCCAAGGAATCAAACCACTTCTCGAGCGTCTCCAGGCAGACGAGCTTCTTTCCGCGAGTAGCAAAGCGCAGCATTTTCTCTGATTACTGCTGCCGGCTAAGCTTCTACTAATTCGAGAAAAGGAGAAGACGGAGAAAACGAGTGGGAGACTGTGAGTTGTTCGGAATGATCGCGGCTGGTATCTCTGGGTGATAGGAGTTCGGGGACCAGAAATGCCCTCGAGTGGCCGAATGCTCCAGATACATAAATAAAGGCTGTTGATAAAACGTGTTGTTTTCTCGGGCAGGCGCGTTGGCTGTAGAGGGTTTATCAGCGGCGTGGTTGGTGCGTAAGAGGGGTCAGGATCGCCGGTTCTAAAGAAAAGCGACGGGGCGATAAGAGGGCCATCAATGATAATCGCGGCTGGAGGAATGGAGGAATGGAGGAGCGCGAGGCTCGAGGAGAGGAGACATTGTATGTATGTACGAGAAGAGCGGGTGTATGCTTATTAAATTTTTATTGTACCACATAATAATAATAATAATATTAATAATAATTAATAATAATGATAATAGCAATAATCGCAATAATCATCGTCGCAATAATAAATCGTGATAATAATGTTCAATAATAAATGGTAATAATAATAATTAATAATTAATCATTAATAATCATTCGTCTGTTCGTAATAATAGGTAATAGTTCCGTAATAATAAGAACGATCGAACCGTCGTCGGTAATAATCGAATGACAATTGTCAATATTGATATTCAGTAGCGTGTCGAACGGAGAAACGACCATAAAAAACGAAGACAGTATCAATGTTCGTTTTTTCGTACATTTTGCATTTTTCGCATGGTATTTTTTTGTTCAGCTTCCGTCGTCTTATTTCTTTTCGCTCGCACTGGGTTCTTTTTGCTTCTAGTCTCGCTTCTTCGTACCTCACGTTCTCTCAGAGCCGCTTTCACACGCTCATTCTCTCGCTCTCTGTCCTCCTCGACTTTCTCATCAATTCTTTCTCTCACTCTCTCCCTCTCTCTCACGCATTCTCTCCGACGCAGAGCCACGCGCACGCACCTTACCCTCTGTCTGGCGGTCTTTCGCACAGGATTGGTGCGAAACCTCAGTAAACAGTGGGGGCGAAGCTGCGTGCGTTTGTCTCTGCGTACTGTACTCGATCGCTCTAATCCTCTGTCTCTCCTCTCTCTCTTCTCAAGGTGTTTCCTACAGGTACTTCCCTCTCTGTAAACTCTCTCGCTCGCACATTCTCTCCCACCCTTTCGCTCGGTTGCTCTCTCTCTCATAGCCTTTCGATCAGTCGACGCTGTTTCCCTACGTTTTCGATCGGCCTTCCTCCTGGAAATCCGCATGTATAGTGAAAGCTTGGTTGTTGCACGTGCTGACACATTCACCCACACTGGTTTTTTGAATTCGGTTCTCTGGGGGGCTGGGATGGGGGGCAGTTTGGGATGGGACAAGTTGAGGGGGTGTGTGTGTGTGTGTGGTTTGCCGTCGGTGAAGAGGGACATGGTGTGACGGACCTCAATGACGGTGAATGACGATGGGTGATGGATGATACGGCTGGATGCTTGGCAATTGGGTGCTTCTGCTGCTTACTAACTGGATGATAGTTGGTAGCGGGAATGGGGGGACGGGCGGGGGGTCAATGAACTGGAACGCTCTTCTGTAAAGGGCTTAACGGGTGGATGGGGTGTGGGCGTTAAGGGCAACGGGACTGAAAAGTTAAAGTTAAAGCGAAAGGAACCGGAAAGAGGAACTGGGAATGCAGACAGTCCGTGGAACTAGTCTCTAGGAAGTGGGGGGCGGGCTGTTAGGCCGCTCCGCACTGTAGACGAATAAAACTGGGTATCTTCGTATACTGCTGCGGTAGAAATGAAACAACGAAGGCTCTTATAAAAGATATTGTCGCCCGTCTCGGTCGGCGGTGACAGTCATCTCGAAAGCATCGATTCCTCCCGAAATGTCCGCGCGCGCTTTTCTAACGGGCCCCTCGAAATGTACGGCAAGAAATTTTCTCTCACGCGGATCGTGAATCGGCATCTGATAACTGCTATTCAAACAAGTTGATCGAAAGATTTTTCTGGCACATCTAATTATTGGAATTTCCATCGGATTTTGCTTCCCCTTTATCTCGTCGACCGAGGGACATTTTTCGCTATGTCGAGAGCGTGGAAAATCGTGGCGACAGGTGTTTGTTGCGTCGGATCGCGAGGGATCAGGACTTTGAATAGGCAAAGTCCTATCAGCCCCGCTCACCGAGCAAGTAACCTGCTTCGATTTTGCATATTAGCGATTGTTCTTCTGCTCTCTCTCTCTCTCTCTCTCTCTCTCTCTCACTCTCCCTTCCTCCAACTACTCTCTCGCTCTCACTCTCACTCTCACTTTCTCTCTCTGGCGTTCTCTCCCTCTCGAGCTATCTTGCTCCTGGTGTCCTCCTCTTCGCGCCCCCGCAGCCGGACAATGCGGCCCGAATTTGGAAATTTGGTGTCAGGAGAAAAATGGTGGCGAAAGGAAAACCGGATACACCTGGAGAAGTCGAGTCTGTGTCCGCCGAATGATTAAGCCGGGTTGGGCGCGCGCATTGTCTCGGGGCCGGGGGGGCCCATCACGTACGCGCTTTGTGGCTTTTACAGCTGTGTGTGCCCTCTGTACGTATGCGTGCGTACATACATACATATATGTATAGTTATACATTAGATAGTTAGATATACCTGGTTGGTGGTTGTAGTCTGGTTTTGCGTGTGTGTTTGTTCTATTGTGGCTATGGCTATTTCATCGATTCGATTTTGGTCGTCGTACAAAAGAAAGAAGTGTGTATTGCTGGACCGAGTCGTATGTGTCGAGCGGTCTCTCTGGCTGCGGCCTCTCTCGCCGAATCTCAACGGAAAATCCATCCTATGTGCCGTGAGCGGCCAACGAAAGATTCTAGTAGATAGAAGGACTATTGCCTTTGAGTTTCACTGGATTCGCGGTCGCGTATTGTCTCGAAATGCACTATTGGCCCGCGCTTTTGCTCCTTTTTCTTTTCGGTCGGCCGTGATTTGCTTCTTCTACGATTTTTTCACTCGAGGGGAGGGGGACTTTTGCCTCTCAAGGACACGCTCTCTCTCTCTCTCGCTCGCTCTCATGGTTGCTCACGCTCTCACTCTCTCGCTCTCTTCCATGCTCTCACCCCCTCGAAAAACAGGGCGAAAAAGCCGCCCGAATGATCCGAGGGGTTGGCGCATTCGTTCGCTTCCCTTCCTCTCTCTCTCTCTCTCTCGCACTCTCCCGTTTGCTCGCCTCTCTCCTCTCTCCCTATCATCCTCTATATACTTCGAGTTCGATAATTTCGTCTAAAATTCCATTTTCGCCTTAACTATACACAATAATCATAATATGTAATAATAATAATAATCACGACTCGAATACATCATCGATCACCTCCCCGAATATAGATACAATAATTTTTTCTTCATCTCCCTTCATCGTGCGCTCGCTTTCTCTCTCTCTCTCTCTCGCTCTCTCCCTCCTCGCTCTTTCACTTCAATCTTTCCCGGCGCACGCGTGCGATCTGTCGCTCGCTGGCTCTCTCTCTCGCTCTCTCGTCTCTTTTCCCTTTTCCGCGCCTCTCTCTTCCACCCACTTTCTCTCTTTCTCACAATAATGATCGTTTAGGTCGTCGTATATCTATACATATACATATACATATACATATATATATATAATTTATAAAATGAAAATAGGTACAATTTTGGACGCTTTTCTTCGTCGAAAAAACGCTCCGAAAATTTCATTTTCGCTTAATAATGCCCATCGGTTGCGATTCTAGTCCACTTGGTAGTAAAATTTTGTTTAGTTACTCAGGCGCGCTCTCGCATTCGCTCGTCTCGCATTCTCTCTCGCATTGTTCGCTCCGGTCTCGTGCACACGTATTTTAAGTTTTCATCGGCATTCGCACTTAATTTTTGTCCGGCACTCGCTCGATTCTCTGGCATTCTGCTTCGTAATCATTCGCTCGCTCACACGATTTCTGCTTGGTTCTCTGAATTAGACACAGTCGCGCTGAAGTTGAGTTCACCCTGGTATATTTCTCCCTTGTGTTTGATCTCTGGCTTCCGAACACACTCATTGTCAGACGAACCTTTCGCAGGGAATTTCAACGCTGGACGCGCCTCTCGCGACGCATCAGCCTTTTCGCAGACTAATTTTGCTCTCCTCCTCATTCCTCCCTCTCCTACTCCTGCTTGCGCAATGAGAATTCACTTTTGCTTTAGTGTGGTTGCTTTTGAGTTTTCGGCTGGTGAGTCAATCGCGTGCTTCCACGATCGACGAGGCGCCCCCGGCGCTCTCGAACGCGTCTCTCGCTCTCTTCTCCCCGTCAAATCCACTTAATTTCTAGTCTACCTCGTGTATGTACAATTGCTCTCGATTAACACATTTTATACCTCTCTGACTCCTCTCTCTCGCTCGCTCCCTCCACATAGTTTGCTCTCCTCGACGATCCGAAACTTGGATTGATCAAGTGTCTTAAGCGCGGGAGCTCGTGCGGGCGGCAATCGAACGAGTGAGTCCAAGTGTGCCTTTACGTAAACGCGTGCTAGTATAGCTGACGCGCGTCGGGCGGCCCCGTGTCAATAATGAAATTACGTGAAAAGTGAATTTCGAATGCCAATGAACGAGGCCTCGCCCGCGAGGATTGGGGGGTGGATTGCCGCCTGGACGAGCCTCCCAGCATCGACAGGAAGCCCAAACGAACTTTTGCACATGACTCCGAAAGCCCCGACCAGAACGGTCGCGGAATCTTCTTCGCTCGCAGTGTTCAATGCAGTACATCTAGTACTCTACCTCCAATCTCTATCCAGACACACTGCACTTACAAGTTACGATTTCAGCCGGTTTAGATTAGTTGCCTTACTTCCTAGATAGACCTCGAAAATAATCCTTGGCGCCGCTTGCCAGCCTTACGCCCTTCTGATATGTCTAATTAAAAGACTCGAGTCGACCGCGGCCGCGATTCGAGCGACGCACCCTCGGCTCGGCGAGTCGAGTGTCGAAAGAGGCGAATTTCGGCTTCCTACCAGAAATGTCTCGACCCTCGCTCTGTACTCTTTTTCACAGTTGCGGACTTGCGGACGAAACCCTGTCGTTTGGCAGCCGAGGCGCGCGGAGGAATCGAGCCCGGGTGGAATCGAGCCCGGAGAAATTATAAGAGTTGTTTCCTTTTTCTCTCTGCAATGGCGAAGGAGAGTCGGACCGTCCCGGAGACGCTCCACAGTTTCCGCTCATTTTGCAAGATTCAAGATTCCGGCTGAAGAACCGGGGTGATTTCGGGCCGAGAATCGGAGCGGGTCCGGGAGGACGTCCGACGGGAATGATCCTAATTTCTATAATCGATACCTATGTAAGTAGTGTTTCTCATCGAACACTGGCCGCGCGCGTCGCCTCTGCGCGAGGGCGACGAACGCGGCGGCGAAAAGCACGGCTTTTCTCGGAGAAGCTCTCTCTCTCTCTCTCTCTCTCTCTCTCTCGCTGGTTCCCTCGGACGCGCGTGCCCGGAAGTCCTTCCGTCGCGTCGTCGCGCACGGAAGCACCGTTTGACCAAGTCGAACGATCCAAAACTGTCGCCCTCCTATCTCCTTTTCCTGTCCTAAACAAGTCTTACGAATTACTCTCTGCGTTTCTGCGTTTCTCCCTTTCTCTCACGCAAAAAGGCTCACGCGATTATTCAGAAAAATTCTCATCTGTGTAACAGGGTGCGTGTGTGTGTGTGTGCGTGTGTGGTTAACATGATCTGTGTTAATTGTTACTCATCTCGCAGTCATCTCGAAAAATTCATCATCTTCCCTTCCTCCTAGATTATATTGCATCACATGTGTATCATATTCACATATCGTAATTGAGAAATCCTACGCAATGCGGAACTCGCTCGGAACCGAAAGAGACTCGTGTTTTTCAATTATACCTATTATATCGTATTTCGCTTCGATTGGTTTGTTGCTTTTTCTTTTTCAGCATCGATCACTGCTCGATCGCTTTACGTACTCTCCTTTCGCTCTCCCGCCTCATATACTTGTGCTTAATCATACCGGCCTAGTTTGTTCTCCTATCTGTTAAGCTCTTCTCCCGTCTACCGTTTCTCTCCCTGCTTTTGCGCGTCGACCATTGTCCGAAAGTCGAGAAATTGTAAACGCTCATCATCACGACGTACGCGGCGCTTCGAGGATTCTGTCTGCAAGAAATCTGGCTTCTGATAAAAATATAGCTCGTTTTCGCATGCTCGATCTTAAAACCACCTTGTTATTGATACAATCGTCTAATCGCATACGTCTCCTCCGCGGCCGCCGCCGTCCCCACCCCTGCACCCTTTAAAGGGTCAAAAGAGTCGGGAGGATCAACGGCGGCGACCGAGGAGTGAATCGAAACAGTTACCTCGCTCGCCGATCGACAGTAGGCTTTCATCAAGAGTCGATAGCGTTAACTAATAATAACGGTAATAGTAGTAGTAGCGTATCAACTAATAAGAACTAATAGCGATAACTGACGGCGCCGACGAGATCCTAGCCGCGCGCGTTTGTTTACCTTGCGGCGAACGCACGCGCCAAGGACTCGCGGCGCCCCGGGGCAATAGTAGGTAACGATAGTCTCTCAATAAATGCACGTGGCTCCTAAATCTCGTGACAATCGTCAGCGTATTTCGGAGACTGTTTACCTTCCACTCTACTTCTCCCTCTCTCTGTGCTTTCGTTCGCCGCGAGAAAGCGCTCATCGGTGAAAGACTCCTCCTCGGTGCGGCCAAGACAATTTCCATCTGAACGCTTACGACAAGAATCCGAGTGTCGCCGAAAAGAAAGAGAGTGAAAAGAAACGAAAGAAACCAAAGAACGGGAGGAATTGGAACACTCGGTAGTGAAGGAATCCTGGAGTATCACACGCTGGCGGCACTTTTCCGCGAACCTCTCCCCTTTACGATTCTATACCAGCCAGGACCAATCCGCCGATTCCGACGGGCAGTACCATACCAACTAGCATTAAACTAGGACTAACGGTAAACGTAATTGCTATCGGTAAAAAAGAATAACGAGGATAAAGTTGTAGATTAAGGGGGCGGGGGGTAGGTGAGCTAAAGTGATCGCGATGATAGGCGGGGGGTTGAATAGTGCTAGCGAAAATAGGGACGGCAGGACACCGGTCGGCGAATTTTGCGTGACTCGAAGGGACAACTTGGGAATAAATTGCGATTGAAACCTGGAAGATCGAACCGGCGTGCTGGCCCGCCACTCTACGTGAATAGTAACTAAAGAACCGTAGTTGTTGTATACGCATTGATGCACGCAACACACGACGCAACGTACCTCTAATAAACCTAAGTGTCACCCGAGGGACCGAGCCGCAAACCGGGGCCCCAGTAACTAATCACTAAACGCGCGTAGCTTGCTCCATCGCTTTTAACCAATTCTGACTAGCAAACGTAACTCAGCACCGCCCACCTCGCCGAGCCAACGCGGATCAGCCATCGTGCGCGCAACCTCCAATTGTCTAGAATCCAGATCCGGAAGATCTACGTTGCACGTCGCGAGAGGCGCGCGCGTTCTCCTCGAGATAGGAACTGAGTGAGTTCGCGCGGGATCCGCGAGGGGGACGGTGCCCAAGTGAGCGAAGAGTACCAGGCGACGCCGCGCCGTCCACCGAGAATCGAAGGGAACAGCCGAATATGTCTGGGCCCTTTTCCTAGGACGATTGAGCGAACGAACGAACGACACGATGAGATCTTTGCCCGGAGGATCCTCGCGCTAATTGGCCGGAGCGGCCGAGCCCCGTACTCTTCGTGCAAACGAGGGACGTGCAATGGTATACGTAACGGGGGTAAGGAGGAACACACGTGGGGCCTGACTCTTACCCGACGCCGCATATGCGAGCAACCTACTACAAGAAAGCGAGGAGTCCGCCGGGGGGCTGGCTGGGCAGAGATTAATCTCGAGCCCCCCCTGCCCCCTTGATTAAGCCCGACTCCCGACAACTAAAAGGGACAGAGTTGACCGACAGGCTTAAAACTTAAAAAACAATAATGGCTGAGGCTAATCAGTCGGAGGTCACCTCAAGGAACGTGTCGCGCTAAGCTTCCAGGGTGATCGGCCAATTTCGCCGGGACTTAACTAACGCGAGGGAAGGCTGCTAATTAAAAAGTAACGCTCGCACATAAATAGGATGTGTACAAATAATCTCTAACGTTTAACGGGCGTAACATAAGGAACGCGGTACACCTTACTAGTTTACTCGCGGGATATACATATATAAAGGAAACAAGGGACTAAAACACGGGACGATATGTATAAAAGGAGAACGAAAATCGTAAGAAGTGGTTGGCTGCTGCTCGATATCTTTGCCGAATTCGTCAACGAACATTATATAAACTTTACAATATACTATGGCTTTCTTTATCTTAGCGAACAGCATTAGTCGAGTCCTTTCTTGTACTCGCTCTACTCTCTCCCTCTCTCCACAAAATACGCTTCCAATTGCCCCCTAGCGATCTTTGCGATGTTAAATCGTCATTAAGAACTAATTAGAATAGGTGGCGGTAGCAATAATAATAGTCGCGATAATAGTAGTAATAGATTAACCGCAGTATCGAAGGCAAGGACTGCGCAGTCTGTGCTCCCTCGTTCATTTCTCCAATCAGATCTCATTCATTGCTTGAGGGTGTTGGTTTTCCTCTGTTCTAATTCTGATTGGACTTGCGAGTGGTCTGGGGACGCGATGTGGAGCCGATTGGGCAGCCCTCGCCGGAAAGCGTGGATGGGTATATTAGAAATAAAGAAACTCGACGGAACAACAAGAATCAAGGCTTTCGAAGGATCCATTCGCACCGTACATCCATATACCTCCTTCTCCTTTTTCCCCTTAAAGAGTGTCGCTTTTGCTCGATACGACCATCGGCCGGGATCCCCGATCTCGGCCGATATCCGATTTACAACGAAAAGAGGCTACACGTATTTTTTTCTTTTTTATTTGTCAACAACGCGGATATTTCCTTGTGCGCGGTCCCGCTGGCCGTTGATGCTCGCGCGACGTAATTTCGCGCTTTGAATTTCCAGCGGCATATCCGCGAGGAGGAATTTTAGTGATGGGGAGCCTCGCAGGCCGAATGGAGATGAGTTTTTGCTTTCTGCTGAGCTTCTTCCTGTGACTGGCGCTCTCTAGCGCGTTAGATATAAGTACCGATTGTGCCGGCTGGAGGTTGGCCCGCCGGCAGGCTTTGTACCATTTTTGACTAGAATTGAATTTCGAATTGGGAGGACTCTCCGGGAAGAAGCTCTGGCGAGGCAGTGAGGCTCCCGCGATCCTTTGGTTGAGTGTCGCGCGCGGCATTGCGCGGCTGACGGGACCGGAAGTGCGTCGACGTAATTGCCCAAAAGGGGACTTCGAGCAAACTGAATCGATACCGTTAAACCAGCACGCACATTTTCGTCGCATCGTGCTTGGACCGTCGCTTGGTCCCTCACACCATTCTCCTCCTCTTCCTCTCCAATTAAAACTTTTCCACTCTCTCTCTCTCTCTCACTCGATAATTTTCCTCCTACTCTCCCTCCTTCTCCGCAAGCGCAACTCACTTGGGATCCAGATCGATCGGAGACGATAGGAACGCGACGAAAACGAGCGCCATAAACCAGGGATAATTTGCGCTTGTAGTACTCGGTAACTGACTGCACGTAAAAGTCTCAAGGTCTCGAACTGAACGTTCGTCTTTTCAACGGGGCCTACCGCCATGCCCGCTTCTCACTCTCCAGTTAGTCGAGCCAGTCCTTACTTTTCCCATCAACATTTTTCACCTGCCCCTCCTCCTCCAACATTTTTGCCAAATCCTTGCGAGACGATCGTCACTAATTTTCGAAACGAGGAGGAGCAGTGGGACGAGTGAGATGCGAGCGGCCAGTGGTCGGCTCACCGAAACAAGAAGTCTCGAACGAGATACACGAAAGCACGCATTCGCGTGAGAACTGTTGGGGGATGGTGGTGGTGGTGGTGGTGGTGGTTGAGGGGGTGGTTGTGGGTTGTTGTAAGGGCATTAACGCCCGCGGGGGGATTGGTGGGATTCAGTGTGGATGGGTTGTTTTGATGGGAAGGGGTGGTGGGGTAGTTTGTATTGTGTTGAAAGGAACGTTGTAAGTGAAGAAACTGAACGCTGCACTCGAAAGAGTAATGAAAATGGGGCCGACCTGACCAGGTACTTCCTCCGGCCGCAGTGCCCCCTGGACGCCGCCAGGGGAATCTGCTTTCGGTGCTCGGGAATTCTGGCCCAGAAAGGGGGTGAGTTCCCAAGCAGAGTAGGAATGCTGTTGGACGCGAGGGCGCAATGGGGGAAGGCGCTGGTCAGGCACCCTCCGATGCGAGTCCGAGTGCCATAGTCCTATTATTCGTCTGTCGTAAGTGAGTGCCTGCGCGATTTATCGGATGAAGGCGATGCCGGCGGGGCGCTCGCGCTTCCTTATGAATACTGGAGAGAGTATGTTAAGTAATAATTATGCGTGTATGCGATACGGTTAACTGTTAATTAACTTGACAAACGGTTACGGTATTGTAAGTAAGTAATTATTATCGGTTAGTTAAATACGACTCCTCCACGTACAATCGTCCCTTGCCTTTCACCTCCCGCGCTACTCTAACCACTCTCCTCTCTCCTCTCCCTCTCTCTCCTCCTTTCTACTCTACCCTGGCAATCTGCCGCTCTCGCGTCAATCTCCCAATCTCCCTCGTCTTCTAGTCGGAGTATACGACGTACACGTTGGCTAACACTACGGACACTTAGTACACTTATTATCATATTTAGTCGTTAAATGCTGATCGCGTTTCGGGCTCCGGGTCTGTCTGGGGGGGACAAGGAACGAACGCGAGCCGCCAATGTTTTCTCTCTCTCTCTGACAAGTCCGGACTGTACTTCTCCGATGGGAATTTGGATGGCGATCGTTCCGAGGTCGAAAGCTACTTTTGCCGAGATCCTCGCGAATTTGTTGGCCAGGTTGGGACTTTTGGTCGGGCCGGTACACGGAGTTGGATTAAGGAAGATGCACGTACGAAATGAACCCGGTTATGCTCCGGTCGACGCGACGCGGACACACTCTGTAGACACTGAAAAAGGCCGGCTGGCCGTGTTCTGTATGACTTACTTATGTAACTGTTTACTGCGGTACACTGTTTAATTACTGTTCTACCATAGCACTACTAATCGTGACGTTATATTGGAAAATCTGTTGTTACTGTAACGGAAACCCTGACGAAGGCACCCACTAGACGACCTGCTCTCTCAATCGTCTTCCACGCGAGAATTTCTATCGATCCTCCTACCAATGGATCTCTCTGCTTTATCTATCTGGCTGGCAGAGTCTGCCAGATGATTGATTAATCGTCGAAAGTAGCTGGACTCGGTCTCTCTCCTCGGACACGCATGCGGGGGGTTCGCATTTAGGGTACTGGGGGTGAAAGAAAGATCTTCCAGTGAACTGAAAATTTGGAGAATATTTCGAAAAGAGTATCGGCTGCTAGCGACAACCACGGGACCGCTGTGGTCCCTGGTTGTCTGGGAGCAGCCAGCACGGTGGGTCCGTACCTTTCGACTCGGCGAGGTTCCTCTACCAGTACGGAACGATCAGTCAAGATCACGGCATGTTGCTACTTCCATTGTGCTCTTGCTCTCCGTGACTCTCGCATCTCTGGTCCGGCTCGAGTTGGACCATCTCAATATTGGTCTCTTCACGGAGATGCTTCTGCCGCTTGGACGCGCTCGCCCCAAGATCGGCGGGACGAGTTGGTCCGAAACGGCGGTTTGCTCTCAGATTCTACTCTGCACACCTTCATCGGGGATGTTCTCGCAGCCTCTCTCCCTCTCTCTCTCTCTCTCCTTCTCTAAGCTCCCGCATTCACTGGACAAAGCTTGGGAGTTTGCCAGTGAAGTGCGTAGCGGATGTTGAATGGTAATATGGTAAGAGTACACATAGGTAATACTCTGTAAGATGTACCGGTAGCCCCTGCCGAGGTCGATTGAACCGCCAGAGTGGCGGCCGTGCGAACCCACCGCCTTAACAACTATGCCTCTTCATTTCTATAGTGGACATTGAAATAACTTATTCCGGTTTTTAATCACGGAGGCTCGGCCTGGGCACCGCGTGAAGACGCCGGTGCCGCCGAGGCGCTCGCACTGCTAGACTGTCGGTTTTATCATATGCTGCGCACTTACGATACACACTGTCACGAATACACGCGTGCAGCCGTCGCTCGGATTGGAGAGACCGGCTTCCGAGACACGAGTGGCTCGTGTCCTCCTCGTGCCTCGAGGATCAATTGCTCGGTGGGGAGGCTCGCTTTCTCTCTAGGCCGTGGCGGTCCGGCGCAGCGCGCGCATTCGTACGTGAGAAGATTATTTCATTAAAAAATTAAAACCCGATCGAAAACAAACCAACGGTTTTTGCTTGTAAAGCCGCACTCGAACAACGGCTCTCAGAATGCCGCCGCTGCTAGATATCCTAGTGTTGCTCCCATCTGGTCGCGAATTGTTATCGCAGCGTCGCGCGGCCGACAGGCGAGCCACTTCTCTCTCCTCTAGCGGCTGGCTCCGATTTCACTGCTTCCTCTCGTCTTATTGTCTCTTCCACGGGCAGCACTCGTCCGGATGATTCTCACTCGGTTCGGGGGGAGGCAGCGCCCAGTGGGTGTATGGTACCTGCTCTCCCCCTCTCTCCTGGCTGTTGAGCGCCCGTGACACCTGTCCGCGCGAGCTCGATATCCTTCGACGAAGAGTATAATGTCGCGTCGTATCCGGGTAATATCGTGTCACATCCGGGATGCATTGCGGGCGGCCCTCCACGCAGTCACCCTCCCTGCCGGTTCTCCTCGGCCACGGGGGGCGGCGGGAGCGCTCGCCCGGCTTTCCACATCGGTTATGCATCCAAACGTATGCCAAAGGCCGCGAATTTATCGAAACTTCCTTTTGCGTGATCCGCTGCTTTTGATCGCCGCGTGAATCGTCCTCGGTTCACCGCTTTGATGGAGTGTGCCGCCTCTCCGCTTGAAAAGCCCGAGGAAGACCTTGCGTCTCGGTGGCGCTGTCCTCGTCGCGAGCCTTTTCAAATGGATCGGTATCGAAACACGTGGCGGGGCGGCCCCGGGGCCACCCCTTGCTTTTTTCTTCTTCCAATGGTTCATGAACATGTTGGGCCGAATCGTAGCGCTTTTCCGAAATCCTTGTTTTTTCTCTCATCAATTTACAAAATCAATTGGCTTTACATATCCGTAGCGTATGTGTAATAAAGTGTTGCTAGAGTGTCGGGCAGTGTGGACTAGTGTGATAGAGTGTTAAATTGTTAATGGGTAATTGTAAGGTAGTGTGGGTGTCTGAGTGTGGTGTATTCGGTGGGTGTGGGGCGCGCGGGGTTGCACGCCCGTGGACCAGGGCATCTTCTCTCCAGTGTCTTTCTTGTTCTCGTGTAATCCATCTTGTGCAGTCAGAAAGTGTATGTGATTGTCCGCCTGTTCTGTTGTATCGTTGTGCTGTTGTGCGTCTGTCATTGTGCTCCTTGGCGAGAATACCAATTCTACCGCGGCGCGGCCCTCTGGCAAGGGCGTCGCGCCCGCGGATTTGCGTTTTTATCGTGAGGTCGAGTCGTATTTGTGAGTGTGTATGCGCTGGGAGTATGCACCAGCGCATCCGGGCTATGGCATTTTTTAGATTATTAAACATTTAGCAAATTTACATGGAAGAGATTAAGATTATGGATAGGGCTAGCTTTGCAGGCAGGCACGTTGGCCCTTGCGGATTCACCCTTTGGTTCGATGCATCCTTCTCGGGTCGGGCCCTCCTTTTACCAGTCGTCCTGGCCATCTCCACGCTCGGCGAGCTCGGTGTACTCTTCGTGGCTCTCTCAGCGTGCAGAGCTTCCAGTCAGCCGCAGGTGCTCTGATGCCCTGGGAATCTTCTCTGGAGGAAGTTGCCGCTGAGCGAAGTCGACTCCTCTCGACTTTCTCCGATCTCTGTCCCTTCAGGATCAATCGTTCGCTTGGACCGAAGTTTATCCACCGGCTGCCGGAGCGGGCTGTTACACTCTGTTGGGCCCTTTAATCCGTGAAAGGGCCTGCGCCGCCTGCGCCGCCAGCCCCCTTACGAGTTACGGGCATATGTAAATCAATATATTTGTAAATTATTTTTTTGTGCTTTTTTTCCGCCGCGCAGACTTTCTGCCTCCCACGAGTGGGAGCGAGCGATCTGCGCGTCGGTTTTTATCGTTTATCGTTTATCGCTTATCATCGCTTATCATCTGCCTTCGATTACAGAACATACACTACTAGAGCTATTGTTACTTGCTGTGCTTTGTTTAAACCTTTCGCGGTAATTTTTTGTTGGTTTCGTATTTTTTCTCATCTCTCTCTCGCTTTAATTATGGTACACGTTCGCGGGGGCATGGGGCCGGCGCCTCGGGGAAGAAAATCCTCGATTCTGCCTGCGGGCAGTTAGTACAGTAGAGACACCTCGTGCGCTCTTGTTACGCTCTGACCAACTAACTCACCACGGCTGCCCTCTTCTTACCGAGTCTCGGCGGATTCTCGGCGGATTCTCGTCGCTTCTAGCTTCTCGGCGCGAGATCGGCAAGAAAGCAACCCTCGGCGCACGGCAGGATGCACCTTCGAAAAAGGTTCGCGTCTCGTAATCGTTCCATGAGCCTCGGCTTCATGAAGGATACATCTCGACGGTAAGTGCGGTTCGTGGGGATGTGTTTGCTTTGTATTGTTGTTGTTGTTAACGTTCATTATTTGCCTCCTCTCTCGTTTTTGCACTGGAATTTTGTTAGCCTTTTGCTCTCCCTTTGCTCTGGATATGCTGCATCGTGATTTCCACTCTCCAACTGGCGATATAAAGTGATGGTAATAAAACTCTGAGCTGTCTTGTGCTGTTTGTTACCTTAAGGTTGCTTTTTGCCTTTTTTGCACGGGGTTGGGGATTCATCCAATTGGAATTTTCTCGATCATCTCCTACGCTCCTACTACCGTATGCTGCACCATCCTTTTCTCGGGACCTTTGATTTTCCACTTTTTCCACTTTTTGACTGTTTAGGGGCCGCGAAATCAACTGCTTTCTCGACTTGTCGCGTCACCTAAAGAAATGGTGGCTCCCTTTACCGCGAACACGCACTGGGGCTTTATCTTTTCTCTACTCTCTCATCCCGCTCTTGCTGGAACTCGCCACGGATTACTTGCTCTCTGCTTAGATCCGCGACTCTCCCTAACCTTTTCCGCACGCGTTCTTTCGCTCTCCGTTCTCCAGCCAAAACAAACTCTCATTCGCTCTCTCCGACCAATCGATTTACTTGCTAGCGCGCATCGTATCTAGATCTTGCCATCTCGAGGGCGAATCCGAAAGCAGTGTGAAAGAGCAGTAATCACGCGGGCTCCCTCTCCAGCGGGATCGCAAGAATTTTCCTTTCGAACTATCTATCCGGGGATGAAAGCGTAGGTGGTGCGGAAAGTGATTGTTAGCATCGAATGCAGGACGCGTCGAGACTCGATTAGGATCTGATTAATGATAGTGCGTGTGTGCTCGCGAGGCTAGTTGAGATATACCGAAAGAAGTGTCGTAGAAACATCGATCCTAATTCACTGAACTCGCCGAACGTTTGGTCCCTGTCCTAATGTAAAGAGGCCAGTCGGTGCCGGTGGTGCGAGTGTGTGAAGATTCGTCTTTGCACTTAACATCTATTCCTAGTCGTGGCTGCACTTACAATCCATCGCAATGCTGTGATGTCGTGAACTGTGTCTCCGATTGCTGTGTGTCGGTGTGTCTGTGTGTGTGTGTTTGTGTAGGAAGTATCGGTGTCGAGAAAAAAAAGATTTCCCGATCGGGCGCGCCGTCACCTTACCAGGAAGTACTGGGCCGCAGCCGGTGGGAGGGCTCCACTTGCACCGATCGGCCGCTCGCCTTCCGAGGGAACGCGCAATTCGCAATATCCCAAGGAGACGCGCTTGCTTGGTGAGTTGTGTTGTGTTTTCTAGAGGTGAGTGGATCGGACCAGTACCTCGGCGGGAAGGATCGAACGCGCACCGACGACGAACAGAAGCTCCGGTTCGATAAAAACGATTATCGTTGGTTGCGTGAACGAGGTGTATGCACTCGTCCAGCTTTAGGTATGTACATAGAAACTAACCCTATTTCGCGTTATGTGCTTCAGATAAGTTTACCAGTTAAAGTCTCAGATTATGCTTGTGATATCAAGGTGTATTTACATACTACTTAATCCGAGGAAAAAACGCCCTGTAACGCAAAAGTCTTTGTAATAAGAACGACCAATGTTCGACGCGCGCTCGCATCGCCGGGCCCTCCACTCCTTCCCCCGCTTTCTTTGTGTCAGCGAAACAAGGAATTTCTCAGTGTCGAGTCCCTCGCCTCTCTCTTTTTCTTGTCGAATCTATCGAGACGCCAATTTCTCGGCCAGTGTGCGTAAAGTCGAGGGGGCCGGGGGAAGAGGCTCGATGACCGTTGGCGAGTGCGTGCGCGCTCGTAAAATGTAGCTTTGACGATGAATCCGTTTAGCAATCTTTTCTTCTCTCGCTCCCGATGGTAAAGTGAGAGGGCGGCTGGATCGGCCGGCCTCTCGGCGCGCGTGTCTCTTTCTCGTTCAACGAAGATGATGACGACGACGTTAGGTTACTCTCGCATCTAGCGAACGAAGGGCTTTTCTTGTTCAAAGAGGGCGACTCCCTGAAGAGGGAACGGAGTAGTCGGGGGGGATTTGAGGGAATGTTTTTCGTGATTTCACTTCTCGCTCTCTCTCACTCGTTAGTCTCTCCCGGGGATTTTTCGCCCCGAACGCGATGAAAGGGGTCACGGGACGAAGGCTATTCTTGCAACCAATAGAATTTCGAGGTAGGTTAGACTCCACGGGAGAGGCTCGATCTCCGACGGGGACTGACAACAACAACAACAGCAATAACAACGCGATCGAATGACGCCAGTGTCACTGGGGTAGAGATAATTTCGACATGTTACCACTCGAGTTTTTCCGGCTTTTTTCACCTCCGCATTCTCTCTAGTCCGCCATTGCCAACGATATAATGATCATAATGATTATAATGGAAGGTGTGTAGGTAACTCGTGATATATTGCCGGTTTAGAATGGAATGGAATGGAATATTGCGGCTTTGTGACACTCGGTGAGTTTATCTTTAGTTTATCCAGTCGCGCTGAGAGGAACCCCGTCGAGAAGGCAGTTGGGAATGGAGGAGGGAGTTTTGGAATAGAAAAGGGTGTTTTTGAGGTGGGGTTGGCCGGAGTTTCAAGAGTTCGCACTCGACGACATCAAACCGACCCTCGCGTTCCTCCTCGCTTCGTCATCCTCGTCTTCGTTCTCTATGTTTTGTTCTCGTCCACCCTCTGTTCGTCTGTCCCGTTTAAAATCAGCTGCTCCTGCATCTTATTCTCCGTGTTCTTTCTCCCTTCTAAGTATATTACGAGAACGCAACGGTATATTGCAAGTAAAACTTCGAAACGACGCAAGTATTTTCACGCGTATTCAGATATATTACCCGGAAATAAAAAAATATCTCGCTTATAACGATCACAGGACCTCAGATTATCACCTGAAGCACGCCACTCTAAACTTCTCTCGCGCACACTCTCTCGCACTCTCTCTCATTCATTTTCGCACAGATCACTCTCGCATTCGCTCTAAACCACACGCATTCTCTCTCACCTCCTTGATGCTCACGAAGCATTTCTCTCTTTCGCGCGATTTCTCAGCCTAGCACACGCGGTCGCCCGCGCCCACCGCGCTCCTGCCATTCCAAACTTCTTCCTCTTCTTCTTCTTCTCCTCTCATTCAGACAGTGGCTCTTTCTCGCCCGTGCTTTAGTTTCTTCTCTCCACTCTCCACTCTCCACTCTGGCTCTCGTTGTGGAGTGTCGCCTCGTCGAGCCTGTCCTCTCACTCGCACTTTTTCCCAGGCACTCGTCGTCATGGTTGGAATGGGGTCCGTGGTGGGCGGGCGCGTCCCTCTGATTCGCACTCGATTTTCTCTTTCGCCTAATTACCCTAGTCTCATAGACCCTATATTTATTATTTATAATATTTATATATATAATATATATATATATAATATTTAGCATTTAGTTTTTTATTTCTCTCTCTCTTTCTTACTCTCCGTCGCTGTCGCTTGGCGCTTTCATCAGCTTCTCTGATGATCGACGTGCTCTCACGTGCTTTTGCTCTTTCTGGCCTTGGGTGTCTCTCGCGCAGCGTTTTGCTTGCTTGGTTCGTCGAGCGCTCGTCCGCTCTCGGGAAGGGCTGTACCAGTTGACGAAAAATGGTCGTACGCCCTCCGCCTGACGACTCGTACTTTCTCCCAATCGTCCTCGTATTGCACGCCGCGCACTCTCGCGACGGCGCGGCGTCGACGAGTCGAGAAACGCACGTGCGCGCGAGTAGCACTCTGACGGGCGCCCCCCTTCCTCACTCGCGCCCGAGGGGGGGCCCGTCGTTTCCTCATTGTATCCTCGCCCTCATACTCTCCAAGACTCTGTATGTATATATAATATATATAATATAACTGTTTGTAATAATTATATTTTGTTTGTCCGCTTACGAGCTAATAGTTTTCGTGCTTTCGACGAGCACAAGTTTGCGCGCACTCCTTATATATGCTGTGTGTGGGTTCGGTGTGTACAAGTGTAGTAGTTTAGTATGTGTAGTAGACCTTCTGTCTCCTTTCCGCCTCTCCGTCTCTGTCTGTCTCTGTATTTTATGTATATCACTCTAATGTTCATTTACGCCGACGAGACGACGTCGCTCGCCGCGTGCTCTCACCCCTCTCGTCGGACGCTCTCTCTCTCTCTTATTTCCTCGAGGTCTCTCCCCGCGGGGAGAAGACGCTCTGCATGTCCGCATGCGAGAAGAGCAGATTTGCCATGTCCGAGCCCTCGTAGATTGGGGGCGGCGCACGCGGCTCCAGTGGACGTCGATCTTGGTCTAGTCCGTCTCTCTCTGTATAGTCTGTATAGTCGTCCTTAAAGGGTAACGGGAGCTAAGATTAGGGGAACCTTATGCTGGTACGTTTTGTATGTATATATGTATATAGATTAGGTGGTTGAGCCTGGGCCGACCGGCGGGGCGAGGCTGAGGCGCCTTACGCGCCGCGGTCCGACGCCCGCGTTCTCGGCTCTTGTACTAAAAGAATGATAGTACCTCTCGACTGGGGGGCGAGCGCGAGACGCGCGAGTCGCGCCTTCGACGCTCATTGGACTGGCTCGTGCCAATAGCTGGGCGCGATCGCGCGCGCGCGGCGCCCCCGCATCATGATTAACGGTAGAGTTGCTTCGTTAATTGTTATGGCACGTTTGAGGGCCGACAGCGAGCCACGCGTGCCTGACGAACGGGCGCGCTGCCCCGAGTAATCCTGAAGACGTGCGACTCTCGAGGGAAGAAGAAAGTTCCAGCTCGCGCCGAGGGGAACCTCGCTCCGATTGCTCGCGAGGAGGCTCGCCTCCGCCAATTAATGCCGTTCTAGGAACTCGAAATCCAGGATCGGAATAGGAACAATGTGATTGGGGGGGCCCCCGTCGTCGTCAGAGTGGCCGCTGTCGCGCTCCGTCTAACGAATGAGAGTGCACGGGGGTGTCTCGGCCTCGGCCTCGGCCTCGTCGTCGCCGCGAGAAATGGCAGCGGCGCGAGAACACCGAGCCGATACCGAGTGCCCCGTGCGCTTCCGCGGTCCGGTCGAGCGGCTCTCGACCGGCACCCAAATTCATCGAAGTTGATTGATTGAGTCAATTTGTTCGTACTGCTGAGACAGCGAGTGATTTCGTGGCTGACCACTTGGACGCGCGATTATAGATATCCGGTTGTACACGCCTCGACGTCTGTCAATCTTTGCGGAGATCAACTCGTCGCCGGACGCGAAACCTTCTTACGCGTTTTCAGAGTTACCGATCATGTCGTCGGCTTTCCTCTTCACGCCTCGGTCTTCATGCTGCTGTTGTTGCTGCTGCTGCTGCTGTTGCTGCTGCTGCTGTTGTTGCTGCAACTGCTGATGATGACCGAGCGCAGACGCTACTTGCTGCTGATCGGACATGCTCGATGAACGATCGGCCGACTGCTGTTGCTGCTGGTTGAGTCGCTGGTCGGCTTGATGCAAGGAAGTCTGCTTGGGCGTCCAAGGGGTCCACTCGTCTCAGTAGTAACTGAACTTTCATGGTTGCTGATTGTTCTGCTGATTGACGACGTGCTGGAAGGTTAAACCCAGCGCGCGGGGATCGCCATGCAGCCTGAGGGCTTGCTCTAGTCGCTGCTCTTGCAGTCGCAGCGCTTCCCCTGACAGAAGCATCGGCTCGTTCAGAATTCGCGCTCGCTTCGAATCCGCTCCCGACTCTCGGACGCGGTACTCACCGAGGTCCGGCGAAAGGGTGTCTTGCTGGGACATCTGTTGGTTGGTGTGATGCCCCGGCATCCCGGAAGTGCTACCTCCGTTATGCTGACCCAGGTGATGCCTCACGTCGGCACCCACCGCCGAACTCGCCGCCGCCGCCGCTGCTTGCGATACCTGCCCACAAAACACCCAATTAATCAAACACACTCTCATCACTTCCACCGCGAAAGACAGCAGAAAAGAAGAGGAAAACACTCACGGCTAGTCTGATGGCAGCTTCTGCCTGGGAGCGCAGTATGGCTTCCGCCTGATGCATTCTAAGGGCCTGTTCGGGCCCACTGGCCTGTACCCCTTGTTGTTGGGGACCGGTGGTGCCCTGGCCGCCGCCGCCCATATCGCCGTTGTTACCCATCCTCATCGCCGCGGCCAGCGACGCTACGTCCACCGGCGAGAGATTCGGCGAGACCGAATTCTGAAGTCCTGCAAACCAGGTCCCAACACCGTCACCAACTACCCAACACCCACCACAGCCCACATGAATTCTTCCATTAGGAAAACATCGTTGTAAATCAAGTGTTATCAGCTTATAAGTAATTGGAGGGGACATATCGGCTCTCTCGATCCAACCGGACCGAGAGACAACCGATAAGAGGGACTCAAGGATATCAACAACAAGTCGTCGCTCAGCGTCGCGAGCTTCATACTTTACTGGCGGAGGTCTCAAGGGCTCGGGGAGGGGAGAGAGAGAGAGAGAGAAGTAGAATAGGTCCTTACCGGCGGTAACAGCCGCGGCCATGGCTGCCATGCGTTGCTGCTGCGATTGTATCTCGTCGTGGTACTGCTGCGCGGATCCCGGCTGACTGCTCGCCCTCAGCATCTCGCTGAGCTTGTTCCCGCTCGGTCCCGGCGACGCCATGTTATTATTGTTGTTATTGTTGTTGTTGTTGAGTAGGCCGGTACCTGCGGAAAAGTCTGCTCGCGTCAGTTGGCTCGGCCCTTGAGCGGGGCTACGGGTGTCGGGAGATTTAGGGTTTTTGGGGGGAAGGGGGGGATGGTGGGCGAGAATGCACTATGTCGCTAATCGGTCGAACTTGGATATGTACACAGGTCGCTAGAGAGCGGAGTTTGACTTGTCCTATGCTCGTATGCTCCACTATTTATATCATAAGTTATTATTATAAATGCGTTATGTAGATATTCCGTGGGCACGGGGGGGATGACGCGTGACAGTAAACCGCAGCGAGGGAGCCCAGCGCTCCGAGAGAGCGCGCGAAACGAGAGGGAAAGGACTCGCAGCTGAATTCGGCTCAGTTGCTCTTTATTATTGGGCTCGCATCTCGGCGTTGTATGTTGGTGTACCTTATCTACTAGACAGCAATAACTCGCTAATAATGAGGGAGGGGGAAAAGGTGGGTCTAGGTAGATCTCTCGTAATGGTATGCTGAACGAGATGCAGTCGGCATCGACTGTGAGCGGTGATGGTGAAAGGGCTGGGGGTTGGGAGAAAAAAAAGCGCTCTTGGGGGTAAAAGTAGTCTAGCGTTACTAGTACGGATGTTGCATTGATACTGGTCAGTTGTGAATGCAGTAAATGGCGGGTACAAATGGTATATGCTAATTCGATGTATACAGTATGTATAATAGTACATATATAGTATAATATAGAGAGCACGATCTAGGCGTAGAAGAGGTATATTAGGTTTGCCTTTGAGAGTGAGAGTCTAACGAGAAATCCAGAGTAGCGACCAGATTGGAAGAAGAGACGAGGATGAGAAGAAGATCGGAGCGTACCAGGTTCACTACCGGCTGAGGATAGACGTCCGTTTCCACTGCTGCTGTCCGAGTGAGCGGAGGGCGACGGGCACATCGGCGGCTGTTGTAAATTTTGTGCTCCGCCCGATTGGCTTCCCAAAACACCCAAACCCGCACCTGAACACGAGAACCGTGGCTGTCGTTACGAGGATCTGATCGTTCGCCGCACCGCGCCGCGGCAGCTTTACCTGTCGGTAGCGCTTGGATACACGTGCACGCGACGACTCTACCACCAAAGTGTGTGTATGCAAAACTTGCAAGTGTCTACTAGCGCACCGGTGGGCTTCGCTCCCTCCCCCTTCCCCCGGCCCAGAGGGTGCAA
Organism: Crossocerus cetratus; assembly: GCA_963675795.1. Lineage (NCBI taxonomy): Eukaryota > Metazoa > Arthropoda > Insecta > Hymenoptera > Crabronidae > Crossocerus > Crossocerus cetratus. The sequence goes on from OY776664.1 coordinate 557,169, forward strand.
CGTACCGCTCCTGAGGGGGGGACGGGGGGGTCGAGGAAGCTCACCTCGTGATCTGATCTGCACCGATCCGATCCGATCTGATCTGAGCTGATCTCATTAGAATCGAGAGGAGAACTGATCAACTTTCATACCTAGACTCGAACTCGCAAGAATCTCTCTCTCTCGCCTCTCGGCGGCCGCGCGGCTCAGAACGTACTGCGCCGCGAACTGATGCTTCGGGTCCATTCTCATATGTTCCATATGACTCAACAAACCTTAACAGCGGAAGCAGAATTTTTCAATACAGTTTAATGCAGATTCACTTCGCAAAGAGAGGTCTAGTGTCTCTGTCAGAGGTGATCTGGTGTCGCGTGGCGTCGGTCCAGTCTAGATCGTCCGCGTCATTGCGTCCTCGTCACGTGTCTTGATGATTTGATTTTGCACTCTGTCGGTCACCGGTCGCCGGTCGCCGGACGCCGGTCCGGTCTCCGGTCTCCGGTCCTGTCTCGAGTCTCTCCGCCACTAAAACGATATACTTACCGCTCTCATGCGTGAAGACGGCTTGGCACACAGAGCACGGCCACATCCTGAGGCTTGTGCTAAGCTGACTGGTCTCAGGATGGCAGGCCAAGTGTTTCCTAAGACTACCCTCGTTGACGTAGTGCTTTCCACACACCGGGCACGGGTGGTTGGCGGTCCGTCGCTTCGCTAGGTAAACCCCGGCAACGGAGGTTGTGCAGTCAGCGGAGGGAACAATAGGGCGACACAATTTCAAGGTCAATGCTAAGCAGGATAAAGCTTCCCAAGGCACGAAAGCCACCTCCTCCTCATCCTCCTCCATCTCCTCCTCCATCGTCATCATCATCATATCACCATCATCATCATCATCATCGTCATCATCATCATCATCATCACCACCACGACATCACGACTATCATCATCGCCATTATCATCACATCCTCATTGCCAGCTTTCTTCCTCCTTTCCCACCTCCACCAGGATACACAATACCATCCACCACACACATACGCACGCCTTACGCTCTTTCTCTCTAGCAGCCGCCCAGGCACACTCACCCCGCGTGGAGATGCGCGTACGCACGTACCACCGACCTAGCGACTAGAGCTCGTCCTTCCTTCCTTCCTCCTTCACTCCTCCCCCACGCACTACTACTACTATACTCCTTCTCCTCCACCTCCACCTCGACCTCCTCCTGCTAGCCGTCGTCGCTGCGACCTCGAAGGCGAAGGGAGAATATCGTTGCAGGCGCCGATAGCCGAGAGAGGAGCAGCCAACCGGCCACTGACCTCACCGACGCATCGCGCGCGCTGCTGCTGCTCCGGTCCTACCCGGCTCCCTTTCACGAGCGAGGTCGTCGGCCCAAAAACCGATTGTCAGCCGTGCCGCCGCACGCACGTACGCACTTCGCCATGCTTCCGCCCTCATAGACGCGCCTCGAACCTCTACGCTCATCCCCCGACCTCAAACTTGCCACCATTCACAAACGACAACCTCCCTCCTTGGGGGGCCAGATGAAGAGGCGATCGAGATGAGGTCTGTTCCGGGCGCGTCTATATGGCTGGCCGGGCACATTCATACATCCACACACGTTAGACATGGCACGCAGGAAACGAGAACGAGACACCCTTAGAAAAGCTTGCCGTTTTTTGGTTATAGACTATTGTTAAGTTGTAGTACGAGCCAGTGAGAATGCGCGTCTCTAGACGCAGAGAGGTATTAGTCGACCAGTGTGCGATAAGTGCTAGAACCCCCGCGTACTCATGAGCGAGACACAGTATTCCAACAGAGGTAACAGAGGACAATGTGTGCATATCGCCCGCGCCAAAGCAAGTTTATATCTATATATCTATCTTTTGGTTTTCTTTTGTCTAGTTTTTGTACTTTTACTTAAAAGGTGGGGAACGTGAGAGTCGTACTTAAGGTCTAGAGGAGTACGAGCCAGCCCTCGCTCCTTCTCGTCGAGCGGTCGCTCTAGCTCTCTTTTGGACTTACTGACAATTAAGGCGCCCTCATTACACCCAGCCTCCTCTTACTTTCTCCTCGCACGAACCCGGACTTCCCGAGGAACCCTCGTTAGACTGCGTTACGACCCACCCAACCCCCGCCCTTTCCTTCCCGTCAACCAACACGCGCGTTAAACAAACCCACCCCCTATATCGTGGTATATCGTGATGCGAGCGGTGTCTAAAAAATGAAACGGGCGTAATTGGGCGATTTCCTCGGGATTCCTGGATTCGAACGCGAACGGAAGCGCCGCCACGCAGTTGAGTGTCGAGTGTCGAGTGTCGAGTCTTCTCCCTCCGCGGGCTGGGTCGCAGAGAAGCGAGAGAGCACCGATATTGCGGGACTAGAGAAGCGTGTTGATAGGAACGGAGGAACAGAAAGACAGACAGACAGATAGACAGACAGGCGGGATGAGGGGTGGGGGGTGGGGGGTTGGGAGAGTTTAGTCGGTGGTTTCGTGCGTTAGTTTGGAATCGAAGGGGGTTAAAGAGTGCGGGGGAGGAGGATGGAAGGGAAGAAAGTGGAAGAGATGCGCGGAGGGTGAGACTCGACGGAGGAGAAAAGAGAGCTAGAGGCGAACGAGGGTGGCCGGTTGGTTTGGTGGGGAAGATACTTACTGGCAACGCCTGATGCATTGGGGTCCTTGTGGGTGTGCTTCATGTGCTCCATGAGAGCTTCGCCGCCGAGGAAGAGCTTGTGGCAGACGGGGCAGCTGGTTGCGTTCGGGCCGCCGATCAGGGCGGCGTGTTGCTGGAACACAACACGCTGTTGCAACTCCTTTTTTGTCGGCCGCAACGAGAGGAACCGGAAGCAGGCAGACGGACACCGGTAGAGAGCCGACCCAGAGAATACCACCACAGAGTTGCGAACCAGAAGCGCAGGACAGGCAGGGCACAGAACAGAACGATTACCAGTGAGAGTTAGGCCACCGATCAACCATTTGCCGCCACCACGGACTAGTCGGACTACTAGAGTAACTCTACACCTCTTTGCCGAGGGAATTCATTTCGAGTGTCTGGTTGGGAGAATTTTGACATTTGACCCCATGAACGAGACGACCCCCTCTAGTTCCCCTCTTTCGTCTCGTTCATGCGCTTCCTCTATCGCGACAATCGGTTTCTACCAAAAAGCTACGTTTCTTCCTCGTTTTCATCCCATTCGAGCTCAAACACCACCACGCGATTTTGCACAATTTTTATACTATTTTTTTGCTTTTCTATGCTTATGGTTCTGCCTCGCGAGATTTGTCAAGCGCGTGCCAACATTTGTCGCGATATCTGTATCGGTATTGAGAGGGTGCGGGATGGCAAGATTGAGGAGTTTTGCTGGGGATCGGGCTCGGTGGATGGGCTCGAGGGGTCGTGGAAGGAAGCTAAGCCCAGACAGACGAATGTGTCAAGCCGACAGCTCTCGCGATCTAGACTCTCCGACATCAACTTTTACTCAACTTTCAATCATATTCCAATGATTTCGTTAGTGATTTTTGCTAGATCGATCGTCATAGGTCGGGAGAGCTCGTCAGCGAAGGGGATTGCCAAGCATAGATTAGGTGGCTAACTACTATGATAAAATGCTTATCTTAACTATCATGGCCAGTGTCGGGCTTTCTTTCGCGCGGCGAGTCTCCTCGCACTCGAGAGAAACAGATATAGAGGGGGAGAGAGAGAGAGAGAGAGAGAGAGAGAGAGAGAGAGAGAGAGCACCGACAGAGACCAGTCCAATTAGAGATAAATGGAAACTGAAAGTATATCAACGAAATTCGACGTCCTCCTTGCTCCTAGGCTCACTTTATCGCGCTTGCTCTACCTTCGCGAATTCTCCTATTCCCACGCACTTTTCGCCTTCTTTCTCGCGCCTACACGCGAAGGTCGTCGGCATGCACACACCAGGCGGTGGCGTGGTCGGTGTCTCGGTGTGTGTGTGTCCGGGGGGGACAGACGCATCGGGTCTCAGAAAAGATGGCGAGCCAGTGGCCGCGGAGAGCGGCCACTGAAAACGCCCGGGGAAAAAGGAGCCGAGGAAGAAGGGAAAAGAAAGAAAGGAGAGCGCGCGCGTGCTAAAAGGAGACCGGATGGCAATGACCCGATACTTTGGGCCTCTCCGCCGCCCCTCGCGATACTTCCTCCCGCGGCTCCACCTTACTTTTTCGCCCTCCACTCGCCATTCTTCTTCGATGGCCTTCCCTTCTTTTCCTCTCATTTCTCCCGGCGAGATCTCCGTCGCTTTCGGCACGTCCGGCCACTCCGGCCACTACGGCCACTCCGGCCACTCTGGCGGCGGCCTTCCTTTTTTGACCAGGACCTGGGCCAACCTCGGTCGCCTTGCGGCCAACAGCCTCCGCGCGCCGACGAGCTTTAAAACCAGATCTCGGGTCAGTGGCCCCGACACGTGCCTCGCTCGCTTCCTTCTTTCTTCGCGCCGCTACCACTAGCATCGTCCCTCTTTATCTTGGCTTATTCATAGCCTCGCTCCACTCACGCCCTCATTTTTTTCCCTCTTCTTTTTGACAGAGAGAGGTTGAACCTCCTTGACCCAGGATGCTAAGATGATGTCAGAAAAATGAGCGGCTGGCACCGGACGTGAATGACCTCATATTTGTCGGCTCCTCTTGGCCTCGTGCCTCCAGTCTTTTTTTCCTCTTCGGTGGTCTTATTTCAAGGGGAGAGCCTGGACCTAGGTCAATTTATCTTTTTATCTCCGGCTCCCGAATATCCCGGGAGGCTCGATCCTTTTCTAGCTGGTAATTTCCGGCTTGCTATTGGCGAGCGTGGAGTCGACTGAGAGGGCGTGAGTAGTCGGCGTGGATTTTTCGGAGGATTGTCGGATTTTTGTGGTAATGGCGTGGAGGTTCCCTCGGCGGATATCTGGCCTATGTTGCTGGCGCAGCAGCTTTTGCAGCATGCAAGTTATTCTCGGAGGGAGGCTGCGGTGTCCGTAGGTTCGACGCCCCGACCTGGCCCAACTGGAAAAAACCGGTTTCTTCGTTGCGCTCTTCCTTTTTTGCCTGCATCCTCGCTTTTTGCACCGCGAATACCTCCTCGAGAGAGAGGCTCCCCCGTCCCCCTCTCTCTCTTCTTCTCTTCTCTTCTCTTCTCTTCTCTTCTCTTGCCGGCTCTCCTTCGAGGCCTCCGAGCCGCCGTGGCCTCACTGGCCTCACTCCTCCTCATCCGATCCCGTCGCTCTCTTTCTCCTGGGCTCTCCTAGCCGAGGCGAGATCTCTCCGTGCTTCTCGGCGCGGGCGGCGCGAGCGGCGCGAGGGGCAAAGAGTGCTGCACGCGGCGAGCGTGGGCGAATCCCCGAGGGACTTTATGATTCGCCGTGACCAGATTCATCTCCCCGCTCAACCGCCGGGAGAACCAGAGAGAGAGAGAGGAAGACCGGCTCTCGGCGAACTCCCCGATGCACTTTCATTCGGGATTCTTTGCTTCCTGGCGGCTGCGAGTGCGGCAGCTTGATTCGGCCAATAATACTTTTGAGGAGATCGATGAGCCTCTTGTTGCGCGGCGGACTCTTGTTGCGCGGTGCACCGAGGCTTATCCAGCGTGGGGGGCGCGCGAGGCCTCCGCCGAATGCCAGGGAGTGGCGTAAAAAGGAAGTGGGTGTGAGCAGACGCGTACCGATGCGTGACGCCGGTGTGGCCGATGTGGCCATTTTGCCCGCGGTGGAAAAGGCCCCTTTTCCCGTCGCCGATCAAAGAAAGCCTCGATGCGCCCCCCAAAGAGATTCCTCCTTGAAGCCGAGAGACAGCCGCGCGTCTCTCGGAACTCTCCGCGAAGCTTGACGGAGGAAATATTTACACGACGCACGTCGCACGTCGCTTGGATCTGCGGATCTCCGGAGACGCGGAGACGTGTGCGCCCGCTGGAAATGAAATTCACCTCCGCCCATCTCTTTCCCTCAAGGATCGCATCAACGAGCACATCAACTCTCCTCAAGGCCGCGCCGTCCAATTCTTTTCGCGGCCTCTTCTCCGCCGCCTCCTCCGCCTTCCTTTTTTTCCCTCCCCTCGGCCCTCGCCCCTGGCGCGGCTCTCTTTTCCTTGGTGGGATTTTTCTCCTCCTCGCGAGGCCGAGCGAGGCCGCCTGCCGCGCCGAGGCAGACAACCTTCGCTCTGCTCGGTTAACTGGCCGCGTTCGGGAGAAGCGGAGTCTCTCTCAGAGATCTTCTCCTTCTTTTATCTCCGCGGCCACGCCGGATATCGTATGCGACGTAGCCTCTTCGCACTTTCCTCTTTGTTTCCTCTCTCTTTCTCTCGCGACAGATTCGATTCTTTGCTCTTTTGTCTTCCAATCACTTTTTCAGTCGCAGCTGCGCCAATGAATGCCCCCCACCCCGCCCCCCTCGATCCTGTAAATCCCTGATACGACTTAATCCGCGGGGCACGCGTCGCTTGGTTATTGCCTGGTTTCCTTGCGCGGCTGCTTTTTCTTTAAGTCCACTGGCACGCGTTTTTCTCGCAGCTTTATCGGCGATAATCCAGCCGTAATAGACCTCCGATTATCCCGCGGGGTCGACGGAGAGCGAGTGAGAGAGGGTGAAAAAAAAGGTGGGAAAAAGCGACGGTGGAGAAAGGGTTGAGGGCACCCCGTGTTGTGCCAATAGCAGTGTTCCAGCTCACAGGGCCCCCCCGACGGAAAAAAAGGCGGGTGGGCCGCTCGGACAAAAGCTCCAGCAATATCCCACCCCACCGGAATCGACTTGGGAATCATTTCATTAGGTCTCGCTTCTCATCGAATGCATAGGCGGAGCCGAAAAAATTCAGATATCCGGGGGGAGGGCGAAAGGGCGAAAGGGCGACAGGGCGAGAGGAAAAAAAGGGTGTGGGGTGTGCGACGCGTTTGTCAAGAATCACTTGCGATTGGTCGTTATGCAAATGGTATACGCTCGGAGTATTCTTGGCGCGGCGCGCGTTGCCGTCGAAAGAATACGACGCCCGGATGAAAAGACTCGTGCAAAATTGACGTCAGCCTCTCGCACCGGCGACGTAAAGGTCGTCCCACTTTTCTCCATTTCAACGCAACGCAACTCTCAGAGAGACAAAGAAGCCGAGAGTCCTGGAGTTCCGCCAGAGAACGGTCATCGAGGTGTGTGACGCGGCCGCACCAGTAGAAACTAACGAATGCGGTCGGCTAAAGGATTCCATTCGATATTAGCTGCGAGCTGCGATTAATCTAGAGAAAAACTGAAAGGGCTACCGAAGGCCAGAAGTCGGACATTGGAATTGGCGGGACGAGCGGGTGGGATTGCGATAAAAATTGGATTTAATCATCGGCCACATGTTAACGTTGTTAATTAATTAGAGAGGCCTGGTAGAGGGAGGGCGTGGGGGTGTGTGGGGGGTGGAGGTAAATTCCCTGAATTGAATATTCGACGAGCTGTGGCGTTCGGTGGAAATCGAGCGGAATGGTATGTGCCGGTGGGTTGGATTATTACATAGACGGGGATGAGAAAAGGCCGAATTTTGCGCGCTCCGGCCGCTCCGGCCGCGAATGACGGGCCGGCGGGATTCTCTCGAATGAGTCGGAATTGTACACCCGAAAGGAATTCCCATGGGCTTGACAGCCACAAACCCCCCACCCACCCACCCAGCCCTAGTCGCAGCCGATCGTTTTACCTGTCGTAATCGTTGCCATGGGTACTTCGAACACTGCGACAAAGAGAGACCAGCATGAAATCAAGATCAGTTTATCCATTAAATTCACGACACAATTCATATTCGCCATTCAACAGAGTACATGGCTGAGAAGCATCCATGCTTCTCCATCCACCGACCTCATCCAGCGACCTCACCGGCTGGCTACCGTCTGACCTATTTCCACTCTACTGCCCGGGGGGATGGACTTTCTTTCTTTCTTTCTTTCGCGAGAAACACGAGTCGAGGGTCGCGTCGCGTCGCGGACAACGTTAACCGACGCGGGGACGAGATTCTCGGTGACGAGTCGACCGGCTGTCTGTGTGTCGGGGCCGAGTTGAAGTTGGCTTGTGTTGCGAGAAGGGGTAGCCCGGAGGTAAAAATAAATCTAATGTCTAACGAGTTTTTAGCAAGCTCCGCGCGCTCCGGCAATTAAGAAGGGGGGTGGTGGTAGGCGGAGGGCTGGAAAGCTGAGAGAGAGCGAGAGAGAAAGAGAGAGAGAGAACGGGCGGGCGGATGGGAGGCCCGGAGGTGAGTCGGAAGAAGGTCGACGCTACGAGAAACTCGGCTCGTAGGCGAAGGGGTTGTATCGTGTTGCACGACATTGGACCCTTGTACCGCTAAACTACCGATAAATACGAACGCACCCCTGGGACTCGCTCACTCCCCGAGAAAGACGCCGCGCCAGTTTACCTACTTGCGTCGATTCGCCGATTGCCAATTTTTCCCGACCGCCTCCGTCGCCTCCGTCGCCTCCGTCGCCGCCGCCGTCGCCCGAAATATCGCGCAGGGAAACTTGCCAAGCTTTTACGCGCGGAACGCGGAAACTTTCCGCGGCATCGACACTCTTTGGCCGGGACGTGTATACAATCTCGCCAGGACTAATTCCCAGTTCGAGTACAGGACGATTAATGGCCGGTGGAAAAAAGGTGAGGGCTGAGAGGGGGGGATGGACGGGAAGGGTATTGTACTCGAATTGGCGAGAGGTCTCGGCCCTGGAACAAAGAAGAAGGGGCCCAGCGGTTAATAAGACAGAGGAGGAAGGTGAAGGATGGCCGACGCACGTGTGTGAGTGTGTGTGTGTGTGTGTTGGGTAGAGCGAAGGCAAGTTTCCATGCCCGCTGCTACCGATCGTGCCTCCGTAATACATTTACGCTCGGGCCTATTATAATATTGTGCTCGGAGTGTATTGTCTTTCTCGGGTCGGGATAATGTTTCGCCGACACGCCAGGCCTCAAGTCCTGCTGTAACTCTTTCATTTCCCCTTTCATTCGGCGCCGCTCTCTCTCTCTCTCTTTCTCTCTCTTGGTTGGTTGGTTCCTTGAGCGCTGCTGGTCTTCCTCTCTCTTTTTTCGAGCAACGATCCATTAGCTATGGGACTAGTGTTCCGTGCTGGCGAGCGCGAGTGGCGAGCGCCGAGAGAGCGGAGGGATGGCCTGGATAGCTCGAAATAGCGAAAACAATTTCAAGAAATCTGCCCCGGCGAAAATTCGATTAGCCGCGCGCAAGATGGGCTCTCTCCCTCCCCCCTCCGCCCCCCTCTCTCCTTCATTTGTTTCGTTTCGTTTTATTTTCAGCGGACGGACTCTGTTTCTGTCGCGCTCTCCTCGCTTTTAATTACTTGAGCGGCTCGCGCGCGCTCGTCTCCTCTCCCGAGATCTTCTCTCGCCGAGAGAGTCCTGCTCGGGCTGGCTGCACCGCTCTGCGCTCTCTTTTCTCTTTTCCTTCGCCTTGGTGTGTCGTACGCCGGCTCGCTTCCGCCAGCGGGTCTGTTGTTGCTGGTGCCGTTTCTTCCTCCTCCTCTTGCTCCTCCTCCTCTTCTTCTGCTGGCGCTGCTGCTTCTTCTTCTTGCCGGCCTTAGCTCCGTCTTTTTTCTCGCCGGCGTGGAGGAGACGCTGAGTAGAGGCTCTACCTTTAACTCGGCTGTTTTTCCTCGATAATACCTTTCCCGTGTTCCCGTGTTCCCGTGTTTCGCTCTCTCGCCGGGAAGCTCTCTCGTTGCCGGCTGCGCGCTCGTTAACGATACACGCCGGGACCTCCGGCGACCCTTTGCCCCCCATTTCTTCAATTGCACTTCCGACTTTTCTCCATTAGAAAGAGGAGAGGCTTCGCCTCGGGTTCCTCTTGAAATCGAGCTGCGCGATTTTCCTCGAGATTTATCGAGCGCTCGTTTCCACTCCTCTTGAAGGGAGAGAGCGGACGAATGCGAGATACTTTAACCCGGGGATTAGCTTTCAATTAAAGGATCCGAAGGCGAGCGAGCCGTTAAAAGAGCGATATTTATTGCGAGGCTGACGCTTGCAGGCCGCGCCGCCTTTTATCCTTTTATCTGCCGAGGTGCACCTGACTCTCCGTCGTTTCTCCACCGTTTCCCCGCTCCCGAGAGGCCGAGAGGCATTAGCCGCCGATCAAATATTTGCCAAACCTCCCGCGATCACTCGCTGTCCTCCGAACCAATCGGCAACTCATTCCCGTCCCGGTCTGTGTGTGCCAGTGGGAGAGAGAGAGAGAGGGGGAGGAGAGAGAAAGGGAGAGTGCGCGGCTAACGAGTTTCATTATTTATCCCAGGTCCCTCTATAAGGGGAAGGTTGTTTTACGACCAGTCCCGCGACGCGATTGCCCTAATTGCCGATGGCAAAAAGAACTCTGTATGATAGGTAGCTCCCTCGCTTTTTCCCCCACGATGGACAAGGTAGACACTCGCGAGCGCGCGCGAGAGACTCTCTCTCTCTCTCTCTCTCTCTCTGTGTAGGTCGAGCTCGTTCCACGGCGAGAAGGAACAAGAGCAACGAGCAGCATCTCCGGCGACGCGGCTCGACAGATGCCTTCCCACGTTTTTTCGTGGGGACATGTGCCCGGCGCGCGCGCGCGCGCTCTCCGCCAAGGGGTTGAGAGAAATTCAGTAGCGCGCGGCCGGGACGAGTGCGGCCGCCGCCGGCAAAAAAGTGCCCCGGGGATACAAGATTCCTCTGGTAATCGTTGCGCGAGCGCGAGCCCGAGCGCGAGCCCGAGCGCGAGCGCGCCGGGATTCACCGCGAGGGGTGAATTCGATTAAGTAAGTGTCGGGGACGTCGCCGCGCGATCTTCTTCCCGGATCCTTCCGCCCTTTTTTCTCTCCTCTCCTTCCCGCGCCACTAATAGATTTGCCTTTGCCTTCCCATTCGACGCGCATTCAGAAAGCACCCTTAAGGGATCGTCGGTGGGAAAGGCGGCCAGTCGCCTCGCCACTTCGCCGAGAGAGATCTCTTTAACCGTCGCGACGATCAAGCTGAGCGCGTACCGGCGTACCACAACCAAAGCAGAGAGCGAAGCCAAGATCGACGGGGTTTCCGACTATGTACGAGAGATATCGCTCACCTCCGAGTCGGAGAGATCGGTCGGTAGGGAGAAAAGAGAGAAGGGTGGTTGGATTGTAACTAAAAAGAGAGAAACCGATGCAAGCGTGACCCGCCACCATGTGTGCATACGGAGAACAGAGATATAGGCCTATAGGCGCAGCGAGAGAGAATGCAAGGAAAGAGAGAGCTCTTTAAGAGAGCCTCGTATGATTAGTCTATCGAGAGAGGTCCTCTCTTATGCAGGTGAGAATAGAGAGAGATATTAATGAAGATAAGACGGCTTTCCTCCGGCCGAGATTGGTTGGTGACTAACGCGTGCGCCGAGAGACGATCGCTCGCGTGCGGTTGCCGCGTTCAAGTAGCCAGATAGCGTGTTGGACGTCGGATTTGGTACATACATGACTGACCTTCGACGTGTGGGTACGAAGGCTCGACTCGGTCGCGAACCCCTTGCCGCAGATTTCGCAGTGGAACGGCCGGTTCTTCGCCCGCTCCACCTGGGCGTCGTGATTCCGAAGGTGCTGCTGCAGATTCGACAGCTGGATGAACGCTCGCCCGCAGTTCGGTAGATGGCACTTGTACGGCCGCTCCCCTGTAATCACAACCAATCCATCCATCCATTTAGTCACTCAACATTGCCAAGCAGAATAAGCTGTAATGGGAGGTACAGGGAGGCTGCGGGAAATGAGAGGTCCGGGTTAAATTGTGGGAGCAGTGGCGCTGAAAGTTGCCTCATTTTTAAAGAGGACCCTCGAGAGGGAGAGTGGGAACGCGCAACGCAGCTTCTTTCACGGGCTCACGTTCACGGGCTCAGCAACAGGTACACCGATAGGGGCGCCGGGAGGCGAGAGCCGAAGAAAAATTATCATATTTCAGCCCTCGCACTTCCCTCTCGTATGCATATGTATATCACATAATTCGCGCTTATGACACTTGATATTCATTGCTACTCATACTAATTCGTAAGCGGCCGCGCGCAACTCACTAGCCAATCTCGCAATTACATGGTGCGCGCTTAGTAGGAGATTGCCGGGAGTACTTGATTTTAAGTGACACTTTCTCGGAACCGACTAAAAGACACGCTTTAATTATTCTCGGCTGCGTTCGGCTGCGTTCTGCTGCGCGCCGGTTGCTTTATTCAAGCGATCGCCAATTTCATCCGGGACTTTTTTCATTGGAACCTCGGCGATTGGCTCGATTTAACTTTTATTAATATCGACATTCTTCCCCGTTCCTTTTTACCCCGGGCGCTTCCGAGCCTCCTCTCCTTCCGGCCTGGAGGATCCTTCTCGTACATCCACGATTCATCTTTTATTCAATCGCGCCCGGTTAATCGGGGATTTAATAAAAACTAGCTCCCGAGCTTATGGAGGAGGAGAACTCTAGCCGGCTGCCGCTCGGACATGACGTGGTGGCCGTTCCGCTAACGAAATTTATTTATGCCCTTTTCTTTTAATACGCCTCGCTCGCCGCAAATGACAGGTAACAGTGGCGCGCAGCCCATTCATTAGCCAGGGTGGTAGTTACGCGACAGAATACCTCATTTCCTTGGCCTCCCGTTCACCGTCACACCCACCACCCCCCTCTCTCCTTTTTTCCACTTGCCGCATGTTTTCTGTCAGATGCAATTAAAATCGAATCAATAAGGGCCCCATCGGCGGCGGACGGGGGCCTCTCTTATTGTTGCCACTTAATTACTACACGAGACTCCTTCCTGGCATGTACTATGTGGATGTATAGATCGAGCGGGCGAAGGGTCGTGCGCCTCTTATATGTATACTGTATAGCATGCGCCGAGAGAGTGGCCAGAATATTCTGCGGCGGAATAATGCATAAAACGAGCTGATCCGCCCGATTAACCGAACATCGCTCTCGATTTTCTTCTTTCAGTCCCTCCCCGCGTGTGTGCCGAATAAGAAAGAGGGTGGAAGGGAGGCGGGGGGTTGAAATGATGGTTCTGTTTGAGGTGTAGAGCGTGCGGGCGCGTAGGGTGAATCGGGGAAGGTTTGGCAAACGCAACGGCCGCCACGGCCGCCACGGATGACCAAGTCCGGCTTAGGGTAGGTCATTGGCCGGTAGGGCTAGGGCGCGAGTGTCCCCCTGCTCTTGCTCTCGCTCTCTATGTATATCAGCGGGCATTAAATGTGCAGTGACATGTACCAGTTGAACCGGCTAACGCGCATTTTCCATTCAAACGCCGGGCCGAGCGATCGAATTAACGGTCGACGCCCCCTCGACGGCTCGAAAGCAGTTCGGGGGTAGTTTTCTGGGAGCCGCGGTTCTGGTGGACACGCGTTCCGGCCGGTCGGTGGGATTTTTTCCGAGGCGCGCGGCGAGCTCGCCAGCCACTCGTCAAAATCACCGGGGCTAGGAAAAGTAGAGTAGAAAGGACGGAAAGGCCGGCACGTGGTTGGACGTGTGAGTATACGGAGCGGTGCGGAGCTGTGCCGTATGAGTGTTTCTCGCTCGCTCGGCGCGGCGCCGCGAGGCTGCTCTATCCCTTCTCGAGTCGGATGTCCCTCTCTCCCGTCTTCTCCCTCGATGTTCAACCCTCTCGCAACAGCCCTCTCGCTCACTCGTTCCATTTCTCTCTCTCGCGCTCGGCCGTTGCAACCCTGCCGGCTCGTCGCTGGAAACACGGGGGCCGCGCACACCCCTCATCGCCAGTCGGCCGCTCCGCCACCCCCTCGGCGCGGCCCTCACGGCCCTCCACGGCCCACTACACGTCCACGCCAGAAAATTAATGTCCCCTGCAATCCATGTATAATGCATTCGCATTTCGTTCAACGAACAAATGAACGCACCGCTAGAAAATTTACCTCCTATCCCGCTCGCTCTCTCGCCCTTTCGCCCTTTCGCCCTTTCGCCCTCCCGCCGCCACCCTCGTGCATACGTGCAGCCCTGCCCTGCCCTGCCCAGGCTATATGTACTATCCTCCTAGCTATATTCGACCCTTTCTGACCAACCCTCGTCGCCGCCGCCGCTGCACTCCCGATGCAACTGGACTTTCTCTCCCACCCCCCACCCCCCACCCCTCTACTCTCAATGAATGTGTACACTTGTCCTCTTCTTTCCTCGTTTCCCTCGACGAGATTTCGCGCGTGTGCAACACTCCGGAGCCCTGACCAACCCGTCGTTGTGGGCAACGCAGCCCTCTCTCTCCCCCTGGTGCGTCGATGCATTGGCCGCAGTCATGCACTCGCACCGGCCCCGGCTCGAGTTCGCCTCGTTCTCCGGCTCTTTTCTCCCTTCCCCGGCGGCGCGGGGCGTCATCGAAATTCCGGCTGGAAATCATTAAATTGCACGCACTCTCCGCCGCGAGTTCCCCGCGCGTTCTGCCGATGACCTCTCCCGGATTCTCGGCCGGCCAGCCCCCACGCCAGCCCCCCCGCTCCCGCCGCCGCTCTCTATGATACTTCGCCAGCTATTTGCCAACGTTGGATACTCGGAATTTCATGACTCCCCTCCCCCCGCCCGTCCGCCGAAATGCGCGATAGGAAATCCCGAGGAAAGTATGTCCATGTAATTCGAATCGGAGGATTATGGGCCCAGGTGGAATTGGAAGCGAACTGCGGCTTTGCTTCGATTCCCCCTTCCACCCCGTCGCCCCCCCCGGGTTAATTCGGTATCGTAATTGCCGGTAAAAGTGTATATATTCTCGGACAATGACGCCGCCAGTTGCCAATTGCACTCGACTTATTCGCGGCGCGCGGCTCAATTTAGAAGAAAACCTGCCACGCTAATCTGACGTAATACGCGCATCGCCTCGCCGCCACTCCACTCCGAAAAAGACTCCTCGTTAACGGGAGCTCCGCGCGGCCAACAAAATAATAGTACACCAAGCGAGCGCACCGGCCGATTATTATCCTCCATTAATTATTAGCCGCTGCCGCGCCGGTATAGTTATTGCCGGTGTTAACAATTGATTCAGTGGATTTCGATGATTCGAGCCAACGACACTCGTTAATAACGGGGGGCGAAACTCGGGTGGAGTTTCCGGCGCATGGGACAGAACAAATGGACTGTGCGCAGCCGGCTATTATCCGCGATATAGTTGCAGCTTTCTTTCTTACCGAAAACCCCGGACAATGGGCCGAGCGCGCGTCGAGAGTGTAGGATTGCACGTGTTGTAGGTGGGAGGAGAGTCGAATCGGGATTAGTAGTTACGGATAGTAGAGTGGCGAGGGATCGAGAGCGGGCTAATAGATGGAGCCGCGATCCCCCGCCCGTGTGCCCGCCGATAATCATTAATCAGGGCCGCTTTCCGATTTATCGAAAGAACGCCCGGCGCTATTAGGGAATTTACAGCGCGCCGGGATTAATGATTAAATCGATGTTCGATGTTAGAGGCTAATAGAGGAGCAGTAGGGGGAGACAGCTAGGGAGGGGATGGCGATGTGCCGTCGGCGTATAGAGCGAGGAGCGGCGGATTTCGAGGGAGCAATGACGGGAAAGAGAGCAGGAAAGGATTGTGGATGGTGGAAAAGAGTCATTGCTAGAGGATGAGTGAAAGCAGCGAGGAATCGGCGGTGGAACGGTAGAAGCGCGAGAGAAGATCCCCAGCGGGCGACGCGGCCGAGCGGGTTTCACGCATGCATGGAAATCATTAAAATAAAATGGCCGATAACAAATGACTGTTGGAAAGAGGGGAGCCCTGCCGGCTGACGGCGGCCATCTTGGTTCACGTGACCGTCATCCGGGCAACCACTCGCACGCCACGCCCCTTTAATGATTTCTACCCCCTGGCCAATCTACCGCAGCTACGTACGTGCGAGATTTCACCGCTCTCTCTCTCTCTCTGTGCGCGCGTGTGTGTGTGGGAGAGCGTGTCCCCCTTTCCACGTGTGCGTATGTGCGCCCACATACGACCACCCACCCCCTCTCGGTACAGTCATCATCAGTAGTCCCGGCGAAATCGCCCCCGGTGGCCGGTACAACCCTCGTGCAAACTCCAGGCTGGCACCGCGCCGTCGCGATCATTCCGCCTTTTCCCTCCGTTTTCCGAGAGCCCTCCGATCATTGCCGCACTTTTTCCGATCGCACTCGAGAGGGGCTGGCTGGAATGTCCAGTGGTATTCCCGCTGAAATTCGAGCCAGGTGGAATGGAGGGTGAGAGAGAGGAAGAGAGGGAGAGAGAGTCATCGAGTGATTGGGCCCTCGGTATCGAGCGTTCTCGCTGCAGCCAAGATAGCCCTCCTTTCCTGAATCGGATCCAACGACGCGCCCTTTAGCCGGACTCGAGTGCACCGATTACAGTAGGCGTCCTCGTTAATACCGTTTAGCCTCCGCCGAGGCCGAAAGTCACTATTGCCGGGCCGATACCTCGATGGGAAACCTGCGGGGAATCTCCGCCGATCTTACCAGCCGCAATCGGGTCATCAATGTAGTCGCGAGCCGACGATGATTGAATCGAGAGAGAGTGCGCGTTGGATGACTTCCGAAAAGGGTCTGCGACGTCTGCGTTACCGCGGAAGAACTGGCCGTGCCGGTTCGCCGGATCGTACGCGGGTGGAACATTATTCGGGCATATGGTGGCCTGCCCTTACTCTTTCCCTCTCATTCTTCCCACCCGATTCTCCACTCTGCCCTCTCGCACCGCTCTTCACCTGCCTCCTACGAGACTCTTTATCTTTTTTGCCGGCCCGGCCGATACCTTTGCGCCTTTTTCGAGTGGCCAGGGGGAAACCTGGGTCGGCGACCCCGAGTACAGTACCCCTTTCATATCCTCCTCCTCTCGTCCAAGCTCTCTCTCTCTCTCTCACGCGCTGATTTCTTCTCGTAGGATCCAATTATTCCCGCTGGCTCCTCTCACCAAGGGCGCAAGGGTGCGAGTCTCTCTCTCTCTCTCTCTCGAGCGGTCCTAAGACAAGAGAGGAGGCTTCGACAGGCCTTTTTCTCAATGCGCTCTTCCGGCTCTAATTTCGGGGGCCGCGCGTCATTTTTCCTCGGGCGAAACTTAGCCGAGCATAATTTATTCCCGATGGCTGATGAGACCCATTGTTAGCGGTGTTCCTTGTTGGCGGTGAAGGGGGCGAAAACGAGCTAAGGGGCCTCGCGGCCGCGCAAGAGAAAGGGTTCGAGGAGACTACTCGGAAAAAAGAGAAAGGACTGGTGGAAGAGACCGGAAGAGAGAAGTGTACGTGGATATATCCCGGCGCGCGTCCTCGCTCCTAGGACATCCGTCCGAGATGAGCTGGTAACGATCGCTCGTCCGCGGATGCAGAACAAGATCTTGAACGTTCAACCCTCGGCCAACGAGGATTCTCGCCCACTTAACGGGCATTTCGTCGGCTGGTTTTTTCGCCCTCTTTCCTCCTCTCCGGGAACGAGGAGACTTCGGGTCATTAGGCAGATGGGGGTAAAAAGGGGTAAAAATTAATGTCTCAGAACGAACGCTCGGCCTGTCGAGTGGCCGCCGCTGAGTCCTTGATGGCTCTCGTGTCTTTACGATTTTTCATCGCGAACCATTTCCTCCAAACTTTCCTCCACCCTCCACCCTCCACCCCCTGCTCCTTCCTCGGTATCACTCATCGACATTCACTCTTTTCTCCTCGATTCTTTTTCAGAAGAATTAACTCGTTAGAATAGAAGAACCGGCGGCGGCGGCTCGCGGGCTCGAGAGCGCGACTTAGTAGTTTGAACGGAACATTGGATTGGAGCTCGGTGAGACTCGAATGGAGATACGGTAGTGCGTTCTACATTAAGGCGAGATTGAAGTGTTGTCCAAGTGAGCCTTTAAATGCCCACACGTCTTGGAGCCTATCGTGGCTTGGTAGCCGGCTCGAATCGACTCGAGTCGAGAATCGAGAATCGAGTGTCTGTGTGTTGGGGGCTTGGGACTCTGAGCTCTGAGCTCTCGCACACAAGGCTGCGCCCAAAGTTCTCCGACGTAAGTCGCGCCGGCTAGCTGTTGCCGTATGCCGTATGGCGTATGGCGTGCTGCGTTGCCTCCCACACATGCCGTGTAGAAAGTTTACTAGATGGAAATCTATATCTTATTTTACGGCCGAGCGTGCTCAATATACTTGAACCGGCCGCGGCGGCCACGAGAGCCGGCCGCCCGATATAAATGAGCCCCGTAAATCTCCGAGCCGAACGAGCCCAACGAGCCTTCGATTCTCTTGAGTGGAGCTGCTGGCGGGTGGCGAGTGGCGAGTGGCGAGTGGCGAGTGCCCGTCGGAAAAGCCTGAGGATACTAGTCCCAATTGAAATTGAGCGGAGAGCCAGTGGAAAATATCAATGTGCGTTATCAGCACGCCGATCGAATATTCTCCGAGCCGATGCGCGCGCTCAGTGACGCGGCGATTTTTCTTGCCAATTTCTCGCTTTTATCTTACTTGACACTTGAGTCTCGATGGTGATGGGTTATCGGGGAAAAATGCCATTGGTTGACACGAGGTTAGTGGCAGTCGGAGTCCGCGCGGCACGATTGAAATGAAATCGCAGCCGCGTGTATCCTTAACGCAGAGACCGGTTCTGCTCGGGCTAAAAGCGCTCGTCCCAGAAGATTGTGCCTGATTTTGAGGAAAAAGTCGCTTTCGCGCGCACGCTCCCGGCTTAGAAAGTCACTCTAGATTTCGTAGTCCTCCTCGCGTCTCTGCCGCGCCGGAGATTAAATATGCCACGAGTGCGCGCGTCCGTTGAGATTATAGTACATCTATGTATGTGTAGGTATGTGTAGAGCTGGTCTACTCGCGCGTAGATATGCGCGGGATCGGAGAGCTCCGAGCAATTTCTTTCCAATTGGAAGTAGATATATGTATAGATAGTTGGAGTTGGAGGGGTCGAGGCCTGTTGTCGAGGACGAGTTAGGCAGATGCCGGCTTTCCGAGGGCCCGAAAGGGTTGGGAAAGTAAGTCAGTGCGGCGAGGGTGAGCCTCCGAATTTTAAAGTCTTCCGGCCGCGAGCGGGCGAGCGAGCGAGCGAGCTGGCTAGGAAGAACTGGAAGAAGAGAGGAAAGAAGAAGGGAGCGGAGGCTCTTTAAGAATTTTAAATGATTCATCGTGCGATCGTTATCAGCTGGTTAACGGGATTATTAGTGGAACGGCGGAGGCGATCGGCTCGCTGCTTGGACGAATTATTATTGATCGTTAGGGGCAAGGTTAGTCGCTCTATTAAATCGAGCGAGCGGAACGCACCAGACAGAAATCGACTTTGCTTTTTACACTCTGCCACCGAGTGCACTTATTACTCGCTCCTTGCATCTCTCGGACTATTCTATATCAGTAAGCGGCGATAAGATAGCGCCCGGAAAAAAGACCACTCTCATGGCAACAATCTGCCCGGCTCACTGCGGATTTGCGTGCTTTGGAAAAACTAGTCATCGCCGCGCGGAAAATTCTCCAAAGAAACTCGCCCGCATTTACTCATTTCGTCCACTTCCAACATTTACCCCTTCGATCCCTCCAACTCACAAATCATCCCTTCTCCATCTAATCACATCGGACTGAATTAGCGAAGATTCCTTTTTACTATCTCTCGATCGCGACGCGGAAGTCGCGAGTTTCCAACTACTTCCCTTTCGAAACGGGAAGAGAATAAACGAGTACACAGATGCCGGGTGTAAGGGTGGCCGGGTGAAAATTGGGCTAAACTGCACTCGTTCTTTATTCGCCGGCGTCAACAAGTTTCCGCGCAAACAGTCTGCGCTAAGATTACTTATCGGGGATGACGAGAGGTACACAGATCGCGACAATAGAGCATGTGATTGCTGAGAGGTGACCTTAAAAAATGACGTGGCAATTCCCCGGCTGCTCTACCTAGCGATTCTCTCCTCCCATCGCTCTCGCTCTCACAGAAGCCACAAAGAACCCCCGAAAAAAGAATGGCGGTTCTCTGTCGGAAGCGACGGCAGCGGTGGAGAATCGGCTATGATTATTGCAGGGTGCGCGGCTCGGTTCGATAAGAAAAAAGGCGGCCGAGTAAAAAAGCGTAGGCGTATCGGAGCACCGCATCGGTTCCCCCTTGGCCCTTGGCCCTTGCCGCCAGCGCTAATAGACCGGGCGTATGTATGTACGTGTGTATCAGGCCAGGCCGCCGCCCTATTCAAATTAACCCTCACGGAAAAAATGCACCAGCGGGCTCCCAACCAAATTAGAACAGACTACTCATTCTTCGGGAGACGAGAGCGAGAGCGCGCGTTCTCTATGCATATGTGGCATGACTGCGTTGATTTTCAACGGCCATACGGCATTTATAACTTTTAATTATCCACGCGATCCTTCTCTCATCCGCTCACCTCGCCCGCTCTTCTATCCTCTAATCGAGGCCTCACGTGTAATACAACTCTCTCTCTTTCTCGAGAGAGAGAGAGAGGGGAGTTGGCGCAGAGAAAAGTACCACTTCTCGCGACAAAGAGTCGGCCCTCGAGTAGCCGTTTTCCCGGAGTTTTTCCCGGCGGCGTAAAGCGTTCTCGCGTTTGTTTGATCGTTGATTCGGCGTGATTTGCGAGAAAGGGTCGCGCGGCGTGTCGCCGGCACCGCTTTGATTTTTCTCGAGAGACGTCTCGGCCCAGACATTCACCCCCGCATAAATTCTTAACCCGGGCGAAATTGGCGAATTAAAAGCTAGCAGAGGGAAAGGAGTGCGAGATCCCTGGGAGACGAGGTCACCGAGAAGTGCTCGGGCGCGCAGAGAGAAATCTAGCCGAGAATTCTCTTTTTTCCCCGAGGAATTTGGCCCGCTCGTAAATAGAGATAGGCGGCCGAGTGGGCGGGCGAGGTCCTTTCGAAAAGCTCGCCTTAATTTTTATTCATGCGCGCCGACGAGGCGGCAATTTTTCCCGGCATTAAGTGGGCTTTAAAATTGTCCGGTCAATTTCGCGCGGAGGACGTGCTCCTTTTTTCAAGAGCGCCGACGAGCTTCCAAAGGGGTGCACCGTGCGCGTTCCCTGCACAAAGGGTGTCTCTGCTTTCAGGCATGTTCTTTGACGCCGAGGATCATTTGTCCACTCACTCTCCCTCTCTCCGCGCGCCGACTCAACCAGACTCTAAACGCTCGAAACGATTGCTTCCGCGCGCCTCGATTAAAGGGTCGATGATCGAATCGCCGGCGTTGAGGGTGGCGGGGGGTGAAAATGGAGTTTTCCTCGCGCGAGCTTGTTCGGCGGGGTTGCAATCTTGGCGGGATATGTTGTAGAGGGCGGAGAGGCGGATGCTCGGAGGCCGTGTGCATAGGAAGGGCCGGCCGGTCTATCTGCATGCAGGGTTGCAGGGGCTGGCAAGTGCGTATCAGTATTTATTGGCCGAGCGAGGTCGCCGCGCGTCCTCCTGGAGGGTGCGGAGCCTGGCAGCTCCGAGTGTTCCGAGAGGAGTAATAGTTGGTGTGCGATGGTAGGCGGCGATGCTCTCCCACCGGAGAGCGCGCGAGAGAGAGAGAGGTACTGCAGGGCAGAGGACTCGAGAGCATCGGATGGTGCGAGTGCGAGAAGGGTCGCTCTCTCCAAGTAGAGATAGTGTCCGGCCTGTTTGGATAGGAAGCGGTGGCGGCGGTGGCGGGATTGCGCGTGCGACGCTTAACTTCCCTCGGTTCCATTATTGAGCGATCGGCCGATCGAAAAATTCCCGCGCTTTTTCCTTGCCGATCTCTCCTCTATCCTGGCAGAGCCGAAGGGTAGGGCGTCCTCGCCGGCGATTGGACGCTCGTTCACCCTCGCTGCTCTCGATTCCCCCCTGCGCGCATGTCGAGAGGGCTCTGGCTGCACCGGACTCTGCCACCCTCGCCAGGTATTTGTCTAGGCTCGAGCTATTGACCAGTTATCGATAGCGTGGACACTCGCCGATATTATATACCCTTTTCCAACCCCCACTACCCACTCCGGAATCCCCCACCAAACTCCGCCCCCCTTCGCTCTGCCGCCCGGCCATCCCCCACGGGAGCACCTCGTGCGTGCATTCTCTCGAATTTCGTTAATGAATTATACGCATATATTGCATTCTCGGCTCTGCAGCCCGGGGAGCGCGAGCGGACAGGGCTTGTTCTATCCGCGATTATATATTGATATGCAGCCCGACGCCGCATGTATATGCAACGCGCGCGCCTATATGCCGCCGCCAGCGAGCACGTGACGATATATATATTCGAGATTTTATAGCAGCGCGCGTATTATCGATGGAAATGCACGCGTGCAGAGGGATGGGGTGGGGGGTGGGTCTCGCGAGGGTGTCGCAGTAAATTCCCGCCGTTTTTTGAGGGCGAGCCGTCCAATTGCATCGGCGCGGCCCCCTCGGGCCGCAGCGGACGGCAAATCTCTCTTGCCGAAACGAGAAATCAATACGGAATGCAAACGCGCCCCGCGCGCGCTACGGAATGATATCGTCGGGAAAATCGCCGCCACTGCCGCGCGCGCGGAATGTCAGCCGAGCGCCGGTGCTGGTGGCCGAGGGTGGGAAAGAAACTAAGAATCGAAAGAAACAATCGATCCGCGACACCGGCGACCGCGTGCGTTCGCACCGAGGGCGCCGGGCATCCCGGAAATGCACCAAATTAATGAAGCCGCGAGAGCATCCAATTGGCGAGAATGCATTTGGGATTTTGCTGTTTTCATATGAAGCCCTCATATGAAATGAGGAGTGGAATGCGCCGGAAAGGGTTGCAATCGGCTAGATATGCGTCGGTTGAAAATGTTTCATCGATAAGAGCCGCCCTGACCGAGGATGCCATGCGAGAGAGCGTGTACGTGCATGGCAGGGAATCGGCCACTATACACGCAGTCTAGATAGAGTTGAAGTAGCGCGCGGCCCAGAGAGCGAGAAAGAGAGAGAGAGAGAAGGGGTGGAGTGGGAGGGTAGATATATAGGCGGGAAGGGTGATTATTAATGTAAGGGGTGGCCGAACACTAGTTATTCCGAGCGGCCGCGAGAAAGGGGAGCAAGCACCAGCTCTCGAAAATCAATGCCCCTCTCCTTTTATCGGTGGCCAGTGGTCCTTTAAGAAAATTCGAAGCTCTGCCAGTCCCATCAACTCAACCAATCATTCCTATCCAAGTCCCCCCTCTCTCCCTCGCGCTCTCGCCACTCGAAAAATCACCATTCAGCCAAGAATGTTTTCTTAACGATCGATCTGTTATTGGAGCTCTCGGTATCCTCGGGTTATCTCAGCGCGGCTCGCCGAGCGAGAGAGAATCGAAGGGAGATCACGAGCGGTCTTTGACGTTTCGATTAAATAGCTCGCATACCGGCAACCTTTTCTTCCTCTTCGTTTTTTCTTCCTCCCGGGCCGGCTTCGAGAGCGAGACTTTTCCCGGGGGGTCCAGTCATACACGTAGCTGACCGTCCATTCTCTCTCTCTCGCGGGGCTAATACCTTCCGATTGACTACGCTCATCCCTTAATGAAATTCTTTCTCCCGGCTGGCGCGACCCGTTCGCTTTACCGGCGGCTTTTCTCATTATTACAAATCCTTTATGCTCCTCGGGTGCGCCGCTGCGCAGCGTTCGCGTCAACGCGATATTCTTCGCTCGCTCCTCGTTGGATTCGTCGGGAATTGGAGGGGCGAGTGTCTAGGATGCGCGGCATAAGCGAGAAGCGAGGAGAGGCCGCGTGCGTATAAGGAGGGCATCCGGTAATTTAGCCGGGACATACTGGAGACGGGAGGTCCTTTCGAGCAATGCCATTGGTATCCGAACGGTGGTCGCTGACTCGGGAGAGCCTGCGAATCTGCCTCGCTCGGCCCGGATGACTGTGGCTCTCGAAAATGAGGAAAGGGACCCGTTGGAATCTCGAGCCTACGGCTTCGAGATTCAGCGCCCTCCTCTCTGGTTAGCTTTCTCCGTTTCCGTTGATTGGCAGCGCATTAAGTGCGACTGACAGACGGATGAGCAGAGTAGATACCGTATAGGGGGAGGGAGGGAGGAGAGGGAGAGGGGGGAAGAGGTATCTGTGAAGGGAAGAGAGCGGATGTCGGCGATAGATGGTAGAGAAGAGATTGGCTACTCACCCGTATGCAGGCGGGTGTGCTGTTGTACGTGGCTAAGCTGCTTGAACCTGCGCTCGCAGTAGCTGCACTTGTAAGGCTTCTCGCCGGTGTGGACCCTGATGTGCTGGACGAGCTGGTGGTTGCTGGAGAAGGACTTGAGGCATTGCTGGCACTGGTGCGGCTTTACCTCGTTCCCGGCGATCATGCCGCCCGGGCCGACGCCGACGCCCACGCCGACGCCGAGACCGGCCAGTCCGCCGGCGACCCCGGCACCCGGTCGCGCCGTCAGCGCGCTCGCGCTCAGCTCCCTCGCGTGCATCTGCATCGCGCTCTTGTGCATGAAGATCTGCGTGAAGAACTGCCGGGGTTAGTTGGTACGCTGCACTTTTGACCGAGCAACGGTCCATGCCAATCACCCACACTCCCGCAACCGATCATTGACATGTCACCGTCGCCCTTTTACACATCGCTTCCTCCTAGTTTAAGCTGCGACGTTCTCGCACCTCTCACTCATACGAAACCTCGCAGCTTTTCACCTAGCTTTCTAGATTTCACTCTCTGTCGTGAGATTTTCTGGCTCGAGCGATCCTTTTACCTCTTCTTATTTAGATTATAGATTATACTACTTCAAGACAAGTAGTCTGAGTCGGGAGTCGCAGACTTATTCTACTTACGCCGGACCGGACGCTTCATAGCTAAGGCTCGAAGGGCGCGTGCGAGGAGTCCTCGAATCTCCTCGCGGAAGACGAGACGCGAGTTTAAGGAGAGGAAGTAAGGAACTGGCCGCCTGTTTGGATATCGAAGCGGGCGAGGCGAGGAGGCGCACGTGGAGGAGGTGAAGAGCGCCCGGTGGAAGTTGGAAGGGCAGAGTCGTCCGCCGTGGACTGGGGAACACGCTCGATTTCGGGTTCCCGTGGAGGGAACAGGTGTTGCTCTCCGCGGCGGCGGCGGCGGCGGCGGGTGTGGGTGTGGGCGCCGGTGTGGGTGAAGGAGCGAAAGGGTTAACGTTAAAACGGCGGGCGTTCGTACGGCTCGCAGCAAGAGTCGGGGGAGACGCTCGGCCGGCTGGGACTCGGCTCGAATTAAAGAAGAGCCGGGAATTGTGGGGTGGGAAGGGAAGGGGGAGGCGGGGATTTTATTAAAATATGTTAAAACTGTAATTAAAATCGAAAAATCTCGTGAGAAGTTTTAAGAATCTTAGTCGCTGCCGCTCTTACGCCCGGGACAAAGAGGGCTTAGGGATGCCGGTCGCCGATGAGAGAGAAAGAGAGAGAGAGAGAGAGGGTTGGAGAGAAGAAGCCGGCGAATGCGCGAGGGTCGCGCCGGCCAGAGAATTGAAATTGTCACCGGGGGTTCTCAAGTTTCTACGACTTTCAACCCTTTCCCCGGTGCCGCGTCGCGGCGTCTCGGGATATTTGACGAGGCGACCTTCGCCACTGGGCATCCCTGATCCTTAATCCCCGTGGGAGTGCGAGCCTCCCGCTCCACCATTTCGCTCTCCTCTCTTCCTTTTTTTCTCTTTCTCTCTCTCTCCCTCCAGGCCGGCTTTCTTTCGCGAGACTCGCCGCTGTTTCCGGCTGATTTGAATGAAATTGATCTCGTTGACTGATACGCAAACATTGATGCAGCCCGTCCCCCCGTCCCACCGAAACCTCCAGCCCGCTTCTTTATCCCGCGGAGGATTATTCGAAGCAGGCATTTGTTTCCTCGCGGCGGCCACGCGATGAAAGTCGAGTTGGGAATTTTTAACGAGTGTCTCGAGTGTCCCGCCGGACACCTCCGGCGAACTTGACACGAAAGTCTCATCCGGACACGCTCCCGGATTTTTCCACCTCCTCACCTCCTCACCTCCTCAGCCGGGACGCCTGTCGAGCAAGCACGCTTGATATATCCGCCGATTATTCTCTGACCAACTCCGCCGCCAAGTAAGAAAGGCAGCGGCGCGCTTTCCTGCGCGCCTCCTATACTCCTCCATTAATCAAATTTTTATCTCCCGGCAGACGGAAAATTGCGTCTGGACGCCGCACGCCCGGCCGCCGAGCGCGGTTTGAATCTTTCTCTCTTTTTTTCTGATTTATAGTCGCCGGCGCGAGAAAAAAGAGAGGAAGGCGGCGGGCAGGCCGAGAAATGTGCGGCCGGAAGGAAGAGCGGAAGGAGTGGTGCGCCCGCGGCCCGCCGGCTTAATGTCCTTAATAATGGAAAAATATATCAAGCGACACCGAGTGTATTTCCTAAAAGGCATCTCTCATCCTGATCTCAACCCCTTCTTCCCCCGAGCCCACCCTTTCTCAACTTCTTCTCGACGGCGATTTCATAACTTGCTCCGATGTTCGTTTCCCTGCTCAATTCCCGGGAGGAGTGCGAGGCTCCGCTTTAACCGCGGCCGCTCTCCTCTCCTCTCCTCTTTGCATCGGGCGAGCGGGCGGGCGAGTGAATTACTGCCGGAATAACATTGGTCAGTGGAAGTAGGCTACTTTATACACCTCGGAATACAAAGCAAAAGGTCTCACCTGCTGACCATATGCCTTTTCTCCGTGACACACATATACGGCTACGGGTAAATGCGGTTCTCCGTCCACCTACGCACCCACTCCACTCCTCCGGTACCATCGTACCATTTCGCCTTGCCTTTACCATTAACTGGACGGTATGCCCGCGACCCGCGCGCTTCCGCCTTCGCTGAGTTGGCTCTAGGCTCGCGGCCGCCACTCTCTAGCCATCGGCCACCTATTGCCCGAGTCTTCCAATCTAGCCGCGGCGACCACTCGCTCATTCGGCAGCCAGGTCTCTTTAAACCACCACCACCATCACCACCACCGCCATCACCACCGACGACGACGGACCCTTTCAATTGTATAGAGAGTGGAGAGTCGGTGGAAGCGACACCTTCGCCCGGCCTCTAATTCCCTCGGCGGATCCGGCAATCTCGCCGGACGCATCGTCTGCCGATGATATCGCTCTCGGCTTATAATTCGCCGATGCACTCTCTCGTCCTTGGTCGGGGCGATCAGGACGGTGGGGTGGCAGGAGGTGGCAGGAGGTGGCATCTGTTGCGGAAGAGCGGCATAGGAGTGTCAAGGTCCCTCGGATAGTCGGGAGAGGCTAGACTCGTGACTCCAATCATCTTCGAGAGGGAACGAACATCGTCGCGCGGCTTGCAGCGGCTATAGACCAGTTTAACCGCAAAACGTGAACTTGTCCTATAGTCCGCGGGGATCTAGCGTGTCTCCTGCGTTATTAATCGCGGCCGGGGCTATAACTAGCGATCACTCCACGATTAGCCTAACGAGAGAGGAGTCTCTCTCGTTCCCTCTCTCTGCGATAGGGCCGAGTGTTAGGTTGTGCTGGTTACGCGGCAACGTGTTGAATCGGAGCGTTGGAGGTGGAGGTGGTGGGTGGCGGGTGTTTTTGCGCTGGGGCGGAAAGTCTTGCCGGCGGGATTGACGCTCGATAATTACCTGGGGTGGCAAGTGGTGATGAGAATGCTGATACGACGGCGGAACGTAGGGCGGGTGGCTCGGATGGTTGTGGGGATGAGGTCGATTGTGGGGGTGGTTTTGATGCTGGGCTTGCGGCGGGAGCGGTTGGGGCGCAGGAGGCGGCGGCGGCGGCGGTGTCCAAGGCCCGTGGTTCGGGCCGTGGCTTTCATTGGCGCCATACATCTCTCTTCAGGGAAGAATGCCGAGCACGCGAGCTGAAGAGTACCTGCCAGCCTCGAGTCCCGCTCACACCGACGACACTGATACTGTCTCTGATACTGACATGCCACTCGCCAGAGAGAGAGAGAGAGGGCCCTCTTTCACCGGGCGAGCGAGCCCTCCTGCCCTCCTCTACTCTCTTTGATTCCTCCACTCGTAACGGAGCCTTCTTGCCCCCGGTAACATATTCGCACCTCGAGCCTATCCCTCGCTCGATTAATCGCAACCTCGCCGGATCCTTTTTCCCGGGCAACGCTTTCCTTCATTGTTGCCGCGAGCATTTAAATCCCCCTCTCCCTCTCTCTCACTGATTCCCAGTTGGCCAGCGCTCGCTGCGTCGATGAGGCTGTTGCTTTACGTAATGAAAAGGGAGAAATCGTTGCGTGAGAATGCGATAGTGGCACTCGGCACACGGCTTTATGGAATAGATGCGCGATGGCTCGCTCTGGCCGCGTGGCGGCAACCGGCGCGAACTGGCGTCTGCTAAGTCTGCTTCTCCTTTTGTCCGGGTCCGGAGACTCCGGAGAGTAGTATCGGGCCGGGCGGCGCGCGTGCGAACGATACACCGTTCCACTTTCACGCGGCCGCTTTGCTTTTGGCTCCGGATGAATGCCCGCGCTGCCCTCGTCGAGCCGCGCTTCACATTCTCGGCGAAAAACGGCCCACCAGTGAACCCCCTCCCCGAGCGGTTCAACCCCTCGCCGATCTCGAGAGACGCGTCCGCACTTTGCACCGAGGTCTGAACTCGCGCGACCCTCGCGCCTCGATTACTCGATCCTTTGCGCAACGGAACCTCGCCGGGTTACGTAAACAGTGCACGTATTCCAAAGTCCTGCCCTCGAGTCCGAGTGGGCCCCGATCGTGTTGGGCCTCAGAGGTGAAGCAGTCGGTTTTCCTAGGTCTTTCATCCACTGGAGGCTTTCGACTCGGCGAAAAGCACGCGCGCGCTGCTATCTCGGGTCTGGAGGGCAGTCGCCAGTAGAATGAGGCCTCTCGTCTGATCGGCACACTCTCTCTCTCTCTCTGTCTATGTCCAGGCCGGCAAAAATCTCGCCGATCGCCGCGGTAGCGCGTTAGGAACTGAACAACTATCACTGGCGCGGGCGGACTTTTTTCGAGATGATCCGCGGTTTAGATTGATAGGAGGAAGGAGCCGCTGGTCTGATAAGAGGCTTCCCGGAAGCGGCGCTCGAGAAGTAGTAGGAAGACAGCCGCAGTCAGCCAGCCAGCCAGCCAGCTCTCCAGATGCAGAGAGGGGTGGTTGGGCCTTGGACTCCTCGGCCAGCGTCTCGTTGGCGGGAACCGGAGGGGCCCGCGGTTTCGAAGCGGGCGGGCGGAATTCCTCCCTGGAGACGCACACAGGGGGTGGAGGACGAGAACTTGCGTGGGTCCGGCGGTAATGGTAAAATCGTGTCTTTTGGTGGGTCGACGGACACAGCGCTGCGCGCCAGCGTGCGGCGTGTGGCGTCTAGCGCTACTAAGCCCGACAAATAGTAGGGGGACAGACAGGGATTTCTTGGTCTCGGGAGTGCGTGCGTGCGCAAAAGCGGGGGAAAGGCGAAAAAAAGAATGGGGAAAAAAGGCACGGCGGCGGTGGAAAGGCGCTGATAAGGCCGCGGCCGGCCGAGCGGCGAAAAATCGGGCTACTCGAAGAGATATCGATTGAAATAACACGATTCCAGAGAAGGCCGGCCAATCGGTTCGCGTGCCAGAGTGGATGGGGCCAATAGCGCGCGGTCCGGTTCGCGTATCGGCTATCTCTCTCGCGAGCAGCAGCCTCCTCCCTCACTCCAGCTTATCCTCGTCATACGCGTCCTCCTCCACTCTAGTGCCTAGGCTCCTTCACTAGTCTCTCTAACCCCCCACCCCCTTCTCTCTCTCCACGTGAAACCTATTGCCTCCCCCGCCTGCCCACTTCTTACTCTCTCCCCCTCCTCCACCTCCGCGGAATATGCCCCCGTCGCACTCTCGACCTGCCTTTTCCTCCTTTCTATCCTACTTCGACTAGTTGGCCGATCGCCGCTCTGCCTCATCTTGCCCACTCGCTCTCCTCTCCTCCAACAAACACTCGAAGCGACCGAGCAAGAGAGAGAGAAGATCCGAATGGCTAGCCAGACACCAAGATCCTCCTTTCAGGAAGTGTCTCGACGCAGCCAACGCACTCATCCTCCACTCCTCCTTTTTCCAGGAGCTTTTTCCATCGATTCTGTCAATCCTCGCTGACGATCCATTCCTATCCAGAGCCACTTTTCCTTTCATCCGCATCTCATGGAAGATGCGAGGTTTTGCCCGTGGTCTTTTACGATTGCGGATCATCCTCGACGGCAGTGGTCAACGCGGTGCAACCGCCGAACCCAATTGGAGAGGGTGTAATATGAGCGGGATGGTGCAATTAATTTTATGGCTGCCAGTGCGATTCGAGGATTGGCAAGGCTCCAGCATCCCCCTGTTACCCGCGCGATGCCGAACGCTTCTTAATCGGACACTTAGCCGCGCGCGCAATCGAAAACCTAGTTGGATTGCAAGTTTTAAGGGAGAGGTAATTAGGGAAAAATCGGACGCGTTGGTCGATGCCGCGGGCGCCAGAGAGAGAGATTGTGGATTGATTGGTTGTATTAATATTCCGGCCAATCATCGGCTTGTTATGTAACGGCGATATTTATATAAGTAACGAGGGAGCTTATTAACGTAGGCGCTTCTATCGCACGATTTCGATCGACCACTCGATTTTCCCTTCTCTCTTGGCTGCGCGGCGGCGCCGATCGGCTGCGCGGGCGCGGACTTTCTAAGAAGTGCGCGCGGCCATCAGGCTTTTTCCTCGCTTTGGAGAAATGATTATTTTTCGGGGCGTGGAGCTGCTCAGCTGTGTCAGAGGAGCGCGCGGCAAAAAATAGGGCGGAGTCGCTAGCGGAGAGTCTTCGCCTATCCATCATGGCCGCGTTTATCAATAGCTTGCGATAACACTACTCTCGCGCCAAAGGTACGCGTACGTGTAGAGTCGATGCTCCAACGAGGACGCTCCATTTCACTCTCTACCATAACCGGAACCGTTCGTCTTCCCCGAAAAAAGTTTTTCTCCCCAGGAAAAAGTGAAAAAAGAGGGCGAATTTTCCGAGGAAGCTTTCAATCGGATTAGCAGTGAAAAGTCCCGAAGGAAAAGGTCTTTTTGCGCGGGCGGGCAGTATTTGCGCCAAGTGGGAAAGAAACGGGAGTTGTTTAAGTAGCGGGAAACGGTGGGAATGGGAATGGGAGAAGAAAAGCGCTCGGGAAATGTAATGATCGGAAGCGGCGAACGTCATGCGCAATATCGCACACGCTGCGCTCCGAGAAAGTGCTATCGAGCGATATCGGCTAATGCAGGACGATCGCGCGATCCACTCGCCGCCCGCATTCAAAGTCCGCCGTTACGACGTCTGTAAACGTGGAGGACGCCGTCGACAAGATACTCGTCCAATTCCAAGAGGACTACCCTTGGATCGTTCGGGGCCGGTAGGCCGACGATTAAATCGAAGAGTGGAAGGCGTGATTTTGACGAGCGCGAATGCGATTAGCGGGTAGACTGCGCCGATAATTATAGTCGGGCAGTGGACCCCTCGCTGGTTAGTTGGGCCGGGCCGGCGAGATCTTTTTCCCGATCGGCTGCGAGGCCGCCGCTGCGAGTCTGCGAGAGAAAGTGCGAGGGAGAGGACGTACGTGTGCGCGAACTGCGAGGCGGCCGCGGGCGCGCGCACTTGGTTGCACAAGAACCGGCGAGGAAAAAAAGAGACTCGCCGGCCTGCGAGAAGGA
Source organism: Crossocerus cetratus (assembly GCA_963675795.1). Classification (NCBI taxonomy): domain Eukaryota; kingdom Metazoa; phylum Arthropoda; class Insecta; order Hymenoptera; family Crabronidae; genus Crossocerus; species Crossocerus cetratus. The sequence goes on from OY776664.1 coordinate 588,542, forward strand.
AAACAAGTGTCCCGAGTCCCCAGTGGAAAAAGAGAGGAGCGAAGAGTACGAAGAGTACGAAGAGTACGAAGGCCGTGGCGCGCATTCCCTCTCGCTCCGGCCGATGGGCCGATGGGCACATCCGATGCACATCCCTCGACGAAAGTACTGACCAGGGACAAGTCCAGAGGCAGAAAGAAGGGGCGGCCGGTCGGCTCGCCCCCCGAGCCGCGCGCCGGGCAAAAAGAGTAGCCTCGCGATATCCTCGGCGTGCGGCGTGCGGCGTGCGGCGTACGGCGTATGGCGTACGGGGGATAAAGAAGAGTGCAATAAAAATAAAGTGGACGGCGAGCGCGCGCGCTCTCAGATCCGGAGAGATGCGCCGAGCAATGAAAGAACCAAGAGGAGAGTGAGAGAGCAATGAAAGAAGATGGTACGTCGGGCTATATGGACGCTGGAAAATAGGGGGAATAACGAAAGAAGCAAATAAGAGTCTCTCTCGTTGCCTCCTTCCTTCTTCTCTCCCCGAACGACGCCGTCGACGACGCCGGCTGCCACCCTCCCGCACTTTTCCACCGCGCGCGCTCCTTCCTTCCGTCTCGCTCGCGCTCATTCTTCCCGGGCACATTCTCTCGGGCTCGGCTGCAGCGGCGGCGGCGGCAGCGGCGTCGAGGGGGCGGGAAGGCAATGAGCAAGAAGGCGAGAATCGGCCCGGAGAGGGAGACTCTCCTGCATAAAGAGAAAAAGAGAGTGCGCCGCGGGAACGGGACGACTAGAGCTCCCGCCAGAAAGAAGGACTAAGAAAGAGAGAGAGAGAGAGTGAGAGAGTGAGAGGGGGAGGGGGAGGGAGGGAAATAAAAGTCTGGCAGGCCTTGGCTGCTGCAGTCGTTCAAGCCGCGTTGCCAAGTCTCATTTGTTTATCATAGTTGGCCGGGCTGGCCTTTGCTATCGCTGTCCGAAAGAACTCGCCCCAATTTGGTTCATTCAGCACTTTCGACGACGCCCTCGACGATTCTATCTCCAAGACTAGTCAATGGGAGCTCGATGATCATGTGGAGATAGAATGTTTAAAGAGAATTGGGCTGGACGAGAGGCGAAATGGACGTAGGGAAGTGGGTCTGGACGTTTGGAGTATTGCGGAAGCGCGCAAGTAGATTGGGACGGCGGAGTCAGACAGGCCAAGCTCTCCGGCGGATCTCAGTGGTTTCGGTTCCAGCGAGTCTGCCATTGTCGCGTGTGCACTCTCGTTTCTGAGTCATCGTGCGTGCATGCACGCACTCTTGGCTGCGCCTGCGTGCCTAATGCAGACGAGGCTTCACGCCGAGAGACACCGCGTCGTCGTCATCGTCGTCGTTGTCGTGCACGCGCGCGCCTACGACTCTCCTCTCCTCTCTTGTTCGACGTTCGACGACGAGAGTACGTTGCCGCCCGATTGCCAGAGGCATCGATTTGCATACAAACACCGCTGGACATCTCGATGGGAGGTATGCTGATTAGAGAGTCCACGTGCTGGCACCTAGTTCGCTTTTCTAGTCGGAGTGCCGCGCGCTTTTCCTCCCTGGGTTTCCCCGACTCTTTCTCCTTAGCTTGTCATCTACAATCATTATCGACCGAATCCCCCACCAATCCCACTAATAATAATCAAAATGTCAGATTTTCCAATAAATTTCTAATCAATTAGCTGGAAGATTATTATCATACTGGCATACCCTCGTGCGACTCTCCTCGAATCCCTCAAGGACAGGCATACACGGAACTCGACGGATCTCCTTGATTTCCGCATTCCCGAGAATTATGGACGAGGACGATCGGCCCCTAACGAGCAGACTCGCCGAGCGGCCGACTCGCAGCCTATTCCACTTATATTATCCTCGCGGGCCGCAGCGAGCCAACTGCAAGTTTGTGCCTCCGCGCGACTGTCACTTGGAAGTTTCGCGTCTGGCCGAGTGGTACGCGTTGTCTTTCGGCGGCGGCGGCGACGGCGGCGGCTGGTGTCGACGACAGGTTCGCCGGGTAAAAATGCGAAACCGCTCGATCGCTCTTGACTGCCGTTGGAAAGGGCTCAATGCCAATATCGCGGCAAACGACACGCGCGCATATTGAATTTAAGGTGTCTAACTGCACCGGCGGTAAGAACGTGTCAGATTACGCGCCTAGTTCTCTGCCTCGAGCTGGTTCTCCCTCCCTTCCCTCTTTCCCAACTGTTCTCTTCTCCATTTCCCTCGTCTTTCTGCCCCCCGCGTCCCCCGCGAGTGCGAGTGCGCTAAGCCGACGTCCTATTGCAGAACCGCAATCCCGCCAGGCAAACGAGCTGCGATAAATGCACTTCGATATTAATTAACTTGACGCTCGCCGATCTTTTCGAAAGCAGCCGCCACCGCCGCTTAATCATCGGCGTCATTAATGGATTATGATTTGCGCGAGCGTCGCTTCCGTGAGGAGAACTCTACTGGGTTTCGAAGAGAGATTGAGAGAGAGAGGGAGAAGAGTGTTAAGAATGAATGCCGAGATCGAAGATGTTCGGCTCGGCTCTGGTGGGGCGGTGGTGGGGTGTGGGCTCTGGTGGCAGTAACCTTGCGCTCGCGTCAGAGTGGTTGCTCGTCTTTTTTTTCCCTCCTCCTTCTGGTATCATACGTATGTATGCTAAGAGGCAGCGCGAGACGCCGACGCGACGAGACGCGCGAGGCTCCGAGGCTGAGGCCGAGAGTGCGGCACCAGCAGGGAACGGGTACGCGGCCAACACGGCCAACACGGCCAACACGGCCAACACGGCCGCGGCTGCGGCAAGGTAAGACAATATGAACGGGTTTGCCCGTGGTCAGTCCTCCGAGGTACAGTCCGTGGAAAATATCTCTGCCTTTACACTCAGCGCTCCATCATCCTGCCGCCTGTAGCCTTACGGCCGGTTGATTTCGGATCGAAAGCTCTTCGAGCCCTTTCGCCAACGAGCAGAGAAGAAGAGTGTGTAGAGTATAGATAGAGAGCGGCGCTCGGAGAGGGACAAGTATTGACTGTCGCCGCGCGAGGACACGGGAGATTTGCTCGAGAGATCAGCGCGGCGCATTAACGGGCCGATAATCGCGGAACCTTGACCGAGTGGAGGACCGATTGTTGTATCTCCGCGGCGGCGACGACCCTGAGTCTCTCTCCGCGCGGCCGCGGCCGCGGCCGAAATCTCGCGGGCGACGCCAAGGCCCCTCGAGAACTCGATCTCCTTCGGCCCGCCCGATCGACGACTCTCTTCTCTCTTTCCTCTTCCCTCTCCTCTCTTCGCCGCGATGACGAACCTTCCTCCCGCGTTGGCGCGCAACCTCTCCACGCCCAATCGAGACACGCCGATCGGACAATCGTTAATTCATTGTAATAATTCGCCGGCAAGCGTGAGTCAGACGGCGCGCGCGCCAGAGAGAGAGGGAAAGGTAAAGGAGCGCGGAGAGGAAGGCTTCGACGGAATGCCGTCGACGCCGACGCGGCCGACGCGGCCGACGCGCCGTATTGTCGGAGGTCAGGTTCACCAGGCACGTTCCTCCACTCTCGTCTCTCGCTCTCGCTCTCGCTCTCGCCCTCGCTCTCTCATTCCCCCTCGCGCGCCCGTTCGCCCGCCGATTAAGAAGAGCGACTTTTTAAGGGCGAATTCTCTACCTCGGAATAAATGATCTCGGGCGGCCGGGCGGCCGAGCGGGGGCGGGCGGCTCTTCTCATCGGCAAACACAATTTCTCTTTAATGCGTCGCCGGGCTACGGTTCGTTAGGGAGGAGAGTGGCTGCTCGTTAAAAATGTTGGGAGCATTTGGACGCTCGTCAAAAGAAGGGCTTTGCACTCTGAGGGAATAGCAACGAAGAAGCCGACGGTCGGGATAGATGGAGGAGTCTCTGGTCTCTGGTCTCTCGCGGCGAGTAAGAGTAGCATTCGCAGTGGATGTACTCTCCTAGCCGGCGAGCGTTGGATGCTGCTCGCTCGCTCGCTCGCTCCCTGCATCTTGCATATATGTATGTTTTATGTCAGCGTGCATTCTGCATTTGCGCCGTTGCCACGTCCGCTACCCCGGCTCTTTCTCCTTCGCTCTTTCTCCCTTTTCCAACCGGCCCTCTCTCCTCCCTCCGCGCCGATATACATACATCCTCCTCTCTCACTCTCGCGGCTCTCTTGACATTTCTCAAAGCCGAGAGTGTCGTCGACCTCGAAAATCTGTCGCGAGAAAACCACGAGGAAAGTAGTGGCGTTGCTCCAGTTGGCGAGCGATTATCAGCTGCTCTTCCACCGCTTACTCCCTCGACCCACTCGCTCGCTCTTCCCTAGGAGGTTTTTTCTCTCTGGGCGGTGTGTCGAAGGGAATAATTGAAATTTCTCCCCTAGGATTCCCACGGGCGACGCGACGCAACTCGAAAGGGTGGCGAGGAGGAGTTTTTGCCTTTTGCCGGCGGAATATAGTTGGTTGCCGAGTGTGTACCGGGCGCGCGTGGATACTATCGCCGTTGTTGCTTTATCTCCGCTCTCTCTGCCTTTCTTCCCACTTGCCTTCTGCCAGTCTCTCTTCCTTCCCCCCACTCCCCCTACCCCTTGCCCCCTTTGCCGCGGCGGCCCTCTCTCTCCGTCTCCGGGGACGATCGCTCATGGACGGAGCGAACCGTCTTCCCGTTGCGAGATATCTCACGAGCGGCCGCGATACCGCGCCGCACCGCGCCGCACCGCGCCGCGCCGATTGAAAAAGGGAACGAGCCAGCCCGACGAGAGTGCGCCGAGTGCGCCGAGTGACAAGTCACCGCGGGAGGCCGCGACGTTGCCCTAGGTCGCGCTCCCATCATCTCGACTTCCCTCGACTCCCCTCGATGCGCCGCCCAAAAAGAGATCTTGATCTCGAGATCGATCGAGATGGTCGATAATGAGTGAATGCTAGGGAGATTATGGTAGAGGAAAGGATTTTTTTGGTGGGATAGGCCGAGAGTGTCGGGGTCCAGTTGGCAGGGTTTCGCGCTCCTCCGAGCGCGTCGTCCTCGTTCCGGAATGCGCGGAAGGACGCGATCCAAAATTCATTTCTCTCTCTACAACACTACTTATAACTCGACTAACCCTATCCCCTTCCCCGAAAATCCCTTAGGGATGCTCGCAGTCTCCCTCCGATGAAATGGGTTCTTACCTCTGACGACGGGCTGGCCTCCTAGAAGGCTCGATCGCTCGGTCGCTCGGTCGCTCGGATCCGAGTTAAAGGCCGAGGGGGGCAGAGCCGCTGGGTAAAAAGATCACAAAATATGGCACACTGTTGGCCGAGTTCATCGTTCGGCACTCCGCGGCGCGGCTGGCGATTACTGGTGGGGGCGGCGGCGGCGTCGTCGGCGTCGGCGAAACGGATCGCGGCGGCTCTCCGGCCCGAGGAGAGAATGAGGCGCGAGGAGAGGACGCGATGCCGAGAGAACCGAGGAGATGAGAAGACATGTGCACCGAGGGGAGAGAGTGGCCGATTCCGTGGCCGATTCCGTGGCCGATTCCGTGGCCGATTCCGTGGCCGTGGGGTGGTGGGTGGAGGAGCCAAGGCGAGAAGACGAGTAGAGAGAGATGGGATGCGGTGGCTGGTGGCTGGTGGATTGTTGCGGACGCGACGACGACGGCGTGTCGCGCGCGCTGTCAGCTGTCAATGCCGCGTGAGTCGTCACTCATCTCCCGTTCTTTCTCGGCGTGGGCCCCCGCATCATCGGCCGCGCTCAGATCTCGACTAGGAGATCTCTCTCGCTGGAGCGGCGGCGACGGCAGCGGCGGCACTCGACGCGCCCGTTGCACCGGCCGCAGCCACTGATACGTCAGGGAGATTGGATGCCGACACACTCGAACCAGTCCGGATCACGTTCCTCTCGCTCTTGATAGCTCCGATCGAATCTCTCCCCGAGTCCCCGAGTCCCCGCGACTTTGCCGACTACTCCTCGGCCCGTGCGCGGGCTTTCTCTTGAGAAGAAGAGCGAATCGCCCTCTTGGCCGGCTACTTGGTTCTCCGGTGACGCAACGGCCCGGCGCGCCAGACCTCGCAACTCGAGGACGGGGTGTGTGGAATCGCCGGTGGTCCCTCTCTCGCTCGCTCTCTCTCTCTCTCTGGGCCAGTCACTGTCAAAGGTCCCAGGAAGCTGTCGTGTCCTGTCGTGTCCTGTCCTAGTCTCACTCGGCACCCGCGTGCGTGGCCGCGTGCTCGGTCCCGTCAAGTTGGCCCCGTGCGTGCGCACCTTGTGTGCTTGGTTAAAGAGTCTTTTTCCGTATAAAATGCTGGGGCGCCGGCGAGAATCGGCCGGGCCGTCACCGCGTAGGCTTCACGCCGGCGTCCTCGCGAGCGATTGGAGCACTGTTCACCGGTGGGGAGTACTGGCGCGAAGGTCCGAAGGTAGAGTACGGAGCCTCGAGAAGAGCTACCAGAGCGGATCCGCTCAGGGAACGGAGTGGGGTCCCCGAGCGAGCGAGCGAGCAACGAGCAACGAGCAACGAGCGAGCGAGTTCTCTTGCATTTCCCGCTAATGCAATCGACCAACACCAGCCCTCCCTGCCTTGCCTGCCTTGCCTGCCTTGCCTGCCTTGCCTGCCTACCCGAGCTAGACACCCTTCCAACCCTTCCAGCCACCGCATCATCTGCGAACCACCGACAGACTAACTTTCCTACTAACCGCTCCGACTTCCGAAGGGAACACGCACCCCTCCAAAACATTCCATTCTTACCTTACCATACTTTTTCAATATCGAACAACGCGTGGTCCCGCTAATCTCGATACCGACCCTAAAACGGATCATTTGCATTGGTTTGAATGTTGAATTGCGCGGTGGCAGCGCGTTGCCGTGTTGGAATAGAACAGTAGGCCTTAGAACTTTCTTCCGCGTGTTCCCGCTGCCGGCGGAAAGATGGATGGAACTCTAGGAGGTGAGAGGGGGCGCAGGGAGTTCGAGAAATTCAAGGGATCTGTATCGTGCTGGGGCCACTCGTTCTTCCGTCTCTTTTCTCTCTAGGCTGCAGCACGTTGCACTTGGCCTCTCTCCCTCTCACTCTCTCTCTGATTGGCGCATATGCCTTCTGTGTTGCTCGACTACCTTCTCTTACAGGCTCCCCCTCTCTCTCCCTCTCGCACCGCGGAGACCAGTCAGGTTATTCACCCACGCATCTACGAGATGACGATGATGATGACGCTGGTCCCACTCGACTCTCTCGAGGCTCCAGCCAGCCTCGCGCTTCTTCGATCCTTTGGTCCTTTGGTCCTTCCATTACCGCGAAAGGGCACATCAATCGAATTTAGATAATCCCAAATTCCCATTCCAATGCAATTGCACTCGTGAGGGAACTGTTGTTTGAGTTGGGAGAGCGGAGATATTGGCGGCGGAGTTTTTTCTGGGTCGCGGGCACTTGGATCGGATAACATCGACTTTTCCCTTGTTTGCGATTTGGTTGTTGCCCTTGTGGCGCGACGACGCTCTGTCCTGTGCGCCGCTGGCATTGGCGTATCGCCGCCGTTCCCGTCGCCGTCGCCGCCGCACAGCCCCGCTGACCCAGATTCCACCCGGTTATTTTTTCCACGAGGAGGCTTCGATTTTTTTATATCTCTTGCCAGCCGTCCCCCTTTTTTCTGCACTTCTAACCGCGCGAGTCTTTCTCGCTCTTGGATGCGAACGCGCTCGCCCCTTTCCTTGAGTGCGCGCGTCCTTCTTTAAAAGGCTCGCGCGCCTTCTCTCGGCAGGCATTTGCGTTATAATTAAACTTGCAAGTTTTGCCTGGGGTGACGGCAACCTCTCAACTCTCCCCTTCTCTCTCTCTCTCTCTCTCTATTTCTCTCCCCGATAGGATCTCTCGAGTGAAGAATGCGCGATGGCCAAGACACCCCAATCGAGTCATCCAAGCTGAGACTTGGACTTAAAAAAAGAGTGACATTGGTCCTTTGGCCTCTTTCCATTTCCGGCCTGTCCGCCGTTCTCAGCGAGGGAGAGAGAGATTCGAAGCCTGGGGATCCTGACCTAGGACTACGTGTCTCGGTCTCGAGGGGAGCCGGGAATTTGGTCGGAAAGTCAGTGGGCACGAAAGAGCGCGCGCTCGCGCTCGGGCGGGCGGGTGTTCGAGGTCACGGAGAGGAGAACAGTGGGGATCCGAAGGCGACTTGGTGGTTAGGCCGAGAGCGCGCGGCCCAGAGAGAGAGAGAGAGAGAGGCAAGAAAGCGGCCGCTCGGGGGCTGAGACGCCGCGTCGCGTTCGAAGTGGTGGATCGGCGAGGAACCGAGCGAGAAAGTCGCCGAGGCAAGAAACCGAGGCGGGAAAGAGAGCGCGAGAGGATTGCCGGCCGAGGGGGGCGCCGCGCCGCTCTTCTCCGAGGATAGCGCGGAGGAGGATCGCAGCCGACACGAGAGAAAGAGAGAGAGAGAGAGTGTGTGAGTGTGGTCACCGGGAAGAAGAAAGGAACGGGGCGAAGAAGAGCGCCGGCCGGGAGAAGAAGAGGAAGAAGAAGAGGACGAAGAAGAAGGGGCTGATCCACCGCCAGTGTGTATGTACAGAGAGAGAGAAAGAGAGAGAGAGCGAGAGGAGTGTGCGGCAGGCAGACCACGGCAAAACTCGGCAGTTTTGCTCTTCGATTTTGCAAACTTATATTTAGAAGGGCAACGATCTTTTGCCGCGCGCGCTCCGCGGCTCCAACGGGAGGAGAGGAAACGCTCTCGGATCTACGCGTTCCGACCACTCTCTTTTCTCCTCGCGCAATCTCCGCTTCCCAGATTTCACAGCCGTCCACTATCCACCGTCCACCGTCCAGCGAGGCTTCTCCCTCGTTTTTCAACGCTCCGGCCCAACTTTTCCCTCCCCCTTTCCGCTCCTCTGCCATTTTGGTAGCACAACGCTACCAGCGCGCTGCCCTTTGACCCGAGCTGCGCGGCGCCCGCGAGTTTCCTGCTTGGCCGATAAAAGCCCGCAAAAGGGAGCGCGAGCGCGCTTGAGGGAAAAACAAGAGTGATCTAATAAGAACTGTAAACAACGGCGTGTCGGGATGTTACGAGCGCGCGTTACATCCTCGGGCGGGCTCTATCGTCGCGCGACGCGAGACGCGAGACGCGAGACGCCAGTGTTGTTTTTATCGAGGTCTTATAACGCGAGCACTGTGCTCTCGCCGACTGCCGAGGGGTCATTCACTCCGCGCCTGCTTTTGACTGTTTCCCTCGGCAGAGTCCACGCGCTCTCGAGACTCGAGGGCGCGAGGGCCAAAGCTCTCAATTGTTGGGACTCGGGACCATTGCTCCAGTTGGGACTTGGAGCTGCTCGCGCGAGTTTTTCGCGATGCGATGCACCGAGTCCTGGACCTCGGACAACGGAATGCCGGATCGGGCATTGGGCTCTCAAGGGGCCACGCGTGCATCACGCATGTTGGATGATGCAGAGAAAGAGGGAGAGAGAGAGAGAGAGAGAGAGAGAGAGAGAGCGGCCCTGCCAATGTAATCTTATCGTGCGAGTTCTCTGCGGCTGCGAAACACGCCGGAGTCAACGAACGATAAAAAAAACCGCCTGGCCGCACACTCGCGACACAAAGAATAAGCTCTCGGTTCTGCGCAGCTCTCCTGCTCTCCACCTCCGCCCCCTCCTCCTCCTCCTCCTCCTCCTGGTGGTGGCTCTGCTCGGCAGCCGGCGTCCGTTCCCTCAATCGCATTCCTCTCTCGCAGCCTCTCTCGGTGCACTTCGTATGCACCTCGCTCGGTCTCGCTTTGTCTCGGCGGATCTTTTCCCCGCCGGAGAAAGAGAGTGGCCCTCTTATATATACGCGTATCTCCCCGGCCGTGCAGCCTCCTCCTCCTCCTCCTCCTCCTCCACCACCTCCTCCGCCCGCGCTCACTCGCCCGGTCCTCGCGTCCTCGTCATCTACGAGTTGCAAGTTCGCAGTCGTGTGTGGGCGCATCTCGCCTCTTTTTCTCCCGCGCCTTCTTCCTTCTCTCTCCTTCTCTCTCTCTCTCTCTCGCTCTCCTCGTCGAGCTACTCGCGCACTCCCCCTCCTCTTAACCCGGACCTACCCTCTTCCCTCGTTTCCCTTCATCCTTTTTCTCGGCGCGCGCGGCCGCGGCCGACGCTCTTTCTTCTCCTCTTGGGGTAGGTCGCCGTCTCTGACTGGCCGCGGGAAAAAAGGAGCAGGACGAGCGAAAGCCGTATCTAACGCGCGCCCGAGCGCCCGGAGCACAACAGTGCGCCCATTCTTTAGCCGCCTATCAATTCCCGAGGCCGATTCCTAATTAATCATTAATCATGCGCGCCCAACAGTTGGAATTGAAGAGCGAGCGGAAGTCGTGTTTCAGATGAAAGTCTCGGGGCTTTTCAAAGTGCGGCCTTTAGCTTTAGATCGAACGATTCGATTGGGAGAATCGAAACAACCCCTTTCGCCGAGCCCGGGGGAGTTGCTCTTACCCTCTTACCTTCTTACTGGTGGGGATCATGCGATCCGAAAATCATAGAAAATTACTGAAAAGCCAAGAAACGCCGAGGACGAGAGAACGAATGGTATCGCTGGCCCTGGACTTGGGCATCTCGTAATTCTCGGCGGATCGTAACGACTATTCGGCACGGAAGTTCTCCCCGCGAAACCTCCCCATCCCCCCTTCGATCTCGCGTCCTTTCGGTTTTCTTCATCGAAAGAGAAAAGGCCACCCCGGCCTATAACCCCCGAGCGTAATAGTAGAAGGGTTACAGAGCTCGCCCCGTGAAACAATAGCACGCGAACCGTTATTTAAATAATACCATCGAGCCTCTCGGGGAAGGAGGTAAAAAAAGCTCCTCTTGTTCGGGGGGCGAGTTCGAACGTGAGAAAAGAGCCCGGAGACGCTCTCGCGCGACTCAAGCCTCATTAAAGGACGCGTTTTTTGTCTCTCGGCGAACAACACCCTTCGAGATACCACACTCCCTCCCTCCTCTTCCCAAATCGAACCTGGTGACTTTGATTTTGATGCGAGCACGTAGTCTCTCACTCGCCACTAGGAAGAGGAGCTAGTAAATCCGATGAGCAATTTTCAATCATGAGCGATCACTTTCTTCGGCCTGACTTTCTTCCCGGCGGCCCTCGCTCTCAACCCTTCGAGCCTCCACGCTTCTGGCAGCTGTCGCCGATTCAAGATCTCCGGTCAAGGGTGGATCCAGTTTGTGTAACGTTAGCTTTCGCCGCTCGAACCGGTTTCGAGCGAGCGCCCTCAAAGAATCCAGTCAGAGATAGAGAGAGAGAGAGTGTCGGGGCAAAAAATTCATTTGAATCGGCTGGAGGGTGCGCGGAGAGGTGTCGAAATAATTGGATTTTAATTTCCGCGCTCGTGAAAGAGGAAGAAAAAAGCGAGGCCCGTTGGGGGATGGTGATCTCTCTCTCTCTCGCTCGCTTACCATGAGAACAAGCCGCTTGGCAAATGTTTGTACAGTGTTCGCTATCTTCCGCTTCTTTGGCGGATGCAGCATCCCCCTTTCTCGGCCGCGCGGGCATCATCGGCCGCGATGAGTGTGTCATAATCGTGATTTAATCAGTCCGGCCAGCGGCCCGATCGAATTATTCGCTTTTTCCGCCGGCGCTCTTTCCCTCTGATTTCCATCGGACACCCGCTCGCTCGCCCGCGCGCGCCAATGTAAATGAGCTCGTCGGTGGCGGCGGCGGCGTGCGGGCAAATATTTGGCCGGCGTTTCCGTGATCTGATTTGCTAATTTCGCGCGGCGCAGTTAATTTACGAAAGCGCCCGCTCGATTTTTCATTCACCAGTCGGCGCCGATCGTGACGGATTCCGCTGTAAATATCCCCGGAATTCATAAAGGGCCGCTCATTGGCCGCGTGACGCGAGCGGAAGCCGCAGACGGAGAGGTCCGCAAAGGAGCCGCGAATGTTTTAATTAAATCTCGGGGAAAAGGTGGAAAAGTTGGCGCGGGGGTTTTTGCGATTTTCCACAAGTTTCGCCGGACGAAGAGTGAGGGAGAGAGAGAGGTGGTGGGAAGGGTGAGTCGACGAGGTTCCTCGACGGAACCCCTCTGCCTTTTCATTCATCCCTTCCCCCGGTGCCTCGTGAGAAACGCTCGACGAGCGGGCGCGCGCGCGCGCGCCGCTAAAAGAAAAGAAGCCGCAAAAACAAAAGGAACCTGCTCGGGCTACTTAGCGAAACAAATTGTTGCCTCGTACTTGCCGCGGGAATTTAAAAGTTTCCTCCTTTTCTCCTAGTTTTCTCGTTGAGGCCCCGCCGACCAACAACCACCTTTCTTTCTTCGCCTCCACCTCCTCCTCCTTCTTCTTTCAGCCCTCGTATTACCAGCGGCAGTGGTAATCGTCCCGCTGAATTCACGACTTATTAGCTCGGCCTCAAAGCGCCCGGCTAATTCCTTCTCGATCTGCCGTTTCCTCCGCGGCTCTGCGCCGCGTACAGAGAGAGTAGGTTCGCTCGGACGAGGTAATATTATTCCCCGCGTCTCAAGGTACCGCTAATCGGGACGCTACGTCCACGAGGATGTATATTTCGAGCATACTCTCGTCGCCCGCACACAAACACATCGACACTTGCACACGCTCTCGAGGGATCGCTCTCCTCGTGCGGAACGTGTGCCGTTCGGATCGCTCGAGCCGCTTTTTCACATTTTAGTCACAGAGAAACACAACATTGAGCTCACGTCTAGTATAAGTGGGGGGAGGCGGCTAGTCCGGCCCCGACAGGCACATACTACTTAAGGGATAAACGAGTAGACCAAAAGAAGCACATACATCATACACGCACGTACAGCATGCCAGCCAGTGGGAGAAACTTAATGAAAACTGAGTCCAAGGCGAGTCGATCGCGCGACATGCTCTCTCCACGGATAAACAATAATCGCCCGCGAATCCAACAAGATCAATTCGAAAGAGGGAACGTCAACGTGCGGGGCCTTTAACTCAATAAACTCGGCAAAAGAAACGACTAACTCTGCTGGAAGAACGAACCACGCGCGCGCGCGTGAGAGAGAGAAAACTAAACATAACCAGGCAGGCGAGGAAAAATCGTCAGAAATAATAAATATGCGGTGGGGGTGTTTGGAGGGGGCAGCACATGAGGGTGAACGGGTTGAGTGTACAACTCACTCGTTGCAGGGTGGACCAGCACTCCTGGAGGGTGCGCTCGCTGATGTTGCCTATTCCTCCATCGGCGCCTCCGGCACCTCCAAGTCCCGCCGTGTTCGCACGAGACTATCGGGCAATACACAGGAGTCTCCTGTTAGTTCCTTCCCTCTTGTCCTCCTATGCCCTACCCGAGGACCTCGAGCCTCCAGCCAACACCAATACCCATTTTTCTCTCCTGCCCGGCTCCCATTAACTTCGCCGGTCCTTGCTCTTTTTCCGCCGAACGGCAATCCGCGATGAGCCTCCACGTTCTAGTAAGCGCGCAGCCTGTTAGGCCGCCGCTCGAAACAACATTGATTGCGTGTACTGAGCGCTTGCCTGATCGGATTCCCGTCGGGACACCGAGAGCGGCGAGCGGACTCGCTAAGTGAGTCTGGGAGCCGGCAGCATCTTCCCTTAAAGGGACGGTACTGTTAGGCCCGAAGGGTATATAGGCTGGTGGTGGTGGTTGCGCGGGCCAGGTTTCGGGGTTGGATAGATAGATAGATAGCTAGAGGACGCGAGTCTGTCGCGGTGTGCGTGTGGTGTAGGCGCGGATCGGAGAAAGACGCGGCGATATTTTCCCGGGAAGATGTTCTCGGCGTACGGTATGACGTATGCGTATAGTATTATCTGTGTTGCGCGGGTCAAGAACCCCGGGACGACGACGTATCTGCATCCAGCGGCGTGGCATTGGTGTGCGTGGGTCGCGTTTGCATTCGTGAACGCCCGGCTTGCCTCTCCCTCCCACCCTTTCGATCGGCCTCTCTTCAACCCCCGGACGCCCCCGCGCTTTCGCACTCACTCGCTCTGCGTCTCCTCATCCACCTTCCCATCCTCTTCGCGCTCTCCGGGCACTCGTACACGCTTCCTCACTCTCATTCACTCCCGCTGTGTTTCTCCCCGCGCTTTCTCTCTCGCGCTCTCGTCGATCGCGATCGCGATCTCCCGCCTCCTCGTTCCTCTTAGGCCCGCGCGCTCTCTGCCGCGGACTCCGGTTCAGCCGGTACGCGTACCCGTGTCTGTGTGTGTACCGCGCGGATGTGCAAGTGGCGGAGCTCGCCTGTGCGTGAACCGTGGTCAGTGTATGCCTCGAGTCACGGATTCAAGCGAAATTGCCTCTCGACCGGGGATTGCCCGTCGCTCGACTAGACTCTTTCTTGGACTTTTCGAAGGACCGCGCGCAAATTCACCGATCGAGTTGACTCGCGTTCGTCTCTTTGACTAAATCGAGTCGGCGCGTCCGCTCGCTTTCTAGGTGAACTAGTTCCAAGTGGGAGGAGGCGCGAATCTTTTCTCCCGCGCGTTCAATTAAAGATATTGCCCGATCCGCTTCCAAGTATTGTCCAGCAACGCGTCGGCGTCGGCCCAGTGAATGACCCTATTTATCGGCGCGCATTTAGCGCTTTTATCGCACTCGCCTCGTCCCACTTATTTATCTAGCGGCGGCGCGAGAGACGAAGAGATGTTACTCTCTCTCTCTGTGCGCGAGGGGAAAGAAAGGAGGGCGGCACAGGCAGGCGTTGAGCCGCGCTGGCCGATAGTCTGAGGTCGCGGTGCGTTCCTGTAAGTCAAGGGGAATGGGTGATAGTGGGACTGGGTGGGCGCTCGCGCTTACCTGGAGCTCGTTGACCAACTTCTCCGTGAGGGTGGCGTCGTGCGAGTCCTGGCTGGTAGCGACCGGACTGAGCATCGAGTTCTGCGAGTTCTGCTGCTGATTGCCGGTCATGTTCATGCCGGCGAGGGCGCCGTTCTGCGCGATGCTCCCCGCCATGTTGAGGGCCTGCTGCTGAAGATTCTGCTGGAGGTTCTGCGTGAGGTTCTGCGCCTGCTGTTGCAGCGCCTGTTGGCTCAGGCTCTGGCCGAGGTTCTGCGTGAGATTCTGCGCCTGCTGCTGCAGAGTCTGCGTGAGGTTCTGTGATAGGTTCTGCGCCTGGCTCTGGAGATTCTGCTGGAGGTTTTGGCTCGCTTGGCTCAGGTTCTGCGGCTGATTGAGCAGTTGCTGCTGCTGCTGGGGCGACAGGCTCGGCGTGAGACTCTGCGCCAGATTGTGCGGCAGACTTTGGCCCAGATTCTGCTGCATGTTCTGCGTAAGGGCCTGCGTGAGCGCCTGGCCCAGATTCTGATTGAGGGCCTGGGCCGCCTGGACGGCCTGGACCGCAAGGGAAGGGCTCGACGCCTGCGACATGGTCTGTTGTGCCTGGGCGGCAAGGTTATGCAGGCTCTGCGCCATGCTCGAGGTAATGGCACCCTGGTGCTCCGCTTGGGGCGACGGTGTCGTCGGCGCCGAGGAAGACTGATGCTGGCCGGTCTGTCCACTCATCGCTAGCGCGTGCTGTTGCTGCTGCAACTGCTGCTGCTGGGACTGGGGACTGGCAGTCTGGCCTAGACTGGCATTGGGGTTCTGCTGGACCTGCGAGACCCCGGACTGTTGCTGCTGTTGCTGCTGCTGGCCCAGTGGGCTGTGCATCTGCTGAACCTGCTGATGCTGCTGCTGCTGCTGCTGTTGCTGCTGCTGCTGGGCCGCATTGGCGATAAGATTGTGTTGTAGGCCCGGGGAATGTTGGGGCGGGCCGCGCTGCGGCTGCTGCCAGTAGTCGGAAATCTTGAAGCCGTGCTGGCGCAGCGCGTGTAGGTTCGCGACGGCCGATGCCTGGACCTCCATGGGTTCGGGCTCGTTCTCGAGATCAGCCTCGGGCGAACTGCAAGGATCTTCGTCCTCCTCCTCGTCCTCGCGCTCGGTAATGTCTTCGTCCTCCTCGTCGTGGAGGCCCTGCCTCGAGACGACACGCTCCGAATCGGAGCCCCCTGGCGTACCAACACCAACAGCACCACCACCTCCGCTCCCGCTGCCACCTCCTCCTCCTCCACCTCCTCCGGCAGCTCCTCCGCCAGCACCTCCGCCGCCACCACCAACACCACTTCCGCTTCCTCCGCCGCCGCTTCCTCCGCCGACGCCACCTCCGCCGACGCCACTTCCACCGCCACCTCCACCACCTCCTCCACCTCCGCCGCCGCCTCCTCCTCCTATCCCACCCCCCGAATCGCCAGAGTGGAAGTGATTGGCAGGGTGGTGTGGATGATGGTGGTGCTGTTGAAGGTGATGGTGAGGCCGCGAATCCGCGATAGCTTGGCCCTGCTGTTGTTGCTGGTGCTGCTGCGCCTGCGGCGGCAGTTGCTGCTGCTGCTGATGCTGCTGGGCACCGGCTGGCTGTTGTTGTTGCTGCTGTTGCTGCTGATGCGGCGCCGCCGGCTGTTGATTGTGGTGCTGCTGCTGCTGCTGGCTCGGCGAGAGCTGCTGTTGCTGGTGCTGCTGCTGCTGTGTCTGATGGTGATGCTGTTGCTGATGATGCTCCAAGCCAAACTCCGATTGGGCTTGCGTCTGGGCTCGCAGGTCCAGGGCCGCCGTCGCGTCGGAAATTTTGAGGCCTTCGCGCGAAGCCCGGGCTACCCCCTTCCGGCGCAGCTTGCCCGCTTTTTCGCACCCCTTCCGGTAAGCAGCTCGACGGCCGGCACACCTCCGCGCTCGCCGCCGTTCCTTTCTACCGAGCCACTTCCTCGAGTGGGTCTTGCTCCCTTTGGCCCAGGATCGCTCACGCGATAACGATCCTTCTTCTTCTTCTTCTTTATCTTCCTTTCTTCCCTCGCGTACACTTGCCTTCTTTGCTCGGCTTCTTCTCTTCTGTTGGCTCTCTACTGGTTCTAGTCGGGCGCGCCTCCTCCTCCTCCTCCGCGCTGTTGGGCCTCTTGATCGCGCGCGCGCTCTCTCAGCGATCGCTTACGGCGGCGCCGGTGCGGGCGGCGATCGAGGCAGCGGGCAACGTCAGTTACTCGCCACCTGCTTCTTCGACTTCCCGGGCCCACTGCCGCCTGCTGCTTCGCTCATGAAACTTTTTCCCTCTCTTCGCTCTCTTCTACCCCTTCGATCTCGCGCGATCTCGCTCTTCTTCCAACTCGAGACTCACTCTCTCTCTTACGCCACTTGGCTCGTCTCGATGCTCCTGCTGCTGCGGCTGCTGCTGCTGCTGCTACTCGTCACTGCCTCTATTTCCCTTGGCACGCCACAGTCTTTCTTCTAGGTTGGCTGCCGGTACTTGGGCGACACAATCTTCGATGATTCCTCGCGGTCGTTGGCTGACTATTACGTTCCCAGCTCTACTCCCGATTTTTCAAACTCGTCTTGGTCTCTGTCCTGTCGTTCTGTCGTTCTGTCGTTTTATCTCTGTCTCACTCTCTGCTTCTTCGTCGGCGTACTCGTTCAATTAATCTGTGTGTGTGCGTCAGTGTGGGTGTTGGCGATGGGTGTGGGGGTGTGTGTGTGCGTGAACTCGTTGAATAGGTTTGCGCGCTTGTTCGGACGTCCTCCGGTCAGCGGAGAACAGCCTATTTTCTTGTCTATCTAACTTAAAGTCTATCATACACTTAAGTTCAGGTTAAAATTCAGGATTGCCCAGCCCGGACGGTGTAAACGAGAAGGTGTCAGTCCGTGCGGACGCGCGATTGATCCTCTCCGGCCGTGGGGGCCCCGTTCGCGCGATCCTCCTGCTTCTTTCGCCGGGTGAGAAGTGACACTCGCGGTTCCTGCTGCTCGTCCCGGTTTGCCCTGAGTAGTTGCCCCGTTATCGTGAATGTGCGTGTGCTGCTGGTCTGTGTGTGTGTGTGCGTGCGTGCGAGACGTGCGAGACACTCGGCCGCCACGCGTGTGATTAGTCGTGTGGATTTTCTTTATCCGGGACGGCAACACTCCTCGCGCTCTTCGATTATCTTCTCACACTCGGACTCTCTTAGCTGTCGAATCCTCCTGATTCTCCTTGGCGAACGATCTCTCTTTCTCTCTCTGACTCTCTGTCCCACGATGCTCTTGGACCAGTGTTCGCTAATCTCGCGCCCGTCGACCGCTCCTCCTCGTAATGCGACTCTAAGGTTTTTAACTCTTTAAAAACAATTCTATTCGATTATCGATTATCGCTCGTCGTTACCGATATCGTCGATGGTAGTTGTGCTTGCTTCTTATTATCGTTTAGGTTTAATAATATTGCACTTAGGTACACTCGTTTTTTGAACACACTGAAATATATATGTATGCGGCGCGAGGTTCTCTTGTCGAGCTTGCTTTTCCGATCTTCTCTCGATATCGACTCTGGCTATTCTCTCTGCCTCCACTATACTTCCTTCCTTCCTTTCTTTCCACGTTCGATCACTCACTCTTCATCCGGCTCTCGTGACAAAGTCCCGATAGCGCGATTCTCCTCGCAAGCTTTCCCGATCTCTACCGCTTGCTCGGATTCACTCTCTCTCCTCTCTCCTATATCTCAGTGGATCACTCTCTTCTTCGTCGCGATACCGCTTCTCTCCGCTCTCTTTCTCTCCCCCGCTCTCGCTCTTCTTTTGCTCTTGTGTTCCTTCGCTTCTGCTTCGCTCGTCTTATTCTGCTTCTTCCGCTTTGTCCAGTCTTCCTCTCCTGCGCGGGAATCTCTTGCTGCAACGCGTCTCCCGCTCGAAGCTGCAATTCAGAAAAGCAGACACACCATTGGTTTTAGCTTCCTCGGTAGACGGCGATGATAGCCTAGCTATTAACTACTGATACACTAATGCGCGCGGCATGCCGCGAGATATTCTATCGTTCGCCGCGTGCCCTACTCGCCGATCACACCTGCCACTCACTCCGACTAACTCTAGCCATTTCGTTACACCATCGTCGCGCTAGAGCCGCGACTCTCGTAGAGTCCCTGGGCGGCTGGCGTGCTCGGTCACTCTGCACTTAAAAGAGTCCACACTTTGCCAATCCTCCACTCGCCACTCCGACTCGACTTTCACCCTTAAAACCGCGTCGAGCGATGCCGAAGTGACACTTGTCAGGGATTCCCGGATAAAAGCAAAGAATAATTCGAGGAAATCCGAGCGCAGTTCGACGAGCTGCGAACCGAAGACACGGCCGGCTCGTCCAGCTCGTCCGGCTCGGCCGGCCGTCGCCTCATTCTACTTGCGCCTTAGCGCCGCTTTAACTTCGCCCAAATGACGTTTAACTCGAGAGTGCACTGTGCACTTTGGATATTCAACGAACGTACACTTGGCAACACGAAGTCCTGCGAGGGAATTTCAAGGTGTGAGTTGTTTCTCGACGAACTCTGCCGGGGAAGCCGGTTCTCCGCGACAGTGTCTCTCGAGGGGATCTTTAAGGAATGTAAATCTGAGTGAGGAAAGCGCGGAAACTAGCACGACACAGCTTTTGCCCAATAGGCGAGGCAGGAAAAGGTGAAGGGTGTTCGTTGGAACCACCTTGCGCCGAGTGATGAGCATTACGCGGGACTCGGACACCGGCGATGGTCACATTCACTTCTCACTGGGAACTCTGATAACACGAGGAGGCCGGGAGCACCAGGGAGAAAACAGCGTCGAGTCCTTGGTAGCGGGAAGGCACTGCGGGTGTCGAGGAAGGATCGAGCGTTCGCCGATCGGAGGAAACACTGGGACGGACGTTGACGGGTGCGGGCTAGGTGTCAGGGCACTTGGCTGGAGGGGGTGGCTCGGTGGCTCGGTGGCTCGGTGGCTCGGGCGAAAGAGGGGAAAAGTGGCGAAAATCACAAGAAAGAAAAGAACGAAAGTTGAAGAGGACGAGTGAGCGAGGTGTCGTTGCACGTTGGTTGGGAGCGAATGGGAAAGGGTCGCGAGACGCGCGCGATGAGTGAATGGACCGGCTCGCCGCGATCAAAGTCCCGCTCTCTGGCAGATGAGTTGGAGCGAGTAAAATCCAAAGTCCCTTACAGGCGATTATTCACAGGGAGTAATCGGGCGAATGCGTTGGGAACGAAGGACGATTGTCGTGGCGAGCGATCCGGTGCGTGGCGATGCGGTGGCTCTAGGCCAGAGGATCCAGGCGATGGCGATGTTGGTAAAGAGTGCTCGGTGTTCGAGTCGAGTTGAGGTTGGCCCGAGAGATGAGTAGCGTAGAAGTAGAGTAGAGTAGAGTAGAGTAGAGTAGGAAGCGCAACGGGTGATGCTGTTCCAGCCGCGAAGACGGTACTGGCCGACGACTAGGAAGGAATGAAGACGACGACGAGACTACGGCGGCGGCGACGACGACGACGGCGACGACGACGACGACGACGACGACGACGAGAACGGATAACGACGACGTACGACGGAGGAAAAAGCTCTCTCCTCTTCCGCGTTCGAGTCCTTGACGGAGGAGGAACCGAAACTGACTCGGGTCTGCGGCTCGCGAGAAACGCTAAGTCCTTCTCCGTCGGGGGCCGGTGGTGGCGCGCTTCTCAGACCGCGTGCGTCTGACTAAAAGCCACCCCCTCGTGCCTTAAAGAACGCGTGTTCGGGTAGGGGCGTTGTCTTAGGTGGTGCGCGGCCGCGAAATTTCTGCCCGCCGCGCTCTCAGCCCTTAGCTCGCTTCCTTTTCCGGATGGACTCGCGGGACAAGCGGCCCCCGTGGACCTGGGCCGATGCCCAGGTCATCTTGGAGCGAGCTCGAGCCCTCGCCAGGTCCTCCCACGTCCGAAATCTACCTCCGAGAGGACGAAAAACTGAGCACGCTGAAGGACAGCAGTTTTCAAGCTACCCCTCTTTTCCTTCCCCCCCACCAGCCACCACTCGCCGACTCGCCCTGCTCCCGAGGCGCGCGCTCTCTTACTCTCCCTCTGCTCCCTCGATTTACCCCTTTTCCTCAATCTCTCGCTCCCTCGCTCCCTTTCTCTTCTCCGCCTCCGCCACCGCCACCTTCGCCACCACCTCCGCCGCCCCACGGAGGCACCCTTCCTTCCTTCCTTCGAGCACCCACCCCCCACTACATACCCCACGGCGATCCCCTACTACCCCTTACTTCACCCTCCCAACATCCCCAAGCCTCTCTCTCTCCAGACGAGACTCTCTCCGTACACCCTACGACCTCTTCTTCACCCTCCACCTTCCACCTTCCACCTTCCACCCTAGCCTCCTTTCCTTCCCACGCGCGATACTCCGCTCTCGGATCCTCGTCGACGTCGGTGGGGGCTTCTCCGCCGACGCCGCCACCGACTACCCCGAAACCTCCGCCGCCGCCTGAGCTTCTCCTCGCTCAGAAAGAACCAGCATCCCCTTCTTTCCCTCAAACACTCGCGGATTCCCTGCCGGACCGTCACCATCACCGATTCCTTATCCTCTTATATACACCCCCCCTCACACTCATGCGACACTTTCGATCCTCGATACACATTGACGTTATCACGAGCTTACTTTCTCAGGAATGAACGGATCTCTTGCGATTTCTCTGACGGACGGTTCTTTGGAGCGCCGGGCGCTCGGACTAGGAAAGTGGCGCGTGCGAGGTAAGGATGCGGCGGTGCGTCCCTGACGGAAGGATGAATTAGACTGACCGAAAAATAGGCCGGGGGTTCGGCTGTAAGGGGGTGGGAACGTCAGTAGTTAGAGGCAGGAATAAAAAGAAGGGGACCGTCGTATAAAAATGGCCTCTGCTCCCTTAGCCTCCGTATGGCTACACACGCGTGACTAACCAACAGCCCGAGGGGGAGTGGGTTACGCTTTCTTTTTTACCCCTACCTACTCCCGCCGACACCCTAACATCCAACTTTTTATCCGAGGGGGACGCGCGTACGTGGACTTGAGAGTTGAAAGGGTTTTCTGTGTCGCGTGTCTTTGATTGGACTGTGGACTGGGTTCGATCGGCGATCGATTAAGGCGAGCGGGAGAGTTGTCTCGAGGTTGCGGCAAGTTTGAGGATTGATGGATGGACGCTCGACCTCGTCCGCGGGGACTTTGACTTTCTGACAGGCGAGGTGATGCTCATTTTGCGGCGAAGGGTGGTCGATGGTCATCCCGCTCTCGTCTTACGCACCCTTCTCGTCAAATAGCCCACCCCTTCTCTTGTCTCTCTCTCTCTTATCCGAGCTATCCCTCGTCCTGCTCGTCTAACGTCCCTCCCCCACCACTGGCCACCCTTACAATCACCCCTTACCAGGCCCTGCGACGTCTTTCCCCTTGAGCCACCGAGCTCCGTCCACCCTCTTTTCTGCTCTTTCTCCATCAACAAATTTTTCTTCCCCCACTCTTTCCTGAGACGTCTCTCTCCCTCTCGCTCTGGCCGCTCTGGATGCAGAGACGAACGAACCCCAGCGCCTAACCACCCCCGGTCCTTTTCTCCCTCTACTTTCCAATGTTTTCATCCCCACCCTCTCGAGCGGTCGCGCGCGCGCGCCACCCGACGGCCGCACTTTTTTTCTACGTTGCCCTCGTCCTTTTTTCCACGTGCCGGCCACGTGGAGAGGTGTGAGCTGCGAGGTCCCGGGGGGCGGAGAGGCGAGCCTCTTTTTTTCCCGCTGCACTCCCCACTATCGGGCGCGCGCGCGTTCGCCCTCTAAGCGTCGCGACGCGTCGACCCACCCGCGCGACACGAGGGAAGGCTATTGCGGGAGAGACGCCTTGACCACTTTCTCCGCTGGCGAGAACTTCTCCTCGAGGAAAGTGGCGCGCCCGCTCTAGCGTGCTACTCTCGATTAGCTCGGCTCCTTTTTCACCCTCTTTTTTGGAGCTCTAGAGCGTAAATAGGTCGTCGTCGTCGTCGGCGGCGGCGGCGGCGGCGGCGGTTGTCTCGGGGCGCAGAGCGTGTCTTGCTAGTTTGTTTCACGGGTGGACACCCTCCGGCCCACGCACCGATCCCACCCACCCTTAACGTCGAGGGACGGACTTTATTCAGGCGATTCCGATCGATCCCTTGTTCGACATAAGGCGCCCCGGCACTTTTACCTCGCTACCTCTCAACCCCCTTGAGCCCAACACGAGTGCGCAGACCTCGAGAGATTCTCAAGTGTAATGCATGCGTAGGCGAAAAATGCCGAGGGTCCCGGGGCGCGCGCGATCGCGATCCGACTTCCGGCCGCGACAGGCTGTTACCGAACTCGGAATTTCGCCGTCGCCTTTCTCCCGAGAGAAAGAGTGAGCGAAGGGAGGCGGCAGGCGAGTGCATAACGGGCGTGGGCCGAGGGGAAAAGACAGTTCCTTGGGGCCCCGAAAGGTAAGTACGTGGAGGTGGGGGCGGAGGTGGAAGGGGCTCGGGTAATCGAGGCCGATTTTAAATTACAAATGAACCGGCCCTCGGTGTACGCAGGCGAAAAACAGGTGAGAGTCGGAGCCTCCTTGAAGGAAGGGTGGGTGGATCGCGAGTTGCGTGTGCACATATGCACAGCTCCTCTCTCCCTCTCTCTCCCCCTTTGATAGACTGGCGAACCTGGTACGACCACAGGAGCGGCAATTGCACCTTGGTACGTGTGCATGCATGGAGGAGTAGCAGGAGTCGGAGTAGGAGGTGGAGGAGGAGGAGGAAGGTGCGGGCGGTCGTTCACGTAACATTTTAGATCCCAATTCCGATGGCGATTGGGCCGATGCCGATCGGCAGCTGGGCAGAGCCGAGAGCCGAAGAATCAACGGGCTGCCGAGGATATAGTACGCTCTCGGCGTCCACCGCCGACACATACTCCAGCTCGTCTGCCGGCGACGTGCAAGCGGACACCTACACTAGTGCATGTGCAGGTCTGCACGTGTGCACGTGCACTTGCATCTTGGCGGCCAGTTGTGCCGGCCGGCAGGCCGCCGCCACGCCAGGCCGCATTGCCACCGCACGAATCCCACTTGAATCGACTGACTCGATCGACTCCGCTGATAGAGCTCTCCTACTCCTCCGCCTCCGTAGGAAGACATTTGTCTTCTGGCCCTGATCTTGCCTTCTTTTCAGAGCCGCCACTACTACGCCCGAGCTCACCTACCTACCATCTACATACTCTCTCTTTCATCCTCTCCCCCTCCCTCTCTCCCGACGAGGCGAACCCTCACCGTCTCCCGAACGGTACAACTCTTCCTTTCGACGGCCACTGCCCAGCTGCTACGAATAAACCCTCCGCCTCGTGATTGTCCGACGACCTAATTGTCGCTGGCAACCAGGCCCGCGACATGCTCGAGTAATTGCCGGAGCTGCTGCTCCTCCATCGCTCTATTGCTTTCGAGATCCAGAGAGAGAGTGAGAGAGAGAGAGAGAGAGCGAGGCGACGCGAGAGCTACGTTGGGGAATGAAACCCTTGCTGGCGGTGGAAGCAACCCCGTGGCGAGGTGACGTCTGGCGGCGGAACGTCGAACAGGGCTCGAACGAATGCGGAAAAGGGTGGCTCGTTCTTAGGTTTCTGTCCGTGCTAATCGCGCGGCTCTCGGCATTGATTTCACCGGGAGCGAGGGAGAGCAAGGCCCCTCCAACACGCCCGAGAGCGAGAGGGGAGCTTTGCCAGAGATGAATTGCCGATGAGAGAGAGAGAGAGAGAGAGAGAGAAAGAGTGGGACGAACGACCAAGAATAAAGAAGTTGGCGGAGATGCTCGTGCAAAGGAATGTGTGTATACCTGTGCTCCTCTCGGCGAGTCGAACAAACACTCGAAGCAATTCTCACTAAAACCCTCGTGCCGATAAAGTCCGCTTGACGGCCAACTGTCAAAGTTGCCGCGAGCGTGGACGTTGCGCGCGAGCCATCGAAGCTCCAATCCGGATTAAGAATTCTAACGGTAGGAGTACTCGCGCCGGAGTAGGATGAAATGAGCGACGCGTCCGGCGCATTACGCAATGAAAGAAACAAATGAAGCTTAATAGAAAAACTGCCCGCGCTAGAAAAACCATTTCATCGCCGCTGCAGTTGCGTACAGCTGGGACAGAAAGTCGAGCCGAGCCGAGTCGAGTCGAGTCGCTCTTTACCCTCGACTATCACATCGACTGTCACATCGAGGATCGAGGCGGAGAAAAGTTTCCCTCTTGCACGGACAAGAGGCTGTTTACCGTGTTCGTTAGCCGGGAGGTCGGACAGTGCAGGGAAACACTGCTAATCCACGGCTCTTTGCGGCTTACGATCGCATCGTTAACGATTCCCAGTGACGGGCGGACTCGAACGGGACTTGTGGACTGGCGGAATAGTCGGTTCTTTGGGGTCGATGGGAACAAGCGCTTTCGGAAAAGCGGAAAAGCTCATACTACTTGAATTCGTGAGAGCGGAAGAGCGAGAGATCGGAAAGCTCATACTACTTAAATTCGTGAGAGCGGGAGAGCGAGAGATAGGAGGAGGAAGAGAGTGCGCTCGATAGTAATGGTCGATGAGAGTAGAAGCTAGAGGTGGGATTTGACGGATGGAGAGTGAGACGGAGGGCAAAGGTCGTGAAAGGTGTCG
Organism: Crossocerus cetratus; assembly: GCA_963675795.1. Classification (NCBI taxonomy): domain Eukaryota; kingdom Metazoa; phylum Arthropoda; class Insecta; order Hymenoptera; family Crabronidae; genus Crossocerus; species Crossocerus cetratus. The sequence goes on from OY776664.1 coordinate 613,794, forward strand.
GGGAAAGCTCGCGATGCGGCGTGCGGAGTGGCGGCGGCGGGTGGGACAAGCTCGTGGAACGCGCGTCGCTCGCATTTTTCCCGACTGTACCACCACCGTCGCCGGTGGCTATGTCAATAGGAGCCAATCTAAGTACATATGCACACACAGATGTAACCGGCGCGTCGCGCCGCCGCTGCACGAGCGGTGCGGCCCGTGATGCAATCGTGCAGGCCTCGCGTCTCGCGTCTCGCGCGCTCTTTCGTCATTCCCTCGAGCCCGCCTGGCCGCGCGATCCTCCACACTCTACATTTAATCCCATCGCCACCGCGTACGCACGCACCTCCCAACATTCCCATCTCGCACTCGCACTCGTCTCCTACTCATAAGCTATCAATCGATTCTACGCCGCTGGCCCCCGATCTAGATTCCACGCCGCTGCTTTCCCAGCTAGTCTCAGGATTGAATGAGAGGGGTTTTTCGCGAGGCCACGCCGGCTGCGATAAGATAACGCCCGATCCAGGATCAAGGTGATCGAGATAGGAGAGCAATGTCGGCGATGCCCCATCACGTCTGTCAACTGGGATGCGACGCGCTCTGGCATCGTCCCATAGTTCTCGGCTCTCTCCGAAACTCAATGTCCATGGCTGGCTGGCTGGCTGCCGCTAGTGAAATCATCGAGCGGCGCACGGTCATCGCCGAGAGAGCCGGCCTCTGCCACGGGCATCGATTATTCGAGCGGAGTAAAGCGGCGCCCGGCATAGAGAGAGGGAATGAAATCAGGAGGGATGGCCAAAGTGTTGGCGGCCGCGCGCGCGAGCGCCGCAGAGAAAGAGAGAAGCGCAGAGTCATCAAATGGAGCGCGGAGTCCACGGCGTCTCCGATGCAAAATCCCCGAGCAATAACTCAATTCCAATAATCCCGATGAGCATATCGGGAGGTTGCTTCCCCCTCGCTCGCTTCCTCCCACCGCTAGCATTTTTGGCCAGAATGATATTCGATACTTCTGTACAACTAACGAAATGACTGGGGCTCGGCTGAATCGCGTTCCATTGGAGCGCCCGGCGATATTAATAGGGGTGGGGGGGTGGGGGGTGAAAGAACGGAGCGCATGAAGAAGGCTGGGGGTTGGTGGAATGCGCAATGCTGCCGGATGATGACGGCTGGGCCAGCGAACGCGATCCAGCCAGCATCGCTTTGGTCCAGCTGGCCAGCCAGAGCTGTGTGTGTGTCCGGGGGTAGTTTGGACCTTTTTAATTTTTCGATGGCGCCGCTCCAGCCGGCCGGGCTCCCGAGTTTCGCTCGAGTGTGGGGAACGGGGTCCAGCGGAGGAGAGATAGCGCGATAGAGAGATAGAGAGAGAGAGAGTGTCGGGCGGGGGGTTAACGTCGGCCGGGTTGCCGGGTTGCCGGCTGCGGGGCATGTTGGGATTGGCGAGGGGCCGAGGGGGTGGGGGACGATGGAAAGGGGAATTTTCCGTGAAAATCATCGACGTGTCCCGGGTCATCGACGAGCTCGAGCCGGAACACGAAACACAGGGGCAGCAGCACACACGTGCACCCCGACGTACCAACACGCGGAGGGTGGTAGGCCAGTGGCTCGTATATCGGGGTGGTGGTTCCCGCAGAGAACAGCGTGCGACGGCCTCCCATTGGCCTCCCATTGGCCAGTCCGGGGGTGGCTTGCTGCAGTCATCGATTCAGGCAGTCATTGGCTGACTCGGCCCCGGCCGCCATTTTGAATGACTCCGGGATCAATACGCGGGGTGTGGAAAAAAAGTGCATGCTGCTCTGCCACCGCCGCCCCGCAAGCCCCCTTCCTCCTCCCGTTCCCCCTTGCACTTCTACGTGCATCCTTGTACCCTGCTCACCCTCTGCTGGCCACCCTCTTCGATGCTTCCTCCTATCCTCCTGCTTCTATCTATCCTACCCTCGGTTGCTTATGCTTCTGCTTTCGCTGGCGACTTCGCCTCCCCCGCGCCCTCGACATCGTCCTCGCCCTCGTACTCGGCCTTCCGATCTACGCTCTACTGGCAACGCCGTCCACCTCCAGTCTACTCCTACTCTTTCTGGCCACCGGAACCCTGCAGCCTTTCCAACGAACCCCTATGCAACCCCCAGCAATGGAGCAATGACGCCAAGCCTCGGCGAACCCACGCCAATGATGGTTGCTCAGGCTGGACTCGTTTGGGAGTACAACCCTTTAGGGAAATGCGAGCTCTGTTCTTTTCAGGGCTAATTGTTTTTAGGGAGAAATGAGCGAAAAATGCCCGAGTGGAAGTTGATGATTTGATCGAGCCGGGCTTATCGAAGGCCGGCCGCGTCGGGCGCATTCTACTGACGCTCGTCCGCGAAACGAGTGGAAGGCGTTCGCGTGTGCGTTGGTAGGTTGCATGCGCCGGCTCGTTTTCGCAAGCGAGGAGGCCTCGTTGGGAAATAGGAAATTTCAAATCGAAGCCCAGCACCGCCGCCACCCATTTCCTGCCACCCCCCTTGTTCGCCGCGCCACCCGCCCCCCCGAGAGCACCCAGTCATCCAGCCGGGCGCCGCTCTTTCCCCTCGGCACCGCACACACCCCCCCGATCATCGGCTCGGCTCCCGGGTTTTCCATCGAGCCACCCCTGCGTCATCCAGCTCTCCCGAGAGCAAATAAAATCATTCGCCGCGCAGATTATTTCCCGTCCGGCTCCCTGCCCACGCCCGTCTCGCCGAAATGATTTTTCTACCACCCTCCGCTCGCCACCATCCCCTGTGAACCCACCCGGCGAACCCACCCTCCCACGCAAAATCATCCTTTCGATCCGACTCTTTCGCGTTTTTGACTCTGCCAATCTACCCCCCCCCCCCCTCCCTCTCCCCCGCGGATCGGCGGATTGCTGGGAAATATATAGTTGGCGAGAGCTAGGGCTTCCTCTCTCCCGGGAGAGCAAGATAGCCGGATGCAGTTGGTTCCGATGTAGTTAATGATCGGAGAATTGTAATGATAGCGAAATTCTCTTGGTGAGAATGGGAATTGCGCTAGTCGGCGCTATTAGGGTGTATCGAGGATTGGCCGTGGAGTAAATATCGCTTGAGAGCGGGCAGATTGTGATCGTACGAGTATGGATCGCGGGATCCAACTCTTTTCCGAGTGGAGAGTAGTTTTTGCTCATTGGAGAGTATTGTTAGGTAAATGGCCGCGAGAGACATGCAGGCATGCAGACATGCGAAAGGTTGGTGAAGATGGTTGTGTTACTTACGTTTGGAACCGAACTAATTGAAACAAGGACATAAGGCTTCTCTTGGTAGCAACGACTTTTAGATCACATTTTTAGTTATTAAGAATTTTATCGTTTTTTTTCTTTCGCGCTTTTAAAATGTACGTTTAAAATCTAAAGTTTCTCAAAACTTGTTAAAAATATAGTTTAGTCATATCTTTACAATTTACTTTGTACGCGTCTAAAGTGTTTCTTTTTTCCTCCCTTGTTCTCTCGCTTTCTCTCTCTCCAAGTGTGTCTCCTTGCTTGTTCCTTCGACAGTGTAGGTATACTCTTCTTCTTAAGGCAATGCTTTTTGTGGTTAATTTTGTTTCTTCCCACTCTTTTTTTGTGCTTTTTCTCCCGTTTTTTCTTCGCTTCTTGTGTCGCTTTTTCTTCTTCGTCGTCGTCGTCTTCTTACTCGTGGTAATTTCGAAATGAGGATCGCTCGAAAGTAACGCTGCTTGCTCTAAGTAATCAAGTGTCTCTTCGGCAGAAACTTAAGAGGAGTTGTTCAGACTTTCAGTTTCACAGACAGAAATCGGTGCGTGTGTTTCGGAAACGGTGAAATTAATTTTTCAATGAAATAACTATGACAACACATAACAACACAGTGCGACGCGTCTGAAACAGAAAGATGGGGGGGAAGGCTCGACGATGGCTCAGCCCTCGACGGCGCCCTCGATCTCGATCCAGCCAAGAGGCAGAGTCTCTTGGAGATACGAGAGCGAGTCGCCGACGCGAGTAAGTCCGTGCCTTCACCGAGTCTACCGGATTATCGAACGCGGTATCGATTTTTTCTTTTATTTTGATTAATCGCGGAACGAGTTTGATTTATTTATCGCGGGAGCGTTGGTCCTCCCGAGAAACGGAGGCGCGCGAGATGCGAGGTGCGAGGGTGGTGCGCGTCCAAAATCGGCGAGTCTCCTTGAAGGGTGGTGGCTGGAGGCGCTTAAGTGTCAATGTTAAACATGAGGTGGTATTTGGAGAATATTTGCATCGGGCCGATCGAAGAGTATCGATGGTTCGATGGTGAAGAGGGTCGTGGAGCATAGCGTAGACGGGCGAGGTCGGCTCTCGAGTCTCGGGTTGGGGCGACGCCGAGGTAAGGCGCTTCGAATTTCCCGCTAGAGCTTAGGAAAAAGGGCTAGCGTAAGAAGGGGTCCACGTGACCCTCGGAACGAATGAGAGCGTCTTTGGGATGCCGGTTGGTGAGGCAGCGCCGAAGCGAAGCACCCCTTCCAGATGCTCTTTCCCCTTCTAGAGAGGAGGAAGCCGCGCACGGCGTCGCTCCTTGCGCGTCGCGGTAAGACGCGTCGGGACGCCGCCGCCGCCGCCGACGCCGCCGCCGTCCTTCTCACCCTCTACGACGTTCCACGCCCCCCCTCTCGCTCGCTCTTCGAGCCCCTTCGCCGAGCCCTCTTTCTCGCTCTTACTCTCTTTCTCCAGGAGTGCGGCCACGCTCTTTCTCCCGGCGTACCTCCTCCGGCTCCGGCTTTCCCGGACTTTTCTCCCCCACGTGCTCCTCGCACGACTCGCCAGTGTCTGCTGGTACGTCGCGGGGCCGTCATCTTCCCGAATCCGGCTCTCTGCCACTCGCTCCTCAGACCTCAGACCTTGCTCTCCGCCGACTTTTCCACTTTCGCCTCTCCGCCGCCATCCGCCTTCTCCCTCCTTCCTTCCTTCCTTCCTTCCTTGCGCTTCCTTCCGCTTCCTTCGGAGCCCCTTCCTTCCTCCTTGAGCGGCGGCGTCGGCGTCGGCGGCGGCTCCTTGGGAAGTTCACCTCTCTTGGAAAGTATCCCGCGCGCGCTATCCACCCTCGCCTCTCTGGCGCACGGCCTCTCTTTTCCCGAGAGCGATTCGCGACGGCACCCCCGCGAAAGATATCGGCCGGTGGCTCGAGAAGCTCACGCGGCGGCCGGCACGCTTTTCCCCCGCGGGAAAGAACACGCGAATCCGATTATTTGCGTAGAATTTCGGTAACCTTTGATAGAGGCATTGCGAGCATCCCCGTGTCTGAGTAGCAACTGCGCCGTGGCCCCGTGCCGGGCACCCCCACCTCACCTCTTTGCCGCCTCTATCGTCCCGCTCGCCCCCCAACTCGCCACCCGCCAAGCCCAAACCGTTTCGAACCTTGCCCGCCGCACCGCCAACCCTCTCTTGGACCTGCTGCTCGCCGCCCTCCACCCCAGCATACATTCTCTCTCGTCCTCTCTTACTCTCCCTCTCTCTCCCTCTCTATCTCTCTATCGCTTGTTCCGTCGGGCCTCTCTTTCGCTGACCAGTGGCCAAGCGAGAGCCATCCCTCTCTTTCCTCCGTGCGCACCCTCTCGGCCAACTGCCCCTTCACCACCCTCCTTCATCCCCCTGCTCGCCACTGACACCGCCACTGCTATCGCCACCGCCACCGCCAACACAGGTTCTCGCTCTCGCTCTCGCTCTCGCTCTCGCTCTTCCTCTCGCCGCCCACACTACTTCGCGCTGCCCCCCTGTGTACTCCTCTACACCCCCGAAAGGCCCCCGTATACCCCGGACACCCGGACATTCTCCCTGTCCTCTCTCTCTCTGGTCCCCGGTGCGCTCATGCCTTTTGCGCGCTGCACTCGGTGCGCGCTCCTCGCGCTATTCACTCCTCTGCGCTGTTCCGCTCTGCGCAACGCCGAGCGAGGCGTCAGGTGGATAACGCCGAGAGAGCGTGTACCTCACCTTCCACCCTCCAGCGGCCCTCTCTCTCCAACTCGGGGCCCGCGCCGCGCGCCGCGCGCCACGAGGGAGCAGATAGCCGAGACTCGTTCTCCCGCTCATCCCGGGGCACCCAATAATGACGCCGCCCGCCGCCGCAGCTATATACCCGATTACTTTTCGCCGGCCGGCCGGCCGCGCCGCCAGCCAATTCGCGGGAGGAGCCGATCCTCCACCACCCGCCGCCTTTTTTCACCAAGACGCCACTTTACGCCCGATCGATTCCCGGGATATCCTAACTCTTCCGGCCTGGACAACCTATAACCCGCTCGTACTCCCGGGACGCCAGCCTCCTCCTCCACCCGCCACACATTGCTCCACACCTCGTGTATAGGACGGCAAAATCGCGCAGCGAGTTTTCGGCCAGCGTCGCCTCCCAGAAATACAGGATATGCAGATCGTCGAGCTCTGTCGAGAGCAGCTCGATCCGCTCGACCCGCTCGACCCGCTCGACTCGGGGTAGATAAAGGGTGAATGACCCTATTGGCAGTGGAGTCGTCATCTTAAAGAGGACGAGCCGATTGATCCTCGATTATATGGGATAGTTTGATGGGAGGGTGAGAGAGGGATTTTTGGAGGGGCGACACCTTGTTGCCAGGCTCGCCGGAGCGGTTTACAAAGGGCGAGGGGGCAGCGGTTTCTCCATCACACCCAATAACGATTCGGAGGCGTTATCGCGGCTTTACATCCCTTTGGCCCGGCGTGACAGTAAGGTTAGCACGCCGTTGTTGCGTGCACGCCAGAGTGGAGCTCACGTGTAGTACGAATCCACCCGCTCGCCGCAGACTCCTTCCTCTGCTGCTTTATGAGATCAGACTCCCTCTCTCTCTCTCTCTCTCGGGCCAGTCTCGTCTTGCAAAGGAGATATTGAGGAGCGGAGGGGTGGAAAAAGTGTGAAATCTTTTGGGGTGGGTGGAATGCTGAAGGTTCGGTAAGGTCGATGGGCCCGGCGGATGCCTCGGTGACGTTCCTGCGATAAGGTTAACAGAACGTCGTTGCGTGCGCGGCGTGACCGAGCACATAGACCATCGTATTTCGAATGGTAGCGGTGACCGCAGGCCGCTCCATCGCGCGCTTCCACGGGGGTTGCTCGAGTTGCCCGACCACCCCCGGAACGGCGTGCCTCGCCTCTGCGAATTCTCCGATCGCATTCCCCGCTGCGAGCCTTTCCTCGATAGACCGATTTCCGAGAGATCCCTTATTAAGACCGCGGCCCACTCCGACTATCCTAATAACTGCTATCTCCAACTAACCATCTCCCAACATCCTCCAACCTAACCCAATCTCCCTTCTTCTACAATCATTTATAGAACAATTCCACAGAAAACAATCGTCATATTTATAAACAGGCTTTTCTCAAACTCTACATTCCATCATGAGTATTTTGTCATCGGTGAATTGGACGCGAATGAATGAATCAACAATCGCAAGCAACGCACGCACAACGTAATTCGATCGATTGTCTCCGGAGAAAGCGATCGGCGTGCGTTGCGGCCGAAATGCAGGCTGCAGCTTGTCGCTGGCCTGCGATACGAAGGGTAAGAGTGGTTGGGACTCTTGCTCGGATCTCCACCCCTTGGAGTTTGGACCATCCGGCCGGCCAGTCCCCGCGTGCGCAGCCGAGCGTCCAACGATTCATCAGGGTGACCCTCCTCACATCGCGTCTCTGCTTGATCGAAATAGAAAAATTCCGAACCGGATGAAAGTTTGACCTGGATCTTTTTGTTGGCCGCCCGGGACGCTAGAGGGGGGAGGGGGGACTTTCCGAGTACAATGGGCCTCTCGCTCGAATTTGCATATGCGGACACAGGCTGCGGTGGCATGTGGCGCGTCTGCATCAACCTCTCGCGTCTCTTCCTTCAATTGCTCCGGCACTTTTGCGCGCGTCTACGTCCCGGCCGAGGGGAGGAAACCTCCGCCGGGCGAAGAATGAACGCTTTCTTTTCTCACGACAAGTTGATATCTTTGAGAGAGAGGGAGATTGAGGGAGAGAGAGGGGGATAGTTAGAGAGGAAGCGTTGGTTTTCGCAGGGTGGCTGCGGCCAAGGGGTGAAAGCCGTCGACCCCTTGGTCCTCGGCCGGCCGTTTCCACCCCTTGATCCCAGTCTCTCCCGTCTCCCGTCTCCCGTCTCCCGGTGTCCTCTCTCGCCAGGCTTCGATAGGATAATCATAATAATGAGAGGCGAACGACCGGTTGACCAACGAGGAGAGCGCGCAGGGGCCGCGCGCCGATAAAACAATCGGGCCTGATTTTTTGTCGGGACAGCTGCGCTAGCCCATTGTCCCGGGGACCGCGTCCCATCATCTCCTTTCGCCGCTGGACACAATGCGATTACCTAGTCGGACCCTCTCTCTCCCTCTGTCTCTTGCCGGAGAGATGTCTGACGCCGATTGTCAGTGATCACTCGCTCAAACGCGCGGCGTCCAAGCGATCGTTCGGAAAGAAGAGCTCTGCGAGAAGAAGAAGAAGAAGAAGAGGTGGAGATGGAAGGGTGGAGCGAGGGAAGGAGGCCTTTTGGCTGGTGGCCTAATGATCGGCGAACGAAGAGAGGACGGGAGGCGCGCGAGGGGGTTGGTCGGTCAACGGAAACAAGCGGTGGCTGAGGTCCCGGGTAATTAGTAAAAACAAAGGAGAAGCCCGGCGAGAAGAAGGCATCGGGAGAAGGAATCCTCCTCGCGCCAGACTCCAACCTCCAACATAAGAGAAGAGAAGAGAAGAGAAGAGAAGAGAAGCCAGCGAGGTCCTCGGCGGGCTGATAATATCTAAATGAGAAACTAATCCCCCGACGCGACGCGACTTCCAGCTCACTCCTCTTTCTCTCTGCGCTAAGAGAAGAAGAAGTATAGAAAAAGCCAGTCGGAGATTCCGAGAAAAGCGAAGGCGAAGCGGAAGATAGAAAGCGGGGCGAGGGGAAGGAAGTTTTGGGGGTAGGTCAAGCCGGGCCGATTCTCTCGCGTGGTCTTCCTTGGTGTAAACAGCGAATGTGCGAGGTGACCTAGCAGCGGTATCGGGCTAAAGGCGAGCTTAACCTGACCCAACCTAATGCGCGTCGACGCCCGCACACCTACACGTACCGCACCGCTGCCGCCGTCGCCGTCGCCGTCGCTCTAAACCTTCCCGAGAGCGTATATGCGCGTTGCCGGCCCTATCGATTGCCACGCGAAAATAACGGATTCTCCAAAGCAGCCCCCGCTTTCGACAAACTTTATTCCCGCGGTAAGTTTCCGCCCGGTGGTACACGCGCGCGTCCCTAGTCATTGCGTCAGCGGACCTCTTTTCTCCCCTTCGGCCTCAACCCATGGAGAAAGAGAGAGAGAGATGGTAAGTCGAGGCTAATCGAATGAAAACAAAAATCACAGGGCAACCTCTACCCGCGGACGGAGCCACTAGAAGAAAGTTAGCCGAGGGAAACTTTTACCTTTTTCGCCCGCAATTTGCGGCCGATTCAACCGTAAGCCAGCCAGTGTACCGCCACCCCCCTCAGCCTCCCACCGCTCCGCCTTCCACGCTCTCCCTTTCTCTCTCTTTCTCTCTCTGGCTATTCTTAGAGTGGTTCTTCTTGGGTTCACGAATGCAGCCACCTTCGCTCGCGAACCCCACGATAGAACCATTTGCGAAAGCTTACACTACCACTCTCTCCGTCTCTCCGTTGCGGTGGAGTCCGCGTGAAATTCCCTCCCGCCCCCGATTCTCTCGCGCCTTCCCGCTCAATCGATAGTCCTCGGGCATCGAGCGCATCGGCGCGTCCCCACGCGAAATTTGATCGGCCTCCGGGAACGATCGAGTGTGTGTGAGCGGGAGAATTGCGAGAGGGACGTGGACGGTGGACCGCGGGAGAGTCGAAGGGCGCGCGCGAAGGTCCGAGGCACGCGCGCCCGCTGGCCTGCGCTATAAGGAGACTCGGAGAAATGGCTGGTAATCCATTTGTTAGGTGGGTGCGAGGACCAGATGTCCACTCGCGGCGAATGCCCTCCGCTCGGTGCATGTAAGCGCAAGAAGAACGGGGTAGACCACGCCGACCACCGTAACATATGCCGCAACCTCTCCTCCTCCTCCTCCTCCACCTCCTACGAGTCCAAGTCGAGGATGAGGATGAGGACGAGCAGCTGCACTTTCGCAATCGAACTGTTGCGAATCGCGATTACGCCCCGGGCGCAATCCCGCCTTCCAAGAGGAACCATACCGGAAGAGCATTACCGGCAAATTACACCTCTCTCTCTCTCTTCCTTTCTTTCAAAGGAGGAGGTACCGCGTCGACTTGTACACCCCGGCCAGATTTTTTCTCTCCCCCTCGACTTTCGCGCGAGATAGAGATACTGCGGTTTCCGACCCGGCCGCCTCGATTTCGTAAGGTCGCCGTCATCAGGGCCTCATTGTTCCGACACCTCCTCCCTTGGCATCCGGCGCCCCCTTCCCTCCCCAAGGGCACGACGTCCCTCTCGGCGAAGCTTCCACTCGTCCAACGAGAATAGAATAGATTGTACGCGCGCGCCGATAGAAGAGGCTGCGCTTTTTTCAATGCGACCTTCGACCGGTTTGCTCGCCGAGAGGCCTCAGTGCTTTGTGCAAATAGAGGTCTTATCTAATTTCGTCGAGCGCACAAAGCCGCGGGAGAGGCGCGCGGGGGCCGGGAGGGGGGAGCACGCGCCAAGCCAACTTTTCGACGCATTAACTTTGTTTATCCATAAAGTCGTGGCGCTGATTAAGTCGCGGAAAAGTCAGGCCAAACAAGTCGCGCTCGCCTCACGAAGGATCCTGCTGGAGAGAGGGGCAGAGGGGGAGAGGGGGAGGGAGAGAGGAAGAGAGTAGAAGTCGGCAATATTTCAAAGCTCGCGATGTAAACCGCGCAGCGGCCAAGTTGGCTCGCCGCTTATCGCCCGTGGCCGCGGTGAGGAGAAGGCGACACTCCTAATGAAATTTTCGCAGGCCGCCGCCGCAGACAAGTTTTAAAAGTGCAAAAGTGCGCCCGGGACAAAGGAGGTTCTCTTCTTGAGAGGAGGAGGGGAGGGCGCGAGGCTGGACAAGATTTAGGAGGATCATAAATCGGCCCGGCGTCTTCGCGCCGCGAAAATCTCGTGGAGATTAGAGCCACCCTGACATTCTCCCCCTCGACCCCTCCCCTCTCCTCTCCCGGGCCTCTTTATTCGCGGGGAATCTTCTCGTTGATCAATATAATGTTAAAAATGTCGAAAAAATAGAAAGGACAATCTTTTATAAAATCCTCAGGATTATGTTGGATTTTTCGCTTGACATTTCTTCTATTGAGCGTAGAAAGAGAGAAAAGTAATTAGTGGATGGTATCGGACTCGAATGAACCGCGGAGTAAAAAGCGGAGAGCGGTATCGAGACGGGGCGTTTAAATTGAGAGCAAAGTCTGTGGATTTTTAATTAAGAAAATTCAAGATCGAGCTTCATCGCGGTCCATCCATCCGGGCAGGCGGTCGGCATCGAGGACTGACGGAGGCGCTCTCGCGCTCTCGCGCTCTCGCTCGCTCTCCTCAAACAGTTTTATAATTGATTTCATTTTCATTTATTTTCGCACGAACCCTCGAGCCCCCCCGAGCGGGGTGGCGGGGCATGTTCTCTTGGCGGGAGGGTGGTTGGCGCGCGCTCTCCTTCTGAGCCGATCTGGCGCGCCTGACCCTCCAAGTCTCGGCGGGTGCTCGCCGTTTTCTGAAGCTCTCGCTCTCGGTGATACCTTGAGAGGAGAGGGCGCACTTCCGCCCGGGCGTCACCTCACGCCGCAATCAATTTAATGTTTTAATTAAGAGAGTATCCGTGAAAAATTAGATTTTAATCGGATCGTGGCCGGCTCCCTCCGCTCTGTTTATCCAGACTCGTCGCTCGTTCGTCTTTTAATAAACAATTCTAATTGCTCGAACCCTTTGCCGGATGAGAGGAGCGCGGGCGGTTGGTGTCGATTAAAGAGAGGCCGGGTCGCGCGTTGCCGAATGGCTGAGCCGAGCCGAGTCGAGTCGAATGCTCTGATTGAATGGCTGGTGCGTTTGGTGGGTCGGTTGTTTTGAGCGGCTCTCACCTCTGCCGGGAGAGAGCGAGAGAGAGAGGGAGCGAGCGGCTCTTTCACGCGCATTAATTAAAAGCATGTATCTCCACGGACGGGCGGAGGTGCGTGTATTGTTTTTCATCGATATCGCGAGCGGTGGCGGCGTCGACGCTGCTGTGGACGTCGGTGGTGGTGGTGGAGAGTTGGGAGGAGGCTGGGAGGAGGTTGGGAGGCTGCAGAGGAGGCCGATGTGTCCGGTGCGCACCGGACCACGAAGCTTTCGCAATCAGCGAGCCCGAACGATTTCCCGCTCTCGGCCGAAAGATGCGCTTTTAATCTGCAAGCTCTCTGACGCGCTCGCGCTCGCGCTCGCGGGGCGAGCCCTCCAAAAAATATCCACCATTCTGCCGGCTATTTTTGACCGGTCGCGCTCTCTCGGACGACTTGCGCAACCGCGTATCGAAGAAGCCAGAGCTATCGGGATGAGCGCATCGAGGGAATTAGGATTGGCCTCCACTCCGTCCACTAACAACCCTCGCCGAATAAGAAAGAAGCAAATATCAAATGAGTGCTAACTCGGCGGTCGCGCGAGATTCTGTAGGAGAGACGCAGAAGCGCGCGGCGGTGGCGCGCGCGTGTCTAAAAAAGAAAAAGCTAGCCGAGTGCGAGAAGGTCCACCATTTTCCGAAGCTATTCTAGAGTGTTATGCAACTAGCGGCGGCCAATGCATTTGGCCGGGCAGAGAGCTTTATGGCCGAAGGCTCGCACGCGCAAAAATGTTTGTTTTAACTCAGTACCGCCTTCCTCCCTTCCTTCCCCCTCCACCTCCACCCCCCAACACCACTAGCGCGCTAGCCGCACTCTAGCAGCCTTGAATCACTCGCGCAAACGGTGAATCTAAGAATGCTTGTAAAATTAGACCTTCCGCTTTTCCGATTCTCCGTTATATTCCTATCCTCGACTGGCCATTGTCTTCTTTGAGCTGTGGCGCACGGCGCGAGGTCTGACGTATTCGGGGAAAAATCTCTAACCCTTTCGCTCGATGAGCAGTCACGCCGGCCTCTTAAGACCATTTCCATTTGCAAATGGTGGGTTAGAGCGAGCGGCTGCCGCTCGCTAATGGAAGAGGCTTCTTAAAAAGTTGCTGCCGCTGTCTGCCCGGGGACATGCGGCGCGATTCCAAAATCCGCCGTCCCACTCTCTCTCTCTCTCTCGCTCTCTCTCGGACATTTATTCCCAGCGGAGTGTCGCCAAGGCGGAACACTCGAGAGGGTGGTTTGGCGCGACCCCTTCTCATTTTTCACCCTCCATTTTTACGCCATCTTTCCACCCGACTCCCCCACCCCGTGCCAACACGCAGCAGCCCCTTAGTACCCTTGGTACTTCTAGCTTTCTTTCTCCCTCACCCGGCAAAGAATTGTTCTTCGATTGTTTTAATCAATAGCGAGCGACTGCTGCCAACTGGCCTCTCATTAGAATGCCGGATCTTGCCGGGACTTTATTATGTTTCCAATTATCCGCGCCAGTGGCGAATCGCGCAGGTTGAGGGGCTGAGGGGGAAGAAGCTCCGAGCCAGGACGGATTGCAATACCTCGATAACTCGAGGTGGGAACTTTTCTGTTTAGCTAATTGACCGGTGGAACGCAGGGGGAGGAAACGCCGGGGTTTTTTATCTCACGGGGCGAAAAGAGATCTAATTTCCTCCGAGTGATTGTTCGATCGAATCGCTCCTTTTTTCTCCCCGGACACGATGCAATCTTATTTCAGCGGATTAAAGTTGTGCACTGGCGGTTTCTTTCTTTGTCAGTGTCAAGCGGACGCGAGGAGTAATTATTTTTCCGCTCCCTCCTTCTTATTGTGTCGCTTCGCCTCTTCACCTCTGCCCCCCTTTTTCACCGGGACCCTCTCCAGCCATTTTTAAGGTCGCGCGACCCTTTTCGATCTCTCGCTATCTCCGCTCGCTTTGTTTCACGGCGACGGCCGTTCTTCTCTGAGAAAAGGAGCCTCCACTGCCACTGAGAGAGAGAGAGAGGCGCGCGAGGGTTGCCGACGAGTGTCGACCCTCGCTAAGGGAATGAGGGATGCCTCCTCGGCTGGAGGAAAGACTCTCTTTCGAGAGTGAGAGAGTGAGAGAGTGAGAGAGAGGGAAAGAGGAGACTGAATAGACGGTGGAAAAGAAATTAGGGAAATTAAACGGGCCGATGTAGCCCCGGCACCGAGAGCGCGTTCGTAAAATCGAAGGCCCACCTCGGCCCTCGGGCTGTGTTGACGAAAAACAGTGGAGGCCAGTCGTGATTAATTATTTGCACGGCGCGAAACGAACCGATAGGTAAACCGGGCGGGGGGACGGCGAGTGGGCGAGTGGGTGGAACGGCCGAGAGAATTACAGGAACGCGGGGCCGACTGCTGTTGGAAACTGTCGAAACCGGATAAAATAACGGCTCGAATTCGGCAGCAGGCCGATGCGTAAATAGCTTTGCTATTTCGCGTGGCTGTCGTGCCGGGGCTGACGAGCCACCGACGAATATGGAAGGACGGGAAAGGCAAAGTGCGTGCGCGCACCAGCGGCCCACCCGGCCAAATCGAATTCGCGTGCGCCCGCCGCGATCAGGAAATGGGCGCTGATCGAACTTGTACCCGTTGTCCGTTCCACCCACCCGTTCGGAGTGAGAGCGAGAGAGAGAGGGGAGGCTGCGCCCGCACAACGGGAAAAGATTCGAGCGGGCGCAAATATTTGAGTGCGGCCGCGGCCGGAGCGTTGAGCACAAGCCGGAGCGCAAAAATGCGAGCGTTTAATATTTCGGAGACCCAGCCCACCCGTCCGGCGAATGCGCGTTCGATTGGTTAAAATCTGGCTGGTCAAGAGGAGAGAATTAATCTGTGGATGCATGCGTACCGTTCGCCCGTTTAATATCCATCACGCGTTCATCACTGGGGAAGAAGCGATCGGGCGCCGTTGAGACTGGCTGCTTCCTTCGCGCCTCTCGCACTTCCCTGCTCCCCGGCGCCGTGGCCGTTTCCCGTCTTCCTCGCCATCGAGTCTTGCCAAATTTCGCGCGCCACAACCCTTTCGAGAAACTGTCAGCCCCGGCGGATACTCGAAAAGGACACTCGCGACGCACCAATGCTCGCGCGGGCCAGGCCGATTGCGTTGAATTACGAGGCGAAAAATCCCGGCCGAGCGACGATGACAAATTTTGAGCGTACCATCTTAATACGGCGCGCGCCCGTCGAAAACTGACCCCGCAGCTGGCCGCCTCGAAAAAAGGGGGGTGGAAAGGGCCCCGAGGGCCCCGAGGGAAGGCCGGTACCGCGAGGCCCCACCTCTACCACTCGGCGGCCGCGCGGACCCGTGCTGCCCTTTCGCCGTTTCGCCGCTCACCCCAACGTCCCCAACTGGCCCGCAAACGCGCTACCCTCTTACATACTTACATCCCGTTCTCTACCTTCTCTCATCCCGTTAGCTTACTTTATATCTTCTTTCGCTTCTTCCCCCCTCCCCCTCCCCCTCCCCCCGCATCAGGGTTCTCATCGGAAACCTGTTCCCGCGCGTCTATTGAAGCCGGGCAGCCTTTAACGCAGCATCCCCTTTATCGGGGCAGGTTATCGGGCTACTTGAGCCGCGATCATCTATGCGATGTAAATGGCCCCCCACCGATATTCCTCTCATCGAAACTCGTATTTATTTCATTCTTCTCTCCCTCTCTCCCCTCTCCCTCTGATTTTTCTATGACAGAGCAACACAATAGGAGTGCGGTGGCGGGGCTTATTTCTGAAAGTGGTCGATAGAGTTTATTTGTCGTGGAGTATTTATGGGCCGGTGCGAATTCCGCGGGCATTGTTTTCCAAAACAGTGCAACTAATCACGGGGAGGTCCGGGACGAGAGAGCGCTCGGGTGTGCGTGGCGGTGTAGCAGGAGCAGAGGCCTGCGCCCCTCTGCGCCCCTCTGCGATCCACCTTCCGGCACCTATCCGATCGATCGTTCCACTGGTGCACGAGGCTGGCGTGCATGCGTGCGTGCGTGCGGGGCCTCGATCCCCGATATTTCATCGGTTCTCGGCTTCCGCCACGCGAAAACACGAGGAAAGCAGCAGCAGCGGCAGCGGCGGCAGCCGTTTGTTAGTTTTGCGGCAAAAGCGTCATAGTTTCTGCAAGCAAGGAACGGCCACGCGTTAGTTGGAGGCTGGTGGGAAGAGCGTGTGCGAGGGCGCGCGCGAACGGCAGTCGTTCGCCTTTTATTAGCAGTCATTCAGAGCCACACTCTCTCTCTTTCTCTCTCTCAGGCTTTCTTTCTCTCGCTCGATGGGTCGCTCAGAGTGCGATCTCGGAGTGGATTTACCTTAAAGGGCAGGGAAGAAGCTCGCTGCGAGTCTAGCAGGGGATTATCGTGGATGCGATCCTCTTCTTCATCTTGCGCGTCGTCGGCAGCTTGAGGCGCCCGGCCAACTCGGACTGCTCGGACTGTCCAGCTCATCCGACGACACTCTTTTCCTGGCGGGCCGCACTCCCTCGTTCGGCCGGTTCGCCTTCGCCGGTGGCAAGGCTGGCCACGGTGGCCGTTTTCCCTTGGAAGAGCACGAGGAGGAATAGTCTCAGCGGGCGGTCGGTCGGTCGGTCGGTCGGTCGGCTATCGCGACCAGTGCCACGGCACCGCTCGCGATCTCGCCTCGAGGAGAAATCCGAGTAGATGGTGAAGCGTGCGAGTTAGTCGGAGGCGGCGACTCGTGCTCCAACGCGAGATGCGGCTTCTTCTCTCCTCTCTCTTGATTCGCGTGGCGTTGCGTGGCGTTGGGGCTTTCTCACTCGATTGTAGATCGATTGTAGATTGGCTGGGCGCTCGGGCGATCTATCGACGGGTTTCGGTGCGGCGGGCGCGCATTATGCGCTCCCGATCACTCTTGGCTGGGCGAGTTGGCTTGACACTACTATGTAGCAACGCTAATGTACTCGATGTGTCTCGGCCTGGCGGCTAGAGAGCGAGCGAGCGAGGGAGCGAGCGGTGGCTGCACAACTCGAGCGGCGTAGCAGTCGTAGCAGTCGTAGCAGTCGTAGCACATGAGAATCAGTGCATCTGCCCGGTCCAAGGGAACTCCACTGCGGCGGTGCCTCTTGCCTCTTGCCGGCTTGCTAGCTTTTCCACGACTCTTTCTACTCTTCCTCTCGCTTTTCCTCTTCCTCCTTTAACACGGCGCGCGATCACTCCCCCATCCGCTCTGCCGCCGACGCCACCGCCTCCCGCCGCCTCCTTGCCTCCTTCTTCTTCTTCTTTCTTCCCGTCTACACCTCTTTCCGCTTTTCCCCCAGTAGACCACTGCGCTCTCCTCTATCTTTCCCTTGATCTTCACTCACTCATCCTCTCCGCTCTCTCCGCTTAGTTTATACTTGGCTAATTCGCGATCGGCGATTACTTGCGCCGACACCCCGCGCGATCGAGGGATCGATCGGTCGATCGATCGATCGATTGATCCTCGGCGCGGATCGATTGGCGATTGGATTTTTCACTAGTCGGTGGGCCCTTTCGGTGCCCAATCGGCGGTCGCCCCCGGGGCCGACCGGGGAGATTTCCTCGAGAGGTGGAGTGCGATCGAGAATTCGAGAGGGACGGTTGAGTGACGGGGCGCTGTCTGCTTGGTCACACGTGCTCCTCTACCTAGTTGTCGGAGGTACTGGCCAGTGCCCTTCCCGCACCAGGAACATCGGAGAATTCACGTAACAGCCGACTATCTGACTCACGCTCACGCTCACGCTCACGAAGGACGGCGGCCTCGGCACTTTCCAAGCGAGATTTCCCTCCGCGAGTCGCGACGCCGGCATATACCAGTTTCACTCTGTTGGTAGAACGGCGTGGGCCTCGAGCAACTCGAGCCCGATTGATGAGCGGCCGCCGCACTTGAAGCGGGAGAGGCCTCTTTCAAAGGGAGATGGAGATTTGGCCCGGTTGCGATGCTTCCGATGCTTCCGATGGTGTTGCTGGCGGTGGCGTTGTCCTGGGGGAGTCCCAGAGAACGGCTGGCAAGGTAAAAGGAGGCGAGGCAGTGACTCTCGACGGGACACGGGACACGGGGCACGGGAGTCGCTTCTCTCGTTGGATATTTCAGCGATTTATTGCGGCGCGACTTAGAAATGCATCTAATGCGGTGCACGCCGCATAGAATGCATGCATGCACCTTGGCGGGGAGGGCAGCGCCGCGGAGAGCGCAGCGCCGAGAAGTCGAGCGAACTCGAGCGAACTCGAGTCGAGTCGAGTCGAGTCGAGGCGAATCGAGTCGAGGAAGGAAGGCCCCCGATCCACTGGATATTCCCTCGCGAGCGAGCGAACGAACGCGAACGCCCGCCCGCGCGCATGCGTTCGCGCGATAGGCTCGCCGGCCCGAGACAACTCAGAGAACTCACTCTCTCTCGGCGCTCTACCTCTACGTCCATTATCTCCACCAAGACGAGAGCGCGCGCGGGCTTCTACTTCTACCCAGCTAGAGAACACACCGAGCGCCTAGCGAATATCCCCGCGCGAGTCCGCACGCCAGCCAGAAGGCCCCACCAAACCCGACGCCATCGCCGACTTAGTACTATCTTTCCTTTCCTACTACATACTGCCAGACTACTCTCATTGGCGCCGGCCACCAAAATCCCCAGCCTTCCACGATTCTCTTCACGCGATACAATGTCGTCCGCCCGACCCACACATCCACCAAGCTCTTGGATTAGTCGGCATTGACTCGATTGATTTCTGCGCTCATATCGTTTCGCTTTGAATTCTATTGGATTAGTTATGAGGGAGAGGATATTTAAGTGTAAAAGGGGTGGTTTTTATGCGGTAGGGTGAGTGAATGAGGAGTGGGTTTATTTGTGAGTCGAAATGATTGGCTAGGATTGCGGGAGATGATGATCGCCGTTTAGGCTCGTTGTCTGGACATGATCGGCCGCTTCTACTTGCGCGCCCAGTCTATCCTAGCGGCGGTGGCTACGGTGCAGAGAAGAGTCGCAGATCGCTCCGACTGCTCTCCTTCGCTCCCGTTCTCGCACTAGGATTTCTCCGAAGCTCTCTCCGGCGGTGGGGGGGGGGGGCGCAGGGTGGGGGCCGGGGCCCCCGTTCGGTACGACACTGGCTGATTTTTTAACGAGCGATGAAAGTTACAGGCGAGATATTCTATTTTAAACTTTCGGCCCGACAGAGCAGCGCGCGCCCGCACTCGCGTCGAGAGAGTACCACCTCCGCTCTCGGGCTAGCGGCGGCCTTCGTGCCCGAGACTTCCTACATCGCGATAATTCCTGAAAAGGAGGAAGCCATTTTAGTGTCCGATCCCTCCGGCCAACTTTGTTCCCCGCTTTTTCGTACCCTTGCCACCCTCCTCGCGGCTGGATTCCCATTTTTTCCCGACCCTACGAGGAAGACCTACGCGAGACGGAGACCCCACCCCCCATCCCCCTCTCGCAAAAGGGGAACACAATAGGTGGGCCGAGTTTTCCGATCGATGTAGCCATCCGGAACGGAAAGATCGCCAACCGAAAACCTAGCGAATTTCCCGACAGAGGGTGGGGGGTTCCGGGCCCATGCCGGTGAAAGCGCGGCAGTGAGTTTCCCACGGATTTCGAGGGAAAATGTCCCTCGACGCGTATAACAAGGGCGCGAAGATGAGTGAAAAATGGAGGGAAAAGCGTTTCGCGTTAGCTCGAACGCGGATCGGACAGATACACGGCGCAGAGATATAGGTGGGTGGGTGAACGGTGTGTGTACGTGGGGGGATGAAGGGTGGCGAACGCGCGCGCGCCAGTCCATGCACGCTGGCGTATGCAGACACGCGCGAATGATCTGCCGGCTGGTCCCGCGATGCCTTTTTCTTTTTTCCGCCAACCCCCCCCCCCCCCCTCCCTCGAGAGCAGACTCTCTCTCTGTGTTAGCCAGTCTCTTCCACTCACGAGTGGCTCTCGCCCTCTGTTGCTCGGCGTTGCTCGGCGTTGCTCCGTTCGCGGGCCAACTTCAACCCCACCGGCACCCCCAGCCCGGGGGGGATGAGCGCACGAGGGAGAAAGGGAGCAAGGGAACGAGAGGGAGAGCGAGAGGGTCGATTCAAGCCGGACGGCTATGCTCGCTCGGATCTCCGCTTTTGTTTTCCTCTATTTTCCGGTTTTTCCGGGCGGTCCGGACTAGCCCGCAGCCAGGACGGCCCGCCGGACAACCCACTCCAGCCACCGGCTCGCTTGCTCGGCTCGCGCAACAAGTAGCAGATTATAAAAATCACTCGCCGCCTCGGGGGGCGTGCACGGGGGAAAAAGCGAGGAGAAAAAAGAATGTAAGCCGAGAGGGGGAGAGAGAGAGAGAGAGAGAGAGAGAGAGAGAGCGGGGGGAGGAGGGAAAGCTCGAGGGAGTAAATGGACGAGAGGACTGCGATTGAAAAGGGAGGGTGGGTGGAGGCCGCAACGGAAAAGAGAGGAAGAGAGATGAGTGGGCGCTACGAGGTGGCAGAAGCGGAATAGAGGCATTGCCCGCGAAAGACAGAGCTCCACGGGAGCCGCGGCCAGTGTGGGAGAGCAGTGCAGCGAGAGAGATGCGGGTGTAGGTATGTACACATTTACCCATACATATGTATGCTTCCTCCTCTCTCTCCCGCTCTCTCTCTCGCAGCAACCCTCGCTCCCTCAAGCTTCGTCCACCTCCACTCTCTCTCTCTCCCTCTCGGCCTCCCATGCAGAATTCGCCTTCGCGTACTCGCATTCGCATTTCGCATTCGCGCTCTCGACGTTTCACTCTCCCTCGCCACTGAGAGTACACCGCTCTCTCCGACCCCCCTCCATCTCTCTCTCTTTCTCTCACTCTCTCACTCAGACGCACGGCGTGCGTGGCGATTTACATTAAACGCCGCTCGGTTGCCTGCCGTTCCGCAGCGAGACGCGAGAGAACGAGAGCGAGAGGAAGAGAGAGAGAGAGTGTCGGGGACCGGTCAGAGGAGGACGGGCCAAGGGAGAGCGGGCATGCGGAGAGCAGGAGAACTAGAGAAACTGAAATGCAGCGGGAGCGCGAGAGGCGGAGGGGAAGCACGGCCGAGGGAGATGCAATAGCGGCCAGCGAGAGGAGAGAAAATCGTCCGAAAATACGCGAATACGAAGCACACGCCGGCCGAGCCGATATGCGCGAGTGCCGCACGACAAAAAAGATTCCTCCTCCCTTCCGCGCCCAACCCCGCGCCACCACCCCCTTCCCCCTCCTCTCTTCGATATGTACGCCGGTATAATAATGCGCTAAGAGCACCGTGTACCTCGATTTTCACGGATTACCGGTGGCCCTCGCGAAATGACCATCCGCTCCGCTCGAATAGCCATCTCCGTTTCGTCCACGTGTTGTAGAGAGGGAGGGGGAGATTTCTTTCGCGGGGTAAAAAGGCTGGGGTGGAACGAGTGGAAGAAGAGCGAGGCGAGAGGTGGTCAAGGATCCTTGGCCAGTATGTTATTAGTGGGATTTCAATTTCTAGGCTGACCCTTCGTCCTTCCTGATCTCCCGGCGATCGATTTGCGTAAGGGGTCAATGGCCGGGGTTTCGCTCCCCTCGCCTCGCCGCCGGCCAGAAGAAACGCGAAAAGCCCACTTTTGCCTATCATCTTTTCTAGGGGCTGCGAATAGGCGAGAGCGAGAGAGCGCGCAAGGGGCCCACACACATGCGCCATATTTATCGGCATTAGGACACACTGGGACGCGCGCTAGTGCAAACTATATGTATATTTACTACGAAACGATCAATACCCACAACTCTGACGGGAGCGAGCGCGTTGTCCGTGCAACACCACCACCACCACCGCCGCCACCTCTGCTAGCCGGCCCGCTCTCCGCGCCGTTATTTACGCAATGCGTTAAATAAATTTTCCACCCCGCCTCCTGCACCCAACCCCCCTTCCGCCACCTCCCTCCACCCCGGGCTCATTCGGCCGGCGCCCTCTCCCGCGCCGAATGTATTGAATTGAATATTTTTGCCGGCGGTCCACCGACACGATCGCGTTTCACTGCCCAAACGGCCCACCACCACCAACGCGTTCGCCCTCCGCCTCTCTCGCACCCTTTTCCCTCTATTTCTCACTCTCCGCTCGCCGATCCTTTATGTTCCCTAGTAAATTCGTTTGGCCCTTTGTGCATTTTGCAGCTAGCGATCCCTCTGTTTTTTACTCGATCGCCGATCGCGACAGTCTGTACCGCTGGGAAGCGCCCGATTGATTTCACCCCCGGTACAAAACCACCCCTTTAACCCGCCACCCCCCGTCCGCGCGCCTGGAAATGTCAACGCTTTACTGGATTCTCATTGCGCGCGACTTGGCAAAGAGTGCGCTTCAAGTAACGCGAGAGATAAGCTGGCTGGGGGACAAGCGTCTAATAGGTTGACGAGGAGAGAAACCGGCCATCAAAAATTGCGCTCGTAAGCCTCGCGATCCTGGCAGCATCATCCCCGAGATTTTTCGCGACGATCGCGCGCGCGTCCGACGAGAATTTGTAAGTGGGAGAGACGCGATCGGCAGACGCCGCGCGCGCTCTTGCCAAGACCCGGAAAAAGGAGAGGCGGGTTTTCTAGAACGACTAAAAATAGAGCGTATGCTCTCTGGTGAAAATAAAATGGCAGCGCGCGCGAGTATGTACGCGCGAGCGTACAAGCCGGGGAAGAAGAGGAAGAGAGAGGAGAGAGCTGGTTCCGTGGAAGCAGAGGGAAAAAAAGGAGAGAAAGCATCTAAAATTGGCGGGTCCAGCCTTCGCCAATACAGCGGGATGGCCAGCCTCCTCCCCTATGGGGAAGGAGCGGGGCCGAGAGGAGACTTACGCGGGACGTTCGCGTCGGAGGCTAGAACCCGCGGACACAGAGAGGAAATAGCTGAGAATGCACTCGGGGAGAGAGGAGAGAGAGAGCGCCGCTCCGAGGAACAACCGAAATACACGCGGATACGCCGCGACGGTATAACGGAAGTCCTGCTTTCACCGCGACTCCTCTCCATTATTCCTCTCCTCGGGAAAATCCACTCGGCCCGGCAGCCCCGACCATTTTCCCCGCAGCGACACGCAGAGTTGCAGAGTCTATCGGCGCCGTTCCGCGCGGCCGGCGCACATTTCTAAAAGAGTACTCTCCGCCAAGAGAGGGATGAAAGACTGCATGCACTTTTAAGAAGGAGAGAGAAAGAGATCGGCGCGCTTGTTGCGAAGAGAGTAGGGAGCGAGACCTTGATGAAAATAGCTCGTTGCACTGACCATACCATCTGCACTTTGAATTAAAAAGTACACTGTGCACTGCCACCGGGAAAATAGTCTGCGTCGTCAGCTTGAAACCTCGCTCCCAGCCAATTTCTGCAATCTTCGAAAACAATCTACTCAAATACAGCCCTTTTTACCATTTTCATATTCAAATAATCAACTTTCTCCACGTATCCATCGCTGAATATAAATAATAATATTCTCAAAATTGAAGAATATCATTGTCTGTTTCAGTAGAATGAGGATTCGGGCGATTAGAGATCCTGTGATGGTCGAGTGGTGAAAAGAATCTCGGGTAGTCGAGATGTGAAGGTAGGGCAAGGTTTCTACGTGGCGAGAAGTGCGGTTGGTTAGTACTTTGGCCGGGAGACGTGGGAGGATAAAGAGCAGGAGCGAGGAATCCTTTAGATTGGACGAGACCCACCAGTGCGTTCTCTTTACCGGCGCGGAGCGGCAACGATCCTAGGATGCAGTGGCGCCTCCGCTACCAGCAGATGACATCGTCGCAGCGCCTTTCCCTGCAGATCCCCTGGTTCGTATCCGAGCTATCCTGCCTGTGTCACCCTCGCGCTTCTCCCGACCCCCAATCTCCATTGCGCCCCACACATTTTTTCAGGCTCACACACGATTTCTTTTTCTATGAAAAAAATCTCTTTTTATATATGTTTTATAAAAAGTGGGCATATTTTGCATGGGAATTTTTGTGGGTTTGTTTAAGAAGTAGAGAAAAAGGTGAATCTCTGTATTCCTGGTGAAAATGAGTACTACGAGTGAATAGAATGTCGGCGGGGCTGTCGCGCGTTGTCACGCGATCCATCCACTGACAAAACAGGATTGGTCCGAGAGAGCGATGAATTTTTCGTATCACCGATCAGGATCAGCAGCGCGCGGCGTGTTTTATATTTGTCCGGGCGAGCGATCGCGCCCGTGTAATCCCATAAATCATCATCGTCTGGCCCATAAATATAAAGGGAAACCTGTCATCACCACTCTGTCGGGGGATAAATATTTTTTAGTGCCGGGCCCAGGGACGCCCGGACAATGTGTTACCTGCGCGACACAACAATTCGCCCCTCGCACCGATCGTCGAGGGGTCGCGCAGGGGGGCAAAAAAGGATGTGCGTGTTGAAAAAGTGGGCCGGGGTGCGCGAGGACTCTGGGTAAGGTGGAGTCGAAAAAATGGAGGGGTCGCTCGTCAGGGGTCGACCTATCACCCCAGGAGAAAGCTAGTTTTTCTGCCCCCTTTTTTGCCCACCTGATACACAAATCTCTCGTGTGCCCCATTTTCACCTGTTTTATCGTTTGCCTTGTGTGTTTTTTGTTTCGCCGCGACATGTGGTCGAGAGAAATGAAAACAGGAGTAATTTCTTTGGAGTTTGAGTAGGGTGAAGCTTATCTGGGAAATGTAATTAAATAAAGGTTGGTAGCTGACGTCTTAGGGGCCACTTGGTCCTCCGAAATTCCGAGTGAGTCAAGGTGCGCCTGAGCGCCGGCGTGTACTTTGTACATTAAATAACATTGCAACGAGTTAACGAAGGGTTTACTTTGTAAGGGTTTACTCTGTCGCTCGGACGTCTATCGGGAAAGCCAGGCACCACTTTGGCAGCCCCGACTCTCTTCCACCCCCGCCAACTCACCCCCTTTCACATCTCTTCTCTGCACACTTCTCTTCTGTGCGATTTACCATCTAAGTGTCGCGCCCTCGTCCCCCCCACTAGGCGGCCTATTTTACCCCACTTTACTCTATTTTCCCCTCTTTTCCTCGGCGGTGGCCACCCCTCCGCAGCTAGGACAGAGCCCACTCGCCCCGCTTATGCCCGTCCAGCATGGCCACCCCCCTGCAAAAATCACTCATTCGCCCCTTCCCCCTTCCCTACTTTCTTTCATCAACTCCTCCATATTCTATTATATATATCCATATTCTATATCGACAATTAAATATTCTTCCCTTGTCACGATTTTTATTAATTTTGTCCTCTGTAATATTAAGTCATTAGGGATTGGCGAGGGAAAAGCGTGGAAAAATCAAGCGTCACGCTTATGAACTGCTAATTACGTGACACACGCAACGACAGCAAACCTGTAACAAAATGTAAACTGTTGGCGAGCGGCGTGTCCAACTAGACTTTGATTTGGTATTGACGCACGCACACGATAGCACGTGTCGTCGAATCGCGCTCATTTAATCATCGAGCCAAGTCTCATAGAGAGCGGCCGTTTTTGCCCGAGGTTCGATTAGAGCCAGTGCAAATATTATCCCTGACGGTCATCGCTGGCCTTGTCGCGCTGGGTGCGTCAGTGACATTTGGCGGGAATGGGGTTGGTCCGTTTTTGGGCAAAGAGTGCGTGGTCCTCGTGGAGGTCGGTGGAGGCTCGGATTTCGAGGCAGGGTAGTATTGCGAGTGGCGAAGAAATGCGAGAGGCCGGATTGTTTTTTAATTAGATGGGTGAGAGCTTAAGGGGGGCAGGGTGTCGCGGGCTGGCGGCCGGGCGATAAAGAAAAGGTTTCCTCGGAGCAGTGGGCCTGCCGGACTACCGGCCGAAAATCGAAATGCAAATCTACGGCGCGCGCGTCCCCCGGAGGGCCTCTTTAAATCTCTCGCACGTTTACCGGCTTGGCTCGCTTGTTTATTTTTCAATTAAAGTCTTCCGCGGGCGCAGCTTCTCCGGGAACGGCCGCCCGGATTAAAAAAGGTCCCCCGGAGTTATTAAGCTAATAATGTGTCCCGTGGCCTGCATGCCACCGCGTGCCTCGCGCTCAACGCCCGGGAGAGAGAGAGAGAGAGAGAGAGTCAGCGGGAAAGAGCGTCGAGGAGAAAAACGTGCAAGAGGGTTCACCCGACACTATCGTGAAAAGGCCGCTTGAGAATAATCAGGGACGCTCATTAAAAGGGAAAGTGATAGTGGTCAGTTAGGGGAGAAGCGAGGAAAAAGATGTTTGCCGGGGAAAAAGGCTAGTCGACAAAGAGATCACTCGGCCACTCGATCCTCCCCCTATCGATTTCAACCCCGACACCCTCGGAAAAGAACTTGACACCTTTCCACCGAGCGCCAATTACGGGAGGGGAAGGGAAAGGGCAGGTGGAAAGTTTGGTGGCGATCGAGCCGAGAGGAGCGCGTGCTCGATCGACACCCTCGCTCCAGAGAGATATCCGTCCGGAGGCGCCGGACCATCCAGCGAGAAATTGGGAGGCCGAGGAGTGGCAGATTCCAGGCTCGCGCGACACCTCCTCGTCGAGCGTGAGAAGATTCTTTAAGAATTCTCTCTATTACTGAGAGGTTTTTCGTGGGTAAAGTATAGAGTGCGAAGGCGCCAGCGCTAAGACTGGAGAAGCCGGCGGCGATGAGAGTGGAAGAAAAAGGAAGCGGACAATGAAGCCAAGTTGTAAGGTGGAAAGACGACGGTGGTGGGGGTGGGTATTTCCAAAGAATGGCTGGAGTCTGAATGGCGGTAAGGGAAGGGAAACGAAGGGAAGGGCGGAAGGTGTCCGTTGGTTCGAGCTCGGCGCTCGCCTCTTCTTTCTCCGCGGGAGTTCTTCCCGGCGATCCTCGTCCTCTTCTTCGTCGCAGCTCCTCCCTCCCGCTGGCCTAGCCTCGCGCTGCCTCTTCCTGGCCGTCATCTCCGGGGCGATTTTCCACGGCACCTAAGAGAAGGGGCCAATGAGACGCTGGGCGTCGGTATTGATCCGAGGCGTCGTCCAGGAGACGCCCGCTCCAAGACGCCCGGCTTGCTTGCTTGCCCGGTTTGCTTGCCCGGCTCTCCACCGAGGACGCGCGCCCAACGAGGAGCGCACGCCGCCACGCCAACCACCACACTCTCTAACCTCCAATCGAGCCTCCATTCTTTCCCGACATCATCTCATCATCATCACAACCCGATCATCCACTCGCGCTTCGACCCTCCAGCTACTCCTCGACATTTCTTCCAAAATCAACCAACCACCCCGCGGCCAATATTCTCATATTTACAATAAAAAATCCACTTTGCTCTCAGCAGATTCGACCTGGTGTTTGACTGGTGCGTGGCCCCGCGAGGTTTATTCCTGCGAAAGTTAAGTCGTTAGGAGGAGATCGCGGAGGGGAAGGTCGGCTTCCTCTCATTTCGTCGAGCGCTTGTAAAAGTAATTACGACCCGCACCCCCCGCCGATCGTTGTTGCGGTCGCTCCCTCCATTTTTGTCAAACCCTCGCCGCCGCTTTGCCAACTGCTTCATCTTGCACCAGCTCTTTCCGCCGTCGTAAACCAGACTAGTCGTACGTGTGTATGTATATTCGGGGAATTGAAATTGGGCCCCGGAGGATTTTAATCGATCGAATTGGCGGAGATACAGAGCTGGCCGAGGGTGAATTTTCCGGCGAGATCCAAGTAACGCTGCCGACGATGAAGAGCCTTGGCGAATATAGGTGGGCGGGCGAGTCGAGTGGGAGGGGGCGGGGGTGAGAGTATGCCTCGAGATTATGGCTGGCAGGGGTGCCAAAATGTGTTCCTCCTTTTATTTTCCTTCAATTTCCTTCCTTTCAGCTTTCCCATCAGGCTTTCCATTAATATTAAAACGGTAGCATGGCCTCTCTCGCGAGGGCTGTTTCAAAGAGGGGCGGTGGTATTCCGGGCTCTGCTTGCTTCTCTCGAGGTAGAGGAGACGTGGGCGGGGGGTTGAAGGACCTTGGCTCCCAGCAGAGCGGAGTAAGGGGTGTTTAGCTCGTTTTTCATCTTGATCTTCTAGAGTTACCAATTTGAACCCACTCCTCCCTCCCACCCTTCTTCTCTCTCTCGCTCTTCACCTCCCTCGTCCTTCACTCCTCGCCTTACTTTCGCACCGCTATCTCCGCGCTCCTCCCAACGAGCTCCAAGGAAAACTGAAGCCCGACGCGACCTCCACCTCGATTTTTATCCGCTCTCTCGACCCGCTCGCCTATTAGGGGCCCGAAGAGAAATGTCCTCGTGGGAAAACTCCTTGAGCGAGGGCATTAAGCGTGTTTTTTGCCGGCTGGTTCCTTGGAGCAACCCCTCAGGGTCGGCCAACGGTCAGTGAACCCCCCAAAACCCCCGAAAGCCCAATTCGCCTTTATAGGAACCGGTTTATCGGCGCGCTCGGCCGACATTTTCCCCGGGCGAATTTTTATCGCCGACTCGTTTGACCGGTGCGTCCAGGTGGTCACTTCCTGACCACCCCAGTTGGCGCGTCGCGCCGAGCAATTGTCCGGGGCGCGCGAGCCTCGTAAAGCCCCTCTACTCTCATCATCCCCGATGGGTCAGTTGATACTTCTTAATTCCGCAGCACGTAGCGACGCGCGCACTCGCGAGGAAAGCAGTTATGTGTACGTCAGATAGACAAACGAGGCTATAGACACTATAGAGACTACAGTAGAGCCGCTCGAGCCCCTCAAACTCAAGACAACCACTCGCCACCCCTCGGGCCTCGGCCGAATAAAATCTTAATCGTCCAGAGGCCGGGCGTACCGAGCGCACGATATCTCGCGTCGAAGGACGCGCGCGCGCTCTTACGAGTTTCACGCTCCATCAAGTTGCTACGTTCTTCTGGCAACTTTCGAGCGTGACAAATTGCAGCCTTTTCCGACGATTAATCTTGATTCGCGCGTCTAATTCATGGGGCCTTTTTGCGCGCGCGCGCCCGCGCGGGCGTGTTTGGTCCCTGAATATCAGGGAGCCGCGACATCGGTTTGATAGGCGGGCGAGGCGAGTTTAGACTGCGCCTCTTCAGTGTTTTACATTTGCATTCGATGGCAAGTCACCGTAGAGAGATGGTGACGGGGCCGCCGAGCTAGAGAGAGAGAGAGGGGGTGGGAGAGGGAGAGGATGATGTTTTGCAAGATCTGCTCGAGAGACCATTCGTCTTAGTATCTGCCTCGGGGGGCGGTGAAATATAAGCTAGATCTACGGGAAAGATAAATGAATCCATCCTCTTGCCCCCGACTCCAACCCCCGGCCACCCCTCCCCCCCCCTCTTATTCCATAGTATTTACCGCTGCTTCCGTGCCCTCCTTCACCCACCACCCTCCGCGCACCTCGTCGCCCTGCAGAACCTTCCGAACCTTCCAAACCTGAAATTCGTTTGTCGGATAATGAAATGAGGCATAAAGATGCGAAGGAGTCCGAGTGAGATTGTCCTGGCGGAGACAATCGTCTCTTTGGTGGGTGAATGGGACTAGGCTCGGCAAGCTGGAGGTTTCGGGAAGAAAAGAAGAAGAGGCATGGCGGTAGGAGATAGGTGAAAGATTGCGAGCGGGGCCGCCGAGAAAGCGGGGAAAAAAGAGTCGTAAGTAAGAGCAGACTAGGGAACGGGAGGCGCGCGTTCTCGGCGGCATCTGCAAAGTCGGCGGCTTCTCTCTTTCCGGGCGCGGATAAGCATCGGCTTTGCATACGATCGCCATTTTGCGGGGAGCATAATTTAAATTTCGTCCCATTGTTTTGTCGCTCTTCTTACGCCCCTCCTCGACTCACCCCCGGGCGGAGGCTCGAGTCGCCTCGACTCGGGGCCCACCGTCGCCACCCTCGACACCCCGACGCTCCTCTCTTGCCCCACCCACCCAACTCTCTCTCTCTCTCGCGGCGCCTTTCGCAACCCTCTGCCGACAGTCTCCCTTCAGCCTTTCTCTCTCTCGCTCTCGCTCTCTCTCCGGCTCGCCGTCTTACTCGAGCTTTTTCTCCCGGCGGCGTGGGGCTGCTCTCCCTTGCTCCGGATGGTCGCGACGAGCGGCCATTTGCATGAAATTAGAATGAAAATTTTCTTGCGAGAGAATTAGCCGCCCGCCCCCGCCCCCCGCGCGCGCCACCCACCAGCGTCTCCCGAGGAAATTTTAATTAATTCGCCAGCGAGCGAGTTTGAGAAGAGCGAGAGAGAGGGGGGGGGGGGGCCTTGATATAGTCTCGACTGGAATATGATAGGAGAGATGAGGGTTCGAGGGCCCTGCGCGCTCTGCTTTCTTTGAATTGGTCGATCGAGGGGAGAGGAGCGACATAATTACTGGCGGTCGGAATACATAGTTGTAGCTATAAGTATTGCATCGCTCGGCATTAAGGTGGTAAGCTCGTTATCTTGGCGAAAGGTAGGATAGACCCTTGGCTCGGCGAACCAATGTAGAGCCAGCCAGCCAGCCAGCCAGCCAGCCAGTCGGTTGAGGAGCAGGAGAGCACCAGCGCTCAGCGTTTCATAGCGTTTAGTCTTTATGGCGTGTGGTTCTCCAGCCATCTCGAGGCAGCTCTTTTGCGCGCTCTCTCCTCCCGGGCCACCTCCATCTCCGAGCACAGAGAGACTCTCTCTCTCTCTCTCTCTCCCTCTCTCTCTCGGCGCTCGCCTTCTCATCCAGCTCCCATCGTCCTCGGAAGCTCGACTCGGAGCGAGAGCGAGCAAGCGCCGCGCGCCACGGCTCCGCTAGGAAACAATGGACCGAAATAAATAGCCCGTCTTTCGTCTTTTGTTTCTTGGGGGGGCCATTGTTGCCGCCGTAGATAAGAAAACAAGAGACTCTGTCGTCGTGTTTACGAGCCTCGGCCGAGGCTCCTGGATGTGCTGCGTCCCCCTTTTTGCCCCCGCTCGCTCGCTCGCCCCCGTTCGCCACCAGTTCGCGTACACCTACACTACTTACCCACCGCCGCGCTGCGCCGCTACCACCTTCGCTACCAACCACCCTCCGCACTTCCTTTCCGTTCCTTGGCTTTGCCGGCGTCCACCCACCCCCCAAGTACACGTCAGCCTCCCTTGCCGACTGCTTTGTTGTCCATCTTTCATCCCTGCTAATCCTCCACTCGCTACGCCACCGAGTCCCACCATTAATTGACTCTCTTTTTCTCCAAGATGTTGTTGTAATGATTCGGACTTTGGACATGGTGGGATTTTGTAGAGTGGGACTGGTGGGAAAGAAGCGGGGCCTTGGGAATCGAAGGGTTGGAAGCGAGAGAGGCCGCCGGGCCGCCGAGAACCGGTCGCGAGAGGGTCCCGCCGAGGACATTGTCGGGCACCCCTGGACACTGGACATCGGCCAGTCCGCATAGGTCCCGTTGACCGGGGGAGCCTAATTTTGAAAACGGTAAACTGGTTTGTCCAGTTTCCGCCTTTATTCCGCTAGGGTTGCGCGGCTGCACTGCGGATCCACGGACTTGAAAGAACTCGAAAGGCGCGCACTGCTGGAGTGGCGAGTTTGGACGGGGGACTAGAGGGGAGACTCTGGGCGACGGTCACTTTTTCGAGAGGATCCTGTTTGGCAGTCGCCGCTGGACACACCATGCTGGACAGTCGCTTACTATTTTTCTCTCCGATCGCGCGCGTCAGTGTCAACTAAACACCGAGTAAACGCGTGTTGTTATTCGGAGTCCGGAATGTGAAAGACGCACTCTCTCGTCGGCGCGGCGCCTACATTGGAATTGCGAAAGACTCGTCTCCGGCTCTTTCGGGAGGGGGGCGGGCGGGTGTAATTCAAATTCGGTTAATTCCGGTGATTTTTCAAAGTTTCATTAGACGGCGCGGGAGTCGGCCGGGTACGGTGAAGTATGGGACCCATACTTTACTCTGCGGTCGACGAAGGCGTCTTAGGCAACTGGAATCCTGGAATAACAGGACTCGCGAGAGAGCCAAGCCGGGAATATAAGAGGGAGGGAGAGAGAGAGAGTGTCGGAGCCGAGCAAAGGATTGCCAGGCGGAGAAGGGTGGGCCGGAGATCCGTAATTGAAGCCACCTCGATTTCGATTAGACGAATTTATATCAGTCCAACTCTCCGGAGAATTGTTTCCCATCCCCCGACGCGGACTCTCGTCGTCCTCGTCTCTCAGTGATGTGTGTTATATGAAAGTATAGCCAAGTGTCTTCCGCTGTGAACGAGCGAACGAACGGGGAAGGGAGCGGGTGGGAGAAAAGTGATCGCAAACGCTCTCCCGGCTCTCGTTTCTCCTTCGTCATTTCCAGAAGGTGCGGTTACGTACAGGCTGGATGGTATAATTTGAGGATGGGAAGAGGAGGGTGGACGCGGCAGGAAGGGCGCCGAGGCGCATGTACGCGTCCACATGACGCGGCATCTGTTCTCCTTGGGAGTGTGTATCCTGATTTTTTCACCCACTTTCCCGATTTTTCAAGACGACCCCGCTTCCTGTCCGTTCCTGGCCGCCTCACCCTCTTCACCCAACCATGCTGAGGCGCCGCTGTTGCTGCGCGGGCTCGGTCGCATCGAGTCGAAGCCGATGATCCTACGAAAGAATTTGCTCGAGAGGTTCCATTGGGGCGGCCGGGCGGAATTCACGGGGAATTCGTGCCGCTCCGACACTCGCACTCGGGAACTCGGGAGCTGATTGTAACGAAGCGCGCGTGAGTCTCGCTCGCTCCTTCGCAATTCGCAGTGAGGAGAAGCGAGTCGTTGGCGCGAGGGATGGTTTTAATGATTTTTGGGGGTTGCCAGGAAAGGCAGGCACCCTTTCTCGGGCCGGCTGAAGGAGGGCTTGGAGGGGCATTTTTAAGCCCTTACTTTCGCCCCGGGAACCCTTCGCTCTTCGCTCTCCTCCTAGCTTTTAGCCCGGCCGGAGAAAACCTTGCTCGTCGGCTGGTCGGCTCGGGGGCGGTTTATTTCGGGGCGCGCGCTCCGGCCGAAAAGAGCGAAGGAGAAAGTAAGAGGGGCGAGGGGGTGGTTGGGCTTCCGGAGAGAGGGTGAGTCGAAGAGTCCGGGAGCGACGAGCCGAGCCGAAGGGAAAGAAAGGCTAGTAGCGGAGGGTCGAGGGTGGGTTAGACGGCTCCGTGCGAAAGATGGCTGGCAAAATGGAGGGATCTCTTTCTATTATGCCTCCTGCCACGGCTCTCGAGCTCCGGCTTCTCTCCGCGCTTCCAACAACTCCCTTATCGATCTTCGAAAAACCCAACCTCCACCGCGCCGAGCTTCTTTCATCCTCGACCAACGACGCCAACCCACGTCGCCCCCGATACAATGTTCTCCTTATCTCAACAACCCACCCCCATGAAATTCCACATTCCTCACACCCACCCGATAGTTTCAACCGCGTCCGACATGGTTCTATCACTGCTCTCGCCTCGAATTCTTCCAGAGGCGAAATTCAAAAATTCCCAGCAACTCGCCGCGGGGGAGATAAAACTCGGGGGAAAAATGAGAAAGTTGTCGGGTCAGCCGGCGGGAAAGCGCGCGCCCGGCGAAAAACTATAGCGGAGTGGAGGATACGCGGCGGCGGTGGTGGTGGTTCTTCTTTTTCGTGAGGTGCGCGGCGAGTTCATTGAAACGAGGCGGCTTAAAAAAGAGAGGATGCTCGCCGGGAAAGTCTGATGCGTGTGGAGGAGCACAGCGTGCGCGGCACCGCTTGAAACTGTGGGTGGCCGGAAAAGGGGGGTGGCCGGGGGTGGGAAGCGCACGGTGTGATTTTCCTCGTGATGCGCTGGAGGTGAGCCGAGAGCGGAAAGCTGAGACTGAGAGCTGCGTAGCGAGAAGGAGAGAGAGGGAAGAGAAGGGTGGGCAGGGAAGTCACCTTCATTAGTAAACTTTCGTTTAAAATTTCTACAGCTCCCTGGGAGGGATGGTGGGTGGTGGGTCGACGCCGAACAAAAACAAACGCGTGCACGTACACGCGCTACATCTCCTCTCCTCCCTCCTACACCCCTTTCTCCGCTCCGCCGCGCGCCGGCCTCTCCCATCCTCCCCAAACTCGATTTTAACTTTCGAGATATAATTAATTTTTCGAGGCCGCGCCCGCCCCCGGCCCCGCTCACCCTCTCACCCCGCGTGTATCATCGCCGAGAAAAAGACGAAACGAAACGCGAGCCGAGGGCGCAGAAGGAAAAGGTTGAGCCGCAATTATCTCGAGATACCCGAGTCCCGGAGATACACGACCCTTGAAATAAACACTAATGGAATTGCACTTTTGCCCAAGGAGCTTTTCTTCACGAATTTCGAGCGTCCGCTAACCAATTACACAGACACTCTGCCGCACGCGCGATAATCTTTCCATTCATTCAAACTAGCTCAATCATCCTCCCTCCTCATTCATTAAGCCTCTCTTGATTCGCAGCTCGCAGGGGAAAAATAGCGGGCGAAAGGGCGAAAGGGATAGTGGGATTGTGTCGGGAGGGTAGTTTGCCGGAGGAAGAAGGCTCCTCCGCTAGTAGCGCGCGTCCTCGGGACTCGGGACGCGATTGTATGGCTGGGGCGGTGCCATGAAATAAATAGTAACGGAATCCTGTGGGTATACCGCGAGCCCGTGGAACACCGTCTCTCCTCCACGGCAGACGACGTCGGAGCCCATAAACCAGGAATAACAAGCGCGGCGACGAGAAACCACCGGAGCTTCTCACATACACCAGATTCATGGTGCGCGCAACGGGAAAAACCTACCACGCACTCCTCCCGTTTAACTCAATCTGATTGACGTCGCACAGGAAACCTCGTTGACGGGTGTCTTGGGGCTTTTCCGAGCGTGGATTCTTGATGGAATATTTGTTTTGGGCCTAATATTGTGGAAATATGGGCAATCTGGGCGAGTTGGAGGATCTTCGAAAAATTGAAAAAATTTCCATACCTACCCCTTCTTATTTTTGCGATTTTTCGACATTTTTTCAAATCGCCCGATTTAAATATTTTTCAATAGTTTTAACCCTAAAACTAAGATTCTACATAGAATTAGTGGATCATAGTCCGTAATTGCGTCGTACGAGCGACATTTCGCCGATTTTTAGACAAAAATCGTCGAAATCTCATCCGTTCGGCACAGTTTCGACCTGTAGCTACTTAATTCTCTGTGGAATCTTAGTTCTTAGACCTAAACTAAAGAAATATCAAGCATTCGATCGATTTCCCAAACCTTCGAAAAATCGAAAAATTTTCCATACCTACCCCTTCTCATTTTTTCAATTTTTCGAAGGTCTTCCAATTCTCTCGAATTCAACATATTTCAATAGTTTTATCTCTAAAACTAAGATTCCGGAAGGAATCAGAGGTCGAGCAGCCGCCATTCGTCCTTTCAGATTACATTTCCTATTTTTCAAAGAGTACACATTTCCCTAAAATGTCGATTTTCCGACCTTTGCCCAACTCTTTTCAATTCTTCATAAATCAACATTTCGACTACTACTCACCACAAGTTTTTGGGAGAACTTAAAGGGACCACGGCCGCTAGTGTTCCATGTTAGAAAAGCTGAGGAGGTCTAGTAGCATTGGAGCAAAGTGGCCGCGGAAGTTAATCGAAGAAAGATGGTCGAACGGGGGCGGAATTATTATCGGGGATCTTCGGTTGGTGGTTGGCGCTCGTGCTTGCGATAATTCTTCCCTCTGCTCGCTCTCTTACTTCTCTCTCGACGGCTTCGAGGCGACTCTTTCTCTTATCTCCTCTGACCTTATATCATCCGGCGGCGGGGCGGCGGTGGTGGCTGAGAGCCATCGCAAAGTGGCCGATCTATTATTCACCGGGATGAAATAATGTTAAAGTGAGAGGATTCCCTGCAACTTTAATGCAAAAAGGGATCGCGCGCGCACTGGGAGCCGCGTTATTCTTCGGCATTGGCCCTGCGCCCCATCGATTTCCCCCCCGGGTTCTCGCGCTCTCGCAACTCGACCAAGCCAACCCGATAAATCGCCTCACCCATCCACTGGGAAGCTTCGTCTTCCCGGCGAATTCCGAAGAAGTACGCCGGCTCGAGGAAGAAAAGAGCGTCGAATGAATGCCCCGGGAGATTGGAAGTGCGAAAGGCCAGGTGGAAAGAAGAAGAAGAAGAAGGAGGAGGTGGAGGTGGATGAGGGAATCGAGGCCGAATGAGAGGAGGATGGCAGGTGCAGAGCGCACGAGAGCTTTCTGCGGGCCTCCGCATTAAAACGAGAGGCGAATTCGAGTCTGGCAAAGTTTTAAATGATTTTCGCCGAAGTTGCCTCGCGAGTTGGTTTATTAGGAAAAGTCAATTTGCCCAGAGAGCCGAGAGCGAGCGAGGGAGCGAGCGAGGGACTACGGAGGAGCGGGCAGAGGCTATAGAGAGGAGAGAACCTGCAAGAGGGATGACGCAGCCCGTGGAGAACGGAGAACGGAGAACGGAGAACGGAGAACGGAGAACGGAGAAATGAGGGATGGAAGAAGAGAGTAGTGGCTGGAGAGGCCGAGTGTGCTAGTGCGGCTAGGAAAAGTCCGACAAAATTACGACGCTGCATTTCCACCCTCCGCTCTCTGTTATACCACGCACGACGCCCCACCACCCTCTGGCAACCCTTTGCCCAAGGACTCACGTCAATCCGATCGAGAAAATTACTCTCTTTGGCCCGGCCGGCTCGGCGAAAAAACGAGGATCAACGCCCAGGATAAAACAACACCGCGGCCCGGAGGAGTGGCCGGGCGGGGGATGTTTAATATTTGAAGAGGTATCAGCGGCACTTAGTGTGCTCGCCGCGCAAAGTACAAACACACACCTGCCGCACGCCGGTGTACGCGCGCGGCGGAAAGGTAAACAGGGAACCGGGGGAAAAACTCGCCGAAATCGCTTTGCCCTCGGCAAACTCGGACGCGAAACCCGCCGCCGCCGCCGCCGTCGCTCTTACGTGTAACGGGAGCCAGAAAGTCCGAGTCAATTTGACCCTTGGCCTCCAGCGGGCATCTCTCACTGCGGCTCCACCGTAAACCCACCCCTTCAGCCTGCGAGGGCTAAACGAGCCAAAAGAGTAAAGCGCGAGAAGATGATAGGTTTACCGGGTCTGTAAAAAGGGCTGGGTATTAAAGGGCGCCGATTGCCGACGGGTTAATCAATGGTGAATCGATGAGCGTGGGGGGTGAGTGGCGAGTGGCGAGTGATGAGGGAAATGAGGGGTTGAAAGTTGGTGTTGCTGCGGTTGGCGAGGCGGTCAGTTGGTTGGAGGATCGGCTGGTGATCGGAGAGCGGAAGGAAGCGGAGGACAAGGGCGGAGGGGTGGTTGAGAAAAGCGGCGGCGGTGGTGGGGATTGAGAAGAAAGAGCGGGAAAAGAGAGTAGAAGGAAGCCCGAGAAGGAGAGGCGTCCAGGAGAGCGGGTCCATCGCGCTTTTGCTCCTCTCGGCGGCGAGGGTGGCTCTCTCCTCTGAATCAATAAGAACTGTTTCCCCCGCGAATGCCCCCGTTCGTCTCTCTGTTCGCTTCGAGGCCCCGCCGACGGGGCAACCTACCACCTTCGCGCTCTCGCTGCTCCTCACTTTTCTCTCCCCTTTTTCCTTTCGCCGGCCCGAGGAGGACGCGCCCGAGGAGGACGAGGAGGACGAGGAGGACGAGGAGGCCGAAGGGGCGCGAGAGGGCGAGAGACTTGGAAGAGGAACGCGCGGTACGGACGGGCCTCGAGGAGATGGGTGGCTGAATGGCTCGGCCCCGCACCCACGGACGGCCATCTTTATTTCTCTCCTACCCTCCTCCCTCCTTTTCCGGCCGCGCAAGCGACTACTCCTGCCCCACGCTCACTCCTTACACCTTTCTCCGCGCTCGCCTCTACGACCTCCATCCGTCTTGCCTTCCTCTCCACTCACCCCCTCATTTTCTTACTAGGATCTCTTGGACCAAGAGCCCTACCAAGCCCCCAGCCTCACCCTTTTTCCCTTATAATCGCATAAACAGCCCCAGGGAGGATCAGTGCTCCAAGGCCGAGCTGGAGACTGATCGGCGAAGGTCTCGGCAAGGTCTCGATTCCCTCTAGGGTCAAAGGGCTCTCGTGTAGGTACCACAGGTGTCCGCGCGCGACCAGTATGGGAGCGAGAGGATGTGGTGGCGGTTACTAGTGGCGGCGGCGGTGGCAGTGGCGACGGAGCTCCCGGAAAGGGAGAAAGAGGGACCGAAAACGGAGTGCGATAAGAGGCTGCGATGGAAAGAGAGGGGGTAGAGAGAGAGGAAGAGGGGCAGAGGGGGGTGGGAGAGTGTCGGAGACAGTTGCCGCGGTGTCGCCGGATCAATTTCGGTGGACCGCAGACACAAACTGTTTCAGTGGACTCAATCGAGCGGTTCTATCGTTGGCCCGACTGCTCCTCCGGCAGTCCTCTTCTCTTCTGGCCATCCACCGCCACTTTCCTCCTCCTCGTCCTCTTCTTCCCCATCGCCCACCCCCTCAGGGAATCAATCCTCCGCTTTCAATGGCCCCGAAGCCTTTTTCCACGGGAGTGCCGTGCGCCGCGCCAGGCCGACGGTACTCTTGTTCCTCGCCCTCTCGCTCCGTTTTACGTAATGGCCTCGATTGTTTGCCGGGCATGCACTCCCTGCTTTGTCCCTGCTGTCCCGTGAATTCACGCTCAAGTCGCAAGAAGACGACGCACGTGCCCGCCGGTAGAGAGGGGAAGGGGGCGGAAGCGCGGCGAGGAAAATTGGTCGCCCGGAATGCTGGGTAATCAAGCGGCCCTTATTCACGAGCAAACAAGTCGCCCGCGCGCGTACGTGCCTCGGACACCAACCGACACGACTACCACACACCCACACTACCCTCTCTCTCTCTCTCTCTCTCTCTAGAGCGCGTCGCGTCCTCTTTTTAATTGACTCGTCTAGGGAGAATCTTTTTTGCCGAGTTGAGCCGAGGCGAACTCATCAGGCGTCATCAACAGCCCTTCTCACACCCCACGTGGGAGCGACCCCCTCTTTCTTCTCGCCTCAAGACGCCTCCTATCGATTTTGCAATTAGCAAGAAAATAATTCAGCCCCTTAGCTCCCTTTCTCCTCGGGCGGGAGAATTGGCGGGCGGTTTAATTAAAATCGCTCGCCGAGAAAAGTGAGGGCCTATCTAAAGGCGCGGGCCTTTGCCGGGGAAAAATCGAGCCGACGCCGAAAAGAGTTTACTCGAGCGGCGGCGACGGCGCCGGTGGAGCACAGACTCAAAAGAAGAAGAGTGCGAGGGGTGGCCGGGCATCGATGCTTCCATAGATAGGCCTCCTCTAATATGCATCGGCGAACCGGCAGCTCGCCGCTCCAAGACGTCGAGAGTCGAACCTATTGAATTATCGGTCGCCGGCGAACTCCTCGGATGACACGTCTGAGCCCGGTTGAAATGGTGGCCCGATTGAATTTCAACTTTCAATTAAAATCGCCCCGTGGAAAAAGAGCGTCTGGTGGGTGGTGGGTCGAAAGTAAACTAAGACGAGTGCAAAGGGCGAAATGGGCGTGGGAGTAAGAGATGGCGAGTCGAGGGATGGAGAGTGAGTGGCGGAGGGCGAGGGTGGTTAAGTCGGAGGATGGTTAAGGGGGTACCTCTCGGAGAGTTGCTCGCGAGGGGCGGCTGAACGTAATTAAAGAAGGGGGTGGAACAGAGGCTCGCAACCCCCCCGCGTACTTATTCCAGATACGGAAAATATAGGGCGGGTGGGAGCCCCGGGGCCCGAGGGGGTATTATACCTGAGGGAGGAGAGAGAGCGGCTCTCTCTCTCTCTCTCTCTCTCTCTCTTGGCGGAGGAGAAGGGTCGGGCTAACGAAAGACTTGGTTGTTTCCAGGACATTTTACTCCGTTTCCTCCGGCTGGCGCCTGCCGTCGGCCTCTCAAAGGACGAATTCGAGTTCGCCAGCCCCTTCCACCCTCCTTCTTTCAACCCTTACTTCTCGCCAATTCCTTCCTCCCCGCCGCCTCCGCTTCCACCCCCGGCCACCGTCCCCCTCGATACTCCCCGGCATCCCTTCGCCCACGTCTACTCCGACGATCTTACTCTTGAGAATTTTACTCCGCCGGAGCTTTTCCCAAGTTTCCGCCTTCGGCGCTCGGCTCTCGGCTCTCTACGCCTTCTCCATACTCGGCGTAGAATCAGCGAGGCTTTCTGACCGAATTGCAAAGTCCTCTCTCTCTCTCTCTCTCTCTCTCTCTGGCCGCGGATAGTCGGAGAGTGCGAGTGAGGCTGCGCTCGCGAGATTCGAGGAATGAATAGAGAGGATCGGCAATTGGCGCGGGGAGTGGAGCGATAGCTCGGGCTGGATAGAGTGGAGGGCGTATTTGGATTGCGGCGCGGTGCGTTTCGTATGGCAAGCCAAGACATTGACCTATATCAAACACGTGACAGCGTACACGCGGTTCGCCACACGTGTGGCGAAATGCCGCGCTCTCTCCCACTCCCTCGCGTATGCATACAACATCGCAGCTAGCGTATTTGTTATACAAGAATCGGGAGGGTCTTGACAGGTTCACAGTGTAAAGTCTTCTCGTGTACAAAAGGGCGGATTGGCCGGCGTCCCCTCGGGATTTCTTGGAATGAGCGCAGGTAAAGGTGGGTGCCCCCGGCGCGTCTCGCTACGTCGAAGGGGGTCTAAGACGTCTTTTCTCTGGCCGAGGATCGATAGGTGTGTGGGTGGGTGTAGGTGTCTCTCTTCGTGTAGATATCGGCCGGCGTCGGTGTCTCGGTGTGTGGGTGCATAAGCGAAGAACGGCGAACGGCGAACGGCGAAGGGCGGTGGGGTTGGGGGGTTGGGGGGTTGGGGGTTCTCGGGTGTCGGTGGAAGGAGGGTGGAAGAGGACGCCGTGAGCGAGGGGGAGAAGGACGCCGCGAGCTCGAAGGAAGAGGAATCTCGAAGAGAAGAGAAAGGACGAAGGAGAAAGAGAGTGGCGAAGCACGGCGGTCCGCCCCTCGTAGCTTGATATTTAAATCTCCCCTTTTCTAATTTCTCCCCCGTCTCCCCCGCGTCCTCTTCACCCACCCTCTTTCTCTCTCGGGCTCTTGCTCTTTCATTGGAGACTTCTCTCTCCCGCAAGCGGGGCGCGTTCCGCTTGCCGACCCTCTTTCATCCACCCCAGCAGAGCCACCCGTAGCCACCCGGCCACCCTTAACCTTCCTGCCGAGCACCCACCTCCCTCCGCCCCCCGGTACGCCGAGCGGCCCCGCCAACGCCGTCCGCCATCATGAAAATATTAAGAACTCGGGAAAATGGCCGCCCCTCTCGCGCCAGCTAAGGAAAACCTCGCTTGCTCTGTCCCCCTTTTCCCTTAGCGGCGCACCCGTTCGCCACCCCCGTCTCCCTCGATTCCTCGACCTCTACCTACCCCCCGCGTTCCTCTTCGCCCCGGGGAGAAGGCGCCGCTCGCTCCCGGAGAGTCGCGAGAGCTTTCTCAAGGCCCGCGAGCTTTCTCTCGCGCGTGAGACAGAAAGAGAGAGAGAGAGAGAGAGAGAGAGAGAGAGAGAGAGAAGGGGTGGGAGTAAGGTGTGCGGACCCGTACAGACACCTTCACAGATATAGGTCTACGAAGACGGCCGAGCCGCTGAAGCCTGGTGGGCACAAGGGGTTGATACTGCTACCAAGCGGGGGTGGGGGGTGGTGCGCCAGCCCGGCTCTATCCGCGAAGGGGTTGCAGACTTTCCGGGCAGAAACTCGTTTTCTCGCCGGCAACTTACCTCCAGTCCTCCGCCCGTCCCCTCACTCCGCCGCCACCTCCACCACCTCCACCACCTCCTTCTTCTTCTTCTTCTTGGCCCTCGTCTTCTTTCCCATTCCCGCAACGGCACCGTCCGCCCCGCGCTTCCGCCACCGCTCCATCCGGCCGTCTCGTTAATCTCGTTTCGATCCAGCCAGCCGGGCGACTCATTCTACTTATGCCCTGCACTCTGCCCGGAGGAGCTTGCGGGAATATTCGAATGGAAGATTGTTTGATTCGATTGCAGAGACTCGTGCGATTCTCTCGCAGGGAAAATATGCGGGGTCTGTTGTCTGTGTACTTGGGTGGAAGAGAGAAAGAAAGAGAGAGAGAGAGGCGTGTGTGGTGCGTGACTTTCGCCAGCCGGCGAACGCGTCGAGCGTCGTTCGGATGAATGGGGTATGAGTTTGTCCCACATTCGGCTTCCTCCTCGTGCTCTTGGCTTCCGGCGCGGCTGTCTGAGTGACTGGGAGAGCGTGTGAGAGTACGAGCCGGCCCTGTATGTGCGTGGATGCGTGCGTTTACTCGTCTCCGGGATTACCTCGAGCCGCATCGCGCCACGTACACGTGCTTCTCTTCAAGCCTCTCTCTCTCCCTCCCTCTCGATCTCGTCTTCCTGTTTCCCGAGGTTCGTTCACGCTCCTCATCCACCTGTGCCCCCGTCGGCATGTGTGCGCCGTGTGCTCCGGCGATTAATTAAACCGATGAAATTATGGCTATCGGCATTAAATCGGCCCGCCCGGAAAAACATCGGCCGGGAATATTAAAAAGTGGGGCGCGCGCGGCGGAGCCGCAATTTACCGGGGCAAATTACCATTAAACTGTTTATCGCGCGGATTTAATGGACCGGCGATGGGATTAACGGTTCCCTCTTCCTCTCCCTCTCTCCGCATCGCCGCATTTTTCACTTTCACCCTCCCATTGAAAAATGCGCATTCCCGCCGCAATCGTTCAGGGTCAAGTACCCGATCGACCTGCTTTCCCGCAGCCCGGATAATCTCCACGGCCAATTGCCCCGTCAACCTCCGCTCCTCCCAATTCGTCAGCAGCGGACCACGTAATCTCCAGTACCAGCTCAATATAAGAGAGCGCCTCTCTCTCTCTCTCTCTCTCCCTGAGCGAGGGCTGGGGATGATCCGCGATCGAATTGGCAAAGAATCCATTGAGACGAGGGATGGCGGAAGATGGGAGGAGGGAGGAATATCCATCCAATCTCTTAGAAATCCACGGGCGATCCCCTTTCCGAATAAGGTAATCGGTCTTCGTCAACGGGCGCCATCTTAGCGAGCGGAAAGGCTCCGCGAAGAAGAGCCGAGAGGAGCAAGCCAGAGAAAGATCCGCGAGGTGGAAAGAAGAGAGAGGAGAACTCTCGCCCGGTGTTACGGGTAGTAGAGGGGGGAGAGGGGGGTTGGCTGGGAGCGATTAAGAAAATGAAGATAGATATTGTAGGATAAAGGCGAGGGCGCGAGCGGTGCCGCCGCGAGGATGGTGATGAGCGGAGAAGAGAAGAGAAGAGAAGAGAGAAGAGGAGACTGGATCGCAATAGGGAAAGGGATAGGGCCGACTGACTGGCTAGGTGGCTGGCTGGCGCGACGGGCGATCAGCAAGAAATAGCTTAGAAGAGGACTTGATCGCCCGGAAGATTTCGAACGTGTCGGTTTAATCATCCGGCATCCTTCCTAGTCGCCCGCCACCATCAATTCCGACCCCTTCGCCCGCTCGCGCACACCGCGTCGAGCAGAGCAGAGCCGAGCAGAGCAGAGCAACTTGCCGCCCTCTTAATGCCGCCGCTGATACACACCACCCTCGGCAAA
This sequence comes from Crossocerus cetratus, assembly GCA_963675795.1. NCBI lineage: Eukaryota > Metazoa > Arthropoda > Insecta > Hymenoptera > Crabronidae > Crossocerus > Crossocerus cetratus. Next base: position 657,099 of record OY776664.1, read on the forward strand.
CATGTCACGAGGGCGCGTTACTCTTCGCCGCCCGATACAAACGATCGGCCGAGATCGAGTTGGCGAGGAATCGCGCGCGATTAGCGTCGGGGGGGAATCATCTTTCTCCGGCCTGGAGAACTTCACGCCCCCGGCAGATGGGGGATGATCGTTAGACTCTGGAGAGAGAGAGAGGGGGGGCTCTCTCCGTGGCGAGGATACTTTGCGGCGAAAGCCATTCCGAAGAAAATGCCCTTCGGATAAGTCTGGGGAAACGAGCCGCTCGTCGCCGGAAGAACCGAGCCGAGCGCCGAGCGAGCGCCCGAGAGAACCTCTGCCATTGCCGGCAAATATGCTCGGCTTGCAATTCATCTTTTTATGGGGCACTTAAGTGCCGTAGTCATGGCGACGCCCGCGGTATCAGCTCCAATCGTAAAATTAAGTAATGAGAAGATAAGAAAATATCATCTTGCCCCGGCACTCCACCCTACCAACTTTCCATTCCTGTCTTTCTCCCGCGGAGAAACACCGACTCGCCTCTCTCTCCCTCTCTGTCTCTCCCACCCTGTCGTGGGAGGGCGAGCGCGTGCACGGAAGCTGCGCTGGGCGACTGAGGGCGAGAGGGAGAGAGAGAAGAAGTGGCTGCTCCGGGCGGTTACCAGTGCTTGCGGAGATGGTAGCACTCGTAGACTCGCACTAAAGTGGTTCGGGGCTTCCGAAGGGACGTGACGGTGTGCACGCCGCACGGGCGCACCGACTATCCACTGGAACAGTTCGCGCGAGGGCGGGGGCAAAAATGGATAAAGTTTCGGCCAATCCTCGTCCACGCAGACTTCGGGGAAGGAGACGAGAAATTTTCCTCTATAAACCCCGGAAGCCCCTGCCCCTTCCTTTCGAGGAGGGAAAAATGCCCTGGGAGACGTCAGCGACGTCGACGATACCACTGGAAATTGGTGGAGTCGACAGGGGAGCTATCGATCAAGAAAGAGAGGAGGGTTGCATTATCACTGCTAACGTTCGACATTAATGTTTTTGTCGGCGGTTTGCGGCCGGGTAGTAAACAAGTGATACAGCCCCTTAACCGAGGGGATGCAGTCGCGAGCTCACGAGCCGCCTAGCTGCTTCCTACCCTCGACCAGGCCCATTCTCATCTACTCACTCGGCCTTCTTCCTCTCGGCTCTTTCCCATGTCCCAGTTGCCACCATCCGCAGCCAACCTCCACCTTACACCGCTCCCCCTCTCTGTAACGTAATCGTCCGCCACTCTCTGACCTTCCAGGTTTACATGGCCGTTAATGGCATACCAAAAATCTCCAGCTACATATCCTCGGCGTGCGAGGATCCTCTGACACTTGGCATGCAAACTCCTCTTTGCCGGAATGACGCCTGACAGCCTCTCGCGGGCGCCCGGCTACTCTCCCACTCTCCCGCACTCAGCGACTTCCTCTGCTGTTCCACCGCTTGCGAGGAAGCTCCGGAGAATTGGGTGTCCGATCGTTCGGCGCCAAAGTTTTACGTGCCGAATTTTCCAACTTCGCCCGGCGATGGCGGCGCACTATGGGCCGCAGGGGGTGCAGGGGGTGCAGGGGGCGGAGGGGGCGGCTGGTCTCTCGCGGAGTTTAAGAGGGTAGTTCGCGTGGCCATAAATTTTCCAGCCTGGCTGGAGTTAAGGGCCGCGAGCGAGTGCTCGCCTCAGCCCACATATCTTTCCAGCATCTTCTATCAATAATTCCGGGGGGAAACTCGTGGTCGAAGTTGCTCGAGGATAATGGAAGAAGGCTAAAAAATTCGTTGAAATGGAGGGAGTATGAGCGGCTGACGCAAGGAGAGTCGGATGAGGAGGTGGACTGAAAGTGGTCTGGAGGAATGGGTTTCTGGACTTGGTAAAAGAGAGGGGTGTGCCCTTCTTGGTTGTGGCTAGACTTAGTCGTGGAGGACACTCGTCTGGTTGGAGCCCTCGGCACTCGGCGGGTGCGATGGCAGCGACGGCGCGCGCGGCGGACGTAGTATGCAGATTCGTGAAATAAATGCTCGAAAGTTTCACTATAACTCTGCGCGCAAAATCTCCAGCTCGTCCTGCAATCCCCACCAGCCTTACCTTCCTTCCTCTTCCAGCTCGCTCGCTCGCTCGCTCCCCGTCCCACTGGCTTCAACCCTCTCGCGCCGCCACTGTCCTACACACCCACCACCCCTTCCTCCCTCCTTCGGCCACCCACCACCGCGCCAGGAGCATCCGCATTATTTAGTGCTTCCGCATAGTCCACGGAAAATGGGCAGGAAACCTCCCGGAAAAAGCGACCCAAGCCAACCACTGCCAAGATGCCTCTCCTCCTCCACCACCTCAATCTTTTCACCCTGCAAAATAGAAGCAACGTCAATAACAACAGAGGATTTGTAGTGGGCGGCGGCCTTTAAAAGGGATCGGTGGATTGGCAGGGCTAGATGAATGGCAGCGGGGTCGTTAGACAAGCTTGTGAAAGCAGGGAAAAAGGTGGGAAATGCCCCGGGTGGAAAAAAAGTCCCGGGGCTTTTCATCCCCCCCGGTGGTGCGTGTTCATCCCCCGTGAAATCAGAGCAGAGAAATCACTGGATTGACTCACTCGCCGCTCTGGTTTTTCTCGCCTCTCCCTCTCGCATTTCACGTCGGCCAGGCCGGCCCGTCGCTTTTTTCCTCCCTCGCGCGCTCGTTTTTTTTCTGTCCCGCCGCGGTGAGCCCTCCGATAAACGCGGCCAATAAAAATAACGAGCGGCCACCCGTACCAACTACCCTCCCACCCCTTTACCACTGTTTCACATCCCGGCACTTTCTACCTCTCTCTCTCCTCTCTCTGTGTGTACTGTGTAGGTCGGACGGCGATGGTGGAGCGACGCGTAGAGGTGAGTATGTGTCGGCAGAGGAATCGGGGGTTGAGGCCTCGGCGGAGGTTGTTGCTTCAAACCGCAAGCCGCCAACGAGAGGATGCACGAGTTTCCTCTCTCGTTCTCGCCCTCTGCCGTTCCTGTATCGCGGAGAGAGTCTCCGCGGAATCGGTCCTACTCGACACGAGGGGATGGAAAAAAGTGTGTCGTTCGGCCAGTTACCACTCGAACCACCGCGCACCCGTTCGAGGTTTTTCTTTTTTTCTCTTTTTCTCTTTTTTATTCTGGTTCCCCCTCGGCTGGAAATCCCATATCGCCGGGGAATTCCAGTCCCTCGGTTTTCAACGCCAATTCCCCCCTCTGATGGAATCGCTCGCTCGTTCGCTCGGGGCGGCGATCGCGAAAACATTTTTTCCACTGTCACGCGACGGCTTTATCCGATCAGCAGTGTGATCCGGTTCGATAACACACGAGGCTCCCGCTCTCCCTCGGATACATTGTCATCGGGAATCTAAATGTCGGAGGCCTTTAGCAACGGCCAGGTGCGCTCGCCGAATCCGCGCACGTACACTCTTTTATTTCGCATGCAGCACATCGTCCACGACAAAGTTTCCCCAACGGATTTCCGAACGACTGGCGGCCAAGTTTCTCGCGGGAAGTTTTCGGGAGAGCGAGCGATAATACTTGTACCGTCTTGGTGAAGGGAAGAAAAATGATAGCGTGGGAGAGATAGGGGGAAAGTTTGGGGGGTGGAAAATCGATTGTAGAAAGTGTTGTAATGGGAGAGAACGCATGCTTTCGCAGAGTGCATTGGATTGGGGGTGCACTGGTGTTTGTTAGTCTCCTTTAGTACCTCGGTACTTTCCGCGGAGAAGGCGGCGGCCGACTAATCCCCGCGAGATTAAGGTAACCCCGAAAAATGTTCAGCTAAGTCGCCAACTTCACTCGGAAGTCCCCGCTTAAAACGTGAGAATCTACCCCGGCCGCGGATACGCTACCGCGAACTCCTCCTAACACTCGGCGCCCCTTCCCTCGATTTACAATCGCTCCTCGCCACGACCATCCAAAACTCACCGAAACACGTCAAGGCCTCGTCCTTCATCAATTCTACCAATTCTCCCACAATTATGCTCTTTACAACATTAATTCTTTGTAGAATCCAAGTTTTATTACGCAAATTGATGAATTATGAAGGATTTGGGCGAGTTCAGAAACTTTCGAAAAATTGAAAATTTTTCCATACCTTCTCATTTTTTCGATTTTTTGACATTTTTCCAACTTGCCCAGATTCCTTATATTTCGACAGTCTAAGTTCTAAAACTAAGATTCTACAGAGAATCAATCATCTAGAGGTCGTCAATCGAGCTCTTAGCTCCCATCCACCCTCAAACATCAAAAAATCAATATTTGTTCATACGACACTAAAATTCAAAGTCACATTTCTGGCTGCGAGTGTGCACGCGGCCTCCAGAGACTCGACGAGGAGAAAATTGTTGGAAGGCAGGGAGTAAATGGGGTGTGGGGCGTACGGGGCGTGCGGCCAAGTAGAATAGGACGGTGCTAGGCTAGACGGGCGAGGCGAGGCCGTGTATCGTCGATGCCATCAGGCAAAGCACCGTATCATTGGGCCGGATGCAATGAAATTACTCACCGCGTCTCCGCAGCGTCTTCCCACTTGACTAGATTGCTCGGCATCCTTCCGAGTATCTGCTGGTCCGCCGTTGCTTTCTGCTGGAGGCTTGCGCCGAGAGAGAGAGGCAAGCGGTGCTCTTCTCTTCTCTTCTGGTCTAGGCCTGAGGGGCTGGGGAGGATGAGGAGGATGAGGAGGATAGAAAAAAAGAAGGAGGAGGATGCGGGACTTTGAGAGGCAGTGCCTCGCTGATAATTCGATGAGCGATGGCCCGCTCATCCGTAGCATCCGTCGGGATGCCCTGTCATCGATCGGATCTCAGCCCGCGCCTCGCCACCATAATGCTCGGCCCACTACTGCTCCCGTAACTTTAATTACATCCATCGCTCGAATAATATTGCCCCGCTCGATTGAGCGTGTCGCGAGAGTCCGGCTCTCCGAGGCCAATCAGAGCGGAGGCGGCGCTCGATGGCGAGCTCGATCCCATAGATGAGCCGATTAGCAGCGCATCCGCATCGAGCCCTCTCAGAAAAAGCCAATAAAAGCAGAAACCTCTGCTTCCTCCGAGGAAACAATCTAGCGGAGGGTCGTTGGCGCGTTCGATCGGGGTGGTTCCGCGAGTAGGGTTGTAAAGTCGTTGTCGTCGTTCTGCTGGCGAGGAGGAAGGCGGCGGGCGGACATATGTCGCGGTAAAAAATGGCCCCGGGAAAAGGGACTCGGGGGGCCTCCGAGGGCGACCGCAAGGGCCGGACGAGTAATAAAGTAATTTTATGAAGTGGTCGCCGACGTCCGCTTCTGGGAAGCTTCCGTTGGGGGAGTCGCGGAGGCCTCGGTGAAAAATTGCCCCGGTTCTAGCAAGCGCGCTGGGAATATACCCGGCTAAACCGCCCTTTAAGTGAAAACAGACTGTCTTCCTTGCCGCACCGGACAAAAAGCACGCTCGGAAAGGTCGCCCGGACCGCAGCCGCATCGTCCCGCGATACTCTCCCTCCCACAGACCATCAGAGAAATATAAATTTCCATTCCCAGCGGCTCGCACTCGCGCTGCGGGATTTATATCCTCCTTGTCGAAAACTTGGATCATCCCCCTGATTTACTCCCCGTCGCCGGAAACCGCACCGCAGGATTACCGCAGCCGAGCCAAATGAAATCGCCATTATTCCGATCTGTATCTCCTCCTGAAATAGAGAGGAATCTCCCTGGGCAAGGAGCGAGAGGGCGCGCGCACGTTAGTCAACCGGGGAAGCAGCCCCTGCTCTAGGATAAGAGGGGGCGAGCTAGGAAAATAGAAGAAGAGGAGCGAAGCCGTGTGGAGGATAAATGTTCCGGAATTCTGCCCTCGTGTGCGCGCATTAGCAGCCAAGTAATAATGCAGAAACAAGTCGCCGGGAACCTGGAGGGGACTGGATGAAGAAGGTGGCCGAGGTCTGCGGGGCCGATGTAATATATTAGAAAAAGCTGCGGGTAACTTTCCTTGATATTAGATTAGAGAGGAGCATCTGCAGAATCTCGGCGTGGCCGTCCGTTAATTTTCGTTAAAAAGCAAACGCTGCGGGAAGGTGGAGCCCTGCCCTGCGGGGATCCCGGCCCTCCCTCTAGCCTCGAGATAAGTAAGTATGGTTTTACATGGTTAGCCGAGCGTTAACCTACTCGTCGAGACTTCCATCAAGATTTAATGCTCGCCCGCTCCTTCCCTCTAAACTACAAACCCTCTCGGAATCTCCACTTGTCTTATTCCTCGTCCTCGCTCAATTAAACCAGAATCTAGTTGGCAAATCGTCATTGTCCTGCGGAAATTTGTTTGGAAAACCTTGGGAAAAAGTGGTGGGTCGCATGGACAAAGTCCTGCGGGTGGACTTGGTTGCCACGTCGATGCTTTGAAAGGGTTAAAGGCAAGGTGCTGCCCTTCCGCAAACACTCGGGAACCAACGAGTTGAGCCACCCTTCGTCAGATGGCGGTGCGTGGCTAGTTCTAAGCTCCAGTGGTTCGGGTCCGCGCTACTCAGCCGGATTCGAGATCGACAAAGTTTTACCCCGTGAAATCAATGCTCCACTGAAAAAAATCTGACATTTCTTCATGTTTTCTTCAATTTAGATCGAATTCACCAGAAACGCAGTTTATCAATAAAATAAAATTATTGCAATTCAACATACAACTGACTCTTCAGATTTACCTTTGAATGCTCAGCTCCATCGTTATTTTAAACCTTAAAACTATGATAAGTGTGCCCTAAGGGGGCACACCGTTAAGTCCGTAAGGGTGTGCTGCTCAAAAAGCAAGTATCAATGAAGGGCGAGAGGTCTGGCTATAGGTGGTATGACGCAGGTGAAGTGTAAAACTGACAAAGGGATGCACTTGGCGGGGAAGTATGCGAGAGCGGAGGATAGTGAAAAGTTCTTGAGCCGAGACGGAGGTAAATCGCTCATAAAGGTTTCCGGGGTGTCGGCACGTGGCACGTGGCACGTTCCGCCACCCCAGAGATTCCCTGGCCCGGCTGGGACACACTCTCGGCCAGGGGATGGAGGGTAAACGGCCCACTCTCTCACTCTCCCTCTCTGTGTGTGCCTTTCAACCTCGCTTTTTTTGCCGTGTTACCCCACCGGGTTCTCTCTCTCCCTCTCGGGTGATGCCTCAACCCACCGCTCGGCAGGGGTGGGTACTTTTTCTAACAGGTGGCAGTGGCCTCGGGAGTCCGCTTTTTTTCCCCGACTCTCTTCCTCCCTTTTTCACCCTTCCCTCGTCTTTTTTTACAGGTGCAGCCATTATCCCCGGTTTCGCTTTCGCATCGGTGTCCCATTCATCCGGCGCAGTGGATGCCCGGAGTGGCCGCCAGCACCACTTGCCCGACGCTTTTTCACTTAATTAGAGGTCATAAACTGGCGACCGCTCAGCGCGTAACCGAGAAAAAAAGAGGAGCGCCGGCCCCGGCGGCCTTCCCTCGCGCGTTCCGCAAATTGCTTCGTTCCTCCTTTTTTCACCCGGCCCGTTCCACTGCCGCCTAGATGTGCTACTCGTTTTTTCTCCATGCTGCCACCGCACGGGACTCTCTCTCTCTCTCTCTCTCTCTCTCTCTGCACGGCCGAAAAAGAGGTTGAGAGAGAACAAGGGGCGGGGGAGGGAGAGGGTTAATTGGCGCGCTGAAAGCGAGCCAAGGTACTTAAGTCCCTAAGAGCGCGTGACCGTGGTATCGTGATAACTGATACTCTTGATCGCCGAACGGCCTTTCGTACCGCGCGCGAGCCTTTTTTCCCCGGCACGAGCCGTCGGAAGCGACCGGTGCTAGTAACGGGAGCTCGAGTTCGAAAAAGAAGATCCTATTAGGTCAGAAGGCGAAAGAAGATTACCGCGAGATTGCACCTTCCTTGGAAATGAAATCTTGGCACGAACTTTTTACCCTGGTGAAAACCACGGCAAAGTCCTCGCTCCTGCCTCCTTCTTGCTGCTTCTTTTCCCTGGGAGAGAGGGGAGGGGGGAGCGGTGTGGTTCCCGGGACGAAAGGAAACTTTTCACTTTGCTCGCGCCCGCGGCGAACGTGAGAGAGCGTTCGCATGAAAGAAGAAAAAAGGAGAGAGCGAGAGAGAGGGAGGGTGGAGGGTGGAGTGGGGTGAAATCTGCGAGATCTTTCCGGCGGCCGTGCCGAGAAATGTTTCAGCGAGAGCGGAATAAGACGGAAATAAAGGAGGGCTGGCCCGGCGGGCTCTCCTTTTTCGTGGGTAGTTTTCTTTAACGGCGTCCGTTGAAAAAGCCGGGGGTGGAGGAGGAGGGTTGCTCCGATTCGGTTGGATTCGGGCGGAGAGAGAGCCGGCGCGCTCCCCCGCGAGCACAGGGGTGGGGATTTCAAAGGCAAGGAAAAGCAAAGGGAAAGGAAAGGATAGGAAAAGAAGGCGAGCGAGGAGAGAGTAGCCACCCTGTTGGTGGCCGTCGGAAAAAGGGGTGCCGAGGCCCTCGGAGTGGGGAAAGACTGCTGGTTCGCACCCCCTTAACTACCCCTTACCCGGCGAATCAATAAAAATACGAAACTCTTCCCCATCGCCCACTCCGAACCGCCGCCGACTCTCATCGTCCTCGATTCTCCGACTCTCTACAATTCCAAATATTATATCAAGCCTACGCTAAACATATAAATCCGAGACGCAACGCGAGCCACGGATAGAAACCAACTATCCACTTTCCGCTTCTTCAAACACTCTTCTCGCATTGGACCGTCGTCGCCGAGGCGCCAATTCTTTTTTCGACGAGAGTGCGGCGCCCGGCGAACTTTATTGTGAGAGGAGGGCGAGGCGAGGTGAGGGACTCGTGTCGGCAAGTGGCGGTGCATGTGTCGGACACTATAAGCGGGCCACTTATAGAACAAAGTTTGCCGACGGCCGGCTGCACCCCGAACTCCCTCCTCCACCTCCTCCTCGGAGCGGACTATCCCCGTGTCGTTTTCGGATCGGGGCTCAAGTACCTTCGAGTGGCCGGCGCGCACTCGTAAGACAAAGTGCTCCTACCACAAGGTGCCACTCGATGCTTAACCGATCCTCGACGCGCGCTCGGACACCCACTTTCCCGATACTCTCGCCAATCATTACTGCCCACCTCCGCTCCCCTTCCCCTTCTCTCCTCTTCCTCGAGAACCATTGGAAAAAAGATCAAAGGAATTCTTCTGCCATCGACAGCGCATCGCTAATTACCCGACTCGATAAAAGCGGCCGGAAAATTCCTAATAAAATTGGAGCGCTTCCGACTCCTCGCTCTCCGCCGTGCTGTCTCAATACTCCGCTCAAAAGGACAGCTATTTTTCGCTAAATTCGTTATCTCGACAAGTGGCTTACTCCGCCGCGCCGAGGTCTACAAGGGAGAGGACAAGGTGGACGGCGGCGGGGGATGCTGGGGTGTGTTTAAGGTCAGCGATTTATGAGAAAAGTTGCGATAATGGCGCGAAGAAGAGCGCGCCCAGGTAACTTTTGTTTAGCCAGGTTGAATCGCCGCACTCTATATAGGATATCGCGGCCCTTTTCCCGAGCGGCCGCAGTTGATAGGGGTCGCGCGCGCGAAAGGGGGTGGTTGGAGCGATGAGGGGGGGGAGGCAGCGGCGGCGGCGGCGGCGGAGAGCCAGAGTCGAAGGAAAAATCCATCCCCTTCTCGATGGGACGGCCGAGATAGTCGAGGGTGAATCTTAAAATACAACCCCTTCGAAGACTGCCGACCCTGCCGCATCACCATCCCCCGCTTCTTTCACCCTCGTTCCTTCAACGGCCCCTCTCCGCTACTGCTGCTACTGCTGCTGCTTCTGCTGCTTCTGCTGCTTCTGCTGCTTCTGCTGCTTTTACCGTTGCTGGCTTCCAGTGCTCCTGCCGGCCACCCCCTCCACCGCCCCACGGACTCTCGCGATCCGGCAAATCATCCGGGGCTATGTTCTTTTGTTCCTTCTTCGTGCCACGGAAGATTTTCGTCGAATGGATGGAAGCGGAGAGCCGCGCGCGCGAGAGAGCGAGAGGCCAAGAGAGAGAGAGAGAGAGAAGGAGCCTCGCGAATCCCGGGCAAAAACCTCCTTCTAAGAAGCCGTCGCGTCGCGTGCAAACACAATATCCTCCTCGGAACGGAGAATGCCCGATCCGAACAGGACTCGTGGCCCCGAGGAATGACTGGCCGATTTTAATGAAAGCCCCTTCCTACCCGCTCTAATGTAGATGAGTATTTATCTCGAGGGAGAGAGAGCGTCCGATCTCCGAGAGCTTTCACTGGGGGAGAGAGAGATGCGCTGGTAGATGTCCATCGCTGAGGAAGCCTGTGTCTTCCGATCGATCGCCACTTAGAATCGGCCGGGGACACCGGGAGATTCTCGATCGAGCAGAAGTCAACTCGAAGCGACGTTATTAAAGAAGAGAGTGGGTGGGGGTGGTAAAAATCTCCGAGGCCTTTGTCTCGGCGAAGCCATTTTATCATTCCTCGCCTCGCTGCCAGCCGCCTAAGGTCCACCCCTCCCTCAAACATATTTCAAGTGACAAAAAGCATCCCTTCCGAGAGAGCGAGGCCGAGCGCCGCCGAGATTTCTCTCCCCCAGTCGGCTCCCCCTCGTTTCTTCTCTTCGATATGCAGCGGCGTTTCTAACTTTAATTGCCTTTATCTCATTAGAAAAACTCTCGCCCACCCCCTCAACCTCCCCCGGCCGCGAGGACCTCGTCATTATGGCTGGCCCCGCGTCGCTTATGTACTTTGCCGATCGCTTTCGAAACTATGCGAGGGATATCCCTCCCTCGGACAGTTTCTTCCAAATTGAATCATAGCGAATTAGCTCGAGCCATAACGCGAGGGAATCGCGTGGCTAACTTTTTGTTGGAGTTAAGGTGTCTCTACACGATGTGAGTAAAGTAGCTGCAGCGAGCAGAATTGTAGTTGTATGTGTGCATTTTCAGAGGAAACTCATGGTGTGTGTGGTGTTTCGTACAAGCAAAACACTCGCTGCAACTACTTTACTCGCGTCGTGTAGAGACAGCTTTAATATTGCGAGAGATTTGAGGAGTGTGTGGTCGTGGCTGCGTCTGACTCTCGAGGTCACATTCCCCTGAAATATTTTTCTCATCAAATGGTGAAATGAAGTGGCGGCTATTCTCGATTAAAGTTCACTTTGATTGGGTGTAATGGAGGATTGGGTTGAATGGGGGTGAATGGATATCGAGGAGAGGGCGGCGAGTAGTAAGGAGACGCTTAGTAGTCTGAGACTTTTTTAATCAGGCATTGGCAAAGTTGGCCTATAGAGCGGGGGCATTAAGCGAGCTATCGGCCATGTTATTCGTCTTTCATTCGAGCCGAAAGCCGAGGGTGAGGCGGGTGGACTCGGCGGCGCGGAGGGTGGGTTGACGTCAGAAAAACCACCCCCGTCCAATTCATCCACCCTTCGCTCCCCCAAGTTTTCCATGCCCCTCGCGCCATTACGAGGGCGAGCCGCCGCTCGGATTAGTCGGGAAAAGAAGCTGCCGAGTAAAATGGCCGGGCCAGATTTTTCCTGCCCCTTTCCACTCTCTCGCTTTAATAACGTTATTGCCACTTTCCACCCTGACCGCGCGCCGCGTTATTCAACTCCTCATCGTTTACTTCTCGCCGAGAATCGACACCACTCGAAAAGAAACCCTAGAAGAAACTCACAAGCCCGCGCGGGTAAAGTCCTCTTTGACAAATGATTACGAGAAAAGAATAACAATCGGCGACGGGATGAATTTGATTCACTGCACTGGTGTCGTCGATCCGATTCCCGATATCATCGCGGTTTTCCACGGCGAGTTAAAGTATAACTGATACTCGTTTCCCGGTGCGAGAACTTTAAAGTGGAACGCATGGGAAAGCCGCAGGAAGCCGAAACTTGGCCCGCGTCTTCAATCCCCGATGCACCCCCGACGATCTCTCGCCGCGGCCTGTAAATATTTTCACTCGCGTTCACCGCCGCGCGCTCTGCTAACTATTCCGTCGCCGGAACGATTATGTTGAGATTACGAGAAAGAGTGCGGGGAATAAATCTCGAGCGGCACCAAGTCACAAAGGATACTGGGAATCGATTGAAGGATAGATCGAAATTGATCAGGCGACGATATTCCTTGGGGAAAAAGGCGAGGGTTCCTGGGACTTAAAGTCCTCGGAGGTGATCGATGGCGCGACTATTGGCGAGGAACCGAGGTATACCAGAGAGACACGTAAGGTGTGTGTCTCTCGCAGTACGAGAATAGATTTGGAGCGGAGAGTGTGCTCGCGTGACCGCCGATGTCCGCTAATGTCTGCCTGTGTCCCTAAAACGCCCGAGGGACTTGGGCACTGGTCATCCCCCACTCCCCAACCCTCTCTCTCTGCTCTCTGCGTTCGGAGTGGTTCCCTTTGATCGGTAGGAAAAAATCCGGAAACCCGTTTCTCAAAAGTGACCCTACCTGGCGCGCGTGCATGCAGAGTACATAGGTACGCGCGCGGGCTTTGTCGAACGGAAGCGGACGGAAGGTCCGTCGATGGGAGGAAGGTAAGAACGAGCGAGCGAGCGAGCACTCGTGGGAAGGGGAGACTCCTCTCTCTCTCTCTCTCTCGCTCTCTCGCTCTCTGGTAGGAATCGGAAAGAGTTAGGGCAAGAGGAGCGAAAGGGAGAGAAGGTGCGTACAAACGGCCCTCTGCGCGCATTAGCATAACCCTTACGGGCTGTCCACGTGCACCGTTTGCCCGCCACTCTCTCTCTCTCCCTCTCTCTCCCTCTCTCTGTGTGTATGCCAGGGGGCCCAGGAACTGGTCAGGTAAGTTTTTTCGCACTTTTTAATTTCCGATGACCAGATGCCCGGGCCGGGGCTCCTCGCTTCAAGGGGCGAGGGAGATCCGCTCCTCGGGCCTGACCTCAATGAGATGACCTCCCCTCCCGGGAGCGGAGCGGATGACCCCATAAAAATGCCCGAACCGGTTCTTTCCCAGGCCCGCGTCCCGATTTTTCGGACTTCTAACGGACACCGAGCGACGACCGGCTGCAACCTTCCGCCTTTCATCCCAGGTAGCCACATCCCAATCGCTTTTATCGATCCTCATTATCAGCCTTCGTTCGTTACCTCTCTGTGTATGCCTGCCAATCCGACTTCCTACTCTCTTCCCCCTCTCAGCCCTTTCCACCACCCGAGAGAGAGAGAGAGAGAGAGAACACTCGGCGCTTACCCGGCGATAATGCATGCTGATCTCAAACGGCGTCTTTGTGCGCCGGCTTAATCCGAGAAAAGCAAGTCGAGCTTATCAGGACGCCGGCCCCGGCGATAAATATCGCCGCCGGTTAAAGGAAGCTCTCGGGGCGACGGGCAGTTTTGCCATTTTCAAGGAGAAGAAATTGGAAGGCGAGTTCTCTCTCCCTCTCTCGCGCGCGAGGAGAGCGAGTAGCGCGCTGCGGAGGAGAAGAGGAAGAAAAAAGCCGAATCCTCGACGAGGCTTCTCCCGCACATCCCTTCCCCGGCCGAGGATCGAGCATCCAGCGGCGGGAAGAATGGAAGGAAGGGAATGAAAGAAAGGAAAAGAGCGAGCGAGAGCAACGGAGATCTCGAGATCAAGTGGAGGTGAAGGGCGGAGAGAGAGGAGAGAGAGAAAGTGAGAGGAAGAGAAAGAAATAAGGAGCCGAGGTGGGTGGTTGGGTGGTTGGGTGGTTGGGCGAAAGGTGCGAGGGGGCGAAGGGGCCTGAGACCGGGGGGTTGCCGGAGCGGCGGCGGCGGCGGCGGCGGCGGCGGCGGCGGCGGAGGCGAAGAGCCGGCGGTAGAAGGAGGGCGGCATTAATTACGGTCCTTTATTATAAAAACTGAACTCCCTCCGGCCAGGAGAGAACCAAGAGAGCGAGATAAGGAGGGAAAAAGCCCCAGACTCTCTACCCACCGGTACCTACCCCCTCTCGGCCACCCTCTTTCGTCCGGCCGCCAATCCTCCGGCAACCCCCCGCGATATCCCCCCGATCTCTCTGCCCTCCACCGCCTCCTTCTCCTCCAAACCACTCTCCTCTCCTCTCTTCACCCGTCCACCCAACCGCCGCGAAACCTCTCCCTCTGTTCAATTTAAAATACTTAATCTGTCTTAGTCCGGGCTGGCTGGAGTGCGCGAGGTTGTCAAATGCAACTGTTCTTCCGGCGGCCAGTAGTATTGGCCCATCGTCCGCAAGACGAGTCTCCTGCCGCCCCAGCCGCTCTCTCTCTCTCGCTCCCTTTCAGTTGGCTCAAACAGATCTCTGACCTCCGGCGCCCGGCCGGCTCCACTTTGCATTATACTTACGAGGAATAAATGGAAAATGTCTGCCACATCATTAAGAGAGAGAGAGAGAGCGTTCTCTCTCTGCTCGCCCGCGTACAATTTCAAAGGAATAGTTTCGCCGCTGCGGACCGCGCGCCGCGAAACAAACGATAGCACAACGGCCCTCGCTGTTTTCCAGAGGGATCAACGGATCGCCAGAATACTTTGCATTTCCAGGATCCCTCGACCAGAGAGAGAGGGAGAGGGGGAGAGAGATTTGGATGGTCCGTCAGTGAGATATGAAAATAGCTTGTTTAGGTGAAGTTGGAGTGGAGAGGAAGCAGCCAAGCACTCGAATGAGAATGCGTCGATTGGAGATCTCCGAGTTGAGAACCACCGGTGAAAATAAGAAACGGGAAAACGGCGAGGATTTTAATTTGCATCCCCATTGGAGCGGGCGGCGCGGCAGCCACCTTGGCCGAGGAGCCGCGCGCCAGCCCCGAGGAACGCGGCCTTGTCTTTTCCAGAGCCCGAGGAGAGCCCAGCTACTTTCCCGATAAGGATTGAACAAGGAGAGCCGCTCGTCTCTCCCCCCGCCCCCGGGGAAGAAGGGGCCAAACGCTTGGAAATATCATAGCCGCACGCGCAGAACGAAATTACCGATTTGCCGACGGTCGTCCCTTCCTTTTTTCCGATTGCCAGCGCGCTCCTTCTTTCTCTACCCCCTCGGCGGTCCTTCCACCCCCCGCTCAAGACTCTGCCTTTCCTTTCTGGCCACCCTTCTCCGAAAGCCCCGGCATAGCAAATAACTTTCATAATTCTCGATTAGAAAGTTTTCCTTCTCGGCCCCGTCGAGCAGGGGTCATCCTCGCTCTACCAACTAACTCTTTCTCTCCCTCTCTCCTTGGCACTTCTCTCCCTCCTCGCGCCCGCAGCAGATATTTTTCTTCTTTCCGTCGGACGCGGCCGAGGCTTAAATCGAGGGGGATGAAAATCGAAATTGACTTCGGACGAGATGTTTCTGGCCAGCAATCCCTCGCGGCGCGCGCGCCAGCAGGCTCCCTTCTCGTCTTTTCGCATCAGACTTCCTTAATTTCGCCTCCTCGCCCGGCTGACGGCGACTCGGGCTGAAGGGCTTACATTCCTGGCGAGGGCCATTGATTGATCGCGCGCTCGCGCGCGCCCCGAGAGCTCTCTCCCGGGCCACGAAAAATATTCGCCAACTTGGAATTAGCGTGGCCTTCATCCTACCCGCGCGGTACATTGCAATTTGGCCGGGGGAGGTAAGGGGGCAGAAAGAGTAGAAAAGAGTGGAATGAAATTGCAGGCAAGACTCGACGGAAATCCGCTATTGAAAGTGGGAAGCGAGCCGTTTCGGGGCTAGGAGGCTACAACAGGGTCAGAACGGCGAGGGTCACTCGACATATGGCCCAAATCCTGGCCCAGCCACTCATTACGCCGCACGCATTCTCCGTCCCTTCAACCCACTCCCGTGGGCTCCACTCGCTCCTTCCTTTTCGACCCTCTCTCTCTCGGCCGCCGATTCCCAATGACCACCGGTTCACTCGGACAACCCGTTCAGCCTTCTCCTCCCTCGGCCCATTCTTTCGACTCGAGCGATGTGCCGCTGGCCCTTAAAGACTCGTATCCACTAGACTATCGTGACACTGTAACATAACATTTTGACAAATGTAAAAGGAAGACGCGACAATATTTATAATTGAATAAACCAAAGTTATTACCTATAATTCCATTAGAGAATGACTGACTAGTCTCTCTTGCGTCTACCGTGACACCGTAGCCCAACATTTTTACCAAAGACTCGTCTCTCTTGCAACTAGATAAGTTACGTTACGCTATTAGCTAGCCGGGTCGAACGGCGCGCGCGAGGGATGAAGGCAAAAGCACTGCTCGAAATAAGGGAAAACACGCGCTCGGACACGCTTGTTAGATATTCTTAAAGTAACAGACAACATAACTCCATGGCTTCCGGGCTGACGTGGAAGGAAACAAGGACTGTTCCTTTGACACTAATAGCTGGACGCAATGGGTGGCGGGGGGTGGGAGGTTGTTGGAACAAGGGTAGAGAGGAAGAAAGTGGAAGAAAGAGATCAAGCAGGCTCGAGCCGGCATCGCGCGCGGCCGTGGTACCCACTTCGCTTCATTAATTTCTCGCAAAGACAGTGTCAGAGTCACGGGGGTTTTCCTGGCTGCCGGGGCGGCCGGCTGGGCTCCTCGGCGCTT
Organism: Crossocerus cetratus; assembly: GCA_963675795.1. Classification (NCBI taxonomy): domain Eukaryota; kingdom Metazoa; phylum Arthropoda; class Insecta; order Hymenoptera; family Crabronidae; genus Crossocerus; species Crossocerus cetratus. The sequence goes on from OY776664.1 coordinate 673,517, forward strand.
CGCTCTGGTATTTAAATTCAAAAACGAGAGCGAGCCTGGCCCCTTGGAAAGCAGCGGCGGGCGCGTTCCTTTCCTCTCTTCCGACTCTTTCTCCGGTTTGGTCCTCGTCTCGCCGGTGCTTTTTCTCTCGTTCCTCATCGCTCACCGGGAGCCCCGTTAAACCACTCTCCTCCCGGAGCGGCCAACAGTACCACCGGCCACCCTCAGCCACCCACCACCCTAAGGGTTCACCCCCTGGCCGCTTCGCTTACCGCTTCGCCAAGGCTCAGTCAATAAAGTATTCTAAAAAGCCCGCGCGAATAAGAGCCGTCTTACGTCCCCCCGACCCGTCCTTTCCCCCCTTTCCACCCCACCCCCTCGGCCTGCCTTCCTTCGAGCAACCCTCTTGCGCCCTCTCTCGCTCTCTCGGTTCTTCGTCCTCGAGCCACCCCGTCAAGCCCACCGTCACGATGGCTGGAGGTGGACCGGGTGGCGCAACGCCCGGAGCAGAACAGAACAGAAGACTTGGCCGGAGAAGAGAAGCCGAGAGTAGCGAGTGCGAGAGAAAGAGAGAGAGAAAGAGAGGGTGGAAGGTGGAAGGGAAGGGAGAGAGAGAGGGTGCCAAGCTAGGGCGGCAAGCAGCCCTGGCTCGGCTGCCTGCTGGCCGACGGGGGAGGGTGCTGCCAGTGGAAAAATAGGGGTGGCAAAAAACGTCAATAATATCGGCAAGATGGAAGCTCGACGAATGTTTTAAGGGATTTCGAGCGGAGGCTCTCTCTCCCTGTGGTTTCACCTCCTTCCTTCTTAAGTCCCGCGCGCCCGCCGCCTCGTCAAAGCGCGCGTCAATCTACATGGGTTCCTCCTCCCGCGAGAGAGCCGCCGCCAGCTACGCAGCTCTCGCTTCCGCCTCTGGCCCGGAATTATACTGTTTTTTCGGCCTTTAACGTCCTTTGCGGCGACTAGTCATTATTGAGGCCAATTTACCCTTGAAAAGTCCTCGCGTCGCGGGCGCGCGCGCGGGACACTCGCCCGCTCCGTGTTTACCGCCCGGTTTTTATTGCCGGCAATTTTCATTACAGCCCGGCCCTTTTCTCTCGGCCGATTCCGGTGAGAGCTCTAATTATCGCGGGGCGATCGTTCGAATTAACACAAGTCCCGCGAGTGTCCCTCACTGATCGCTGAATATTCCACGGAAAGCAATTGGAAAGAGTTAGTTCAAGTGCGTGGAGAGTATAACCAGTTTTGAATCGATGCCCGGAGGTACTATAGAGCGAACGAACTCGCGTTTCCCGGGGTATTCGGCCATTCGAATCTTCGAATGGCCATCGATCATGAATACAGGATTTTTCCTTTGATAGTCCACACCGAGAGCAAAGAGTAACGGCGGGGGTTCGGGGGTTGCGCAACGCTTTCCCTGAAGAAGTGAAAAAAGAAGGAGCGCCGGCTTTGCTTTTAAGCCAAGTACCAACGGCACCGCAGCTCCGCCGTTATCCAGTGAAGGCCGCGGCCGGGAAGCATGGGGAAAACGGCCGCCTCAGCCTATTTTTCCACCGGCAGACGATTGCATTGGCCCGTGAAGAGTAAATGCGAGCGGTTTTCCGTGGTCGATCGGCGAGGGAGGCGGAGGGTGGGTCCGGCGCGTGTGTACGGTCGAAGAGCCCTATCGTTCGCCAGGTAATTAGCGATGCTGAAAGGACCTAAGTACGCAGCATCCTCCTCTAATACTGCCGTCAGCCTCCTCGCCTCCTCGCCTCCTCGCCTCTCGGATATTCTTCTCTTTCTGGCCGGCGGCGCCGCTTGGCCTCCTTCACTTGGGCGCTTGCACTGCTTCCAGCCCATTCCGTCGGTTCCGATAAATGGATGGATAGCTAGATAGAGGGAAGGAGGTGGAGGTGGAGGTGCACGGAGGTCGCGTTCGAAAGAGCGAGGACGGGGGCGACCTTATTGGGCGGCGGCGGGCCTACACGTACCCCATCGCCACCCTGCCTACCTAGACACCCGCCAAACGAGGACGCGCCGTTTATGGATACAAACCTCCAGCTCCACCTCCTCCTCCCGATACACCTTGGAGCAGTGCGCCGCTCCGATCGGTACACTCTATATATCGGCCGGCAGCGAACCTACGCGTGGGAATATCATTAGCCCCGTCGTGTGTTTTCCGCTAATTGCCATTATCGGCGGAACTTAGTTACGGCTTGCGTTCCGTCGTAACGCTCTAGCGAGACCTTACTGAACGGACCCACCCAACCTTTCTCCTTTCTCCCTAAGAGGGAGAGAGAGAGAGAGAGAGAGGGGTTGGCACTCGGCCACCCCCAATCTTATCACCTGCCTCCCGACTCGAGACACCCTCGAATAGTACTGAGTGACTGCTGATTGTCGCTCTTGTCTGGCCAGGCGTCGCGCGGTTTTAATAGAGGGATTTTTTGGCCCTCTCGATTGGAGGATTCTGAGGAATAACGTTGCTGGTCCGAGCTCCTCCTGGGCAGCGTCGAGCAGCACCGCGCTCCTCCGGCACCTTCGCCTCATCTTATTTCACCGCCCCGCGCCTCGCCGGCTCTTCCGGTTCTTCCCTGCGAGCACAATGGAGCCCGAATCCATCTCGGACAACCTTACCCACCTCCCTCCTCCATCGTCTCCTTCCACGGTTTTCTTCTCCCTCGACGGCGCGCCTCCTCCTCCTCCTCGTCCTCAACCTTCTTCTCCAGGCTTCATTCCCCTCAACCCCCAACCCTCGGCCCCTCCGCCCTTCTTTTTCTTCGTATCTCGGTGAAACAGCGTCGAGGAATAATTCCATTTTCTTGTGCGAGTACAATTTTGCTTTCAATTTATTTTCCCCCCTTTTTCCGAGCCCGGACAGAGCGAGGGAGCTCTCGCCGATCCCAACAGCCTCTCGGATCCTTCTCTCCGGCTGGCTTTCTTTACTCTTAGTGAGTCGTTGCTGGCGTCTCGCTTCCTCGCCCGGTGGATGTCTGTCTTTTCCACTGCGTACCTTCTTTGCGAACCTTCCCGCGAGAACTCGCCTGTTTTCTTTGTCTATCTGATGCCAGGCGTCTCTCTCGGATCCATCTCGCGCGCTCCTTACTGTTTCTCCTCCTCAACCAACCAACCACCCACCCACCCCCGGACACCCTCGGACTCGTCCTTTTCATTCTTTCTCCGCCTGGCAACCACACTTTACCGCTCGCTTTTCACTCGCCTCGCTTCTACTGGCTGCTGTCGCCTGAGAGACTCTAGCCTCGCGCTTCTTCCTCGACCCTTTTTCCCAACTATCTCACCTGTCTCACCTGCCGCGCTCACCCTTCGCGTGTCTCCGCTAATAGAGACCCTTTCTACCCCTCGGCGAGAACTGGGACCTCGCCAACTCGCACTCGAGTTATTATTGTGGATTTTCTTGGTCGGGAATTTAATGCGAATGGGTTGTGTGGAATCTCTGACGTACAAGGGCTAATGATTCTTTGAAGGATGGTAGTTTTAGTTTCTTTTAGCCTAGAAACTAAGATTCTGAAGGAAATCAGTGGTCCAGAGGCCGTGAGTGTGTCGCACCAACGAGATTTCGATGGATTTGGTCCCAAAATCGATGAAATGTGCTCCGTACTATTGATTTACGGCTTCTGGCCCACCAATTCCGTGCTGAATATTAGTTTCAGACGTAAAACTATCGAACTAGCAAGAATTCGTCGGAATCGGGAGACCTTCGAAAAATTGAAAAAATGAGAAGGGGTAGGTATGGAAAAATTTTCAATTTTTCGAAGGTTCCCGAAATCGAACGAATGCTTGATATTTCTTTAGTTTGAGCCTAAAAACTAAGATTCAGCAGAGAATTAGTTGGCTAGAGGCCGAAACTGTCCCGCAACAACGAGATTTCGAGAATTTTAGGTAGAAAATCGGCGAAATGTCACTCGTACGACGCAATTACGAACTCTGATCCACTAATTCCGTCTCAACCCTTAGTTGTAGACTTAAAACTATTGAAAAATATCGAAATCGGGCGAGTTGGAAAAATGTCGAAAAATCGAAAAAATGAGAAGGGGTACCCATGCAAAAATTTACCATTTTTCGACAATTCCCGAATTCGGCCAAATCCTAGATAATTTGACACTAGAAGTACCACAAGTGCATTTAGTGAATGTCCGGAGGGTAGGAAAGGCGGGAAGGGCTCCGGTGGACGCGGAACGGCAAGAGACGAAGCTCGACCGGCTCGGCGACGGAAGAATTTTGATAGCCGCCGTGGGTTACGTGTAATTGGCGAGCGGGGGTGGGTGGCGGTGGTGGGCGCGCGTTATACTGCAGGCTGCGAGAGCAATCAGTAGCTCGTTACAACGGGCGGCCACACACTCTCACACCTCCCTGCTTGGCCGGCAAATCTAGCCTAAGTAAACCAGGCACGAAACTGCCTCACGCGCCTACCGGACCTCGCCCGACATTAATTTCACCTTTTAATTCGCGCGCCCCCTCTCCTCGCGCTTCATTTCCACTGATCGATTCTTGCGATCAGCACTAAATGACCGAGAGTTTTGATGACGGGCCGGAGGCGGGTCATTCCCGCTGCCCTCAAGCATCGGGGGTTGAGAGTTTTTCCGAAACCACCCCTGGAGGGTGCTCGAAAAAATGCACCGGTCGGCCGGAGGGGTTGATATTTTTTGCGTGGATAGTCTGCCGACATCTGGAGGGGTTGCGCGAAGCTCGAGCAACCCTGCGTTACCTACGGGAATACCACCACCCCGGCCTCTACGAGCCACTCTTAAAGATTCCTTCGCGAGGCCGCATCCCCCTTTTTAATATCGACTGCGCTCTTCCGAGTTTTAAAGCCGCGGCCTCGCCGCTCGGCCACCCTTGATAATGCTCGCTCGATCGGGGAGAGCTACCCTCCTTACAGAATTCCGTGCCTGGCAATCGATACGAACGACACTCTAAATTCGACCATTCCTCTTTTCGATTATAAACTACTCGATAAATAAACAATGCTCAACATCAATCACCTCGGGATTCTTCTAAAATAATTAATAAGAAGTCAGAAGTGTAAATATGATAGATTTCCTGCCCGGAAATGGGACCACCATTTTCCAGTCCCTGCGACTATGTTCAGACGAAAGAGGCCCCGCCTAAATAAGGGTCCGTCCCCCTCAGACCCAACCCCAAAAGGGTGGCGCCCTTCCCGTCGAGATAATCTTCCAGATACAAGATACCCACTAGCAAGGGGTCCCAACCCCCGACAGATGTTCCGCACCAGCCCCAACTCGACAGACTCATTCTACTTGCTCGAAACTACGCCACTGCTACACTTTCAAATGGTCCGCGAACCGGATCTCAAGTATCGCAAGAGGACAAGGGGGTAGATGCATAAAGACACTGGAAGACAAAGCATCGATACCCAGGCCCTCGGTATACGTGGCTCCTCTTTGCAATTTCCCGGCCGGCGTAGATTGCACCTGCACGCTCTATTACCGTGCAAGTTCGTCTGGCGGAGTAAGCCAGCAGCCCCGAACCTTGGCTACCTCATCCTTCTTCCGATGCACGAGCGCCTCGAATGACGGCACGGGGGGTGGAGGTGGGCCTGGTGGGGATGGCTGGAGCAAGTGGGTGGAGGGTAGGAGGGCGTCCCTATTATAAGTTGCGAACAAACTTTACTTATATGCTCGCGACTACCATCCGCATGCGCCCACTCCGTCCCGCCAACCCCCTCAGCCGGCCCCCTCGTTCCCTCGATTTCTCTCTTCCAGCATCACTACTAGAATACCACCTCCCCCCACGCCACCTCCGCTACTGCCAGCCTCTCCAGCCACGTCTATCCCCCTGATGAAGATCCGCTCCAGCCTCCTCAGCCTTATTCCACTGGAGAGTATCCTTTGGAGAGACTCCCTCATATTTATCAAGGCTGGCCCGATCGCCGCCAGAAGATGTTACTCATAACGCTGACACTTACTCGGGAGGAAACCGCGGGAGGAACGTCACTCACGCCGGGAATGAGTTGCGGCGGGAGTTGGCCCCGGTGATCGAAAACTTGCTCGGCCGACGCCTCGCTTTTCGGCAGCGGGCTCGAGGGCTGCCAATACCTCCGGGCGCAAGCTGCTTTAATAGAGAGTCAGATATAAGTTGACCGGCATATGTATGAAGAGAGAGAGGGAGAGTCCTGTCTTTCTATTTGACTCTGGAATCGGGAGGCAGAGTGTTTCTGGCCCTCGGGTGGCTGCTTTGTCGCCCGGGGATCTTACGATCTAACGAGGCGTCGAATAATTGCTTATTAATGATCAACTGACCGCACGCGAGAGATTGTGCCGGCATTGTGAGGCGACGGGACCGCTGGGCTAATGATGCCCCGGAAGAAAGGAGGAACGGCGCTGACCACTGGTCACCGAAATAAGGGCCTGCGCCCTTTTTTCGACCTCCCCTCCTTTCAGCCGGAACCTCATGCACACTCCGTATGCTCGTGTTCCCTCTTTCTCCCGTTGACTCGGCAACCCCCTCAATTAATGATATTATGTGCCCTCGCGGAATACGTCGCCGAATGCAAAAACCACTCGCAAAATCTCCCGATTCTCTGTGTTCTAGTACTTGGATAGGGGCAAGGGGGTTGGTGGGGGTGGGGGGGTTCGTGTGCTCGAGCTCGACTGAGATTGATTTTAACGGGGGGAGCACTTCTTATTCACGTGCTGTTCCGCACCCGAAACTTGACGGAACTTAATTAAAGTTTCTTAATGAATATCGGTGCTGCTAGCCGTCATTACCTTCCGGCGCGCGCGTGTCAGGCCACTCTGAATTTCCAAGGATTCGCTTAAATGTATAAGCGACATTCGCTCTCCTCTGTGTGTTGGCCCTCTGTCCGCGAGGGCAGTCTTTCAGGGTGACAGTGGGCTCTGGGCCCGATAGAAAAAGGCCCACTCGAAAGGAAGCGGTTGGATAAATCGTGGCGGTCGCGAGACATTTGAATCAAAAAGTAAATTTCAATCCGGGGGAGATGGCTCTTTATAGCGGGGCGGCGCATCTGCCCCTCGACATTGTCCTGTCCGAGAAATACAATATTCGAAAACTGGTTCAACTGGACGTTACATCGAGTCGCACTCGCCGCGATAGCCATCCGCCCGGTTGTCCGGTAAACTGGTCCCACGAAATCCGGTTGGTCGTTCTCGTTTTCTGCAAAGCTGGATGCACACGCTTTGTCCGCCGATTGTCAGCCGGCCGCTCGACGCCCCACTGGAAACAGTGTGATTGTACTTTTGCTGAGGAAGATTTGATGTTATAATAAGGAAAATCGTGCGAGATTTAAGATGTCAATTGTTGCCAGTAGATTTTCCCAGCGTACTCAGACACGGAAGGAAATGGTCAGATTAAGCGGAGAGGTAGATAGGGGCCGAGGAACTTGTATCCCTTGGCTATGGGTCAGAAGGGCCGAAGACTGACCCAGAACCTCGCTGCATAACAGGTTTCCGTCTTCTCTTCTCGGGCTCGGTTTTTTCCCCCTCGGTCCGAGATTGACCTCTCCTCGATTGTCCATCTTACGCGGTGTCCTGCGATCCTCCCGGGGCCGAACTGGTTTTCTTTCCCACATATCCGGCGCACCCAGCGGTCACTTGGGGGGGACGGGAAGAGTGGGGCACCTCGTCGAGTGACCAGTTCCTCGATGCACTCTTCCACCCGGGCGACCTGCTCAGTTTACATTTCTCTCTCGTGATCGACGTGTTCGCGCGATTCCTCCATTCCTCTGGGATTACAAGAGCCTCGCCAGCAATTCTCCAGGTATTAACCTCCACTTGTTACCATCCAAAAGAAAAAGGCGATCGGTCCACCCCCAAGGTCGAATCGCCTACTTAGTCGCCGACGCAAATAGCCCGCAGGTGTTTAGGTGTGTCGCTCTCCTCTCGACGAGTCTAAGTAACGCGCGTACTTTGTGTCGGCCGGTAGGATAGTCAGGTTTTCCAAGTTCTCTCCCCTTTAGAGGGAAGCGAGCGGAGGGCGGAGTCGAGGGAGCAAAGCGCGGCCATACTGCCACCCCCGTCTTACCGGCGACCCTCTTCTGCCCCCGCGTGCGAAATAAGGGATGAAAAACAAGACGAGGGCAATGGTGCTTTGGTCGCACTCAAGCATGCCGCCTTGCTTGCTTGCTTGGCCGCTTCATCGGGAATTCACCCTCTCGGCTACCTTTATTGCTTCACCCCACCACCCCCTTGAATCCGTGTAACCAAGAGATTCTCTCTTATGAGGCCTCTTTCGCTGCCTCGGCATTTATCCTTTCGGCGTGGAGATCCGGCGACGCCGCTGGAATATGTTGGCCGGGAGTTTCTAAAGGAAAGACTGCGAGGGGACTCGAGTATTCCCGGCTAGTCTTCGGTTCGAGAGGTGGTGGTGGTGGCGCTCTCTCCGCGGGCGATATTTCTCGACGGGCTGTTTCGCGAGGAGTGAATGCTCCTTAATTTCCTTTGAGCGGCTCCGCTTCAGAGTAAAATCGAGGGCCGCGCTCTCTCTATCCTGCGCGCGCGCTCTGCTTTTCTAGCTCGCCTTCCTCGCGAGGAAGACACTCCTCGTCGGGTTATATTTCTCCCGCCTCCCTCTCTCGCTCCTTGGAGCTTTCATCGACCTCCTCTTTCGCACTGTCGTGGCTTCGCCGGCTTATTCTGTAATTTCGTTTACAAATGAAAGGGCCGCGAGCTAGGACTTTGTACGGCGGCGCTCGGAAACGCGTCTGGAGGTTGCCGCGGTGGGAACACCGTCGAGAAAGCTCCTTCGCCTTGGAACCGTCTGTTCCTTGCGCCCCCGCGCGTCAAACGACCTTTCAACCAGTGCGCATTCCCGAATTATTCCCCATTGCCGATAGCGCGCTTTGTTACTTGGGAGAAAGGCGCTCGCAAAGTCAGAGGAATGAATGGTCTCTGTTTGGGGGTTTGAGGGGGTGGGTGTTGGTTAATCGAGGGATGTTCGATGGTTGTTTTTCTTGGGTGGGAGAGGCGATTGGGATGATTAATCGGAGCGGCGAGGTCCTGCGGTCGCCCGGAGGAGCCCGGAGGAGCCGGAGGAGCAGAGGCAATGGGAGAGGACGTGCGGGCCGCACGTTCGGCACCGGTATTTTAATTCGCCGGGAATGCTGGCCGACCGCCAAACGTCCGCAGAGATTTCTTAATACCCGCCGCAAATGCCTCGGCCCACTGCAACCCCCCGCCGTTGAATCGGGAATCGGCCCTCGCCCTCCGACACTCACTGACCGCGTTGACCTTTACTTCCCTCGACCAACACCCTCGGCATAATAATTCGCATTTTCATCTTTTTCCAAGAACCGCGCGCGTTTTTCCCAAGATCCTCGAAAAGCCTTGGATCCCAAACAAGACTTCCTCACGTCCTACGAAAACACAACCCTTCTTGTCTCCGTCGACTCTTGGCCTATTCGTCGCCGGTGCCATTCCCGCTGGCATTCCATCTCTCTCTACCTCACCCCAAACTAAAAGCCTCTCTCTCTTTCTCGCTCTCCTCCCACACGTACACACTCCCTCTGACTTTCCGGCGTCGTCGCCGGCTTTTGTCTCGCGGTACGCGCATTGATTTCTGGGGCCAACTTCGCCGCTTCGTTGCCGACGTCGTTAAATTATAATCGCGAAACACCCGGCCGAACTTGTAGACAAAGCGAGCTGGGAGCTAAGGACGAGCGCGGCGAGAGAGAGGGAGAGAGAGAGGGAGAGAGAGAGGGAGAGGATGAGCTCTCTGAGAGAAGAGGTCCAAAACGGAGAAGTCACGGCTGCTAGCTACGAATCCCGGCTCTCAAGTCACTCGACCTTCCTTCTACCCCTCCGACCTCCTCATAACGAACCTTTCGCCAAGTTCCGCGCTTGCAAAATCCCCCGCGAGACGTCATCCAGTGTTTCCTCAATCACAGAAGACCTCGTGCAGTTCTCTCCGACTCTTTTATCAGAACTTTTAGTATACTTGACATCTCTGGAGAATTAATAATTAAACTATAGAGTGTTTGCTCGATTCTAATGATTAAAGGACGCAGTTCACCCTTCCGCCGATTTCAGTATGCAATTAAGCCCCTGCTTCTTCCATCGGTTGGCCGTCGCGCCAAGACGCCTTAAATAAATGAAACTTGCCGCCCGGCCCGCAAGAACAGGCGGCACCGGCATATAAATTCTCTCGCTTCGTAATTTCCAACTCAAACAAGAGGCCCGGCTCTCTGCTACACCGTTTGCCTTTCCCCCTCGAAGGAGCAGCATTTTCTCCCGGTGGATCCTTCGCCCGACACCGGCAGAATCAGCGAAAGACGCCGGGAAAGCTCTCCTCGCGGAGAAGCATCGCCAAAGCGAGGAAAGCGAGCAAAGTAGCGCTAATAATTATTGAGAGGCTTTCCTTGGAAGAAGACGAGGACGACGTGTGGCGATTGGCCGAGTAGCTCGTGGTGCTTCGGATGACGAGTGGGTTGGCTGGTGAAAGGGCAGGAAAGGGTTGAAGATCGTAAAATTCGAGGGGGCCCCTCGAAATCCAACGAAGCAAGCCGAGATTCACGAGTAGCGCGCCGCGTGCTCTTTCCACAATGGCATAAATTCGAGCCCTCGAGCTCGAGGTGGAGGAGGAGGTGGAGGAGGAGGTGGAGGTGGAGGCCTGTGCGGAGAGGAGCCCTTCCTCCTTTTCTCCGGGCGCTCCTTGCAGTAATTCGGCGCCAGCCCCGCCTAATCTCGTCCTAAAATCTAATTCCGCCAACAATTTCTAAGCCGGTCCATTAAAATTCTAAGCACAGTGCCACTGGAGCCGCGACGGGGAGGAAGGAAGCGAGTATACGGAGTGGTAGGCGGCGTAGGACTGTGTATATGTCTGTGTGTTGCTCGCCGGGCTGGTTAAAGGGGTGGTAGTTGAGAGGGTAGGTTGGTGTGTGTTGGGTGTCGGGCTGGCTGAAACAATAAGAACGCTGCGGAGGCAGAAGCCCCAACCCCCGCGGCAAGCCCCCGCCATCCCGTAAGAACGCCGTAAAAGCTCTCCTCCGCGCGCTTTCATTGGCTGAGCCGGCGCCCAACGAGCGAGATATCGCGCGCAAATAGCGACGACGAAACGACGGCCCGACGAGAGAAAGTCGGCGCAAGCGAGCACCTCCGACCACCCCACACTCCAGACCAAACTAGCGCTGCTGCTGCTCCGCGCCACCACCACCACCACCAGGAGGAGGAGGAGGAGGTGGGTGGAGGCGGTGGAAAGAGGGAGTCCCGCTGAAAGAGGAAGCTCGAGGAGAGTGCGGAGAAAGACGGCATATAAGCATTCACGGTGCGGCCGCACTAAAGGACGCTTTCCATTGAGCCGTCTTATTGTGTGCTAGCCGCTAGCCGCTCTTCTCTCCCTCGAAAGCTCAACTTTCCGCCAGGAATCAGTAGAATCAGGAGCGTCAGACGCTGCCGCGCCCTGTCCGGCGTCAACAGTCCCCGACCACTTGCCACTTCTTTTCACCCGACTTTCTTCTTCTTTCGTTCTCCGACTGAATGGCATTGGCCCGAGAGAATACGCAGACGTCGATCCTAGATTCCTTGGGAGTGGCGGACTCGTGGTCGGTCCAAGGGCGGCGGAGTTGTTTGGAGGGCAAGGGATGAGTCCCTTCTGTCGCGAGACAAACCGATGCCGAGGCGACTCGTCTTAGGGGCTGGGGGTGAGAGGCCGGCAAGGTGACTCGACTCGACTCGACTCGACTCGCAGCCAGCTAGATTGGGAGGCAGGGAGAGCGAGCTCCTTTGCGAAGCTACAGGGCAAATGCAGGTTTCAGGTTGCTTCGCGTGCACAATTACCGGGCACAGGATGGGCGCGCGCGCGCGCGGGCGCGGGCGGGAATGAAATTTCGTCTTGTGTAGCGGGAGCAAGCAAAGTGTGCAGACCCTCTCCGCTCGCGCGCGCGCCCGCGCGCGGCCTGGGGAATTGAGTTTCGCCAGGAGGAGAGCGGGAGATGCCTGCCGAGGAGACGACGCCGAGAGAGAGGGAGCGAAGGAGGGAGAGAAAGGAGAGGAGGACTAGGCGAGGTGAACAGCACGCGGGCCCCGAGGAAAGCGAGGCCTCTGGCTGGCTGGATGGGCTGGTGTAACACTGTTATTGCCAATAATGGCATGACTATGCGCGCCCGTATATGTCTCGCCGCTTGATCGGGAAATTGATTTATCAAAAGAAACGCCCGCGCTCCGCATGGCCGAGCGAGCCGGCGCCCTCTCTCTCTCTCTTCCGATAAAATCGATTACCCTCGGCCTCGATCCCCTGCACCAGCTCTCTCTGCCTTTGAGAGAGCCGCGAGGCCTTGCGATGCCTTTTCACTTTTCGCTCGTTCCCCTAAAGTGCACGACCCTTTTTTGCACGCGCTCTTTGCCTCTTTCGATCTAACCTTTTACACCACCGCCACCCCTAGAAGTATTGGCCAAATATTGGCCTCGTTGGAAATTCGCAGAGCGGAGAGTCTCGTGTCTCGTGGAGGTCGTCGCGTTTGGGGGTGAGGGGGCGAGTAGCTTTTTAGTCGAAGAGGCACTCGTTCGCCCGGGCGTTCGACGCGCGCCTAATCCACCGCTCCAAGTAAATCGAATGAAGTCCCGAATTAAATACAACCCTCTCTGTATTCCGAGCATAGCACCGGTGAAAGAGAGGGGGTGGGAAAGGGGGAAGGGTGGTGGTATTGCAAGAAGGGAAGAACGGCTGGGATAGTTGCGATAGAGGAAGAGTAAGAGCTGTGACTCCGGTGCGCCGGAGACGAAGTACGCGCTGGGGTGAGAGCAAGTGAGCCGAGGCAAGGCATGGTTCCTTGTATTTAATTACCAACTCTAAGTCTCCGGCCGGGAATGAGGGAGCTTCCACCCGGGCACACCTCTTCTTCACCACCTTCCACAAAACCCCCATCACCCCCTCAACCCAACGAGCAACCCTCGACCTCGCAACTTTTCCCCAAAAATCTCCCTCTCCACAGAGACTCCACCACTTTTCTTTGAGGAGCCTCGCTTAATCAGCGCGGCCCACTCGCAGCTGCGCCTCCACATAATTCATCCGTCGCAATCTTTTCTCCCGCGCGCTATGGCGCTATGGCGCGAGTGTGTGTTGGAGGGAAATTTGGGGCGGGCGGATGCAATTTCGGGCCATAAATGAAGCAGGAGTAAGTCGCTTAAATCTCTTAGCCCTTGCTAAATCTTGTGCGAAAGGATTATTCGGGGAGAGCGCGATCACCGTAAATCTCAAACAGCGCGCGCGTGCTTGCCTCGCCACAGATTCTCTCTCGCTCGCTTTCTCTGCCGAGTAAACTTCTAATTGTCCCGGTTGCTCGGCTGGGGGTGACGGGGTCCCGATTTAGCCGGCTAATTTTTCATAATGAGCCTAGCATTAATCATTTCTCGCGCGAGTTGGCCGAGTGGGAGACAAGTGGCCGCGTCAGAATTAGGCAGGTCGTCGAGTCACATCAAAGACCTCCCTTTCCCTCTCTCTTTCCCTCTGTGTGTCGTGAGGTTGGGAAAGAAGGCTTCCCGGTGCTTTTCATCGGCGAAATCCCAGCGGAGGTGGTATTTGCCGGGGCGAGGGATCCCCTTGGCTCGCTGTCCACGAGATCGGGGCGAAAAGAGAGCTCTGCGAGAGCGGGTAAGCTGGTCCAACGGGCTCGGCGCACTCTGTTATGCCTTGGCCGGCTCTTGAACCCTCGGGGACGGAGCGGTGCGCCTGCTGTTTCTGGCCCGGCAAATATCGCCTTTCATATTCCTTCGAAGGAGCAGAAAATCGTTACGGTGCCTTTTGCGCGCGCGCTGCCTCCACGGGTGGAAAGCGGCGCTAACTCTCCTCGTTCCTTTTCGCCCTCGCGGCCAGCCCCATCGCTTTCGCTTCTTCCTCTCCTATCGCGAGCGAGCCAGACTCCGGCTCTGCGCCTCGCCTCGCCTGTAAGTAAGTAAAGTCTATCTCTCCCTCTCTAGTCGCCCCTGTCTTTTCCCATTTCGGGAGGGCCCTCTCCTTCTCCCAGCCTCCCAGCCGCCCGCTCCTTCCCTCTCTATCTTGGAGCCGGAGAGCGGCGCGATCCTTCTACTTCTCTCTTTCCGCCGCGCGCCACCCCACCTTTCCTCGGCTCTTACCCGCCCCCGATGCTGTTCACCCTCCGCGCCAGCCACCCTCCTCTTTCCAGCCGCCCGCTCGTCGTCTCCCTCGCAAGCCCTCGCAAAAGCCCCCCACCGGCTTCCAGAACCACCGGAGCCCGCTATTAACCCGCTCCTTTCCCTTCTGCTCCTCGCTCGGGACCCTGCCGTTCCTTCCATCGCCAGGCCACCCCGCAACCCCCACTCACCCCACGGCGTAACTTAAGCGCGCACAAAGATGGCGGAAAACTAAACAACTAAGCGGGGACGAGGAATTCATTCCCAGGGATTCGCCTTCCCGCTCTGACGACCCGTCGCGACGCGACGTCTTCGACGCGACAAAGCTCCTAGTCAAACCCCCCACCCCCTGAGACAAGTGTCTTTTCTAGGGGGGAAAGGGAGGATTCGAGTGGCGATGCGATAAGAAGCAGGGCGAAGGAAAAAAAGAGCCTATCGAAGGGCTGCGAAGGAGGATGTCGGAACGGAAGGGTTTTACGAGGGAGAAAGAAGGGTTGGAGAGCGCGGGGGTCGGAAGGTCCCTCGGCCGCTCGAAGAAGGACGCGCGGAGCCCGGCTGAATAAATGATGTTCAATCTTCATACGAGAAAAGCGTCGGGCGAGGCTGCGTCGCGTTCCTAGGCAAAGTAGGAGGGAACGAGGGGGTGGGTGGGAGCCGCGTGTACCCCCTCGGGTATAGACGGCTAGGAAGAGCGGCGCGCGCGAGAGAGCACTGGAGAAAGAGGGCAAGAAAGAGGGAGAGGCAATGAGGGAGAGCGCGGACGGGAGGAGAGCGAGGCGGAATAGACTGGCAAGGCGGAGCGGCGAGGTTAGAGGGGCCCAGGAAATTTCTAGAAACTTCAGGTTTAGCAATTAACGTCAGAAATTAACGACGCCCGCCTGCCTCCGAGCGCAAAGCGCCGGAGAAATTAGTCTCGGAAATTCTCGTAAAATTTCCCGCTCGCGCTCTCACTCGCGGCCGCCATCCACCCTGCTTTTCCCGCCCCTTGCAACCCCCCCGAGCAACTCCGCTCCTTGCACCTCCTGCACCGCCACCCACGCCGCGCGCTCGCCAAGGTAACATGGCGTTAGCAGTGGAGGCGAGCGGTAACTTTCCGCAAATTTTCATTAAGTCCTGACAGTAATGACGTCATCAGTCAGTCGGGCCCCGGCCTCATTTCGAATCGTTCGCATTCGACTCTACTCTGCGCTGCCTACTCCTCACTTTTCCCAATTCTCCCCAGCGGCCTTGGCTCGCGCCCTTGGAGAACACCTCCAAGGAGAGTGGCGCGCGTTATCTCGCGAGGCGATTTAATTAATGGAAGAGCATAACAAGATGACCAAGTTTGGGCCGATCGCGAGATCGACGCCCCCAAGATTTCGGGGACCTTATCAATGCTCCCGGGTAATCCTTGGTAGACAAGAGAGTCTCTCGCACAGTGGCAAGGTAGAACCAATGGCACAAAGACGGTAAGGGGGGAGGAGAGTAAGGTCGCCGGAAGCAGTCATTTCGATAGCGTATCTCCGCGGGAGCGCCGGGGGAAGAATGGGGGAGGGAAAGCAGAAACAGAAGCTCCTTTTCGGCGACGTGTCCCGGACTTATCGAGCTCAGCCCGGCCGAACGACATATCCGTTTTCCCAAGTAATCTCGCGGCGCTTCGGGCGATTCTCAAACAATTCTATACATCTCGAGTGTCGGAAGTGGCTCGAGTTCAAGGAAGCAGAGAACGAGGAAGAGAGGGAGGGGGGGGGGGGGAGAGGGAGCGGAGTCTCCGGGCAAGGAGAGAAGGGGGATGGGTAGAAGGAGAGCGAGAAATAATAGACGCAGTGGGAGGGGGTGGGTGGCGGAGAGCGAGAGGACAGTAGGGAAGAAGATGCGAGCGAGGGAATAAGAGCCGGGCGAAGGAAGAGTTGCCGGTAGCTGGAGCTCGAGCTCGAGAAGGAGCGAGTATAGAAGGCGAACCTAGGTGAAACAGACAATACACCTTCGCGGTGGGTGGCTTATCTAAGAGTCCATGGCGTAGCCCCCGGGGTGCAGTAATAACCGGGAGGGCGGGCTGATACCGGGCTAAGAAATGATAACGGCACTCGCAAGCCAGCCACCATTTTCGAGTTATATTGCCTCGAAAGCCAGAAGCGAAGCTGAGAGCAGCCGCGAGTGAGGCGGGAGCGAGAGCGAGCCGCAGAGGACAGAAACCCCTCAGCTATACCAACCACCTCCCCCCCTACCACCACCCACCTCCTCCACCTCCTCCACCTCGAGGCATCTCAGCCTCTTTCTCAGGGAGGCTTCTCGCCCGCTTCTTCCTCCAGGCAGCCACCGGCGCGCACCACCTTTGCCTCTCGCCCACCTTTCCAGCACCTATTGCATCCCTATGGCTTGCTTCTCTCTATGGCCTTTACTAGTCGTCCCTCGAATCGGCCGCTATCTCGGGCCCACCTATACTCCGCGCGCTACGATATACGCTGCCCCCCTCTCCAACCCCCCAACCCCCGACACGGTTATACCGCCGGCAGGACCAGCCACCTATTCCACTGCCTAGAGAAGCGTTTCGCCTCGCCGAGTAAGGCGAGCGTCGTTTCCATTCAGCCCCGGGGAATAGCCAGAGACACATCGGCCCCGATGCGCCCACGATATTATTCGATTCCTCCCCGCGCGACCCATGCATTTTCAGATACCAATGCAACCACCCCCCGCTCATCGTAGGAGTATCGGAACGACCCTCCTGGGAGTGGACGAGGGTTGTATTCTTCGACGCTGGAAATTAGCGTTTTGAGAGGCGGGTAGTCGGGAAAGAGAGATGGAGGTGGTCGGGGGAGGAGATGGGTGAGCGAGGGAACTCAACCGGACAAAGCCGCAACGTGACCAATCTCGTGTCTGTGTGGAAGTGCGGTTTCAACGAATGTTTTGCATTTTACTCGGCCGCGGCGGGCTAATTTATGTGGGAGAGCGCCGCCGCCCTCGTTTCACACCCTCTTACCCTGCTCGCCGAGCGTTTTATTTTCGGTCAAGCGCCGGGAGTCGAGTCGAGTCGCTCGCACTCAGTGGATGGGCCTTGAGAGGTTTAACGATCCGATACCTACAGCGATAACATTCTCTTAGTTCGGGATCCTTGATCCTTTCGTGAGTGCGATGTAATGGGGGCCGATTGACCACTCATTCTCTCTGGAATATTAGTTTTGGGGGTTAAACTGTCGAGAAATCGTGGATTGGCTGGAATCGGGAGACCTTCGAAAAATCGAAAAAATGAGAAAATTTGCAATTTTTCGAAGGTTTGGGAAATCGATCGACTGCTTGATATTTCTTTAGTTGAAGCCTAGAAACTAAGATTCCACACATAATTAGGTAGCTAGAGGCCGAAACTGTGCCAAACGGATGAGATTTCGACGATTTGGGTCCAAAAATCGGCGAAATGTCACTCGTACGACGCAATTACGGACTCTGATCCACTAATTCTGTGTTATTTCTTAGTTTTAGGGATAAAACTATGGAAAAATGGCGAAATCGGGCGAGTTGAAAAAATGTCGAAAAATCGAAAAAATGAGAAGGGGTACCCATGCAAAAATTTCCCATTTTTCGAAGTTCGCCCAAATGTCTCAAATTCTTCATAATTCGACGGTTTGAGCAGAATAAATGGTGAGGAAGGTGAAAATGAGTATTGAGAGGGAAGCATAGTGAACTAAAGTGGACGTTTACGAGGAAACAAGTGGTCGCGAAAAAAGCGAAGGGCGGGCGAGGGTGAAAACATTTTGCAGGAGGGCTCTCAGGAGGGAAATAATTAAAAAGCGTGTTGGCTGTAATTCGTCCGGTGGCGAGGTCCGCGAGGAGGATTTAAAATTAATATGAGATTCAGTGGGCGCGCGCGTGGAGAGCGGGCGTGAGCGAATGAGAAAGAGCGCGGAAAGAGAGGGGGGATGTGTGTGGGAGTGAGGGTATATTTAGCACAAAAAGCCTCTAATTTCCAACGAGGGTGTAAAAACGGGGTTGGCAGCCGGCTCGGTGTACGCGAGCCGCTTGTTGGGTCTATAAAACGCCGCTTAGCTTTTTTACCTCCTACCTCTCGGGAGTCCCGAAGGGGTGGTTTTAACCCCGTTAAGCTGTTTCCCGTCTTTTCCTGCGCTCCTTTTTTTCCTCCTCTCCCGCGGCCGCTAAATTGAGCGCGGACCCTCTTCTCCCATTCCCCCGTTTCTCCCGCACCCTTGACTTCCCTCTGCGGCCAGTTACCGGCCACTCTCCTTTTCTCCTTTTTCCCTCTCTCCTTCCCTTCTCATCGTACTTCGCCGGCGGTCAGCGGATTTTTCTCTATTTTTACACCGAGCATTTAGCACGCGACCAACCCGACCCAGATTCCCTTCTCTCCCCGTCCCTTCGCCGCCGTGATTGCGGCTTCCCCACCTTTCATTGCTGCCGCGCGCGCCCTTTCACCGAGGATCGCGCGTCTGACTACCACCGACCGATACTACTCAGCCGCCGCCGCCGCCGCCGCTTCGCGTTGCGATTCCCAGAAAATCGCATATCCCAGAGAAGTTTCTTTCGATTTTCATTGGCGGCCTGGCCAGCGCAAGTAGGAGATTAATAGTGGAACAAATTAGCCGAAAGTTGGGGGGGGGGGGGGGGGCGCACCCGCGGCACTAATCCCGTGCATTAAAAGTTAACGTCGACGCTGGCGCGGCCCTGTGTGTCCTGGCGGCATTAGATTTCTGAGTTTCCCCGGGCCGAGTTAGGCCAACACCAGATCTGCGTTTCAACTGGGAAACTACGTTAGGGACAGATTCGAACCGATTCCCCTTCGCTCCTCGCGTCCTCGGCGTGTGTGCGCGCCTCCACAGCTGGACACGTCCCTCCTCGGCCAAGGAGGGAGGCAAACACATCGGGAGAGAGAGAAAGAGAGAGAGTGGACACTGGACACCGAACGCCACTCGAGGAAACCGGTCCAAGCCCTTCCCGACTATTTTTCCCGTCCAGTTAAACCAGTTAGTTAAGCTCGTTTCGCAGCCGTGGGGACCCGAAAAACTTTCTTCGTCGCCGCCGCCACCCCTTAAGACTCCGTAATACTGTTAAACTAATCTCGCCAGCTGGAAATTGTGAGATCGCTGGCTCACGCTCTCGGCCCCCGATATTAATTCTCCGCGTTATCTAAACTGGAGCGAGCGCGGGCGGGCGGGCGGCCGCCATTGTAAGCGAATATCCCGAGTCGCTGGGACTCCCGGTAAGAAACTACCCCCGAGCATTAATCAAGCGTCATCTTTGCCGGAAACCGACGGCTCGCCTATCGCCTCCCCTCCTCGCTTTTTAGTCTTAAGTTTACCAGGACCTAACGCCACCGTCCCCCACCCCCTTCCACGATAATCCACACCCTCGAGGAATTCGTAAAACCGTCCGGGAAAATCCAGCCCCCATGAATTATCACTGGACCGAAGTCATACGTCAAGTTCGGGGTGAAAAACGACCCTGCGGCTAACACCCTTCGAGCCACACTCTGTTTCTTCCTGGCGAGGGGTTGATTATAGACTATCGAGGCTAAATCTAGGAGGAATCGAAGTGTGAGGGTGGGGGTGGTGGTGAGGTGTTCAATAAAAGATGTTCGCTGGTGCAAGTAGAGGAAACTAACTCTGGCTCGGCAAACAAGAGGAAGTGAGGGTAGTTTGAATAATGACTCGTCTAGCTGAAGAGGGAGGGGGTTGCTTGTTACCAGGAGGGTGGCCGCGCCATCTTGGCCGAGCTACTTATAATTATTGATGTAGCTGGGAACTTTCTATAAACTCTAAACCCTCTCGTCTTCCAGGTTCGCCGGCTGTTGGAATGGCAGTGCAACCGATCCGAGTCCCAGGGGGGTTGCGAGATGACTGGAAGCCGATTAGACCAAGAGAGAGAGGACAGTGACGGCATTGGATCGGTTGGGATGATCGGCATATCAAGGGATCGCCGGTGACGGTGACGAAGAGGACAGCTAGGACTCGAAGGAAACCTTCCTCGAAGGATCTTGGTGTCTAGCTGGTAAAATCAGCAGCCCGGAGGCCCGGCCATCCCCCCACCCCCTCTCTCTGGTCCTCTCGCCTCTCATCCCCCCGGCTTTCGTCTTTCGCCTGGCGGGCGGGCGGCGTGTTTCAGCCCTCCAACCAGGCGGCAGGAGGAAATTGTTGGAGTTTTCAAAGTCTGACGTGCAGGATATTATGAACGAGGGTATGGCGTCGTCGAGGAGGTATAGAAGGTGGCGGAGTAGTAACTGGGGCTGGCTGGAGCGGGGGCCGCGAGAGGGTGAAAGAGGACTCGAGGGGCGGCGGCAGGGGGTTGTTGGAGGGTGCACGAGGGCTTCAGAGGGGGGTGGTCGGGAGGATGGAGGGTGCTGCCGGTGGAGTGGCGGTACCCAGGCAAAACTACCCACCTCGGCTCACTCTTCTGCCTCCGGAACCACCCCCCGGCCCATTCGTCTAGCTTAAACTATATTCCGACCTAACCTCCGCCTAGCTACCTTCCTTCCACCCTGCCTTCCAGTTTCTACCTTCCATCTGACAGCGGGCTAATACTTGCTCCAACTACACCCGCCGATACTCGCCCTCTCTTTTCCACCCCCGCGCCAACAACAACCCTACCGACCACATGCTACCCACGACACACCTTTTAATTTAGAGGCCAGAATGTCCCACTTTTTATTAGGAAGCCCGTCTGTGTACCTATACTACTTTTGAGGGGCGGAGTAAGGAACTGGTGAAGGACGTGGGTAAACGGGAGCCGCGGCGGCTGTCACTGTCCGCAGCGGAATAAGCGAGGTGTCGGAATGAAGGCGCGCAATATACTCGGGGCACGTGCACGACTATATTGTAAAGGAAGGTGGTAGCTGAGTGCATAGAGGCCCACATACATCCACCGCGGAGTTAGAGAGAGTGTCTACAGGGGGTAGAAGTATAAGCTTTCCTCTCGCAAATGAGGTAATATATATACAAAAGCTAATACGACCGAAAGTTGCCAAGTTGGATGAGTCTCTCCTACGGCAAGCTGCACCTCTTCCGCCGCCGCCTACTTCCTCCTTCCTCCTCCTCTTTCAGGCTTCCTCTGCCGCCAAATACTTCAACACCCTCTTCCTCCAATTCCCAAATTATCCACCACCTCCTTTTTTATTCTATGACATTGTACGAGTGGAAGGAATTGCGGATGATTCCGGCGATAAAGCGTTTGGGGGCTCGCAGTGCTTTGCGAAGCCCGGCTAATCCTATCTTTTGAATCTGAACTCGCGGTCCCTGTTACGCGGCGGCTAACTTGGCCGCACGATCAAAGTGAATTAAATCGCGCTCGGCCGACGCGCGGCCCAGCCCGCAAAAGCTCCATTTGCCCGGCGCGAGCCGCTCCCGACAATTGGCCCGCGGAAAAATTCCGGCTTTACAACCCCGAGGAATCCGGCACCCCTTTCGCCCTCCCTCCATTCGGAGCCAATTGAAATTACCGGCGGCCAAACTCCGGCGACGCTCAACTGCTGGGAAAACCGAGCTCGAATTGCCGGGCGAGTCTATGTATCTCTGCAATCCGAAATCCCACCGAATGGCGGCAATAAAAGTGATGTGCTCCTATTTTACTGGTCGCGTTAACAGTCGCGTAAATCGGGCACATTTCGGATTTATTGCTGACATCGCCCACGCTGTCTGTAGAGAGAGGGGGAAGTGGAAAAAGATAGTTGAGAGAGAACGAGAAGGTTTATAGAGTAATTGGGAAAATGAGATTGTGGTGGGGGATTTTTCCCAATCAGACAGATTGGCCCGGGAGAATCGAGTTGGAGTTAAACAAACAGGAACAATCGCTGCGTAAGTGCGCCGAAATCGCGGCCTCGTCTCGGCCTCCTCTCGGCGCCCAACGAAATGGAGAGACGTGGGATATAATCCAGCCTGTTTGAGGAGAACTGGCACCGACTGCAAGTTAGAACAAACTCCCAGTGTACTTTGGGAAACGTCATACCTGCCAGCCAATCTACTCGCATACCCCACCCACTTATCCACCCTCTCAACCCTTCTTTCCACATTCCCTTAAGATTCCGCCCTTCAAACACCCTCCAACCCACTCAATACTCTGCTCAATTTCAGATGTACGACACCACAAATAAAGCATTAATAACAGAAAATGTGTGAGTTAATTTTTCCTCCCTCAACCCTCCCTCAGTCGTCATCCTCGGGAAGCGTCGATAGCGAAGTTAGTAATCGGCGATCAATCCCTGCCAGGCTTGCTTATCCGTCCCCCGAGCACTGGAATAAGCCAATATCCGCCGATAGTAAATAGAAATAGAGTTAGCGCGATTAGTCTCAATTTAACTCACCGCCTATCGAAATAACCAACCGGCAGCCCCGAACCTCAGCAATAAACTGGAAGAATAGAAATGAGGTTGGATCTATAAGAAGACGATTAGCGCGTGACGCGACAGGTGAAGGGTGGAAAGGTTCGAGGAAGAAGAAGTGTGATTTTTTGAGGGTGGGTAAATGACAGAAATGAAGAAGGTAAAGCCGAGGAAGCCGGTGGCTGATGAATATTCATTTCTTGCCGGTTTCTTACAGGAGGTCGGCAGAGGGGGTGGGTTGAGGACGCGGAGCAGCCAGGGTTGTACTTTTAAGCGTGAGAGTGGGGGTTCTGGATCAATGCCGAGGCCACGCCTCCTTCGTCTTACATCCTGCACCCCCTTCTCACCCCCAGCGGCTTCCTTTCCTTTTGCTTTTACACCCTCTTCCCTCGAATGCTACTCGCTCCGCTAAACCAACACCTAAACAACGTCGGAGGAAAATGTCCTTAAAAATCCAGAGCACTAGATGGCCCTTAATCAATCGTTGGGGAAATGGTCCCTTGGAAAAATCTTGATGGAATTTTGATTAATTCAACTTATCACTGGATGTAATGTCAGCTTTGAAGTTTGAACAGTGAAGATGTCGGTTAAAATAGAATTTCTCATTTCCCCTTTCACCGTAGAGAAACTGATCTCCCGCCACTCGACGCATCTTTGCACTAGCAGGAATATCTCAGTGCGACGTGGCTGTTTCTCATCTAGTGGGTTGAGCTCGATCTCAGAGTTGCTCGCGTCTTCGCTCATCCGGCGTCCGCGACTTTGTCGCTCCGAACTCCCAGATGTACTCGTTGCACCGAGCCTCCGCCTTCCTCCCTCTCGCTCTCGGCGCGTTCTTCGCCGAAAGCTCCGACTCCTCGCTCGGCGTCAACTTCTCATACTTGGCCCCGGCGACGAGTGGCTCGACTACTCGGCTCTGAGGTGCGCCGGGGCGAAAGGCCCTCGGGCGATTCTTTCCTTCGTGAGCCAACATGCGTGCGCGCCGGCAGACGTCTAATCAAAACTGGCTAACCGCCCGCGAGAGTTAGACTGCCAACTCCGCCGGGGTTCCCCGGGACAATCAACCGAGTCTTCTCGAGTGGAGAATGCTGGGGGAAAAATCGGAAGGCTGGGGTGTAAGTTGCGGCGCCGTCGGCGTCGGAGGAGAACTGCGAGTGTGTGGCGTAGAGTAGAGGATCGATCGATCGGAGAGGGTTGATTGATAATCGAATGTCGGTCAATCGGTCGAGATGCGTGGCGTGGACGCTTGGCACCCTAGGTGCCAAAGCCGTCTCCGATGGAAAATCAATAGGGCCGAGGAAGAAGGGGCAAGGACCTGCGGCCACCACTCGAGGGTTGAAACACCTCTCAAATCATTGTCCGCGGATATGGGACATTAATGTCCAGCTCGAATCACTGGCCGGCCCAGTGCGCCTGATGCACGGCACTTTAAACTGACGATGACATTCCAGTCAAATCCGATCACTCCCTTACGGAGAATAAACCGGCGCGTTGATGGCTTCGGTTCCATGCAACTTGATGACTCATTCATGACCTGATAAACCTGTTTTAACAGATTTCCACTCAAATTTCGTAAAACCTGATTGCCATCTATTTGAAAGAGGCGAAAGTCGCCGGGACTTTCCTTCCCGACGAGTTCATCGTGGGAAAAGGAAGTGGATTGAGACGCAGAGAGGTGGAAAATTCCCTTGAGTCATGGAGGAGATAAAAAGCGAAGGGAAAGGGTCCGAGTGAAGGGACAGGGCGAGCTTGTTCTACTGTCCCATCTGCCACCGAGTGGCAGCACTACCCATAGTTAGCCGGGTTTTGAACCAACCACCCCTATCCTGCTTTCTTCCAAGCCTCTTCCCACCAACTCTACTTACCCAACGAGCAAACTGCACTCCGTCGATAATTCCCAGTGATCTTCAACCCCCTTGATGACAGAATCATCCCAATAATTAATTCCTCAATCAACTCCCCCCGATATCTCCTAATCACATTACAAATCCACATTTAATATTCATAACCCTTTAAAAAAATAAACGAAGACTCGAAAGATGGACATATCCCAGAGCACCCGACACCCTGTCATTTAATCTTGGCTTCCTTAATGAAATTTCTCCCCCGAGGCACAAGAACACTCGAACACCTGCGAGAGTGTCCGCGTCGACTTTCGATCGGCCCCGCCTACCGGGGGCATTGTGCAATTTATCAGTCCAATTTCCACGATGGGACAGAACCTGCTGGGGAAATTGAAAAAGTTTCCGAGCCGCCGCGGAGAGAGCAGGGCCGCTCTTTCAATAATGCGACTCAATTTACCCAGCCGGAATAATAGTCTGGCTCTCTTTCATTTTTCTATCGGACAATATCGATTGCTCAGTCGCTTTTCCTCAGAAACGTACAGGGTGATGCGGTTGGCGTTGATTCGCTAATGATGGGCATATGCAATTTGAATATATAAGAGTCTTACAGTGTCTTTCACGCGCTGAGATTTATGTATAATATCGAATTGTACCAATAATTGAAATCATTGGAACTCGAGTGTGAAGGGGATGATTAAAAGACGACTGACTCACCCTGTAGACACACAGGGTACTTGCCACGAAAGATTCCTTTGGCCGTGATTAATCCTCGGATTAGAGAGAAGATACTCGTCTACCAACGGGTAGGAGGATGATCAATAAGAAAAGGCTGCTCTAAGATGATCTCGGAGATGAAAGCCGGCGAGATGCAGAGGCAACTATAACGGTTGGTAGCCGCGGGCAGCCCTTGCCAACGTAATTAATATTTATCCCACCCCTGGCGGCGTTCGCTACCTCGCCGACTCGACCACCCCCTGCGCCATAAGACTGCCTCCTCCGTGCCCTCTTCCTCAGCCGCCCCCTCGCGAAATCCCAGCACGCTACTTCGACCATCTAATATCGCCACTGATTTCAACCGCTCGCCCTCTTCCACCCTCTTTGCGGGACTATTGTTCTTTAAATAATTTTCGTTGGGTTAGTAGATGTTGAAAAATGAGGGGGTGGTTGAGAGGAGGGGGGGGGGGTGTAATCGATGGAGGAAGTAGAGCCGGGGGTTATTAAAGGCTAGGCGAAGGCGGGCGACTAGGAAAGGCCGTCGAAAAGGACGGAGGAGTAGGAGAGGGAGCGAGAGGCGGGTGGAAAATCGAAGAAAGCAGCGGCGGGCTATGGCGCGGCTTGCGATGGAAGCGAGAGAAAAGGAGGACTCCGCGTGCGGCTGGCGGGGCAAGGAAAATCCGGGAAGAGGGAGAGAACGAAACGAGCCCTGTTTTCCCGGGTGTTCCTCGAGGGGCGGCGTCAAGACGCTTCGCGCAAGAAGCTCTCCACCAATCGCGGCGGCCCTCCACGATTTTGCGCCCCCGCAATTCGCTGCCGTCGCCTTTCTTACCCCCCCGGCCCCGGCGGCGGGGCTTGGGAAAAATAGTGGAAAAAACCGCGCGGCGAACCGCTGCCCTCCCATTGGCCGGCGCTCGCCGGCTTTTCTTCGCTTTTCCCGAACCTTTAAGGGGGCCAATGGCATCGTCCCGCCGCCCGAAGGAGAGCTTGAGAAATCGATAAGTCGCAATCGACCTTCCGCGCCCTTTGCCGCTCGAGCAGCCTTTGCCTCGGCGGAGCCTCGTCGCTTTTAAATTCAACCCTCAGAAACTCGAGATCCTCGCCGCTCGACTCATCACTTTCTTCCCGCGATCGCGCCAGCGATATTCCTCCGGGCGTCTCTCCTTTGTCTCGCGAGGGCCAATTTCGCCCCCGGAAGGGCGGGAGAGAGAGAGAGAGAGAGAGGTGGTAGGCTTCAATTTCCCTGAAGATTCCCGTGGGTTCTCGCGGAGGTAGGCATGTTTCCGCGAGACATGCCGAGCTCTCCGAGACAATTAGCAAAGACTAAGGGACCAGGGCGCGGCGGAGGAAGAACGGCGGCGAAAGGGGGGCGAAAGGGGGGCGAAAGGGGGGTGGTGCTGGCGCCGCAGCTGCAGAGGCTTCCTCGTTGCCGATCTTCCTCCATTTCCCGGTGCACCTCGGCATATCGTGGCGGCGCGCCTCTCTACCCAAATCCGCCTTATCCCTGGGAGCGAGCGGAGCCCAGCCAGAGAGCGAGAGAGAGAAAGAGAGGGAGAGAGACTCCTCCTCGCTTCTCCATTCCTCTATCGCGCGGCCGCGTTTCACGTGTCTCGTAACATTAATAATGCGAGAGAAGAGCGAACTGCGCCGTCCTCCCTTTCCTACCGCTAGCTCTTGCAGCAGATCCAAGACCCGGCGAACGCCCCCCATCCCCCCTTCTGGTAGAGCGTAGGTACCTGCAGACTTCAGGGCTGCTGGTGCCTCGCTTGCGAGGAACTTGGACTGGAAGTAAGTTCTCGAGAGCCTGGATGGAAATTGACGTTAATGTGCCCCGAAAGCAGCTACCACCCCCTCACCCTCTTCGCCCCTCTTTCTCTCTCTCTCACTCTGCAAGCATCGGAGGCCCCAACCCCTTAGCTGTCTCCTTGCACCGCTGGCACGATCGTCGCCGCTCGAAAGAAGCCAACCCCGGGCTAGAACGCCGAGGTAGTTAGCGAAGTAGTTGGCCAAATGGATTATGAGCGTGTCTTGGGAAGAATCGACGATCAGTCGGCTGTAAACCACCCTCCATCACCGCCAACTTCACTCGCGTCGCTCTGAGGGTAGAGGTCTACACGATCTCTACATGATGCGAGTAAAGTAGTTGCTACGAGCAGAATTGTAGTTCTTGCAAGCAAGAGACTCGCTGCAAGTGTAGAGCGAGTCTGTTGGCTTTTATCGTCCCTTTCACACTCGAGTTTCAATTATTTCCATTATTAGTACAATTGGAAATGATATTATTTCAATTATGGACATTATTTATTATAATTGGAAATTATATATTTCAGTGGGCGGAAAAGACTCGGTAAAGACTCATTTATATTAGAATTACTGAAAACCGTACAATTATTACATTTTTAGCGGGCTATATCCATCATTAGTGATAAAAAAGGCAAGTGACTCACCCCGTATTTTCCTCTCATCGTGTAGAGACAGCTTAGGTGTGTGTCCAGATGGGAGACGGTAATCAGCCGATGTCTTACTGGCTGGCAGAGGATCTTTTCGCTGATTGAGAAATGCGAGGATAATTGAACAGCGCTGGAGCTCGCGGGAATCCGACTTGGGCACTAGTTGCACTGTCGCGCGATACGTCCGAGTGTCCTTCCCTCTTAGAGCAACTATTCCCGGAGATGTTTGCCTCTGGTAAACAGCGTGTCCGTGCTATGAGCGGGCGGCAGCGCACGGAAACTTGGATCTCGGGGACACGAGGCTGCGCTTCGACGACCGCACTGCTAACTGAAAAATCCCATTTGCCAAGTTAAACAGGATTAATTTGCGGTAATTAGAGTTTCTTGTTACGAGCGGCGGCGGCCTCCAACTTGGCTAATGTGCGAATGGGATTTTCGGAGTGCAGCTCTACCGCGGCGACAACGACTGCGCTTCCACTGCGACGTCTCGCCGGCGAGATAATCGTCTTAGCCGGGTGCGAGATGTCGGCCGGGAAATGTAGCCGAAAAATCTGGTTAGCCCGTCGGAGGGTGGCGAGCGCGCCGTTCCCACGCCGGACGCGTTCGTTCGGACTCACCACATGCGAACCTATTCCACTGAGGAAGCGGGGCCGCTGCTCGATATCTCGATAAACTTGTTGCGATCGCTTTCCGCGACTGGAAAAGCGACTTTAACAGCGTGAGATTAGGGTGGCCAACAGGTTTCCCTCGGCGGAAGGTGTCCGGTCAAGTCGAAGGTCCTTCGATTCCAGTGAGACCTGCACAATAACTATAACAACTACGAGTTTACCCTCTCGACTGGAATACTTCTCGATAAACGAGTTCCGCGAGGCCATGAGAAAGAAAGAGTGATTCCCTGCGCCCTTGAGCCGCCACCCTTCGTCCTTCAAGACCTACAACTATAAGGACCGGTTCGCCCCGAAACTCGGACATTCTTCCTTCTTCCCTCGAGTTCCCATAAAACTAAATCGTCTCCGAACTATCCATCGACTCTCCAAGCCATCGCGAGCGCGCGCTAATACCAGACGTGCCGGAAATGAAGGTGCGGCGAATCGAATTCAATTCCGAAAATAGACCGACAGATAAGTATCTTTCGAGCGAGGCAGGTGCAGTATTCGAGGGAGAGTAGAGATTCGCTGGAGGAGTAATTGGAGTAATTAATGGGAAGGAGGAGGCAGAACCTAACGAAATTTCCTTGTAGCGGACTTTGGATAGAGGAGAGACCCTAATATAGGATTTACGTTAGCCGAGCGCTCGCCGCCAGCCAAGTACATAGCGATAAATATATAGCCGAGGTATAGTAATGAAAGTTTCACTCGGAACATCCAAGGCTCCTGGGATCTAACATTATGATCCTCCTCCATCGCCTCCTCCATCGCCTCCTCCGGCTGCTGCCTCGGCGAGCGCACCGACCCCCTTCACCCCCCGCCACCCTCTTAGACGAGGCAGCCTGGCGGGCTTAAAAGCCTCATCCGGAGAAGTGTTGTCCGCGGAAAGCAGTTGGAAAAGGCCGCGAAAGCGGTTAAATCGAGTCCTCCAAGAGGCGAGCGCTCGACAGTCCATCGGGATGACCAGCGTCCAGCGCTGGAGGCTCGAAAACCGGCTCGAAACTCTACCCCCGGGGAGAAGAGGGCGAGGGACTCTGATTTTTCCCGAGTCATCAGGAGAGCCGGCAGCGTCTCCTTTCCCGGTATGCTAATAAAACGGATCTTATGTGGTGAAGACGCCATTTTGAATAATGTCGACCAATCGGAGAGCCGGCAGAGGCGTCTTGGGAGGGTGGCAGGGTGGCAGGGTGTCGGCGAAGGGGTTGACGCGTGCACCGCTCTCCCGCTCTGCCTCTTCCAACAGAAACTACCCTTATATTATAGTGTACCGTGGAGCCGAGGCTGCACCCTGCTCCCTTCTAGCCCGTGCACCACCCTTTATCCTGGCGATGCTTCTTCCTCACGGGCTAACGAAACCGGCCACCTATTCCCACCCTTCCAACTACTCCAATTACTCGGCCGCATTCAATTATAACTCTCTTCGATTAATAAGCTCCCTCGCATCCACCCAACAACCCAAGAACGCAAACGCCACCCTTGGCCTCGGAGAAAACCTAAGGAAAAGAGTGGCGAAGGGAAGGTCTCGTGGAGGGAATCGATATAGTCGCGGGGATGAAATTGCGCAAGGTACGCGCGAGCTTTCCTTAATTGTCAAAGTTCCAGGGTCTCCGGTGTCTGAAAGGCGGAAAGGGTGGAGGCGTAATTAAATGCAAATCGAATCGAGCGACGACAGGGCGCGCGGCGAGGAAGGCGGCGAGGAAGGCAGCCGGGGAGCCAGGCAGCCATATTCGCGAGATCCTCGAAAGGAAGCGGGTGTTCTCCCAAGACGGTGGGTGGTTTTAGTAACGAGTCGGCGGAGAGGCGCAGCTATGGTATAGGAGATTGCGAGGAGTATGGGAGAGAAGGAAGGCAGAGATAGAGCTCGAAAGAGGAGAGGAAGACAGTGTGGAGCGAGAGAGCTCGGCCCCTTTCTCCAACGGTATCTTAAGTCTTACAGGGTGCGCCCGGTACGCCTGACAAGCGACGTTAATGTATGTATGAGATCCGAGAGCACGTCTCCCCGTACCCTTTCCTCCCCCCCTACCGCCCACCCCCGACGACGTCGCGGGGCACCCAGCGCCTTAGCTCATCCGCGCCCCGAGCCCTGGAACCTGGGACCAAGTAGACTCCTGCTACCAACGACCTATCTCTCTGCGCGCATACAACGACGCCCTGCACCGCACCACCTCCCAACCGCCCCACCTGCAACGCCGCACGGGCTTCCTTTACATTTCTAAGCCAGGCTGCATAATGAAACGAGAAACACTCCAGACTAACCAGACCGAACCATCCACCCACCACCCACACGCCATCCTTGATTTTACTCCCGAGATGAATTCGCCCGAGTACCACGCGCGCCTCCACTAATCAGCGAACAGAGCATTCGATCAAGATGCGGGAGAGCGCGAGGGATTGTCTAGAGTGGAATAGTCAAGTTAGGAGAAATGGGGAAGGTGAGAAAAATTGAAAAAATTTGAAGGGGGTTGGTTGTAAATTGAGGAAATGTGGTTTGTATGATTGAATTAGGGGAGCTGGATCACTGATTCTCTGTGGAATATTAGTTTTGGGGCTGAAACTAACGAGAAATCGTAAATTGGCTGGAATGGGGAGACCTTCGAAAAATTGAAAAAATGAGAAGGGGTAGGTATGGAAATATTTTCGATTTTTCGACATTTTTCCAACTTGTCCGAATGCTTGATTTTTCTTTAGTTTGAGTCTAGAAACTAAGATTCTGCCGGAAATGAGTGGGCCAGAGGCCGTCAGTGAGTCGCACCAACGAGATTTCGATGATTTTGCTCCGAAAATCGGTGAAATCTCCTCCGTACTATCGATTTACGGCTTCTGGCCCACCAATTCCGTGCCAAATATTAGTTTTAGGTGTAAAACTATCGATCTAGCAAGAATTCGTCGAAATCGGGAGACCTTCGAAAAATCGAAAAAATAGGAAGGGGTAGGTATGGAAAAATTTTCAATTTTTCGAAGGTTTCCGAATTCGCCCAAATCCTCCATAATTCAACAGTTTGAGCCTAGAAACTAAAATTCTGCACAAAATTAATTGTCCAGAGGCCCTCAATGTTCCGCAGCGACCACATTTATCCGATTTTCTCCCCAAAATCATGTACACCTGTCTTTCCAACTCACTCCACTTCCAAAAACCCCCTATTCCACAGCCCCTCGACAAGCCGCGCACTCTTTCCCATCATGAAAAAAGAGTAAAGCCCTCCGAAGGTTAAAAGAATGCTCGTGTACCGCGCGTCGATGTCTCCGCGGCAGGCAGTGGGTGTGACTTTTCGCTTTTCCACGGACGAATCCCCGCTTTTTTCCTCGCTTCCTACCACCCATCCACCCTCCAAGGTATGTATAAGCGAGCGCGCGCGGCGCGCAGACGACGCGCGGCGTCCCGACGCCGCTGTCGCGAAAAAGAGGCCGATCCGCCGAGCACCGTTCGCCCGAGTCCCACCAGACTGTCCCTCTAATCGATCCCACCGAAAAATCAATAAAAATCCAATCAATATTTCCACGTTTCTTCAATCTGAAATTTGTCCATATTAAAAACAAGTTCATCTCAAATGAATTTGTGGGAATAAGGTGAGTGGCGAGATGTGTAATGCTAGTGGACGAGAAGAGAAGAGTATAGAGGAGGTTCTCGATGGCGTAGGGTGTCGAGGGGGCGGCAAGGGGTTGACGGGGTCGACGGTAGACTGTCGGAGGGAGATGGTGCCCCAAGGGTGTGTTCCGGAATCGGGGTAAGATGGAGGAAAATCGTTACTCACTAGTCGCAGGGAAGTCGAGGGTTGAGAGGGCAGAGCAGAGCGGGCGTAGGGGAGGAGAGAGTGGGAGAAAGAGGGAGATTCGAGCGAGCACACGAACACGCAGACACGCAAGTCCACGCAAACCGTAATACAGCGGCAGAGCCACGTACGACCCTCCGTCTAGGTTCGAGCAAGATGATCCCGGGAAAACGCCTAAAATACGTCGATATGGCCCGACCTCAGAAAACACCCCACCACAACTTCCAACCCTCCTCCAAACCAAACCCCTCCGGCAACACCGATAAACCTCTCAATCTTCAAAAAAGAGCCACCTAACCCACCGCCTTGATAAACCCACCTAAAATATTCAGAGTCTCTCGCGGTTCTTCCCGGTGGGCTTGTTTACTTCCGCCCGATTTAGAGGGCGCGCGAGCCTCGGAGCCATTCAATCAACAATCTCGCCCTTCGCTCGAGCGCCCCCGCGCCGATAAGCCGCATTAATTCAAACTCCGCGAGTCATCTTCGTACAGAGTAGAATCGACAATTCTACCAGCAAGTCTCACGCAATTCTAACACATAACTTTGGTTTATTCAATTTGGTTTATCAATTTATCAATTAGAAATATTCTCGCACAAAGCTCAATCTTAATTTCAATCTTGAATATCGCACAAAACCAACCCACCCTTCTCGTATGTCCCTCGGTTTTCAACTGCTCTTATCCTCGCTCTATCAAAAGTCGATCTCCGTTAATATCACGCTAATCAATAAATCATATACATATCTATCTGTCTATAGTAAAATATATCCAACTTCCTCTTCCAGAAGAGAGAGAGAAGAGCCCTTAGCTTCTAAAGCGCGAGGCTCCGCCATTTTCCCAAGTAAGCCCGGGCGACTAGAAGAGGACCGCGGAGGAATGAGGGAGCAGACTCGTGGGGGGGGTGCGGCTGGTAAGACTCGAAGCGACCGGGAGAGGTTTCTACCAAGCGAGGCCCAGGGAAAAGGGGGTCGACGGGGTGGGTGGAGGGTAGCGCGTTCCTTTGAGAATTTCGATGTAAGACACTCGACTAGTGCGCGCAGCGTGGCAGCTTCAATTTAGATAATTAATGATACGGAGCGCGCGCTGGCGGCCCTCGCTACAGTTAGCAGAGTAAGAGACCGAGAGGAAAACAGCCTCGTCCCGCCCCTCCGCGCCTTTCCAGCTAGCTTCCTACGCTCCGCTCGCCGAGTTCCCCGAGACGGCGTACTACACCATCTCAGTCTCCACCTCGCCACCCCCACAAGGCCTGGGTTCCTTCGACTATCGGGCCCGGCGAGCTATCGTTTGCAATCGCTGCGACCGCACTCGTGCTTCGTTTTATCTCTGCCGTTAGTGGCGGGATCCTAGCCGAGTCAGAGGACGAGAGGGGGAGGGAGACAGTCTGCCAGCCACCCTTTCGGTTTCCTATTTCGTGGCGTCGATGCTTGCGGTCCTCGCGACTCCCCCGACGCTTCGCAAACCCCCCGGCCCTTCCAGCCTGCCTACCTTTCCACGTGTCACGATTCCCAACTAAGAGCTCTCCCGCCTCGCCAGATACCTATCGCTAAATTGAATTACTCCCGCTGATGAGTATCGCGATCGCCGTAGAGAAATCGGAACGCAGTACCGAGATCGAGAGGAATAGATCTGCGGAAGAAGTCGAGGAGGCGGCGCTCGAGTGGACCGAGAGGCCACTGGCCAAACAAGGGACGCCCGGCCAAATTACAATTTGCAAACCGTTTAACGCTCGCTTAGCTCCATTCTCCTTGCGCAAAACTTGCACGCGCGCACGCCGAGTTTCCCGGAAGTCCCGCTAACGACTTAATTGTACACTTGTCGCCTTTGGGAACTTAAGTTTCTCCGAGGCAACGACAATGAGCATTGTCGCCCTTTGTCGGCGCGAAAGGACGGACGTCCGCTGTCGAGACATCAGAAACAAGCCTGGACCACGGAATCGTCCGATAGATTTGCCAACCAAAGAATTTTCCATCACCGTAAACATTAACACATAATCACAATAAACAATCGTTTAAAACCAGAGAAAATTCTACAAAAATCTTTAAATAATTCCACGATCTTACTGTTTAATATGATTCTGGACTCGGCAATTCTCGGGCGTCAATGCAGGACGATTGTTGATGAACTGATATCACGTGATTTCACAAACTATATTGAAACTATTTGCTGATGTTATACAGTGATGGTTCTCGGTTGACTGTCGAGTGACAAGTGAGTCTGATACGCGCGCAGCGAGTGGTGCGAGGCGTAAAAACGTAGGTAAGAAAAGGTCGCTTCCAGGTAGTTGGCCGACTTCCTTGAGTACTCTAGCGCTACAATGCGCCATGTGCTGTCGATGCCGAAATGCGGAAATGTTTGACTAGACGGAGCAGTTGCGAAAACGTTCAAACACTTGGAATGGCGAGTCAATTTGTTAATTTTGCGAAAAATTCTATTAATTAACGCGCGAGCCGTCGGAAAACACTCGAGATTAACGACTCGGAAAAGATTTAAGTTTAACACTCGAAATGTTAACAATGAAAGAATGAATTTAATAATACGCAACAATGTAGAGTAGGATGAATACTAGTTCGGCGACGGGAATATGTAGCGAGCGAGCGTAGACGGAGGACTAAAGGGCGAAGGACACGTCCGAAATCCGTGGGCCGTGTCCTCAAAGACGGGGTTACCGGTCAATCAAGATAGGTCCTGTTATAGTTATTCCTCGGAATCATCAGGACTAGTCGCTTGACCAGTGCGGGACCGGCCAGTCCGAGTGCTCGCGTAAGTAGCCGCCACTGACAACAGGTTAGCGCAACCAGTCCTGTGGGAATGGTCCGAGTTGGCCGACATTCACTCCACTCCAAGGAAAGCGAGTCTTGTCCTCCCGACACGTTACAATTCTCACGCGACTCACCCGATGACCAACAGGTTTTCCTGCCAAATCCCACCAGAAGACGCGCACAGTTCCCTCAAGTTTCCTCGCGAGGAAGCATCGCGGCTCTCGAGCGAGCGAGCGGGCTCTCGAGCTCCAGTGTCGAATTACAGAGTTAAGCAGATTCGCGGGAAACCGGGGATTTCCCGGGAGCGGCGGCTGACAGTAAAGCCGGGAAATCCGCGGGAAATGGAGAGGTGTTTCGTCGGGAAAGCAACGAGCCAGCGAGGCGAGGCCAGCTTCTTTTCCATTCGGGGATTATAGAGATATATAACTGCGGCAGCGAGTGTGCGGCGTGCGAGAGAGCGAGAGAGCGAGAGAGCGAGAGAGCGCGGGGGTGGGAAAGCGGTGGTGTGAAAACACGTTTCCACCGTGAAACAGTCGGACCCTCGTTTCGACGTTTTAATTGTTTCGTGTGCTCCGGCCGCTTTTGCCGCTCTTGCCGCTCCTGCCGCTTTTGCCCGCGCGTTAGGAAGCGGCCGAACTGGGGAGGAGGGTGGAGAGTGGAGGAGTCGGCGAATACGAGCGGCGCACGGTATAAATATACGGGACGTTTAAAAAGTGCTTAAACCTATAGCCGGCCACCTATCCCGGTCCGCTTGCGGTAACAAGGGTGCGACCCACTGAAAATTTAGCGTAAAAAGCCGCAGGTTAAGGGAGGAATTAAGCTCCGACACCGTCCTCCCCTCGCCGAATTAAAGGAGTGTCTTCCTCACCGACCTCTCGCCCTCCACATTTTCCCTTTTCCCTTTTCCCTTTTCCCTCGGCGATTTCTCCAAGACTAGAGAAAATCGATCGCTTCCTCACCAAAGTCCCAATCAAGTGGTGGATTGAAGGGAGAGCCAGTGAGCGATTGAGCGATGCTAACGAAGGCGAAGGCTGCTCGGAGTTGGCGACTATTCAAAATTCGACTGTCGAGCCGGGGCATTCATTTTGCGGCTTGGCCGCCTCGGCTTTCTCAGATATATGGAAATTTCCTTAGCCAGTCGGGGGCTATTCCGAGGGGAGGCCAAGTAATATAAATTCAAATCAGTCCCTGTTTTCTCACACAACAAACTTGGAGGAACTCCGCTGCTGGTTCTCCGACGGTAGTTACTGCCCTCCTTCCTGCCCTCCGTCGCCCTTCCCCCGACTAAGTACCATCGCGCGCCCTCCCGTGCCCCTCGCCCCCACTTCCACCCCCCTTAATGAAGATATGTGACGGAACCAACCATCCTACGAATCTCTGCCTTCCTCACCTCCAGCCAGCTTGCATTCTCCGCTCTCCAGGCTCCTTTCCCAAATAAATCTCTTAAAATATCTTCCACCCCCTCCGACCGCCGCCGCCGCCGCTGCCTTAAGCCCTTCGAGTGCCGAGGAAGATTACAAGGCTTGCGGGATGAAATTAATATATTCCGAGGCTCCGTGGCTCCGTCGAATCGGCGTACTTTCCGAAAGCCCCATCTTCCAAGCTGCTCCCCAATGGCGAGAGAGGAAGACGCGATTTCCATAATCTTGGGAGGCCATCGCGCAACCCTCCGCCCTCTTATAATATAATTAGACTCGGGGAACATAAAGCCTACCGCGGAATGGATCGCGAAATGGCCGGGGCGAGCTAATGCCCCCTTAATATTTAGGGATCTTGCGTGTCTACCGATCTCAAAGCCTCCGAGCCCCATCTCCACCACTTTCCTTCTCTTAAAATCCACTCGACCCTTCCTCCTCGAGATCAACTCATTTATCGAACGGCCGTTCCAGCTCCACGTGCCGCCGCTGCTTTCCCCGTTCCACGGAGATATGAGCCAAGTCTCTCGAGGGGGTGGTAGTGGCGGTGGCCGACGTCTGAAGAAAAGAAGAGGAACAAAGCCGGGGGAATTCAATCGTCCGATTTTCCAGTTGGCAGCTCAGTGACCGATCGCGCTCTCGGGCCGCTGCGGCTTCCGAACTATTCGTGGCACGCGAAAAGTCGAAATTCGCAGTTGGCAGGCCGTCTTTTGCGGGGGGAGGGGGCGCGGGGGGTGCGGGGGATTGTCAGTGGGTCTCTTTCTCGGCGAAGAGGAGGAAGGTCGGTTGGAGAGACGGAGGAGGCTGCCGGCGGAGTTGGAGTCTACTGGAGTCGAGTCGAAAGGAGCGGCGGCGTTGGTGGAGGCGTTGGGCGTCGGGGGTGAGTCGCGAGACGTAGGTTCGAGGGGGGCGAAGGGGGAGAGGAGGAAGATACTATATAGCGGGCGAGAAGGGGACTCCGAGGGGCGAGAGAGGACGAGCGAGAGAGTCTAAGGTAGATTATATTATTTCTCCGCCCCCGCCGGGGGCTCACCCGCCATTTTGTGAATGTTAAATCATTTATTGATCCAAGAAGGTGGCACTCACCCTCCTGCCAGCGAGCGAGCTCTACCCCCGACTAGAAACTCACGCCACCCTCGCGGCCCACCCTCCCAACCTACAACGTCTGAAAGGGGCCGATCCTTATTCCGCGCAGCGAATTTATATGCCCACCCTGTCTCGAAGCGAACCTACAACCTACAACTCTCCTCTACCTTAGTTTAAAGGCATCTCTCCACCTCCGCCTCCGCTCGAGAATCCGCACGGCGCGTGCATCTGCAATTTATGACCCCGCGAGACTTCCCACTCCCACACTATTCCAATTCAACTCCTCTCTCTCTCTCTTTGCCTATGTCTGTCATATCGCAAACTTCATTCTCTCCGGCGGCTTTCTCTCGCCCAAGTTCCAAGTCACAAGCGCCGGGAAAGAAACGCGGGAGCGGAGAATTGGGTCGCGCAGTCTCCCCCGGAAAAAGGGCCATTTTTCCACGCGCAGAATCGTAAAAATCCGCAGGGCGGAAGGGGTGGTTGTTCGCGGGGCGAAGGGCGGCGAAGGGCAGGGATGCTGGGGAGCGTAGAGGCTCGAAAAATAAGAGCGAGGGCTCAGTCGAACGCGGACAGCGGAAAAATTCTCCGGCGCCCTTCGCTCGAGCGCCGGTCGCCGGTCGCCGGGAATGTCGTTGGCCGATCGGCGAAAAAGACGGCAATTGGACGGGGCAAATGGAATCCGAAATCCCCGGGCGAGAGAGCTCGGCGAGAGAGCTTTATGGAGCGGCAGTGACGATGTGTGGACAAACGGTGACTGCGCTGGCCCTCGCATGAACCACGATTATGTGGTTCCCGGTGCCAGATGATTATGAGCGACGGGACAGGCAACGGGCGCGGGCACAATGCAATTTCGAGTGCAATTTCCACGAAATACCGGCGCGAGCCTCGAGCGAGAGGGGCGCGCGGGAGGGCGTTGGGAAAAAAGGCTGGAAGAAAGTGGGAAAGAGGCCGGGGCGCGCCACAAGTGCCCTAACTATCTCATCGCTGGAATTCGGAGCACGGTGATTATATGGACAGGACACGCGAAATCTCGGTGTGCTCGTCGAAATTTACGCCACCGACACGACTCTCTCCCTCTCGCTCTCATTCCTCTCCTCCTTCAACCCTCTCGCAACCATGTCCGAATTCGCATTCCAACACCAAGCCGGACGACCCCCGGCTTCGTGTTGGCCAGCCGCTCTCTCGCCCTCTCTCTCACCCTCTTTCCTCCTTCCGGCGCGTCCACCTCTCGCACCTCTCGCACCTCGGACTTTTAAACCGGACCAACTAGAGCAACGCCGTACGTCCCACGTCCCCGCACGCCTATCGCATGAAAAAAGCCTCGAGAAATCGGCCGGCAAAAGTGACCGCTAGCGCAGAATAAAGCGACGGGATCCGAATTGGCCGGGAAAGTTAATAGGAAGCCGTAGAGAGGTAGAGAGA
This sequence comes from Crossocerus cetratus, assembly GCA_963675795.1. Taxonomy (NCBI): domain Eukaryota; kingdom Metazoa; phylum Arthropoda; class Insecta; order Hymenoptera; family Crabronidae; genus Crossocerus; species Crossocerus cetratus. The sequence goes on from OY776664.1 coordinate 711,955, forward strand.
GAGAGGGCAGAGAGGAGCAGTGTACCGGGCGCGCGGAGCTTAGAGAGGAGATGAGAGTTAGGCTTAGGCTCGTGGAAAATGCGGGATTTCAATTTGTCGGTCGGCCCCGGCTTCCAGACGAAAGCAGAAGAGCCGTGGGAGGGAGAGGAGCAGAGAGGAGAGAGGAGAGCAGACGAGAGAAGACGAGTTGAGAGGAGCCGGCGCTCTCGAGCGAGTATGTGAATGGAGGGCGAGGTGAGGCGCAGAGGATGCCGAGTATAAGGGTGCAGGGTGGCATAGAGTAGCGCGGAGGAGCTGCCGAGCGGTGCGAGGGAGCGCGAGAAAGGGTGTAGACTAGTGTAGAGGTACGGCGTGGAGCATACGGGGCGCCATAGTTCGGTGGCCCCACCCCTGAACGCGATGCTTCGCTTAGGGTCCTAGGATCCTAAGGGGTGGCCGCTCTCACTCGTCCCTGGAAAGAGTGAATAAGAGAATGAGAATGCGAGCAAGAGGGAATCGCCGGGGGTTGGAAATGATATAGGGGCTCTGACGCCATTTTGAATTAGCTCTGCTTAGAGAGCGAGTAAGAACGAGGGAGAAGCCTTCCCTCGAAAGAGAGGAGTGCGCGCCCACGGAGCTCACCCACCGGAAAGGGAAAGGCTGGACACCATCATGGGAGGGGTGACATTTTTCTCAGACCCCCCTTAGCAATGGTTTCCCGGATCTCCTCGAGATCCTCGCCCCCTTTTCTCTATACCCTAAACGCACTTTTACCTACCTAAGCAACCCTCTAAACCAATCCGCATTTCCCCAAAACTCAACCGCCTCTATGCACCTCTACATACTTCCTCAACCCTTCCTCCATTCATTTCCCTCATTTTTATCCCACCTTCTTCCTCCAACATCTTATACTCTATTTATCATGTCGCTCTTCTTTCTGAATAACGATCAATTATCACACACCTTCCAATAGATTAATTCAATTCATATAGTCTTTAATTCCGAGGGGAAAGTATTGGCTGGCCAATTGAATGTGATTAATGAGAAATAAACATTATTTTTCATACCCAACATTGCCACGAAATTGTAAGTTTATTCCCTTCTCGTGCTCGGACATTCCAGTGCCATCTGGTCCTGTTATCAGTGCTTATCGTAGCCCAGGATACCTCGGAGCCTGCCACCGTTCCTCTAACCGAGGGAGAAACAGCCGCCCTCTTTACTGAGGGTGCAGTCCTCCGCCATGCAGATGGCGCTCGGTTGAAATTCTAAAGCCGGTAATGTCGAGCTCCTGTAAAACTCTCCGCGACACATTCAATTAAAATAGACATTCATTAGAGAAACTCCAATCCTATTGCAGGTACACAATATATATTTAACTAAACAAAATGAATGGATTCATTTCTGATTTATACTCTGCCTACAAAGCGTTAGTTATAGGCTTCCCTTGCACCCGGAAGAAATGCATCACAAAGCCGCAGCGCAGACCTTAAATTCTCCCGTTCTAAACTTTAAGCAGCGTAGCTTGCTGGAAAAATCTATGACCGGGCTTAGACTCAGCGCATCTAATTGCACGGCTCGACTGCCGCCCCATTAAAATAAGACTGGGGCTCCGAGTATACTTGTTAAGGAAAAAGGGCACACTGTCGCGTAATTGGCGAAGGTATCTCTCGAAATGTGCCGAGAGTCGTTAGGCGGACTCTTAATAGAAATAATTAAGCAGCTCCGAAAAATCGCCCAACTAATGCGTGCGCTCTTGTACGCCGGCGAACTAATAGCGAAAGCCGAGGTGGCAAAGGAGGCGGCGAAAAATGAGCTGCGACTGAAGAAAAGCCTCGAGGAGAATTATAGTCGGTCGGGAGAGAGGAGGAGGTTGCTTGGAAATTTACAATTTGGTAAAGTTCGCCTCGTGCCGAGAGACCGATAATGGACCGTTGCATCCACCCCTCTTAACCACCTCCCACCCTTTTTAAGTTTTAAATAGCTTCCTAGGAGTTTTAATTAGGAAATTCATCCTGCTAGTACTCCTCGCGCCATTCGCCTCGATTATCGTGCGCCACTGCCCCCTCGACGACAAACTGCGCCTCGGCTACAGGAAAAAAGCGCCTTTCTCTTTCGGTGGTTTAAAGTCGAGAGACTTTTTAACGAGCAGTAAAAACTTGGCGCACTTCGCTCGAAGGTTCGAAGCGCGTTATTGTTCTTTACTCGAAGATTTTCGGGGAATTACTTACCGGAATAGTTTCCCTTGGACCTGCGACCCTCGAAGCTGTGGTGGGCACTTTTTAGGAGGGCAGTAAAGAAAGGGTTGACAACAGATCCAAGTCTACTCCTGAGACTCGTTAAATGATTAAACGATAAGAAACATTCGGCCCTGTGGTATTATTTATTATACATCATTATACATCATCCGCATAGCGGACGTAAGGTCTGGGTTGACTGGAATCTGCTTTGACCACCAAGGCTCTATTTTTCAATACGAGCCTCATATTCTTATTATGTTTTGCATTATTCAAAGCATTTACATTCACTTTGCGATATTCACTTTCCAATTCACTTACTCTAAAACTCACCCTCTTTGTCGATACAGGGCCTGCGAAACGTTTTGGAATATCTATTGAATAAATTATAGGTTTATAGATTTCGATCCCTTGCACACAACGGTCACCAAGCTCGTGCGGCGTTTCAAAATTATTCTACATCGCACTACGTCACAAATATGGCGCCCGTTGCGCCCGTGGCCTGTCGAACTCATGCGAAACGTCTGTGCATATGAATATATGTGCTGTGAACTGTAAATACTGTCACTTGACTATGACTGCGTGTTGACTTAAATGTCTAATGGCTAATATACTCTAATTATCTAGTTTATACACGAAAATATTTCCGAGAAAGTTGAACAGAGCAACAACAAGTTAACACTAGGTTGGAAAAATCGGCAGTTCGCGACAATTGTTACAAAAATGCCTTTAGTTATAATAACTGGCATCCCCTGTGCTGGAAAAACCACACGGGCAATGCAACTTAAACAATATTTTGAGGAACAGAAAGGAAAACGGGTGGAGATAGTGAGCGAGATGCAGGCGATTGAAAAGGCGAGCTACGACAGGAATACATTTTACGCAGGTAAGAAGATTGTTCAACAGTTTAATAATGATAAATCGTACAATTTTGCTAACCAATTGTCCTTGCAGACTCGAAAAAGGAGAAAGCTATCAGAAGCGACATAAAGTCGACTGTTCAGAGGATCTTGAATACAAACGATGTATTAATCATCGACGGGAGTAATTATATCAAAGGCTATAGGTATGAAATTTATTGTATGACAAAACTGTATAAAACACCTCAGTGCACAATTCACTGCGATGCGCCAGTGGAACATGCATGGTTGTTGAATGGAAAGAGGCCTGATGGGCAACAGTACACCAGGGACACTTTTGATGCCCTTGTAATGAGGTAAAGTTGTTCATAATCTGTCAGGAATGATTTAACAACTATCTCAAATTTGTTTGTAAGACTGCCATTCTTGAAAACTAGATATGAACCTCCAGAAAGCAGGAACAGGTGGGATTCACCGTTATTCGCAGTGTGTCCAGAAGATGAATTACAGTTTGATGATATTTATAAGGCATTGTATGAAACAAATGCGCCAAAACCTAATTTAAGTACCCAATCTGTAAGTATCTCATTGCAGAATTAGTTGGAACCCATGAAAGAACCATTTTAATTTTACACGATTCCTTTAGCCACGTTTATTGCCCACAAACTACTTGGGTGAACTGGAGAAACAGACTGCTGAGGTAGTTGAGGTAATGTATATAATGGAAAGGATTGTTCTATTTGTGTGATTGATTGTTATTAATAGAGGATCTCTATTTAGGCTATTTCTTTTGCAAAGAATCTTGGAGTAGACACAGAATTCAGGATACCGGATACGAATTTAAGAGTCCAAGGCCCATTCACGCAACCGCAATTGTTCCGATTAAAGAAACAATTTATCAGCTACAGCAAAATGCAGCAGCTGAATGTTAATCAAATAAAAGCACTCTTTGTACAATACCTTAATAAAACGTCCTGAACGAACTGGAAGTGGGGGAATTAGGGTAGTACTGTGATACAAATTTTTTCGATTTATTTCTCAAAAATAGTTGCTATACACGAATTATCGATTGAATACCGAGTCAGTCTAGAAATAATTCCATTAGCTTGTTCTATGAATGATTTACACATGAATCTCTTCACACTATTCGACAGTCAGAAAATTTCACTGTTCTAGATCATTTTTGGCCAAAGAAACAATTGGCAGGCAATCTCGGCAAGCGACGAATTGCTTGCCGCATTGCCTCCATTACTAGAAGAAAAAAGAAAATAATAAAACAGCTTTGAACGAGATAATAGTATGCTCGATATATATATATGTATGCCTATATATATATATATCACAAAATAATGTCTTGAATAAAAAAAAAAGACAGTAGCTATCTTATTCTGATACTGATTTTCCCTTCGAACTTTGGATCGCATAGTCGTCCTCGCGGCACGTTGTAATTTTAACTCGGGAAATACCTATTATATTATCTTTTCGCCGATGAAACTCATCATAGTCTTGGTGCAGTTAGTTGTCCGGTTCTTGGACACCGTTGCTTTCGGAGCCGTTCGCGTGACTCCTATTGTTGTCGGTGCATTTGTCTACCTTCCGGCAGACAAAGTACACACTATTGTATTCACATTGCAACATGCTATTAACGTTCTGAGCGTAACGCGTCTTAATATGGCTCTTCTCCTTCTCGATTCGGAATCCAAAGCCTTGGATGACTTCCCGCACGACATCGTAACTCGGCTCTATCGAGTCTTCCATCGGCATGTCGCTGAAGTGGTAAAGCAGCGGGCCCAGGTTTATCCAGACACCTCCTGGCTTCAGAATCTTGTAGATGGTTTCGATAAATTGCACGACATTGTTCGCGCAGTCGATGAAGAAACACGTCGCCACGCAATCCCAGTGATTATCTTCGGTGTACACCTGAAGCATAAATCAGTCAGGCTCCCATTGACAAAGGAAGCTCTGGGAATTATCAGAGAAAAGTCACACCTCCAGGAAATCCCCGGCAGTCATAGAAAATTGCGCATTTGGTGGAAGATCACTGGGATTAACATCAGGGAAGAAAACTGCATGATTTTGATGCTCCGGCTTAAGATTGTTCATGTACTGATGCACCCAGGGATGAACTTGGTATGTGTTTACTCCCCTGCATCTAAATAAAGACCAAGTTATCGTTGTGTTCCCTCTACTGTGACAGATGATAGCACGATTTTGCTCTTACTTGTTGAGAACGAAGTGGGAGGCGAATAACATAAAAAGTGAGAATTCATTTCCTTGGCAGGTGTATCCCCTTCTTGCTATTTCATAAGCCAGCCTGCCTAATCCAGCCCCAGGTACTAGAATGTGCACCTCTGATGGTGTACTGGAAATTTATCTATCATTTTGTATTTTTCAACAGGACCCACTCTGGTGTGAGAACTTAGCCCATACCAGCAGTCTAATGGAAATTGATATGATATCTCTTCAATAATGGGCTGGTAGCAAGCGAGCCTCTCCTCTACTCCCTCCGTACTCCAGTCTCTAACTAATTGCTTAATGGTTGCTTGAACTTTTTCCTGGTCAGCCAATACTGGTCTTAGATGTTTCTGCAATCAGACCTACCTATATTTGGTACAATAGAAGGCGTTTCATAAACGGGATGCTTATGAAAGTTCAGAGTAATCTTTCACCAGACAGATATCCGTGTATACATCAGTGTATATACACAGATAATCCAAAACATTAGCGTACATCATATGCCACACACCAAATTAACTTTTCTTACACTTTCAATCCAGTCCAGTCCAGGCGATCCAGCACTGGCCGGAGACACATTCTCGAATATGTGCGACACGTCCTTGATTATCAATTTGATAATGTTATCATTATTCTCAATGCACCTCCTTACTTCTTGGAGATGCTCCTTGTACTTCCAAAGGAGCCGCTGATGGTGAGACGGAAGTGTCATTAAATAAGTCTCTGTTTTCTTCACCCTCAATAAGGAGTGAGTTCTGCAAAAGAAGCCAGAAATCTTGAAATCACCGCACTGGATGAATTGTCACTCTTGTTATGTGTTATTCTAATCGTCGGAGAGTTCATTGGACGGTTAAAAAGTTTTCTAGATCCCGACGAGTGATTCGAGTGTTATCGTTATATTAGCGAAAAAGGGAGAGGATGATAATAGAATGTTTACGGGAGCGAACCGCTCGGGAGTATATTTCATAACAGTGTCGGGGATTCTGGCAGGTTAACTAACGCTGTCGAGAGTGGCTCATCGATTCTGAAAAAAGTCAGCGAAGCGGCACGAGCTCAACGGAGCGAGAACGAGGAGGAGAATAAAATGGAACTTGCAGAGATAAGGAGAAATTGTTGAGTGGGACAGAGAGTGAGAGCGGGACGTCCTCTCTTCCTAGATCACTCACTCACTTGTAGTATTTGAATGCCGTGACGATTCGTTGAAAATGTTTCCGCTCCTCTTCATCCTCGTACGTGTCCGGCATCCTTCTCGGATAGGAATTGGCGGTTGAGTCCATTGTTTCACTTAATTGTAGATTTAATAACTTTCCTAACAGTATCGTCGGCGGCGGCTTCCTCGACACACGCGTTACGCCGCGTTCGCATTATCACCGTCGGCCTCGTTCTTCCTTTTCGCCAGCCTCTCTGATTCTAAGCTTGCGCGCATCCGCCCCACCATGCGCCTGCCCAGGTCGACTCGAGACTCGATTCGATTCGACATCCTCTTCAATCGAGATCGTCATCACATCGCATATCCACCATTATTCTCACTGATGCCCTGCCCTGCCGCGCAAAACCACTCCACCGCTTGAAATCAGTCCCGATTAAAATCTTCACGTGTTTTCAAACTCAGCAATCATCTGTTCCACGTCCAAAGCACCCCAACACCCATCGAAGCCCCAACGTCCGCCCCTCAAAATTCTCTGCAATGAGCAAGAAATTTCCCAAAAATTTCCTGTAGACACTAAACTCCACTAAAAATGGCAGCAGACGACAATAGTGCGCGCTCGCTCATTAGCCGGCTGTTCAGTCGAGGCAAGGACCACCGATTCAATCTAACTCAACATCGTTCATTAAACATACATTTCAATCGCAATAACAGAAGGTTTCAATCCCGACTGGAAGTCGCGCCAGGGAAAATCAATGTGTCCTTCAAAGAACAAGGGTAAGTCGGAGGCTCCAGTAGCGGAGGCCACGGAATCCTCGGCAAGCAGTGCAGGCTCCGATTCGGACAAAGGAGATCCCCCCTCGATTGGGAAGCCGCCGTGCCGGCCTCCGATTAAGAGTTGCCGCGAGCAGTGCTGCTACATAAAGATGCAGGTAAACACTAGCGTGGCGAGCGAGCGGGTGCTTCGCCGGCTCTATTATTAGCTGTTACCATATGGGTATGTTTGTTTACCTTGCAAGCATCGGCTACAGCGAGTGCTCGCTATTGATAGGATCCGAGGGCGCCGTGCTGTCGGGACCACATGACGGACCTGCCACCCTGCCCCGCCAAACAGCATCACGCAGAACCCAGAGATCCGATTTGCGAGTGCGATCGGTGCAAGAAGAGAGGCGGCAGATGCTGCGAGAACGATTATCGACGCTCGAGCGTCGATCCCAGATACTTCCAGCAAGCCTGACCTCCTCCCCCGACGCCATCATCGCTTCCATAATTCATTTAAATATATGCGCGTCTTATCCAAATTGGGTCATTCGCTCGGCCGCTTTCCAAATCCACGTCAAGTCCCTTGTCAATACTAAACTATATATCGGCCAATTCTCCATCGACTCAAAAGTCATCCAAAATCAATAAGAAAAAAGAATTTCTAGAAAGCATATCCACTTTTGAAAGTGACTCCGGGAGAAATTCGAGAATACTCGCGAGGGCGTCGCGAGTAATCTCGAACGAGTGCTCGAACCTCGGCCACATGCTGCGCACGAGCAATCGACCACTTTTCGAGTGCTAGGTGACACGTAGAGTGGAGATCGCGGTGGATCAGGTGTGTAAGTGCCGTCCCTACTCCCTACACTGCAAGTACTCGCGCGAATCGTCAGTGTGTGCTCTCGACAAGTGCGATTAACAGCGCGGGAATTTCGCGCGCCTCTTCCTCCATCTCTACTTTGGTAAGAACTTTTCCAATTGTTAATCGATGGCAGCGAATCTATTTGGGGCGTGTAGTCGTGGAGCTGGCCGGTAGATACATTCCTATGAGTCATACTGCGTCGCGGACGAGTCTGGGAAAGCCAGAGAGATAGGAGAGCGTAGAATACCTGGAATAAAAAGGGGCCACACTCGATAAACACTGGTTTGTTGCTCCCCGTTGTTATTCTTTCCGATTCGTCTCACCTTCTATTCCGACTGACCGACTCCGGACGGCGTTAGAGCGTCGCATCGATCCCAATGATACGATCATTATCGACCGCCGCTGCGCGACTCATCCAGTGCAAATGTGTGCTGACGAGCGTCCGTAGATCGGAGCGATAGGCGCACGCATTGATTAACCAAGTGTCTTTCGCCGGCTTGATACGCCCAACAACAGAGTCGTTAATGACCGCCGGTAAACAGAGCGCTCGCGCCTTCATTGGAACTTTTAGCGCGGCGCAACACTTGTTTCCACTAATCCTTCTGTACCCACCCGCTTAGTGTCTTTCGTCATCCAGTTGAGTCCGAGTGATTTAACACACACACGCGCTCGATCCATTGTTACTTATTATTTGACGGGACCCGGCTTCCGTGTTGACTCTAGCGCTAATAAGCGCGGCAGGATTCCACGACGGCCCCAATTGTAATAATTCGGGGACTCCTGTCATTGTTTTTCTCAATGAATTTTTGAAAGTATGTGTTTTCTTTGTGGAGAGGGATATTAATTAATTCTGATCCAGGGGAATCTTACTATCGAGGATGAGAGGTCGCTTTCCTCGCTGCAGTAAGAATTATCGCTCGATATCGTTTGACGCACCGATAATTTTCCATCCTCTTCTGTTTGCATTGGAGATAAAGTCTCGAAGCGTATGCAGAGCAGAGATCGATTTTAAATCATTTTCATCCGCGCATTCCGGGTGCCATCGATATCTTCGATTCTAGAGAAGATCGGACGGTTTCGTTATTACAAGATTTGCGATGAAATTTATCTGCACGTTTCGCTCATCTTACCACTGACAATGATCGATTCCACCTGATTCATTGGATGTTGATGTTGACCCTAGAAATGCAATGAAGAAAGAGATTAATCCCCCGTCAGGTTTCCTCGTAAGAAAGACTACATGAGGCAGAGTGTCTGACTCCTCGAGTTTTCTTTAATTTGTTTTCGTCAGCAGATCGATTACCCCGAAATTGCTCGAGCGGGTACACCGGGAAATTCCGGCTTCCAGTGACGTTATACCAGGCATATAGACATGCCGAGCCGCACGTGCGCGTGGATGGCGCTGGCGCTCCCCGGCAAAAAGAGCGCGTTGGAACTTGGAACCAGTTTCTCGCCGGGCGAAATTCCCCCATAAGACTCCCATAAACCGTGGACGTAAGAGTAGGATTTCGAGTTGTTTAGCCGGCAACTGTTTGGTGGCAGTGGCGCATAGTTCGGTTTATCCCGACGATTCAAGTCCGATGCTAAGGAGCGCGCGCGCGGACCAATTAGAGGCTGGGATTGGTTGGCGATCGCGTGCCGATTGGTCGCGGACATGTTGATCGAATGAAGCGCCGGGAGAGTTTCCTCGCGAGAGGATCTCCCTTCATCCGCCGCGAGCTCTTTTATACTCGGAACGGCCGCTCCTTGGCGCAGTTCCCGCTCGACGTCCCGACTGCTCTCATCCTCTCGACACGCTCCGATCGCCAACCTACCAAGATGCGTTTGCGTGAGTAGAAAACCGCACACTGCGGTTACCTGGTTCATCGACGACTGGCCTTCTCGGAGTTAACGAGCGGCTGATAATTAACGCGACTCTAGTTGATGAGTCAACGATAGTTCTACTCGACTACCTCGCCGCGAGTCAAATTAATATCGGATTAATGGTTAGACGAGGTTTGTTGTCGCCGGCAATCGGCGAAGAGTCATCGATCAATTGATGCCTGCTCGTATAGCGGAGATTATCCGCATCGATAGTTGCGGGTTGTTTGAGTCGTGGCAGGAACGTTTGCACTGGGCGAGTAGTCGCGACGAGTCTGCTGCGGCTGTTTTTCTCTTGTATTCACCTGGATCGGATGAATCGATGGACTCGATCGAGTCGCTCTGGTTTGGCTGGAAGTCGATCTGGAGAGATTTAGAAATCTCGGATGACCTGTTCTGATCCCATCGGTCCGATTATCAGCAGACGCACCGGCGCGGGTCTATCACTCGATAACGCGCTCGAGTCATAAGTCAGATCTCGTAACTCATCGGTCTACGATAGCGAACTATCCTCTCCGCGCTCTCGTCGGTTTCCCCTTTGACTCACTGCTATCTTGACAGGTTCAACAATGTTATTCCATTATGTAATTCCTTTTAACTCGATGACTAACTTGGAACGTCTCTCGCCGATACTCTTGAAACCGAACCCTCGATTAGCATTTAAGTTCCGCCAGTTTTTCACCGGAGATTCTCTCAAATCGCAGATCGCACTCGCTTGATAATGCGATGCCACTGTCTGGCCGAATGTTAATCGAATCTCGATGATCGCGCGAAAGGTTATCGGGCGTGAAAACCCTCGAGCGAAATCGCACGCGCGCAGTCATCGTATCAACGGATAGTTAAGAGGCAGCGGCAAGTTAATCGCGATCTTTCTTGGAAATGACGAGTCTACCGTTGCCAGGTTGATTCCGGCGGCGGGAGCGCGGTGGGAAAAAGATGGCTAATTGCGCGCGGCTTATTGCCGGTGGAAATGAGAATTGGCGATCGTTAGAATATAGCGGCGCGACCACATGCGGTTCGACCAGCGGCCAAGTGTGGACCTCAGGTGTCATTAATCGCAGCGAAAACACGCCGGGGATTACGACATTTGTATGCGCTTTAATGGGTTTTCCCCGAGCGCTCTTCGCGGAAGGGGGATACGTGGCTCCGGTTCCTTCATTTTTTTGTTGATACTTAGAATTGGATTAGTCAGGTGGAATCGAGTGTCCACCCACCATTTCCAACAATATAATTGAACGGAGTTATAAAAATGCCCATCACAAATCCACTCAAATCCCCGGGAATTGCATTAGAGCGTTATCTCGGAGGTTTGCACAATCTGCTCCGAATTCAATATCAGCTCCGCCAGCTGCCACTCATTAGGCTTTTGTTAATTCCTCTCAACGTTAGGGAACAGGTGTTCGCCAGCAGAGTTGAAGAACCCCGGAGGATTTGGAAAACGGCTCGCACGGCAAACGCGAGTATATCTCTTTACCCGTAGGAATTCGCTTCCTTGGATCAGGTTGCCGGCTAGCGCGCGGTGTAATCGCTTATAATGCAGTTGTCGTCCTTCGTTTTAATCCCTGGCGCGACGAACCTTGAACCCGCCCCGGGTTCTCCAGTGGTTCGACTAGTCCAACTAGTCCTCGCGACCACCTCTAAACTCTTCTTACACTGCTCCCCGTCTGCATTAGAAACTTAACATGGATGACAGGATATTATATAATGGAAAGAATAAGTCGAAAGTAAAACGAACCAGAGGCTCGGATCCTCTCTCACCTTGAGCACCTGCTAAAAGGTAGTAGGGGCGAGTAGAGGAGTGTCGAGTTGCGGTCCTTGCCTAATTTGTATGCGTCCTTCGCGAGGAAGGTCTCCGGCTATGTTGATAGCTCTTAATATTCGGTCACGGTAGAAGGTCAAAGGCGAGCAAGTTGATGTACGCACTCATCCTTGCCGCTGGAATAATTCTAAATAAATTACCGACCCCTATGTCGCGCACATCGACCACTGATAAACGAGGCGTCTCTCTCGTTTTTAGTTACGGGAAGCTTTTTGGCACTAATTGCCGTGGCCATGGCACAGCCGACTAAGGACAACGAGCAGGCTCTGCGCGCCGTCTCCGAGAGCGCCACTCTCTTCTCCAATGACTTCACTCAGGTAATTTTCCATCCTATTGCTCTTCTCGGTGCTGTGAAATTCGAATTGATAACATGATTCGGTTTATTGCAGAAAGTGGCGGAGGAACAAAAGGGCAACCTTATCACATCGCCGCTGAGCGCGAACCTCGTCCTGGCGATGGCCGCTTATGGTTCCGCTGGTGAGACCGCCAAGCAGTTCCAGACTGCGCTTCGCCTCCCAACACCGGAAGCTCGGGCTCAGGCTGGTTTCCGCGCCCTCATCGACAGCCTTAACGTAATTATCTTCTATAAAACGAAAGTATAATTGATCTTGTTTCATTAATTAATTTGTTCGATCACGCAGAACGTTGAAGGAGTCGAGTTGAGCGTAGCCAACAAGATCTTCGTGAACAAGAACTTCGCGATTAAGCCAAGCTACAAGGCACTCACCACTGATGTATTCCGCTCGACCAGCGAGTCGGTCAACTTCGACGCACCCGCGGAGGCAGCGAATATTATTAATACCTGGGTTAAAGAGCAGACTCACAATCGCATCGATGGCATCGTCGAAGCTGGTAGGTGTACTTATTGCTTGAACTCTTGTCCCTTGGATTCCTTGCTATTGATTTATCTTTATCACACAGATTCCCTGGACCCGGCCACCGCTCTCATCCTCACCAACGCTGTCTACTTCAAGGGACTGTGGAAGTTCAACTTCAACACCACCAACACCAAGCCCCTGCCCTTCCTCATTAACGGAGTGACTCCCAAGGATGTGCCGACCATGTTCAGAAAACTCAACACCAGATACGGCGAGTCGGCCGAGCTCGGCGCCAAGATCCTCGAGCTTCCCTACAAGGTAGATATTCATCAGGGGAATCGATCGATAGAGTTGGCGAGGCGGTTTTTCACGGAGGATTGCTAACAGGGCGACCAAATGAGCATGATCATCATCCTGCCCAATGAACCGACCGGCTTGGCCGAGGTCGAGCGCAAGCTCCAGAACGTCGAGCTGGGCAAACTGTTGATGGAACAGACCTACAATCGCGACGTGAACGTATACCTGCCGAAATTCAGAATCGAGACCAAACTGGACCTCGAGGCTATCCTCCAGAAAGTAAGTAGAGGTGTAAAAGGCTTTGGGAGTTGAAGAACTGGTGCCAATTAGCAATTGTTTAATTCTGCGTAGATGGGTATGACCAACATGTTCACGCAGCAAGCCAATTTCTCGGGCATTGCTGACGCAGAGTTGCGCGTAAGCAAAGTGGTGCAGAAGGCATTCATCGAGGTGAACGAGGAGGGTAGCGAGGCAGCCGCTGTCACCGGTAAGTCGACAGTCATCAGCGCATTCTCAAAGTATTCACCGAGCCTCGCTTCGTGCCGAAACCAATTCCCTCCACAAGATTATCGAATTCCCACTGGTTCTCGCCGGAAAGATTGGCACGTTTTAATCGGCAGTGAATTGGTTTCGCGGTTGGGCCGAGCTTTGTGATTCTTTTTCGCTTCTGGGAGGCTCGTCGAGACTGACGGCAAGTTTGCCGTCGGTGTTCGGCGAGGCTGTTTGCGCCACGGGTGTATGTATGTGTGTTGTTCGCTGTGCGAACGCCAAGCGCGTGTCACGCTGGGAATTGGTGACTCGCGTGTCCAGTCACGACTTGTTTTTGGACATTCCCCGATCTCTCACGTTTCTTCTCCCATGCACACGAAAACACGCACAGCACGAGAACGCTTTTTCGTATGACGACCCGCTAAATCTACCGACCTGCATCTCTTCTGTTTCTCCATGTCTGTCTCTCTTTCCCTAACGACTGCTCTCACCTTTCCTGCCATTCTGTGTTGACTTATCGCTTCGCCACATTGCACGTGTGTCTTTCGTTGTAGCTTGATCTTTTTTTTTTTTTCTATTTGTTGCTGACCACATTGCCATCGCAATGTGTCGCCCGGCGGAACGCGGCGATTAAGCCGCGCGTTCGCCGGGGCAATTGGGACCGAGTGGTCCCGAAAAGTGTGTTACATCCAAAACGGCAATATTACGCCATGTATCGACGAACATTCTATGTATCCGCACTTGACAATCAAACACCTGGGACACTGTTACATGTGCTCATTCGTAGTACTAATGGAACACGCGGGTTCGTCAGTCCCCGTTACCGATTAAACCAGTGTTAATGATTGACCCTCGGGATCATCGAGCACACTAACCATCGGACACTCGAGGTGTAGTCGCGATCTCGGGCTCTTCGCACCACGCCGGTCCGAGAAAGCGGGAGAGAGAGAGAGAGCCTCGGAAACTAAAAAGAGCAAAAAGTGTAGGATTAAAAAGAAAGAGCGAAAGATCGCAGAGGAAGTTGGGAGAATTGGCAGTGATAATAATCGGGGCCCATCATTTTAACAGCAGGCACGATTGGGGGGACGTCAGTACCTCCGCCGCCGCTAAACTTCAAAGTAGACCGTCCGTATTACTATGCGATCGTCATGACGGACCGGGCGACGGTCCTCTTCAACGGCCACGTCCAGGAACCCGAGAAGACCGGCTGAACCTCGCGGTCAATTCCTACCCGGAGGGGAAGTCCTCTTACCATTGACACGACCTTCGCTCGCTCCGCTGGAATTCATCCCCTTCGTTCTTTTCTCTTCTCCCATTCCCGGCGTACCACTAACAGTAAACTAGGCCATCTCGCCGGCAAAGCAATCCTCCTCTAACAAAGTAAATCCTCGATTAAGCTCCGAAACACGCCCGAGACACGTAGTGAAAGATTGCGTAGAGACGATCAAGGTACCTCGCTTGGCATACATGCATCTTGGAGTACATAGCCCCTGGTGCTGTTGGCGTCCGCTTATGGAAATTTCAATTGCTTCTTCTTCTGGCAGGTCTCAGTATCAGGCCTCTCTCGAGCTCCTGGTCACCGCCGAAGCCCATTGAGTTCCGCGTCGATCGGCCGTTCCTGTCAATCGTTATGTTCGGCGACAACGTCCTCTTCCTGGCCAGTCTGTCCTCCTAGTCGACTCCTGGCGCAGGCGAGAGACGCACTTTTCTCTCGGTGTTAAGTTGCAAAGACCTTTGATACGCGCCGGACTCTGTGCGTGTGTGTGTGATTTCTCGCGAGTGGGGAACAACTGACACGTTTGTACGCGTGGGCCCCTTGAGGGGGGGCTCGTCGACTGATATTCGAGTAACCAGGGGGTGGAAAGAGGAAGAAGAGGCGAAGCCGAAGGAAGAGGAATATTACTTTTGTACTTGTTTAACTTTTTCGACATACAGTTCCCTTTTGCTTTGCTCCCCCGAGTGGTGTCACTTTTCTTTCTCCCGGTTCTACGCTCGAGCATCTTCCCCCGCCTCGCTCACGCAATCCGAAGTATGTAGAATCGGCTGATTAGTATTCCACGTGACTCTTGGAAGTACAGAGAGACCGGAACCGGTCGCACCGATGATTAACGGTTTAAACACCTCGTCAAGGATGTACAGGAGCGGGGGGGTCAACGTATCTGCGCAAGAACGAGCTTTTCGAACCGGTCTTAGATCAAAGATCCTTCGCTCCCGAGCGGAGTCGAGAGTCCGAGAAGGTTCTCTCGACAGAGCTCGAGTTTCACTCGGCGAACAGGTGGCAAGTCGACCTCTTCGGAAAACGCGCATCAACTCTCGAACTGAGGTACATAGCGCGCGATGGGGCATGCGGAACAGTAGACTACACAGTATAGAAACTTCTCTATCTTCTCTTCTTCCAATCTACTGAATAACAGATAAAGCCTCTTGTTAATCTCTCTCCCCGATAATTCGGCCTGACCGATTACCTCGACACTGACCCGTTGCGACACGACCTCGACAAGGACGGCAAATCTTGATTCGATAAAAGGGACGGAAAGACTTGAATATGAAACCAGCGCGCATAATACACCTGAGAATGACTCGCCACGCAGAGGCGAGAAAGGAGCGGCCCAGCAGTACGAAGGCATGTGCAGATATATCCGGCCGTCATCGATTAATCGTGATGACACTCTGTTCGCAGAGATCGATTTCGCATTTTTAAGCGCGGCAGAGCCCCCGGAGGCGCCGGAGGTGCGAGTGGACCGACCGTTCCATTATTACATTCGAGATAGCTCGTCGCGGGATTCTCCCCTAGAACCCGCCAACACTCCGCTTATCACCGCCCTCTTCGAGGGCCGCGTGTGCCTGCCCTCAACCGAGTGAACTGCCGAAAGACAGAGACAAAGGCCTCGGAGATTACGAGAGGAAGCCTAAAGATTACGGAGAATCGATCACTGCCCCCTCGACTGCCCCTCGATCGCCGAGAAGTCTGCGCGTTAAATTAAAGAGCGCTCCCCCCTCTTCGAGTAGAGAAAAAGAAAGATCGTATTTCGAGCTCTCATTTAGTGTAGTATCGGCTCAGACAGAACTTAGTTGTAATGGGTTCGATTTTAAGTAAGTTAAAGTCTAGTTAAGAAGAGCTTGGAGTCATACGCAACGAGTACTCGGTGGACTTAAGATAATAGGACTTAATAAATCACGTTTATCCTGGAGAATTGTTTCACTTTGCACGAAACAGTGAACATATGTAGTTAAAAGTGCTGAAATCATCTCGGACCGCGGGCACACATCCTAGTCGTCGGCAGTAATTGAGAAGTGCGTGTAACACTTGATTCTTTCCAGGTTTTCACTGGAACTTCCCTCGGCCAGCACCGCCGATACCGAGCGTAGATTTCATTGCCGATAGGCCATTTTTCTACGCGATCAAGAATAATCAAGCGCCGATCTTCCTTGGAGTCCTAAGCGACCCGTGAACGACAGCGGCCCCTAAGGCAACCGCACCACGTCTCTCTATTCTTATACTCGTATATCTTCTATCGGATCAATTATTGGTTGTTATTGGCTCTCGGTTATTACTGGCTCTCGGTCTCCTCGCCGTCTACCACAATAAACACTAGGACACGAATTCTTCGATTACGCTCAGGCGCCCACTGCATCGTGTCGCTCAGCTCACGCTCTACATGTCTTTTATTCGGACCACCATCAAACATGCTCTCCTCGCAAGTGCGTCCGCCCTTGACAGTGCATATCAGTGCATGTATCAGTGTCGTGTCAATATCAGTGAAGATCCATACATATCGGGGAAGGACGGATTGTGCCGTAGTGTGCGCGCGGCCGGTGTACATGGCACCATTTGTTCCAGGAGTGAGGATCGAGGCACGCTGCATGGTCTGCACGCCGCGGCTGATGATCGACCGCCCGTTCTTCTATAGTATCCTCACCGCCCCCCCGAATCCGGAGAGCGGAACTAGAGACGTCGTGTTCTCCGGGCGCGTTCTTGAACCAATCGCTCCTTGAGAGAGGAACGCAAAACGAATTATACATAGGCTGCGTTCGTTTTTTGTACTGCGAGTACTGCCAGTACAGAATTAGCGTTGATTACTATAACTATATATAGTACTTGCAGTACAAAAACGAACACGGCCATAGTCGACTCACGCCCCTCCCAGGGTATTGTCTAGTAGGGCCGTCAGGCTACTTACACTTTGGAGTCGACCGACCCACCAATTTCTAGTCTTCCTTAGCCAATGCCTGAGACAACTCTTATTATAGAAAGCAGAGTTCAATCTCTGACGCTATTGTACTGCAATTAAGAGGACATTTTACTGCAAAGACACGCTACCAGACTTCCTTTGAACAGGTTTGCTGCTTGCTCGCGACGAGCTGGGAGGAAATGTTACTAACCAGTGGGGATAAACTGCGGGAACGAAGAATCCACTGGATTGCCGACCTGTGTTGTCACTTTTGTTTCAGGAATTACCATAGTCCCGGCTGCTGCTTTTATCCCGAAGACAATGATGATAGATCATCCCTTCGTCTATGCGATCCTGAAAAAGGGAGAGGGCTCCCTGCCAATCTTTATAGGACACCTTGCAAGCCCTTAGATTGCACTTGTTGGAGGATTTAGCTCATAGACGCATTATACTCACCAGCTTACTAACATTGTGATAGCATCTTCGATTCTTAGTGTGTGATACATATTTTTAGCGAGAGATTCACCGTTTTCGGGGGTTTGTAGGATTTCCTCTGCACAGAAGTCGAAAGACCGCTTCTTTTTGATATTAGTTAACGTTATTTCTTTGAGTAGAACGAGTTTGAGGCGACCTAGAACTAATTGCAAGAATTGGGGAGCAACTGTGATAATTTCTGACTACCTTAGGATTACAGGCTATTTTTAAGCGGATCCTTTAGGATCCTGTTCCTTCCAATCATTTTCTACGCGAACCTACTCTTAGAGCTTATACTAACACCACACTCGCACAAGCCTGCCGAAGCCGACGCAGGAGTTTTCCGAGGAGCACCGAGAGTTTGCACAGATCTTGTGATCGTCCCGGGAGGGTGGCCTGGTATGGGCGATAGGATTTGGGAGTAATTACCAAGCAACACGACAATCTGTTCCAGAAGGGGGAATTTCGGACAGAATGCTTCTGCCCGAGATCACACTTAACTTCGACCATCCATTCATATTCTACATGGTCGATATCCGCATGTATTCGAATTACGACGAGGCGAACTTGCCCGTCTTCGCTGGTCACGTTGAAGATATCTAATTCCTTGAGACACGGGAGACAAGCTCTCATGCTAATCTGTACCATGTGTAGTTCATAAGGCTAATTAATAGAGATCGCAGCATCCACCTGGCTGGAGGAATCGCCCTCGGCTCGTCTCGTTCCAGTCTCCGCTGTTTAATTTCTACCAATAAATCATTGATTGCATCGCATGTGAGAATATATACTCTAACTACCCTCGATTCCTTCACAACTGGGAGCACCCACCAATCCTCACCGCCCTGGCAAGCCGCTTAGACTTTGCGCTCGCTCCTCCTCGAAAGGGAATATAAGTAGAGGGGATGCAGAATCGGGGATGATCATATCGAGCGCGTCTATAAAGACTTCTTGTACGCTTTGTTACAGCAGCACATTTTCTCTTCAAAATGGCTAGACTGGACTATCCGGAAGTGCCACCCTTTAGGGTCGACCGACCCTTCGCCTATTTCATCACCAAGTCAAGTACCGACCGCCGCGTTGACCGTTACTGGTCACCGATCATACTCTTTAGCGGACACAATACCGACCCTACCGTTTAGATCTTCCGCTAGAAGGGTGGTGGGATAGCGAGGGCCTGCTCATTCTACGAGTCTAACGTATCCTGTTTCTACAATTTTGTTGCAGAGGTTGAAATAACTTTGGAATCAGTATTCATTCCGTTCCCTGACGTTCACTTTAGGGCGGACCACCCCTTCCTCTATTACATCATACGCTCACCTATGGACATAGATCAACCGATCGAGCATTTGTTTAATGGCCACCTTCGCAATCTCACTCAAACTGATTAAACATTGCTAGAAGTGCGTGTGAATTAATATTCACAACGGCGCGGGGAAATCCCCTCGAGGAATTCCTGCGCATGAACGAACGAACGAACAAATCAAATACTCACGGATGGGTTTTAGGAGGACTAATCCTCAGAGCTTAATTATAGCTCATCAATCATCCTTTTTTATGTATGCGCAATAAATCGTTGCTAAAGCCGATCTGCTTTCCACGTGTTCCTTCACCCTCCTCGGACCACGCCGCCCTTTCGACTTGCGCTGCTTTGTGTGCTGTCTGTATACCTGCAGTCTATGTACTTTGGAAACAGCTTTTATGACTTTGTTTCAGAACTTGCGTTTAAAGGGCATTCGATTGCCAGACCGACCACCAAGATTTTTTCCGTCGACCGTCCCTTCATCTACAGCATCGTTAGGCGATCGTTGGATAAGGGCACCGGTGCCCGCGCGTGCACGCCCATCTTCACCGGCCATGTCCTAGAACCGAGTGTCGATTAAACTGAATTGATAACAGCGAGGGCATGCCAGAAGTCTAACGAATCTTATTTCCACAATTTTGTTGCAGTGCTGCAAGCAGTTTTAATATCAACATTCATTCCTTTGCGCGAGCTCTACTTTAAAGCGGACCACCCCTTCTTCTATTACATCGTTCGCTCAGCTACCGAAATCGATCAACCAATCGAGCAACTGTTTAATGGATACATTCGCGATCCCACTTATTAAACACATTCCACGTTCCAGTCGAGGATGTGCGTAACGAACGAACAAATAAAATACTCAGGGATTTATAGGTATCGGGGCAGAGAAGGATCCATGGGGCATAATTGTAGCTACTAAGCCGTCCTTTCATGTATGTGCAATAAAGTCTTGCTTTCGGCCGTCTGTTCGCCACGTGGTCTTCGCCTTCCTCGACCCACCGCTCCCCTTCCGAGCTGCACTGCTTTGTATGTTTTTGTACCTGCAGCTCTAGGAATCCGGAACAATTGAGGACGACGCTTTTATAACTCTGTTTCAGCCATTCAGATAGTGACGTACTCGCTCGTCTTCCCGGAGGAGTTTTCGGTCGACCATCCCTTCATCTACATGATTGTTAAACGATCCTTGGATGAGGATTCCGATGTCCTCGAGATCTCATCGCCTCTGTTCACGGGTCGTGTTGTAGAACCCTCTGTCGAATAAATGTAATAAGCGTCACCGGTGATGGGTAGCCCAAATGCTAGACCTAAGACAGTTCCGAACTATGGACAATGAATATTTAGGGATATTATTCTAGTACCAAAGTATTAAAATAATTGAAAATAAATCTGAGATTATTTAGTCCTGGTGTCTTTTTATTTCCAACTTTCTTACCGTCTACATTTCTAATTCGTACGTTGCTTGTATGTAATACATTCTTTATTGCCTGTCTCGTAATTGCATGTTTTCCGCCTTGATCGGTGTGAAGTCCGAACGCATTCGCACACCTCCGTCAACGAGATTCTTATAAAAGTTAGATGGCTCGTGCTACAGCAGACGTGCTCCGATCTTTGTTTCAGAAATGGTTGTGACCTGCTGTATGTTGATGCCGGATCTCGAGGTGCGTGTCGATCAACCATTTCTCTACAGCATCGTCAAACGTGATGGAAAGCAACGCACTAGGCCTCTCGAGATCAGGCCGCTGTTCACGGGTCATGTGAACGATCCACAAGGTTGATTATGCATCGCGTATGCATAATCAGCAGACTCGGCAGAGTCTCCCGCCAAGTAGCAGTATGTATAGTATTGAGTCGTACATAAACTATATGAGGTGTATGTAAAGTATTAAAAAATATAACAAATAATCATCCAAGTGTCGATTGACTCAACAGCGATTAGTGACGACGATCACTATAAAAATAGTATGCTCTATTAGTCTACTATACTGGCAAGGCACATTGTATAGGATATAAGCGTTCTACACGCTTGTTCATTATAATCTGCGATAGAGACGCATAAACTTTATATTTCTACAATATAATAGCAGCTATCTTTTTTGGAAGAACTTAATTCCCTCGACCAAGGGGATTGCACTAGTAGATATAGAAGTAATAATCAATGGAAGTTTTTAAATGGCGTTATCACATAAGATATATTGCTAAATGCTACGTAGAGCTAGATAATTGCTTGTATAAGGAAGACGTGGTAGATTTCTCGCAAGTCTAAGAGATTGTACAATTGTCGGCTTTACCGATCTTCAGCAGCGAGTGTGTAGTCTCCGCGGAGGTGGTACCGGTGGACGTGAGGGAACCGCGGCGTGGAACCACCGGCATCGACGCAGTCGTGTCCAGAAATTCCTCATCATTCTCTGAATCCGAATCCTTGTCCTTATCTTTGAGTTGCTTCCTGGGCATGATTTCATGTATGTATCTCTCGATCATTTGGCGATTCTGTAGGGGTAGTGTGTTACCATTGCCCGCGACATACGGCAGACTATCGTTCGTCTCTTGCTGCTTCGCGTTCGTTCGCTCGAGGTACATTCGGTGTAACTCGAGGAGCGCTTCGTCCATGAATCGTACGTTTTGCTGCTTGCGATCCTGCAGCACGTTATCCGCGAAACCGATGGTTTTTGGACCGTCGTTGTTGTACTCCTTCTCTTGCGGAAGGTCGTTGTCCAGCATGGCTGTGGTGAAACCCATTGGATACTTGGGTTTGGGGAGAATACCGTTATTATTGGTGACGGTCTGCGCGTATTCGGGCCTTTCCTCGTTGCTGCGCCCAGCATACCGAATGCTTTCGATTGGACGACTTTGCATGTCCCTTTCGATTACATCATTTTGAGCACGGACTCGTGGGCCCATGTTCGATGGTGGAAGACGATCCGGTTGCCCTGTGTTGAGTTGATGATTCTGGGCAGCATCCTTCCATCGAGCACTGTTCATGACCAAACGAGCCAACTGTTGAATCGTTTGCTTCGGCACTCCAGTAGGATCTTCATTATTATTGGCGGCTACTCCGAACTTGGCTGGTGTGGATGTTTCACAGGGCTCGCCAGCCACGCAATCCGATTGTATGTTCAATCTTCGCAGACGATCATAGCTCTCCCCACGACCAGATAACAGTTCATCCTCCAAGTCCCTCTTAAACCTTCTATCCTGGGAATCTAGTCCTCTGTAAGGTTCGAGATTCTCCGCTGACATGCGAGATTCCGTCTCTAGAAAGGCTGCTGTAATAATCATTATCGCGGTTGGCTCGCGCTGAGAGAACAATCTCCTGCGCGCAGTGAACGACTGACCCAAGTTCTGCTCGCGGCGCGCATTCTCGATCTTTTCTTCCACGAGACGCTCCATTTCCAGAAATTTACCCGTCTCGAATATCAGAGTCACAGTATCCATGTATACTCTTCCCATTTCTCTGGCAATGCGGCGCTCTGCAGACGATTGCGTTCTGCCGTCAGTGCCCGATATAGCATGAATACCCAAACGCTGTTGCGCTTTCACGAATGGAGATTGGGAGACGGGGCCGAGCTTCGACCAGATCGTTCCAGGCTTCTTACTCGGACTCATTATCGGCGACACGATCCCTGGCCTCGTCGATATGGGATTTTGATTGATTAATTCGACGTTCGAGTTGGGCATTGTGCAAGGCACGCGACAAGGTTTCGGTGGCACCAGATCCAGCTTCGGAGGTATCACACCTGGCCTTGGAGGCGGAGCCAGAGATCTTATAGTAGTTAGCTCCGGTGCAGATGGAGGCACGTCATTGTCAGAACCAGGACTTTTATTCAACACCGAAGCATGCACAACTTTCAATAGATCGTCCAATCGATTCTCCAATCTATTCTGACGATCTCTATCGATATCGATGAACTTCGACACCATGTCGTTCTGAGCTGCCAGGATTTTATTTACCACGTCATTCTGAGAACTAATGGCACTCAGCACGAGTTGCTCCAATTTTTGAGCCTTCTTCTTTCTGAAAGGAGCGTGTGGAGATTCCTCTGTGTTCACCGCCATTTCTTTAGATTTATTGTCGCTGTCCGATGGAATTGGCGACTCCAACAGCATATCCATTAGCAAGCTTTCGTCGTTGCAAGTGGCGTTATTCGTCACCACGGAAACTTCTCCATTCTGCATGAACATTGGATTCGTGCCCTGAGATTGCTGATTGAACGTTTCGTTCAGATTGCGAGCTTTGTTTTCGTTCTTTGCCGACTGGCAGAAAGCATCGTTCAAATTCTGAGAGACATCCGGAGAATAATCGGGCGACGAGGAACTAATTTGTTGGGTGTTTGCCACGCGGGTCGTGCGAGGCAATGTGTCGGGATATTGTTTATAAGTAGCTGCCATATTTTGGCCAAAGACAATCTTCCTTGGCTCCTGTGGCATCGCGTGATTCACAGGTAGATTCTGTTGCAATTGATTGCGGTGCTGAACGAGATTCTCGAAGTTCATGTTTTGTACTGGCATCACATTCGGTTGCATCTGAGCATTGACTCCCTGAGTGTTTAGACACTGCCTTAGATTATGTAGATTTTGTTGGATACCTAAGTTATTAGCTACCATATTCTGCTGGCCCCAAAGAGCATTCTGATGGAGATTCTGATATTGCTGCATTGTTTCTTGTATGATCTGGTTCTGTACATTCTGTACAGAATTCTGAAAGGGCATTTCACCTCCATAATTAAAGTTACTTACAAGATTCTGTTTATAGTTTGCGCAAACAGGCTCTTCCACAGCACAGGAGTTGCATTGCATGGGTTTTCCAACTAAGTGTGTTAGCTGCTCATTAGTATTGATAGCCACATCTTTTGTGGGTGAAAATACACTCCTTGGCCTTGCGAGTATTGTCTCACTCGATTCTGGAGAATCCGGATATTCGTTATCTCTGGTTGGAATCCATGTTGGTGACAGAGCTTCCGTGCGGTACATGGACTGCACGGGCTCCTGAATTTTGTGCCTCATTTGTAGATTCTTGTTAGTCTTTACATCCTTTGGTGGTGATCTTACATTGATAGCAGCATCTGAGAAGAAAGGAGGTGTAAACTTTGCCTGAACATGCACTCATCCCACTCCGATTATCAACAAGAAAGAACTTACCGACAGTATCGATCCCATCGAAATTGTTCTCCTCGAGCCGTTTGGTCTTGAGAACCCTATCGATCGACTCGTAATACTGTTCGACTCCCGCACGAGTTCCTGCTCGCTTCGCTTCCCGATAACAAACGAGGACCTGCTTCATGCGAGATCTGCATTGCTTCCCCGAGACATTGTACCCTTTCTTATTCATATAACGAGCCACGCTCTCCCAGATGAGCTGAGGCTTCGGCGCATACTCGAGCTGCTTCTGCACTTGCCTATCCGACCAGACGGAGACGAGGAGCGAAGAGCTCTCCGGCGACCACTTGTACTTGACCGTTTCCCCGGAGTCGCTCATCTCCGCGGGATAAAGATCGACTGGACAGAATGAATCCTATCGGCCAGTCCCACGCATTCTAAGCATCTAGACTGCTCGTGGTGGCGTCGCGCCTGAATGCTCCGCACCACCGAGAGATCAACAGGTTGTCGCCGAATGCAGGCGTAATGGATGCTGCAACCCGATGCAACGCAGTAGATCCGCGCAGGCCACCTTGCGCGCTCCGCTCAACCGACAACGGACACTAACCGACGACGAAGATTCAAAATTCAAAGGCGTATATTGTGCAACGAGGAAGTGGGGGGTTCGATGCATCGTGCGTAGGTGAGTGGTCCATGCAGTAGCTTCTACGTCATATGCCTTTAGAGCGAGAGAGAGAAAGAGGAGAGTTTCTCATCTAAGATTTCGGAGTTTCCTGGAATGTATCGTATAAAGCGCACTGGAGGTGAAAAGTCATTAGCGATGGTAAACCTGTGGATTATTGCGAATAGAATTATTACCTGCGAGGGGCTAGAGGACCCCCATTCTTTCAAGTCCGCACAAGTCCGAACCCGTTCTTGCGGGAGGGTTACCGGCTGCGCGCCAGATGTTTTATTGCACTGCGCTGCTCCTCCCACCTAACCTACCACTCACCCTCGGAAAAACCCGCAATTGCACCACGAATCTCCTCACTTTTCCATCTTATTCAAATTCCTATTATAATTAGTAGATTAATTAAATAAACTCTTGTGTCAGTGATATAATAATTGAGAAAAATCCCATCTCGCATGCGAGTGGACGGAATTTACCGCGCAACACTTTGCTACCAATCAGATTCGAATCCTAACAGGAGCCTCGCTTCCCATTGGCCAGCGCGCATCTTTTGTTCAGAGGCTCGCGCTGATTGGCCGAGGGCGCGCGCGATGGGCACATGTCGGTGGGAGCTATGCAGAGTTGTGTGGCGCAGTAGTGTGTCGCACCGTACTCTCTCGAATAAGCCAAATGACTCTCTGGCGGGAAGAAGCTCCGACAAATATTGTCAAACACAGAATTAGTTCGATCGTGGTCAGCCTCGTCGAAACTTGACGCGAATTGTCCTCCTGCAGTGCGAAGATTGTGCGTGAGTTGGTGGTGCGACGAGTGAGGCCTGCACGAATCCACCGAATGAATGACGTTGTGTCGGTTAGATTGCCCGCGCTGTTTATTCGCACGAGTGCCGAGTGCGAATTTGTTGCCGAGCCATGGGAGACGCCTCGATAACCACAAGAACAAGAAAGAGGAAGTCGAATAGTCAGGGGGAAGTGCCGGCGAAGATTGCGAGAGATGCGAAGAATCAGGAGGAAACGACGGTAAGTGGATTGTGCCGGTGATAGATTGTGATTGTCGTGTGGTAGCATTCAAATTTCTTCTTGTTTTGATTGGCAAGGTCATTGAATATTGTGCATCATTGATTCTTTATGTGTGTCGTTGTTGGATCTCTGTAAATACTATTGTTTTTGCTTGGTTCTGCGATGGTTTCCATTGGCACTAGCTTACGGTGGGAGCTTTTGATCTAGCAGTGTTTTCTTCTGGTTTCACAGTGCAAAGCAGGCAAGGTGAAGAAGATTCTCGTGAGGAACTTCATGTGCCACGATGCCCTGGAGGTGGAGTTCAATCCGAATGTTAATTTCATTGTGGGTCTCAATGGCAGTGGTAAAAGCGCGATATTAACAGCACTCACCCTTGGCCTCGGAGCCAAAGCACATGCAACTAGTCGAGGGAACTCATTAAAAGGTACTTGGTTCTTCAATGAATTTGTTGTACTTTGATGCAGATATTCACTAATTTCTCTTTTTTGCTCCAGATTTTGTAAAGAAAGGAAAACATACCGGTATGGTAGAGATTACTTTGCATAACAAAGGCACCAAAGCATACAAACCTGAGGTCTTTGGCGATGTTATTAGCATAATCCGTAACATTGGCACGAACAACGGTTACAGAATCAAAGATTCGAAAGGCAAGACTGTGGGCAAGTCAAAACGCGAGCTTGATCGAATCCTTCAAGCTTTTAACATTCAGATAGACAATCCTATAGCTGTAATGAATCAAGATGTGTCGAGGTCGTTTCTAGTAGCATCTAAACCTCAGGAGAAATACAAACTGTTCATGAAAGCCACCTTGCTGGACTTGATAGCAAATAACTATGAAGAGGCAGGCCATCTCTGCAAACTCGAGTACCAGAAGCTGAAAACGTACAACGAGGTATGTATTTTCGTTATTGGAATGTTGCGAGTGGAGAGTATATCGGCTGCTATAATGATTGTTTGTGGCAGATGTTGGCGGAAACTAGGGCAGAAGTCAAGAAGCTTAAGCAGAATATTAAAAGAGCTGAGCAGATAGATCAGAGCAAAGAGGAGGTGAAACAACTGGAGATAGAGCAAAAATGGGCTGCTGTAAGTCACAAGTAACATTCAAATACCAGTGTCTTTAATACAGTTGATGCATTTTTTGTGTTTACTCAGTTCATAATGGAAGATATTAGGCTGAACAATAGTCTGCACAAATACGAGACATGCGAAGAAAGCTACAGAGATGTGAAGAACTGTGAAACGACTTCTGATGCCAAGTGCAAAGAAATTGATGACAAGATTAAGTTTGTACTTTTCTAGGAGATTAAAATACTTGTGTTTATTACTTTCGAGTGATATATTAATGAAGGCTTGAAATTTAGTATGTTACAGGACGAAATCAAAAGTTCGGAGTTGGAACTATCGGAAGGTGGCGCAGCTTATGCCGCGATGAAGGAGAAATACCGTTCTGCTACCGAACAACATTCAATCAAGTCACGCGAGTGGCGAACAGTTCATGGTAGACTCAAACAGTGGGAAGAAGATAAGAATACCATTCGAGAAGAGTTAGCTCGATTATCGGAGTATGACTCATTGATTACTGCTTTACCTTCTGCTAGTTAAATGATTGGAATTCTCATTTATTTATATTTCTCTCTGTACAGCGGAGATAGTGCAGAAGATAGAGCTATCAAACTAAAGCGGGAGCTCACGACCCTGGAGCAGAAGTTGGAGGACGTTGAAGCAATTCTGAGAAAGACTCAAACCGACCAAATGCAATTCCAAGCTGATAAAATGCGCCTGGTGAAAGACAAGCTAAACGCGAAAATTGAGATCGACACTTGGAAATATAAAATCGGTATTTTCCATTCATATCTA
Organism: Crossocerus cetratus; assembly: GCA_963675795.1. Classification (NCBI taxonomy): domain Eukaryota; kingdom Metazoa; phylum Arthropoda; class Insecta; order Hymenoptera; family Crabronidae; genus Crossocerus; species Crossocerus cetratus. The sequence goes on from OY776664.1 coordinate 739,897, forward strand.
AATTGAATTCGAACGTGTGACGATTGAAAGTCTATAACTCCGTTTCTGCATAATCCTCTTACAGAGAGACTGAAAAAAGAAGCGCAATCACTGAAATCAAAGTCGGACAATGCCTTGAATGTTTTCGGCGTGAACATACCACGGCTTCTCCGAAGGATGAAGGAGGAATTCAACAATAAAAAGTTCCATAAGATGCCACATGGCCCACTCGGTAAGTGAATGAGAACAGCATTGATTTTAGGAATATATTGGCATATTCTCGGCGGTTTAACTTACACTTGAACGATCATTGCACAGGCGCTTACATAGCTGTAAAGGACCCGAGGTGGGCAGCAGCCGTGGAGTACTTCTTGGGACCCGGTATACTTACCGGATTCTGTGTCGATAACGCTCACGACTCCAAGGTTCTTTCCGCTCTTATTAAAGAGGTATACGGTAAAGAAAACGCGCCACTGATTATGTGCAGTAAATTTTATGAAAACGTAAGCATCAATACATCTTGGAATTTATCCACTTCCCCACATGATTGATTCACAAACATGTATTCAACTCGCAGGTTCATAATGTTAGTAAGCATTGCACGCGGTGTCGCGACTACCGGACCCTGATTGACGTTTTGGAAATCTCCGATCCAGTCATAGCAAATTGTCTAATCGATCAGAGCGAGGTGGAAACTGTACTTTTGATACCAACTAGCGAGGAGGCAGCTGAACTGTTGTCCGACCCACAGAAACTTCCCAAAAACTGTAAACGAGCATTTACCTACGAGGGAGACACTTTTTATCCAGTACCGCGGTACAGGAGCTACGGCGGACCAAAGGGTTTGAGATCCAAATATCTCCAACTCTCCATAACAGATGCTATACGGTAAGCATTGATTTATCCACCTAACTTTGTCTTTACGCACCACAGAAAAGTGCACAATTTTGTTGTCTGCGTAGAGGATTGGAGGAGGAGGAAAAAACTGCCCAGGAATGTGTAATATTAGCGAGGGTGGCATTTTCGGCCCTTTGTGAGAAAGAGAAACGAAACGGGTTGGAACTGGACATTGTAAATGCACATGTGGCTAAGCTGCTCGCTGCTCAGGGTCAATATAAGAGTACAATTTCAGACCTGCGAGATAAATTTAAGTACCTCGAACGTCTTGATATTCAAGTATTCGTAAGTATGGATGAACGTAAATATCTACACTCGATTGGCCTGTTTTCTAAGAAAGGCGCATTTTTAGAAAGACGAGATGGTGGCTTTGGACAGGAAAATAGAGAAAGATAAATCTGAGGAGTCCCGTTTAGCTGAAATTGTTGCTGATTATAAAAAACAGATTGAATCAGTGGAAGAAGAAATCAAACGTTATAAAGAACACCGACAGACTTTGGATGCAAAAGTGGATCCCCTCAAAGTATGCCTGGATTGACTTAAATATTCTACTACCTTTTAAAGTCTAGTCTCACACAGATTATTTCCGTTACAGACGAAGATATCGCTACTTAAGCAGGCAAAGGAAGACATACGCTTGAGAGCTCAGCACGCAATCAAGAAATTGCATATGGCTCACCAAGCTTTACAGGCTGCGACTGTCGAGTATGAAACTCAACAGAGAGTCACGGAACAGATGAAGTTAATTGCGATAAACGCATGCCCAAAAATGCATACGAATCGAACACCAAACGAAATTGAAGTGTTGTTACGAGAGTTGAGATCGAGGATTTCCGAGATAGAGCGACAGTTCGGTAATCTTAACCAATTGCGGCAGCAGTTGAAGCAAACGGAAGCCAAGTACGGAAAGAGCCTACAGCTGGCTGAGAGACTCGAGGAGAGCTACGAGACACAGATGAAGCGGTTAGAGGATCGCAAGGAATCGTACGCCAAAATGAGAGCCGCCTACACTACAAGTATACAGAACTCATTCGCCAGTATTCTAGCACTGCGCAAGAAGAAGGTATGCCTTGTTACTTTTCATTATCGAGAATGATCCTTCGATCAACGAGTAATATGATTTATCTTCTATCTCTTTTTCTGTACCAGGGTGCTATACGCATCGATCATACCAATAAGACACTGGCACTCGAAGTTCGGGACATGAATGAAAAGAAAAGGGCCACGAACGACGCACGATCACTATCAGGGGGTGAGCGATCGTATTCCACTGTTGCCTTCATTTTAGCTCTGTGGGATCTCACCGGGTTACCCTTTTATTTACTCGATGAGTTTGATGTGTTTATGGTATATATTTTGTCGAACTACTTTAAACCGTTTCCTACTATGAACGCATGACATTTTACTAACTACAAATCATTGACAGGATAAGGTCAATCGAAGGGTAATAATGGACATTCTTCTCGACCACACCAAGTCACATCCACAGAGTCAGTTCACATTCCTAACACCTCTGGATACTTCGCACATTCTCGCTGAGGACTATGTGACCATACATCGGTAAGAACTAAACAGAGTATACTACAACTTGGCGCGAGACTCTGCCGAGTCTCGTGATGAAATGTGTAGACGGATTTCTTTATAAGTTTGAATGTTCTCATTTTGCAGGCTAGCGGCACCAGAGAGGAAAAGATCTCACGACGAGATGGAGGCGGAGCCCGCGTGAAAACGCCCGCGATGAGAGTATGGGAATCGATACCGGTTACGTATTATTGTAGAGCCTTTATTTCCATTTTATTTTTAAATTTGAAAACCTCCGACAAATGAATGAATAAGTTAGTGCGGAGACTTTAGTTTTTTTTAACTTAATTTAAATAGAATCTATTTTTGTTACTTCGTTACCAAACATTGTTGATAAATGGTAGGAGATAAGGTTCAAAGTGTGCCGGCCGGCGAGCGGCTTGTCAAAGTACAAACGTTGTTACTTGGGATACACCTGTTGGTACTATGTAATTTTCAATAAAATGAAAAAGCTGCCTTAACGAACATCCTTCGCCCAATTACATTAACGAGACCGCCCTTTCCCGTAGCTTTCGCGAGCCTTCATCAATGACCGCGTTGCGCTCGGCGTGAACACATGTACATACATACCTTGAAGATAAAGAAAGACGGAACAGCAAGCTTAAACGGGGGGAGGAGTAATACCGGATCGTAAGTGGATCAAGGTTCGTGGCATTGCGCGAATCTGGTTCGCAAGGAGTTCCCGGGCTAACGCAATAACTCGCATTACGCGTATTACACGGGGGGATAGCCGGTGCGTGCGAGGCGTGGTTACATTGTGCAATCGAGCGCTGGCCAGAGAAAGTGGCAGGGGAGCGCGCGAGGCCCGGGCGCGTCCGTGAATCGTTGATGGAAAGTTACTACCATCGCCGAGCCAACAAAAACCCGTGGAAATGCGGATATCACGCCGATTAACCACGTCCCTTTTCAATGCTAGACACTACTTACCATTGGCCTTGGAAGGTTGATAGGCGACAAACGGAGCGAAGGATCGAGTTACTCTCGCGCCACTTCACGGTCGACTCGCCACTTTGGAGCGGTCGAGAGTGAGATGCCACATGTTACGTCTACTCGAATCGACTCTGATCTCTTCATCAGGGCATCGGAGACGGCCGAAGCGAGGTGGTGAGTTGCGTAAAGGGAGAGAAATGGAGACATTGATTTTCACTTGCTAAAAATTGAGATTTATTTGATAAACATTGGTCCTAGAGTTCAACAGGCGAGATTTAGTGGTAGTAGGCGGGGGCAGCAACAACGGGGGCAGCGGCGTACTTGGCGTAGGCGGGTGCGGCGTAGGCAACTGGGGCAGCAGCGTACTTGGCGACGGGGGCGGCGTAGGCAAGGGGAGCAGCGAACTTGGCAACAGGTGCGGCATAAGAGAGGGGAGCGTGAGCGACGGGGGCGGCGTAAGCGAGAGGAGCGGCATGGGCGATCTTGGCTACCGGGGCGACGGCCTTGACGGCGACGGTCGCGGGCTCCTTGTGGACTACGGCGTTGAATCCGTTGACATCGTCGGCGGTGTAGTCGACGGTGCGCCTGGAGCCGTCAGCCTCGATGAGGGAGTAGCTGCCGTGGACGACATCTCCGTCGCGGGTCTCGTGCTGGCTTTTGGCGTCTCCGGTGATGGTGTCATGCACGTCGTAGGCGTAGCTGTACTGGGGATGCGGGTCGAAGTCGGCGTCAACGGCCTTGGCGAGTGGAGCTACGGCCACTGGGGCGGCGGCGTAGGCCAGATGGGCGGTCGGGATCACTCCTGCGTTGGCGGCGGCCAAGAGGGCGGCGAAGGCGATGAACTGCAAGCACAAGAAATCAACATTAGAAACATTAGACCAATAATTTCAAGAAAAATCAACTCCAAAGCAGAAATCCACGAGAGAGAGAGAGATCGCGTTTGCAGGTTTCGGGTGTGACCACGAAGAAAGTCGCGTTACCGAACGGCGCGTACGTGCCGAATTATCTGAGCCAGAGCGTGCGATACTTTCGAAAGCCGGACTTTTGGTAGAAATTCCAGGCAATCGAGAGCAAAGCGACTCGATTTGACCAGCACAGGGAAGAGACAAGTGCTCTCTCTCAGTGTACCAAACAAACTGATTAGAAGCAACTAACTAGCTCCGGGTATACGAGTTCTATACCTTGAAGGCCATTGTTGCTAAGGTTGATTGGTAGATCGCTCGATCTGTTTGACTGTTTGTCTGGGATGCGAATGATGCTATGGTTGGGTGGATTTCGGCTTTTATACCGTCGAGCCGGCGAGCCACGGGCATTCGTGCTGACGTAACTGGGTGACGGTGACTTCGACGGTCACCCGATTCGCGGCCACGATACTGGTACAAAATTGAGCAAGAAATCGGACCACGCCCAACGCCGAACGATCGCCCGCCGCTGCTTCGCCGGCGATGCTCTTTGGACCATCGGCGCGCACTAGGCCACGTCCTTGCCACGAGTTACCTAATCCTCCCCCGAACGCCGCGCCGCGAGGGTACGCGCCTACCACTCTTCTTTCTCCGTACGACTTTTCGCCGTACATTGCGTCCCAGACTGGCCACTCTCGAATCATTAACTTGCCCGCGACTCTACTTGTATAATACCTCGGCCTCTTCGCCGTCCAACCATACAATTATTCGCATACTTTTGTAATTAGTATAATTATCAGAGTTTGCGAGAACTTTTTAGAAAATTGAACAATTGTTCTATCTGTTATCCTAGTAGTTTTAAGTCTATGATTTAGTTTCTAGCAGAAGTCCTAGTGGTAAGGGTGGGATTATTAATGATTAGCTGGCCGTATAGCCGCGAGGAATCGAGAGAGCTAATTCCTTTCTCATTTCTTCTCTAACGGGAACAAGAGGACTATCAACCGGTACATATGTATGATACGTGGGGCGTTGGACTAGAAACCGGGACCCGGAAGACTGGCCATTTCGGCTGCTCCCTCATTCATTGTCATTCGACATATCTCCCGCTCATTAACAACTTGCATCGACACTGAGAGCGACTCGGTATCGCAAGTAGGCGCGGTGGTTTTGCAAAATTTTTCTCTGTACCCCGAGACCGGCTGGAAGTGGGTCGAGATTTTCATTTAGAAAGCGGCGGGTTGCCGTTCGGCCCAGTTCGGCACATGGCAGATTTCTTGAAGTGTCGTAGATCGATCGCACCTCGCCGATGAGAGATGAATGCGCGCGTAGGTGGCCGCCCGAAATCGGCGACAATCGCACGGGGCGAGAGACTTTCGCAATGCCGAGAATCGATCGCCGATCTCTTCTTCCGATTGTAATTGCGATCGGTTGGAATCTTCGCCGACTTTATCTTCCTTCGATTGCCAAGTCCATACAAGGATCCGCAGACGCAAAGCTTCGACTTGACAGGTGACGCAGTGCTAGGGGAAGTTATTTGACGGGCTAGTTACTAAAGTCGAGTGTTTAAAGCGGCAAATCGCCGGGGGAATCTGCAATAAAATATTACAAGCATATGGGGAGGAGGTCCACAGCGACGCCCAGGGCAAACACGATTCCCATGCGCGGAGATTCTCTCGGAGAATCGCATGGGCGGGAGAGTGGTGCGCGTAATGGCGCGATGCGCGAAATAATTTACAGCTGAATACTCGCCAAGGGTCAACGATGCTGCGCGATGGGACGACCTTCGCTCGGCCCATAATCGGCCGAATCAAAGTCGCCTGGTTTCTGCGGACAATGCAAAAGGAGAAGCGCGGCTCCGAGGCTGCGCGCCGATCGCTCCCACCTTCTTCTCTTCTCCCTCATCCTTGCCAGTTACCAATGAATATTCCCAATTTTATTTCTTTCATTTCTTCATTCCAGACTCCCTACAATGTCTCCTCGCTGAAATCCAACGACCGTAAAACTCCAAGCAGCAACTCCGAGCACGCGATACCAAAGGATCGGCGAGGATCCGCAAAGGGCGGCCTATTTTCCCGAACGAGGAAGCCGTCAATCAAACCTAAGGCCCAGACACTCGCACACAGGCGCGCGATCCCGAAGATCGCGGATAAGGCGTGTGCGAGCAAAAAAGAGCGAGCCGCTGTTCCATTTTAATTCGAGCTGGTCTAGTTGGCAACTGTCTTCCGGCTGGTGGGCCCGTGGGCCCCCGGGTCCACTTGACGTGACATTGATTTGCGGCTGCTGGCTAGAGGTGTGTGTACGTACCCGTACGACTCCCGGGGCCCAGCCTAGTCGCGGTAGATCTATCTCCGTATCGGCGGGGCCCAATGCCCCCGGGCGCTGATCGATTCGAGACGGAGCGAGAAGCGACGGCTTTCGGGCGGCCCACCTATTTTTTCTTTATGAAAGTGCTCCACTTGGCCGCCGCCGCCGGTAACGTTAGATATGACGCAACACCGCTCACTCGGGCCCGCTCTTCGTCCGGGATACAATGCGTGGGCCCGGAATCCTGTGGGCCCGTGGCTCGAAAGTTTCGCGGCAGAACCGAAACCGGTGGGCAAATTCCCTCTTTTTCTCGGGGCCCGGCGCTCCTTCTCCCTCGAATCGAGCCGCGCGCCTCTGCCATCTGCGCGCGTTAATCGCCCGGTGAAAAATCGACCCTTTTGGAAATGCCGCCACCTTGAGGCCTCTGATCGATTAATCGATGTCGCCGGCGAGGATGTGCCTCGAGATCTCAATCTCCGGACGTACGCCAGGGGCCTGGAGGCAGAGAGAAAGCATTAGGCTCTGTGGCAATTGTCGAGTAAAGAGTCAAATGACTGCGAAGGCGCATTAGCCGCACGGATTAGAGAGACTCGTTCAATGTCAGTCACGTAATCCAGGAGATTGGGAGTGCGACTCCTTTCATAGAGAATAATCGCCCTTTTGTTTGCTCGGCCGGACTCTTTCTATCCTCGCAATCATGTCCGATTCGCATTCGAGATCGTCGCCCGCCGTACCAAGGTCCCCGTCTACGAAACAACCTCTATACTCGGAATCCCCGTGCGACGGCCTCTCCAGCCGGAACCATTGCGCAACCTGGAAAAGGGAAAATGGCTCGAATAACAATATCCCACGCACAATTTCCCCCTCGCGTCAAACCTCGCCCGCTTAATGTAGCAACTTTTGCCGGGCAGCGGCTCGCAATCTTGCGCGGTAATCTCGCCGGATTTCGAGTGGCTTTCGCGCCTGAGAGCAGGCAGAAAAGGCCTATGGCAATTGCGCGCCGGCCATTCTACAAAGATGGTAACAGGATCCGCGTGAGAGTACGCGCGTACGTAGGTCCTGGAGAAGAGCGCGCAGGGGCTTTGTCCGTCCCTCGACGAAAAAGGGCATTGGCGATCGGTGGAAGGACGATATCTGCCGCCCGCTCTCTCGATCCGAGAAAAATTAAGACGAGGGTGTTCGCCACACGCACACAGAGACAAAGAGAGTGCTCGAGCCCGACACCGGCCAAGTTCAAGTGCGGTCGGCGCTCGCCGCGGTGTCACCGCTGCTGCCGAACTTTCAAAGTCCGGCACGGCCTGCGCCACAGGTGGAGGGAGGGGCCTCTCCCGGGCCCCCGATCGGGTATATAAAGCAGTCCGATTCAACGTTGGACATCATCAGTCGCTTAGCCGATCCAAACCAACCAAATCCACTAACAATGGCATTCAAGGTGGGTTGAGATCCCGGCGAGGCAGCCGCTCGTACTCCGAGTGTGATCACTCTACTTGAGTCTACTTGTCTACTTGTTAGACGACTAGTAGCACCCGCTGCAATTATCTAATTCGATTTCTTCTCATTGCAGTTCGTCGCCTTCGCCGCCCTGCTCGCAGTGGCCAACGCTGGAGTGCTCCCAGCCGCCCCTCTGGCTTACGCCGCCAGCCCATTGGCTTATGCGACGCCAGTGGCCAAGGCTGTGGTAGCCAAGACCGTCGATGCCGACTACGACCCCCATCCCCAGTACAGCTACGCCTACGATGTCCATGACACCCTCACCGGAGACGCCAAGAGCCAGCACGAGAGCCGCGACGGAGACGTCGTCCAGGGCAGCTACTCGCTCCTCGAGTCCGACGGCACCAGGCGCACCGTCGACTACACCGCTGACCCCGTCAACGGATTCAACGCCGTAGTTCGCAAGGAACCCGCAACCGTCGCCGTCAAGGCCGTCGCCGCCGCCCCGGTCGCCTACGCCGCCGCCCCCGTCGCCAAGATCGCCCATGCCGCTCCCCTCGCTTACGCCGCCCCGGTAGCCAAGTACGCCGCTGCTCCAGTTGCCTACGCCGCTCACCCAGCTCCAGTTGCCTACGCCGCTCACCCTGCCCCAGTTGCCTATGCCGCACCCGTCGCTAAGTACGCCGCCGCCCCGGTCGCCTATGCCGCACCAGCCTACGCCAAGTACGCCGCTGCCCCCGTCGCCTATGCTGCCCATGCCGCACCCTTGGCCTACGCTGCTCACCCAGCTCCCATCGCCAAGTACGCATACGCCGCCGCCCCGGCCTACGCCGCCGCACCAGCCTACGCTCAAGCCTACTACCACTAAGCAACCCCGACATCGACGCGCAACGAACCAACACTCCCGTTGTCGACTCAGGCCGAACTTTATTTATTTTTTTAGCAGCCATTCTTTGTGACTCATTAAACATGGTTACAAATTGAAATTTATTGCTTTGTCTTTGTACCCTCTTCCTTCCCTCCTTCTTCTGCTGGTTCTGTTCTCTGCAGTGCAATTAGCCCAGTGGAGCGCGAAACCGGCGCAGTTAGTCTGAAGAGTTGATTCCTGGTTAGCATTGAAAACGACCCACTTTCACTGTCCTCGAGATACAAACCGCCGAATTACCGCATTGTGTGGGGAGCGACCACCTGTTGGCTATAGCGAGCACGCGCCTGTAGATCGTTGAGGGATACATGGGAAAGCGTCCAGAAATCGAGCGCTTTTCTGGCTGCTCGGTAATTAGCGAGGTTTCGATCACGCAACCAGGTGGCTGTAAAATTGTGTAATTAACGGCTGACGTGTGTTACAGAGACACTTTACGAGCGCGTGAATTTGGAATCGTCGGTGACATCTGCGGTGAGACTCGTTAAAACTGGCCCGGTTTCCTTTAATTGAGTTACGCCTCGATTATATAAAGAGTCGAATTATTATGGTTTTTAGGGTGAACGGGGGTGGTTAAGGTCGACTGGTTACGGAGCTCATTAAGCGTACTTTGGGCCGATCGATGACAGTCGAGAGGGATTACAAGCCGATCGATTGATCGCCGCCGATTACTTACGCACGAGCCGATTATGAGCGAGAGAAAGGCGAATTCCAGGGGCCTTGCATAATGGGAGCAGGGAGTTTTGGGCAGCCGGCTCCTCTCGGCCCGCCGATCGCGATCGAAAGTTTGCTAATCGCGGGCTAGACCGAGAAAGCTAATCTGCATCGGACAATAGCCGTGCGTCTGGTGAGTCAGCGGTCGTGTCTGCGGCCTCATTGGCAATCGATGCTCGCATTGGGCCCCGTCGGGCTGGTTACGAGGATCGGTCGATAGTATATGTTGGTCACGGGGCCGATTGCGAACGGCCGGGGTGACCGGAGCCTCCCTCCTAGTGAAGGAGTCGCTTCTGCAATGAGCATCGGCGCCCGAGCAATCGGCTGCACTCGCCGATCGATACGTGACTCGATTCCCGGAGAATTGGGTATCGGGAGCAGCCACTTTCCCAGTCATTCTAGTTGGGGAACCAGCCAAATTAACAGTCCGAACAAGTAATATTGAAAATTAACTCCTATATAGGAATCTAAACAATGTGGGGATCTCGAATCCCAGAAATCTTTAATCAAATTTGAGAGATTGAAGTGGGGAGTTGAGTTGTAGACGAGGTGCTACACGTACGTCTCTATTAGTAGGAGAAAGTCATCCTGCCTAATTGAAATTTAGTAATCGAATGTTTCTTTCCATTACAGAACCGGGCGCAGTGTCGTGAGCGCACTCGGAGCCGCAGCTACTTGTGAAATGCTCGACTTATATGAGAAATACGCTTCCTGACTCCGAACTTGCTGGCCCGGTACGCACAAATCTAGAATTGCGACAAGTACTTTTGTATGCAGCGACTGTTTGTATCGATGCAAATTATAGCAGCTATTAAACAGCTTATGCAACCTTGCGTCATATAAATGTCGAGGGTTTTCTCTTCAACGCGATGACTCTCGGCAACTAAAGACCTGGGCGTGAAAGGCTCCGACTAATGAGACTAGGAGTCCCATCAAGCCCACTTCCATTAGAACTTCACACCTGGCCCGTTAAAGCAATAAAGCGATAAAGCAGGGGATCCAAAGCAATCACTCTAGGATGACGGGGAGAAAAGCGCGTCTAGGATCTAATTCGGGACCAAGGATGGAAAGGCGGATCGGCTGATATGCTCGCACCGGGCGGCATTGCTGCGCCGTGAAAGACGGGCGTGCACGACCCACGTACTTTCACCGAATGAACCGCGGCCGTCAAAGCGCCGCGCCCAATGTCACTATGCGGCCCCGCCGTAATTGCGCCCCGTGTTACGTGCGTGCAGGATGGCCAAAGAAACCGGTCCCCGCTTCTTTCTCGCGGGGCCTGCTCGACAGTGAATCGAGGGTTACGCAACGCCAGCCGCCGGTCGCGCGAGCCGCGCGAGTCCAGTGCAGCAAGTAGTATGAGTCGAGCCGCGCGGCGCTGCTGGTCAGACGACAGTAGTGGAGGTGCGGGATAAGTCGGACTTCCCGGCGCGAGGAGATTGTCTGATGCTTTGGTCGGAGAATTTTGATGCTTTGATGCTTTAGTCATGAAATCTTGGATTCTTGCACGTTTGGGTCTTAGTTTTAGGTATTTGTAACGCAATTATACTTTGTTGCCGGATTATATGCGGAAGAACACAACTGCGGAAGACCAGAAAACGTATCTTCTCGGAGAACCTGAAGAGAAAGGTGAACCACGCCTGTGAGAAATAAAAGAAATGAATGGTTGAGAATATTTTATAGAGAAACGTACGTTTTTAGCACTCTCTCGTGACATCCCGTGACCCCCTTGCCAGGATTCAAAAGTCCTCCGGCCCCATCACGGCTCAATAAAATGTTAATAGTAACATCGAGGGATCTACCGGAATGAATGATTGACTCAATTATCGGACAGTTGCGATGTCGCGAGTGCCCATCGAGTGCTCGCAAAAGGTATGAGCAGCCGGCGCGCGTACGGGAAGGTCGCGCGGCTACGCGCGCGTCTTATTCTTGCGCAAACGCTCCTGAGGACGGCGCAAGTATCGCAAGGGGCCGAGTTGTGTAAGAAGGTCACGATGAGTCGCGTCCATGCGGATGGACGTGACGGCCGATCGATCTGGCCGCCGTTGACATTGATCGACGCCCTATTCAAACTCTATTCAAACCCCGATACTTATTACGTCCACGTCCACGTAACACCTCGCCGATTATCACATCAACTTACCCACCCACTGCTAGGTGTCTTGACCCGACATTAGACGGAGAAACAGACTCAAGTATACAATAATACAGAACGATTTATTAAAACATCAACAGTTTCATGAGAATATCATCGGGCGTAAATGGAAGCTGGAGATTAAGCCGGCTTTAGACGAGGGTGGTCGCAGGTGCATACGCCAGAGGCGAAGCATAAGCAACGGGGGAGGAGTAAGCGGTGTAAGCATATCCACTGGGATAGCTGGTGTAGCTGGTAATTAGTCTGGCAGGCAGACCGACGACTCTCTGACTCTTCTGAATTGCAGGAACCGGCAAGGGGCTCGGCAGAGCTCTCGGCTGAGCAGGTTGCGGCTGTTCTTCCGACAGATCTTCCTGTTGCTGCCTCTGCTGGTTCACCTGCTGCCTGGACCTCTGCTGTTGCTGGCGTTGCTGCTGCTGCTGCTGCTGCAGTTGCTGCAACTGCTGCTTGTGCTGCTCCTGTTGCTGCCTCTGGATCTCTTGGAGCTGCTGCAGCTGCCTCTCCTGTTGCTGGCGGAGCTGCTGCTCCCGGGTGGTTGGGGCCGAGGAGACCAAGGGACCAGAGCGAGCCTCGACGACTTCGACGTCGGAGTCGGGACCGCTGGCGGGGATGGCTGGTGCGGGGCCGACAGGTGCCGCGGGTACCGGAGCAGCTGCGACCGCAGGTGTGTACGGGAGAACCGGGGATGCTATCGCTGCCAGGGCGGCGACGGGCTCCCGGCTCACTACTGCGTTGAATCCGTTTATGGAGTCGGCGGTGTACTGGACGATGCGTCTGGTGCCGTCGGCCTCGATGAAGCTGTAGCTCCCTTGGACGAGGTCGCCGTTCCTGGTCTCGTATTGGGCTTTAGAGTCGCCGGTCACCGCGTCCTGGACGTCGTAGGCGAAGCTGTACTGCGGCACCGCGTCGAACTCCTCCAGTCTCGCGGGGACAGCGGCCACTGCTGGCACTGCTGGCACCACTGCACCCCTGGCGAACGCCGCCACTCCCAAGAATACTACTAACTGCAATCGGAAGAATTCATTGATGATTAATCGAGGAGAATTAGCCAATTGGCATTTTGACTGAAAGATTAAAGGGTCTGAGAAAATTATGAAATTTCTATGCTATAAAAGAAGTGAACCTTTAATGGTTCGAATGCGCCACTAGGCAAAGGATTCGATGAAACTATATTGGGAAAGTCAAAGGGTTGGTGAATTTGACTACTCTCTTACCTTTCCAAGCATGTTTGTTTGCGAGTCGATCGCCAGAAGACTGATGGCTCAAAGTAAGATTGGCCGTACTTTTATATGGCTGGTGTCCCCAGGCGTTTTCGTGTCATCCGGCGGCATTAAGCCCAGAGCTATTCCTTGCACCCGACGTCTTGCCACGCGCCACTCGTCTTACACGCGCATACAACTAACCACCCCCACCTAATCGCGAGCGGCCTCTCTGTCTCTCGCATAGTCTTTCGGGACGGTGGCATTGTGCCGGCGAGCCGAGATCTGCGTGCAGGAGTAGGCCTCCTTCGGGCGGCGGTGCGGTGACCTCCTCGCAAGTGTTGCGTCCGAGCGGCGACCCGATCGCCGGCTTATGTTACTTCATAACATCGATGCGCGACTTGGATGCCAATTGGAGACTCGTCGCGAGAGGTCCTGCGCCCCAGAAAGCCTCTGGGTAAAGTCACTGTTTTGAACTTTGTTTTTCTTTCTATTTCAATCTTGGTAGATCGATTCTCTAACCCTTGGGCCATGGAATATCGATTCTATGACCCTTGGATCGATTTTGGATGTTTCAGAACAATTGATCCAGGTGTATTTCATTTGACTCTCCTGTCCAAACGTATTCAACTGCAACGATCCACTTTCCCGAGCAGAACCAACGCAGATAAATGAGGACCAATTATCACCGCGCGACAAGTAGAAAAGGTCGACGCTCCAAGCTTCCCTTTGAAGAGCCGCGCTCGAACGAGTTACGTTTCCGGAGTGGACGATTGTGCAATAGATCTCGTCCCTCGGCTGCCGACTGACACGCTGAATTCTAATCATCGGAGGCACTTTCATTAGGGACAGTGGTTAATTGTTAACTCTGTCGGTCACGAGCGGTTGCGTCAGTTGACACAGAGGCAGGGTGTTTGTAAAGCTGCGCTCGGCAGGTTGTAATCGCTGATAGTAGGTGGGGCGCTTTAATAATTTATGACTGCAGATCTCAGGACTTTTCGCCACAGGTGTCATTTGTATGCCGACGCGCGAACAGTCCGAGGTCATCCCCCTGGCGATTGGCTCCCTTTCGCTCACCATCGATATATTTATTGGCTGGGGGTATCGATCCTCCCTTACTTCGTGATCGACCAGCGCGCGGTCAACATCTCTCCGTAGTTCTAACTTCCAAGTCGGACTTCAATCAAAATCAAATAACGAGCAAGCAATTATCATAAAAAATAATCGATTTTTATTAATCAATAATTCGAAGTTATAAATATGCAAATTCAAGTTAAAGAGCGGACGAACGGGACGCGAGGATATGTAGAGTTCATCAGCCGGTGTCCACTCTGGGTACTAAGCATTCCCGAATCGTCACACTTTCTTTCGCAATTGCTCGCTTGCGAAAGAGCATCGCGCGTAATCGGATCATCCTCTTATCATTATGCGCGCGGCGTGCGCGCTGGAATCCTGGAAGCCGGAGTCCGTGTCTTCCCGCACGTATCCCGCGCGTTTTGTCAATCCGGCCTCCGAGTCACTTAGCATACGCCGGCACATTAGGGTAAATAAAGAGCATTGGGCAGAGTTTGCAGTATAAAAAGTCATTTATTAGAAACAATCGTCACCACCTTTTCGATACACATATGTACAATGAACCATGACTAGTCGCAGTGAACTCCTTCGATCCTTAATGCGAGTTAGAAAGCTTAAAATGAACCTTTCGCATTTTTTTTCATTTATGCGAAATATTAACACCGCGGATTCCTATGCAAGCGTCGATTGGCATTGTTAAATTAGGCATTGAAATATATTGCATAAATATCCGCAGTCTAATTGTTAATTGATGATTGCGGCAGAGAGTTAGAGGTGGTAGGCGAGAGGCGCCGGAGCGACTTTGACGACGGGCTTGACGAAGGTCGCTGGTTCCCTGTGGACGACCGCGTTGAAGCCGTTGATGGGGTCAGCGGTGTACTCGACCACTCGCCTCGTCCCATCGGCCTCGATCAGACTGTAACTTCCACGCACTACATCTCCGTCCCGGGTTTCGTGCTGGCTCTTGGAGTCGCCGGTCAGAGCGTCCTGGACATCGTAGGCGTAGGTGTACTGAGGATGCGGATCGTAATCTCCTACTTTGGTCAGCGGCACTGGAACTGGAGCTGGGAAATGTCCAGCTGGCACTGCGAAGGGCGCGGGTGCTCCCAATGGAATTGCTCCACCGTTGCACACTGCGAGCACTGCAGCGGCCAATACGAAGATCACCTGTGGAAGAAGATGAGAATTAGAGTCGAGGCAACTTATTGCTGGATATTAACTTTTTATTAGTTGCAGTTCTTTATCTCTCACCTTGGAAGTCATGTTGCTGGGTGGCTGGTGAAGCTGGTATACTCCGAATGGACTGTGAATGAAACTGATGACCGGCCTACCGGTGACAAAGTATTTATAGGAAGCGCGGGGTGGCCTTTCGTGGTGGGCGAGCCGATATATTCGTCGCATCCCTCGTTGCATTGCAAACAGTCTCGATAGGGACACACACTCTCTTGTACGTGACGAGCTGGCAAAGCCGGCGGCAAAAGTTTCGCTTTCTTTTGCGCGCCGGACACTCTCCAGCACGTAGAGACGACAAACACACTTGTCCGATCTCGTTCAAACTCAGAAGCTGAAAAAATACAAGCTCGAAGGGTGAAGAGCTCCCAAGTGCAATGACACGGCGACTTCTTATGCGAGTCTCGAGGACCGCGGACCTAAAAAAATATCTAGAAGAAGAACCGGTCAATTATTCTACGCGCTTAAAGTACTTTCACCGTTGCGTAATTCGGTGTCTTTTAATCCGGCGTGGTAAGTGTAACGTTTCCGTCATGCGTGGAGCGAGCGCGCGCGCCCGGAATAATAAAGCTGTGGAATGCTCGCGTTTTGCTTTCGGATTCGTAATCGAGCGCTCTCGATAGAAATTAAAGAGCCATTGGAATTTACCATTGGAATGCATTTTTCAACGATCTTAATATGCTATTTCAAATGATAACTGCATTAATTAAATTCCTGAAATCGATTCGGCACAGTAGGCCGCGGTTGCAGGCGTGATTCAGCCGGTGTATAATTAATAAAGAGGACGAGCACCGACCGTGACCGTGAAAACGGGTTGTCTCGCCGCGAGAAGAGCCGCATCTCATTGCGCAACATCTCTCTATCTCTTTCTCCTTAAGCTAAGAATCAATGTAACCGTGCGAGGAAAGTAAACGCGCGAGTTCTCGCGTGGCAATTTATTTTCAAAGATCTCGATTGATTATAAAAAGGAATACAATTCATTCGAATTATACGGTACTTAAACCTCGAGTGCCCATTTGTAATCTTACAAAGTGTGTAATATCTCGCAGTCAATGTTACAATTTAATCATAATTGTAAGAGAATTCCAATGACTTTCCAAGTGCACTCGTATGAGGAAGAACTTATTTCACAGGTGCGAAAAACTTATGCAACTAAGGTGTATATAAAAATTGTCATTCTAGTTGGAAGATTGTGCTAAGGCCAAGTAATCTTCTGCCTCTTTTTCCCTGATGATTCCTGTAATACCAAACAACATTAAGACTCATTTTCTACTCATTCCTTATTGTACAACTTGCAAAACACACCTCGTCTCTTCCATCACTCAATCTCTTCTCCGTTCCATTGCACTCTGAGCTGTACCCAGCATTGTTCACAGATATCTTTCTGGGACTGACTTTGGCTTGGTTGTCAGGTAACTTGGACTTTTTAAAATCAATACCCTCAGACCCTCTGGAAATGTCACCAAAGTTCCTCTTCAAGCTACACGGCTTATTGCTAAAATAATTAAAATCTTATTCAGAGTCACCGAAAACATTCATTAAGATATTATTCACTCGAGTGGACTTCTTACACTGAACTAGATTTCTCCTGAGAAGAGTCAGTGGAATCCTGGTGCTTTCTAGACTCAGACTTCCCCTGTATATCATCGGCCCTTTGGGGCAAGGGCATAGCAACCCTTTTGTAGACTTCTATCAATTGCGAGCGACATAGCGTCTCGTACTTGCTAAAATCGATACACCTCTGCAACAATGTCAATCTGTCTTTTTCACCAGACCAATGCAAATCGGCGAGTTCGATCATCCTCGCCGACGAGTAAACAAAAACATAACCTGGCGGAGACTTACATTCTTGAGGATCGCTCGGAGCTCGACCTCTGACATCAATTCGGGATGAGTCAATTCGAATGTTCCTACCCGAGACATCCTGAATTCGCGATCCTCCAGCCGAGCCTCTACTTTCCTATCTGATAATGCAGAAACTTATCGCTGTTATCTGTTGCCGCTAGCTATGTCCGCTCAACCCGCTCTTTTCTCCCATTTCACGCGCTACCTGTTTGGTTTCTGCCAATTTCTGCGCTTGCCGATTGATCGCGCCTCGCACGATTTACCACTCGGCAAAGTCTTGCTGTGACTGAGTGGAGTGATCATCGGGTGCGGTAATGTTTATGAAAAATGTGGGATAAGAGCGTCTCATATTAAGCATGCGGATCAGATAACGCTGAGTATTGTCTGCTGCACGATAGTTAGTAGGCAAGATATAGCGTAAGAAGTAGTCTAAGATTTGAGAGAGAAGTTGTGGGGAAAAGTACTATAATTACTCTTTCTAAAACTAACTTTCTTTATTCATCTCATCATTAAATCCTTCTTTATTGTATTCAATGTTTAAATTTCTTCCATTTCATAATCACCGTCCTCATCATCACGACAATTGTCGCCCTCACTGACGTCTCATATCTCTTTCTCGTATTAACTAGCTACATATATATATCGTAGAAATAAGTCGACGTACAAAAATAATCATAACAACATTGAGAAACAATATAAACAACGAAGACGAACAACGAAGAATGCACCAGTCGATCGTAACGAAAGAAACCACCGCGCGATTAATCTCGCCCTGTTTTGATGTGCTCGCTTCAGCACACGCTTACAGAAGAGAAGAGAATATATAATAAAGCTTTTCCGCGATGCGCTCGCAAATTGCCCGAGCTACCTCAATCAAACCCGCTTAGAAATGATTGTAAAGATATACTTTATACATACAGTAGAACAATTATTATCCAACTTGTAAACTAGTTATAATATTTGGAATAGAATATGCTCAGAACTATGATTTCTTTTTACATATAAAAAGTTGTCTTAAAGTATGTATTACAACCTTAAGTGGGCATGAATCCGATAATAGCAACATTTTAAACCACATTATTCTCCTGTAAAGTTTACGTAATCCTCCGCATTCCGCTAGAGACTAGAAAGAACTGTCTTCGAAGAGGTATACGCTATCCTCTCGTATTTACGTCTTTCGAATGCACGTTCAGGGTGACCACGATATACGACTCGCCGCTTTAAAGCAATCAAATACTTCGTTCCTATAATATCACTTGCAAACAAGGGTAACAAATCCATCCTCTCTCGCTCTCTCCCCTTCTCTCTCTCGCTCTCTCGCTCGCTCGCTCTGTGCGCAACGACGTCCTTTATAAATGATAGTGGCCACTCAAAAAAGATGTCATTGTTCTCTCGAAAGGAAAATCACCGCACCGCAACATACACCTTGTAATATTATTGTATCGTATGTAGTAATACTTTTACGTTACACGTTACTGTCTGCTCCGAGCGTCGTACCGATAATATATATTGGTATAAATATTCCAAAAACTAAATCATAGAAGACGTACACTTTCCACCATTGGCCATTCAACGCATATCTGGCGTAACTTCACAATCATCGTGTAGAGCGCGTGTATTCTAGTTGAACGTGGAGAACAGGTCTCGCGGGTGTCTGAGGAATTGCACGTGTACTATAGTGCAGCCAACTCTTCGAAGTTGTTCAGCGAAATGACGCGTCGGCAAGTAACTGAGTAGGTAGATAATAGGCTTTGACTGAACTTCCGACGAGGAACGAACAACTAAAGTAGAAGTAAAAAGGCACTATATGTCTGGGTACATACGAGAAATAATCAGGTCTCTTTAGGCCCGTCTAGCACTTCCACCAATGTTTATCTCTTTTATATTCTCTCTCTCTCTCTCTCTCTCTCTCTCTTTATCTTTCATATCCTTGGGTCCACTTGAATCACAAATTGTCCGTTTAAGAAGTTACGCCGCTCCAATTCGAACAACTCCCATTTCTTTGTCATCCTTTGTAAAGTCTTGCTCGCTTATGCGTTGAACGTATGAACCTCGCGAAAGTAAACGAGTGGGAAAATGATACTAGAGCATGAGCAAAATCACTAAACTGTACACATTCATACACTGGAAGCATAAAGGTAACGCGCGCAGCGGTGCGCGCTTTACAAACTAGGATAGAATAGAATCGCATTATACTACAAACCATGGAATTCACAGTTTTCCGTGATATCGAATACACTTGACTAGTCGTGGGGAAACTCAGTAATTGGCAAGAGAATGCTTAATTGTTCCACGCAGAGCATATCGCCATGCTCTGTGATTTGTTTTCGTATACGATGAACACGATTTCTTTTTTGTTTTCTTTGTCACCTTTCAATTCATCGTAAATTTGTATTGTGTAAAAGGACCGATGTTTCTTTTTTTGTTTATATTGACTGCCGAGGATGACATCGAGCTAAGAATTGTTTCATTAAACGGGTGTTTCGTGATCAGTCTCTTCAATTCTTCCCAATCTCCAAGCATTCGGATCACCCGCTGCTGCAAAGCCATAACGCCCTCTCAGTGAACAGTCAACTTGCGATACATCTACTTTCTCCTAAATCCTAACGACTGTACAACAGTTTCTAAAAGGAGGCAGCTATCCACAGTGTCAAATACTGTAAGATTATACATTTCTACCCAAGTCGCGCACCATTCCAGAGAATAGGGATGTGTGTCGCGCTTGTGCAACAGAACGAGTACAAGGAACCAAAACTCGGACTATATCGAGACCAGACAATTAAGCCATCATTGGAAAGTAACAGATAGTTTTGAGTAATCTTACGAACAATATACACAAGAAATCACATCGACAAAGACGTTGCTCATCGGATACTTTACACTGCCAGGGCAGACCAACTCAAACCGCCCAATTAACTACTGTCTGGATTCCCAGACACAAAGACATAAAACAAAGCGTAGTAAACTATCCGATGATAAACCCTGAAAAGACTTGGATACTGCGTGACTGAGAACTGAGGTACAGAGACAGAAGAAAAGAGGACTCACCTCAACAAGTAACCAGGGATGAAAATAAGAAATGAAGTTACCCCGTGAGGTATTGTGTATGATGCACGAACGCATCCCGTTGATAGAACATAAGTTATGTACCACGTAGAAGGTGTCGTGCTAGATGATCGCACGTGGGTGTCTGTGTTGCGTAGGATTTTACAAGGAAGATTGAACGCTGTGTCGCGCGGAATGAAGAAAGGAAAATGTACAGGGCGCACGCAGGCGGTTCGTATGATGCAAGGCATTGTTCAGCACATCCTGAGTCGTGTACAGCAGCGGCATTCTCTCTTCTATCCAAAGCAAAATCAAAACCAAGGCGAAATTATAATAAACGTGTACGTTATTCATAGTAAAGGAAGTTCTACGTGTACCCCGACGTTATATATTAGTCACTAGGTCGCAGAGAGAAATATCGGATGTATTTATATATGCGCATGCATCTCCTTAAAAGTATAGTGCACTTGTGCGAGAAATCATTGGTTAGTCTCCTAGTCGCTATTTGCAAAGTGACGTTAATCACAACCCGTTTCTATTGGTAGTACCTATTGTTACAGTGACCAAAAACAAAGGGGGGTAGGATCCAAATGTCAATATTGAAGAATCCTGGGTCAAATAGTACATATACTCGTGCACCCAATTAAATTCTTGCCGCTATGACTACTTTCTCATTTACCGGTTGGTTCAGTGAAGTAAGAAAGAAAACCAAATTACAGCCCTTCTCTCCGAACTCGAACACTAGGGAGGGGGATATGTTTCTCGTAATGGAATCGTCAACAGAATAACCTTCGGCCAAATTGTTGCGGAACAACAATGACAACTCACGAGAGGCATACGAATAGCATGCTCATGCATGTACCGTGTCGAAAGAAGTACATTTCACTTGTCGTCTGTTAGACACTCGGTAAATACAACACTGACCACAAAGAGATACGTAAACGAAAAAACGTTAATGGTAGGCCGTTCGATCTACAAATCCGCAGGAGCTTGAGAATTTTAGAGTTGTAGCACGAGAGGAATGCAGAAAGCATGAGTTTTTAGTCAGATTCAAGTAAACAGTCATATACATATTTTCCCCTGAACTCTTCAGTAGAAGTTCAATGTAGCAAATAAACTCAAATCTCAAGATATTTACCTTGAAGTTGACGACTGATTAGAGCCGTGATACCTTGACTATCGCCAGTCTTTTTTACAACAAAAAGTTTAGTGTCAGGATCGTTTTCCAGATTTCCAATACCTGCTAGACCAATTACTTGTCCATTCTGTTGCTGGTGGCTGCTAGCAGCCATCGTTTCACTGACCTGCGATGGAATTACAATGCTGTAGAAACATCGAAATGATAAAGAATCGGATCAAGAAACGTACGATATGTGTACCTGCATCAATTTTTTAACTACATCTCTGCCAAGAATATGATCAAACACTGCCTGCAGAAATTGATCGCTAATTATGCTTAATTTTAATTTGTCCCTATGCCACAGCAATATTCTCGATTCCTCCATAGCTGTTATTGAGACCTGGGAAATGAAAGTTACATTGTAAAGGAACTGATTGATGAGAAGTGCAAGATCACTGCCAAACAGTTACAGACCTGAAAGTACTCATCCGTAGAGACACCAAACCATTCTGGAGAATCCAGGAACTGATGTGGGAAGACAATATGCAATGCTCTCCCATTCTGCGACACGACTAGTCTGAAATGATTTTATTGCCAATAAGAAGCCCATCAGACACAATCCTTTCCATCAGTTCCAAATCCCAACTTACTTCCCAGAGAGAACCAAAGATAAAGAATCGACTTTGGTTACTTTTTCCTGCGCATAAACTTCCTGATAGTTTAATTGTCGAATGACCTTCATACAATTCAATACTTTTTTAAACTGATGACGTGAAACTCTCAACGGCTGGAACACTGCAATATATACCTGTATGAAAAAGGAGGAAAATGAGATGGAAGAATTGTTTTCTCTTACCGGCGCATACTTAAGCGGACTACAAGAAGGCAGAATGTACTTTCAGTATACACGAACTTGTTTCCCTCGCGCGAATCGATTGATCGCCGCGTGGGAAAGTGCGGAAAATGAGGATTCGAGGATTCTAACATAGAATGCACTACAAATGAATATTCAAACGAAAGAGGGGATGCAGACAAAATAGATCAACTACACAAGAGAGTTTAGCGCAATGCAACTGCCATGGCCAAACGAACAAGCAATTGATATTGCTTTCCAGGCTTCTAAAAGATCTACCTATGATAGGTCTAGTAGAGTGATTTACTATCGGATTGAGTACTAAATCTTAAAAGGGGCTTTCTCAAAGGAATAAGAATGGACTTCTCCGCTGCTTCCACTATTCTCTATTGATTAATCGGCGAGATCTTTCTCATTACTTACCTCCTCGACTTCCCTTGAAAACTTGATAGGCCTGAGCTTGTAAAGAAGCGTGCATACATGGACGAAGTTGATGGCAACAAAGAGAGCATTCCAGAGAGCAGCGTCCAGCCAACAAGCTATTGTCCAGCCCCACAAAGCAAGAAAGGCACAGCCCACGAGCAGAGTGCACCTTAAGTAAAGTACACCGTGTATGCCACTTGGCGCGAGGTGTGACAATAGAAAGAAGGCATTGGCTAGTTGAAAGTAGATGTGGTTCACGTAAATCCCTTGATACGGTTGGCAGGTAAGAACTCCATACAAGAAGGTCGCAGGCACTATCGGCGAATGAGGGGAACCAGGCCCATGGCTGACCACCGACAATCCAGTAGCTAGAACAAGGAAACTCAAGTACTCTGCTTTACTTCTCACCCTCCTACCATCCCGTCTCCGTACATACCCACTCTATTATCCGTGGTCACATTCCTACATTCGTCGTTCTCGTGATGATTGGCTGCTGGCATGGATACATCTGGCGCGACACTGTTTTGCGGCACATTGGATGCGGCAACATTAGTCAAACTGGCATCTATGCAGAGAGAAGCCCAATAGAGGAATATCAGGATTGAAATGGAAGCACGCCAGCCTTCTCGGCTTCCTAGAGGATCACAGCCGATCCACATCCCCGCATCACCACCAAGCTGAATCAATTTCGTTTCACTCTGCAAGCAGGGAAATCGACAATCATTAGAATCAATCTCCACAAACAAATCAAGTCCATTTCATACTTATTCATTAAAGGATATCGGATCGAACGCAATCTGCCACGGGACAAAGCGTTGTCGCCGTTCACATCTCTCCGCGTTACTCTCAGCTAAGATCGGCAGTCGGCGGCAAAAACCATCTCGCAGACCTCGCATTAGCCAAGGATATTTGCATTACTGACGCCTGTAGGAAGACGAGATAAACATCTGTAATGCAAATGCAAAGACACATAACATATGTGAGACCACTGAATGCCCTCGGCGAACTCTAATAACTGGCAGCCCTCGATCTTAATATTCACGGAAGTACATAACGAGGCTGTGTGCGACTAGGAATCGCGCGACTTGCCTCAATGAATTAGCATGCCTCGTTGCTTCTCTCCAGGCCTGGCAGAGTATTATTGAATGATCGACTGGTTGCCGAGTGTGCAAAAACCGCCCGCAAAAACAAAGAGCCCTCGGCAACGAGACAGCCAAGACAACAGAGAAACCGCGAGGTCTTCTCTATCCGACCTGGCGAGTGTACGCGATTCCCTCAACTCCTCGGCAACTGCCCGATTCACCGATTCTCAATTAAAGGATATCGGCGCGTTGATACGCGCAATATTCCTAGGAGGCGAAATCGGTCGGTGCTACCCTCGGCTTGCCAGATCGAGGATATCGAGGCGCGTTATTAAGTATTATATCGAGATCAATAAATAACTTACTCATGGATAAATCGCGAGGTAGCCGAACCCCGACAAGGCATATAGAGGTGAAAGGAGAGCTCGTCTAGGAATTGACGCGGCTAGCCGAGGAGCGGCTGCCACTCGGTCCTGTAGCTGCGTAATGGAAAAGACAGCCGCGCTTATCTAATAAACGTCAAACTCGCAGAAAGAGATCTCTCTCCTCGGCGCCTCTCTGTACCTATGTGTGTATGGCTCTGTGTGTATGTATGTTGGTGTGTGTGGGTCTGTTACTCGAGCTCTAGCGGGCGCGCGAGCAACGGCGTAGGCCGTAGACGGTTCATGGAGCAAACTGGGATAAGCAGAGGAAGGGGGGAAATAAAATAGGCCACGCGCTGCTCTCCGTAATTTAAGGTCCGTTCGAAAATTATACTACCCGAAAATCCAGCGACTTTTCATCCCAGCCCTCGAGAGAAAAAAGACCTAGTGCTGGACCCGAATTCGGAGAGTCTCAGCCCGCGCGCACCTTTTCAAAATCAAAGGCAGGCTGCTCGCTCTTTTCCTGACAAATTTCTATATTTAAAAGATTTTTATAAATTGACAATTTTAATTCACGACTTAAATTTCTAATTTGAAAGATTCTTATAAATTGACAATTTTGTTCGTCGTCGAATGAAACGTAGCTCCTTGATCCTTTGGAGGAATTACAACTCCCTTCGACAGAGTTTGGAATAGGAAATACAAGGTAGCGACGAGACGCAGGTTGCGGACTAGTGGGGTGTGTGTTGTTGTCAGAGAATGCGAAAGCGGATCGGAGAATTTCCAACCGGCTTTCGGCTTTTGTAACAGAAGGACATAGCGTGCGAGGAAGTAGTCCTGGGCCAGTGACGTCAGACGAATCCCAGGACCCAACGAGGACACGTGGACACGTGCCTCCCTTATTTATCCATCGGTTTCGGAGGGCTGCGCTTGTGTAGTACTGTGTGGGGGCCCGTTGCTATGGTGATTATGTATACATGCAATATACATTTTATCGCAGCAGCCATGTAAGCGCAACGATTAATCGCTTCAAGCCGCCCTTTCGATCTGAATCGCCTGAATCCGGAGTAAAGTGAGCCCTGCAAATTAACGCGGCCGC
The DNA here is from genome assembly GCA_963675795.1 of Crossocerus cetratus. Lineage (NCBI taxonomy): Eukaryota > Metazoa > Arthropoda > Insecta > Hymenoptera > Crabronidae > Crossocerus > Crossocerus cetratus. Next base: position 765,041 of record OY776664.1, read on the forward strand.
ACTACACGCTACAAACAAGCCGCAGCGTGTATCAACGTTTGCCAGCTTTCGAATTTCTTTTACTTTTTTATGTCACTTATATTGATGTAACGGACTCAGAAATGGCAACGGAGAAGGATCTGATAGACGGTAGTTATCTAGTTATTTTGCCATCCGATCCAAACCTGAAGGATATATCCAAGTTCAATAATATAATAGTTTGAAACTAATCTGTGTTTGTAGCTGTAAGGGAATCGTTGAAGGCGAATGGAGAACTCGGCCGCATGAAAGCAGAAATGTGCGCCGAGGTGGTGAAATTGTTGGATAGTTCCAATAGAGATAACAAATCGAAGATGCCCATTCCACCCCATGATGTTGTTCTCGTTAATGAACTCATCAGGGAGTACATAGACTGGGTTGGATACAAATACACGTCGACAGTATTTATTGCAGGTACTCGTATTCTTGGATTTCGCGAGGAAAAGGGTGCAGATATAAGTATAAATAGTGGATTTTACAGAGTGTGACCTGCCCAAGCAACCACTTGACAAAAGCCTACTGATGCAAGGACTGGGATTGAAAGAGACTGAGAGGAGAGAACCGCTGCCACTGCTCTTGAGCCTTGTAGATACCTTCAAGAATCTGAAGAGTACCTGAATACATGCCTTTCTTTCTATACTTATACCGATGGCGATGTTTTTATTTTGGCGCAATACCGCTGTAGAACCAACAGAGATTAAACGACGCTGGCGACTTAAAAGAGATTTTCAATTTTATTGTACGACATGTTGTACATATGGACATTATATTATGAAAGTACAATATAACGTTAAGATATTGGAGATCTTACATGTAACTGTAGCTATCCTGTATAAGTATCGTTATCGGATTTCTTAGAGATACTCCCTACTGTCTGTTATAATGTACATTGCTCGCGTGGTACTGTACTTCGCCCGACACTTTAGTATGGAAACTGGAACATGCTTGATCTCACGCGAAGGCCATAATAAAACGCAGCATTATTCTCCTTTGCTCTTATCCAGGGTTTTCCTTGTTGTTGTTGTTCTTGTCTTCAATTGTACAAATCTCCGGTAACGTTCCATATTCCGTGATAGTGTGCCGACTAATAATAAATAATCGATCAATCATGCTTCAAGAAGAGTGACTGTTAACGTGACGGAGGGGCAGCAGCGAGTGCCGTCCATACGATTGTAATGCATCCACCAAAGGAACAATCCAGCCTCCACGAGTTTTCACGCGCGGCGGTGGCTTTCTAGTGATGTCATTTATGCTTCGACTTCTTCTTCTTTTTCGACTGTTTGCTCTTGCTCTTAGACTTTTTCGATTTCTTCTTATGCTTCTCCTCGTCGCTGCTCGAGTCCGACGAATCCGAGAATGTATCTGAGTCGGAACTGCTCTCCTTCTTTGTTGACTTCTTCTTTTTATGCTTCTTGTGCTTCTTTTTCTTCTTCTTGTGGGACTCGTCGGAACTATCGGAGTCGGTGGTTGAAGAGTCCGAGCTGCTGGAGGTGTCTTCGCTACTCGAGGATTTTGATCGCTTCTTAAGTGGTTTAATCTCAATCTCCTTGGCCAATTCCGGCTCCTCGAGCTTCATCTTCTTGGCTGGCACGGGCACAACTTTGCTGTCGTCCGCCTCCGATTCCGACTCCGAGGCTGAGTAGTCGGGCTCGAAGCTGGCTTCGTCGAGGAGGCTTCGCTTTCGATCGGATACCAATCTTGGATTCTTCCTCTGTTTCTTCAAAGCCTCCGTCAAAGGAGCTTCCGGATTCTCATAATTCACTTTCGGCTCTGGATTCTCCGACTTTTCTTTCAATGTCACGTTTTCCTTGTGCTTTTGTTTCTTCTCTAGATTCTTGTCCTTGTCTTTCTTGTGTTTCTTCTCCTTTCGCTTCTTGTGTTCCTTTGACTTACTTCTACTGCGGTGCTCTTTCTTGCGCTTCTTGTCCTCCTTCGATTTCTTATCCTTTCTTCGCTCTTCCTCCTCATCTTTTCCCTTTGAGTGTCCTATCTTTGGCATCTCACCTCGCTTGAATGTGCCAGGCGGTGTTCTACCCTTTCGCTCCCTCTCCCTCTCTTTCTCGCGATCTTTCTCGTATCGCTCATTCTTCGATTCGTTTCGATTAGATCTGAAGTCTCCTCTAGAATCCACCCTCATTTCTCTATCCGGCCTCATTTCGTGACGATCGTTTCTGAACTCACTCCTATCTTTTGATCGGTCGCTCCGTTCCTTGTCCCGCTTTCTATCATCGAGGAACACCTTGCGCTCCGAGCTCCCCAACGATATCGATGGATCTGTACGCCTCTCCAATAGAGGGGAGCTTCTCTTCTCCCTGTTACTGCGCGGTGAACGGCTTCTCGACTGGTTTTCGCCCTTCGAATCCCGTCGGTCAAGAAAGCTTTTAATAGGACTCACTTTTGTTTCTTTATTATCTTCGACCTTTTCCCCAAGCCGTTCCTTTGCCGAGAGCCTAGTCGGCGAGAACGTCTCCGGTACAGGCTTGAACTTTGTTCTATCCAGCTTTGCCTTTTTCACTGGTTCTGTTATTTCCACGTTCCTCTCATTCCTTCCAACATTAATAGTCACATTCACACTCTTTCTGGGCTCACGCTGTGGCTCGGGTTCGGCTGCTTTCGGTTCAGGATTCTGATAGAGTATTTTTCTGCTTTCACTGATCTTCTTGATCTCAATCGGTCTGATAGCATTAATGGCCTTTTGGAAAATTGCATTCTCTGCTCGCTTCAGCACTTCGGAAGTGACAACTTTAATGGACTTGGAGTCATCCAGCTGTATCTTTTCAGTCGGAGACTCACATACTTCATCGACTTTCTCTATCGTCTCGTCCCGTTCCCATTTCGAGAGCTCTGGCAACGGTGCTAGGAATTCGTCCTTCTTTGGTGACTTCTCTTCCAGCAGAGTATCTTTCTCCTGGTCGTTTTCGGTGAGCAACGAATACTTCTCAGTAATCACAGTATTTATCTCTGCATCGTCCAAACCACCATACAAGCTATCTATTGGTTTCATGTCAGACTTCAGTTCAGGAATAGGCTTGAAGTTGGGGTTTGGCGGATTTGTGCCAAATTCCGTATGGTCGATGCGCTGTGGACTTGGTTCGTTGAATTCCGGAGGTTCAGGGTTCATAGCTAGGGATTTATCTTCGAATTCTTCTTTGTGTAGTGTCATCGTCGTGTCTGCCGAGATGCATTCCATACTCGTGTCGATGCATTCTTCCTCGGTAGAAGGTTTGGCAATGTCAATCTTTGCCGGCGACGCGGGTTCGGCTTTAGCCTCCAGGATTAGTTCCTCGCCCTCAACTTTCGGAACACACTCTTCCTTCGGCGGTTCCTTCTGCCCTGATTTCTTCTCCTTCTTCTTCTTTTTCTTCTTCTCCTTTTCATCGTTGTCCTTCTTCTTCTTCTTTTCCTTGATCTTCTTCTCCTTTTTCTTCTCCTCCGACTTCTCTTCGTGTTCCTTTTCCTTCTTCTTGGTGCGATCGGGCGACCCGTCCTTCACATCAGGTCTGGATTTTTGGGAATACGGGGTGGGGCTCTTCCTGTTCTTCTTCCTTTCAGTAGAGCGTCTGTCGTATCGGTCATGGCGATCTCGGTCCCTCTCGGGCTCGTATTCTCGCTCACGTCTGCCGTCCTTGTCCCGAACACGAGCCTTTTCATCTGGCCTATATCGATCTCTATCATCTCTATATCTAGAACTATAATTGTAATGCATTGCAGTTGAATTATCAGAGGTGTAAAACAAGCAAGTCTCTGAAAAAAGAGAACGTACCTGTCCTTGTCATAATCTTTCTTCTCGACATGTCTATCGTCTTCTCGGCGTTCTCGGACATGCCTCTCGTCCCTTTCCTTCTCTTTCTCCCTTCTCTCACGCTCTTCCTTTTCTCGTGCTCTATCATCGTGTTCTCTAGGTACAACAAGTCTCTCGCGCTCCTCTCGCTCTCTGTTAGGGACTCTCCTGTCCCTGTCATCCCTCTCACGCAAACGATCGTCCCGTTCGCGTGGCCTTAATTATGAAAAAGACCGTTCTTCACTCCTGTACCCGTGAAATTTCTGGGGTATAGACTGTAATAAAAGTTATATTACCTGTCATCCCTGATGGGCAATCTATCACGCTCCTCATTATCGTGCTCTTTAGGTGGATGCTCACGATCCTCCTGATCTCTTATCAGTCGTTGTCTGTCTCGATCATCTCGAGGAGGTCTATCTGAATGCTCTACTCCCGGAGGAGACAAATCATAATAGCCTTCTGTGCCGGGTGGCGCGACGTCATCGAATCTTTTGTGTGGCGGTTCGCGTGCTGGACTGAAACGCTGTCCAGGCGGTCCGGAATATCTGCTGACAAAAAAGTAGTAGGATGCGTTCATAGTGCTGCGGGCCTAGAGGATGTCTCTCGTATATACTTAAACCATAAATCCTTAGACGGTAATATTAGAATACAAATTTTGGGACTCTAATGTGCGTGTAGAACTATGCAGGACACACGGAAATTATCCTGGAAAATCGAAGTGTTAATTTTAAGAAAGGTACGCTACTTGTTTTCTCACAACTTTAAGACTAATTGTAGAACTAGTGATGCGGAATGTGTCCGGCTTGCCAATAATTTTGAATCCTCGTAAATCCGCTTGAAAGTTAGTGTTAAGGAAATTGACTTGGAACAGCTAATAATTGAGAGAATCTCACGACTGTCATGCGACCGCTGAGTGGACGAGCGGGACATAAAGTTACCTGCGATTCAAACTAATTAAAATTACTGACTAATATGTGGCAAAAACTTGACGTAAATAAATCAACATTCATAACTGCGCGAATCCAGAATTCTATAATCTGCGGATGACAGATATGTAGTTAGGTAAGTTATCCCATGAAATTTAAATTTACTCACCAACGATAATGATTATCTCGCAATTGCTACAATAAAAGAAGATACGTTACATGGTAGAGAGCTCCACGTTACATTACTGTTCTAGAACATATCGTTGCCTCGTAGTGCAAGAGGGCAAGGAAAACAATTGTCTTTTCGTCATGTTATAAATGTTGATTTGGCCCTGAATTCACCTGATTCAGAAACCATGCAGATCAGTCAATCAGCTGGGTAGCTTCTGCATTCTCCAACTTGGCCCTTGCAGTTTACTCTTTCCTTGCTTCTTTCTTCTTCTTTTCACTTTTTGAGTAATTATACATCTCATAACGTAATATCGATTCTTTATATACAAATAACAATGCCTTTATACGCATGCACTTTGCAAAATCGTATATTCAATAACAGAGTAACAATAGTTAAGTCGAAAGTTAGGAACAAAGATCGAGTCAAATAAAATAATACGATTAACGGAACGTATTGTGTGCTGCACTCGCGAGGAGCAATGATCCATTACGCCGTGCAATACGTTGACGTACGAATTCCAGTTAAATCATACATAATACTAAGAGAAAGTAAAAGCGTGATATATCTTCCAAAAGTTACAAAATCGAAAGCCTCTATTCCCGCTGCAAAAAGAAATATAAAATCAGTATTTGCAGGAAATATATGAGATGCGACACTAGCTTCACTAGATCCAACAATCGACATTCAGCAAGAACATAATGTTACTCGACAGGAAGACCTTGAAATCCCAAGTGGTAATACTTAAATGAGTTTAATATCATCATGCGCCTTTTTAAAGCAAGTTTTCGAATAATCGATCCATCAGAAATTGACTCTTTATAAGAAACCGATCTAATCCAATGATTTCCTCGACGATCCGGAATGTGTCTGTGCGTATAATAATAGTTGTAATATAAAATTATTGCTAATCGTAACAGCAGATCGAAGATTCGTAAAGGACATCTAACAGAGTGTAAGATTCATATCGAATAACATCGAATTGTAAAGGATCCGATACGATCGACATTCAATAGACATTGATTTATAATTCAGGTACATTTTTATATCACATAGCTAGCGCAATAGCACTGCCGATCCTCTCAATTAAATGTTTTTCAATTTACATTTAGTGAACGGAACCTAGGAACTAGAGAATTTTGTGCTGACTTATTCAAATCCCATTCTAATAAACACTACAAGTATTTCCAATTCCCCTCCATCGCATACGCCCAATGGTTAGTCGGAATCAGCGCAACCTGCGTACGAATAGAGCAGGAATTGAAAACAATCACCGAGTATATCTCTGACGGTATAAGCTTATAAAATGATGCTGAAACAACGATTGCCATAGAGTATCTAAGAATCTCGTATAATCTGTAATAACAGCTAAATATCTCCACATCTAATACGTAAACAGTCTTTCATCCTGCTGCGACTAGTGAACATACTCTAAACTCGATATGCTTCCATTAGATACACTGTGCTCTTTTTTAGGGGAAAAAAAAAACAAAAATACAACAAAAGAGTACAACGGAAAGGACATACATTCCATGTATAAACGCACGCACACGTTCACGCATACCACTATGTATTGGTGTATGTAAGTAAAGGAAAATAAATACTCTGCAATGTAGTACCATGCACATTTTTGAGATCAGTGATGGTCAGTCTTATAATTCGTGTGGAATTTCTCTCCTAGTGCGACAGATCAAGTGGGGCTTGATCCCTCTATCGAAAATTTGCACAACCACCATGTCGAGCTATGTCCGCTCGAGGGAATTTAGATCGTATAATTATTATAAAAATACTTTAATCATTAGACTCGTATTGCTTGACCCGTTAATAAACACAATAAAGCTCACATCATACCAGTACTCACATCCCACTCTCTCAATAAGAGTAACGTAACTCAGTCTGTCCAGTTATGTGAGATAGGAAGACATTTCGTGAAGGAGACTGAGCATTGCCGTAACTAGAGGACCATTGTCTTGAAGGTACCGAGGCATCCCATTCACGCAGCAGACTTATATACGTATATATACGCGTATAAAACTTGTGTGTGTATGTGCAAATGTGTGAGAAACACATCTTGGGGAGACACAGGTGCGCACACGTTCCCTTGCGGAATCTCCTAAAGATAGGTAGTGTGTTCGCGCTTATATTATATCATACGCGCTTCCGAGATGGTTTTAACCAGGGCAGCAGCATAAGGAATGTCGGTAGACTGTCTGCTTAGCGTGTACATGAATTAAAGTACTATTGAGGCGGAAATACCTGTTGTAGGAATCATAATAGTCTTTCCTGTCCGTAGCTGAAGGTCCCAATGACATAAGCGGTGGTGGGTGACCTCCGGTGACTAGATGCGGCAGCAAAGGTGGTATATTATGTTGGGGTGGTTGATTTCTTAATGGATATCTCGCTGGCGGCCTATCCCTAGGAGGTATCTCACGTTCCCGATCACGGAACTGATAATCGTGCGCCGGCGAATCACTATAGTAACTGTTATATCCATCTCTAGGTTCTCGTGATCTCGGTCGCTCTCTTTCACGCTCCCTCTCCCTTTGGAACCTGCGTACGCAAGGCACACACGCAAATGGTTAATCCATGATAATCAACGGTCGGAGTTTCCATGATCGAAGGATATTCTACCCACCTTGGAGGTGATCTTGCTGGCGATCGATATCTCGGAAGTAAATCTCGATCGCGTTCACGATCTCTCTCTCGATCGCGTTCCCTTTCGCGCTCCCGATCCCTCTCGCGATCTCGCTCTCTGTCACGATCACGGTCCCGTTCGCGATCCCTGTCTCTATCCCTTTCCCTATCTCTGTCTCGGGAAAGGGAGAGTCTCGGAGACTGACTGCGAGAATACGACCTGGATCTGAAGGGAGAACACGAGTGTTAAAATGATTCGACCACACATTTATTAAGTTTAATTACGAAAAAATGTCAAGTTACCTGCTGATCGAGAAACTTCCGCTTCTTGATCGGCGCTTTGGCGTGCGACTACGTCCCCTGAGAGGTAAGGGTGATCTTGACGATCTCCTCTTTGAAGGCGGACTTCTGGATCGACTTAAACGAGGTGGGAACGGTGATCTACGACTAAAGGAGCGAGATCTCGACCTGCTGTAGCTTCGAGATCGTGATCGTGTTCTACTGCGCCGCCTGTGTTTTCCGAGTCTTCTGTCCCTCTCATCTTTCTCCCGCAACATTCGCTCAAATGCTTCCAAAGGATCGTCGATTATTCTAAGATCAGAATAAAGGTTGAAGGAAATCGTTTCGTCCATCATTTCACTCAAGACTTAGATATCAAATAATTACCCTGGTGGATTTCCATTGTGCATATTTCTACTCATTCCTGGTGGAGGTGGCTGCAGACCTCGGTAACCCACTAGAATTAAAATCAGTGTTGAATTGGATACAATGCCTTAATTATTTTATTTAATATTCAAAGCTAAGTTGACACTCACTGTGATGTAAACCTCTAAGTGGCCTGGGAGGTCCATTATAGCCCCTTGGAGGCTGAGATGGCCTATATCCTTGCTGCTGATATGGTGGTCTCTCATACCTGGGCGGCCCGTAGTGCGAACCTTGCTGATGAGGATACATTGGTGGCATTCTGTGACTCATGTACGGATCAGGCAAGAGCGGAGGATTGTGTGGCGGAACATTCGGAGGCGGCTGGTTGTAATTTGGCTGTGGAATTCGATCTTCACCAGGTGGGAAAGGTAACAACGGCGGCTGATTGCCAGAAGAAGGTACATGCAGATGTGGCTCATCCACCTATAATTGTGAATTCAAGTAAAACAGAGCTCCAGAATGCGGATAGTCACTCAAATCTCTTCGTTGAATATTTACAGTCGGTGTGCCAGGGCGATCTTCTGTGGGTCTTCTAATAGAGCTCTCATAATGCATAGTAGACGGATAATGTCCATCATCTGGTGGTAACCCTTGATAGCCCTTGGAGGGCGGTGGGTTCATTAAATGTGGCGGCGGACCTCCTTGAGACGGATAATCGCTGTGCTGAGAATGGCGTGGCGATAATGATCTCCTACGGCTCACTGGCCTCAGGTTCTCTATTCTTCTCCCTCGGTCTCCGCTTCTGCAAAGCATGGTGGATGCCACTTAGCACGCAGTTGGTTACAAGCTATATTTATACACACCTTTCCCTGTGACCTTCCCTGCTGAAGCTTCGTCGCCGTTCTCTCGGCTGTCTTTCACTGGTATAGTCATTTTCCCTGTCTTTCTTCTCACGATTCGGTGGACTGGTCCGCTCTCGTTCTCGATCGCGATCTCGATCCCGATCTCTCTCTCTGTCACGTTCCCTCTCGCGCTCCGGTGAACTGCCGATCGCGGGAATGGGCAAAAGTGGCTCGGTTCCTGGCGGCGGTGGGACTTCGGTCTCTTCCTCCGTCGCTAACTTGGGCACTGGATCACTTTGGTGCTCGGACTCTGCGGTCGACTCCGGTTGAGCTATTCGATTAAAATAATAGCCGATTTAAACCCAAGAATCATTGATCAATCACTGAACGACGAGGTTCGGCTTCCTTCAACTACCTCAATGCCATTCATCTCGAAATGCAATGATACTGCGGTGTCTGCGAGGTTACGCTATGATGAACATTACTGGTTATGTGGGGGTTATAGCTGATTTTCGACGCTGCCTCTCACCGATTCTCACATCGAGACTCGAACAATTATTAAACACGGCCTAGTCCCGCGAACCACAGCGGCAGAGCCAATTTCCCAGTGAAAAGTTGGGTGAAATTTGATCACTCGTATAATTCGGTAATGGCGTCTGCCTCGGCTTCGTTCGCTCGAGCAAAATACCTTTGTGATAAGTGAAATTCCTCGTTAAAAGGAATGTCGCGCGAGAGAAAAGCTCTAGTTTCTTCGGAAAATCACTATTTCCACTTAATCGGCTGGTTTGAGTCTAATTTCCCAGGCCTCGCCGACGCACTGTGGTTAGCTCGGAGCCGAAACTTTTGAAAGAGCCGGTAGCGACATACCTGCATTAGAATCGCGGTATATGCAATCACCGAAATCGTTACTTTGCCGGCCCAGTGCAAAACAATCGCGCGGATGATGGGTTTTATTTGTACAAGCTGTCGATCGCAGTACAACATTTCGAGGGACAGTAGGGAATAATATGCACAATTGTATTATTTTCTAATAGTCTGCATAAATTCAATTAAAATACATTGGTAAAGCTATGTCCAGATTCTATTACATGAATGTCCATAGGTCTTTGAGAAACTTGCAGTGCACTCTTAGCCATGAATACGTATGTAATATACTTACTAGTGGTTGTTTGTGGTTGCGCGCTATTGGCTGGGAACTGTTGGCCTGTGCCTTCGAAGTTCGATGGCTGTGCTTCCGTGTACTCTTGGGGAGCTGTGCTGGTGGTACCGGTTGGTTGGACATTTTGACTCTGGCTCTGTGGCTGACTGGTGGTTTGTGGCGGCTCGCTCCTCTGAGGCTCTGGCTGGGTAACTACTGGCTTGCTGGTTTGCACTGCTGGCCTGTATGTCTGCCTTTTGGCATAGCCAGTCTCATTCTTAAAGTTCATCACCGCATTCCTCAGGAAACGATTTGGGATCAGTGTTTCGGGAGACACGTCCTTCTCGTCGCAATCGGGACAGTCGTGCTCTTCCGATTCCAATAGGAATGTACGAATACCTGGACAAATATTGGAAACCGGCGTGAATGCGTGGAAGATAATCGGACCGAATTTTTCGCGCATATCGGAGAAACCTACATTCGTCGCAGAAAGAATTGCCGCAACATGGTATCATTACTGCATCAGTCAAGAGATCTTTACAAATACTGCATAATAAGTCTTCTGGAATCTCTGGTTTCTCCACCACTGGTTCTGGATCCTGAGAGAATGGAGGTCTTTCTTTCTTGCCTTCCTTGTACGCTTGGCTGAAGGGACAAAATACTTTGTGAATGTACTTCCCTGATACATCTACTATTTATTAACAACCGACACTTACTGATCAATGGCTGGAACTGCGTATTGACCAGTGGGTGTCATCATGGCTCCAGGGACCAGTGGCCCTTCCACAGGCACCATGAAACTCCTAGGTATACCTGTGCTCTTTTTAATCTCTATTGGCTCCTGATTTGTGCCGAGTGGGCAGTTCTTTATCCAATGACCAGGCTGATGGCATTTGTAACACCGATAATTAGCAGGTACATCTCCAGTCTGATTGGCACCACGTATTTTCATATAACTGTTACAAGAAAAAGTCAAGGAATGTTTAAAAATCACTTCATTGGTACAATTGATTGCATCAACTTGTGTACATACTTAGATGGGTCATAGTCTTGCGTAGACTGTGTCATCATCGCACGGATCTTATCTTCCTCTGAGCCATCGAGCCTGGTGAGATCAACGGCTCTGCCCAACGCGCTCTCATCTTTCAAGTTACTAAACGTGGGTGGTTCGCTTCTGTCCCATGATCTTTTCTGTTGCACCGTCAAAGGAACCCTAGCAACTATCAGGCTGGTATTCTTTGCAATCAGTGCATTGTCATCCGTGTAATCTGCAATTTATCATTATCACTTTATGATCCAACTTAATCAGAGTACAAAAAAGGAATAAGATGAAGATATCTGCCTTCTTTTGTCTGTGCATTCGTGATTTGCAGATCAAAATCCGTATTCTTGCCAATACGCTTCTGATGGAAAATGGCTTTCTTCAGATCGGCCACTGATATATGTAATCCATCAAAGGACACTGTGTCATAATCCAAAGTGGACTTGAACTTGTAATGAACCGACATCCTTGCTACTTACAACTCCTGTAAACAAACGAGACTACTCACTGCTAACACCGAGCCTCGCACAAACCACATAACTAAACAAAGGCAATAACTAGAGGACTCTGTGAAAAGGTTGGAAATAAAAGGTTGGCGTGACTGAAAGGTAGTGCGGGTCCGCGGGCCGCAAGGAACCGGGCGAGAAGAAAAAGGATTGCGCGGATCCCCGAAAATATCGGATATACAGGTTAGTCTCTCGGGACTGCGGAGTGATAAGGCGCGTTAGGGCGAACAAGTGAAACCCGCGTAAAATCTACGCAACACTGCGAGGAAGCTGCCGCGAGTGCGGTGGGCACGGTGGGACTGGGCCAATGAGCGAGCTGGCATCCGCAGAATATGCGAAACCTCGTACTTACTACATCCGAGTACTCTAAAGGCTACTTGGACGATGGGTCGAGTGAGCTTCGAGGAGAAACTTGCAAAGACACTGGCCTACACCGAACATGTTCGGCAGCGGACCGTTGCTCTCTCTCACCGATTCGCCGCGGCTTCTCTGGACGCCTCGCCCGATTCTCAACTGGGCGCACGCGAGTCCTCCTTAATTATCAGTTATTGCGATGAGCTCGTACCGTCCTCGGTACGCGCATTATACGAACAAAACACTGGAATTGGGGGAAAGCCCGCAAACACACACGGGGATCGACGAGTCCGTCCGGTCCGTATGTGGCAGAAGCACACAGTAGTTTTAGGCACTCTCGGCCGGATAGTCGGTAAGGTAGTTCGGTCGGTAAAGTCGCATGTTCGTCTACTAATCGATATATCGGCGCCACGCAGAAACCAGGATACGAGGCCTTCGGGAGGATTCGGGAGATTCCCGGGCTCTGGAATGGGGACCAACTGTGCTCTCGGAGTTCACATATCTTATATTTTATATATAACATTCATCTACCACTCTGTGTAGATGGCACACAATCAATATTACAATTACTCCCGGGATAATTAGCGGATTGCCAGGCACATTTCGCACCGATTTCCCCCGTTTTTCGGGAGTTATTATTCATCGTCGCTAGGTACACACTGCAATTTTCATAATTAATAATGGAGTAGAAAGTTTGATCCCGCAGTTCTGCGGATAATGCTTGATACGACCGTGGCGGCAGTCAATTTAAGTTCTATTTTTTTGTTTTCGAGTACCAACAGTGGGAAATCCTCAATTTGTTTTTCAAATAAAAGACGCGGCAAAAGTACAACGCAGCCAGAGCGTCACAATGGAAAATAGCGAGATATTATGTGAAAATGAGTCTGCCATGAGGACGCGTGCATCAAATACATATATACTGGGATTTTATTCGTGCTTAGTCAAGCAAATATAATATAACTTGGGGTACACTGTTTTTGTTGATGTTGACATAAACATTGCGAATGTCCTGCAATACTGTGTGCATTACTGAAGTGGTAGGTCGTCCCGACAACATGGGACACTGCGTTGAATGGAGAAAGAAATGAACTGGTAAATGCAAGAAAAACATATACACGTGTGCGTCTGCGGGAACTTTTGTTCTAGATACACACGACACGCACACACACACACACACACGCAGATTCGGTACTCCTAGAACCTTGCGGTCTCTGCAACTAACACAGAGGAACTTCTCACGATGGTCTCCGATCACTCCAGACACGATGTTAGATAATAAAAACAAGTATTGTGCGTTTCTCCGCCCCTTTCCTGGCTACGTAACGAGACGCATCTTGTACAATATGAGATAGAGTTTCCTTGACTGTTTCATATAGATGATTTGCGGTAATACGCGCCGAAGAACTTGCTCGCAAACGCTCCGGCAGAAGCAGAGTAGAAATAAGTCGGGCGAAATAGTCATATTTAGATGTACACTAGATATAAAATACAGAGAAATCAAACGGTTTCCTACCTCGTCTAAACAAAAGCTATGGTCTACATGTTCGCTTAGGCAGTATTACATTCACTAAGTTAGATGAAACGGCAATCGTTAAGTTCACATGTATATCACGAGAGAGAAGATGTGGGAAGATTGTGTGTTTGTTACGTTAATGTACAGGCCCGTTAGACTGAAAGTATCAAAGTCCCCCTGTGCAAGGAACATTCGGCGGCCCTCCACATCGTCGCACCTTATTCTGACTACGCGTTGTACTTGCCTCAAGTACTGCAGACAAAACGGACGGTGAATACGTTGAAGCATATCTTCGCGACATTCCGAAAATACATCACCAATCGTGTTGTTTATTATTATTATTATTATTATTATTATTATTATTATCCGACCTAAATGAATGTCTAGGCTAAAAACCGTCATTGCAGTAGACGCAACTGCAATCTAAATACATATATATATATTACATTCCTTTGTAAAGAAATCGGCTAGCTCTTCAATTTCCTCGGGAAATGTAGTAATAATTTTTTCGTCCAATAAACTCTAGCGAATACTCGTTCAATTGTTTGGAAAGACATGGCACTATGTACATGTATGTATTAGACAATATTATTACACTCGAGATATAGATTTACCGGATAATCTGTCTACATTCAGAAAAATATGCAATGTGAAAAATTCGTAAGTCCGCCCTCCTCCCCTTTTCCCTAAACATGGTCGAGCTCCGATGGTAGAAAATTAATATAAATAAATAGGAACATAACTTACACGAATCATATATGTTTGCCACTAAAAAGTATCGCGAATCGCGGTCGCACACGACTGAAATCGTAAGAAGTATATTGTGTCACAATATGACCGGGTTACACCGAAACGACTCGAACAAAGTTACAATTAGATACTCTAATCTAATAAAGATACACAATATAGAAGGAAACTCGCGAAATCTCCGAATCACGTGTTCTTTTCTTTTCCAACTTTTCTCTCGACTCTATCGACAAAGTGTATGAAATGTTAATGCACTGGAAGTTGTGTACACGGGTAGATGATGTATCACAAATTTAGATGGCGAGAATTTCTCTTAAAGTAGTTTTCCGCGGCAAAGTTCACTTCGGACTTTCCCCGAAGAGTGCACTTGGAACAGAATCCCACCCGGTTATTTAAAATAGACATCTCACACGGATTACGATATATAAAAATGACAATGAGACAAAAACCCGCTCGCTCGGTCGGCAGTTGCAGCCGCGAAAAATACGTTTCTAGCGGGTTCTTGTATAGTTAGAGAGAAAATTACGATTCCGTGGAAAGGTCAGGATTTAAGAGGATAGTATCTTACTGAGATTACTGTGTGGCAGTATATGAACATTAAGACTTGTTGAATGAAGTGTCCTTCATAATGTCGTCCTTGGTGATGTTCTGATTCATCTGGTCATTCTCGTACTCTACGAAGTCGTCGAATAAGCTTGGCCATGCTTCGCCGTCGTCGTACGCACTGAGATCGTCCCCGATGCTCTCCGCGAAATTTAAAAACATGTTCCATGTGTCCCTAGGTATGCCCCTCACGTGATGGCATTCCAGAAACTTGAGCCACCGCGTAAGCAGTGGCGGCTCACGAATTGTGAAGACGAGCTTCCACAAAACGATCGCCATATCCGCGGGCAGTATCCTTTGGCCCGACGTGACATCCAGACCAAAGCGGAATGTGAATCGGTAGAGATCTTTGAACAAGTCGCTGTTAATCGTCAACTCGTGGACGATCTCCGGCAGTCGCGCTTGTATGCTGCGTATACTGTCGACTTTCATGGCTTTCAATCCTGTAACAAATTCCCGACGACTAAATTGGCACATCTCCTCGGCGTTCAGTTTCCAAGCAAGTACAAGGACTTTGAAGTCATCTGGCGAGAGCTGCAAATCGTCGCACAATCTTTGCACACCGTCGTCTAAAATAATATCTCCATGAAGATCCTGCAAATCACACATACAATGTTATTCTCATCCTGCATCCATAAATAATTAGGGAATATTGCTAATCATACCTTATACCGATCAAAGAGCACATGAAGCTTAGTTTCAATGGATAAATTAATCCCCGAAGCTGTTCCCGATCTTCCCAGTGGCGGCAGACACGAATAAAACCCTTTGGACAAGCGCATACAACTCTGAACACTTGGCACCGACCCACAATTATCGGAGCCCACATTGTTCAACGTCGGTAGTGTATTTATCGATATCCTGTTCCCATTCAAATGTGCTTCAGGCACGAGTGGTCCGGTCTGCTGGCAAGAGCTTCTGCACAGGCCCCTGAGTTCCATTGTTTCTAAAGGAAACACGACACACAGAGCAAAAATGAGCAACATTGCCAATGAGAACCATTGCTCATGCTCAAGATAACTTGTACCCTCTTTCTCTTCCAAAGATGTGGCCTGTTTATTGGTGGCTGGTGGATTTGATGCCTTAAAGCACGAAAAACAGGTTCCCATTGATGCTGACAGTACTTAACACCACAGATGATTACCCCATGCATCAATCGGCCAGTGCTACATTGATGGTTTCGATCAACTGCTAAAGTCCAGGATGAAAACACAACGCACTATAACATTACCCAACTAACAAACCAGCTTAAAAGCATACTTCGGCTCCCACAAAAGTCGTGGTTCCAATTCCATCTCTCGGCTCCTCCCACTCCAAATACAATCTCAACAATTCCCAAGGCAGAAATGAAATTCCTCCTCGATAGAGTAATCAAGCTATCAATGTACCTGAAAGTTAGGGTAGATTTTCGGTCTACCCGGGTGACTATGACCCCAGAGAGTAGCCGTCCAAGTGTAATATTTCCGCACGACTGCATTCATAAATCCTGTCGGAATACTTGAGCTCCTCGAGCGTGGACTCTCGCGGTCGGGCCGTGTCTCTGGCTAGGGTGAGTTCCCGGTGAAATGGGCTCGTGCTCGGGCGAACGCCTGTGTCATTTGCGAAGGGGTAACCTGATCCTCGCCAAGACTAACGATTTCATTTTGCACTGAAAGCGAGCGTCCCGAGCGAAGCACTGCATAGGGTATTTATCGGTCGATCGCACCAGAGCACTTTAACCCAGGCATAGCCCTCGGAGGTCCGGAGTTGTCGCGGAGGATTCCTTTCCTACGGATCAGCAGCCACCATCCGCTCTCTGCTCTTTCGGGCTACCATACACATACAGTGCCGCCACACTAGACCACTAGAGCACACTAGAGTCTCGACGTCTCGACCAGTCTCGACTGCTCTCGGCTGCTCTCGACGTAGTGCTCGCAATACTCAAAAACCAGTCGCGAGCGCCCGTGCGCTTGTTGATGAATCAAAGACCTCCGTCCTCCGTCTCGATAATTGCACAGAGTTGGGCAAATCTCCCAAGTGAGAGGACTGGACTGGAGGACTTGATACTTTTTGAGAAGCGAGTTGTAAGAGGATTTCTTCTGGGAACAACGGTATGTGCACAAAGTTGCATGGTATGGTGTCCGGGTGAACCTGAACCATAAGATTGCGGAGTGGAGTAGTAGTTGGAGATTTAATTATTCTAGACTTAGGAGTTAGTTGAGATTCATCCGGGTGATCTGGGAGTCCCGCTGGTTTATTGGTTTAGTTCTGCTACTGGATTTGTTTCATAGTAGTTAGAAGTTAGATTGTTTGGAAAGATTGACGATCTTGCGAGTCGCGTGAAACAGCCTGTTACATTGTCACTTGATCAGTTTGATTGTGACGCGTGGATGCAAAGAAACAATCTTATCGGACTTGTCGAGGTTGCCCAATTTGTTGAAACATCGAGTTAAACTGTGAGAACCTGGAATGTTTTGATATATTTCGAGCTTTGTGACTTTAAATATCAGTCAACCGGCTCCCATTCCCGGACAGATTGGGTTTTCAATTGAATGAAACTTAATTCGACATTTCGCTTTTATAGATTTTATTAGAACGTCAAGATGATGGAACTACCGCGAGTCACTAGATTTTTACGAACATTCAGTAATTTGGGTCGTGCAACAAGTCTTGTGCATTTGGAACCCAATGACTTATTGAAGAAGAGGCAGGAACAAACGAAAAGATTGAAAAGGTAGTGTTAATTAACAAAGTTTTACTCCTCTGCATATTTTTACCAAGGTGTCTTATCCAATGTTTCTTTCAGTGGGCCTTCCTGGCATGACATATGTAAATCCACAACCGAGGATGTCCTGGTCTACTTTAACAAATTACGGCAGATTGCTGTTAAAATACTTGGTACGCAGCACCAGTGGATATTTAATTGTCAGACCCGAGTATCAAGCAATAATGTTTTATTCATATTCTAGAGGGAAGTCCTCCAGAACTCATAGATGAATTCACTGTCTTCACCTTAAAGCTGTTTCTTGAAGAGAAGTTTGTAACCAGAAAGAAGTTTGAGATCCTGAAACAAATTGGTGGCGGCGTGACTTTGAATGATGCCAATAACATGTTGCAGGTGAATAACTAGGAATGTAGGAACCTGGGAGATTCATACCTGCAGAACTTTAATGTGTCATTTCTTTAATGCAGATTATTCTGATCATTAAAGATAAAGTAAGTGAGGAGACTCTAGAGTACATAAAGTATGGCAATGAAAGAAGCAGAAGCAGAGAAATATCTGAAGCGGATCAGTTTGGCACAAAACTCACTTATAATCAATCAAAAGCTGCATGGCCGGACACAGGTGGCCTCCACAATATGTTGGGAGAAGCTGTGGTGCAAAGCACGCACAAGTTCACCATGGCCTACAAGGACCAAGCATCTGAGCAGAGTAAAACTGAGTTTGACAAGCAGACGTACTCCAAGGGATTGAAAAGTTGTTACATGAAATATTCCACTGCCATGTCATTTGAAGAGTTCTGCATTGTCATCAGTGACAAACTCCAGAACTCGGACAATATGCAGAACGAATTGTTCGACCTTTTGGGATGCGAACACTTGGAGTTCATCGAGTACTTAATTGAGCATAAGAAAAGCATACTCGGGCTTCACGCGAGTTCGCGAACTGCTGGTATTAAACAGCCGAATGATGTCGATAGGCCAGTGATAAGCGGCCAAGTAACAGTACAGTCCAAGACAGAGAAGCAATTGTTAAAGCAAGTCAGGAAAGAGGAAAAGAAGTTGAATAAAATGTCAAATAAACGCGATGGCAAAATGGAGGAGGATGAAAGTGATTTCGATCCGATACAGTTGCGTCTAAAAAGGCAGGAAGCACTAACTGCTAGTCGCGCACCCTTATTTAAAAGAAGTATAATACCAATTGAGCGGCCTGTCCGTGAAAAGTTTCCGTATGTATTTGATACCAAAGCAGGCGGCAAATCTTCCAGTGGCTTTGTTTCTGGGCAAAAGATAATGTTGCCGGAAAATGTTGAACGAAAAGATACTCAAGCATTTGAAGAAGTTCATATACCAGTAACGCAATCCGATCCTCTCGAGCTAGCTTACGAGCCCATCAAAATATCGAGTTTAGATGAAATAGGGCAAATGGCATTCGATGGTATCACCGCGTTAAATCGTATACAAAGCATAGTATTCAATGCGGCATATCATACAAACGAGAATCTTTTGATATGTGCACCGACGGGAGCCGGCAAGACGAACGTCGCCATGCTCACTGTGATACACCAACTGAAACAGAATCTAGTTGAGGGTGTCTTAATGAGGGATCAATTCAAAATTGTCTATGTTGCCCCTATGAAGGCTTTGGCAGCCGAGATGACAGCAAATTTCAATAAAAAGCTCGGCCGTCTCGGAGTATTTGTGCGGGAATTGACCGGTGATATGCAACTGACCAAACAAGAAATACAGCAAACTCAAATGATTGTAACTACACCAGAGAAATGGGACATTGTTACCAGGAAAGGAACAGGAGACATTTCTCTTACGAGCATTGTGAAGTTACTGATCATTGATGAAGTACATTTATTGCATGGTGATAGGGGACCTGTTGTTGAAGCATTAGTGGCGAGAACTCTACGGCAAGTGGAGTCCTCTCAGAGTATGATTAGAATCGTGGGCCTTTCAGCTACTCTACCCAACTATGTTGACGTAGCTCGGTTCCTAAGAGTAAATCCGTACAAAGGACTGTTCTACTTCGACCATCGTTTCCGACCGGTGCCACTGGAACAGACCTTCATTGGTGTAAAAGCCACTAAACATCTACAGCAAATGTCACAGATGGATCAAGTCTGCTACGATCGTGTTGTCGACATGGTACGAAAGGGTCATCAAGTCATGGTGTTCGTACACGCGCGCAATGCAACAGTGCGATTGGCAAACGTCATCAAGGAACATGCGATTAAAAATGAGACCCTAAAGTATTTCCTCCCCGAGGATCACGCCAAATTTGCTGGGAAAGCATTTGCCAAGTCTCGCAATAAGCACCTGGTTGAACTGTTCAACAATGGATTGTCCGTGCATCATGCGGGGTTGCTGCGATCAGATAGGAACATGGTTGAAAAATACTTTGCGGACGGATATATCAAAGTGTTGGTGTGTACTTCAACGTTGGCTTGGGGTGTCAACTTGCCCGCACACGCGGTCGTTATTAGAGGAACGGAAATCTATGATTCGAAGCATGGTTCGTTCATTGATTTAGGTATTTTGGATGTACTGCAGATTTTCGGGCGTGCAGGTCGTCCGCAATTCGACACATCGGGCCATGCTATAATTATTACGTCACACAATAAGTTGTCTCATTACTTGTCGCTGTTGACAAATCAAATACCAATCGAAAGTAGCTTCATCACGTACCTGGCGGATAACTTGAACGCGGAAGTTACGCTCGGAACTATATCGAACGTAGAGGAAGCGGTCAAGTGGTTGAGTTACACTTATCTCTTCGTAAGAATGAAGCTCAACTACCTAGTCTACGGGATGAATCAGCAAACGGTCATCGAAGATCCCAATTTGGAACGAAAGAGAAGAGAACTTATCGACACGGCTGCGAAAGCTCTTGATCGCGCGAAGATGATTCGTTATAATATGAGCACTGGTGATTTAAGCACTACCGATTTGGGTAGAATCGCCAGCCACTACTACCTCAAGTACGATACCGTTGAAATCTTCAATGACCTGATAAAACCGATCATGACCGAAGCAGATGTATTAGCCATGATCTCCAAGTCTCAAGAGTTTGAGCAGCTGAAGGTGCGAGACGACGAAATAGACGAGCTGGATCATTTATCCAGAAACTACTGCGAAGTGTTACCTCAAGGAGGAGTAGAGAACATTCACGGCAAAGTGAATATCTTATTGCAAACCTACTTGTCGAGAGGCCACCTGAATTCCTTTTCTCTAATTTCGGATCAAGCATACATCACTCAAAATTCGATGCGCATATGTCGAGCTTTATTTGAGACAATGTTACGAAAGAGCAATGCTATTATGGCCGGCCGTCTACTGGACATCGCAAAGATGATGGAATTACAGCAATGGGATCACATGAGCAGTTTGCGACAATTTGTAGTAATCTCTCCTATGATTATTGAGAAAATCGAGCAACGGAATTTAACTATAGACCGATTAATCGATATGAGTGTGACGGAAATTGGAGATATCTTACGCGATCCGAAAGCCGGCATTTTAGTGAAACGATGCTGCGAGGAGTTCCCTATGTTGGAATTGGAGTCAAGCTTGCAGCCTATTACACGCACTGTTTTAAGGATACGCCTGAAAGTATTACCGCGATTCAAGTGGAACGACAGGGTTCACGGAAAAAACTCCGAATCGTTTTGGATCTGGATCGAGGATCCAGATTCTAACTTCATTTATCACCACGAGTATTTTATCGCGACCAAGAAAATGGTCATCAAAGGACTCGAGCAGGAACTGGTAATGACGATACCGCTCTGTGAACCCATGCCGGCCCAATATATAGTAAAAGTAACAAGCGACCGCTGGCTCGGTTGTGATATGATGGTACCTTTGACATTCCATGATCTTATCCTACCAGAGATATATCCACCGCACACAGATCTCCTCGAGCTCCAGCCACTGCCAGTGAAAGCATTAAAGGAGCCTTCGTTCGAGCAGCTCTACAAGTTCTCGCATTTCAATCCAATTCAGACCCAAATCTTCCACTGCCTTTATCACACTGACCACAATGTACTTCTGGGCGCACCAACTGGCTCAGGAAAGACAATCGCTGCCGAGATCGCCATGTTTAGGGTATTCAAACAGTACCCTAAGCAGAAAGTCGTGTATATTGCACCTCTTAAAGCCCTGGTCAGGGAAAGGATAAAAGACTGGAAAGTCAGACTGGAGGAGAACTTGGGGAAAAAGGTAGTCGAACTAACGGGAGACGTTTCTCCGGATATCAGAGTGATAGCCAGTGCAAATGTGATCGTTACTACCCCTGAGAAGTGGGACGGCATCAGCAGAAGCTGGCAAACGAGAACCTACGTGAAAGACGTCGCCCTCATCATCATAGACGAGATTCATCTGCTGGGCGAAGATCGTGGCCCAGTTTTGGAAGTAATCATTTCCAGAACCAACTTCATCTCATCGCACACTACCAGAAAGTTGAGAGTCGTCGGTCTTTCTACTGCTCTGGCAAACGCAGTAGATTTGGCCAACTGGCTGGACATACGCGAGATGGGATTATACAATTTCCGTCCATCTGTTCGTCCCGTGCCTTTGGAAGTGCATATCAGCGGTTTTCCTGGCAAGCACTACTGCCCGCGTATGGCAACTATGAACCGGCCGACTTTCCAAGCAATCAGGCAGCATTCGCCCACTAGTCCTGCTCTGGTGTTCGTTTCCTCGCGAAAGCAAACTCGTCTTACCGCGCTGGACTTGATAGCTTACCTCGCGGCTGAAGACAATCCCAAGCAGTGGATGCACATGCCAGAAGAAGAGATGGATTCTATATTGGACCACATTCGGGACTCTAATTTGAAACTTATGCTTGCCTTTGGCATTGGCCTGCATCACGCGGGTCTTCAAGATAAAGACCGGAAAATTGTGGAGGAACTGTTTGTAAACAATAAGATTCAAGTAGGTAGTTAAGATCGGGAGTAAATCATTGAGTCGGATTAATTAATAAGTCCGATACTTTACCGATACTTTCTAGGTGTTGATTACAACAGCGACGCTAGCCTGGGGAGTGAACTTCCCTGCACATTTAGTTGTCATAAAGGGAACAGAATATTACGACGGAAAAGCGAAACGTTACGTGGATATGCCCATCACAGATGTACTTCAGATGATGGGTCGTGCTGGGAGACCGCAATTCGATGACTCCGGCGTTGCTGTTGTATTTGTGCATGATCTCAAGAAGAGCTTCTATAAGAAGTTCCTGCATGAACCTTTCCCCGTGGAGTCAAGTCTACTCGCCGTGCTGCCGGACCACGTAAACGCAGAAATTGTCGCTGGCACCATAAAGAATAAGCAGGAATTCTTAGACTACCTGACGTGGACGTACTTCTTCAGGAGATTACTGAAGAATCCGAATTATTATAATCTGGATATGCTGGAACCCCACAAAATCAATCATTATTTGTCGTCGCTGGTCGATAATACTATTAGGGTGTTAATGGATTCTCACTGCATCAATTACGATGAGGTATGAAGCCCCTTTTCAAGTTCACTAATAAGCAATCACATTTATAATCACATCTTTCTTTTCTAGGAAGAACAAGTTATACTTCCTATGCCAATGGGCAAAATCGCGTCGTTTTATTACCTCTCCCATCACACAATGTTGATGTTTGAGCAGTCACTCGAAGAGTCCTTGTCATTGCACCAGTACTTAAAGATTATGTCCGATTCCCACGAATACGATGAATTGCCTGTGCGACACAATGAGGAATTGCTGAATGAGTAAGTCGCACCTTAATCTTTCACGACACATTTGATGTTAACGTGCGGATGTCTTTAACAGGGAATTAGCGAAAATCTGCCGACATCCTGTAAGTCAGTACTCGTACGACTCTCCACACACCAAAGCTTTCCTATTATTGCAAGCTCATTTCTCGAGACTGCAACTTCCCTCGGCCGACTACGTCACTGATCTAAAATCCATACTCGATCAAGCTATCCGACTTATTCAGGTACGTAACGAAGAACCTATGTAAAGTCGGCGCTTTTTTACAACTTTTAGTACACGAGAATGACTAAAAAGCATCGTAATCTTGTGAAACTGGGTATTACGCGATGTGCACTGATCTTTTATCTATTGAATAATCAAAAATCTCGCAGGCTATGATTGATACTGTGGCCGAATATGGTTGGCTGGCAAGTACACTCAGGATAATCCAACTATTGCAAATGGTGATACAAGCTCGATGGATCGACGAATCGGCTATTACTACACTGCCACACATAAGTGCCGTAGACCTCCAACTATTTAAAAAATTACCGAAGAATCTACCCATGTTATGTGCAGCCACCTTCAATAATTACAATCTTCTGTTGGACGCTCTCGGAAAGGATTTCCCGGAAGAGGAAATACACCAGGTCGGGCGCTTTGCTCAAACTCGGGCAACACGTGGACAGGAATTGATGACTGTTTTATCTTTCCACAGATTCACCAAGTAATGAGGGAATTGCCTATACTGAACGTCGATTTGTCTCTCGAAGGATACTGGTCTGACACAGTTGAAAGGAAATCTATACTCTTAGAACCCAATGGAAATAATCGGATAGATGTGCATGCCGATCAAGAGTACACTTTATGTGTCGGGATGAAGAGGAAGAACAGGTCGAAGAACTTGAGGGCATATTGTCCCATGTTCCAAAAGGGAAAAGATGAAAGTTGGTTCATAGTTTTGGGGAATATCGATGATAAAGAGCTGTGGGCTCTGAAGAGGATATCTGGCGTGAACGATCAACGGAAGAGTCAGCAACTCCTCTTTACAGCACCTTCCACTTTAGGTACAACAATCACTTTCATATTCGTTCAATTCCTAACTTGAGAATCCTCCCCTCAATTAAAATTATCATTTCAGGATCAATGACATTAACATTCTACTTGATGTCCGATTGTTACATTGGATTGGATCAGCAATACGACATTCATATCAATGTAACGGACTAACACAAGTCAGAGTGGGAGTTGTGAGATATTATGCTAATTTATATTGATTTCGTTATTTTCCCCTGCGAAAGAGGTACTTGTAATGAAATGCGCATCGTGGAGATGTAGCGGGCCTACATTTCGATTTCTACCTGTATATATGTATGCATGCAACGCAAATACATTTCCTGTATATTTTCAACACACGGTTTTATTACACGACTGTGAGACAATATATATGGATCATTGTGCATCGCGAGACGACGAATTAAAGTAGTTCCCATATATCAGGTAAAAAAACAAAGAACAATTTCTTTTTCGCTCGAGCACGATTTAGTCCAATAAGCATCTCTCCATCTCTTTGCCAGTAGTACCGCCTTCTGCCCACATGGTACGCGGCAAACATACTATTCATTATAGCTCTACCACTAACCAAAGCAAAGAAATACTTAAGCTCCTCCCGCGTATGAAGAATCTGAAAGTAGAGCGTTCTCTTTCATAAGTAATGAACCAAAACTGCTTTCATACAAAGTCTGTCTTGGGTTCTTCAGTCATACGAATCAATCAATCCTCTTTTTTACTGTATGATTATTGCTATAAACAATAGCATTTCTTCCTCTTATTTTCTTTCTTCGGGAATAATCTCGGCTCTTAGCTTTGTAATGTTAAAGTCTCCACGGTTGTAATGTTAAGGGCTCCGCGGAATGCCAATATCGAGATCGGACTTTTCTACCCCCATCACTCGAAGATCAAGGAAGCACTGGCGTAACTGACGGAACTGTGGGTCATGTGCTTGCATTCGTTACTTTGTTCATACTTCAGGAATTTTAGGTTCATTCTTCGATCCCTGTTTACACCCAGCCATTGTGCTGCCTGCAATCGAAGAATAAACGGTCTTCAAAAGAACTTCTCATTAACCATTCGATAATTAATCGGAGAATACGCGTTACCTGTAATAGAACACTAATTGGATGTCGGCCACATATTGTGTTCGCGTAGTCCTCCATGTAGAGCGCGAACGCAGCCGGCATTAACGTTTCTATTGTGTCCATTCCCTGGGCAAGTTTTGAGAAATATTACATAAACCGCCTGGCGCGCGAGATGAACATAGAAGGTTGCGTTGGACGTACGAGTTTATCGAGCTGTTGAATAAACTGAGAAATAGATCCGCTGGACTCGTCGTAGAACGTATAGCCGAATCGTTCTCCCCAGTGGCAGAAATCGGACGAAATAACGAACAATGTATGTGGATCGTCGAGATATGGAGCCAATATGCTTCCATACAATTTCTGTTTCTCCTCATTCAAAGAGCCAACCAGAATTGGAATTATAGTAAAATTATCTTTGTACCTACACCAAGTAAGTGGAAGGTCGATTAGTACAATTCTTATGATATTGAATCTAAGTGATAATAGGCCTGATGTTGATTATAATCAGAAGAGTCAAACTGACAGCATACATCTCCATAACTTTTGCAATGAAAGGCAATTGCATTTCTATGCTGTGTTCCTGTTCGTCCTTGCTTACATCCATCTTTCCAAAGTGTCCAGTCTCTTGTAGCTCGTTGCATACTATCATGAACAAAAGTTTTAATTGACTTAATCTTGGGCCGTAATTGAAATGTCTAATTGATACATACTCTGGCGATTGATGTGCAGATCATATAGTGGGGTTTCATAAGTTGAGCATGCCGCAACATCGCACCCCGCAAATTTCACATAGTGGGAAGGCCCTAGAATAAATATTCTCTTCCTGCACCAAAAAGGAATGCGAATTAGAAATCCCGATCTCGCATTCCGGGCCAATTAAAGCCAAAACGCATAAAACCTTGTGCAAAACTTACACAACCTCCGGATCAATTTGCCTGTAGGCATAACCGGCACATGATCCACAATAGTTGTAGCCTGCGTGTCTGCGAAATTTTGTATGTATTTCAATTAAGTTCCCTTAAGCATAACGAATTAGTCTGTAATTAACAAAAATTACTGACGGGGCAATAATTGCCCTGGCAGGCCCATGGGAATACTCGGCATTTCCCAGCCAATCCTGTAACTCACACTTGAGCGTGTAACCTGCAACGATAATCATCGAATCTCCATTATCGTGTTCGTTCTCGCTCGAGCGAGGATCTACGATCTAGTAGAAATAATTGAAATGCTTGCATGGAACGACAACTAGACAGTGGTATCAATAGTTTCCCATTTCGCTCGGATCTCTCTAGCGTCTCTAGCTTACAGCTCTATCAACATATTGCACTGGTATGCTATCGGGAATCAGCTGTGCCGGAACTGACCTACGCTTCTGGCATTGAACGGCCATTTTTCCAATTGGAAACTTTGAGATCGACAACTAACAACTTGACGCCGCAGAGGAAATCGATCCGATTCAATGTTTCTCGCGCGCTGCTAGACTTTCTCGTGGAAATAATACTCACGCGCGTCGCTGTACCAGCTACCAGCATGAGTTGCTCTTCTAGTCAACGCCATTGTTCGCCCGAAATCGCTAAAGATTGCCGTTCGCTCCGCTTACTCGCGCAAACCTCTCTGGCCTCTCTCCACTCTCTTCCCTTGACTGGCGATTGCTGGCGATCGCCCAGTGGGATTTGCGGCCTTTTTCAATCGGCTTCACTGGGCCTCACCGCACTCGACTACAAAATGGATGCGCGTACCAATAAAATCCCACGCACATCTGCCTCTCGTTCAGCTGAATATTGCGGCGTTAATCAGCGGACAAAGAGAAAACTGGAGAAAAGTGAACTGCATCGGCAAGCCTTCTCGAGATAAAAAGATATCCTCGGAGAGTATGATCCGCCTTGATCCGGTCTGGCTTTATACAACACCTACAACACTCAACTCGATCGGTAGCTTCCCATTAGTCGGCGCTACGTTCCCGAGTTGTCGACGTCATACATGACGTCACTGTTAGCGACCGCGCCAAGCCCACGGAGCTCTTGCTCCGAGGGTGGGTCGGCGCGGTGGTTGCCCATTTTGGCGCGCTTTACGAAGGCGGGAACCAGGCTTGCCAGGCGCGTAAGATTTCTCTTTGTCTCCTACGCCTCCCATAAGCTTAGCATTGCCCCACCACCGCTCCTCTACTGTTATCCCCTCCTAATCTGGCAACTCTGGCGCGAACGAAGACAGTTGAAAGTGGAAAGCAAATTGAACAAGAAATCCGCTTCTGAATTGCGTTGTCGACGCTAAGTGTTGAGCAGTGTTGAGTGGAGTAGATCCCATATAAAATAATATATATATAGATTAACCCTACGATCAGTCAGCAAATCTTCCGCACAGTAAAATGTCTAATGTGCTGTGGAATGAATTTAACGCGTTACTACCTCCTGGGGTTGTTAAGCTGCCACTGGTAGTTGCTGCTTTTAAAGTGGGTACTGCGACGTACGAAGACCGCATTAAGCTTATGATGGAACTGTGGCGGACGGTGAAGTATAAACCGAGGCACCTGTTCCTAGGGGCCAAAAGTCCCGAGTCGGCGTCAGCTTTTCGGCTGAAGGGGAATGAACTCTATATATCAGGTTCCTCGACCAAAGAAACGTACTATAAAATATTCGTGTTGTATTCTAAGAGTATAGCGAATGCTTCGGTGGGATCTGAGGATCAGGCACTGGCTTTTGGCAATAGATCCGCAGTGCTTTATAAAATGAAAAAGTATGTTGAATGCTTGTTGGATATTGAGCGAGCCATCGGATTGAACTACCCGGATTCCTTAAGGAGTAAATTATACTTAAGGAAAATCGAATGTCTGGCCGCTTTAAAAAACTCTGTCTTAGACGATGCCATAGAGGAAGCAAGGTGCTGGATGAAACGAATATCCATCGATGAATCCAACTGTATAAAGCTTTGTGATAAAATTAATGAGTTAGTTAAAGAGGTGCCAGAGGAAGACAATCAGTCCCATTTGTTAGAACCTGTGCACATCCCTGGGTCCATGGAATCAGGTGGTTCAACACCTATTCCTGTAATAGAGAAGCCAAATCCTAAAATACCATGTGCTTCGGACGCCGTAGCTATAGAGTACAGTGAGCAATATGGCAGACACGTTGTCGCTACAAGAAACATAGAACCAGGAGAAATTCTGGCTGTAGAGAAACCCTATGCCATGCTCTTGAACCCGAGCAATGTTTGGACCCACTGCTTCCATTGCTTAGAAGTTTGTTGGAGCATAATACCTTGCAATTCGTGTTCAAATGCTATGTATTGTTCGGAGACATGTAAAGAGGCTGATTGGGAAGCGAGTCATGACATTGAATGTCCATTGTTTCCTTATCTGATTACTTGTGGCTATACTACACTGCATATGATGAGCATTAGACTCACTCTCCTAGCTGTTAGAAGAAGTGGTGGTGTTCAGAATTTAATGAAAATCATGAAAGAAGTGGATAATCATACTGGTAAGTTGCTTTAGTTTGTAAACATCCAGAGAGAAATATATACAAAAATAATCAAGTTGTGCTTCATAGATATGTGCACTAAGGGTTTCTCAAATGGCTTGTACCACAGTGACCAATATAGAAGTGTATATAGCTTAGTCACGAATACTACGAAAAGCAGTGATATAGAACTTTTACAATGGGCATTTGAGGCTTCTACTATTGCATACTTCATATCACTATGTCCCGATCAAACTTTACTTGATGACACAAATGGCGATGCAATTTTGTTTATTGGGGGGCTTATACTGAGGCATCAAGAGATGATCCCAACTAATGCGCACTATGTACGTATCAATTGCTCTCAAGTTTTATGAGTTCCCATAACTTTTGGATGATTAGATTTATTACCTTGAGAATTAACAAATTTATAGAGTTTGGAGGCGGGAGACATGAATTTCCGCCACAGGGGTACGATAGTAATGGCATTTCTGAGTTTACTCAATCATTCTTGCGACAGTAATATTCATCAAACAGATAAGTTTGGGCACGTTATTCTTCGTGCGCTCTATCCAATCAAGAAGGGTCGGCAGGTACATATACGCTACTTTCTTAGTTGTTTTAATAACATCGAAATAAAATAGAAAAATCGGATTACCTACAGGTACTGTTCTGTTATGGCCAAAACTATGCCCGTTCACCAAAAACCGAACGGCAAAAACATCTTTTAACACAGTATCACTTCTTCTGCGACTGCGTGCCGTGCCGAGAGGACTGGCCTTTGTACCAAGACATTAAGTCGTACAAAGTAAGTCTATGTTTTTGCGACAACCAATGATTAAAAAGTGCGTCGTCAAACCATTTCCTTCTTTCTTAGGTCCTAGTAGCAAGTTCAGCCAAACGACGGACGATTTCCAAGGCAATGAGTAAATTCTATCACCACTTAAAGCATGTCGCCGAGGACTTCGATCCGTCACGCGCTATAAAGGAACTGTTGCACATGGTTCGCGTATTGTACGATAATACACCGCTCCCATGTCGCGAGATGTATAACATTATCGAAGGGATCAGGCGCTTTTATGCGCATGGAGGGAACCGGTTCGATCTACCTGAGGTCTGAGACCGTACATGTTCTCGGCATATTATTAATGAGGTAGTGTTGCCCGAATTTCTTACGCACGAATGAAAAACAGGAGTAGAAATCTTATCTAGATGCCTAAAGTTGATAGAAAAACACTTTCCACTTTCGATTAACCCATCAACATTTGCCAAATTACAGGTAGCAAGACCAACATGCTGCTGATTTGAATACTGCTACTTCCACCTGTTGTGTTCTCGGTCTCGGCGAAACTGATTCCCCAAGTTTCCAATTCTCCAACTGATTCTTCAAGTAATCCGTAACCACCTGAGCGGTAGTCACACCTTTTTTTTTTTTGAGAACCAATGGTATTTTATTTAACCATGGCTAGTCACTGGATTGACTCCATAGGCCTTTACATAATACTGTAGTTTCTGTTGGATTACATTTGGTACAGTTGGCTTACATATTTTGTTTTTATATTCTATCATTTATACAGTTTGTATTCCTTATATTTCTATTTTGTTATTTATAATAAATTTTACTATGTTTTTGCATTCTTTGGATTGGTCGATCGGCGAAGTACCTGAGTATTTCACCCTCTTGGCAGTCTGATATTTGTTCTTCGCCTTTTATATATAATGGGCATCTCCATATGAGATGCGCAATGGTTTGTTGGTGGTAACCACATTCGCACGCTGCGCTGGATTTGATTCTTAATTTCGCAAGGGGTGCATTTGTGTTAATGTGCCCTGATTTAATTCTATTTATTAGCGTTGTTTCCTGCCTATTCAGGGTTAGCGTGGCAAACCAAGGTTTTTTCCTACATTTAAAGACTTGAGAAAAGTACTCGTGACCCTTAGAGAGTCCCATTATTTCAAGTTCGCATAGTGCTTGTTCCACATGGAGTTGATATAGTATTGTACAATGTCGGTGTGAGGTATTCTTTTGGAATTTACTGCCTCATAGACGTTGTCATTATTGTTAGCTGCCTTTTTAGCCATTTCGTCCACGGACTCATTAAATCGGATAGCACAGTGACTTGGAATCCAAAGGAATTAGATGGAAGATCCCGGGTGTGTTAAATGGTACTTGTAAATTAATTTCCTTATCTCAATAATGTAATGGTTGGTGCTGGCATTGATTTTGTCGCTTTGGATCGACTTAACTACGCTAAGGGCGTCTGTGCAAATCACGAATGACCGGATACTATCATTGTTAGTCCCATATTGAATTGCTTTGACTATCGCAAAACATTCAGCGGAGAAGCTCGTCGAGTATATGGAGAGCGCTTGGGTGTAAATATAGTCTAGGGTTGGGCACAAGACAGCCGCTCCGGCTTAAAAATTACCTATGTTAAAGGTTGTGCGGTCCTTGAGCATATCGTAGCCGCATGAAATCTGGCATCAGGACGTTGTAGGTTTCCTCTTTTTCCAACTGGTGGTAAATTCAGGCGTAGTTGGCGCCACCTGTATTGGAACGCGTCCACGTGTGTGTTAGTCAACAGACCTAGCCCAGTATGACAGTCCATAGCAGTCCCTAACCGTCAGAATCAGCTGATCTCCTCCCCTTAGTTTCTATTATTCATCCAGCAACTCCTCGAGCTGTCCAGTCGAAATGGGCG
This sequence comes from Crossocerus cetratus, assembly GCA_963675795.1. Taxonomy (NCBI): domain Eukaryota; kingdom Metazoa; phylum Arthropoda; class Insecta; order Hymenoptera; family Crabronidae; genus Crossocerus; species Crossocerus cetratus. Next base: position 796,703 of record OY776664.1, read on the forward strand.
CACTTTTCGCGAAGAAGCACTCGAGTCGTGTCAATGAACGGGACAAAGCGGTTCTGGTAAGTCACTGGCCAACTCGAGAGTTAACCTCTCGTCGACGATCTCTCTTCTAACTCGAGCTCGAATCCCCCAGCAATTGAAGCAGACGCGGGACAGGATGAAACAGTACCAGCGGAATCTCGAACGCAGCCTTGAAGGTGAGAAACTACTTGCCAGGGAATTACTACGAAAGGGCCAGAAAGAGTAGGTCGCAATCGATAGATAGATGGAAATCTTGGCTCAAGCTTTTCGTTCGGTACTGATTCAATGTCCTTCCAGTCGAGCGTTGATTCTCCTGCGCAAGAAGAAGTTCCAGGAGCAGCTGTTGGTTAAAACTGACAATCAGCTGGAGAACCTGGAACTAATGGTCCATGATTTGGAGTTTGCCGAGGTGGAAATCAAAGTGGTTGATGGATTGAAAGTAGGCAATGTCGCTTTGAAGAAGCTCAACGATCTTCTGAGGATCGAGGATGTTGAGAGGATCATGGATGAAACAAGGGAAGGAGTCGAGAAGCAGAACGAGATCAATGAGGCTTTGATGGGAGAACTAACGGCCCAGGATGAGGACGATGTTGAGGAGGAACTCAATGCACTCCTGGCTGATGTTGAGAGCTCTGAGAAGGAAATAGTATTACCCGAAGTTCCTGTGGATGAGCCAGAGAAACAGAAAGGTCTGTTTCATGTCTTATCACACTTCAAACTGTTAGATAACAATTATCTGTTGATTGTCTGAGTGAGCTCTATCTTGTCCCATTGTTGAGTAAAACTCGGTATTCATATGTTCGTATCAAATACCAAACAATATAAGTTGTATATAAGTTTCTGACATTAAGCCTGTTTTTACCAGATCGCGCAAAGATGAAGGAATCGGACCCTGTGATGCTTGAAGCTTGAACCTAATTAATGTACATATGAAAAAGTGAGTTAGTGATAAAACCCTGCATTACGAATGACATTTTATTACCAATGAGTCGTAACGGTACAATACATCAGCGTTAACCGCAAAACTAAGCAGCAACTGTCTTTTTAAAATCTACAACACATCTTCGATCTTAAAAGCTCCAATATCACTGTCGCTTTGAATAGCGAATCCAGTCAGTGCGCCCAGTATGAAACACTAACTACAGGCTGCTTTAAGGAATTAACAGTTACACGAAGAAAATTGTGTACACACATCAACGCCGATTATTCTCACATATGAAAAAGGTATAGTTTCAGTCGTCGCATCTTTTCCACCGATACTACTCTGCGGATGATTAAAAAGACAGACGCTCGAGATAGAAAAGCGCTTAATGTGCTAAAAATCTCCTAAACAGAAAATTACAAACGTTACAATAATACCCACACGGAGATGATGAGAAGAAGACCCAACCCAAACCCAAACCCAAATCTGGGTTAGGCCTGGCTATCAATCTACAGCACAAAATACAGTTCTCCCTATATCTTAAATAAGTCTTGAGATAAATTAATGTACAAAACATAGAAGTCCACTGTACTACTTTACTTTATCGAGCAGAAGCTCCAATAGTGTAATGCACTTAGACTTAGCGCCCCACGCTTCAAGTTCGCGAATTTTAAAGCACTGGAATTCTATGTAACAGTTTATTAGTCTCACGAATCTAAGTTCTATGCATTAATGTACAAAGTATTCCAGCCCGACGCGTCGGGGTCTTATGCCTTAGTTTACAAAGTGTTTCACCCTTAAGCGTGAATGTACAAAGCAATAGAGTATTCAAAGCATCAAACTCCAAGGCAATAGAGTTCTACATCTTAGTGTACAAAGCATTAAACTCGAAGGCATCAGTGTGCAAAGCATTGGAGTCCTACGCACTAGGATAAAAGGTATTGGACTCCAATATGTCAAGGTCGAGTTTCCCGAAAAACGTCACTTCCATATAAGCGTTAATATCTTTATGAAGCACCCTGTAATCCGGGCGTAGCAACCTCAGTTCCCGTTGGACCTGTCCTCCCTGTCGATATTGACAGCCTCGGTCGCGGCCTCAGGAGTCTCGTTGGTGAAGCTCTGGATGGACGGGCTGCTAGACCTTCTCTCGCACTGTTGGTTCGAGCTCTTGGTTGAGGAAGAGGAGGAGTCGTCGTCGATCTGCGCCGGGCACTCAAAGTGGACGCAGTGGAAGACTTCGTTGGCGGTATTCCGAGTGCCAACGATCCTAATGAAAACGACAGGCCTGGCTGGGGAGAATCTGATTGTTTGCCAGCTGCGACAATTCTCTCTAGTCTTGTCCGCGACGCGGGTCCAATTCTTCGAGTTCAAAGTCCCAGATACCTCGATGTAGTAACTGTAAGACCTGCTGTCTCTGTCCCAAAGCAGCAGCCTTATCGAGTCGATGATGTAGGGCTGGGCGAGCTGTAGGAGTATCGAGCCCGAGCCCAGCTGGTGACAAGTGTAGCCGCCTTCCCAATCGTAATTCGATGTGTTCCCGTTGAGCAAAGAGTTCCTCGACCTACTCACACCCTCAACCACCACTGCGTTTAGCGCGAGTGTCGCGACGTTCTTGGTCGGGACGACAAAGCCGTTCTGGATCCTTTCCATGCGGTTCGTGTAGTACGCTTCGAAAGTGACTACGTGGAAGACCTTGTTCGCAGTGTTGTTCGTGCCAACGATGCGAATGTAGAGGACAACCCTCGGCTCGAAGTAGAGATATTGCCAGCTCCTGCAGTAGTACTCCCTGTGATCAACCACTCGCACCCAGTCCCTTTGGTCCATCGAGACCTCCACGTAGTATGAGTAGGACCGGAAGTCCCGGTCCCACAAGAGCATCTTAACGTGATTGATGATGCACTGTGTGCCCAACTTGATGACAATCCCATATTCCTGAGAGTCGGTGATCATGTGCCTTGTGTAGCCGCGCTCCATGTCGTAGCTCCTGGTGTCCCCGTCCAGTAGGAAGCTCCTCATCTCTCCTTGGAGGACCGATGCCCCGTGCTTCGGATCGGCAACATTCTCGTCCATGAGCAATCTCCCCCGGTACTCGAGGTTTAAGTTACCGGCATGCGTTCGCGCGGCGATGGCATCTAAAATCGCCTCGGATGAAACTAGTTCTGTTGGCCTGACGATGTCGAGTAACTCTTCGATCGACATCAGACTGAGCTTCACCTTGCTCAAGACACTGTCCCTGTCGGCGTCGGGATTCGCCTTCACCCACAACGCAACCGCCTGGAAGATCTCGATCTCCGGCGCGTAGAACGAGTCCCTCGAGATTAGTTCATTGACGGCTGCGCAACTTAGCTCGAGGAAGCTCTCGTGCTCGATGATAGCTGCGGCGTCCTTGTCCATGAACTCGAGGCAGACGCTCGTGAGAAACTCCAGTCTGTAGAGTAGAGCGGCATCGTAGATGGAGCAGACGTTACGAATGCTGAGTATTTCGCGGAGGTAGTCGAGAATCGAAGTCTCGAGCTCGAGAAACCCATAGAGGTGGGCCAACCCTAGGATATCCAGGACGACCTGTCCAGAAACATTGTACTATATTGTACTATGGTTGATCAAATTTGTATTACTTGGTACCATCTCATCCAATTTATAATATTTATAATATTAACTTCAGGCACCATTACCTCCTCCCTCCTGTCAGCCAGTGATATCCTGCCAGTGTATATGTACTTGAGAAGACCCTTGTATGCCGCAAGGCTGGCATCCTTCAGCTCCACTTCCCTCTGAGTGCTTTCCTTCAGGCCACCGAACAGCAGTGCCCGGAAATATTGACTACGTGCTGCCAAGACGATCTTATGCGCATGGAACTTCTGTCCAGCGACAACAAGCGTCAAGTCTGAGTAGTTTTCAGAGTTATGGAGCTGGGCAAAGTCCTCCGAAAGCCGGCAAACATGCTCAATGTTACCGAAGACACCCGAACTCGAGGAGCTCGGGGGCAGCGTATGCTGCGAGCTCATTCTTGCCATTGGGCCGCCTACTGTCTGTATCCTTTCTATTTCCCTGCAAGTTAACTATTGGTTAACATAGAGTAGTTCAAGTGTAACCAGATGTGGAAATAAGGAAGTATTAATGTTGTGTTTGAATTTGCATTCTTGTTTGAGCTATATATAGATAATAGAAACATTCAGGACCTATTAACATCAAAGATTAAACAATATTTTCCTCTAAACATTTTTAAATTTCCTTGCACAGGAAGGAAATTTCTATCAAAGCCTTTTGAACGTCATTCCTTAAAGCTCTTTGACGTTTCTATCATCAGCGAAAGTTTCTCCGTCTCGCTGATACGTGATCAGAAAACAACGAGCGACAAAAAGTCCCAGTAACGACGCCACTTGAAATCGACACTTTTTCATTGCGTAATACTTCGTTTTTTCAAACCAAAGATTCCGCGCTGGTTTAACTCCTGTCGAATACTTCAAAAACAACGATTTGACAAAGAATGACAATAGAAATCAAAAGTTGCGAATAAAAATCGTTCCCACTGGACAGAATTCATTATAAACCAATAATAAATCGGCGAGCGGTATAAAGTTGCACACAAGCTGTGCAACAAGCGCAAGATTCGTCAAACTGCAACTAAATCGCCGGCTGCGTGTGTTAAAGAGCAATTTGACCGAACGACGTTCGCCAGAGAAAGAATTGGAGGACTCGGTGGTTCGCTCGGCTGACAAACAAACGTACCTTAACCTGTCAGATTCTCCACCCGCTGTCTTTCAAAACGTTTTTCTTACATGACTGCAACTCCCGAGAATCGAGACACACTGCACAACCACAGAGAATCACATTTCCGCCCTTTCGCTTGCACTTTCAGATTTCTTCTCAAATACAGAGAGAGCCGATGGAGCGTAAGAATGAGGAGCAAGTTGGGAGGGCACTGTGGGGCTGGGGTAGTCCTGTCACGTGATACTGCGAATTTGCCTGCATGCAATGCACGTCGCCCCTGTCAAGTGTGCATTTGTTTTGTGTCTCGCTTGGTGTATCTGAGACTATGTTCAAGTGCCTTTGACTGCAGCCCCGAACGGTAATGTAGGTTGCTTTAATTTTCTCGGAAGTCTGTTGGTAAAATTATCTAACTAGCAAGAAATCGTCGGAATCGGGAGACCTTCGAAAAATCGAAAAAATAGGAAGGGGTAGGTATGCAAAAATGTTCGATTTTTCGAAGGTCCCCGAACTTGTCTGAATACTTGATATTTCTTCAGTAGGAGCCTAGAAACTAAGATTCTGGAGAAAATTAGTGATCCAGAGGCCGTCAGTGAGTCGCACCGATGACATTTTGATGGATTTGGTCCCAAAATCGAGGAAATGTGCTCCGTACTATCGATTTACGGCTTCTGGCCCACCAATTCCGTGATGATGCGTATAATTTTGGGGCCTCCTAAGACGCCGTGGGAGAACTGCTGGTCCTTTCAATATTTCCATAAAAAGGGACAGATTGAAATATTGAAATAAAAATGATTTATTAAAATTGAAATATTGATATTATAAATACTGTGCGTAAAGCAGGGTTTAAATAAACCAAAGTATACTAACTCAACTCCTAAAGAATGAATGAATTAGATGTGCTGATCCGCAGAAACATCGATAAAACAATCCCCACCCCCCAATATTAATAATTCCACTGGTAATGCTAAGCGGTATACTGAAAGAGGAAAGCCGAGGGTGTCCTGACAGGTATGAGCCTTTGCCGGCCGTCGATTCCCATCACGATATAATCTCGCCCGTTGATAAACTGTGTCTGGCTGGACTCGATAGGCCAATGTCTCGCCGGCTCATTCTCCTCAAACCACTGTTTCTTCCTCAGGGGGAAGTCATCCAGTCCTTTTCCACGGAACAATTCGCTCCCTTTGGTAAAGGCTCCAGTGTCTTTTGGCTGGCGTTGTTTGCACTTGTTGATCAGACTAATAACAACTTCGAAGAGAAAGACCAGTGCACCGAAAGCGTAGCCGACGCCCATCACCTTGTAGGTGAGAAGAAGGTCAGTGTTGCGGAGACGACGTTCCTTCGACTGCAGGTCTACTGGGCAGACTTCCGCCAGCGGGAGATCCCTTTCTTTCGTGTGTTTTACTATTCCGCTCTCTACTAATTTACGAAGCCTGGAAAAGTATTCTTTTAATTCTCATATGTATATTTGATAAAATTGAAGACTCACTCGGCATTAATGATTGGTAGGACGGTGGAGTCGAAGGGAAAAGCGAAGGCTCGTTTACTCGAGAGAATACCGCCAGGCATTATCACGTAAGTACAGCGTTGCGAGTGATCCACGTCCTCTCGCGTCTTGTTTTTAAAGTCCTCGTATATTAAGATCTGCAGATAGTGCGCCTCCGCCAGGAATAGTTTGCCTAGGGGCACCAATCAATAAAATGTAATTAAATGGAAGGATTAAGTTAGAAATGACTCACTTGTGCTGACGGTGTCTAAAATCGCTTTGGAGGGCTCGTTGTACTTGAAGTTTCCTCGGCGTCGAACTGTACTGTTGAGCTTGGACAATTCATTTTGTTCCGGCTGAAGGAATAAATGAACGAATGTATGCATTTATATTCTTCGTAAAAAAAATCTCTAACACAAATGTGATGGAAGACACAAATCTCACTTGGGCCAGGAGAAAGTCGACGATTCGTCCTCTATAAGTGACCCAACTGTAGCCACCCTGGACGATGTCCGATAATGAATTGATCGAAAGGGTGAACTGCGGTTTCGTTAGGAATGCTGTGAGGTTCGCCGTATAAAAAGCCGATAATATCAGGATAAACATCCACCAGGTTGCGAATAACATTCGCGTTGAGTCTGGAAGACGAACGTATGGGAATACAAATCTCAATTATTAAATAATTTATCATTCAATAATTGTAGAATGGAAATAGTTATTATTAAAGTTACCTGTGTCGGCAACTATGTTGGGTCCTTGCTTAAGCAATGAATTATAAACGAACCAGAGGCAAGACGGTATTGTGAACTTTTCCGAGTTCGGGTCATTCCATAATCGTCTCCTGCAAGAAATAATAACAATCGAGTCTTTCATTAATACGAACACATATTGTACATTGAATATAGTAACTTGTATTATTTGGTACCAATTTATCCAATTTCCATTCTTTCTTACCAACTCAAGGGGAAAAAGGCAAAAAATTTCCGGTACCGGGAATCGAACCCGAGCCTCCTGGGTGAAAGCCAGGTATCCTAGCCACTAGACCATACCGGATTTATTGAAGGTAAGTTTAACACTATGAGTATTTAACACGTTATACCACTCGCTTATTAATAGACTGCGGATTTATATATTATTATACTACGCATTGAATTCTAGAGGCTGGAACTAAAATATTGTGAACTGTTTTACCAACGTACCTGACCAAAGCGAAAATGTAGATAACCGGCGCAAAGAAGAGCATAGCGGCCAAAAGAAGAAACCAAACGGTTTGATGGAAAGGAGCAAGAAGACCCGAACCAGTTGCCGACGCCGGCGGTCGTTTCATCAGTGCTGTTAATTTAGTTTCATCGAGAGCCGTGCTGAACGAGCAAAACATTGACATCTCCGGCAAGACTGGCAGAAAGGCAACTGCAACGTCTACTTTCTGTTTCGATAAAATTGTCAACTTTATTATTCTGATTGTAGATTTGATTAATAATTGGTAGTTTATTATGAAATTTGCGATAGAATTTTTCATTCTTTGTTAACGAAACGCAAAGTAGAAGAGTTCAGAATTAGACGTCTGTTTCGTACAATTGTTTGAATTTAGAGTCGAGTGAAGTCACCTTCTGGTAAAGTAATCCGAGGATTCCAGTTTTCTCGTTGCCCAGGACGTGTTCCCTCGGCGGCATAATCGTGTAAGAGAAGTTGAGCTTCTCGCTGATGAGATTGAAGAGAGTGAACGCGTAGCCTTTACCCACCCAGGTCCCGTTTTCCAGTTCCAGGCTCGAAAACGGCTTGTCCTGTCGTGTTCATAAGACTTTTATTAACTTCAATACTTCAGCATTAATATTTAACTTGATAAAAATTTAAAACATTATTTCAAGGATCGTATACTGTTGCCGCGTGAATTTTTGAACTTCCACTCGTAGAAAACTAGCAAAGTGGAATTGCAAGTGCGATCGAATAACTCGTAAAAGCAAATCGATTTGACAAAAGCTGTCGCAACAATTGCGCAATTATTGCATATGCAAGTTTTACGAGGGAGAGTCAGGCGAGGGGGCAATTTCGACCTAGCGCACTCGGAAGAAATCACTCAATCAGTTAATTCCGTGCTCGGCGAAGAAAGGAAGAAATAAAGTGGAAAGTGTACACAATACTCACGTTCCAGGAAGTGACAACTAGGCTTTCCGGCAAGATCGTTTCTTCCGGAATCTCTTCGGGCGGGATTGTCGGCTCATACGCTTCTTCATTGATATCACATTAACCATTCAACAAACGAGAAAACTTTCCATTATTTCACCCGACACAATAAACAAACTACTATTCTTCTTCACAACTTCTATTAAAAACAGAAACTCGATCCGACATTGAAACACATTTTGGTACCTTGGGAAGCGGCGAGTCGAGCCGACAATTGAAAAAAGAAGAATGCGCAGAAGACGCGAAGCGACATAGTCGAGAAGAAGAATAAGCATCCGGCTGATCTCGAGTGCGTTGTGCTCCAAGGGGCAGCAGGTTGAGAAGAGTGGGACACGACATAACCACCTGCCACTCTCAATCGATACTGATGTCCAGGACTCATCGTCACCTGGGCCACTCCTGTCACTGCGGCCAGGTGTCACACGGAATCATCCTTCACCCTGAATTGATTCGAATGTCAGCTCACTCCCTCCCAGTCACGCCAACTTCCATTACCTCTCCTCCCCCCGCCCTCGCCCCCCGCCCGGCGTTTAGAACTCCGCTCTAAATATTTATATCCCCTATTTCGTCTTTATTGCAATTTTCCGCCTCGGCATCCACACAGTGCAAATCATAATATATATCTTTTCTACCTTCGACCTTGACAAATCGGTTTATGTATATTAATCGATATAATGCTCTTATCCTGACAATAATTAGTAACAAATTATTATTATATTAAGTCCGAACGTAATAAATAAATAAATAAATGTTTAAATAATTGAAATTTATAAGTAGAGGAACAAATAAAATTGTACATTTTTATTAAGGATTTGCATTAGCAAATAAACATAAACGAATGGTTTAAATCCATGGACAACATATATATATATCCATACAGTTAAAGGTTCCTCACCAACACACACGCGCAACTGTCAACACAGGCGGAACTGGCAGGCACTCTAGCGGGCTCTCGACGCGTTTATCTGCACAACACAACACTCGTCAATCATGTTTTGCTTTCATTTGAACCGACCTCGAGAGCTCTGACTTCTCCACCGCGAAGAATCGCCGGCCACCCGCAAGCAACAACTCCTCCCGGACCAACTATTAAATAAACTAACCAAGATGAACGCGTCCGAGGCAGAAACCGTGGGCGATTTGGTGCAGAAGATGATTATATCCCTGTGCGGCGAACAGAAACCAGGTGAATCTTTCCTTCGCAATGTAACATTTAGTTGGAACCTGTTCCGATCGAATTGCAGAAAGAAAAAGGCTGTTGGAAGGAACAGGAATTAATGTCAATGTTTGGTTATCCTGTGCAAGGTTTTGGGATTTAAGGTTGAAAGTTTGGATTTTGACATGATTGGGTTCTTTTAGATGTTGTCAGGAAGCTAATGCGCTTCTCCCTGGGAGTGTTGTCCTCGACTCAGGGAGTGGAGACTGTTAGAGAGGATGAGCTCACAGTAGCCGGTTGCATAAAGCACAAGTTGACACCGTACGATGCCATGCAGTTTGAGAAACTGTACAATGAGTTGAAGGATGGGGTACGTATGCTTCTCTCCTTAATGGTCCAAATGCACTCAAGGTTTCCTCTCTGTCTGTTCATTAGCCGCTGAAGAATCGAATAAGCGTTCTAGTTTTTCTCCTAAACATGGCACAGTCAGCAGACCAGATAAAGGAAAGAATTTTTTCATTTCCAGACCTTAAGATGAGCCTTTGCTCACCCGCACCATGCGCTAGTGGTAAGAATCCTGGATTCCCCTATGGCTTTCCATTGAAATGCGTCTCCCAAATTCAAGTGCACTTTTATTCCAGGCCAACCGGCAGAAGTTTGCACTGCACAGATAGTGTCGGTCAACACAGAGAGCAGTCCGGGCTCTCGTGGTTTTTTAGGCACCACAGGGAAGATCTATGGCGACGAGTGTGTTTCTGAGGAGGCCCTGGTGCAGGATCTGATTTATTGCTTCCAAGGGATCGAGGGGAAGATTTTGAAGTTGGACTCGAATTATGGGTTTCAAATCGATCCGATGTCGAACATAGATCGATCTAGAAGGCAGGCGACATTGAGGCTGAGCGAACTCGGCTATCTCCACAATGTGGCTCAGAGGGGAATCGGCAGGATTGCTGCAGCGACTACCGGGAGAGTCGCGGATAGTTTCGTCGCTGCTCTGCATACGGAATTGTCCGAGTATTACAGATTCATTGCTATTATTCAAGAGGAGTTTAACAGGTCTCAATCACACGGAGGATGCTACGGAGTGACACTCTCGCACCTCCAACTCTGGGCGTTCGACCCACTGGAGAACCTGAAATGGCTGGCGAACATCGTTCGAGCTTGTCAAGGCCAGAAAGGCGGAGCACTGGCTTCAGCCGTGTACGAGTTCAGCAACCACGGAGATTCCAATGTAAAGCGACTGGTTCGCCGAATCCTCGAGAGTGTCTGCGACCCCTTATATCACATGTTAATGCGCTGGATCACTGACGGAGAACTGAACGATCCGCATCGAGAGTTTTTCGTGGAGTCCTGTGCGGATATCAGTGGCGAACGCCTGTGGCACGAGAAGTATCAAGTTCGGCATTCAATGCTGCCGACCTTCATCACCACCGCACAGGCAAAGAAGATCCTTGGGACTGGAAAGAGTATTAACTTTCTGAGGGAAGTCTGCAAGGACTTTGAACCTTGGCAGGACTCGAGCTTGCATTCTTGTAGAACACCTAATGAAGAATACAATGGTGAGTGCGAGTGATTCTTATTATTAGACTGCCGATTTGTTTATTGTTACATCGTACATCGAAATTTGGATTCCTATTTTAGTTGAAATCCTGTTCGACATGGATCCCGATGGTCGATTACAGACGATGATGGACGCAGCTTATAAGGACACTTCAACCAGAGTAGTCGAAGTACTTACCAAACAGTACCATTTAATGGACCACCTGCAAGGCATCAAAGGATACCTTTTACTCGGCCAAGGCCACTTTATCCAATACCTCATGCACTTATTAGAGTAAGTAATTATAATGAAAAATCTCTCTACAGAGAGTCTCAATCCCTTAATTACTTTTCAGACCAGAATTAGCCAAGCCTGCCAATTCACTTTACCCTCACAACATATCTTCGATCCTGGAAAGCGGAATTCGAGCAACCAGTGCGAAACTGGACGATCTTGACGTGCAGAAGCGACTGGATGTCAGACTTCTCACGCCTTCGGAGAGCGAGACGGGCTGGGATGTGTTTATTTTGGATTACAATGTCGACGGACCCATTGGAACGGTAAGTTTATATTCTGTTTTATCGAAACAGCGGTTTATTTTGAGTTCCTGCAGATCCTCGAACCATGGAGGCAGACCTATCAGACGGTGTTCTTCGCTCTCTGGAGAGCAAAGCGGATGGAGTCGATATTATCAGCAATCTGGAAACGACAGACTACGTCCGCAAAGATGTTTCGAAAAATGCCGGAAGTTCTACCCATTCAAAATCATATTCATCTGATTACGAGTAGTATCGTCCACTTGGTCCATCAAATGCAGTATTATTTCCTATTCGAGGTAATACAAGACTTGGAATTAGAATTTCTATGCTCATTCCTCTATTTTTGATTGAATAATTACGGAAATTCAGGTAGTCGAGTGTTCGTGGGACGCATTCACGAAACAGTTAGAGAAAGCGACTTCCCTCGACGACATCATCGCGGCGCACTCGCACTTTGTCGATTCGGTTCGTTGCGGAACTCTTCTCGACGAGAAATCTCAGGTATTGCATTTATCTCCAAAGGAATCCAATCGATGATTGTATAATTAAATCGAGCATTTTCCAGGAACTGATGGACCATCTTCGATCAGTTTACGGTCCCATACTCGATCTACAAAACCTGGAAGAAACTTTTCTCACGCGAGCCACGCAGGAGTACGAAGCCAGGCAGAAGAGCACACTAAATTCAACATTCAATCCAAAGCACGTCGATCGAAATGCCACACTCGATAGTGACAGTCTCGAACGAAAATCGCTTTTTACCAAGTATCTCAACACGCTTTCCCTCCAACTGAGATTACTTTCGAGGACTTATCAAGTAATTAGAACATAGAGATTATTAGGCGATTATAACGATGAAAACTATTGCTACGTTACGAATTTCCTTTCCTTTGATAATTCCAGGACAGGGTGAAGAAGTTCTTATTGATGCTCGCATCCGCGGATGAAGTCTCCTTACAATTACTCAGCGTCCGACTGGACTTCAACGAATACTACAAAAGCAAGGACAGTCGACTAGTGATGCCGCTGACTTACCAGCACCGCAGGCAAAGTGACCAAACTTTCCTCGGCAGTAAGTGACCGTCGGGTAATTCGCGAGCTACATCCGACCTGATGTCAAAGTGCCATGCAAAGTTGCCATGTGAACTCGGAGAGAAGAATCTAATTCTGTCTCTGAAGGAAGTGGAGGATTCCAATGAATCTCGGGTAGATCGAAGCCGACACTCTCGGGCGATACTCGCTTTCTATCAGACTTATTTCCTCCGGAGGTACCTGAACACCTGTTGCAGTAACTTCCTACTGCCTAAACTCAAGAGAAATCTCGCCCGACGAGCGAGAGCTGTGAAGGAAAAAAATTCTTTAGAATTCAAACGGTCTCCTTTTCCCACTCCGACTCACATCGAGAGTGGGAAGGATTCCGAGTCCGAGCGACTTCCCAGACGTCCGAACAAATGTACATGGAAACATATTTGTTTCTGTTGCATACATTAATTTTCTACCGACCTTTCCCCTTTGGGACCTGTGACAAGAGGTGTTTGAAAGTAGAGGGCTGGAATAAAAGGAACAAGTATTTTTAAGCTCGTTATAATACATGATTTTATTGCCAAACTGCCTGCGAACAGTTTGCCTAGGCTCTCCACGTATTTTGTACATTGAATTAAGAAATCGTAACAACATCGACGATACCAACTAATATTAACGCATTTATTAGTAAAGGTCGCCGGGCGCAATTGGATTAGCTCTCCAACTTTCCTTTTGATATTAACTTTCACGATTTTGATTAGATAACCACTGCCGCGCCTCGCGCGGCAACGCAACAATTTTCGTGTTAGAAACAGTAAGGATGATAATGATAAAAACACGTAAGAATAACTCTCTCAAACTCTACCATGCGCAACTCTCCCGTCGAAAGGGTAGTCGATTCGACCCTATAGAACTAGGCTTGGAAAAATAACTTAATGCGACGCGAACTGTAGAAAAAAAAGTAAGGGGACATAAAACAAGGCGTAACAAAGAATTAAAGACTAAACGATTGCCGGAGATTTTTTACAAGGCGAATGGATCGATCCTCGATTAGTCCACCACTAATATCACCAGGACGGATTGGTACCTTTTTCACTGTCTCGGGACAACTTTCCTAGTCGATTATAATACAAGGCGAAAGTTCGGATTACTTGGGTGGCGGTGTTTTATCAGTGCTCGAGGAGAGGACGATATTCGTGACAGTCTGAGGCTGCGCCCTTTCACGCTGGAGCGGCCAGTGCTCGTGTTTGCCCTCTGTAAAGCGCACCAGAAATAAATCTTTTCTAAATTGAATCAGCGCTCACTCAATCATATATCATCGAAAGTTTACCTGATTCCGAGGTTTCTTCCGTCGAAGGACTCTCCCTGAGTTTGCTCGACTTGTAATCGGAAACGTAGAGAATCTTGGCGGGCTCTTCCCTTCCGGGCTTGGCGTCTAATCGCCTCGGCGGGACAGGTGGTTTTTTGCCGGCGGCGGCTTTCCCATTGGTCGTGATTCTCGACTCCGACACGAATGAATTCTTCTCCGTGGTTCCCATGATGTAGAGACTCTCCGCGTTCTCCGCGTGGTTCTCGCGGCTGGAGACCTCGATCTCGGTGATGTAGGTCGGTTTTGGTGGCATCGGAGTCGTAGGAAGAGGCGGTCGCACTTCGCACTCTTGCGAATTGTAGTCCAGCGACTGGAATAATCGGCGACTTAGACGGGGGAGAGTTCGGGGACCGAAGTCGCTTACAAGGTAAGGGGTTCCATCGATAGAGAAAATGTGAGAGATGCATTTTTTTTTTTTTTTTCTCGATAGACGTAACCCCGTGTAATTCATATACAGTTGCTCTCCAATTGTTAATTGATTGATTGGTATTACGTGGGTGAGGAATGATTTCGTACCGGTTCGCCAACCAAGCCGCTGTCCTCGCTACTCTCGCCACTCGACACACTTACATTGTTTGCGCTCGGCTCCTCCGATAGGTTTCTACTGTTCACGGTTACCGAGCCGAACTCGTATTCCTCCTCGTCGTAATCGGGCTCTATCCTTCTGCGATTATTCGCCACTCTCGCCGGGCTCGAATAGGAATTCCCCTCGGATTCCGAATCGAGCCGATCCGATTGCTTCGTCTCCGAGTCGGCTCTTGTCTGAGGGCGGAAATCCATTGGGCTCGAGGATCGCTCGATGTTTTCGTCGACGGGGATCGTCTCCGGAAGTCGTTTCTCGCAATCGATGTGCTGCGCGTGTCGGTTGCCGCATCCGCGACAGCCTCGCTCGATATTGATCTTCGTGATCGATTCTTCGACGACAGGTTTCTTGCCCGAATAAGAGATTTCGTTATTTGGTGTGGTGATCCTACTCTTGGGCTTATCATTCAGCGAACTGGGAGATTTGCTCGATTGGATCTCGAAGTATTTCAAAGCTCTGCTGAAATCGTCATTGATCGTGTGATCCTCCTCGGTGAGTTCGTCCTCCATGATCGGATCATCGGGTTCGTCGGGGAGTGGAGTGGCTCGTCGAAAGTCCATCTCGACTTCCTCTAGAGTTGGACTCTTTACTGTTCTACCGTCGTTGACGATTCTCGCTAAGGAATTATCCTCGTTCGGGTCAAAGTTCCTCTCGGAGAGTAAGAAGTCATTGGTGAGCCTCTTGCTTAGTGGGAGATTGTACAATTCCAGACTGGTCTCGTCCGCTGAAGTCTCGTTCTCTCTCCAAGGATCGACGGTTTCGGTCTTGAGTTTGATTTCGACGGCCGACTTGGATCTCTCCAGTGTGCCATTGCTCTTCTTCCTGAGTCTCTCCTGCTCCTCGCTCGATTCGTTCCAGAGAACATCTTCGAGGGTTCCCCATTCGTTGGACTTCTTCAGCTTCCTGCGGTCGAACGTGTCCATTTGATCAAGCTTGGTCAAGTCCTCCGTGGACTCGTTGATGTCTTCCGGAGGAAGAGGAGCTTTTCTCTTCTTGGAACCCGCGTCAGTCATGTCGAGGCTCTGCGCTCTCTCCAAGGTGGCCGAGGCTTTGCTCTCGTACTTGGACAAATCTCCGAGACTCGCTGCCTTCCTGTAGACGTCGTCTTCGTCGTCGTCCTTGCTCGCCTCGGGCACGGGCGTCCGATGAATGGTGATGTCCGCCGAATCCAGTTCGATTGTCGTGAAACTGTTCTGCATTTCATTGTCCGTGTCGGACTCCGAATTCCTTCGCTCCGATTGCTTGTCTGTCTTTTGCTTCTTCCTGCTGGATTTCTCATCCTCGCTATCCGGCGGCAGGTCGCTGTACGCGGTGATGTGCCAAATGTCCGCGGCTTCTTCTTTCGTCTCCTCTGCGCTTCCTTGAGTTTGCCCAGTTGGACTTGTGCTCTTCTCTTTCGGCGAGGCTTCCTCGGGAGTTGTCGGGGTTTTCGGCGGAGCCGGCGCCTTCCGCTTGTTCTTCTGCGGACTTTTCGGCCCGTCGACTTCCGTCGGCGGTGCGCGCGTCGCGTTCAGTAACTCCGAACTGTTTCTTCGGTTCCTTTGTGCTGCCATGGCCGCGTTGTGAACTTCGGTGGGAACTTCGCAAGGAATAACAGGCGACATTTGACCTGAGGTACAAATCATGTTATGAAAATTTACAGCAATTTGATCGAAAGATTCTTTCAACGGAAATGCATTTATAACTGACCTTTGTCGATTTCCAAACTCTCGGCAGAACTGACTGCTCCATTTGGAGACTTGAGACTTGGAAGTTGGGAGTTCTCGCGCTGCTGAACTTCGCTCTCTTCCTTCCTCTCGTCCTCGACTTTAGTCGTCAGACTCGCCAAGTGTTTCTTCTCGATCTCGAGCTTCTTCGAGTGTCTTCTCTCGAGATTGGTGTTGTGCTCGTTTTGATTCTCAATGCGATGAAGCGTCCCGTCCAAAGCAGGCAGAACTTTAATGCCAAACTTGTGGTGATGGTTCGCTTTGCCATCGGCGTGCCGCCTCTCGAGGGTTTGGTTCCCCGGCGTCGACTTGGAGGACTTGAGGGTCGAATTCATCGTGGAATAATTGGAGCCCACGGACTCGTTCGGATCCGCTATGAACAATCGTTTCGCGGCTGTTCTGTGAACCTGGCTGAGGTCCGGAATGGATTGGCTCCTGGAAAGGCGGAGAAGGACGGTTTGTCTCGCGTTTTACATGGTCAATGGGAGCACTTCAAGTGCGCACACCTGTAGAGAGGATGGCAAATGTGTGTGGGACTGGGGCCGACACTTTTCTTCAGTAGAGTCGTTGGCTTCGACCCAGTGACACCGCTCTCGACTTCCAGCTCGACGTCGTACGGCGACGCGTAGCTCAAGATCGTCAGGGCGTCCTCGTACACCATGTTGCGGAAGCTGATCTTAACACTGGCTATCCGATCTCCTGCGAGCAATTCATTTTCGTTTAATTCCAATCATTATTATTGTGATGTTTACGATTTCGAGGCTTGTTATTCATCTTTCCACCAACCAGGATGTATGCGACCGGATTCGGACGCTGGTCCGCGATGAAGTAGATCCTTCACGAAGATTCCTTCGCGCATGTTTCCGCAGACGTTGAATCCGAGGCCGGTGAAGTCGTGGCTCCTCAAGCTGACCACGTTCACCCTCATCACCTTCGGCTGAGTAAAACAATTAATCGCACAAACTTTAATATTCAATTCAATCTTCGATTGGCATAAAATAGTCTTCTTGCAGAATGTCTGCCACGTACTCCGAGACTGGAATCGTCAAGCGTCTTCCTCTTGTCCGCGCGGTTCCCCGAGCCAAGTGCGAGTTGCGCCCAGGAAGTAGACCACCTCGGCGAGTGCTTCGCCGGCGTGTCGTTGGACGAACTAGCCACGGGCTTCTCCATTGCGCATCCCAATTGCGAGAGGCTCGCATCTTTGAAGCAAGGATTGTCGAAGGCGTACGCGTCCTCGACGATCTCCGGATCAGTCACCAGCACCAGGTGCTTACCTAAAACAGAGAACATCAAAACCAGAATAAATAATGAGAGAAACGAGAGCAACAGAAATAGAGAATCTCGAGCGAAGGATAATCCAAGACGAAAGAGGCGCAAAGTACAGTTGCCAATACAGTAATTACAGGGATCGAACACCTGCCCGGGGGGAATTAAGAATCAAGGCACGCGGCGAGTGGGTGAATTCCATAGATTTCAATCGGCGTCGGATATCGCGCCCGAGGATCCCTTCTGCCATCGAGAGCTTCCGCTCGGGAAGCCGTGAGCGGAATGAGCGAGTCCCGGGAGATGCCTATCGCGCACTAGCTCCTGCCAATTTCCAGACCATCTACGGCCACGCAGGTGACAGGAAGGAAGTACAGGACTTGATTCGCCATGGTTTTCTTGCGCGAATATTACGCTCGGAGTGCACGTGGAATATTTCAGTCCCACTGCTTCATTTAGTCTTCATTAAAATGACAGGCTCGGCATATTGACTCTCTGCTAAATCTCAATGTTTAATTAACACTTATTTGGAATTGAAGAAAACGTTCTTATAAAAGTACTTGCTAAACAAAGCCTCTGCCCCTCTCTCTAATAAGGTAATCCTGTAGGGGCCGGATCGCTCGTTACACGGGCGGGCGTGTGCACATTATCGGGCTGCGTCTTTCTCGCGTTACACGCGTGTAATATACCTGTAGCAATGTGCTCCATCTATAATACGCGTAAGTTGGTTATTCGATCTGGCTCTATTGTGCCCCGGAAGCCGAGTAAAGAGAAACCGTGCGGGATTGTGCATTCTGATGCACTTTCCAGCCGCGATTTTCTGCCAAGTCCGGCATAGTCCTCTCCAAAAGAATTCCTCCCATTTCGACCAATTCCGCAGGATCCATTGACCTTCTACATGGAAATATTAAGATTTGCATTGTTTTATTAAACAATTCAAACTTATTCTTACTTGGACAGAGACACCTACTTACTTCCCACTAACATTGTAACGACTTGTGCCAAGGAAGCAGGTTGGTGTAACGCGTCGGCAATGCAGGGCCCACCAGCAAGGTAAACGGCAGTCGGATCTTATCTCGAATAAACAGATTCATTCCACAAGATACGTTCCGAACAAGAACCTCGTCCGAAAGAAAACCAACGAAACCTTGGTAAACCTGACACGACCTTTTCATTCTACAATGTAAAGCGAGTTTCCCTTGGCTCAAAACTTTGATTCTCCCCCATGGCAATTAGGGACTTTTCCGAAGGAAGAAAATGATATGGTCCCAACCTCTTCCCGGGATTCCTCTCCATCTGGAGGCTCGAATTGGGATGAGAGGAGGAGGAGGAGCGCGCGGTTATCGGAGAGGAACGGCGAGCGTGGTCTGACGAGGAAGAAGACGCATAGCAGATATATCCGAGGCGGAGGGGAGCGAGAGCGCGTCGGTGAAAGAGGTGCAGGGCAGGAGGGATCAGGCAGCTCACCTTGGCGCCTATGGTATGCGTCCATTGGCGTCTAGTTCAGAGGCGTAGGCAATCTTTACCCTCGCCGATTCGAGCCCTCGTCCCTCTTTCTCATTTCTTATTCTCGCTAGACGAGGCCCGCAGCCTCCACCAATCGAGAGTCGACGGAACATCGTGTCCCGAGTCGAGGAAGAATTAGCTGGCTTTTAATTGGCCGAATGAGAGAAGAAGAAATGCGCTCTCCTTTGCATGAGAAAGAAGCCAGGTGTGCAACAGGTGGAAAATTGTAGCTTGGAAATGCTGAGTCGGATGAACTTGTTTTTCCAGGCTCGGAATCTGTGTCGCTGCTAGTTGTCAACAGAGTTAGCTGTGCTTTGCTCCTTTTCTCGGTGATTCAACCATCGAGTGCGCGACTTGTTGCAGCCTTCGGCCTTCTAATCGAATTAGGTACTGGTGAGTTGCTACCAAACTTAAGCCAATTCAAAAGGCACGCTCGAGGTTAATCATTCAACTCTCGGGATTTCGCCTAGGAAGGACAGCGATGAGAGGCCGAGGGGGATTAGCTCGCGTTCTAATCCGCTAATGAAAACAGAGCCGTCCAGCTTTCTTCGCGGGACCGAGTTGACCTTGAGGAAAGGTCAACGCGTCGAAATGAGCGGCCATCGTATCCTAAATATCAAAGCGGCGTCGAGGCGTGAAAAAAAGCCGCCGACTCCGGCCGGGGAGCGGAGGATGCGCCAGAGTGCGCAATTTCCAAGCGATAGAGAAGTGTGTGCAGTTTCCAGCTTTCTCCGTAGAAATCTCTTAGCCCAATAACACCGATGCCTTCTTTCACGCATTCTCCCAGGGAATGCTAAAGCGTAACTTGTGAAGCAACCGCTTCTTTATTCATTCTCATCTTTTTATGCGTCTGGAAATCGAATTGGTATTCGCTGCAAATTGCGATTCCGATTGCGATTCATTTCTTCATCATCGAATAATATGAATATTGAAACCAACAATTGCTGGCTCAGAGTCCATTACTTTGTCCCACCACTAACATTAAGGTGATAAACATTGCATTTAGTTCTCCAATTCAATCACTTCAGTTTAGAATTCGCGAAATCCCGCGGAACATCCTCCCAGGAACTTCAACACCCGTTAAGTTACTCCAAGCGAATACCAATTCAATCCTACATCTTCCCTCCAATGATCCATGCACTTTTCTGCTCCCATAACCAGCGATCTTCCTAATTCCAGTGGATTTTCGCCCGTCCAATTATCCATGCACTCTTTTTCCAATTGCCGCCGGTCCAGCCGGATTCCAGGCTCTTTTATATAAGCCGGCAAAAATTCCATGCGAAGAAGGAAGATTGGGAAATCTGAGAGAGCGCTGGAGAAGAGGGGCGGGGTGGGGGGATAGGTGGGGTAGGGATGGAACGGCTGAAAGGGGAATGCCGAGAGTAGGGGAATGACAACAGTCGTGATTATGCAGAAATGCAAGGCGTGGCATCTGCAAAAAGGTGGCTGAAGCGAAGGTGCCGTCTACGCTCGGATTCGCTTAACCTTGCGCCAGATGATTTTCGATCTGTTGACGGAAAGGGATCGCGCCAAATATAGAAGAAAATGCCCGCGACCGTACGACATAATACAGTTATGTGTGGTATTGCAGGTGTTGCCCGGAGATAACGCGCCATCCAATGGTACACGTGCACGCACACGCGCCCTGAAATTATCCGAGGCTTAACCGTAAAAGCAGGTAACGATCAACCCAGTGAATCACTGTCGAGCCTGGTTCCTTGAGATTTTCGCAATCGCCTTTTTCCAGGACCAAGCCTCCACTCTAGGGTTCATTCCCTTCTGCCAATCGGACAAACATATGTCTGGGATGTTAGGCTTGAAAAGCGTTGGTACAGTCAACCAGCCAGTTAGCTGCACTTTCTAAAGGCCGCTGGTTTTACAGCATCTCTGCTTTCTTATTCCAGTATTACTTCTCTCTCTCTCTCTCGCTTCGTCCACGCACATTCACGTGTGCCAACCTTCAGTCGCACTTTCGATTGAAAGAGACAATTGTCGAGTCTATCAGCGATCGATGATAGCAGAGATGATAGAAAAGTATTGTGTCGACTATAAAAGGAAGCTATCGGATAGAGAGATAGTACGATAAGCCACTGGAGCACAACTGCAATTATTCAGGGTTCGTATAGGAAGGTGGGATTTCCACTGCCAAACTTTCCTAATAATCGCCGGCGGCTCCTCCTTAAACGGGTGAAAATCGTTCTGCTAAGTCGCTCGAGGTGGTAATATCACAGGCTAACGTGTAGTTAGCTTACACGTACC
This sequence comes from Crossocerus cetratus, assembly GCA_963675795.1. Lineage (NCBI taxonomy): Eukaryota > Metazoa > Arthropoda > Insecta > Hymenoptera > Crabronidae > Crossocerus > Crossocerus cetratus. Next base: position 817,965 of record OY776664.1, read on the forward strand.
CACTGGACTAGTTATCCTATCGAACACCGCACTTAAACCGACTAATCCGGCTTTCTAGAAAGCTGCAACTACTTAGGGGCTTATATCTATATCGAGAAAATGTGAGGAAATCGATTGTTCTTTTCTCGCATTTTCGGAAAGATTTCAATTATAAGAATATAACCCGAAGAATTCAACTTGATTTATTCAACTTGGTTGGATTGAAACTCGAAATGGCTACATCTCGAAATTCTATTTTTCAAACTTTAAAAAGGCGAGACAAGATTGAAATTATAAAAAGTAGGTAAAAGAGTAAAGTGGTCGAGATGGTAAGGTTGTTGTGTCTCGACCTACCTCAACGGAAAGCCGATGCCGATCCTCGAAACTAGAGATTACATTAGCCAGTGGAAGAGGTGGTGCGGCAGGGAAAAGGCGTGGAAAAAACGTGGGAAGTGAGGGATTCCAGTAACGGTGACAAGAGACACACAAGAGAGCAAGACCGGCTGGAGCTTTCTACCCTCGATCGAGCCTATCCTGCCGCGTTTCTGGCGTACCACTCGCATTCCAACATTAGATACCGTGGCCTGACTAATCGCCGCCGCATTTCCACTACCTGTTGGACCAGTGCGCGCGGCCGGACAGTTCTCCAAATTCCACCATCGCTCTCGGCGAGCCAAAGGAATCATCGGGCCACCAGTTCCCGAGTGGATGCGAGCATTTAGCACTATAAGTTGCATAATACCGCGGCGTAAATTGTGGTCAGCTGGTCAACTGGCACATCCCACCAGGTTTTCCTTCGAATCGCCGTCCCTCGAGCATGTTATCGGTTCCACTGGAGGAATGTTTAGTAGGTCGAGAGAGATAAACGACCACTCGACTGGACACCGAAACTATATATCTACTCTTCATTCCCTCCTCGTCCTTTTTCCATTATTTCTAAGTCCTCTTTCCAGTTTCTCGACTCGGCTTCGATTTTAGAGGCCAGTGACCAGGTACCCTTTCGTCGCCGGGTCTCGCAACCTGCTAGAGATATGCTCGATCGGACCCACTGGATTTCCTGGTCAACTGGGAGAGTTGACAGGACTTGCGTAACAAATCGCGAGTGACTTTCCAACTGAAATGGCCGGGAGAAAAAAGCTTGTCAAATGCCCCGGCGCGACACGTGAGCCATTCAAATGAGCAATTAGTATTCCCGTCGCCAGGGAGATCGTCTCGACGGCGCAATTGCACTCTGACGCGTTTTGCAAAAAAAGAAGACATTCTTCTTTTTTCGTTTCGATACTTGTGAGTCAAGGACACACATATATCCATCGAAAGAGCGGCGAATGATCCTTTTGATTGTAATAAAACGGCAGGTGTTAATAAAATAGAATAGGATTAATTGGTTGGAGTAAGAGGTTGGCCTTTCGAGGTGGAATGCGGGATCGCGAGTTGGGCCCGAGAAAGGGGACTCACCCTTGTGCCTGCGCCACTGTCTGTAGAGCAACGCTGCAACCGCGAGGAGGAGGATCGTCGTCAAGAAAGTACCGATCACAGCCCCCGCTATGCTGCCCGCGCCGATGCACTTATCCTCCGATGACTCGTTCCCCATCCTTTCGTTCTTCTTGTTGCGCTCTCGCTTATTCACTGGCGCGCATACGTGCGATGCACAGAGGACACGCACAGAGTCGCGGGCACACGCGCAGGACACACATCCGGGCAACACTCTCGCGGCACACTCTCCTCCGGGCAGAGTCCCTTCAGCAACGGCTCATCTCCTCCGAAAGATTCCAGGCCTCCCGCACACTACGCCGCTCTCTCATCGAGCAGCATTGCCGCGCGCGCTCGCTATGCTCCTGCACTGGCTCCAATGCAAGGTCCCACGGAGGTGTGCGGCCCAGAGACGGTCCCGTGCCGAGCAGTGCCGAGCGCCGGTGCGGACCTCGGGCGTGATACTGAGTGTGCGCACCTAGCCGGACCTCCTTTTTGGAGCGAACAGGTAGCTGCGCAACAGGTGCTTCCCCACGGAGCGGGGGAAACTGACATTTACTGCCCGAGCGATCCGACTTCTACCAACCGCTCCAATCCTTGCACTCCGCGACGCCTTGTCAACAAGACTTTGGAATCATTCGGGCCAATTGAGGAAGATAGAAAATTGTATATGAGCCTGTGCTTACTAGTTGAAGAGATGGGGAATAGAGTAACAGATGGAATGTTGATGCAGAGATGGGAAATAGAAGAACAAGAGACGGAATCATATATAAGGCTGTGGTTTATTAAATAAATCTTTGTAAAAATCGACAAGAAAACTTGCAATTATCATTTCTTTAATTTCTTCCGTATGAGGGCTTTCCGTTTCTTTTCTAACGCCTCCATTCGTATATCTTCTAAATCTTCCATTATACCTGAAACAAGAGAAATGCGTGATTGCTGATCGAAGAGTTGTTCTTCTTTCTGCTGTTTCATACGTACCTATTTTTGTAGATACATATTCCTCCTTAAGCTGCTGGGCGAAACTACTCTCCATGGCAGTGTCATCGGCTTCGTATCTATACTTGTGCTTATCGTAGCCGAAGATTTCGCTGATATATTTACTGTAGTCTTCGGACTCCTCTACGGGGCCGTCGTCGATGAAGTCGTCGAGCTCGGAATCGTATTCCTCCTCGTCGTCGTCGTCGTAGATTCGACCTGGAAGAATTGATCGCCAGTTAGTTTTTGCTTTGGATAATGGGGGGGAAAGGGCAGGGCGATAGGATTGTTGCTTACGTTTGTGAGCCATTTGCTGAGGAGGAGGGGGAGGTCTTCGCATAACTTTGCCGGGCATACCGGCCTTCGGCTTCATTACTTTGAGATCCGGTGGCGGGAATTGCTTTGGCTTCCCATTTAGTACTGGAGGCACTCGAGGTTTTGGACTTGGACCACTAACAACGGGTTTTGATTTGACATCCTTCGACGAGGATGGCTTCTCAATTGGTTTTGGCTTCGCTACTGGTTTGCTCTCTTGTTTGCTCTTATTCTTGGCGAGCTTCCTCGCTTCTTCTTCGATCGCCTGCCTCATCTCTTGGAGTTTCTTCCTCTCTGCCTCGAGTTTCTTGCGTTCCTCCAAAATCGAGTCTCTCTCGGCAGTCTTCGAAGAGGTGGACTTACTCGGAGCAGACTTTGAGACTGGTTTCTCGGGATTGCTGGGCTTTTTCGCCGGGGCATCGACTTTCGCTGGTGGTTTGCTCGGTGTACTAACTGTGCTGTTGGATTTCTCCACTTTGTCCGCGCTCGAAGAGAGTTTCGGAATCTTTCCAATCTGCGGCTTGCCTGGCGGCTTCCCAGAGGCACTTGGGGTGGGAGTTTTCGACGGTGTTTCGCCGTTTCTCGATTTGTCGCGCTGCTCTTTCCTTTCCCGCCACTCTTTCTCCTTGGCGAATTCGCGCATTTGTCTTTTGGTCATGAGCCGCTCAGGTTCCTCGACTTTCGGCTTGGCCTCGATCACCACCGGCTCGTATTGCTTCTTCTCCGCGATCTTCAGCAGTTGGCCGAAGTCCATCGGCGGTGGCATCGGCTTCTTCTTCGGCTTCGGCTTCTCGTCTTTCTTGTCCTAAGGCACAGCAGTTCGCTGTAGCGGATGTTAAATCGTTCCTCTCTCCCCGCATTTAACTCGGACATTTCGAACTTGGCGCTACGAGGTCGCTCACCCGATTACATGACTCTTGGGGGCTCGGGACTTTCATTTAAACAACTCTACCACAACTAGCAAATACCAACAAGACAAAATATTCCCGTAAAAGTCGTACGACTCGGAGAATCGAATGAAGAAGGTCGTGTCTTACTTTTTCCTTCTCGTACTCGACTAGCTTCTCGGGGATCTCTTTATCATCGGCCTCGGAATCCTTCGAACCAGCCGACTTCCGCTTGCGCCGGTGACCCAGCGCTTCCTCCTCCTCTTGCTGTTTCAAAGCCTGTTTCACCCTGTCCTAGAATCAGGGCTAAGTATAACAGCTACATCAAAATAAAAATCAAAAGTACAAACTTAATCAGAGTAAATTTCAAGGACTCCATTAAACTTTACAAAGAAATATTGACAACTCTCAGGCTTAACAGATTTGTACCTTCGTAGAGGCAATATCCTTCACAGATTTCTTTCCGCTCGCACTAAAAAGAGGCTTTTGCGGCGCAGCATTGTACTTGCACATCAATTGATTGTAAAACGCGGAGGCCTCCTGCGAAACGTATCCATAATCATCCTCATCCGGTTGTGACGGACCTGAAGAAAACATATCCCTCCAAGTTCACTCTTATCAAACCAAACCATAACAGAGTCAAAACGGAGTTGACCATACCTGCCATTGTGACAGCTGTGTTCTCATTGTCGACGGCATCAGCCAAGACAGATTTATTGGCTGCCTTGCAAACCTTTAGATGCTTGTTGATTCTACTCTGCGCCTTGTGATCCCTCAGAGCAAGTAAATTCTGTGTTCCAAAAAGAATGTCAATAAGGTGTGGGGTAAAGGGGAAAGAATATATATACATACAAAGCTCCTTGAGAACCTATTCCTATTTCTAAGTGAGTGAAGAAAAAAGGGTGCAGCAAAGTCTACTCCAAAATATTGATACCTCTTTTTTCTTCTTCTCCTCGGCCGCCTTCACTCGGTCTTCCTCCTCCTTGCGAGCGAGGAACTTTTTTATGTTATCCGAGAGAGCCTTCGTCTGCTTGGAGACTTTCTTCGGCGGCGCAAACTTGGTCTGATAGCAGGCGATCGGTTGCTAAAGTGTCAAAGGTGTGGAAAATTTCCATCTCATAGAAACTGCTCTCGAGCGAAGGGATTGGTCGGTGGGGAATCGGACTTACCTGCTTCTGGCCGCTGCCGTTTTTCCGGGCGACGCTGAGCAACGTACCGAAATCCATTGTCGCTCCGAAAGACGCAAGGAATTGGGATAAGCAGCTGACTCGACGGGGGACGAATGTCGCAGGTCGATAATAATCACATACTAGCGCTCGGCACCTTCCATCTGGCTCGGGGCGCACGGACTTGCTTGCGACGATTATTAACTGAATCGGCCGTCAAACGCGTCCATGCGGAATCTTCGTCGTTTACTTCTGCCACCTTCTACGATGCGACGCAACCCCGATATCTCAGCTTTCCCGTGTCGATCTGTGCCTCCTGGAGAAGGGCGCAACTGATTAGTAGTTCGGGAAGGAGGCGATTCGCGCGATCGCGCTGCCACCTCGCGGATCCCTCGACCTTCGAATTTAACTAATTTCTTAGGGAAGCCTTAAACAAACACTTTCCCACTTGATTTACTTTATCCGGGGATTCCTTTAGATATGGAAGAACGTAATTGTCAAAGTGATCTTGATTGTCTTCATAAATAAAGCGTTTGAAGTGCAATAATAATTTGAATAGTTCAAATCTCCCGCCAACCCGAGTCGATTTAAATCGAACGAGTGAAGTTGGCAACACTTCTATTATTCCCGACAACTTCACAGTTGGTGTAGTGTGACTATGTTCAAGTTGATTTCCAGTAAGAAACAGCAACATGGCGAAAGCCAGACGCATCGGAAGTGTAGAAACCGAATTTTAAGAAACTCTGGACTTTCCGCCGGTTTATTCAAGAAGAATCCTGAGCGCGCAGGCCTGTGATGAATGCGTCGCTCGGAAGGAGAGGAATTTTATCCAGCATGTGTCATTGTTTCGATTGTTCGTACGACAGAAGTGTTGCGACTGGCTGCGGACAAAGTGGAGAGTAAATGAGTGCCCTGAAAGACCAGGACCCAGATTACGGTCCGTCAGTTGCGACTAACGAGAAGCACCAGCGAATCTACGAGGAAAATGGTGAGTCCTTTCTCCCTCCCTTCTTCCGGGAGAATTAGTCGCTGCAGTGAATGAATTTGCGGTTCGACACGGTGCACGTGGCAGCCGGTGCGAACAATGAATACAACTGCGATCGATGTAAGGCGAGTTCGCACGATATTCATTCTCTTTTTCTTCTTTCAGCGCGCAATAGCACTGCAAGGAAGATAACAGCGATTGTCGAAAAGGAATTCTCCCAGGAGATCAACAACAAAGAGCAAGAGATTTTAGAGATACAAGAACGTCTTCATAAAACTTTGAAAACCCTTCATCTCCTGCGCTACGTCGTGGTCGCGGACTTTTACGGGCGTAAACAGTGCCAGAGCATTCCTGTTGGTGAATCCAAACAGACCCAGATTCATCCGGCAATTAAGGAGCTGATAGGCAAATCGCCAAGTGTCTATGATGCACCTTCAACTTCCACGGAGGACAATTTCCAATCACCTTGTGAAGCTTTAGTGACGGATGATGTCCCTCGAGCGAGATTGGAAGAGAAAGATGAGGAGAAAGCGCCGAGGGAGAAGAGGAAGACCGAGAATGAGGAGTCCCGGCCGAAGAAGATTCCCAGGTACATTCCACCCAAGAGTGGAATGCCGGACTCCCCGGACCCTTGTAGGAATGCCAGGCATAAGCTGAGGAAGAGGATCATAGTCGGCAACATATCCAAGTGGATCCCACCGGATTGGAGAGAAGATGCTGCCAGTCACAAGTGGACGATGTACGTCCGCGGAGATAAAGACAATCCCGCCATCGACGACTTTGTAACGAAAGTCAGGTTCTTCCTGCATCCGAGTTACCGGCCGAACGATGTCGTTGAAGTCACATCGGCTCCATTCTGTTTATCCCGTCGAGGCTGGGGTGAATTCCCGGTGCGGGTGCAGCTGCACTTTAAAAGTGCGCTTGACAAGCCGATGGATATTATTCATCACTTGAAGCTGGACCGCACGTACACCGGTCTCCAAACTTTAGGCTCGGAGACTGTTGTCGATATTTGGATTGTTGCCGAGGCGAGGCAGTCGAGGAGGAACATTAAAGAAGAGCAGAATGTACCTGAGCCCAGGAGGCCAATAATCGAGAGTGTTGTAAAGACTGAACCAATTGAAACTACTTTGCCGGTGAAGTCCGAGCCCGAGTGCGATTCCGCTCGAGACTCACCGGAACCCCCGGACTTAATTAAAACGGAATCCAGTAGTAGCACGTCGGAGGAAACGATAACCGAGCACGATAAAGTCTTGGTCATTCAGCGGCTGCGCTTTTGCGTGCAATTCGACCACAATTACATGGGAACGAAATACACCGAGGACTCGAAAGAGAACAATCTCACGATAAAACACTCGTCGAGTCCGCAACTCGCGCAAAAGGCGGAGAATTCGACTAGGACCGAAACCTGCAGGGAAAGTCTGAAAGATCCCAACTGTTCCTACATTCCGTCGATCGACCTGAAGGAACAGTTTCCACCAACGCAGAAAGCGGACTTCGTCACCAGCGACGGTTCGCTCTTCATGAAGCAGGGCAAGTACAAAGTGAACAACTGCGGCGAGCGAATAGTTCTGGGCCCATCGACGAAGGTGCAGGAGTCGACTCTCCAACCGCTGCAAATATCGATTCCCCCTCTATTCGAGAACACAGGAAGCAAGCGAGTGTTGGTCGTCCAGAACGACAAGACCATCCCCGTCGACATTTCCTCCAGCAAGCCCCGAAATAGCTTCAACGGAATCGCACCAGGCTCCAAGGTCAAACTAAGCTTTGCGCAAGGTCGAGGTTTGAGTTTGTTGAAGAAGAGGACGAACTTAGAAAACGGGAAGGAAACTGCCAAAGCGAATAATCCAATCACCTCCGTCAACCTGCAGTCGAAGCCGAGCTCGACGCTTTTACTGAACGTAACTTCGAATGTGCCAGCTTTAAAGTTAGTCGACCAAGCGGCCAATCCTCAGCCAAACCCTGAGAAGTCAATTAAGTCGGAGGAACAATCGGAGCTCGTCGGGAAGACTAAAGTAACTCTGGGCAAAGACAAGCATCGGATCCAATCTCGGAAGGATGTTTACGAGAAAGCATTGCAGTCGATCGAGACAGCAAGGATCTCCGAGACTTCGGGCCTCCTTCGATTTATTATCCGTCGATTGCCAATGGTAGCAGTGGAAGCTGCCGATCCCGATTACAGGAGACTTCATCCTTACGCGTGCAAGTCGGAGGAGGAATTCCTCGAGCAGAATCCTGCAAAGCGACGCGCCCTCGAGTGGAACAGAGCTTCGATGGCTCGCCAGTTCCTAATCCAGAAAGGAATTCCTCACGACCAACTATGGAGCATGAAGGAAATCATGGTTTGGACCCAATTGCACGGTTACACTCCGCGTTCGCTCCCAATCGCGCCCAACAATAGAGAATTGTCCAAGTCAGCCTCCGCGACCTCCTTCGAGGACCTCCGCACAGTCAGCGAACCCCTGGCTTTCCAGAAATGGCTGAGTACCTGCCCGACCACACCCAGGAGCTCCTCAATCGATAAACTAAAACAGTCGAAAGAAGAGCTGGAAATAATCGACATAGAAAGCGAGGAGCCAATTCCAGTTAAAAGTGAAACCAGTGCACTCGAGCCACAAGGTAAAAAGGATTCGAAACTGAACGTTTTAGAACTTGAGAAGAGTTTACTGCCGCTTTACCAGTTCGTCACGGAGACGACTCGCGAGATTGGTATTAAGCTTGGATCGGAGGAGATCCTGCCGAACATTCTCCACTGCTCGGCTGGGCGAGTAATAATGAGTGCGGTGGAGTGCTTGATGGAGGAGCTTTTGAGAGGAGCTCTGGTCAATGCTTGCGAGCGGAGCATGGAGAGCGGATCTTGTCAAGTAATCGGTTTGGACGACGTGCGTCGAGCGATCTTGAATCGCAAAGAGTTCGACCTGTTCACGAACGAAGGCCTAGGATCCAATTACCAACCATCGCTCATGGATTAGTGAAACTTGGTGAAGATTGCGAAGAGACTTGTTTAAATGGCTTTAATGTGCTTGAATCATTCGGGACGATTACCTGTAACTCGTAGAATAGCTTTTATTAGTTGTCAGTCGTCGCTTCCAGATACATACATACCCGATAATATGTAGAATTAAAACTAAGAGCTTTTCGGATGGAAATATCACTTTCCCTATGTTCCTTGCGCGTACGTCGACCTTCCTAGGATCCTAGGTGAGTAATCAGCTTTCACATTTCCACTGACGAAGCCTGTTTCGTTTTTACTGTACAATCGACATTTATTGCGAATTACGACTTTATTGTATTCATTTCCAATAACATACAGCGACATTCGCCCGATCTCTTTTAAACGAACATTCTCCACGAGACTGAACCCTCTAATTAAGGTAATAATTATTCTAAGCCGGTCGAGAGACCTCGCAATACGCAGCACAATATTTCAAGCGACGGTCGCTCGGAAACTGTAACGAATCCTGGTCTAGCTACAATAAAGAAGCACACGTCCGTCCAGTACAGCGTTAATATTGTGCAGTCAACATGTAATTTCGTATACCTAGAATACAATGCTCTCTTATTCAACAAACATAGACGTATTGCTGCAACGATTTAAAGCCCAATTATTAACTGGCTGATCACAATAATCCATCACAATCCGGCAAATCAAGCTACATTTACACAGTCGTTACCAGACTGTGGATTTTTATGCGAGTAGAATTTCAATTGCGTAAAGTAGTGAATTCCTGGTAAAACGTGGCGAAATCGGAATTCACGTGCTGACACGAATTGAAATAGAAATATAAATCGATACTTGCGTAAAGATCCGCAGTCCGGTGATAAGCAAGCGATGCAAACAATTCACTACTGGCCAATCTATTCTAGTCTCTGATATGAAACCTCCTTGCCCAAGTATTCTACAATTCCATTTGGCTCCCCCCGAATTTGTACTGGTTCCTCGGTTCGGCTTCGCCAAGCTCCGCACGCCGTACAACTATTGACCTGTGCTTTTATAAAAATAAATCGTCCGGCGCCCGGACGGTTTACTCGTTAATGTAAGAATATCTGCTAGACATTTAAGCTTTGTACTCTGTTGTGCAGGTTGGTGGTACGAGACGGGAGAAATAGGTGGGAAAAGGTGGATTCGCTAGGATTAAATACTAGGATAATCGATGGGAGTCCAGTGTGGGATTAACTGCGAGTCCCGAGTTACCGCATAATCACGTAGTCGTTCTCCTGCATGGCCAACTGCGGCCGCAATTGCTGCATTGTTATGTCCTTCAAGCGAGGAGACATTGGAACGTAATTGCAGCTGTCCAAGGACCTTTCCTCGTCGGTTTGGGTGGTCGAAGCGATCGACAGGGCGATTTCCACTGCGCTTTCCAGCTCCCCAGTTTCAGTTCGCCTGGAATTAAAGCTCCACTTTGAAGAAACCAAGCAAAGGAAGAAGTCATTACTTTCTTACTTCGTTACTTACTTAAGTGTGCAAGTTCCTGTTCCCAATCTATGCCTCGGCGGCAGTGGCGGAGGCTCGGACACTTCTTTCTCGGGCAAATCCGAATTGGTAATTAAATTAACGTTCCCTTCCTCAGAGATCTCCTCGTAGATCCCGGAACCAGTCGAGATCGCGGACATTCTTCCCTGAGATTGGTTCGAGGTGTTGGGAACACTCGCTGGTTCGGGCTGATACAAGTTCTCCGTGAAGGTACCGCTGTTCCCCGAGCCAGTTACTCCACTGTCATTGCAGTACATTCTGGCGTGAGTCGCTTTTCGAAGCAAACACTCCTCAGAGTTGACGATGAAGTGACGAGTTTCGCTCTCCAAGAGAGTCATCGATGGGAATCCGTTACTTGCCAGGCGTTCGCGCGTCTTCCCCGCGTTGGAAATCATGGCTTCTGGAAGAATACAAGTTGTTTGTTACCAACTTAGCCTACTTGGATCATATTTAAAGGAGAAATATGGGGAAAAAGGAATTACCAGCGAATCGCAAGTCTCCTTCGCTCAAACTAAGTGGGCGGCGGTCGAAGTATCTTTCTTTCGGGCCGCGTCCACGTGCGGCCAATTCCCGCAGGAGTTTCGTCGCCTCCAAGCAGAACATGTGCAGCTCTCCGACCCCTCCTCGGAACTCCTTAGTCGTGTGAATCACGCAAATGCATTTGACGTCTTCGGGCCTTCCAGCGGAGACCAAGTGGAATTGGTCGAATTCGTTCCACTCGAAGTTCTGCACGATCTCGCCGGAGTGCGTGTCCTTGAGGAATACTCCGGTCGCGCTCGCGATTAAATCCCCGTGCATTCCTGCAAGAACAGAATTAATTAACAAACAAAACAATTCCTGGCACCACTCGATTATTATAAAATGAATATACAATCAAATCTACCAGAAAGTCCGGAGTCCCTCGAGTGCGAATTATCCACCAGCGACACATTGTAAGCACCAGGCACAAAGCGGTGCTTCCTCGGCTTAAGCAGATTCCTAATATTCGCCATCCACCGCTGCGATTCCGTCTCGGAGATGCCCGCGAGGTACAAGATCGGCTTCCTCTCGTTCGCGGGGAAAATTCCAAAAGCGAACTGTTTCGACCTCGAGCGAGTTCGACTGACAATCGCATCGCCAGGTATCACCACCGATTTGTTCTTATCGCGATTGGCATTATTGCTGCTGCTTCCTATGCCGCAGTCTAATTCGATCTTAATGCCCAGACCAGGGCCCAGCTTCCTCGCGGAGCACCAGTGCCTCCTCCAAATCTTCCAGGGCGTGAGTGCACGCTTCTTCGCTCGCTGGCTCTTGCACTTGTCCCCCAAGTACTTGACGTCGAGGAATCCGCATATCTCCGTCTCGTGGTTCATCATTTCCCCTGAAAACAGAGCACTTTGTTTATGCCCGTCGCTTGATAGGAGCCGTCAACAATGTCTGTAATAATAATTTATTTATTAAAGATTCGGTTTAATTACAATAACAGTCGATTAAGGGGTTACATACAGAGCGAGAAAATCCGAAAATCAATTTTTATATTTTATTTTAATTTCATTTTAATAACAATGAAAATATGTTAAAGTGGCAAATGAGTCTACCTTTTCATAAGAATAAATTTGCTATTGATATCACATATCATATGTAGTTTAAACGAAAAAAAGAAAGATAACAAATTTTCCTCTGCCTGTTGGCTTCTCGCTGTATGTAAACCGTTTCGAAACTCCACCCTGTATAAACTGCGATCGACCAGTGCGCAACTTCAATCGATGCTAATCCAGAATCATAAATTAAACACAGTGGCCCCAATAAGGTGTGTTGTGTCCGGTGCGCAGAGATATATCTGCAGCGGAACGGAGGCCAGGACACAACCTGGACTATTAAAGACGGCTAGTGCCAAGAAATCCAATGAAGCAGAGAAGAAGCCGCAGCTACGAGAGTCAGGAGGAAAATGGCACATTTGAAAGTAACGTTCGTGCGAGCAGTCTCACCTGATTATTCACCATTCGAGCAGGTGGGCGCGGCTCTCGCACTCGCTCATAGTCGAATCCACGGGCTCGAGGGCACTTGGCCAGGTTTCTTAGTGGTAAACATCACTGAGGACAAGCGCTCGGACGAGCGGAGAGAAGACAACAGGTCCGAGCGGCCGACTCGCCCTTCGCGAGATTTGTTGCCGGCTTCAGAACCTTCGCCTCCTGGCGCAGTCCTGCCAACTGATCCACCCCTCGACTTCGTCCTGTACACTCTCTGGGATTCCTTCTCGAGGGTTACATCTACCGGGTGGGATTAACTTTCTCTCTTTCTTTCGCTGTGTAGATCAATGGGAAAGAAGATGGAAAAGACTGTTTAGATAAACATTCTATTGGAATGTTGCAACGATTTCTAATTACAGGGATTCGACTGCAATATTTACAACATCGTCTAAGGAACCATGCAGCGACAGTTTTAAATTTATATAGTTTAAAGCTGTCGGGTAACAATTGTTTTAATTGGAATTGAGTCGCCCGCTAAACTTAACACTACTTTCGATTATTGTCAAACCTAGCTATCGAGAAAATGTGAGAAAAACGCTCTTTCTTTTTGGGCATTTTCGGAAAGATGGAAGTTTTAAGGTATAAACTTCGCGCTACTAGTCCAAAGCTATACTTATGGAATAAAAATTGTTTTAATTGGACTTGAGTCGCACTCTAAACTTAAAACTATGCTTAATTCTAGATCCGATGGCTTCGTGAAACACGACCAAGGATGAGTAATGAAATTCGCTACTAGTCCAAAGCTACTTATCGAATAAAAATTGTTTTACTTGGACTTGAGTCGCACTCTGAACTTAACACTGCTTTAATTCTAGGTCTGATGGGTGGAAGGTGACCAACGATGAGTAATTAAATTCGCTAATCTGGAGATCGTGAGGAACCTGGCGGATGGAAGTTAAGACTAATCACGGAATTCAGGTGGGCCGGAAACGCTCGCCGCAGTAGGCGCGGAGTTCGCTGGTCGTGCAGGCTTTCACGCAGCACTCCTCGTGAATCCCGCGGGTGTTCCGATGCCTCAGCATCTTCTTCGCGTTCTCCGGCGATTCGAAGCGATGGAACTCGTAGATTACTGGTTCGTCGTTCACTTCGTCTGAAACAGAAGGAAATCCGCTTAGAGGAAGAAGAGAGGTCTCTGTCAATTGAAAGCGACTGGGAAAGTTTCAGTGTCCGACACCGAAGAAGAAGAAGTCCGGTTTGATTAAAAGCGTGTGGGTAAAGATTGCAATTGGCTTGTTTTCCTCAATTCAATCGGAATCTCTGGCTTTAGGAACATACCCTCATTGCTCTTTTTGAACCTGGTATTATAAAAACCGTCGCAAAGCACTTGCAGCGTGCTCGAGAGACTTCGGCCGCAGTATCTCCGCACGCTGCCCGGCTGGCCGTGCTGCGACCTGGAGTCCGTCTGGGCCGCGAGGCCTAGTGAAATCAGCAGAAGACACCATCGCCACGGCAACATCTACGATAGGAAAATGTCTGTTTAATCGCGGGAGTCCTCGAGGCGATCGATGAACCGTGGACAAGTTACGTTTGCACTGAGGAAGAGAGAGACCTGGGCCGATTTGCTGGGCCCGGAACGGGCGCTGATTCACACGCGTTTCTCGAAATAAAAGAGGGACGAGCCGCCACGACGAGCCCCGGCGCGCACGACAGGCCTGGGGAAAGAAGCGGCATCGGTGGACCGCGATAAATAAGGCGAACGCCTCTTTGCACTCGCTCGGTCGTTTCCGCCGCACATATCATATTGGAGAGTCCCCGGCCGGCCTGCGCGGCTATTCGCTTTCCGAATCGCTTTTGCCAATCCTCGCTTTCCTCAATTTCCTATGCAAATCCTGTACTGCTCCTTTAGTTCTCTTTCTCCTCTGCTGACGGACCACCACTATTGCGACTCTTCTCATCGATCAAACGTTTATGATCGTCGCGTTACAATTCCAATCGCCACAGAGAATAGGAGTCCCAATTGTTGAAGCATATACTTTAGTTCGGTTTTACTTTAACTTCCACTTGATTTAATAATTAAGTTATACGAAATCGATGTAAATTATAGTTTAGTTATTAAATCGAGTCGAAGTTGAAGTTGAAGTAAAAGTGAGCTAAAGTATGCTTTAGCAATTAGGAGAGTACAGTGCCAAGTGTTGAGGTTCGGCGCCCCCATTAGATTATGAAATGCAGTTAATTATACATTTCCAGAGCTTGGAGTATCATTCAATTAGCGAGAGCGTCTAGGAACCTCTGTCTACTTATCGGCAGTATATCTCCTTTTTCCCTGGTAGTCTCTCCCTTATTCTCTCTGTGGTACTCGAACCAATCGGCCGCCTATTTTTAGATATCACTTGTACATTTATAAACTCCTGTGTGTGACTTGGATCAGTGATTCGAGGGCGAAGTTAACGTACGGTTTACGAGGGTGCGTGCATTGATATCTGGCGGGCGCCGCGGTATATCTGCATTTTAGTTTCATCGAGCCCGATCGGCACGAGGAATAGATAATGCTTTTTTTAGCTGAGCGAAGACCTTCACCTTTTTCGGGTGATCTCATACGTATACTTACTGGACGGTTTTCGACATTTTTCCCCGACGCAGATACTCGTCTCGGCACTTACAACTTATCTTATGCATGATTAGAGATTGTTTCGGGGCGATTGATGAAGGACGGTGAGTGTTTTAAATATATTTTATAAAACGTTCTATCCGTACAGCATATAAAACAATACTCTGTGTTTATTTCATATTCACATTAGCTCTATACGAGTGTGCCGGCGCGGACTCCTCGTTATACGCTGATTAACTTTACAGCACACGGCGCGGCCTCGGCGCAACTACTATGAGAGTGCGGTGTCCTTTGCCTGGTGTAGAGCACTCACACGATTCCTGGCGGCGGCGGCAGCGGCGGCGGAGCTCCCCCGGGAGAACTGCTCACCGCGGTCGGCCTCCGCTCGGCTCAATTCCGAGCCGAGCGGCGAGTACGCGCTCTGGCCGAGCAGGCTCGACTCCTCGCGCTTCGCTGGGCTCTGAAATTGTATCACATGGCTCTTCAGCGCCTCGGTATTGCTGCTGCTCTTGTCGCTGAGTCGATTGTGCGCGAACGGCTCCGATTTGAGGAACTGGTTCGCTACCAGGCTGCTCGAGCCGCCGCCCTCCGAGCTGCCACTGCTCACGCCGGTGTTTGTCGTCGTCTGCCAGAAGGAGTCGTCGAAGATCTCGGTGTCTCGGTGCTCGGGCGGAAGTCGAGCGATGCGTGCTCGCACGATTGCCAAGTGCCGGTGCACGTAGTCCTGTTGCGGGGCGAGGACCGCCGCCCGCTCCAGGCACTGGGCGGCTAAGCCGAGCTTCCCACGCTCCACCATCACCACGCAGAGGTTGTGCAGTCCTTGGATATTCGTTGGGTCCAATTGCAGGATCCTCCGATAGCACTGGAAGCGAGATTATTCCAATTATTATTTCTTTCACTCGCTTTTTGCCTTCTCGATAGATGTCACTCCTTAATGAGTTCGACTTACATTCTCGGCAGCGTCCAAGTCCTTGATGTTGTTAATGTAAATGTCTCCGAGGAGGATTAAACCCTTCACATGGTCCGGATGAAACCTCACCAGTTGATTGAGAAACGGCGCCGCCTCCAGCGAGCGCTGTTCGTCAGTGAGGAGCAAAGCCAGGTTGAAAAGGGCCGAGCGAAAGTCCTCTTTTAACGCGACCGCGTTCCGGAACCACCTTTCCGCACTGCCGTTGTCGTGATCGTCCATCGCCAGCATTCCCAGGTTGAAGTGAACCCGCTCGTTATTCGAGTCCTAATAAAACAGGCTCGTTAAATGAATAATTCTCCGGGAATGTCGAGTGCAACATACTTTTCTGAGTAGTTTTAACAGTCGCTCGCGAGCTACTTTGCGTAATTCCGCTCGTCCCAGTTCCTGCAGGAGCATCGCGGAGTTGAGCAGAGCTTGCTCGTGTTCGGGATCGAATTCCAAGGCTTTGTCCAAGTAGGCCAGGGCCTGAGACGCTTTTCCTTGCTCGAGGAATACTACTCCGAGCTTCAAATTTAAAAAAAATATTAAATTTCTATTGTAAATAGTTGAATTTCGAGGGATAATTCGATAAAATACGAACATTGTAATAAATATCCGGGTTATTACTGTCGTAGAAGAGAGCGCGCTCGTAAACCTCTTGCGCTTCCTTCGTCCGATTCAACTTGATTAGAACATCGCCGCGGTTGATGTACGCTTGCGTGTAGTCCGCTCGCATGCTGATTGCTTGCCTGTAGAGCAAGTCGGCCTCCTCCAATCTGGTCGCGTTCTTCGCGATCAGATTCGCTAGATTCACAAAGACGTTCAAGTGGTTCGGCGCGATGCGAGCTTGGTAGGATTCGCCGGGTTTCGCTTTCGGTAGCAGAGACTTCGCCTGCGGGAAACCAAAAATGATAAATCAATCCTTGGAGCTGTAACTTCAGAAAGCTGAAAGTGTTACATCCATGGAAACTCAATTCTCACCCTCAAATAAGCGTCTTCCGCTTCCTTAAACATCTTCAAATGATTGTAAGTCCTGCCGACATTAATGTGCGCGCCAATGTCGTCGCCTTGCACTTGCACAGCCATGTTGAAGAAGTTCAGAGCCTTTTCAAACTGCCCCTGGCTCTCCAATGCATGGCCCACGTTATTGAACAACTTGGCATTGCGCTCGTTCACTTTCAAGCCTGACATGAAGATCGAATATTCGTCGAGCCAGTCGTAGTTCCGAATGAAAGTCTTGCTCGAGTGTGCCGCAAGTAAAGTGATAAGGAGACACAGCGTGATCTTCTTGCCCCTGTGGTTTTGAAGGAAGCCAATGTAATATGTGAAAACATGTCATCTTCGTCAGACGCCAGTTGATCCAATTCCTGGGGAAGAGATCAGGCAGGTTTATAAATTACCTTTTACCGCAGAGAATGCTCCAACCGTATCCAACGAGCATGCAGAAGCCCATGGAGGGTGCGTAGAGGACTCTCTCGGCGATGACGAAGCCGACGGGGAAGAAGAGATTCGAGGCTGGTAGGAATGGGAGAATCATCATCGCCAGACTCTGAAACACGAAGAGATAGAAAAGTTGAAGCTGTGCTAGCCTAACGAGCATGACTGTATGAAATTCGGATTGAAAAATGAAAGAATCGCGTACCATTATGAGGATTACTGAAGTCTCCCTGTTATGAGTAAAGACGGCAGTCGCGCACAATCCCAGCACAGTCGCGTGTGCAGCGAGCGTCGCTAGATTCCTCGGATCACTGAATGCCTCCACCAATGGAATCGTGCCCATCGTCCAATCACAGCACAGATCACTCGGGAGGAATAGTAGTTTGAGATTAACAGCCGCTAAGTAATTATACGTCAGCTGCCTCGCGGGCGTCTCAGCGACAGACGCAGGATTGTCGAATCTGTAATCAGAAATTGATCAGAAAAATTAACAAAAAATCGGTCGTGAGTTTGTCTTTTTAAATAGTTGCCGAAATAGGAATTGCAACTTTACCTGGTAAAAACAGGTAGTTTCGAGCCCATCACGTGCAATCGTAGGATAAGGAGTCCGAAAGTGACGAGCGTGAGTGCAGTTAGTCTCTTCGTTCCCTCGCTCGTCCATGTGAGCGAGATCTTCTTCCCGCCGAAGGCTGCTTTGAATGTTAATAAAATATCTAGTGCGCGCACCTGCGGATTAATCATCCAATCATGAATTTCGTCAACTCAGAGTCGACCTGATTCGACTTTACCTTTTGCACAACGAATATCTCATATAATACACAGACAGCAGTCGCTGTAATTCCCTGCTCTTTGCATAACATCGCGGTGAAAACGAAAACCATGGATAAACTGAGAGACCTCCACCCTAAATTCAAAAAATACCGTATTAAATCACAATTCTTTGAATTAAACCTGGCTCGAATTACCTGTAGACCTTTTGCTCCTGCAGCATTTTGTGTACGTGATCAAAGCCGCCAGGTAGAACAACGAGGAAAGCGTCTCTGCCCTTCCGACCACCCCCGTCACCTAAATACAATTTATTTATATGAAAGATTACTCAAAAAAGCGGTCGGAGCATGGAATTCCCGAAACTCACCGCCTCCGTGTGTATCGGGTGGACGGCGAAGAGCAGGGAGGAAACGAAACTCGCCGAGTCCGAGAGAAACATCAAGCAAGTTCTACAATTCATGAAATTGGATTACGCATTGCCAAGAGCTCTTGGAATAATAATTGAAAAAATAATTGGCCTCATTTCAAGGGAGAGTCACCTGAAGTAGAGCAAGCATACTCCCACGTGCAGAATGACGTTCAGCAGGTGATACCCCATGGGATCGAGCTGGTGAATCAGGTAATTCCAACGGAAAGTGAGAACGCATAGCGGCCTGTACGATTTGTGCGATTGTTCCTGCAAAGACGCAAACCTATTACCCTCGATTTCGAAGTGCGTAACGATCGAGATTCCAAAGAATAAACAAGTACTTCATTTCAATTCCTGGATTCATACGGGATTTATAGCGAATAAAGTGACTTATTGCGATTTTATAATAAATAAAATGATTAACAACGAATTCATAGTAGATAAAGTATAGTAAATAAAGTTACTCATGGTGAATTTATAGTAAATTCATAGTAAATAAATCGACTTATAGTGACTGTATAGTGACTAAAGTGAGTTATAGTGAAAGTATAGTAAATAAAGTGATTCCTAGCGAATGTATAGTGAATTGACGGTGACCTGATAGTAAATAAATCGACGTACAGCGAATGTAGAGTAAATAAAAGGACTGATAGTGAAAGTATAGTGAAGAAAGTGATTTGGAGGGACTATAGAGTGACTAGAGTGAGTTATAGTGAAAGGATGGAAGGCAGGAGTAAGGAAAGTAGTCTGTCGGCTCGGATCAATACGGCGGAAGGGTAGGCGCTGGGTGCGCGAGGGAAAGAGAGGCGACGAGTGGGGAAGATTGTCGAGGCAGAAAGAGAGGAGAGGAGAGACATATATACATCGGGATGTATAGTCCTGTCTCTACCTTGTGCATGGGGGTGCCCCAGAAGTCATTGTAAAAGACATTCTTGAGGGGCGTGTGCGGCCTCAAGTCCCGGTTGTCCTTGATCGCGGATATGTCGTCGAAGACGAATCCGCATCCGAGGCTATTGACATAGACGGCGAGCGCGGTTATGGCGACGATCGCCGCGAGTGCACCCCGCGCAGGCACTCCCATCACAAATAAGACATCGATCGGTTGTCGTTTCCCACCGACTCCCGATCGATCGCCGCCGCCGATTTCGCAGATCGGCCACCCGCCGATTCGCCCTCCTCCGCCTCCGCCACCTCCTCCACCTCCTCCGGCTCCGGGTCTAGAAGTTGGCGGCTGGTTTCCTTGATGAAGCTCGCGGCTAGACTCTGCCGAGCGTCAGCGGCTTCCTCGTGCCGGTCGCGCTTCCTCGGCCCAGTCCATCACGATCCCCTCGACTCGCACTGGAGCCGCTCGCTCGACACTCGCGCCGAGCCGGCCGCTTCCGAGAGCCCACGCATCCTCCACAGAGCAACCCTTCCCTTCCCTTCCTCGATTACTTGTTTCCTTCTTGATTAGTGCTGAGTCCCGCGCCGTTTAGTAACAATGCACCATTGGCAACTGGCTCCGGGAACCCGACGAAACGTCAACGAAACCTCGCCGATTTACACACCGCCCGACATGACACCGAGCGCACTTGGCGCACTGCTGCTCGCGAGGAACATCGGGAAATATACTTGCCCGCCGAGGGCGCCATCTGCGCGGCGGCCGCGTGGATCAGAGTGCGTTGAGTATTTCCGGTACCAGAACGCACGCGGTCACTTCCGCTGTTTGAATCGGGGGCCGAGGGTTCTCAGTTGGAATGTTGATTTGGAGATGTCGGGAGTAAATAAACAATTATCCGATTATGAAATAGTCGGAAAATGGATTTAGATTTAATCAAAGGAAGGGAATTTATACATTTGTTAATTATAATAATCCTGTTTTATTAACAAACCGCCTAAAAAGTGTAAATTGAGTATATAAATGTATAATATCAATGTTGTCGTCTCACTAGTTGTGTTTCGTTTTAATAACGTTTACCGGAGATTTGCAAATTAAGGACCTTTTGCACCTGTAGATGCCATCGGGCATGCGCGCGACGCGCAACATGGCGTCAAGGTCGTAGGAAAGGATATGTTTGAAAGATCGGGGTGATCGGCGGAGGAATCTCGCGCATATCCCGAAGCATTATAGATACGTCGAACCTCCCGGCGCATTCTCGAGCAGGGTTAGTGAGCCGGCGCGCGTGCTCGCACTGGCCAGCGAGACACGTTGGCGTTTCTCTCTCGCGGCGTGCGCTCGCATCTTTCAAACGATGCCGCAGTCCCTCGAACGCCGCACCTGAGAAGATATCACCGGGCGACCGATATCCTGCGGACTCGCTTTTCCCACCTGTCTGCGGTTTGTCCCGTTACTAGTCGTCGCGCGTCGGCCCAGCTATTCTCCTCTGGTAAATGAAACGTTGCCATTCCGCGGGCCTAACAGGTTCGAGGGTAAACACACACACCTCGTGGTTCGAGTATCGAGTGAATAATCTGATAAAGAAATAAAAAAATTCTGTTTTCCTTTGGCGAGGTTGTTTTGAGGTGAAAGTTGTACATTCTTTCTGGCAATTGACCTTAACCCTTTTTTCTAGCAATAGCACACCTGTGAGGGTACAGTTGGAGGTCTGTAAACACAGCTGGTCCTGTCTACTTGAATGACGGATGTTTACAGGCGAATAGTCAAGATGAGGATCGTTCAGTTGCGAATGCACCGCTTGTTCAATGTCGCAGTATGCGGCTTTGTGGTGCTTTTGCTACTGTATGTCGTTATGACACTCTCTTCCAACCGGAAGATTCCTAATCTGAGGGAGTATTGGTCCGCCAGTCTCAAATCCAAACAGGTTTACCATACAACATTAGTACCTTTATCGCTTTGGGGTTACTGTTAACACTTTGGACTCGCAATTCCAGGTTCCTGTAATAGTAGAAGGTCTGGGAAACTTTGAGCCGCAGGATAAAGCTAGAACAGGCCCCGGAGAGGGTGGAAAACCTCATGTTTTAAGGGAGGACCAACAGAATGATATTCAGCAATCAGAATCGGATTATGGTATGAACATGGTTTGCTCCGATGAAATTTCCTTGGACCGTTCAGTGCCTGATACCAGGCCGGGAGAGTAAGATACTTCACACTGGTCCAATTACATAGACTGGTATTCTTTGGTCTAATTTCTATATTCATTTAAGGTGTAAGCATTGGAATTATCCGGAGGAACTGCCAAGGACCAGTGTCATTATAGTTTTCCACAACGAAGGCTGGTCCGTTTTAATGAGAACTGTTCACAGTGTAATTAATCGAACTCCTCCCCAATTCTTAGAAGAAATCCTTCTCGTGGATGATTTCTCTGATAAAGGTACAAATTATCAGTTTACATTGGTGAATCGATTTTTTTATTCAATATTTTGTTTAAACTAACAGAGAACTTGAAGGCTGAGCTGGAGTCCTACATAGAGCAGTGGGACGGTAAGGTTCGCTTAATAAGAAACTTCGAGCGGCAGGGTTTGATAAGAACGAGATCGCGCGGAGCTCGCGAAGCCAAAGGGGAAGTGATTGTATTCCTAGACGCGCATTGCGAAGTCAATGCTAATTGGTTGCCGCCTTTGCTCGCACCGATTGCGATCGACAAGTAATTTCTCTCTTCGTTTCGTTTCTTCTAATCATTTTAATCTCGCGGAAGAAATGTACATTAAACAATTGCAGGAGTGTGATGACTGTGCCGGTAATAGACGGCGTGGATCACAAAACCTTCGAGTATCGGCCGGTTTACCAAGAGGGACACTTGTACCGAGGCATATTCGAGTGGGGAATGTTGTACAAAGAGAACGAATTGCCGAGACGCGAGAGCAAGACTCGACCTTTCAATAGTATGCCGTATAAGTAAGTTGACCAATCCGAATTTCCAATATTTTTGATTGGGTGATCTTGTTTCCAATACTCGAATATTCATAAAACTCTTAGATCGCCGACGCACGCTGGCGGTTTATTCGCTATAAACCGTGAATATTTCCTGTCCCTCGGCGGATACGACGAGGGCCTCTTAGTCTGGGGCGGAGAGAACTTCGAGCTTTCCTTTAAAATCTGGCAATGCGGTGGAAGTATCCTCTGGGTGCCTTGCTCCCACGTTGGCCACGTTTACCGCGGTTTCATGCCTTACAATTTCGGGAAACTCGCTCAGAAGAAGAAAGGACCGCTCATAACAATCGTGAGTGCAAGAAATCCGCAGTCCATAGTTATCGTAAAGTAGAAGCAAACTCACGACTCTTAATTACAGAATTACAAACGAGTGATAGAAACCTGGTTCGACGAAAAGCACAAGGAATTCTTCTACACGAGAGAACCGCTGGCGCGTTTATTAGATCACGGAGACATCACGGATCAACTGGCGTTCAAAGAGCGCCACAAATGCAAAGAGTTCCAATGGTACATGGACAATGTCGCTTACGAGGTTTACGACAAGTTTCCGGAGCTTCCGCCCAATCTCCACTGGGGAGAGGTAAAGTAAATCAATGAAGTCAAGAAAAATTCTTTCATACTCTACAATCAGACGTGTGACGTTTAATGATATTACAGTTAAGGAATGTTGCGAGTGCAACATGTCTAGACACAATGGGCCATGCACCCCCCAGTCTTATGGCAACTTCCCATTGCCATGGCTTTGGAAATAATCAGCTCATCAGGCTTAACGCCAAGGGTCAACTAGGCATAGGCGAGAGATGCGTGGAGGCAGATGGCCAGGGTGTAAAATACGCATTCTGTCGATTGGGAACCGTCGATGGCCCGTGGCAATACGACGAAGTAAGGAAAATCAGCCTCTTATCCTAAAGATACTTCAACGAATTAGAATTCGACAATTTTCAACGATTCTCTTTCAGAAAAGTAAGACACTGCTGCACAGAGTCCACAAAAGATGCATGGCACTGCATCCGCAGACACAGCAATTGTCTTTAATGCCATGCGATATCAATAACACGTACCAACAGTGGTCTTTCCATCAAATACATCCACGTTGGTGAGGGGTTAGTGAACTGCAAATATTGTAAGTCCATTGTATGTTAAATATCTGGTATTTTTGTAACAAGTATCGACGTGTAAACCGATGGATTTATGTTTCCAGCCAATCAAAATTTATGAAGACATAAGGGAATTCCGTAATTAACAAGGCAGGTGTTTGTAAAATACTTAGTTGACTGGCCAGGAAGACTTTCTTGTGATGCGCAAGTGAGATTATTCCATTATTCTTCCTATGCGACATTAATTGAGATTAGTAACTCACATTCCGCCTGCCCTTGGAAAGCAAGGGTGTCAGAGGCAGCGACGAACTGATTCAAGACTTGCGTTACCGAGACGAGGCAATCAATCTAGTAATATCGAACTCTCGAGACTCGGCCGTTTCGAAAGATAGAGATCTTTCGCACTCCCGGCCGTTTTCGAAAGCTTTTCGCGACGGTGATGGTACCGCTTTTTTTAGGAGATTACACGAGACCTTTCTCACGGCTTACACTTTCCACTGAAATCCTCCGAGTATTTAAGCATCCGATGACAATACGTAAAGTAAACACATCTATTTTTATCTGATTGACGATAGCCGCTGCTAAACAGAGCGGAGACATATGCGGTCGTTAAATGGCATAATACGCCGGACATCCCATCGGGTTTTAACGGTACCCGGCACAATTGTTCCCAGCAGATTTCATACGTGCAGATATGTCTATGTGAATATGCCAAATGGAATATCACAAAACCTGTTCTATTCTCTCAGCAGCAATAGAACAAAACATGGGCCCAAGTTTCGACCTGTCGAGTCTGACACTCGAAAAGCTTGGGGGACGTATCGGTTGTTATCTGCTGGTCACAACTGCGAGTCGCATCATTGTGAATCACAATTTGTACGAGGGTGACTGTTTTGATAATAAACCATTCATTCCTACTCGCGACTAGTTCTTAGTTGGAAGAGAAAGGGGATTTTCGAGGCCTGTTTTTCTATATATTTTATACAATAAATAATAATTTATGAATGGTTGGATTGTTATGTGCTTTTAAAGCTGTTCTCGTCGCCGCGTCATCGCCGCTGAGAGCCGTTCTTGGTGGGAAAAGCGGCGAATGGCCGAACTGGAGGAATTAATCATTAAAGAGTATAATAAAAGGATTTTTATATTTTATTCTCTAATAAATCGTTTACTTACGTGGACATGGACGGGGTTGGAATTTAATGTCGTCGATAGCGAAACCACCGTTACTGGCGCTTCCTTTTAGGATTAAGCGGTAAGGTGTGCGGGCTTCGATCGTTAGTTGGGCTGCGGTCCAAGCTGGTCGAGGGTTGCTGAATCCTTGCGCCGTCAAAGACCACAGCTTTAAATAAAGGTTAGTCGATCACAACATCCAGCGAGAAAATATCGAACAATTGATTTTTCAGTCCACTCACAAGTCCCGTTTCCTGCTCATTTTCCTCCTCTTCGGTATTCGCCTCCTCATCCGCGGAAACCTTGAGAACCTGAAGAGTCGTGGACTCCTCGACACCAAAGGCGGCGAACCAAAAAGTGAAGCAAACGGATTCCTCGTCGGGCGACGTTGGAATCACCGGCGAGCGTAATTCGACATCGGTCGACTTTTGATTGTTGGTGAAGATATCAAAGAAGACGAAGTCACCGGTTGCGCCAAAGGTTTTGTCGAGTAACTGGGCAGGTCGGTGAGCGAGGAAAGCTCGCTGCCAAGTAACCGCTCGTTCTTTCTCCGACAAAGTGATGTTCTCCCAGCCACAGAGTCCTTTCTCGAAACTGCAATCTTCGGGCCTGACGGAGGCGCTCAGTGGGCGCACTGTGCAGTTCCCTGTGTAGAATGAAATATCGTCGACGGCGATGCCTCCGCTCGCTCGGTTCGGGCCCCAACTTCCCTCGAAGATCACCGTGAAGTCTTTCTTCGCTCGAATGCTCGCCTGGGCATAGTTCCACGTTGGACCCTGGTTGTTATACAACTGCCAGATTGGAATGTGCTCCGAGGAGGATTCGCCGGTTGATTGCAAAGATACTCGAAGAACACCTGAAAGTTAACTCGCCTTCGTCATGAATTTTATTTGACTTTTTTGTTTGTACTAATTATTGGTAACGAACCTAAGCTTGGCCCAGAGGAATCGACGAACGGCTCGAACATAAAGTACCAAAAGGTCACGCAAAGTGGCTCGTCCGTGGCTTTCATTTGCCGGCTGACCAATTGAGCGGTCCCACCAGCTGAAGATCGAGATCCTCGAGGACGAGCCAAGCTTAGGAAGAAATCGTTTCGATGATTAATTGTATAGCCGTTGCTGTAAGGTCTCCTTTGATTCCGTGGACTTAATGTTTGGCTACCCAAACGCTCCCATTCAACCCGATCTGGGTCTCGAGAGTTGATCCACTCGCACTCGTCGATCTCAAAAGTGCAGTCTCTCGAGACTGTAGCAGCAACTTGCGGCAAAACTATAAAAAGAATCAATTATTTGTTTAAAGAAAGCCTGGTTCTTGTAAAGCAAGTTCCTACCAGGACAAGCACCAGGAACGAAAGAAATATCGTCAACAGCAATGTCTCCCATTCCAGTATTTCCGACCGAAGCCTCGAAGACGAGTTGATAATCGTCGAGGGATCCAATTGTCAATTGTCCGGCGAACCAAGCATTGCCAACATTTCCACTCAAACTCCAAATCTCTCGCAGTGGCTCATCCAAGCTCCGAAAGTGGCGAAGATACAATTTCAAGGTACCAATGCCCGAGCCGAACATGTGAAACCAGAAGTGCATGCAAATGGGAGCCTCGGTTGCTGGGAAAGTGGTGCTGAGGAGCTTCGCTTTATCACCAGGTCTTCTTGGAAACGAGGAGTCGATATACGCGTATCCTCCAGCAGTAGAGCGGTCGCTGGAACTGTCCACTGTTGGTCCCGTCATTGGGTCTCGACTGCCACGACTCTACAAATTCAAATATATGTATTCAATTATAACAGAGAGGGAAGGTTCCGTTCACTCACGATTGTCCAATCGAAGTCATCCTCCGCGTCATTGTTCCAATCGCAAAAACCTCCGGCGAAGTTGCAGAATCCAATGCAGGAAGTTCCCGGTTGCAGATCTAAATCGTCGACGGCAATATATCCCTCATAGACGCGGGACTGGTCCGAATGGTCGACGGGTATTCCTTCGATTATTAACTAAAATCAGAATTCAAAATTAATTAATCAATTCGCCGAATGAATTAATCCATCTGAATTCTTACAGAATGTAACTCAGGATTAGTGTAAAGAATCTGCGCTTGTTGCCAGATTTCAGGTACATAATACTGTGCGTTCCAAATGGGACGTTCGTCCAAGATCTCCGTTGGCTGGCAAGGGGAAGTCGTGTTATCCGGAGAGATCTCTTCATTCGATTCCTTTTTAATCGAATAATGATCGACGCCTGTGTGAAGAAGAACTCGGAGCCCAGCAACGCTCAGACCGTCCATGCTGTACTTGAACATCACACAGGTTCCGGTAACCCCAGTGCTACCTAATTGAGCACTGTGCAGTAATCCACCGGGACTCCTGTATTTCTCATCTTTCGGCGGGAGCTGTGATGTTTCCAGGAAGGTGTATCTGGTTTAAGGAATTATTCGTTACTGTGGAGTAAGAGAAATGAAGAAGAAGAAGACGAAGAAGAAGTAGTTACCCTCCTTCCATGGTACCAGTGGTGAAATCACTTGGAGGACCACCGATCCAATTAGTAGTCATTCCTGTCCCCGCGATCCACTTAAGAGCAGCATTTCCATTCTGCCATTCACACAAGGTCGGTCCAGGATAAGAACCGAAGTCGCAGAAGACTTCGTCGATGGAGGCTGTTGGCGGTGGAATCTCTGGCGGCGGGATTCTTTCAAACCGCACAAATAAACAATGAATAATTGAATCTTAAGGAATTGGAGTTCGAAAAATTGAATTTTAGTGAATTGAACTTCAACGCAGTAAGGAAATACCTTTGTGGAGGCGGATGTCTCTGAGCCAGAACCGAAGGATCAAACGGAATCCTAGGAAAAGGTACTTCCGTCGTTCCAACCGGCCTATCTTGTTTATGATAAAGTCGTGGTTCGATGTTTTCGACCTCATCAAGAGGTTCTCGATCTCGTTCGATCGAATCCACGGGTAGGGTCGAATTCATTAATCCAAATGACGAATCAGTGGCGTCCGGGAATCCTTCCTGGCGCATGGTCTTCGGCCACTCTTCGAAACTCCGGTTTCCACCCTCCAATAAATCTAACTCTTCACCAATCAGCCTCGGCTCCACTTGCCATGCCCGACTACATGTTACGCAAAACACTAGCAAAGCGAACGAAGACATTTTCTGGTAGATACGATCTTTATTTTTGTTCTAGTCGACTCATAGTGCGGATATTCCTCTGCGGCGTTCAGGTGGAAACTGGCTGGATTTCGACGGCGCGCGCGGTGTTTAGAGGTAGAGAGGAAGAGCGGCGCTCGTAGTTCCGGCTTCGCCTTCCGGTGGAACAATAGAATTCTAGAGCCGATTGTAACTCCGATGACACACATGGTATTCCAGGCTTTCAGGATAGTTGCGTTATTATAATTCGGTGGAATGTACCCCCATTAACGCGTTAAACACGCATATATAACTTCGGTAATTTTTGGAAACCTTATTAATAATCTTATATTTTCGAGATCAATTATACTGTTTAACATCGTTTTAAAATATAAATACAATAAAACTCAATCAGACTCAATAAATCAAA
The DNA here is from genome assembly GCA_963675795.1 of Crossocerus cetratus. NCBI lineage: Eukaryota > Metazoa > Arthropoda > Insecta > Hymenoptera > Crabronidae > Crossocerus > Crossocerus cetratus. The sequence goes on from OY776664.1 coordinate 846,029, forward strand.
TCATTTGTACAAAACTCTAACTAACGCAAGTTGTTAAATTATGATCTGCCTTGAGAAATCGAAGGAAAAAGTTCTTGTCGAATTTCTCAGGCGAATTTTGAAACCCATTTGATGGGCGGCCGAGATTTAAATAAACCCGTGTAATCACAGGCACCAAATGTGGGCAGAGAACTAACTGGTGGATCGTTGGACGACCAACCGCTTCTTTCCTCAACATTTTCGATATTATGTTAACTACTGGCGGCGAAATAATACGACGAAATGGCTGTGGTTTGTCTTGCGTGACCTTTTTGATGATTTCTTCTAAATTCTGGAATTGTAACCAATTACTTAAAACTGGAATGGGAAATAACTTTCCATTTGCTACCTGAAACAATACAATTAAACGTACCAGGGCAGGGAAGGGCAGAGCCTTCGTAACCATTTCATAAAGAATGACGCCCATGCTCCAAATGTCGCACTTGAAGTCGTAAGACTGGCCAGTCAACATCTCGGGCGCCATGTAATAAAAAGAGCCAGCTCGACACATTATCCGACGATTCCTTAATCTGTAAAGTTAGATTTTCCCATTGGAAATTGAAGAATACTGGGTTTCATGAAATAGGCCACGCACTCTTGTAAATTCTTAGAGACGCCAAAGTCGCCGATTTTAACAATATCCCCGCGGCACCCGGTCAGCATAATGTTTTCCGGTTTCAAGTCCCGGTGGAGGATCTTCTTGCAATGGATGTGGTGAACTCCCAGGACGATTTGGGCGAAGAGGTAAAGCGCGTCCTGTGAAGAAATGGATTGGGATTGTTTTGAAGCACTAAGATTCAGCCCAGAATTAGCGGCTCCAAGGCCATAACGGCGCCGAACGAACGACTTTTCGACGAGAATAAACGAAATATCGTTGATACGGCGCCGTTCTGGCCTTTGACCGGCTAATTCCGGGCTGAATGTTAGTTTCTGGGCTTAAACTAAACAGCCAGCACCATTAGAGGCGATTTGAAAAAATGTCGAAAAATCGAAAAAATGAGAAGGGGTACCATCGCAAAAATTTTCAAATTTCGACATCTCTCCGAATCGGCCCTAATGGCCCTGGTTCTTTAGTTTCTGCCTAGAAACTAACATTCAGCCCAAAATTAGTGGCTCCTAGGCCATAACGGCGCCGTATGAACGTTTTTTCGATGAAAATAAACGAAATATCGTTCATACGGTGCCGTTCTGGCCTTTGACCGGCTAATTCCGGGCTGAATGTTAGTTTCTAGGCTTAAACTAAACAGCCAGCACCATTAGAGGCGATTTGAAAAAATGTCGAAAAATCGAAAAAATGAGAAGGGGTACCATCGCAAAAATTTTCAAATTTCGACATCTCTCCGAATCGGCCCTAATGGCCCTGGTTCTTTAGTTTCTGCCTAGAAACTAACATTCAGCCCAAAATTAGTGGCTCCGAGGCCATAACGGCGCCGTATGAACGTTTTTTCGATGAAAATAAACGAAATATCGTTCATACGGTGCCGTTCTGGCCTTTGAACGGCTAATTCCGGGCTGAATGTTAGTTTCTAGGCTTAAACTAAACAGCCAGCACCATTAGAGGCGACTTGAAAAAATGTCGAAAAATCGAAAAAATGAGAAAGGGTACCATCGCAAAAATTTTCAAATTGCGACATCTCTCCGAATCGCCTGTAATGGTCCTGGTTCTTTAGTTTTTAAATTATCTTCCTGGAAACTCACTTCGTCTTTCAAAGGATGCTCACGTTTCTCCAGCAGGTCTTTCAGAGTACATTTTGTCGCGTATTCCATTAAAATGTAGCTGTGACTTTCTTCGACCCAGGCTCCGTGATATGCTACTATGTTTGGATGGCGCATTCTTTGCAAAGAACGTACCTCGCCCAGCGTAATCTTTGTAACAGAAAGAAGTCAAAGAAGTTTTGTCGAGTCAACTAAGTTTGCAATCTAGTTACCTCGAAGGACTGGGAGTTCTGACTGCCGAGAGCCTGTTTTTTAATAACAAACGGCTTCTTATCCCTTTTCCTTCGTACCAAGTACACAGATCTAAATGAAAATCGGTCCAAGTTCGAGTTAGTTGCGAAGAAACCAAGTATAAGATATTTAAGCTTTTTCGTACCCAAAGCTTCCTTGTCCAAGGACCGTTTCGATCACGTAGCTCGATATTTGAAGACGCTCCTCCATTTTCTTGACTTTATTAATAAATCGTCTTAGAAAACGCGGAGAAATCGGACGTTGAACTGTTCGCGTCGCAAGTTAAACACAAACTGTCCTATGTTGACATTCGGTCGGACTGTGTTGTCGATTAAACACTTGTGTATCGAATTTCCGTTAGACAAAAGTAAACTGTTACTAGAATACCGAATTTGGTTTATCTTCCAAATTTAATAATACACAGTCGAGTGATACAAAAGAAAGTGTTACGATACAATAACATTAACTCAGATTATCTGCTAAATTGAATAGTACACAGATGGTTTTATTCCAATCTGAAACCTCCTCAAAACACTTTGTACAGCTAAGCTTCCTCTTTGGTCGCTTTTACAATCTCAAACCCGAGGTTTGCGTGAAAAAATATTGCTGATCCAATTACAAGCTAGAAACTAATCCTACACAAAGACTAAGTGGCGGATTGTTTGTAATTCTTGGTGCTCATCAGCTTCTTGCCACACATGGCACAGATGGCTTTCTTATAAGCGCACGATTGGCAGTAGTGCGAGCCGACCTGGTGCACCTTCTGCCTGCATATCCTGCAGGTCTCAAATCTGGCGGTGTAGGGATTGAATCTGGCTTTGCTCGCTGAGAGAGCTTTGTTCTCGCCGACCTTCCTCCCTCCACTCTCCACTGTGTTCCTTGCTCCACTCTTCCATGGGTCCGGGGTGATAACCTTACCCAGCTTCTTCTCGCACTTCTCGCAAACCATCTCTTGGCAATTCCCACTGGAGTTCTGGCGGAATTTTCAATCAGATTTCGATGCTAATGTTTTTGTAGTAGTTCGAAATATCGTTGAATTAAACCTGCGTTTCTTATTGCTGCATCGTCTTGCTTGGTGAAGATTGAAGTGGAATAATTGGTTGGTTGGTTTAGTTGTGGTAATTGGCTTGTAATATGTTGTATGCGATGAGGATTGTTGCTTATTGTTTAGTTGGTTAAATGTATTGGTCCTGGCGAGTCGAGAACTCGAGATCGGTAAATATCGCAGAGTCTGTTTATTTACTTTCTGTCGCTGCGATGTCAGTCGGACTCTGTGTTGGTATTGGATGGTTGGATCCAGAATTACAGGGGGTTTCATAAACTGCGGACCCTTTTTAGGTTTTAAATATTCTGCGTTGGATATTGAGTTCAAAATTAAAACTCTCGAACTATGTGTTTAGTTTCATATCAATTCCTTGAAATGTCAACAATTCGACTCCAAAATAAAATAATTCAGCTGGCGATTTAAATTTCCCGCCCAAAATCCGAGAAACTCGATCATCGCGATTCCCAAATACCAGGCTAAAATTATAGTCAATCTATTTATAACTCCGAAACACCTTGAACAGGTCTAATTGCTAGCTCGTGGAGACTTGGAGCTATTTATTAATTGAACAATATATAACAAAAGAAGAAGGAGAAAGATTTTCGAAAGGCAATGATGTCTGCGCGTGCGCCGCGACTCTGCGCAGTTGTTCCCGACGTCTTCATCAGTAATCATCAAGCCGTCAAGCAGCTAGATCGTCAAGAGGAAATTATCATCAAAGAATGCGTCGAGCGGAGGATTAGAGCCATAAATCGAGTCCGCGAGATGAGGAGCGGACCAACCAAGCCGAATCACGAATGATTCGAATTCGCGGACCACTGCGAGCCTGTGTTATGCAAGTGCAGTGTTGACTGTTGACTCGCCAAGCATAGTGCACTTGTCTCTTGTTCTGGAACGCTCGACTGCACTTGCTTTCCTCGAGGATGTTTCTGTGCTTCGCGTCCTGCGACTTGTTCTGAGGAAGCTGCTTCTCCGCGGGAAAAGGTGAGTTGTTGGGGGAGTTCGTTCGATGGATTTTCACTTTCTTTCGAGTTTGCTTCTTTTGTTTGCCATGGAGGCTTTGTGTCACTCTGTGTCACTTTGTGTCAGTTGTGTCGAGTGTCCTTTGTCTTCGAGAATCATTTTTATAGTTTGAGAAACTGTTTAATTATTTTTTGTTGCCATAGGTTTCTTTGTTCTTTTAAGTCAATGTCACGTTTCTCTGTATTTTGGATTTCAGAGACCTTTTGTGTGGAATTGTGATAGAAATTGAGTCCACACACTTGACTAAGTAACAATGTCAATGGGGTCGAAGGAAAAGGTTGTAGCAGCTATTAGAAAGCTCTTCCGTTCGACAGACAAGACTTCAGAGCAAGAAGGAGCTAGTAGTTCGACCAATTCACCATCTAGGAGACTGTTAACTCGGCATAGAGCAGATGCAGTGACTCCTTCGGATGTGCAGGTCCCAGAGGACCCAGGAACCAGTCACAACAATAATAACAATTGGTTCTTTAAGGCTAAGAAGCCATCAAGCAGTACAGCACAGGTATATGTTTGTTATTATGTAAGGAAGAGTAACAGGAATGATTCAATGTCAGGTTCTACCGGGTATTATAAATATTCAAACTGCTGTCTTGGGGTTTATGTAACTCAACTGTTGGACTTTGGATATTTCAGACATTCAAACATTCAAATATTATGACTGGAATTAAACTATGAAATAGATAGTTAATTGCAACTTTGAATTTCAAATGTTTCTAGTCCAATTATTTGAACTTGAACAGTTTAGAGTTACAGCCTTTGAATTCCTACGCTTTAAAGTCGAATTCATTAAAGTCTACCGATTAACAAGACCTTGATATGGTTCAATGAACTAAACACGCGGGACATTACAGCCGATCGGAGGAAAGCTGGACAAAAGAGCGCGGCTGCGTCGGCTGATGACGGAGTTCAGCCACATCCAAAGGACTCAGCACCGGCTTGAGTCGACCTTCACCGCCGAGCTCGTCAACGACAACCTCTTCGAGTGGCACGTGCGGCTGCACAAGATCGATCCGGAGAGCGAGCTCGCCGCCGACCTCCGAGAGCTCAACATACCCCACATTCTCCTCCACGTCATCTTCCCGAAGAACTTCCCGTTCGCTCCGCCGTTTATGCGAGTGATTTCCCCGAGGATCGAGAAGGGATTTGTCATGGAGGGCGGCGCCATTTGTATGGAACTTTTGACGCCCAGGGGATGGGCCAGTGCTTACACCATCGAGGCTGTTATCATTCAATTTGCTGCTAGTATTGTTAAAGGCCAGGTATTAATGACTGTTCAATCAAATCTTTCCACTTATCGGAAAATGTCTCCGAAAATGCAACAATGTGGTTTTCTAATTTAGGGTCGCGTGTCGAGGAACCCGAATCCCAATAAGGAATTCAACCGGCGATCGGCCGAAGAGTCGTTCAAGAGTCTGGTGAAGACCCACGAGAAGTTCGGCTGGGAGACACGGCCTCTCGCCGAGGGTTGATCAGCCACCGCCTTGTACAGATGAGTGACGCAGTCTTCTTTTGATTTGTTGCTGCCGCGCCTGCATATCTCCATCAGCCGACCTCTCAGCTTGGACAGCTGCGTAAATGCGATTGATGAATTTCATGCCACACCGAGCGCGCACAGCGTATTCTCCGAAATTAGTCGTCGTGTCCATTGTCAATGTGCAATCTTAGATGGAAGACCAGTCATTCCTCGAGCTTTAAGTCGTCGGGGAGGCGAATAGAATTCTCTTAGTTCCCGTACTCGGGACTCCCACTTGTATCGATGTAATACGAATTGTATCATCCGTCATCCCCGGGCCGGCCAATTCCTTCCTCCCAATTTCGTTCTGGCGTACGCGGACACGCATTGTATAGTATTAGTTCTCGTTGCGATATCTAATTTATTATCGATCGACAGTAGGCCACTCCCGGATTCCGCCTACGTCTCTTCATTAGTGTAAATACCTTCGTTACTGCTAGGATGATTTTGGGACAGTATTATTTCTTTAGAGACTGTTTTTGGCTTGGAGTACCCGACCGAATCCGCCGCTTCCCAACAACCTTAACATAATAAGGCTTTGCAAATTGCGAGAAACACGAGGCCGAGACCGAATTTGCTCAATGTTATATATATATATATATATATATGTATACCGGAATCTTTCGAGCGTAACGTGACACACATTCAGTGTTTACGAACAACGAAACCCTCTCATCCTAGAGTCGCGTTAAAGACATAGTTTTAAGGAGAGCAGTCACGTCGGCGCAGGGTTTTTATTATACAAAGAAAAAAGGGATAGAAACTTCCTACCAATCGTTGGTATCTCAATTCCTTGCCAGATTCGTAGACTTTTCATCGGACCAATACCAATACCAAGCACTTCATCACACAGACACATACGCCTGTAATGAGGAATTCAATGCCAAAGCGAGGGTTTTACGTATTGCACTTTAAACTCGCACAGAGTACGAACTAAGCTTGTCGTTATTCTAATTAAGCGATCGCTCGTTCCTTCCCCCCTCTTAGCCGCCACTTACACCTTGTATCGCGTCGTCGGCTACGATTGGACAATAGAAATGCGAGAGACGGCTCTCGCGAAGTCGTCGGTGTAACTGGCGGGGAACGAAGTGTTAATCCTGTATGTGCCAAATAAACGGACTCGTCTGGTGGAAGAGAAAAATCGGTGACGTCTTTATTGTAGACTAATTCTAGAATTACAAAACTTGTGCAGCGAAACTTAGTCTAATGTCCGGCGCGTGTAAAAAGGACTGGAAATTCGTCGATATTTCTATAAAAGCGTCCAATGTCGATTCTCTAAAGTCCCGTGCTGTCCAACAGTTGTATTCCCATCGAATATCATTCGATCCCGTTGAGATTCGGGACTCGATTGCAGGACTTGGACAGCACTGACGTACTTGATTGAGGCTTTTGTATATACAAAATAGATCTTACTCTAGCCAGAGTGATTATTGCGACAGGTGCGACCTGCGTCTAAAAGGCACGACGTCGTCAGTCAGGGTTCTCGAGCTCGCGCACTCGGCCTCTGACCTTTTGGCACAATCTTAAATGCACAATTCGAATATAAATCGATTCTATAAAAGTACACTGCTTTAACGGTGTTCTTAGTATAAATAAAACCAGGCTAAACGCGATTAGGCCTCACTGGTTGGACCAGTGAGGAAGAATGTTTAAATAAAATGACGTATGTACAATTAAATAGGTCGAAATGGATTAGGCTGACATTAGTATCTTACAGGACCACGATCTCCAATCGGACCCGCGAGAAATCCCCCGTACAAATTGGCCTTGTGCGCGGGTTAGTCCTCGTGGCTAATATACATATATATTATGCTCCTTGAATACTTGAAGTTGTACTCGTTAATTGACGCATTCCAATGGGATGTGGCTAATTGACCTTTCGAAGTTTCATGAGCGGGCAGTATGGCGCTAGGAATGTTGGGCTAAACTCAGTCATTGTTCCCTGAAATTGTGGAAATTACTTGTTCCAAAGTAGCCGAGACTTTGAAGAGCAAAATCAGCTCGTAAAACCAGCCACTTTGCTACTCTCAATCGTTCTTCTCTTCTTGCACGCACATGAAGAGTTTGGCGCACGCCATGTTCAGCTCGTCTGGAAAGGAATGAAACATTAAAAGATCGGAAGAGGATGACAATTGGACCTGGTGCGAGTGAGACATACGCGAAGCTGTGACGAGCCACGTGGGCTTCTTCTCCCACCGGATGAAGATCCAGTAAACCGGAATGCCCGAGAGGATGATTACAACTCCGACGCCGACTTCCCACGGCGAGACATAACAGGGGAAAGTGACCAGGAACGCGCAGATAATGAAGAAGATAATAGGAAGGATGATGGAGACCTGAAAGTCATAAATAGTTAATGACAACTATATTTCTTCTGAGGCGTGAAGCCGAGTCGTGAAACTTATTATCGGATGATAAACAAAAGATAATCGAAAGGATGATGGAGACCTGAAATTCGCAATTAGCAATGACAACTACGCACATATTTTCTCCTGAAACTGAGTCATGTAAACGTCCAAGAGGCTTATTGTCACATCATAAACAGAAGATAGCGTGAGCTTATTCCTGGAGGGGGATCGAGTACCTTTATCGGTCGATGGAGGTCCGGCTGCTTGTGGCGCAGCCAGAGAAGTCCGGACACCGAGAGCGTGGTGAATAGAGCCTCAACGAAGCTGACATAATTGATTAGCACGTAGACATCCTCTATGATGAGCAGCGCCAGGGTGATAATGCACTAGAAACGGAAATTGGAGTTTAAGCGACACATCCAGTCAAAGGCCAAACAACATTTCTACCATTCGCACATTTGCCAGGTTTAATTAATTAAACTCTAGTATGAGTTCGAGGTCGAAACCGTGCAAGTATCTAATTCGCATCGAAACACGTGGGATTATCTGAATGGGCCAATAAATCATTCATGGAAGAGCCGAGAGATGAAAAGATCCAATTGACCATTCTAAACGATCCAAGACACTTGGCTCACTCCCGTGGCTCGGACCGTTGACTTCTTCATTCGCCTGGACAGTCGACCCCCGCGAGTCCAAAGGTCACACTAATTCGCTTCTCGCAGATCAACTCTCTCGCGGCACAAATCGCTTGTCGCGCTTGATCCCCCGAGAGAGAGAAAGAGGATTGTTTTACGACTGCGACTCGAACAACTCTCGCGGTTCGCGATTTGTTAATCAAGTGGACGAGCGCGCAGTAAAAACTCACGAGGAAAATAAGCGACGGCATCGGCGTCAGGTTGCGCACGTTGATCAAAGCGATGGCAGTGGGCAGGTGGCCGTTGCGAGCTCCCACGAAGAAGAGTCGCGAGGAGGCGAAGATCGCACCGTTTAGAGCACCGAATGTCGAGCAAGCGACGAAGAACGGCATGATCCAGGACATGACACCCAGTAATTTGTCGCCGAAAGTCTGAAAGAATTAGTAAACATTTTTCACTCGGATATTTTTTCAGTGGAATGAGCCGTTTCGTAGGGCCAGGAACTTACGACTGCGACGGCGTTCGACGAGAGGATTTCATCCTGCGTCAGGACAACGAAATAGGCGACGTTCGCCAAGACGTAGATCACAGTTACCAGCGGGAGTGAGATGCAAATAGCTTTTGGAAGATTCCTATAAAAAATCAATATTAATAATTCATGGATATTGATAATATTGGAACTTGGAAGAATGAGAGGCGGAGGGAATTACTTGTAAGGGTCTTTGAGTTCCTCCGTGACAAAGTTGAGGTAATTCCAGCCGGAATACGAAAATAATCCAGAATAGACCGCGAGGGCGATGTATCCTGGATGCGTGTTGGTCCCAGCCATGGGTTCCCGGAAGTTCTCCGTGTGACCCATGCAGAGCCACCAAAGCCCGGCGACCATAATTATCACCAGAGCGAAGATCTTCGTTCCAGTGAAGATGTCTTGGACCCTCGTAGCCCATTTCACGTTGTAACAATTAATTGCCGTCAGCACACCTGTCGCATTTTTCCCAACATTAATCATTAGACTGCGGATTATCGAAAATTGTATTTCGAACAACTCAACTTTAAAGAATTGGAGCTTGAAAATATGAATTTTCAAGAATTACAGTTGGAAGAATGAAACTTTTGGAACTCTAATAAAACTGGGACAAGAAAATCGCTCAAGGAACCAACTAAAAGAAAACAAAAGACATTCCTGTCCCTCGAGTGGAAGGCATTCTCTTGGAATGGGATTAGTGTGCGTTGCTCACATGTAATAACGGCGGCGAGTAGTCGAACGGCCGCATAGGGCGGCTCGCAACCGGGCCAGGCGGGTTGGAGGATGTATTGTGCGAAGGTAAGGGCAGTTATTGCGTTGCCCGTTGGTACCAGGACGAACAAAGCGACCCAGAGGTAAAGGAAGGCTGGCAGGGGCCCAAAAGCCACGCTGATGTACGCGTAATCTCCCCCGGACTTCGGTATCATCGTACCTGCAATGCAAATAGTTAAGGGGTTACAGCCAATCAGCCACAATTCTCTCGATGGATCCAACTGACGACTCAACAAACTTCTTGGAATCAGTAATCAGTGAATCTGAGTAATAAGTACACAAAGGTTTTCCCTTGAACTTGAAAGGTGAGTCACAGGGGCCAAAAGTGACTAATGCGATTTCGAGTGTCGTTGCTTGCCTCATGAAATTTCTCTATTCTCCTGGCGAAAGACAATAAGCGGAATTGACGCAATTCCATTAGAATCGAGTGGACGTGATCCAATCAAGTTCCTCGCTTTCGATTTGTAAAGTGTCGCTTTCTCCCGACATTAGGGTAAGCCGGCGCCGAAAGGATCTAATCAGAGTAACCACGAACGACGCTAATTCAAAATTTTTTTAAGTTGTTCAAAGGGTCCGACTTCAAACAATTGGAATTCGAAGAATTGAAATCTCACTACACGACGAGTATACGTAATCTAAGCCACTTGGGATTGAAGCATCGAATTCCCCCAAGAGATAAAGCCTGCCCAAACAATAACAATAACAGAGAATCCTCCGTTTATCGTAGTTCACTGGCCCGCTTTTATCATTGATTACTCGATTGTTGCGATAAAACTGCGATTAAGTTGCATTAGGACGATTGCGACATGGTGAGTACTTCCAAGACAAGTACCAGTCTGATAAGAATTTCTATTTAATCCCGACAGAGTTGCATTTTGTTTATCGACCACATTATCTATTGGAACAGGTGCGGAGGACCATCCATCCCTTACATATTCAAATCTCCAGGTGGCCTTTCGTCATCCTCTCGGCAAGCTTAGCCGCCGAACAAGTGCAAGTCTTTAGTCGCGGGAGTTTTCCCCCAATTTTTGAAATAGGCTTTCCTAGTGGCCACAACCGCGATCGAAAAGGCCGAAAGGAGTGGTAGTACACGTGCACTAGTTTACCGGAGTGCCTGGGAGGCGATGGGCGCGCAGTCATTCACCTTGAGGTAGGTGATGCAACAGAGTACCGCTCTGTCATCGATAACCGAGTGTCCGCGCCGCCTGCACGAAATAATGTTTCCGTGCGGCTCCGATTCCATGTGCTTTTTCCAGTGAGATCAAGTCCAAATAGAATCAGACTCAAGATCAATCAATTAACTTTGAGTCGGAATTGAATTCTGACGCGATTGAACGAGTTAAAGCGAATGTTTCGAGTTACATTATTAAATTAAACTAGGATTAATGAAGTTTAAATTAATCCCGAGTTTATTAAGTAAAAGCGAATATTTCGACTTGAAGTATTAAATTTCCTCGAAGAGATTAGTTAAAGGCGACTATTCCGACAGGACTATCAAACACACGTCGAAGACGACGGAAGCGACGCGGTAAATCCCGCAGCGATAAGCGCACGTGTCGCAGTCGACAACGTGTTCAGTTGTCGGCGGGTCTTTCCCGGTGGCCGTCAATTGCATCGGCGAAGGAACCGCACTGTGAAAGTACAATATGTAATAAGGAAGTAATGCGAAGGCACTGACCGAGTTCGGCGTAGCATAGTGCTCCGATGAGTGATAAGAGTCCTGAGAAGATCCAGACAATGAGAGCCTGGCCGACGCTGCCGCTGTTGACGAGGACACCTTTCGGCGAGACGAAGATGCCGGCGCCGACGATGATGCCGACGATTATCGCCACGCCATCGAGCAAGCCGAGCTCCTTCTGCAACTGAACCGCTTCCTCCGGCTCCTTCCCCTTCGTCGACCTGATCACCTGCTTCTCCGCCGGTGCTACCTTGTCCGGCATCCTGCACTGATTTCTCTCTCTCTCTCTCTCTCTCTCGCGCGCGCTCTCTCGATCGGTCTCTCACGCGCGCTCCTGGCCACCGGTGGAGAAGAGAAGACTCAGGAGGAGCTCGGCCTACCACGCTCGCTCGACGACTCCCGAAAAGCGACTGAGCATAGCGCGCGCCAGCAGCACGTGTCCTCCGCAGCCAGTGCGCACTCGGCGCGCCGAGGGTGCTGCAACAGAGGAGGAAAGTCGATGGGAGGAAGAAAGCTCCGGCCCTCCCCTCGCCCGTGTTCACTCTATGTAGTGTAGTGAGTCGAGAGCCGCGTCGCGTCGCGCTTCAGTCACTCGGAAACCTGGCCGAGGTAAACATTTGCTCATTGAATATTTCAACCTTCTCGGGTCTCTTCCGGGTATACTCTGCTCCATTTCTACCAATCAACGGCTCATTCAACGATTAATGCGTGTACTAGAATTGGTAATTCCAGGATACGCCGGCGATTAATTGTGCGATATGATTGAGTCGGAGAAATGAGAATTAAACTCACCGGGCTTTGGGATTATATCTTTTTGACTACGGTTTTAGAGTATCGCGAACTGCACTTGAGTAAAGATATTTGCTAAGTTCAATAGTAGATAATGAGCACTTATAGCAATTAGCCGTACTCTGACCATCTGCCCCGTCTTCGACTTAATGAGACAAGTGCTTTCTGCATTAGCAATTTTCTCCATCGTTCTAGCTCTGTCGAGGATCGGAAAAGTACTCGCTTAGATTGGACTTCCTAGAAATTAAGACGCCAGATTTGCACAGTCGCGATTCAGCGGCTCGGCGATCATCGCTAATACAGACGTCGAGACACTTAAGCAAACAAGTCAACGGATTGGAAAAAGTTTGAGGTCACCGTGGCTCGCTGGTCATGTGTAATCGGGCTTCCTCGAGCGAACTAATCGCGGAATGATTTTACCTCGCTTTATAGATCGATTGATCAAATAATCAATTATGGTTCGATTCATCGGTTCATTATTCTGGAACTAATCCCCACGGAATTTTTAATAAATTCTACGCGAACGATTTGAATAGAAAAGAATATTAGATGAAAAAATCAATTGCGGTCTGTTTACAGATGGACGAGCGTATGCTGATACCACTGAGAGAACTGGCCGAGCACTCAACGAGGCCCAACAAAGTGGCGCACTATATCACTCTAAAGTGAGACTTGTCAACTTCACCGAGCGAAACTTGGCCGCGTCCAAGTTCCGAAAGGATATCCTGGATTCCGTGGCGTGAAAGGCCCACTTGCCAATACTCACGTTAATGAGCTGCGGAATTGCGAGGCCGCCCTTCCATAAATCAAGCGGTTTCGACGTCCTTGTCTATGCTATTTTATTCAGCCAGTTCCCAGCGTCCTGTCCGCTCCGCTCGAATTCTTACACTAATATTCTTTTAGCAACACTCGAAAGCCGAGCTCTCGCCGAAGCACTCGCGGACTCGGAATTGTCTGAATCCTGGGAAGAGAGGAGGAGAGGAGGAGAGGAAGAAAACTGGGTAGTCGTGTGCGTGTGCGGCCAGTGGCTCTGCCCGTTTGATCGTCTTTCATTGCTCATTTATCACTTCGCCCCGCACGGATCTGGTCTTTCACACCATCACACCTGACCGTACGCACTCTCAATTGGGTCTTCCTCGCTCCCGAAAGCGCGGCGCAGCCACTTCTCTACATTGTACTCGAGTTAAGAAGGCCGATTCCTCCTCTTCCGAGCAAGATCGTGTCCGATCCAAATGCCCCCACCGAAACTAGCTAACTCTCTCCGCTTTTCCTTATAGTGTCGAGGACTTTTCCACGCTGGAACGCGCACTCTCTGCCCACGGGGAAGCCAGCCAACGCATTCTCAACGGGGAGAGTAGGATATCTCTAGAGGATTTTCTACTTTGTCTCGCTCGGTTCCAATAGCGATAGGCACTCGCGGGCGGATAACGTTCGAGCGGCGAGCACCGAGCCCTCCGGCCAACTATTGCCCACTTAGCGCGCTCGCCTCCTATTCATACGCACTTGCTCCAACCACTGCCGGATCAGCGGTGGACATCCTCGCCGCGCGCTCCATCGCTTATTCTTTGTTCTTTGTACGTCGGATTCCCAAGACGCGAGAAGAAATAGAAACGAAGTATAATAAACTCAGGAAAATAGAGTTGAAATGTTGCTGGCCAATTTGGAGACTTACCAGCGACTACATTCTTGGATCTCACGTGCCTGGCAAAGGTGGTGTGCGAGGGCATTCTGGATTGTCGGACTTGGGAAGTGCTGAAAGAGCATTTTTATCCAATTATGCAAGAGAAAACAGAGTGCGTAATGTTATGATGCTTGATTGTCAAAAGTGCAGGTGTTGCGGAAACTTGTAACTCGATCGGCGAGTCGAGCAGTTGCTGACGTATGTATTCGTTTATAGTAAATAGAAATGATTTGGTATTCATTGAGGGCATTGGATGCTCGTCAATGCTTATAATTTAGTTCTTTTCAAAACAGATCATTCTCCGCACTCAATGATAATATTGTTTGCAGTTAGTGATTCTCCTTATCAAAACTTAAAAAATGAAAATAAAACAGTATTTTGATTTTAGGTAATTTGGAAGTTTTATGTCTGATAGGAATTCTCGGAATTGAATTGATTGAAAATAGTTGCCGATAAGAATTCTACTATAACAACCAACCGGCGCCACCTATCGAGTGACTCCGGTACTACCATCCTTCATTACCGACCGACAAACGTCAAAGTCGCAGACCTCCAGTGTAATCCAACCTAGAACCCCGAGACTCCGCACGAACGTAAACAACGGCTGTTCAACATTGACAAATCGACACGGAGAATGAACAACATCGAGATCGAGGACTTCTACCACCACGATTTCACCACCGCCTCGGAATGGGAAGTGTTCATCGCGCGATTGGAGGAGGTGATGCACGAGTGGAAGCTGGCCAACAGGAAATTAGGACGTCCCTTGGGTCCCGGGGACTTTGTCAGCTGCCAGTGGGCCCAGCAGTCGGAAAAGCTTCATTTCGCTGGTAAGTTTCTGTCATATTTCACTAATTTCGTTCATTTAAATCGTCAGTAATGACGAGTCTTTGTGACTCACTTTTCACTCGCATATGTTTGTATTGCAAAGTTTTGGCGAGTTAGATTTGACTTAGCAAGAAATAGTGTTGAAGAGAGAGCTTTGTTTCAGATGCCGAGTTCACACTAAAGCACTTTCAGTTAGTTATCGAAGATGATACAGAATGCTCGGATGAAGACTGTAATGAAGAACGGACGCAGTGTCAAAAGGATGCATTGGACATGTCCAATGATTTCTGCAGAGCTAATAATAATCATTCGGAGATTGCCATGTATTATGGAACTCGAGAATTTGTTGTATTGGTGCCTTGCAAGCCAGATGTTGTTGCTGATGAAACTAGGATCAAAATCCTGTTGAGTTCCCTGACTATTGCTACTACCAATGCTAACTGGTAAGAATGAAGTTCTCAATTACTCCTGGATTGATCAGTTATGTATTTATTCTGTGCCCTAAATCTCTGCTTCTTTCCAGTGAGGTGCCAGTATTGGTGCAAGTGCAAGAGCCCTGGCAGGAGATGTACTTAGGAGTCAGTATTGGAAAGAGTACTTGCTCCCACTTTGACATGGTGCATTTAAAGAAGGTTCCACCACACTGCAGATACCTCACTGGTGAGAATCCTAGACTTACTAAACCCTAACTGTATACACAGCTTTGTTAAATAGAACTAAGAAATCCTGTTTTACAGATAGCAATTCTTTTCAGGTCTACTCGCGCTCTTCAAGCAAAAGGTCGGGGAGGGTTGCGGGGTGAGACTCGAGCCCGTAACGATATCAGTGAGGTTTTCTTATCGACTCACAGAATGGACGAATAGCAATTGGACTCAGGAACCGCCCGACTTCGATCTCATACAGGGCCACGCCCTGGGGGTCGACGAGCTTGGGAAACTTCCTTTTGGTGTGCATTACGATCCTGTGACGTGAGTTCATGCGACATACAAGATTATCTACGCCAGAAAGACAGTAATTGCCTGATTTTCAGCTATTTCCAAAATACGATTTTTCCAGGGCACTGGACTTGTTTGCTACCTGGCCGCAAATGTCGGAGAACGTAGTAGTAGACAGCGAAGGAGTCTCCGACCTGGAGCCGCTATTGGCTCCCGAATGGTGCGTCAAAGTGAACATGCTGTCTACAGCAAGCTGTTTGCTCAACGACTACCTCAGCTCCTTCCTGCGCTTCTGTAAAAGCCAGAAAACTATGGTGGACCTGTTGGGAGAGGCTGCGATGTACGCTAATGCGGACGAGCAATTATTCAGCTCGGCATTTAGGGCGTTGACCGACTCGCGGATCCCGACTATCTCGACAGTGGTTGGCAAGGCGACCTCGAGGAAGAGTCAGAGTTTCGAGGGACCAATCCCCGAAGAATTAATGTCGCAGATACTCTATTTCCTCTTCCCGGACGCCGATGATCGTACGGTAAGCAGCGATCGATTGATTTAACTATAGAAAACTTATTAAATTAGAGAATCATTATAGAAAAATCCTTACGGCGATTTATCCACCTATACCGCGGACGACGACCAATGGAAAGGCGTGAAGACTTGCGCGATAGACAGTTTAGTCTGGCGTTTCGCGACAGTCGGGGCCCACTGCACCGCCAGCAATCTCGGCGATGAGGAGGTCTTGGCTCACCTCTGGTACGAGTTCGTCCAGGAGATCAGATTCCGCTGGGAAAGGAGCATCTCCATTCCGGGGTGAGTATTGACAGCTTTTATTGATTGATCCAACGTTTCTTTTGCCACTGGATTTCTCGGCCTTACAAAGTATCAATGTACACCTCGCACGCGTTCAGCCCGAACCTCCCCTTTCGATTGAAAGGACCAAGGTTCCAGCTCCAGCGTTACAGTCTTTGCGTAGAAATGCGTTCACTGGACTTGTCGGCAATTAGCCGCAGCCAGTTTAGACTAAGAGTAATCTTAACGTACACACCTGTCGCGCGGCGCTGATTGTATTTTAATTTAATTGGACCTTTAACTCGCCTGCGTTCGCCAGGATTGGCTAAAACTAGGTTCAACTTCCTGGCCCGAGAACTTGAGAGTTCTATTGGAGCACCGCATTACTTACACTAAGCTCCGGTGGTGATAATCTGCCTAAGATTATTTGGTAGACTGCGGATTTTTATGCAAGTAAAAAGTTGAGTTTCACTTTTGGTGCTAACAATCCATTCAATGGTTTTGGTCCAATCTTGACATTTCCACTCACTGTGCTAGAAATGCGCAGTCTATTAACTATGATTAAGTTTCACCGGTCAGCAAAGTACGCATCGAACGAATAACTTGGACAGTAAACAATCTCGATCTGTTAGAGTTAAGCATCTAAGAACCGGCATCGACCACATGAATTACACAGTAACTTGTGCCAATGCGAGTTACTCTAAACCGAATCTCCTTACTTTCTAGGCCGATGTATACGTATCATACATTCCTAACTAGTAATCGTCTCATCTCAGAGGGACTTTTGAGCAAAAGGAGCACAAGAAACTTTGCCATTTCAATGGGGCACCAGGCCGCCTCTGGTCGGATTCCTCGCCATGTAAATGTCCGTGTCGTGGTCGGTCCAATTGTTGTCCTCGTAGTTGTTGAGCGTGTGAGTCGAGTCCGCCAGGCTGTATCGACTGCCAGGTCGCGGTGGGTGCTGCTCGAGGGTGCGATTGCGAGAGCCAGGGCGTTGTCTTCTCGAAGTGCTCTGCGGCGGCAAGTGGCTCGGGGGGAAGTTCGATCTGGACATTCTCTCGGAGGCTGCCGCCAGAGACTGTCTCGATTGTCTTAGCTCTGGAACATTAAGTTCTCGATTTAGTATGCAGGGGAATACGGAGTTGGGGACTATTAAAGGGACTAACCAGGCCTGGTGTTCACCAGATTCGACGCAAGAGTACTATTAGCGAAGTATCGCGAGGAATTGTTGGAGAAGCTGTGCTGGGATTGTCCATCGGCTACTGATCTTGTCGAAACCTTGGCACCGTAGTGACCTCCTTGGGACCTCACATCATCGATGCAAGAGGCTCTGGTAATTGAACCTGATCAGGAGAACAAGGAATAAATTCGATTGCACTGAAAGTCAGTGTAAATACTTTACAGCTACACTTTCACTGTTTCAAGTAATTAAATTGTGTAATTGAACTCGTTCCTACCTTGTCGGTCAATAGGGAAGATCCTCGGCCTAGGAATACTCCTGTTGCTATAAGCCGAGACTTGGTCCCACTCTTTCTGAGCATTATAAGCACTCAAAGTCGCCATAGAACTCAATGGTCCCCCGGGACTCGGCGTTGGTCCCAGATTCGCGCAGCAATTCACTGGCAATCCGGCGATTGGTCCTCCCATTTTCGTTTGGTCGATATTCTGCAGTGTGTGAAGCTTCCTCGCTCGCCTGCGATTCGCCACCACGAATATTATCACCGCGACGACGATCGTCGCGCAGATCGCCGCGCTCGCCGCTATGGTGATCTTGTCCATGTTCGACGTCGGGGAATTGTCCGTTCGCACTTCTCTGCACTGGTTGTAGGGCACGTTCGCTGGTGTCACGTTGGTCTCTTCCAACGAAACCACGCATACCACTAAGCATTCCTGGAATTTAATGAATTAAATTAAATTTGTTAATTGTCTAATGAAATGATTTCTTGCAGAGTTCGATTAATACCTGAGATGGAACGTTTTTGATCTTAAACTCTCGCTCGCTAGCCTCCAGCGGCGGAGCCTGTTTGAAACTGTTATCTCCAAACAACCGATAGATCACCCTGAAGCCGAGGATGTTGTTGGCCTCGGTGTCCCAGTAAATAACAACAGCATTGTCCTGCCTGAGAACATCCTTGACAACAATGTCCTTCTCACTGGACTTGGACTTGTAAAGTGGCGAGCCGAGGACCAACGGGGGTCGAGGTTGATGTTGTTGCAACTGGTCCTGGAGATGTTTCGGCGGCGTAGGAGTTGTCCGCATTATGACAACGTTTCCTGTCCTGGCGACTGTTGGCCTGCTCGTCGAGGGTCCTGGGGTCGGCGTGGACTCCGTCGGTCTCTCCTCCGCCGTCGACGACACTGATATTGTTGTCGAGGAAGCAATTGTTGTCGTTTGCGTGGTTGTTGGAGCTTTGACCGGTGGAAGGACTGCGACTGGCCCCCGGACGGGGTCGATCGGGTCCCTCGTGTCCACACTCTCCACGGTCCCGATTCCAATTATCTCCGGGGTTCTCTCGCAACTCATTTCTGTGGAAGATCAGGCTTATTGAACTAGTTGCTTCGAAGTTCGAAGACTAGTGAAAGTGGTACAAACCTTCAGGATCAATATTGTAAAAGCTCTTCTCCTGGAGCTTCTGCGGACTCCCACAGAACTGGGGTTTCCTCTCGCGACTGGTCACCTGGAGGTCCCTGCTTTTAATCCAATCTACGATCCACCGAAGTCTACAGTCGCAGACTAGGAAACGTCCGCCGAGACTGAGCCCGCGTAAGGTTCCATTCAACCTGGCAAGAGCTTCCTCTGGAACTGTTGATAAAGGATTCCCATCAATGGCTAGGAGAGTGATCGAGGGATTCTTCTGGAAGGCGTTTACTGGCAGCTCCGTAATCAAATTGAATCCAATATCAAGGACCTAATTAACAGAGCCATCATTAAAATTGCGCTAAGAAGACGTCGGATATTGATAGCAGGATTAAGTGAGTGAACATACTCGAAGATCCTGAACACTGTTAATAGCAGCAGTGGGGAAGTCCGGGATGAGATTATTAAGAAGACTCAACGAGCTCAGAGTACTCTTGATCCCATGGAAAGCGTCGGGGCCGATATTCTGAATGAGATTCCGTTCAAGATTCAGACCAGTAAGAGCATCCAATCCCTCGAAGGCTTTTGTTCCAGCGGAGCCCGGCAGGTCTCGAATACTATTCTGCGACAAATCAAGGAAAGCCAGGGTTTTCAGTCCCCTGAGGCCATCGGGGACCTTCTTCTGCCTGGTCCCCTTGAGGTTCAAGTTCTTCAAGGACCTCTCTAGCCCCCGGAAAGCACCCGAGCCGAGAGTCACTTCGTTGTCGGACAATTTCAAAGTAATCAACTTGAGTCCTGTGAAAGCATGGTCGTTGACCCTGGTGATTTTGTTCATCGACAGGTCCAGGACGGTGAGATTCCTCAAGCTCTTCAACGTAACACTAGGCACATCGGTGAGATCGTTATCCTTGAGATTGAGACTCCTCAGCGAGGTCTCCTGGCCCTTGAAAGCCTCCGGCTCGATCGTCTTAATCCGACAGCCGGATAGCTGGAGATTGTTGATCCGGAGAGCGGAGAGCGAGCTGTTCTTCAAGCTGCTGATGGTGCTGTTGTTGATGTAGAAGAGGTCGACGGTCGCCTTGGAGGCGTACCGGCGCATCGCCGAGAGCAGCTGCTCGTAGTCGACGATGTCGCATTGGACCGAGAGCTCGCGGGCCAGGTTGTAATCGCAGATGCAGGAGGACTCGAGCTCGACCACGTGCTGGGCCCAGGGGCACGTCGATGTTGACGATACCAGGGTTATCGTGCAGGCTAGTAACAGCGACTGCCATGTTGCTAGGAGTTCTGGGAACAGAGTTGGACAAGCGATTTATGTATTTTGATTTTAATCCAACTAACAAACTAACAAGCCAATGAAATTACAGGGTTTATGAAAAACCTCAAGTGGACCAGCTGCCGGGCGATTTTCTCGAATTACTGTTAGACTGGGCCGCTGATTCGTTAATGGATTAACTCGTAATTGAGTTGCATCCGAGGACCTCGAGCATGACCAGCAATTTTTCTAGCAGCGATCATTAGTGTGCAGTATTCTTCCGGGCATTAACGGTTCGGCTATTAATAGCGTTAGTTTCGTGCGCGTTTGTTAACATTAAGAGCCGCGCTATTAGACGGCGGCGATTAGCATGAAAGGATGGACGGTAATTTTTTTCTCGAGGCGAGAGCCTGTAGGTCTGCCGCTTGGCCACTCGTAACTCGTGTGTAACAAACCAGAGTCCATAGAGCGAACCCGTTACGAGTCAACGGCCTGGGTGTACGCGTGTCCCCCCGACGCTATTCGATCCTGGACTATCGATGTCCGGGATTTCACGATCGAGCGGCGACAATCCTTCGAGATAGCTCATATCGAAACTAGACATTTGAGGAGTTGAGTAACATTGAAACGGCGAGGGTGGTCGGATTCCCCATCAGGTTCGACTTCGAAGAGTTGAAGTTCGATGAAGGTGATTTTATAGAGTTGGAGTTCGAAGAATTCGACTTCGAAGAATTGAACTTTAATGAATTGGAGTTCGAAGAGTTGGACCCCAAGACTTGGAATTCGAAGAATTGGACTCGAAAGAGTTGTAGTTGGAATTGAAATAGTTGATTAGCATTAAAATGGCAAAGGTGATCGACTTCCGGATCATGCGGCAATGCAATACTCTGCACAGGAACAATCCCCGGAGGAATGAAAGGAAAATTGTGTAAACCTTTCACTCACGATTTCATTGTCCGGCGCCCTTTTCCTCGCCGTTTTCAAGAACCCCATGGGAAACTAGAATTACTATACCAAACTAAGCCTCGATAGCAGAATCGTACGACGCACGCCCAAGCTTCTAAGTCTGTTACGCAAAGGGCGACGAGTCTAAATTTCGAGATCTGTATGCGAGGAGAGTGTGCCGGCTCGTTTGGAATTCAAGGTGGACCACTCGTAGAGTATGGGATTCCATGATGCGTCAGAACTAGACATTCAGAGAGGACTCAGTTTGGAAATTTCGCCAGGGACCTCGCCTAGTCACCGAATTCCTGCCGGATTTATTTAGCTCCGAGGAACATATGAATTCCTGATTTTCGCAGAGGAGTTTGAAAATCCGGAAGCGAGTTTCTAGACCGGAATAACCGATCGGGGCCTGCTCAACAGAGCCACAAGAGAAGAGGAGAGAAGCCCGCAGAAGGAAAGAAGGGAGAAAAAGAGAGGCAGGCCTAGGCCGCCTAATTAATTAAAGCGGACTCACGGCAGGAACGCCCGGAACACTTGTTAATGGGAGCAAACAGAGCCGCACTATCATCATTAACCACCAACTCGAGCAACTCCGCTAATTATTAACTGTTACTGTCACGCCAGATATTAGCCTGGAATTCGTATCCTGATGGGTTGCGCTTTAACTATTTAAGTCTTTAGGCTCTTTCGGACAAGTTCTCCTCGCGCCGAGCACGTAACAAGTAGTTCTCCAATGCGGCCGCGTTCGGAATGCAAGGCGAATGAAATTCAATGAGTTCGTCATCGATTTTATCAAACTTGGATTAGTTTTGGTACCAACTTATTCAACATCTATATTACTTGGTATCAACTTATGAATTTTGAATTGGCAAAAAAATTCCATATTTCACCGAATTCAAATGAATTCTACTTCCGTACAAACCTCCAGTCTAGTGATTGATTCGTTATCGATGCGTCACGGGTCCAACTTGTTCTCATTTCGATTTGAATAGTCCAACGAGGCGATTTGTCGGTGACTGGTCAGCGTATGTGCGGGTTAGCAATGCAGGAGTACACAGGGACAGTGGATGTGATACCTGCCGGGTGGAATTCGCACGCCTTTCACTTTCCCTGCCTTTTGGCTTTCCGAGATCGCGCCGCCGATAGAACTCCGACTATTAACCGAGATTTACGTGAGATTGGCTGGATACCAGAACAGATGCTGTCCAGTATAGCCTGCCAACGATATACACGCCAGTGTCAATGTTTAACGCAGGGTCACTCGTCGTTCTCACGCTAATGCCACGCGGATAAGACGCAAACGATAATTAAACCTGCGAGCGCTTGTTTAAGGTTCTTCGGGTTTGTTTACGCTTTTTGCGCAAAGGGGAAATTGGAGAGGAGTTTAGTCGCGATTGATAGGAGACCGGGT
This sequence comes from Crossocerus cetratus, assembly GCA_963675795.1. Taxonomy (NCBI): domain Eukaryota; kingdom Metazoa; phylum Arthropoda; class Insecta; order Hymenoptera; family Crabronidae; genus Crossocerus; species Crossocerus cetratus. The sequence continues at coordinate 868,739 of OY776664.1, forward strand.
GTTGGATGGGTTGTGGGTTTGTCGAGCCTCTTTGCCGACAATGTGTGCTTCTAACGGTCCCTGTTAGTCTAGTGTGCCAGAGCTGTCCAGCTGGTTACTGTTAGTCGTTCCATCTCGCGAAAGGTACTGTGCCAGCGGAATACGAACCTCGCGTACCAATCTAATTAGTTTCGATCTCTAATCAAACTCGGACCTCTTTTCTCCAATAACATATTTTAATAAGAATTCACCTGGAAAGTTTTACACTAAAACGTTAGATTTCAAGTGGAATCGGTTTCCTGGTGATCTCTGCTCGACTTTCACCAGCTACTTTGATTCTCTCGGGCTAATCCCGTGTACTCTAACAGGTTGATAGCTCTCTGCGGTTGATAACACAAGCGAGACACTCTCGTTCCCGGTGCAACCGCGCGTATCGCCCAACTCCCCTCGGACTCCCGGGAGCTCGGCTCTCCATTCAAACGAAAGCGCCGCTTCTTTAGAGGGCTGTTTTCCTCAATGCTGCTAATGGAGTTTCCATGCGGAGGCCTGCGCTTGTTAACCAGGAAAGTAGGGAAAGTCGATCGACTTTTTGTTGGTCGATCGCGCGGATCCGCTTGTTGAGAATTTATGAGTTGCTATCAAATCATAGAAGTTGGATCAAACTTGGTATCAATTAATTCAACTTATAATATTTGATACCAACTTATCCAATTTCTAATATTTTGGTGTGAAATAATAGAAATTGGGTAAGTTGGTACGAAAAATTGTCCAATCTCCATTATTTAGTATGAATAGATCGAATTTGTGTGATTTGGATGGTAGGGATCCCCTGATGAATGGTAAGATTCCTATCAAGCCTGGAGTCTCGCGTGGAAGGCTGGAATGGTGCTCCGTGCACTTGCGTCCCAAATGGAACAGGTTGGAAAGTGTTATAACAGCCTAACTGTACGAAAAGGTTTCGGGTCGCCCCTGATTTACCTGCATCCTCTGCAGCTTCGTTCCGCTGCGTCGTAACCGGTTAATCCAACAATACCTCTATGTGCATTGGTAATTAATAGACTGCGCATTTGTATGGAAATATTATTGATTTCAATTTCGAGAAATCTATAATTTTTTGGGAAAACCAGGTCAATACAGAATTCATAAATTGCCATCGATTAATAGAAGTTTGATAAGTTAGTAGGAAATAATCCAGGTTGAATGAATTGGTATCGAAGAATTGAAGTTATATAAGTTGGTAATTGAGTCATAACTATTGCTTTAACTGTTTAACACCTAGGAATCGGCGCGGAAAGTATGAGAAGCGTTTAAATAGAAGATATTCGAGGGGCTAAGCGAGGCAATCCAAGAGGAACTAATGCAAAGTTATTGGAATGTTAACGCGAGGCCGCGTTGTCGAGGAGTGAGGCGAGTGCTCGAATAATCGGCGGCCAATGGAGTCGAAAGGAGGACTTTTACTCTGTGTATATCCCCGGGACATACGGTACTACAGGCAAGTGGAACTCGAAGCCGTGTACCGTTCGTCCGCCGGCGAACAAGTAGTCGCGCTCGCCAAAAGCGGCCAGTGTTCTACTCGCCGGCCAATAGTTTCGCGGGTGCGCGCGCGCGCCAGGAGTCGCCCGGCAAAAATGCCCGCGCGCACTCTCTTGCCAGGCAAGGATTTAATTGCACAACTTGCGCCGTGCGCGCGCGTCTCGCGCCGAGAGCGTATACCTTCGACACGTGAATGAGACGCGCGCCCGGTTCTTTCGTAATAGGAATCGCCGCGGCTTTCTCGAGTGGATGAGTTTCGAGTGCTCTTTCTGCTTGGGCTCGATGCGGATTCTTAGGTGTTTTTTAGTTTTAGAGGCTCGAGGCTGGAGAAGTTGGACTTGGATAAAATTCGAGTTGGGAGAATTGAAGTTTAAAGAAGTTGGAGTCCCATTGAAGAATCGGGCGAAGGACCTGCGCACTGCTTTCCCGCTCGATTTACAATCCACAACTCGAGCTGGCGCGTAACTCACTGTCAGTGGGCCGATTCCCCCATCCAGCCCGTGGGAAATCCCATCCCAACAATAGGAAAACCGAACCTCGGAAGGAAGCGAGAGCTACGACAATAACAAGGAAACAGAAGAGGCAACGTCCTGCCGGCTAATTACGGCCCTCGAAAAACCACAGAAGGAAAACAATCTATCTTATAAAGCAAACCAATCTCTAGCTGTGAACCGGAACATCTCCCACTCGAGTTTTCCGCTCGGAATAATACGCAATAACACCTCGCTCGCGTTATATAAACTTCATCTGGCAGGATTCTTCGCCAATTAACTTCATTCCACGGCCTTTGTCTCTTTCTCTCAGCGCATTGTCAAAATGTATTTCGGCATGCCAGTGTAATGTTAGCTCATCCAACTGCCTCTTATTCATCGTATGATTTAAGTCAACCTGAAGAATGTTCTCTATGAGGAGAGGTTTATGTTTAAGATTTCCGAGGGCATTTCCTTATCCGTCGATATTGACCGAAATCGAAGTTGATTACCGAGGGAAGCGTTGCCTCGGTTCGGCCGCAATTAGAAGCGCGGCCAGAGCGGAAGTTGAGCCTCGCCCGGAAATGAGAGCTGCGACGCCGACTAAACTTAGTTTTCCTTCGACTTAGCCAGATCTGGGTTAGCCAGCACTGGGTTAGGACATCTACGAACGACGCTCTCAGGGAATCTCCGCTTCCTTCCTTTCCCACTCACTTGCGCACTCACTTCTTTCTTATTCCTCGCGCAACAACAATTCCACACCTTTTTCTTTCGGCTTTCATTAATCAGTCGGTGGTCCGACACTTGTTTAGTTAGTATCTGACTATCTGAGCTCATTGTCGCAGCAGACACTTGTTGAATCCGTCCAATTGGCAAATCCAACTCTATATTACTGTTCCCTATTGTTCAACAGGTGAATTTCACTAAATTAAGGAACGTGGGAGTAAGCATAGGCTCGTGGAAGAGAACCGAAAAGAGCGGGAGGTTGCGAAATAGAAATTCCAAGACCTTGAGCACCAGGAGGAGCAGAGGTTTTGCCATGAGTGAGAGCGCAGCCGACTGGTTTTGTAATTGGCATACAGTGCATATCTCCCTGTGCTTAATGCCACATCTTTTTGCGTGGACGTCGGGGATGACTAACAGGTTCGACTTATACACGTGTACCAAGCACTCGTCGGAGATGGTATGCTAATCGAGCCGTTGTTTTCGACACACGCGTCGCCCTCATGTGCTTTCGAAATCAAATTGGTTTTCAGGAATTGGAGGTCGAAGGGTTCGACTCCGAAGAGTTCGAGGTCGAAGAATTGGACTTGAAGGAATCCGAAACTATAATACCAAAACTCCAGGATGAACCGAGTAATGAAAAACACTCGAGTCCTTTCAGCAATTCTTCCCAGAGGAGTTGCAGTATTGTACTGAAGAGACTCATATGTGGAGACGTGGGACTAGAAGAATGTATATTCCATTGGTCATGGTAGACGGTCAACTGGGCAAGCGGACCAGTATCGCCATGCTAGCTGCTCTTAACAGGAGGAAATCCGAGAGATTTCCCCAAGTAATAGTCCGAATTACCATAGCAGCAGGATTTCTGTTAAACCACCCGGAACGTCCGAGTACAATCAGAGAAACGAATCCATCAATGAGAGTAGGGAGTTCCCTCGGCTGGAATCGATCCGAGGCTCGATTCTCCACTGTATCGATATCGACTGGGAAGGAAGAGGATCGTGGCGTCGATTCGCGTACAATAAGCGTGTGCACGTACTGACCGTGGTGCGCCGGTGGTTCAAGGTCGGACGGACGTACACCGGAGCCGAAGACGATACTCCTAAGATACATGCGTAGGTGCATTAACCCTTACCTCCACCCACCGCTACAGTCGCCGACTCCACTCAACTCACGCCTAGTCTCCCATTAATTAAACTTCTTCTGCGGAAGAAAAAATTGTCGCTTCCCTTGCCGATGTTTAAATCTGACTTTAACGAGTTGGAGGGTTGGAGAGCTGGAATTCCAAGAGTTGGAGGTCGAAGGATTGGATTTTAAAGAGTTGGAGTTGGAAGGATTGAACTGCGAAGAGTTAGAATTTGGATAATTGGACTTGAAGAAATCGGAGTTTGAAGAATCAAACTTAGATCAATTAGAATTCAACGGATTTGATTTTAATGCGTTGGAGTTGAGAGAATTGGAATTAACGCGTAGGTACATTAACCCGTGTAAGTAAAGTTGAAAGGAACTTTTGCCGTCGACTGTATGCGAGTGCCCGCAGCGTTCCAAAGCGTATAATCAAAAGGGACTGGTATTCCTGCCGGTGGAACTGGCTGAATCCAAGCCAAAAGAAATCGATTACTCACTCATGGTGTATCGGTTGCTCACACTCTTCTTCCCATCATACAGTGTTTCCCTCGAAGCTACCAAGAAGGACGTGTAGGAAACTGGAGGAAAAGCCAAGCGGAGCACAGCTATTGAGAAAAGGAAGAGAGAGAGCGAGCGAGCGGGCGAGCAGGACGTTATCCACGAGAAGATCGAGTAGTCCGCATGAGGCCTGGCGAGGAATGCGGTCGAATTATCCGGTGCCACCTGTTTCCTCTATCGGGTGAAACCTGCCGCGCATCCCACACACAAAATCGTTGGGCCCAACAACAATGAATTCCACGGGAAACACCAGCCACAAGTCCCCGGGATCCTCGAAACTCGAGTCAATCAATCCAACACTCGCCGCTTTCCGAACAACTGGCCGAATCGGGAGCACCGTTCACCGTTAACCGAGGAGCCACTCTGTCGGCGTAGGACGACCTCTCCGCCACGACTGGAAGAACTCGCCGGGTTCTCCGGGCCCCCCTAGAATCCTGCTGCCGCGCCTCTTCCCTCCGCCGCGCCGCTCTCTACGCCTCAAGAAGGAGAGTCCTATCATGGGGCACGGGGCACGCTTTTCCACGCGGAAAATACCCCGAGCCTAATACTCTCAAACCTCCACCGGTTACATTCTGCTCTTTCGAGAACCTGATTCAATCCAACTAGACTAACTGGATTACTAGACATTGGATAACTTCCTACCGAATATTATGAATTCAATAAGTGGGTGGGGAAAATATCATAAGTTTAATTCATTGGTAATAAAGAGTAGAAGTTGGATAAGTTGCGGTACTCCATGGGGTATTACCCTGGTCGGTGGAGAAGGTGATTTAATCGAACTGGACTAACCAGCGTTAAGTTTGCGATAAACACTCGGATTAATTGCCAGCTTTCGCAATGTATTAGGTATTTAATGGCTCGAATGGCATTCCAAACACGTGTCTGGCTATCGCGCAATTCCTTACGTGACCGACGACTTCCTGTGGGAGTCGTGCAATAGTTTGGGTGTCTGGATAACGTTATTCCTGCTTGGGCGTCGAGCCAAATATCGAATTGTTTCAATTGATAAATTTAACTGACAAGTCATTCTTCCTTACACAAACGTTAACAGATTAAACAAGTACTGCGTCTGTTTCAGCGTGGGACCTGGATCTCCAGACTGCGTTCGCACCTGTATTCTTCACCAAAAGTTGCAGGTAACACATTTAACATTTCTAATACTAAACCAAATTGAATTTACTCCAACCCAATACTCAATTCACAGATGATGAATTGCTGTATCGCGAAGAAAAGGGCGAGGGAGGAGTCGGCGCACAAACCCCAGAGCATCGAAATGGAGGACTTCGACACAGGTAGAATAAATCCACACTAAATTGACATGAAAGAGTTGGAGTTGGAAGACTTCGACTCCAAGCCCTTAATTCAATAGAAAGACAGACACCTGGCAAATGACAGTAAAAATCTCCGCAGCAGAGTCGGACGAGGAGGAGTTTTTCGAGTGCAACAGCGACGAAGGCGCAGGCGAGGAGGAAGCAGCAAAGCCCCCGAAAGCGAAGCATCTCTTATGGAATAGGCCCGCAGGAAGATTGGCCGTGCATCCTTCCCTAAAGTGAGACTTGCACCTTTTTCTAGTTAACTCTGCAATAAGAAAGGCAGGTTTTATTAGTGGAATTGTTTTAGATTGCTTCAGAGCGGGGACGCTTTGTACTTACCTGTAACGCAGGATCCAGGACCGAAGACCGAGGATCAATTGGAGGAAGACGCGAGAGTGATGATGCAGCTCGGCACAGACACAAACGCGTCGAAAATGCGGGCTAGGATGATGAGCGCCTCATTGCTTTCGGATATGGAATCTTTTAAGGTATTCAACATTATTAAAGCACATAAAACTGAAACTTGATTACTATTGTACTATCTTAGGCCGCTAATCCTGGAGCGGTGTTAGAAGACTTCATCCGCTGGTATTCCCCAAGGGATTGGATAGAAGAGAAAGGAACCGACGAGTGGGGCCAACCAAAAGGTATCTAGAATCCCCGCAATTAATACAACAAGGATATTAAATAATCATTGGAATCAGGTCATTTGTCCGAGCGTATGAAGATCCCGAACAATCCCTGGTCGACGTGCTGGGCCTCGACGAAACCTGTACCCGCGCACCGTCAAAGGCGGCTCTTTGACGACACCAGGGAAGCCGAGAAGGTTCTGCACTTCTTGAGCTCGAGACCAATCGCTCAGATCGCCCAACTTCTTCTACCAACGCTGATCCATGCCGCTCTCTATACTCTCACCCTCCAGAAACACGAGGCACTGCCGACACTTCCCGATGTCGCTCAGAGTATTCTTCATAAATTGCAGCAGGCCACAAAGTCGCTTCAACCCAAACTCCACTTGTACGAGGTAAGTGTGCAATTATTGGACGTGTACTGGTGAATGGAACTCGATCCACTTTGTTCTCTACTTCTACATTGTCGATCAGGAAGTGATGAGGGACATCGAATCAGTAGAAGGGCTAGTCGCTAAAGTGAGTTCGCTCCAACTGAAACTCGGCGGTGGCGAGAACAATTCCAAAGAATTCACGAGCTTCCTAATCAATTTGATGCGAGGGCAGGAAGTCCGAGTTCCCGGAGGTGCCAGGGGAAAGATAGGATCGCAAATAACAACTATGTTCCGCGAAGCCCAGAAAGTTAGTGAGAAACAGCTTAACGAAATCAAAGTGCAATAGGTTTTGGGACAAACTGGTAAGTTCCGACTTCTTCCAGGCAAAATACTTGATGACAACCGTCAACTCCGTCCAGGAAGTGGACGCCGCCGGGGACGCGAAGTACAAGACATTCCCGGAGCCTTCGTGCAAGGAATTCATTCTGCGCACTGTTTACCCTCGACCTTCCCCTAGCTCCTCGCCCCAGCCTCAAAGATTGTACGCCTGTCTCAAACGCGATGACATTCGCCTCGCAGGCTTCTTCTCCGAAGACACCATATTCTTGTAGCTATTCCCACTCCTTTCGATTACTTTCTACAAACTATTTTATATTTTATACTTGTTGTATATTCCTGGTGGTAGTGTCTCTCTTCTCTTTATCTCGCATTTCGAAGGAGCGAAACCGTAGCGGTGCAGATTAACAGAAAGTATTTTTATGGGGAAGAGAAGACGGTTGTTGATAATAAATGTTATTTATAAAAATAAATAATCTGTATACATGTGCGGTTAAGACGTTGGGTTAAGTAGAAATAGAGTTTTCTCCAACCGAGGTGTCGCGAATAGGAAATCTCGTACAATCAGGTCCAGCTCTTCCAGCGCCAATTGAGAATGAAGACGTATGACAGGATCATCGTCGTTGTCTCGTAATTGTTTCAGGCCTCGATACAAGTCGACCAAATCCTTGCCCAGACTCGTCAATGTGTCTTTCCCCAAACCTCGTAGTAAAAGCGTCGCAACCAACACCGCTGCTCTTCGGCACTCGGGTGCCTTGTCGGATTTAACGATGCAAGTGATGCAGTAAATCACCTGGAAAGTTATCGAGTTATTAGACCTGATTTATTACCTGGGAAGCAGTGGACGTTAACTTACCTCAGTGACAGCGTTTCCCAAGCGGAAACCCAGGACTTTGCAGAGTTCGCCCAGACAGGAGAGACTCGACGCTCGAACCAGAGGATCCGTGTCATTTGTAGCACATAGGAATCCGTTTACCAAAAGGTTTTTGTGTGGTGCTGCCATTTCTCCTGTAATTTGTTCAAAGACTTGGACTTGAAACAGTTCCAATTCGATGGATTCGTTGAGACTTTGATAAGAACAACTACGTACCTAAACTTCTAGTAGTTTTAACAAGTATTTCACCGAGTTTCATACGTGTTTCAGAACTTAAACTTCCAGTCCCGATACGCTGCGGCATGTCAATAAACTCGTGGACCAATGTCTGGAGAACTATTTCAGGATAGGAACTCGCCAATGCACAATATCCATTTATAGCGGCGAGGTATATAAAAGAATCCTCGTGTTTCAGACTCTCCTGCGAGAAAAATGTCAAGTTCAATCAAGGAAACGGGAAGAATATTCTTTAATACTTACTTCGAGCAATCGCAGAATAATTCCTTTCCTCGCGACAGCACACGGATCTTTAATTTCAATTAACTTGGTGAGAGTAATTATACCATGCGCTCTAACAGGCAGCAAAGGATCCGCGAGATCCTTCAACGCTTCCTCGAATTTATTCGATCTGTTATGATCGACCGATAGATTCTGGTAAGGTTTCGTCCTCTCACTTTGCCCTTTTCTCTCGATGAAGCTCACAACTTCATCGATGAGCAAAGCAAGTTGCGGTGGAATATCTCCCGAAGCGGAATATTCCTTAATCTCCTTGGCAAAGTCGTTAAAAGCCGTCCAATCCGAAGCTCCTTTCTCCCCCAGGATCAACTTCACCAGCATTAGACTGAGATACAGCAATTCGCAATCGGTGTCGATGATTTCCTGGCCTTTCCCCAGGTATTCCTTGAACAACGATTTTATGAAGGCGAAGAGTTCGCCAGGTTTCTTCGCCTGTGCCTCTTGGATGGTGGAAGTGTTCGCCAGGTCTGACAACAACTTGACACCTGTTAACTCTTTTCGCAGACGATCGAAAGTATCCTCTTCGGTTTCCAGCAGGTTTCTAGGCTCACTCGAACCATTCGACTTACGCAGAGTCGAGAGGAATTTTAATAAATACGTGAACAAGTCTCGTGACAAGTCTTCGCTTCCCGAGACCAGTTCCGCGACTGTCTCGGCGAACTCCTCGAAAATTGGGTTTTGCTCGACGCCAGTGATTTCTACTCCTCCAGCTGGTCCGAACTTTGATGTCAAATAACATCCAATTGGCTCCGATATACTATGTCCGAGAAATCCAGCGAAAAGGCACATTCGCAATTCAGTTTCGCTTAAAAGGCGCAATAACAGATGTTTCAATCTCGTTTTCAAGACTAGTGGACTCTGTCTTGTATTATTGTACAAAGTGAAGATTTGCAACGCGACTTGTGACATTAATTTACATGGTAATTGTTTAAACTTTGCTTCAACTGTTACAAAAACCTTTCCCAGACTTTCAATCGATTCCTCTAGTTCGCTCTCGCTTTTAGGATACATTGTTTCATCTCCCACTTGAACAAGTAAAGGTCTGCATATTACATTCACAATATTCGTCAAACAAACTTCAGGATTGTATTCGTAAAGTGCTGTGATACAACAGTTCGCCATTGTCGACGCGTGTTTGATTTCCTTTGTTGCTAGAAGTTCGAGGATCTGCGAAACAGTAAACAAGTTAGTAAAATGTTGATAAAGAGTTGATAAAATCCTTGAACAAACCTGTGGACAAATGGCTTTGTAGTATTCCTCAGAATTTCCGACTTGAGACACAGCGATTAATCTAGCAACTGTGTCCAACTTGCTCCAATCTTCACCCAGATCCAATGTATCATCACAAACTGCGCTTATCATTGATACAACTCCACTTGGTTGCATCAGCCTCTCCACTAGGATCCCACGAATGCTTCTGCGGAGCCAGGGAGGTGAGCCTTTGATTCCAAGAATCACCATTAATTCTTTAATGATCATTGTCTGTGGACAGTTCTTCAACAAGTAGTCCAAGCTCTCTCCAAACTGTTTTTGGTCCTCTTTTAATTTATTATACAAATCCACTGTCATTGCAAATCGATTTCCTGTTTCATGCTTTTCTTCTGATGGTTTCATCAGTGGTGCATAGTGTAATTGCAACAAAGCAGCAATCAATGCTCCCAATTGAGAAAGGATTGCGGGTCTGAATGTGATGTCCTGGTAGAGTTCGGTGAGTGAAGTTGCTGAGAAACTCAGTCTTTTGTACTTCTAAACCGAAAGAGATATGGTTTGAGTGAACAGTAGGGAATTAAGAGTTTTATTTCTATGGAAATTGTTTATACTTGGAGATCTTCCATCGGTTCCTTGCAGAGCTGGACCGCTCTTGGAGATAATCTGGCCAATCCAAGTCCAATGTCAGGTAAGAGACAGGGAATAATGGCAAGGGAAGTAATCAATTCTATCGCGATTTTGATCGTCTTGAATTCACTCACACTCATCAGTCCATCGTCCGTTTCTCCTGCCTGCAGTCCTTTCAGGAGAAAGACCAGGGTTTCCAGATACTGGAATCTGAGGTTTTGTACTTTAATGTCACTGTTACTTGTTTATTCCCTCAATGATTACTTACCTGACATCGTTTGCGTTTGTTGGAGCATCCGGAATGTATGGACGAACATTTTCCAGGATTTTTAATAATTTCTCGTCGATGTCGCCGGTTTCTTCTGAACCGGGAAAAATTGCTGTCAGGTTTTAGAGAAACTTTGAGGTGATTAAATGCATTTACTTACCAATGTTGCTTGTCAGCGTAAGCAACAATTCGTGACGCTTCATTGTATGTCATTGATGTTGAGCCTTTTAAACTTGAGACTCTGCTTTTGTCGGCTCGAGGTTATATGTTTGTGACGCAATAGATTCTCAATACTAATATCAGATCAAACGTGACATTACAAAAGAAGCAAAGTTTATTCATCAATTAAGAGTAAATTCAGTAGAAGTCAGGTGGTAATTAATTTACAATTAAAAATCGATGCTTTAAGTAAAAAAACCTAGAAAGAGAATTGGCGCGCATTTTCGAAAATCGATCGCAGCGCCGCGGCGGCCATTCCGACTACTTCGTCGCCAGCAACAAGCGGCGTCCCTGTGTGTTTCGCGACCTGTCAAACAATTCTTGCTCCGTCCCGATTATTACCAAGCGAAGTCCGCCCGCTACCAAAGCGCAAGTCAACAAGCTTCTATGATCTTCAACTATCTCGGTAACATAATTAGATTTAAAAAATGGAAGCTACTCTGCTCGCTCGTCGCCGTCCTTGCGACCCTCAGAATCCTGACAGTCCTCCTGACGTTTCGAGCACGTGTCGATCAGCTGTTCGACTTGCATAAGTGCCCGGCGTGCTTCGGAGTGGCGGGCTGCGACTTGGCGCGCCAGGTCGAGCTCTCCTTCTCCGATCTCTCGGAGATCCTCTTCTACTTCTTCGGCGCGAAGAACGTCTTCTTCGGGAGGCTCGAAGCCCGCGAGATCGTCCTCAAGAAATTGGCCCACTACTCCCGGCTCGAGGAGTTCGACGAGCGCCTCCAGGAGCGCAGCAATTACTCGGATCTCTTTACGAGAGATTCGAGGAAGCAGTCGGTCGATTTCGAGCGGTTGATCGCGAGGGAAGTTAGCTTGGCCTTTGAAGAGGATCACCTCAGTCGACTCAGACTCTGTCCGGGGACTGAGAGATTGGATAAGTTGCTGGAGAATGTTTATGAGAACGGCAGAGGAGAGGGGAATATTCTTGTGAATGTTTGGAGCATCGTTGCTATTAATCCTGAGCCTATTCTTCTTCAGGTACGAATCGAACAAGTTTCGGGAACTTGAGAGCAACGGTTTATTTAAGATTTATATATATAAGGATTTAGTAAATTTGTATTATTTACTTTGAATGTATTCAATGTTTATCTTTGGCGGCCAATTAATTTAACTTGTATCCTTTAATAGCAACTTGTCGAATCTCCTCGCAGATATTATCGGCGGACGATGGTTGGCCAGTTTCAAAGTACCTGGGCGCGTGTGGACGAGTTGTCCTAGAGGAGCACTCCGGTCAACCACTCGCCAATTTCCACGACTCGCCATGGAAACAGCGAGCGATAATAGCTTCCAGCCTCCTAAACGCCGCTCAAATGTTCACTTTCGAGGACCAACACTTTGCCTTTTACCTCACGGACGTGTCCGCGGATAACATCGCCGTTAATTCCAATTACGACGCGATATTTGTCGATCTGGAGAATGTGATTGTCGTCGACAAAAATGCTTCCATTGCGAGTAAGGTTCCATGTAAATCCATTTCGTAAAATCGAGATATTCAATTCCTATTCGTTCCAGATTCGACCGATTGGGACCAACTCTACGAAAATGAAGAGGAACACAACTATCCTGATCAACTAATGTTCTCCGCGGAGGAGATTTGTGCTCATAGAATCAGCGATCATAATTTCTACGCAATCTGCCAGGCACGAGACGATTTCATTTCAATTTCCTGTAATAATTCTGGAGCAATTATTAATTGTTTATAGATTTGTTCCGTTGGCGTTGCAGATGTTGCTGGCTAGCAAAGCGAGGGACAGTTCTCTCCCGAATGGGTTGCTGCACAGTGTTCCCATCAATGTCACGCAAACCTACCCGATTTTACAGTTTTTGATAAACCAATGCGCAACCCCTGTGGGACCTTACAATCGGATAGAAGCTGGTTTACAATTGAAGGAATTGTTGGATAAAATCCTCCGAGAACTATGACTGGTTTAAGTCATTATTGTTATTTTAAAGTGGAAGAAGAAATTTGGTTCTAAAAGAAGAAACCTTCTTTGATCAAAAGTCTTCTGGAAGCAGAGTACAGTGCCACCAAGGACGTCGGTAAAATCGTCACCGTCGTCACATTGCACTGTTATCTACCAACGAAACGAACCCTGTTGTGCTTGTTAGGTTAACTCAGATTCTCCAAAGTCCAATCTTTTATTCCACAAAGACAGTAGAAATAAAGTGAACTTTAAGTCGCACGAGTTGACAACAGTTCGCGGAACCATGGCTGGTCCGCAGGGCAAAGATCTGGCACTTGCCATGCTCCGATCGTTGCCCAGAGTGGCGTTGGGTAACATTCGCAACAACCCTGGCTCATCGAAAAAGGTGATTTCATTAATGATTTCATCGAAAGACAATAAGTTTTGGCATCAAAATCGGAATAATGTAACGTCAGCTTCGATATTTGTAATATCCAAGGGTAATTCGTATTGTTGTAGTCGAAGCGAGGTAGAGCCCAACATCGCGGAGACAAGCACGGTGCGGGTAACAAAGGTTCCGGGCAAAGGCAGAATTTTCTGCGACCTGGTTATGAAACCGGTAATACACCTTTGTACCTTAGAGTTGGTAGGGAACCGTATTACAAAGGCCATCAGTAAGCAGCCCTTTACTATTCAGAGAACCCAAATCCAAAGATTGGATAACTAAAACTTCTTCCTTCCAGTCTCAGAAGAGAATATCCACCACTGTCTCTGAGCAAATTGCAATTACTAATCGACACAAACCGTCTGGATACATCCAAGCCGATAGATCTTGTGTCTCTGCTCAACACAGGATTGATCGACTTCAGTATTCAATACAAACACGCTGGTATCCAACTCACTGATGAGGTACAACTCTTCTCTCTCAATTGACTGAAACTCCAAACAGTGGAATAGTAAGAATGTCTCATTAAAGGGCGCAGACAGCTTCAAATCCAAAATAAACATCGAAGTGCAATGGGCGACGGAGCCAGTGATCGCAGCGATCGAGAAAAACGGCGGCGTAATCACCACAGCTTATTACGATCAGCACTCAGTCAATACTCTCTACGATGTAGACCGATTTTTCACCACAGGTGAGTATCGATTTGCCACCAAAGATTTTATCCTCGGTTTCGTCTAATTCCTGTTGGTTTAATTCTAAATTCAGGAGAACCCATCCCTCGACGACTCCTTCCTCCAGCGGACTGCCTCGACTTCTACTCGAGCGCAAAGTCCCGAGGATACCTCGCCGATCCCGATCAGATCTCTTACGAGCGGTTGGTTCTGGCGCAGAAATACGGTTACAATCTTCCCAAGATCGAAGATGATCCCAACTACAAAATGTTCATGGAACGCAAGGATCCCCGCCAGTTGTTTTACGGACTCGAGCCGGGATGGCTGGTTAGCTTGAAGGATGAGCTAATCTTGAAGCCGAAAGCGGAGTATCTCAAAGAATTCTATTCCAGTTAAAGTGTACTTGTAGATTAATAATTCTGTATTGGAAAATAAACGTCGCAATCCATCGAATTCGATTTTATTTAGGTACAACAAAAGTTAAAAGGTTTATAAAACTTTAGCTTAACATTTCAAGCGTAAAATTGGTGTTAGTTCATGGCGACGGTCACCCACATCTGCTCCTTCTTCATCACATTTATTATCATCTTCTGGCTCACCGACCATAATCTGCCAGCAAGTGCTGAGTCCAATGCGACACTCGTCGGCTCGCAACGGTAACAATTGTTGAAGTAAACACCTGTTACTCCCTCGAGCTCGGGAGCTGTTGCGCAAAAGACTGTTGTGCTTGCCGCTTGTTGCTGGGAGAGGAGGAACATTTAAAATAATTGACATTGGATAAGTTGGTCCCCAAATATTCGTTGAAACACCTGTTGAGTTGAACTTTGACTCACCAGTGACTTAGTGAACGGTCTAACCAAAGCGAATAAAAGTCGGTAGAGGTAAGAGTAACGCGCCAAATCCGAAGATACCATGTTCCCAGGATGGCAACTGAAGACACTGACCGACGGCCAACGCTTTGCCAATTCCTGGGCGAAGAGGACATTGCACAGTTTCGAATCATTGTACGCGGCCAATGCCCAGTACTTGTACGCTGGTCGTGAAAGCGTTAACTGGTCGATGCTCTCCACTGATTGGATCGACGAGAACCTGCGCCAATAATATTGCAATAAATTCAAGAATTTAGGGAAGTTGTTTGTTAGCCTTCTTACCTGTGGGACTCGCTGGATACGACGACGATCCTGGAATTCCGGCAGCTTCTTATCGGATGCTCCAATAGCAGTGTCAAGTAAAACTGAGACAAATGATTCACTTGGAATGTTGTCTCGTAGCCATCCTGAGTGAGTTTGTATGGAATGGCAAACACTCCAGCGTTTAATATCAAAATGTGCAGCTCTCTGGAATGTTTAACTTTACATTCATTGAGTCAAGTTTTGATCAACTTGACTTTGTTAGATTTACTTGTATTTCTGTTTGAACTTCTCAGCAGCGTCATGAACACTTTGCAAAGAGGACAAATCCAGTTTCAATGTGTCGCAAATTGCGTTCTCCTTTTCTTGTTGGATCTTTGCGATTGCTTCCTCTGCCTTTGTTATGTCTCTGCAGGCCAGGACCACAGTGCAGCCATGCATTGCTAGTGACTTTGCGGTTTCGAAGCCTGGAATTTGGTTTTACAATTTTATAAATCATAGAATTGAGAGATTAACTGGCAAAGGAGTTATAGTTACCTATGCCCGCGTTAGCACCGGTGACAAGGGCAATCTTGCCTCTCAAGTCTCTGCCATGCAAGACTGCCAGTGCAGTGCTGCTGGCGTCAAACCTTTGCCTCAGTGGCTGTTGCATTTCTCTGTATTCCACGGCAAACGCAAGACGTGGGTCAGTGTACGTCGTTGTACGGTTCACATGATCAACGAATAAGACTTTACCATCCTCCGACACACATCTCTCCCATCCAGTTGGCAACTCTTAAGCCGAGTCAACAACAAGTGTATTCATTCGATTATTCAAAGTTTACAAGTGATTTGTATTGGAAATAAACAAAATCGAACGAATCTTAAATAATTGCAAGAAATGATAAATAAGGAACAAAATAATGTTGGGATTTAAATATTTGTTTGTTTTCGTCATACGTGATACGTCAAAATTCAAAATACGACAATTTCGTAACTCAATAGAGAATTAAAACGTATGTTAATGAATTTATTGATAAAATGGGTTGGTTAACGGAATGACTGGGTAAAATTGAGACTACCTCCTTCCACAATCTTCTTGCGACCGGTTCTCGGGTGGGTCCATTGGGTATCCTTGATGTAGTGGCTGAAAAGTAAAACGCACTAATAACAAAACTCCGATCCCTGCCTTTTAAACTCGCCAACATGTCGGTAACCCCACTCTCCCATTCCAAAGTTCGTGTGACGTAGAAATTGCAGAGGCAAAACGTGGTCTAAAAGTTGAGACTTGTACTTGTCTAAAAATTCGTATTTACTTTACGTAATAAACATTTCCATCGACGGTGGTTCGCTCCTCCCAACCCGGTGGTAATTCGTCCTCGCTGTCGGAGTCATTCAAAACACCCACCATCTTTCTTCGAACCTTTCACTCATTTGACTCACTCAAGTATTAATAGGCTTGATAATATTGCTTTAATGTTAATTACAAGACTTAAATGCACTGGATTTCATTATTGCTACTGAACTGGTTCGATTCCAATTGTTTATATTTGAGTTTACGTTATTTATTTCAAGAGAAACGATTTTGGTTGGTTTTGAATTTCGCGCCAGGGAGTAGTCAGCGAGCCATCGCCGCCGCGCTGTATTAGTTCCGCGCGCCGCCACCGCGGTGTTACGCGGTGTGGCGCTACCGTCGCCACGAAGTCCCGTGGAGCGCTTTAGTAGTTCCGCGCGCCGCCACGCCTGTTTTACGGCGTGGCGCCACCGTCGCCACGGAGGCCCGCGGAGCGCTTTAGTAGTTCCACCCGCCGCCACCGCGCTTTTACCGAGTGGCGCCACCGTCGCCACGGAGGCTCGCGGAGCGCTTTAGTTGTTCCACCCGCCGCCACCGCGCTCTTACCGAGTGGCGCCACCGTCGCCACTTTGCTTAGCACGGCGGACATAAGAAGTGTCTGTCGTTCCCGGAGAATCGATAAGCGCAGAACACCCGTTCCTGTCAAATGGACAATGGCAGCGACCGCGATTGAGACGATGTTGCACAGCGATGGGTTCGCGAAAAAGAAAGAGGACTCGGAGAACAAGGACATCCTTTGGTAAATAACCCGGTGATACCTGTCCCTTGCCCCAACACATATTTCCACCGTCACTTTGACACCGAAACATACTCTGCCAGACGTGTGGCATGTCTACTTTGTATTTTCCCAGGCGAATTAATCGCAATCTTTAAAGGTTTGTTGTGACTGTGCAATTGTCTGTGATTCGCAGGTCGTCGATCCTCGACGAAGTGCAGAATAGCGGAAACAACAAGTTGCCGTCGAACAAGAACGTCCTCGTAATAGGTAAATCGAATTGGCCAAGTTGTACGCGACACTGACGCATCCTGCATGACAAACACCTCGCCAGGAAGTCGTATGTCGTCAGAGGAATGAAATTCCCATCTCGTTGAACTTTAATATTCTACTCTTAAAAGTTACACTTCAGAGTCCCCCTGTTGCTCCGCTTTCCAACTGCATTCTTTCCCACCCAGTTTGTGCCAGAACTAATTCTATCAAAGCGGTCAATCCAATCTTCCAGGAGACAATGAGAGCGGTAAAACTACCTTGATTGCCAAGCTGCAAGGAGTGGAGGACCCCAAGAAAGGTTCTGGACTGGAGTTTGCGTACATCGATGTCAGGGATGATTACAGAGATGGTAAATAAAACCAAGCATCCTTTTAAAGATTTAATTTCATTAATATTGCAATAACAATCTTTGTAGATCAAACACGATTATCAGTTTGGGTATTGGATGGTGATCCAGGCCATGCGAATCTATTAAGATTCGCACTCAATGGTGAGAGATTCCCCCACACACTTGTTATGCTAGTCGCCGCTATGACAACACCTTGGGCCATTCTCGACCAGCTTCAATCGTGGGCTGCCCTTTTAGGAGATCATATTGATAAGCTGCCTTTGGACAATGATACTAGGCAAAATTGCAGGCAGCTTAGTAAGCCAATTTACAAGGATAATTTTCCTTTGCGGGATCTTTCTTTCATTGGGCATTGATTGTAATGTAATTTTGTGTCTGCAGATGTTAAGAAATGGCAGGACTACACGGAACCAGGGGACGAATTGGACCCTGGTAGTCCGATGCGACGAACTAGTCGCAACCTCGACGAGGAGACCACCGATGCTCTCCCGCTGCCTGAAGGAGTACTTACCACGAATTTGGGCCTCGACGTTGTTGTTGTCATCACCAAGACCGATTACATGTCGAATCTTGAGAAGGAACACGATTACAGGTACCAATTACCCCGCGGGAAACAATATCGATATTTAAACTGTGGATTTTGTGTCCTTAGTGAAGTTTGTTCTTTCCAGGGATGAACACTTTGATTTCATGCAACAGTGGGTCAGACGCTTCTGTTTACAATACGGCGCGGCTCTCTTCTACACTTCGGCGAAGGAGGACAAGAACTGTGATTTGCTTTACAAGTATCTTACGCACAGGATCTACTCGCTGCCGTTTAGGACGCCCGCGCTGGTCGTCGAGAAAGATGCCGTTCTAATGTAAGTGTCCAGTTTGCTTTCACTAGAGGAAAAATGTCTTATTGTGGGATTAATGGCAGTCCCGCTGGCTGGGACAACATGAAGAAGATCAGCATCCTCCACGAGAACCTGCTGTCGATGAAACCGGACGATTATTACCGCGACATTATTGTTCAGCCGGCGATCAACCGTAAAGTGAGTCGAAGGCAAATATCGCGGGTTTCATCGAAAGGCAGGATACTTTAATTGTATTTCACTGATACCAGTGCGTGGCGAGAGAGGTGGAAGTTCAAGCGGAAGAAGAGCAAGCTTTTCTCGCCCGACAACAAGCCGCCCTTTCAGGCCTAAAGGACCCGTCGCGCTCGCCGGCCTCGCGGAATCAGGCAAGCACCGTGCCGATCATGCAGGTTATACCATTTATAATTAGAGCATGCTTCTCACATTACGTGTGTCTAATACCCATCCGACACTAGGTAGCAGTAATCGAGAGGCCTAGTGTTCATTGAATAATCCCATCGACTCGTATGATTGGTACACAAGCTCCTCATCTAGTTTGTTGCTAGCAATCGCCATTGAATTAATCTCACGTAAACATTCTCACGTATTGTCCCTTGATTGGTTTGATGTGCCACGCCAGATCTGCTCTTAGATGTTCCCCGTTGCTTAGAAGATCCCTTCTCCCCCGTAATTCACCAGGGATAGTCGAGTCCAACTTGGGTATACCACGATCTTCTGGGATGCCGCCATTTGAATAATGTTGTTATAGGAAAAAGTATCTTTTGCGCAGTCCTCGCTACTTTTTTTCTGCGGAAATTGCATTCAAATCGTAGCGTCCCAGAAATCGGGGCCTTGAATTGAAAGTGGCCAGCCTGCTTCTAAGTACGAATCCTCTGGATAAACTGTGGCCCACAAGCAGACTTGTCGCTTGACCGCATTTCCTTTCATAATATTGACGTGACATGCCTTGTCGTTTAATCATTCATGGGAGAATCGCGCCAGTACGAATCTGTGCTTATTACTATTAACGTTGGAAAGCATGTTCTAATGAATGTGGTATGATCCGTGGAGAGAGCGAGGGAGGTATCCTATGAGGACTGAAAGTATCTTAACCAGGTCGCATCGCCAAACAAGAAGTTGGATCCAAAAGGCGCGGGAACTGCCACATCCGGCGAGGGGATTTTAGCTAGTTTTTTCAATTCGCTCCTGCACAAGAAGACCGGGGCGCCGCCTGGGACGCCAGGATCGCCGGGAAGCGTCGGCAGCGTGGGTACTAGTCCCATCAAAATGGGTAGGCAACTCTTCAAAGTCCAATTCTTCGAACCAGACCTCCTTTAAAAACATAGTTTCATATTATGGTTGACTTATTTTAACTCGTCGCAGACACCAGCCCGCCAGTGGATAAAGCAACGATGTGCACCGACGCGGCCGCCGAACTCGACCGTCTCACTCGTACCAAGGATATTTCTCCACCAAACTTGAACTCCTCCTCGGAATGCTAGGAAGATCGCGTACTTTGCGGCCCACTACCCTCGGTGTGCACTGTTAGTACTTACTTTTAGCTACTCTCTCAGTTCTACAACTTTCCCACTGGGAATCCGTCGCGCATTTATTGGCGAGTCCGAAGCACAAGATTGTCTGTAGGTCTAGTTTTCTACTTACTCGGATAGCAGGTCGCGTAGAGTTCTTTCGAGCAGTCGTGCAATAATGCTTTAGCTTAGATTCCATTTCCGATTCACTGAGTGAAATACCAGATGAATGAGTTTTGGTGGGTCGCAAAGGAGCAAGTCGAAGTCGAAGTCGAAGTCGAACCGCCTTACTCAACTCGGCGGCGGCGGTGGCCTCGGCAGAGTATCAGTAACAACGCAAAGTAACGAGTATACAGTTAAGTTAATGTAATTGAATATTTATATTAATAATAATAACAATGCATTCAAAGTATGCTTGAGCACGTGTCCCAGTCGTTAGACTTGCGCTTTCTTCCGTCGCGAGGGACGCAGGGCAGTCCTTCGACTTCGGAGAGAGCTTCGTGGAATTCCAGGAGCTCGCGGGAAGGGAAACATTGAACTTCAGTTGTGATTAACCTGGTTTTCTGTAACGAAGTATTTCGAATGGAAATAAATAATTTTTCATAAAACCTGCTTTAGTAAATCACTCCATTTAGTGTTAAATAGGAAACGGTTGGTACACGAATAAGCTTGTCATAAAGCAGGATCGATTTCCCACTCATTACACAAGCGATTATCCTCGATTTGTACTAATCTTCGAATTACAGCTCGAACTGGGCCATTTGTGGAGCGGAATCGATGTCGGAGGCAAATGCATTTATTCGATAAATCTGTGGATTACATTAATAGCAATATGGACAATGCAATGCGGTGATACAGGGCATGTTATATTAAAGAATATCTCCCAGCACGTGAAAGCAGGGGAAACTTAAAACAATCGGAGATGAGTTAGGATTTGGAATTCCTAAACGAGCTACTCTGCTCTCGATTGTTGCAATTATTCATCATCTTTTGAGATTCAATTGCTAAATTAGAAGAACACGATTGATTGACAAAGTTTCTACAAAGATTTCCACCCAATCATGTTATTCTAATTAAATAATTAATGCCTCGAGAGTTTTAATAATTGTACAATCCTGAGCTGAATAGCCCTCTTAAAAGATACACTCGAGTTGTGTATCTGAGTGGATCCGACTACTCGCTTATTACTAAACCTAGATAGAGCGCTTCCTCCGGCTGCCTAATTCCTGGCCTAGATTACCTTGTAAATGGAAGAACGAGGCTGACAGTCGCTATACAGTCACGCGAACTCTTATGGCATGCCAGTAGAAATGGTTGGAACCGCTCGCGCACGACTAGGCCCTTTCATGCGCCGGAGAGGATTAGCACTCGGTGGAAAATCCTTTTGAAGGATTAAACACTGGACTTCCTATTGCACCGGATCAATGGTCCTCCGAAATTAAGGCCTGCGATGTCTTCGTTAAATATGCGAAAGGATCGACTGTCCCGTCAATCGGGCGTGTATATGTATAATCAATTCGAAATGCCCAATTCATTAGGGGCGACAATTTTACAATGATTAAAAGCCTGCGAATGATTTCGCGGCGAATGTCTAATGCCCTCTCGGTTTCGTGTATGGTTGTCGAGAGGGCCACGGGAAGGAGAACGGAAAAAGTACAGGTAGTAGCAAAAGAAGTATAAATCCTAAGTCCAAACTCTTCTTACGTCTAAAGGATCCTTGGACTGGAAGAGCAAAGTATATCAAAGGACCTTCGAGTCTCTAATACTACGAAGAACTCGCACTCCACTGAATCCTTGTAAAGAAATCTGTATAAAAGGTTCTCTCGTCCAATCGATTCGTATCGCCAATCAGAGTTTAAAGTTTCTCGCGACAATTGCGGCGACTCAGTGGCAGTAAACATCGGAGGCTGCATACGAGTTATGTACAGAAAAGTTCGGCTCCCAAGCATCTAACAGTTAAATGGTCTTTTGCGGATTGCTAGATTCTACAGTGCTGTCCAAGAGTTGCTTCCGAGAGCAGCTCTTGGACAGCACGACTCCACTACTGAGAAATGAACCAACTGGAATACGACGATTATCCCAAACAAGTCGGACGTCACCTAACGCAATACTATTCAACTTTAAACCAATGAGAGAGTTGGTATAAATAATCATTAA
Organism: Crossocerus cetratus; assembly: GCA_963675795.1. Classification (NCBI taxonomy): domain Eukaryota; kingdom Metazoa; phylum Arthropoda; class Insecta; order Hymenoptera; family Crabronidae; genus Crossocerus; species Crossocerus cetratus. The sequence goes on from OY776664.1 coordinate 890,840, forward strand.
AAGTAACATGATTAAAAGAGGCATTTTTGATCAGGAAAAACCCAGGATCCGTTTCGAGCCTTGAATAAAAATCGATCAGCTAATATTGGGCTTATACAAGGAATTGCATAGATCTCTTGATTGCTCGATGATCCGGCAGTCTTCGGCTCGCTTAATTGTATAATAGAATTCGCTTGTCTACTGCCTTCCGGCATATCGGACACTCGGACATGCGATCGCCGCACATCTGGCAGGTCCCGTGGCCGCATAGGAAGATCATGTTCTTCAAGCGGTCCAGGCACACTGGACACATGGTCTGTAAGGGAAGTCAAAGTTCGAGTCAAGTCCTCTACTGTTTATGAATAGATTTCGGATTTCTATGGAAATAGGTGATATTTAAAAGTTTATTTGCGAGCTTTAATCGGTCAATTAGTCTACCTGCTCCTTGATGTCCTGCAGCTGCTGCTGTAGCTTCTGGATGTCGCTGTGGGAGGTGTCGCGGCTCCCGTTGTTCATCAGCACAGCTTCTCCAGTTCCATTTCCCGTGTTCGGCGGCGGATTCTCCTCCTCCGTGTCGGACTTGACCTCCGAGATTATACCTGCTCGCCAAAAAGGAACAATTACTCGTCGAATCTTGCAGCTGGGGATTAACGAATGATTTAACGGGATTGTAACATCACCTCCACCGCCGCAGCAGACGGAAAGCGGCACCATGTGGAGGATCTGCGCCCTGCACTGGACGCACTTCTTCATGAGAGCCGCGCAGCTCTCGCAGGCGCACATGTGCCCGCAAGGACGGAAGAGGACGCCGGCCTTGCGGTCCGAGCAGACCACGCATTCCGCGATCTGCAATGAAGAGAAGGACCTTTAAAATCGCCTCTCGATTCGCCGCGAGATTGAACCTTCAAGACTACAAGCTGAAGCGTCGCTGCTGTTGCGGGAAGAGAATTGCGTACCTTGACCCTCGACTGGACATTATCCCTGCAGATGAGGCACTTCTTGACGCGCGGCGCGCACACGTTGCAGCAGGCCACGTGGCCGCAGGGGTTGAAGAGCATCTCGCGCTTCCCGTCCGAGCAGACGAGGCACTCGTCGATCGCCGCCGATGGAACCACTGGCTCGATGTCGTGCCTGGAGAATTCAAGTTAGAGCGTCACTCAGCCGACGATTTATCGCGCTAGGATTCAAGAGGCATGAATGAGCTCGTCGGGGACTTGGACTACTCGCAATCGAATTCCCCATTGACCGGAACTTGCCGGGGCCCAATTAGAGAGGGCGGCGAGCTGCGTAGGTGGAGTAATTAGATTCCCGTCGAGCGAAAATGTATTCTATTGCGAGACAACGCGCGCAATTCCTAGCTCGACGCCGGCTTTCTTAAGTCCCCGAGGATAATTAATTGGCCTTTCTGTGCGCCGAGCTCTATCTCTCTCTCTCTCTCTCGGCAACTACGCTCCGAGTTACTTGGTCGCCGGCCGGAGGGAAATTCAAGCTCTGCTACTCTTTCGACGCTCGCCGGCCTAATTGGACTTCAATCTTTCGATTTTCTCCTTTCAGTGCCGCGCCGGAATGGACTCTAATGATTTTATAATTACACGGCAATTCCATTTCCACCCTTGGGAATCTGTCGACGCTGCCACTCGCTAATCGACTGCTTGGAAATAAGAATCTCTAGGTTCAACAATGTCGATTGTTTAGTTGGAATTCTTCTTTGGTTCCGGGACGAAAAAAGGCCCAAATTTCATTTAATTTACCTTATTTTCTCTAGTACGAATTGACTAGTTTTAGTGAAAATGGAAAAGCAAACGCTTGGGACTTGGCATTGAAATGGGAAGATACTGACTGTTCTCGATCCTTATGGCAATTGGTGAGGGTCTTGCAGAGGTTGGGGTCGGGGCAGAGATCAAGGGGCGTCTGTCCCTTTTTGTTCTTGAGCTCGAGGTCGGCGCCGTGGGCCGCCAGGAAGCAGGCAATGAAGGAGCTGCTCTTCTTGTCCTGTCCCTGAGGACCCAAGCCCATCAGGAGACGTCCTACGTCCTGGACGTCCTGCAGCTGGCGTAGCTGCGACAACGTGTGATATCGCAGGGCCTCGTGCAACGGGGTGTCGCCGTCCTTGTCCGCTACGTTCAGATTCGCTCCCTCGCATACCAGTAACTGCAATTAATAATCACAATATTTCCTTTCATATTTTAAGCAATTCTTGATAATTTTCCAAATGAATTTAAACGAATTCCAGATGGAAGCTTGGATAATTGATTGGTGTAAATCGGAAGTTGGAGCTTCATTTTTGAATGAACCTGTAGAGGAGGCTTTGCGAGGGCGAGGTGGATGAGGAGGATGAGAGTACGTACCCGAACGATCTGCGTGTGCTGTCGCTCGACGGCGAGGTGGAGGGCGGTCTGCAAATTGACGTTTTGCAAATCCAGATCGGCTTTTCCAGCACGCGCCAGTTGCTCCGCGACTTCCACGTGATTGTTGAGGGCGGCGAGATGAAGGGCGGTGTAGCCGTCGTCCTTTTTCTCGTCGACGATCCACGGCCGGGGCAGCTTCGAGAGGAGGACTCGCATCGCGCTGGAAAAATCAACGGGAATATTTCCCTCTCAGTCCGTTTCCTCTCGGTCGAGCCTCTCCATCAACTCGATGTGCCTTTCATTGGGCCTTTCACCCCCTTCGACTGTCCAATTTCATTCCCGCATTTATGCCCAGTTTATTTCCCATTAATCCTCTGCCCGGTCCCATAGTTTTCTTTCTCCCCATTCCCTTTTTTTCTAATTGCAATTCCTTGCAAATTCATTCAAGTTAATTGCAAAGTTTTCAACATATTATTTCATCGCTGTTTGTTTTCCTATTCTTTAATAACGCGATGTTTAATGATCTGACGTCGGACGTCGGGAAAAGGAGGATTTGTTGGAGGGAAATGTTGGAGGTGGATGTTGGGTGGTGGATTATTTGGAGGATCGGGCGGGAGTCGAGGGACCTCATGGCGAGCTTTTCCCCATCAGTCTTTCGCCCCGGCAATGAGAGAGTGAAGAAAAAGAGGTTGGACAGCTGTGTAGTGGTACGAGGCCTGGCCTCCTCGAGGAGGCCGCTCTCCGCTGGGGTATCGGCTTTGCATATGTTCGAACCTTCCGCCCCACGTGTCCACATACAGCCTCGTTCACTTCGCCTCCAATTACTACTCACTCATTACCATCGATCGTTATACATCATTATCATATTTCTCAGATTATTAAATCAAAACTAAAACATCCCCCCACCAGCCCGAGCATCCCTTGGGAATCCGAGCGTCTCCTTCCCCCGGAAACAAATCGAAACAAGTCCTGACTCCGAGGGCTAAAATGATCGGCCCTGCCAATGGGGATTTTAATGGTGGCAATAGTCGGGCGAACCTCGCGAATTTGCCTGGTGGCGGTTTCTCGCGGCCTCGCCGAGACTGGCAGCTCTCCAGGAGAGCGAAGGAGTAAGCTTCCTCTCTGTTGAGAGAGGGAGAGAGAGAGAGAAAGAGTCGGGAATACACGCCCGAGGGAGTTTTATGACGGATTTTATGGAGCTTTATCGGGACTCCTTGGCACTTACGCCGACCACCCCCCACTCCCCCCATCCTTTATGGTAATTGATATTGCGATCCCACCGATTGCCAATTTCAATTTCTACCGGCGGCCCAATCTCCCCGGCCGCTTCCCAAGCTTTTTCTCATTAGAGCTACACCTCGTGTGAATTGTTTATTGGCCGTTCCGAAAGCAATACCAATAGCATTCCCGGGAAAATCATTTTTTAACGACGCTTTATTAGTTTCATCATTAATTCCGCTCTTTATAATTCACTCTCCTACAATTTGAAATGATAAATCAGGAGACCCGAACGTGTGCCAGTTTTCCCTTGAATGTTTTAATAATTAAACGTCGAGTTTCGAATGCAAAATCAAGAGAATCGAAATCGTGTCAATGTGTTTCCCGCGGGTTTTCCGATTTATGCGAGTTTCCGCTGATTTAACAGTTGGACTCGCTTGTCCCATGGGATTTCTTGTTCCAGGCCGCTCGAAATCTCGAGCGAGAGTTAGTTTAAGGCCGAGGCTCGCACTCAGTACAACTCGGCCCGGCGCTATTTTCAGCGGCGAACTCGTAACCCGATACACAGCCTGGGAGAGAGGGGGGTGCCAACGAGAACTCTCTCCCCTCGCAGATATTACCCTCCAAACAGATTGTCATCCTCGGACCAATCGTCTTACTCGGCAAACACGTCCCCGCCAATAATCATCGATCATTACTAATTATTTATCTCTGATTCTAATAATAACAAAATTTCCCTCAGAGTTCCCTAAAACGAATTAGCAGATTTTGGAGAATACTTTAACTATGCAAAAGTTTCGTTAAAGTCAGACCTTAAACAAGTCGAGAACTTTAAGTTAAGTTTATGACCCGACGTTTGATTCGCGAGGCTTTAACTCGCCCGACGCATCAACCAGGCTTAGAGAAGAAGAAGAAGTTAAAGTCCTCGGCACGCCGAGACGACTTATGACCGAAATCATCATTTTTCCGGGGGGCAGACACACCGGCTCGATTTTCTCTTGCGCCGAGTTATCTCGGCGTCGCGACGTCGCCGTCCGAAAATAGGGACGCGCCGGTGGTAGGGCGGCAGGGCTGCGAGCCTGGAGCCTTTCGGACTGGCTCCCTGCCAGCCAGTCAACTTAATTGATGCTGTTAATTACTGTAAATGTATGCGAGCCATTATTAATAAAGCACCGATTTGTTTTTCCCTCGCGAGAGCGCAGCTCCAATCGAAAACTTCTCAATTCACCGGTCATCAATCACTCGACCACACCTGATTGAGTTAATAACGTTCTAATTAATAAAATCTAGCGGAAGAACTAAAATCGACAACTTTTTAATCGACGAGTCATAAATCATTCAATCAGGCCGGGTTGAATGAATGTTTTAGATTGCATGAAATAATGTGACTTAATTATTGGTGAGATTAATTTCTTGCAATTAATGCTGGGAGGAGAAGCGGACGGATTTTGGCGGCGGCGGCGCGTGTGCGACGGTGCGTCTTGGTGCTCGGCTACCCTCAGTAATTTTAGACGCGGAGAAGGCACGTCGCGACGCCCGCCGCCCCATCCCGTCAAACACGAGGGAGAGGAGGCTCGCTCGCGTTGAATCGTCATTAACACTCGGTTCATCCTCCCAGTGAGACTTGACACTTTAATATTCCTTTCATTAAAATAAACGACTCTCAAACAATTTCTATTCACTTGGAAAAATATAACTATTCTAGGTTTAAGTTGATCCTCCAGGTTCGAATATTAATATTCAGTGTAATAACTGGAGATAAAATGGGATAAAAATTGTAATTAATTTACAAGTTTTTGAGGTGTAAAAATGTTAATTGCGCGCTTTTATGATGATTTCCCGGAGGAATTCTGTCGTTTCCACTTGGCCGGTAGCACAACTTCCCCAATAACAAACACCCGGGCCATTTGTTAGCGGAAGTTTAAACTTCCAGGAGGAACCGGCTACCCAATCCGTGCGCGAGCCGATCCTTAATGGAAAATAGTTGCCGCGCAATCTCGTTTAGTCAGTTGAGGTTACTTCGAAATTAGATTATTCCCTATCGCGCGAGCATTAGCGCGAGCGGGCGAAACGAACTAGTTTAACGGCTTAAATTCGCCGGATATTAAATTACGCCCAGGCAGCAACCCCTGCACGTGCGCCCACGATATGAAACATTCTTCCTTACTTAATGATGGATTTTGCCCCCGCAACTTTCCTTACTTTTTTCATTTGTAATCTTTTTAGGATCAATTGTCCGGTAAACATTGACATTTTGATTTATCGTTGTTCTCTTGGCAGGTTTGTTTATTTTTATTTCGAAATATTTATTATTAAACGTCGGGCATTTACGGGGGAAATTGTAGATTGAATCTTGTAGTAAACAATTTGTATTTATTTGTGGGGGTTGAGGGAAGCTGGAAAAATTTGGTCGGAGAAAGGTCTGACACGTGTTAAGGGTTTTTCCGTGGTATTTGTCCGGGAGGGTTCGTCCTCGAATTACAGGGGTCCTTGAGCACGTGGTGCGCACGTTTTCCTAGACTTTCACGGCCAAAGGCCGGAAAAGCTGCCTCCGCCGCCGTTTAAATACCAGCCTCTTTATTTTATTCGAGGCTGCTGGCGCGCACTATTTATCGGAGGATGCGGCGCGATTGGCCGGGGCCGAATCAAAACACGAAATTACGCCGACGAGAATGGAAGGGGCTGCGGAATCCGCGAGGCGAAAAGTGGCAAATATCCCACTGGAAATATATATGTATGTATATGTATGTATGTATATATATATCGGGGCGTATAAATGTACGGGCGGGCGAGGAGCGTCGAACTGAGTGCAGTCAGAGTTACTTATAGATATTCCACATCCGTTCAATACGTGATATAGCCGAACAATGCTATTTCAAGCGCACACGCCGCAACGGCACAGCCGCCGCCAATTCCACCTCGGCTCGCGCGCACTCCATTCTCATTTAATCGTCTCGAGCTTGCACGAATGGAGCGCCGCCGAGAGTTTTGAATCATTCGGGGCAGTTGGGATATCGGGGCCCGATCCGATTTCACCGGAATTCCACCGGGATCTTCCGAGCGGAGATCAATTCCGATTCTATTCAGTACGAGTTTCCTAGTCCAATTCCATTCTGTGCAATTAAATCAGATTCCATCTATTTTTGCCAGTACAATTCAATTGCGTTAGAATTCAATTCAATTCGAATTCGATGGAATTCCATTCCAATTCGAATTCGATGGAATTCAATTCGTATTCAGTTCGAATTCAATTGCATCCAAGTTCAGAATTCAAATTCAATTCGAATTCAATAGAATTCAATTGCATCCAAGTTCAGAATTCAAATTCAATTCGAATCCAGTTCGAATTCAATTGCATCCAAGTTCAGAATTCAAATTCAATTCCAATTGAACCAAAAGACGCGTACAACTCGCATTCGAAAATACCAAGGACGAAAGCTTATCCCGAAGCATCGACTAGCCGAACTATCCAACTCGGACGCCCGAGGAAAAGTCTCCAATTTCGAAATGGTCCACATGTCGAAGGCCCGTTCGCCAAGCGGCAATGACAGGGGCAACAATACTCGGGGAAAGGGCGAAGCCTCCTCTGGCGGGGGTTGCGACTCCTCGACTCCCGGAGGAAGGGGGCAAGGGAGAGGGAAAGGGAAAGAGTCGTCTTGGTCCAGGCCAGGCCAAGTGGGATCACGTGGCCGGTTCTCGGGCCAGGAATAGTCGGCATGTGGTGGCAGCCGTGGGACTGACTATTTTTGGGTAAAGACAAATTTGGCGCGAGCCGCCTCTCCTCGCTCGCCCGCGCCGAGGGTCCGCACCATCCGCACCATCCGCACCAGTCTCTCAAGTGTAAGCTTACACATTGCGGGAGGGGTGGGTCGCGCGCTCGCTAGCGGAGCGCAGCCGATCCAATGGGACGAGCGGGGCCATTTTTAGAGGGCTCGTTGAAGGAGCCCTCCTCGATCGCTGCTCACCGAGCATTCAGTCCCAAGCTGCCCGCCGCCGATCACCACACTCCACTCCACTCCACTCCACACGCCACTCTCAGTTCCTCTTCTTCGAGCCACCAATCAACATCGCCGCCGATCATCCGCCGCCGCGCACTCGACGCAACTCGACGCAACTCGACTCTCGTCCTCTGCAGGATTTGTGGGACTAGCGCGTCCAACAGTGGATTACGAGACCAGCACGTGGACGCGGGACTGAGTGAGGCCTGGTAAGAGCTGCGGCAAGTGATTCGCGCAATTTCGGGCCCCCGCATTGGAAACATCGATAGCCGAGCGTCTGTTCCGTGCTTCCTTACTTCCCATAGGGAATGTGACGTATGGAATGTAAAGAAGTATGGAGCCGCGCTCAGGTGCCTCAACACGCCGATCGATCGATCGGTCGATCGATTAGTGATCGCAGTGCTCAGACTCGGGCCCTTGGACCCAACTGGCTGCATTCTGTCTGGTGCTCACGAGATTGTAGATTAGGAGTTTCGTAGTCGAATTCAAGTCGAACTCGAAATCCTGTTGGATTGACAAGTTCGAACTCAATATGATCTGATTGAGTCCAAGCTCGAAATTGAAATTCAATCCATTCCGATTGAATCCAAGTTCCGAACGACAATCCAATTGATTTGAATCCGATTGATATTAAGTTGAGGACTCAAACCAATTGAATTGAATCTGGAAATTCAAATACAATTCAATTGGCAGACTCGAAAATGGATGAGTCGATCTCTAAGTGATCACAGTGTTCGGACTCAACTTGTCGCATTCTAGTGTTGCTGAGTTTCCAGTTGAGTATACATATATAGTTTGGGACTGATTTTTCAGTAGATTTTCATACTTGGTCTAATTATAACTGGCGTTGCTAGGCTTCGCCGAGTAAGTCCCGGAATCCGAGTAAGTATGAGTGTCTGGGAGAGGATGTGCCACCAAATGTCCAGCATGTGTTCTGGAGTCCCCCAAGTACACACACACATACCTTTAAGGCCCAACCACAATTTCCCATCTCAATTTACATACCACGAGAGTCCCAAGTCCGATTAACTCGAAAGCTCTGCACAGAATTGATATCAGCGAGCCGCGACATTAATATTTGGGCAAAAGTGGAGAATAATTATTGGGAGTCGGCCGCGGATAATTAAGGTTTGGAAGCTTGCCGAGGTCAAAGGTGGCGCGTTTCCTCGGTGTGAGTGAGGGCAGCTGCTCCTCTCGAAGCCGACTCAGAAATAGCACCGAAAGAAACAAGTCTACAAGACGAAAAGTTGCTGCTTCCACGAAGCTTATTTGCGTTGCTGCGCCCGCCAGACTCATTCGCTCGCTCGACGTTTAACCCTTTCGAATACTTGGCCGGGATTTTCACCCTAAAGAATTAGAATTCACTTTCGGAGACTTCTAACTTGAAATACTTAACGCGAATTTTACTTTGGAATTTTTCTTAGTGAGTTTGGAATTCGCGAGGGGTAATAATAGATCGCTGGTTTGAAGAGGAATTCGAACGCGACTAGCGTTGGTTCGATTGGATTACGGCGGAAATCGGATTTTGGTCAATTGAATAAGATTGGATCGAATTTTGGGATTGGAATTCGAGTCATAGTTCTAATAAAATACGAGTGGGTCGAATTTTGGAGATTCAATTCAATTGAATTCGAATTGACTCTGTTTGTATGGAATCGAATCCGATTAAAATGAATTTAAAATTGACTTGAATGCGCAGAGCGCAAGAAAGCGCAAGAAAAAGATGATGACGTCCAAGGGTAGACGGCGAATGACGCGAGGGAATGAGTGACGCAACCGGCGTCTAATATTCGCCAGATGTTTACGGAGTTAGGCTTCGCTCCTGGCAAATCTCCACGAAGCTCCGATAGCCGAGCGTTAAACTTTCGACCCAGATCTACGTTTCGACCTCACCCGCCTTCCTTTCCACCGGTCAATATTAAAGTCCTCGCCGAGAGCGATCGATTATTTTCGCCCGGCGAAAGCTTCTCCCTAGCTTTCACTAATTGCACCCAGCCTTTCTTTTAGCCGTCTCATCGACCAGTTTCCAGTCAACAAAACACCAAAGGTGCGTCAAAATAATTTCTTTCAACTAAATATTAATAAAATTATGTAACTTTCATGATTCTCCAAAAGACAATTGAAATGGCCCATTTAATTTGGAATAATTGTCCTCGCAGGGCTGGAGGAGGAGTTTGGATAGGCGAGAGAGCGGCGAAAGAGGAAAAATGTGGGAAATAAAGGGAAACTAGGGGGGGAAGCCTGGAGACTATGTAGTAGGTTTGCGGGTGCAGCGATTAGGCTGGAAATTTATCGGCGATAAAGCAGATTTGCGGTGCAGCGCGTCGAGGGCCGCGCGCTGTATGCTAATGCTCGGCCCGATCGAGCCGGAACGAATTACGCTAACATTATTCCCATAAAATAATAATGTCGGCCGGGCTAATGCATCGACATTTGCATTAACGAGCCTCTTAATTGACGCGGACCGGCGCGTTCCGTCCATCTCCCTCGATTACGCCCCATCAAACGACATACATACACTCGCCGCCCATTAATAGTTGGAGCCACCTTCGATCATTAGCTGCTTATTGGTGAGTTTATTATTATTCTCCGAGTTCACTCCAACTTGGAGCGACCTCTAGAAACTCCCCTTACCCAACTTCTAGTATGTCCCCCCAACTTAACCAATTTCCATTATTTCCCACCAACTTACCAACCCCTATTACCCAACATCCCAATAAATCTACAATTAATTCCAAGAGCTAATTAAAAATTGTATTCCAGGGATTGGACAGCGGCGTGAAAGGGAATCAAAGAATAACAAAGTCCAAGGGATGAAAAGCATATGAGAAGTCCCATAAGCTGGAAAGGAGCAGTGCCAGGGTGGAGGATGAGTAGGTGGAAGGGGGTGCATCTATCGGTCGCTCGGTAGGATGGTCACGTTCGCCAGGACAATTTATGACGATTGGAATAGCGGCCAGTCCGAGCGAGGCGTTACACGTCCTGCAACTGCTCCGGACTACTAAAGCCACCTCCTCGAATGGGACACCTTGGCGAACTAGTTCAATTAGTGCCCTGCCCCAGCCCCAGCCCCAGCCCCGCTCCCAGCCAAAGGATTCGCAGTGCAAACGAACTACCTCGAATAATTCCGGGCGGGAATTCGAGGCCGATAAAAATCGGCTTTACGAGGCCAAGAATAACGATGCGAGCTCGCCTTAGACACTCCGATGCCTCCAGTAAGCTAGGATCCTTATGGACTTACGGACTCGATTCCTCCAATTCCAAAGTACTCGCCACCGATGCGGATCTACCATCTTGTTTCCAAAGGGCTTCTCCCTTCAGTCGCGCGCGATTGCCTGGTTAACTTTCCTGCTGAGATCCGCTACTTTCTGTCAGCGGAATTTGTTGGACAGGTTCCTTCCCGCGTCCTTTAAGTATCCTCTCTTTTCCAAGTAGTCGATGTACAGGAGTTTAAAGAGAGTTGATCGCAAGTTGTGATTTACCAGGATTTTTACACTTGGATTGATGCTCGTTAAATGTGCAAGTTTTATTTGAGGTCAATTTTAATATTCTCATTATCGAGTTCAACTTCAATGCAGATTAGGATGATTCAACTCAAATGCACCGAACTAACTTATGAATTGAATTGAGCAAAATATCAATGCCGAGTTTAATTCAATTATGCAACCAAGGTCAATTCGACTGAAAATTTAATCTCCCATTTCAGGATGGACCCGCGGATGATTCCAGCAAAGGCCGAAGGGGTCCAGTCGTAACATTCCTACTCGAATCGAGGAAATTACCTGGTACACGAAAACCGGCTGATGGATGCAGGTGTACGCGTCGGCGAGCAAATGTATATATCCTTATTAGAGAGGTCTCCCGAGCATACATCGGTTTTGGCTAACATCGGCAAATACCCCGCTAATGTCGACGGGCCCCCTCTCGCTCGGTGTATTAACTCGATCGGCCCCGAAACGTTAATCCAGAAGCGAGCGCGCGCGCGCGCGATCTGCCTCCGACTCATTAGCCCGGAAATTCATTATCCTAGGGAGGCGAGAGAGGAATTACGAGTGGAAAGTCCTCGCTCGAGGCACGCGACCCCCAACCCCCCAACCCCCCTCGCCGCTTCCCCCGCGCAGCTGAATTAGTCTCGAGTGACTTTGAATTCGGCCTGGGACTGTTGATGTTGATGCTGATACACTCGGCTAAATGGCCTTTGATACACCTTCGCGGCAATACGCCGGGGAATAGCTCGTTAGACCTTCCAGTTGTTCTAGTGTTTCGGCAACTCTTCTGCTTATTAATTTATAGTGGTATCATTGATATAAGGGAATTCTCGAGGTAGATTGTTTTCTAATTAACTAATGTCCAGTGGAGGTTGACACTGGTTAATTTAACTGGTTATTTATAATAACCAGTAATCATAATAACCAATAAGTTAACTGGTTATTGAACGAACCAGCGCAGGTGCGTTTGAAAAGTCGAAGCTGTTGATTATTAATTTGTAGGAGAACAAATGTAAGACTAGCTAGAATAGAAATTTGATTCGGAGGAAATGGGAGATGTTTCGAGGAGCATATCACGTTTTCCTATTAACAAAGCGTGTAATCCCGCGGGAGGTGCGTTTCAGCGTCGAATTAATAATTATCGGAGTGGGTGGAGTGGGTCCGATAATGACATTGTGGCTGGAGGATTGGTTTGGCCGAAAGGGGAAGAGGTGGAGGTGCGAGAGCCCGGCCAGGATATTACGTTCTTCAGGACGCGTCCTCCGGAACGCGGCTGGCGTCCTCTCGGAACAATGCCCGAGAGCGCAGTCCTCTGTACACTGGCGCTGTCATTGAGTGGGTGGTGAAAGCCACCCCGAGATTGTACTAATTAAGTGCGCGGCCACCATTAATTGCTGCTTCTCCTCCAAATCCCCGCTTTCCTTCGAGAGGCCCGACTTCCGGATGTGTGACTGTGCGAGTTAATAGGCGAAAGAATTAGCCGTCTCAACTCTGCCACCTCGAGCGGAACTCCTTTCAATCAATCGCTATTGTCTCCCCATTAATTAATTCATTTTAGTAGCAAGTGGCTTGTTTCTGATATTTTTTCGCTTGCAGATTTAACCAATTCCACTGGAACGAACTTGGACAAACAAATTGAAAGGAGAGGCAAGATAGATCGCAGAGCCAATAGGAAAGTTGTAGGAGTAAGGCGAAGTCTATTCGAGGCTCCTTGCTGGCCGAACTCGCATTCACCGGGGCTCCTAGAACTAATTGTACGCGCGCAGGCAGCGTCGAATTCTCGAAAGAGAGTGAACGGGCCTCTCGAGAGGGAGGTGGGCTGGAGGGGGGCGGGTCTAATTAATCAAAATCCGGAGATCGTTGCCGGTGAATGGCTCTTAAAGCCATTGCCAAAGTCAATGGAACCGTCGCGAAATATCAAGGCCGATATCCGACCTGCCATTCCTACTTCTACCCTTAATTAACCCACCGCCGATCTCTACAGCGCCCATCAGAACTTCCCGCATCGAGAGACTTCAACTCAAAAAACCTCACGTTAAACTAGAATAAAGAAAAGTATCCATATAGTAAATAGTTGGATAGAATATTTACAAAATTCGAAAAAAATTGTTGATGGGGTGAAAGAGCTAAAGTTTATTTGTTAATTAACCGAGGAAGATCGAGTCGAAGGTCTGTAATTTATCGAGTATTGATTTCATCGATTTGGCAGAAGTGAAGAGAGAGAAGGGGGCGGGGAGGAAGTAAAGGAAACGTGCTTGGACAGCGATTGAAATGATTGGAAGGGCAAGCGGAGGTGTCGAGTGCATCCTGGGGCGCATGAGGCGACTGTCCAAGGAGTCCCGGGGCTTTTAAAATAAGACAAAGGAGCCCGCAGTCCCTTGGCAGCCCTTTCGGCCCTCCCTTTGGCACACTTTGCAAGCCCCTTGGCACCCGGCGCGATCACGCGCCACCGAGTCCGGCCAACTTTCCACGGCTAATCACAAAAATCCACACCCACCCTCCACCACTCTTATTCAATTCTCTCTCGGCAACCCCCCAATCCCCCGCGTTGCTCCTTTCCACTATTTTTCTCAGCTCGTATGCTTCTTCCCCCGCGATTCCCCGTCCTTTCCAACATCTACTACTCTACTAATAATTATTAATTTTCACAAATGACTGAATTCCACTCGTCGAAAACTTGCAATACTCACTAACTCAATTAAACTCCAAAATTCCTCCCACGAATGAAATTGGAATGCAATTTCGAATTTAATTAAATGAATTAAATCCGACTCAAGCAACAGTTATTATCACCCTGACTCCGACAATTAAATAGCCACAAAAAGATGCGAATTAACCACTCGAAGCGGTTGCTCGATTAATTATTAAGCCAACTAAGGGAGTGCGCCGCGCGAAATAGCAACTTAATGAAATACCAGCCGAAATAATAATGCCGGCTTGGCACGTCGCGTTGTCAAGGGGGGCGAGAGCGCGGGGGTTGTAATTCCAGGAGACATCAAACCCGGAGTGTTTCCACGCGTGTGAGGCAGGTGGGGCGGCGAGTGGCGAAAATTCGGAATAAAATATGCGGCGTTGCTGCCGACGGTTAATAAGGTGGGAAATTACCGGGTGGAATCCCTCCCTTTGCCGAGGACGGGGGGACTGTGGGGGGGCTGGTCGGAGTGACGGTGACTGTCACGCATTAAATACCTAACTCTGTATAATGCGCTCCCACGGCGCGCGCTCCTGCTCCTAATAGCCGAGAATTAACGGGCCTTTTTAAGGCGACAATGAAATAGCATCCGACGTGTACCGGCGCCTCTCTAATCCCCAATTCGCCCCGGGCCTTTTACTCTTTGGATTCCCTCCAATGTGTGTGGCTGGGTCGCAGATATTCTTCGACTCGCCGATGGAGGAGGAGATCGTAACACTGGGAATCGAGAGCCGCGGGTTAACTGCTTTTGAAAGTGGTGGAGGAGGGATGATTTCTTTAATTTTAATCTGTTTGATTATTGGAATTAATTGGAATTAATCTGTTTGATTATTGGTCTATTTAGCGGGGAATGAGGGAAGAAATATGCAAAGGGTTGAAGGTAATGGGAGGGGAGGTTTTATATTTTCGATGGAAGAAAGCCGATAGGTGGAGGTGGTTAATATTGTCGGCGAGTGGCGCAGGGCGTCTTATCGGAGCCATTGGAGGGTGTCATATAATTCCTGTTATAAATGGACGATGGCACCCCGCGGAATCTATCTGGCCGGCAGCTAGCGTGAATTAGAGATTTAATCTGAAAGATTAGTTTTTCCATCAGAGGCTGCCTGCGGAGCGAGAGCCTCGCCCGGAAGTAAGGAGGTGGAGGTTTTGGCGTCGCTCGCTGGAAACCTGGCCAAATATGTGTGTCACGTATTCGCCCTTCCCTTCCCTTCCCTTCCCTTCTCCTCTCCCTCTGGAGTCTCGAGCGCTATCTCAACGTCGGGATAGTCCGATGGCACCGATCGACGATATACTCCAGCCTGAAATTAGGACTGTTTCACCCCCTTGGGACACCTCCACCCTCGAGCCCTTCGACGCTCGACATTCCAGGCGAAATCAAAGGGAGTCCCTTAAACAAATTAATCGACTCGAATCCCCAAGAAAATCCTGACCGAGCCGCTTTTCCGGCGGAGTCGTCGGCTGGAGAAGTTCCAAAGAAAAATTCTCCAGATCCATTTAAGCCGTTTCTCCGTGGGAGGGGGGTTGGAAAGGTGGGTTCGTGAGTTGCATGCGAGTCGCATCGCTGATAAACACACTCGGAGACAGACAGGGGGCTGGTTGCGTAGATGCGCAAGATCGCCGGGCTGGAATGCCTCGACGAGCCTTTCTCCAGGAATTCTACCCCGGGCACCTGTCCAACCACCCTCGGCCCACCCCCCTAGCCAATTCCGAACGATTTCACGGTCTCCTCCGCCCATTGCGGCCGTTTCCCATCACCGGCCCACTTCTTTCACGCAGCGCCGAGCACAATCGGCCGCCGATCCGAGGGAGCTTCGCCAAGTTTTGCTCTACATATTTAATCGAGCGGAACTGATCCCTCTTGCCAGAGGAACTCTCTCGCCACCCTCTAATCTCTCTTCTTACTTTCTTCTTTCTCTCTTTCTTTATCTCTTTCTTTCTATGTGCCGGCGAAATCTCCGCTCCCATCGAATCACATCCTTTCCCCAGATGTTCATATCGATATATTCGAATGCATCGATTTCCTGTTATTGCGTTTGCACTTGCAACCAAGGCGGAAGATACTTTCAGATACGAGGGAATTGAATCGACTTCGATTCGACTAGAATTCATACCAACATCATCACCAATTATTCTCCTTAGAATTCCTTTCCTTTTGACCCCAGCCGACGCCTAGAAATCGTCCGAAATCCGATGTATCACCTGTGAAAGGGGGGCTCGAGCGGCCATCCCCAAGAAAACGCCGTCCGAAATCCATCGAGGTTCGACGGATAAAGCCGGGGCGGGCATTTCGCTCTGTCCAAGATTGTATGTGCGCGCTGGTAAGAAGAGGAGTGGCAGAGGGGGTGGGTGGTCGGAAGGCGATTTTCCAGCGGGGGATTGTCGAATTGCCGGGGGAGAAATTTATTCCGGCATACAAGCACTCCTTTCTCCCTGAAATCGGCTTTGCGATATTACCGCGCGGCTCGGCCCGATATGCGCCCGGGACATCCGGTTTATGCGATGCCCGCTACCCTGACCTCCTTTGTCCTCTCTCGCCTCCCCACCCACTACGAGCGTCCTGGTATTAAGCTCTCCTCCAGGACCTACCTATGTATTCCCCGCACTAATACTTGTTTATACCGGCAAACCGATGTCCTTACCAAATCCACCTAATTACATCAACCTTTTCAATATTTTCACCATTTTCCACTTTAATTATACTTTCTTTCACCAACCCACTTCCTTCCAATACTATTTATTCTTACTCGAAGCTTTTATTCATTTAATTGTTGAATCAAGTCGATTCAAGTGGACAATCGAAAAATCGTTTCGATTATAAATGGTGTTGGAGTGAATGAGAGTTGAAGGCTGAATTGACCGCAATAAAGCGGAGTACTAATTGACGGGAGATTAAAGGGAGCAGCAAAAGGATATAACTCCAAGTGTCCCGAGTGATAAAGAAGGTCCTCTCGGAGGGATTCAATAACCCGGAAGGACGCGGAGGCGAGATTCATTTGTAGAAGGGATAGTGCGGTCGATTGTTCGCGTGACTCGAGGAAGAAGGTCATAAAGGTGAGTTGGAAGGCATCGCGGAGTCAAAGGGGCTTTCGGCTTTGAGGACGCCCGGGCCCACGGAAAATGGCCTGAGCTTTAAACCATCCTCCTCTCCCTCTCTCTCTCTCTCTCTCTCTCTCCGCTGATTTAATGCTCACCCTCAGAGAATACCATTCTCTTTCCCCCCTCTCCAGCGGGGAATCACTGTTGGACTTTCTATTTTAATGATTTCCTTATCAAATCGTTAACTGTTCTTTACTTGTCAGTCGCCGGTGTCGGGCCAATCGAGCACAGAATCGAACATACCTGAAACAGAAAGAGGATTATTCATTAAAAAATGTCCCTAATTCAATTTTAATTTAATAACAAGTTTGTTCGAATTGACCCAATGAAACGCCCAAAATTGTACAATCTAGAACGGCAGTTGGCCATTAACGAGGCCGTCGGCGAGAAAAACATTTTCCCCAGGACACAGAGAAAGAGAGAGAGAGAGGAATAGGAATAGGAAGGAAGAACGCACGGTGGCAGGGATCTTACGGTGGGAAAAATAAAGTATGCAGATGGCGGCGGTGGGGCACGATAGTAATAAAGCATCCTCCACGGCCCGCTCGAAAAATGTGTTTCAAAGGCCATTCGTTTCCGCGATCACGAACAGCGCGCGCGCCCACCCGCTCGCCCGCTCCCGGGGAAAAAAGGGAAGGAAACGAGAACAAAATACATAGAACCAGCCCCAGTGAGAGAGAGAGAGAGAGAGAGGGAGAGAGAGAGAGAGGGAGAGGGTGGTGGGTTATCTTCGCGGCTCGTTTCGCAAGATTGAATCAAGCTGGTACCAGCCAGAGCGGGTTAACGCACATGAGCTCTGAATGCATAATGTCCATGTAAATGAGAGGCGAAGGTGAGCGCGTCCACTCTCTCTTCTCTCTTTTTTAGCAACCCCCTCCGCCGCCGCGCTTTCCCTACCGGTCTTACACCGCCCGCCCAGAATTTATACTACATATAGGAGGGGGTGGAATTTGTTTGGATGGCTCGGGATATTTTCGGGATTAATTGCTGCTTTGTGAAGAAGCGAGCGGTGGATTTAATTGTGAAAGTGGGTCGGTTGAATAACTGTTGGGGGGTTGAATATGTTGTGTTAAGGAGTTTTGTCGGTGAGAGAGGTGGTTTGGAGGGTTTCTTCGACAGGGCGCTTGACCCGTTTATCCTTGGAGCCCTTCGGCCAGCCAGCGGCTCCGCTAATCTCGTTTGCCCGGCGAAATATGATTAGAGCGATAGTGATAACGACCTTAACCGACCTGGACACCGAGGATCCACCTTGAGGGCTCTCGACACCCTCGATATACACTATGCTTCTGCAACCTCTATCGATTCTACTACTCGCCGAGCCCTCCCTCACATCGCTTACACTCTCTTCAGATCGCAGTTCAGTTTTACTTGAATTCAGTCAAATTCTGCTCAATCGAATTCACTCAAATTCTGCTCAATCGAATTGAGTCAAAATCTGTTCAATCGAATTGACTCAAAATCTGCTCAATCGAATTGAATGAAATTCGATTCAGTTGAATTCAATTGATTCGAATTCCAGTAGGTTGAATTCGATGGAATTAAATAAACTCAAATCTTTCCAATCGAATTGAATTGAATTCACAATAGAAAAACTACTATATGAGAGTATTTGTTGGTGAATTTCTCTGCTCGATTCGTAGTGAGGTTGTAAGGTTGAAAAAGAGGAGGAGGTGGTCCCATGAAAAATAATGGTGGTGAGGTGCGCGCACTCGAGGGCGGTAAGGTGGCCCTCGTGTTATTCCGAGACTAAGGGCGGACGGCTCTTGAACGGTGCAGTTCGGTTAACCACCAAGATTTCCCTGGCTCCCTTTGCGCGCTCCTGCATCTCCTCGCTCTCTCTCCTCCGGGGAAAAAAGCCTGTCTTTCGCCGAACGGCGCTCGCCAGCTCCGAGCCAATTTAAATCGTAATGCTCGTGTTTTCCGGGCTTTTCGGTAACGAGCTCGCCTTATACGTCGAGGTCGCCGCCGCCGCTCTTAACCGTCTCGGCCCTCCTTAATTATCCTCCAATTAACCTCCTCCCGCTCTATCACCGGACAAATAAATATCTTGTCCTTTCCTCGTCTTTCCTTCAAAATCGATTTAACGCCGATCGCGCCTGAATTAATTCGCAGTCCCGTGGGTATTAACAGCGCGCGCGCGGTTAGCACTGAGTCCCGAATGTTTACGGCGATAAAACGCTTTCGGGCCCCGTGTCTCGTTGATCATTCTTAACGACCGTGGCGAGCGCGAGTGCGCGCGGGGAGGGAGACTGATTTCTAATATCATAAATCATAGCGGCCTATCGCACGAGCGCCCGCGAAAACGCGGCTCGTTCTCGAATTCATCATATTGCGCACCGCGGCGGAAGCACTGGCCGAGCTGGCTAATTACGAGTAAACAGATGGAAGCTGGCGCTAGTCGATGATATGTGCGCCAATTCCAATGTTTTAGTCGAGTGTGCATTGAGAATAATTCTCTCTGTTTTCGATCGGTGGAGATAAATCTGTGATTGTTGTTTTTGATGATAAAGGATGTTGTAATTATGAGAGAGGGTGGCGGGGAGGAGGGTGGAATATAAGATGCAGGAGATCATCCCCTAGCGGATTTCCGGTAGGGTGGAGGGGGTGGGGGATGGAAATGGGCTTCGTTTCAGAAAAGCATAAACCGAGAGGATAGTTGGGGAGGACGAGGAGGAGGTGGTGGAGAGGTTGGCCTGCACGTGAGGTCAGAGAGGACATCCGACCTTTCTTGGTGGGGCGAGCGCGAGGCATCCACCTCTAGCCCGGCTGGCTCCCGATCGGGAGCGTTGCCGGATTTATTACCTGTTTCGAGGCATTGACGACGTGTCGATCGCATACCAAGCAGCAGTCGGCTGCTGAATCGACGGCCTGAAGCTGAAGCTGCACCTCTCCGCCAACTGGCAAGGGCCATTCGGCCCTGGCGCGCGCTGCGGCGCAGCTCCTCCTCGCTTTACTGCACGCCAGCGACAGCTGCCGACGATCGCCCGGATAAATAAAAGCGACCCGACAACACCTACGCCACCCCCGCCAACTAGACCTTATCCCCCAACCCCTCCTATCGCGCGGATATCCATTTTTTGCTTTCGAGATATGATATTCTTTGAGTCCTCTCACATCAATTCACTCCAATTCCATTCGATTCCATTGAATTAGATTGAATTCAACCGAATTCCATTCAATTAAACTAGTTTGAAGAGTTTTTTTCAAAGTTTTGCCAGTGAAATCGGTGGAATGATAACCTTTGGAACACTAATTCTGTGTAGGATCTTTGTTTTGGAGATGAAACTGTTGAAATATGTCAAAATCGGGCGAGTTGGGAAAAAGTCGAAAAATCGAAAAAATGAGAAGGGGTAGGTATGGAAAAATTTTCAATTTTTCGAAGGTTCCCGAACTCGAACGAATGCTTGATATTTCTTTAGTTTGTGCCCAGAAACTACGATTCTACACAAAATTAGTTGGCTAGAGGCCCTCACTGTCCCGCAACACGGAGATTTCGAGAATTTTAGGCAGAAAATTCAACCAAAGTGAGTTCAATTGAATCGAGTGCAACCGAATCGAATCGAATCGAATAAAGTTGACTCCTTTTTCAAAATACTCGCATCAACCCCACTGAATTCAACTGGATCAATTGGCATTGGATCTTTGAGGAAATCGACAGGAGGATCCTGGTGCGTTTCGATCGGGGGTGAACTCGGCTGAGTTTCAGAGGCTGCGTCTAACAGTATCAGCTAGGAAAGCCGTAGCTCCGCGCACCCGGCTCATTGCTCTCGCAGCACCAAGTTTCATAGTGCAATCTCGGCTTCGGGTTTCGCCTGCTCGACATTTTGTTCCAGCGAAATCCTCTCTTCCACCCCTCAACCCCCAACCCCTACGCTGCCACCCTCCTGCGGCTCCAGATTCGACGTTCTCGGGGGCTAATCTTCGTTAATATACATCGAGAACTCGCACTTCCAGCCAAGTTTTGCGAATGAATATAGCTGTTCTCGCATTATACCCCGCACCCCTCCCCTGCGCCCCGACTACTCACGCTGAATAATAAATCCGGCGAGCTTTCCTTTCGTCGGCGAACCGCCGGGGGAAAAATTGACGTTGCTTTCGCTTCAATTGAATCGAGTTCCGTCGAGTTGTGCTGTCAATGGAATTGAGTTCTATTGAGTTGATTTGTGGTTCGAGTTCCGTTGAGTCCAATGGAATTGAGTTCTATTGAGTTGATTTGTGGTTCGAGTTCTATCGAGTTTAATTGGGTCGAGTTGATGCGAATGGAATTGAGTTCTATTGAGTTGGTTTGTGGTTCGAGTTCCATCGAGTCGAATGGAATTGAGTTCTATCGAGTCGATTTGTGGTTCGAGTTCCATCGAGTCCAATAGAAAGGAATCGAAATGAACTCAACCACCAACCAACTGGCGATGCCATCGCGTAACCCAGAGAAACTACTCTCATGGAGGCCGAGGGCAAACCCAGTGCTCTTTCTCCGAGGAGTTTTTCTCCGAGCGAATCGTCACCGGTCTCCGGAGCGCGAGCGCATGCAGACGCGTTCCTCAGCGGGGTAGAATCTCGCTGCTCGCTCGGGGTACACTAGCTAGAGGAGGATATATCCAGGAGGAGAGGTCTCTCCTAAATTCCGGACACGCGGAATTGCTCGGGCCCCGGCAGACAAATGGTCCTCTTACAAAAAGTCCTCCTCTCGTCCGGCGCGCGTCCCTGCCGCGCCCGGCCATTACGATTTAAATTAGTTTCCTCGCAGACTAAGCACCGCGGCAGCCCGGAATGATAATGGAAGGAGGGAAATAAAGAGGGAATCTTACACCGTCGCGCGCGGCTTCTTAGTTATTTAGCTCCTTCAATGACTTCCCACTCGAGCCTTTCAGTTTTCGGAGTCCAGTCCTCTCCTTTCACGCCGTTCCCAAAAATGACGCAATTCTCGATTGAAAGGAGAGGGGGTTGGAGGTTGAGGGTTGGGGGTAGGTTCCCTCTAAAGTCTAAATCAAGGGAAATGCCGGGGAATTGAGTTGTGGGACTCGCGGGGCCAAGAGGACCTCGCCGCAAACTACGGCTGCCGGGAGATGAGCTACTTGCCCAGTTATGCATACACGTCCTCGAAGAACAGGGGAACCGAAAGCCCGCCTGGGATTCGCCGACACACTCTCCACTCTCTCCACTCTCCACTCTCCACCCTCTTACCTCGTCGATATTCCAGGTTCTCAGGTTTACTTGGCTGCACACCGCGCAAACCTCCTCACTCTTTCCCTCCCGGCCGGTCCAGTTCGCTTCTTCCACCAGAGTGGACCGCCGTCCATCCAATCCAAATAACCCACTCTCCTCTCTCTTCTCTCCTCTCTATACACCTACGCATACGCGCAACATTTCCAGCATCCGCTCGAAAACCAGTCGGAAGCACATCGGCGCGTGCCGATGTTTATTACCGGGGGAAATATTTTAAATGTCTTCGGGGCCCGGCCAGAGTTATTCGCCGCTCGTCCACTTTTTGGGGGACTTCCGCATCGCCGCCGGGATTTATCTGCGCCCGCCGGGAAAGGCGCGCTCGAGCGATGACAAATCGTTCGCCGACGGACTCTCTTTTTCCGCATCATACACGCCCGCTCAACCCCACCACCCCTTTTTCGAGCGAGCGTCGCGCGACGCCCAAATGAATAATCGAGCTCGTCTAATGAGATTTCGCGGAGGTCAGGAGAGATTTCCGTATTACAATCATTCTTCTGCGAGTTGCGGGAGATTTCTTTCTTCCCAAGCCGCGAATGTTATTAGCATTTATTGGGGTGAGTGGGAATAATGGAATTTTAGTGGGGATTTTGTCCGAGTTATTAGTAATGAGAGCAAATTCCAAACGAAGCATGGGAAATGTATTTTTAACATTTCAACGTGATGTATATGAGTTGCAGTTGTGTATAATTAGCGGGAGTTTGAGGAATAATGGAGGAGACGTGTTTGGTTGATAGAGTGGATTTGAAAGTAAGTGAATGAGATGGTAGATGATAAGAGGTTGTCCGCTTTAAAAGAGTAAGCTTCTTTCGAGCAGGACGCCTCTATAGCTTATGTAATAATGCAAACCAGCCTCGAGCACTCCGCTCGAACGTCCTTTTAAATACATAATAAGAAGAATGGGCCCTGATTTAATATGGCCGAGATTACCCTCCCGCCACTATTATCATCAGTCTACCCGCCCAGTATTAAAATGTTATCTCTGCTATATTAAAACCCACCCCCACTTTCTTCCCTAACTCGTTCCCCGATAATTCCACCGAGAATTCCCCAATTCCTCGCATTCGAGCCATCCCCTCTATCAAATCCAATTCAGAATTCATAATTCAGACCAAAAATCATTCTCACACAATTTCAAGACACTTGACCCAAGAATTTCACTCTTTTTCATAGAATTCCCAAAGATCGAGTTGGAATTCCTGAAAATAGACGACCACTTTTTGAACTGCGATGGACAAATACTTATTTCTGTCATAACTAATATGTAATCGAAGACATTGAACCAAGTACTTAACCGGCACTCGATGTACTTTGGATTATAATAAAGAGGGAATCGAAATGCGGGGAGTGTGGTGAATTCCGTCGTTCATGGAGGAGCCTGTAGATGATGGTCGGTGGCTGGCGAGGGAGAGCGGGAGGTGGACCAGTCGGAGGTGGGTTGGCGAGCTTACCAGGGAAAAATCGAGTGACACGCGCTCGCAGCCTCGGCGGCGGCCGATCGTTACAGCGCGGGCGGGCGGGCGCACGCTGTGAAAGAGTCATGGACATCCGCCGGGTGAATGACGTTCAATTTCATGGGACAATGGTTACGTAACGCCTGGCTCGCGAGTGCCGATTCACGGGGATCGAGGCCCTCAAAGGCCCACAGAAATCACTAATGTCCCCACCCGACCATCCTCCCTTCTCTTTTACAATACCATAATCATTGATACCCTCCATTTAGTCCCCACCAACTTGCCGCACTATTTCCAACTTGGAGGAAACAAGTCGAACGAATCAAGTTCTCAATTGCAATTAGCTGGGGGACATTTTACCTTTCCAGCCACCGAGGGATTTCTTCGCTAATTATTTCCTAGGTTTCCTCTTTTTTAATGGACGCGCAATTCCTCCCGCGATCCGCCATGAGCCATTGTTTATTGTTCGCGGCGGCTCTAAAGGCCGGTTTAGCGATAAGTAATCGCCGGCAATAAAAGCAAAGCGTTTGTGTGCGCGCGGCCGCCGGTAATTGGAACTTACTGGCCTGTATTTCGCCCTGGCACATGTAATCTCGTCGGGCCAAGTTTTACGGAGGCTCGTGCGCGCGACCGCTCCTCCATCATTTTCCCGATAATTATTACCTCACCATTAATTCCGTCTACCTCTAATTCTAATCAATAACAATAACCACACCCCTACAAAAACAAACTCAAAATCTCTTTTAATCCCAAAGAAATAATCACAAAACGACCAATGACATTTACTTACAAAAAAAGAAACAATAACAATCGCCGTTCGATAAGGCTGGAATGCAGTTGAGCAGCGATTTACCCATTGGAAAGCCCTCGGAAAGAAAAGCACTCGTAACTCGAAGGATTCGCCGGGCGATTACTCCGGCGGATTCCAGGACACGTCGTTTCGCAGGAAGTAGAATCCTCGGGAATCTTGATTATCCCGGCGCGCCTATTAAGCCGGCGATGTTCGATTATAGGAACATCCATTAAGCGGGGGCGCAGCAAAGGGGGGGGGGGGTGAGGCGGCGGAGGGGGGCAGGCCCGGACACCCGATAACTGTACGATTATCCAGCCTATCCGTTTGCCAGTTGACAAATCCCGAGATGGTCTGCGCGGAACAAGCTTAGCTGGCAGTCGTTCCGCCCGGATGATAAAGCTTACCGAGGGGATAAAGACGAGCGGAGCCCCGATGGATAATTACGAGCAGGACTCCACTATCGGCCACACCCTACCTCTCTCCCTCTTACACGTGTATCTACACCCTCTTGCACTTGCTACTTGCTCGATACACTCTCCTCCGACTCTACTTAGTCTACTTACATAGCCAACTTTCGCTTTTATCTTACATTGCTGGTCCATTGAACTTTGTCGAGTTCTAAGATAATGAGAGATTATTCAGGAGTTTCCATTTCGCTGGAAATGGAAAATAATTAATATTGAAGTACTAGAGAATGTTCTATTTGCCTTTAAAAGTGATCCAGGAATTGTAAGATTGAATGCTCGAGATTGCAGAGTAAGGAATTGAGAAATATGTATAATGAATGAAGTTGAATTTGAAAGATTTCAATGATTAACATTAAGAGTTAAACTGGCGGAAAGGTGGAAAGCAGAGTGGAGGGATGAGGGGGTGGACTAATTAAAGTTAAAGGGTGGAGAGGTTTGAAGGGATTGGAAGCTCGAACAAGGCCGGACAGGATGGAGCTAAGCAGTATGTAGAAGGTAACGGAAAGTTGACAAGCCGTAAAATGCCCCCGTAAAAAGGGGGGGCCAGGGCGAAAGGGGGCAGAGCGCGCGCTCGAGATATAGAGAATTTACATGTAGAACGCTCGGAACTGGAACGTAAAGACTTGGAGCGGAGCCAGGCGCGTGGATTTTATTACAAAGAGCACAGCCGGCCCGAAGTGACAAGCTGGCGTTGAAGAGGACACAAACCCACACACACACCCGCGCGCGCGGGAGGGAAAAATGTTGGAGCTCGGGGCTGGCATTCGAGAATTCGCTTGGCTTTTACATTTTCAAGAGACCGCAAGCCTGGCACACGACTTGTCCGACCTCCTGTCGAAATTCGGGATGGCTCGTCGCGACCCATGGACACACGCGAATTTATTCATTCGTCTACGAGACTCGGCTAATCCCGCGAAATTGCCTCAAAGGAACAACCCCCGCACACTTTGCAAACCCTCCGCGCCGATCGAGACCTTTTTCGCTCTAGTTTCGCCGAGGTTTCGTCCGATATTTCTCCAACGCTTTTAACAGGTGTTTAATATGAAGATCGCGAGTCGTCCAATATCTCGCGGCGCGAGAGGGAGAGAGAGGGGGGAGGGGGGTTCATTAAAGCCGACGATAAGAGTGGAGCTTTTGGGGAGGAGGTCGCTCGAGAGGGCGATAACAAATCCATAACTGTAGCAATTAGTGATCGGAGCCCTTGATTTCGGAGTAATGGGGGGAAAAATCTTGGGCGCAAATTGGATCGTCCTCGAGGCCTCGAGGACCGTTCGGCCAAGAGTTCCCGATCGCTTCTCATCCAGTTGGACTGTTAAACAGGTCGCTCATTTCACCTCCGCGAGAGCTTTTCCCTTTTAAAAGAAATCATCACCTCCCAAATATATAAATCTCGATATTTCCAAGTTGGGATTACCGGGAAACATGAAGGGTTTGACGTTGGATTTTGGATTTTGCGGGTTTGATGATCGAAGGACCGAAATTGGCGAGAGTAAGGCCCGGCGAATTACAACGGCGCACTCGGAGTAATTAGTGGGAAAGGTGTCTCCCGGCTTTCTTGTCAGGCTTTCTTCCGGATTATCTCGGACAACCACATGGACAATTACTGACCAACTCAGCTTTTTTTCATTAGCCTCGCTTTCCTTTGACAGTTCCTCGGATAATCCGGATTACTCCCTTCATCGAATTCCCCGATAAAATCAATGGAAAATTAAACCTCGAGTGCAATTGCAATTTCCAAGCGTCGCAAACTGAAAAGAAATCTCTGCGACTAGGTTTATACAGGTGGGATATACATATGAGTTGATTGAGTTAGGGTTGGAGCGTTGGTTGGTTGTATATCGAAAGGGCTGGAGCGCGAGCGGCGAGCGTGGCCTCTGGAAGGACTAAGTGGGTGTAACGAGATCCATGCCGGAGACAGGAGGGTGGAGATCGGCCTGTTGTTACAGGACATAATCACCGTAACGTATGCCCCGGCGGGTTGCGTCAATGTTGACTGCCGTGGCCACGCATACCCTCCGACTTGAGTCCAGCGCTGCCCTTTCCAGGATTAACCCTCCAGCCCTTTCCCACAAATTCAACTCCAAGAATTTCCCTTCGATTCGATTCACCAGGAACAATGTCCTTCGAGCGCTCCAACACCAAATCAATCAACCCCTCTATATTTTCCACTCGAATATTTCCACACCCCCAAGTTTCCATCGCTCGGATTTCGCAGGAGGTTCGCAGGAGGGCGCGTAATTTGTTGCCGGGCGAGGCGAAGCTCTGATAGAGCGCGGCATTTATTCGAGTTCCAGGAGGAAAGGATGAGTAGCCGCGGGCGGTGCGGCATAAACTTTCCTATTTCTATCTGGGCTTGTAGCTAATGAATATTTTACCGGCGCTTTTACGGCTCCCTCCTACAGCATATAATAATACCTGTAACATATCGCGGCAGTAAAGCTTGTATCGCGTAGTGCAACATTTCGCGAGGGCCGCGCGCGCCGAATAAAATGTCTATCGGCGTAAAATTCGCGATGCTTCCCATGCATTTCCCCTTTAGAGCTTTCGTCAAACTTCATATTTCCTCCCCGGAATATCAACTTACTCTTAATTAACAATATTCAAAAGAAAGCTCACACAGACTTTCACCACAACTATTCCGTCTTATTAACGCAATCTCCTCTCAACTTTAGGGGTGGGGGGCGAAGGCTGCAGTTTATCGAGCGGAGTTGGGGGGCTCGAGCCAGTTGTCCCATAAAATTATCCAAGCACCGAGTCGCCGCCGAGTAGAACACGTGTAACACCGGGCGAGTCCATGAAGCCGAAAGTTTAGGGTCGAGCGGCCCGGGCATAAACCTCGAGTGTTACTGACAAGTGGTCAGTACGTGCGCGGGCGCGGGGGCGCAGGGTCAGCTGTGTGTATCAGAAGCGGCGGAAGTTGGATATTAAAGCAGCAGGCCGCCGAAATGGAGCTGGTATTAAAAGCCGGCCAATCCCCTCGCTGGCTCGACACCTATTAACCGGACACCCACCTCTTTCACCCTCTTAGTTAACTGCTGCTCGTCGATCGAGTGGCACTCCTCAGGAGTCTTTGCTCCTGGAGGTGGTCACTGGAATGATCCTTGCAGCCGGTAGCTCCGATTCCGAATTGTTATGTACTTGTTTATATCCGACACTTGGCCCTCGAGCATCGAAGGCTAATCATTGAAATTCAATAATTTCGTTATTTTAATGCTATTTATTGCTAACGAAATAAACCAAAATAACGTCATTAACTTTAATATTGTATTTAGTGCGTCAATTTTCAGTGTTTCCAATGTATTGTGTTTGCTGGTTCGAATTTAATATCATTCTAATTACTGGGATGTTGATACTAAAATTCTATTATTGCAAAGTGCAGTGATATTAATTCTGTACAAATAATAAATCCTGGCCAAACAGGATTGTTTATGATAGGGAGAATACAGAGGGCGATTGACTCGTTTGTCAAATAGCGGGAGAAAGGGTGGTGGGTGGGGGGTGGTTCGGAAAATAGGGGGTTAAAGGGATTTTAATTAAATGCTAGTAAATTGGCGCGGGTAGAAAAGCGGCTGCGCGATCGGGGAGCATTAATTGCCGAACGAGAAGCGAGGTCGGCCGCGGCGGCCGCCGAGTGAAATACGATTACAGCATCGGAAACTGTCTCTCCTCTCCCCGGGGATCCATAAAAACGTGGCCTGTCGCCAGTGTTCTCCCTGCTTTTTGTCGCCAGCCTTCCACCACCCACCCCCCAACCCCCAATTGCCAGTTAAACAGAGCAGCGATCCTACGCCTCTTCATAAGTTGCGGACACGCCGTGCAAAAACCAGCCCATTATCAGCTCAATTCAATTGAGTTGCATTGAATTAACTGCCATCCAATCGAATTCAATCGAACTCAGTTCAATCGAATTAAAAATAAGCCGACTAAGTACAAATCTTAAAAATGGCAGATAATTAAATCAATTAATATTCAATTGATATTCAATACTATGTAAAGAAGAAGAAAAGCGAGAACGAAACATGCAGTTCGAGGATTGAAATGATGATCGCGAGTGTCCGCCGATGAAAAGGTTCCGATAGAGAGGGAGGTTGAAATCGATGGGAATCGATTGGCCGGGGGCGAGAGGAGCATCTGGCTCGGAGACAGAAGCAATCACAAGTCGAGAAGGAGAGGAGAGGAGAGAAGGGGTGGGATGGGGTGGGGAGGGTTAGTTTAATTCGCACTATTCGAGATAATTGATAGACTGTGCCGGGAGGTCGTCGGAGAAGTCAGGATGCAATTTCCTTTCGAGCGGACAGAGGACTGCATTAGCGATACTGCCCTGTCGAAACTATTGCTCTGCCTCTGTCCCGGCTGGCCTCGTTACCTCGGCCAATCCCAACCTTTTCCTTTGGGACGACCTTCTTCTACTTGCCTCTCTCAACTACCTCCCATCCTCTCCTTTAATTCCCCTCCCTATCAGACCTCTTTCAGGACACCCATCCCCCAATAAA
Organism: Crossocerus cetratus; assembly: GCA_963675795.1. NCBI lineage: Eukaryota > Metazoa > Arthropoda > Insecta > Hymenoptera > Crabronidae > Crossocerus > Crossocerus cetratus. Next base: position 920,086 of record OY776664.1, read on the forward strand.
ACACACAATTCTCTCCCAATTCATTATTAATTCCATTCGATTCTTGACCATCCAGCGAAAACTAGCCGACTGTCGTCTGACTATCATCGAAACCAGGACCAAATCTACTGACGAAGGTCAAAGCGCGCAGAACAGAATCGCTCGTAAATAAATAGGTGGATTGTCCCCCCAATTATTTATTAACGAAATAGGCATAAAAGAGAGCCCGAGAGCGGCAATGGAGAATTCGGCTAGTCCGGCGAAGTCGGTTACACGGGCTGGACATATTGGATTTGCATGTAGAGGGCGCAGGTGGGGGGGGCAGGAGAGGGGGGTATTCGCGCAGCAGCTCGAATTAATGGCCGGGGCTATTACGAGGGCGAATGAATATGCATAAAAGTGAGGACAAAGTGAATTGGGGGGGTGGTGGTGGTGAATCCGCGAGGGGGTGAGATAGGCTCGACTGGCCCCTGCGGAACGCTCGCTGGTAGGCGTGGTTGGTTACACGTGACGTCAGCCCGTTGTTCTATTTTGCAGGAGCACCGACTCTACGCCTGCGACAGCACCACTTCCTCCCTCTCTCTCTCTCTCTCTCTCTCTCTCTGCTCTCGTGTGTTTTCTGTCCGGCGCATGCTTCATAAATCAACCAAACAAACAGCAACCCGCCGACCTCAACAACACGCGTCAGAACGCGTCGACTCGCTTTCGAGGGTTTGAATGCGAGTTTCGGAGCTTGGGGGTCATTGAACCCTGTCGAATTAAAGTTGATTGGGAAAGGCAGCGACGAAACCGTTCTCTTTTTGGAGCTTTCCCGGCATTCCTAGAAGCGGGTCATCGGCCCGAGTTGGAGCAAGTTTAATTAGGAAGGGCAAAAGCCCGGAGACTAAACTCGATCGAGTGAACTTTAATTCGGGGGCAAGTGTGTGGGTCCGAAAGGGCCCGGGAGCCGGTAAACAGATAAAGTAGAGATGAAACGGAGTCGAAAGCTGTTGAAGCTCGATCCGCTCGATGGGAAAGTGTCCCGGAAGATCCGGAGGACTGGGGATGATCGGGATCGGCCGGGAGAGTAAGGCGCTGTTGCTGTAGGTACTCGTGTTTCCCGGGAAGAGTTACGCCGCTCTCAAGTGCAGCCCGGCAGAGACGCGAATTGCATTTGTCAGTGCATAAAAAAGGGGATCGGAAGCGAAGGAAGGAAGTTTCGTCGGAGGAGGGTAAGTGCCTTCCTACGGTAAATCCACTTCAACCCCCCGCCCTCGCCCCGCTGCCGCCCTGAAGAAAGCAGCAACGGGATTCCTGGCGAACGTCACATCTCTCGTTCGCCGCTGAAAAATTGATCAGCTGGGAGGAAAACTCCCCGGGGAGAAAGCCGGCATTTAGTGGGAGCGCAAAGCGCCTTCGAATACTCGATTAAACGGACAAACCGTACCTTCTTTTCATTTGAATTAATCTAGACGATGTAGAAAAGTACTTTTAAAAAATATAACCTGCATATAACCTCTTTTTAATAACATGCAGGTTTTTGCAAAAATGAATATACAAGGATATCTGAAGAAAAGTAGTTTCGTGTGCCAACTACCTAAAGCCGAATTGTCGAGTATTTTTGCGAGAATCGAATGCAGGTCCAGTTGATTGTTGATATTGTCTCCCCTGGCAGAGGAGGAAGAATCATTTATCGGATCGGCTGTGTGGAGGCGGGTGGTTCCTCGGCTGACAGGAAGAACAATGGTCGGAGGAGGACGCGGCATTAAAATAGGGGTTGCCGGGATGCTGCACGGGAGTTCGGGGATATTATCTGGCGGGGTGACGTGGCAGGCTGACTAGGCCGACGTTATTAGAGCGAGCGGATCGCCCTGATGTGTTTTTCCCGCTTCCTACCCCGCTTTTTCCATCCGCCGCCGCCTCCTCCTCCTCCTCCCCGAATCCTGTCGCAATTGATTTCTCGCTTCCTGCGCTTGTCCGCGCGCGCTTTTTTTCCCCCGAGCGACCCTCGACACGCGTATCTCCCCAAGTATTGCCGCCTTCGACTTGGATTTCCCGCAAGAACCACAATATTTTCTAGTTTCTAGCTCTCTCGTCACTTTTATTAAGAGATTATAGTAAAGCACGTGATTTGTTGAAATTACTGATCGGTTTTTGGCTTTATAATAATCGATCTATCTTTGGGTCGGATAAAAATGGAACAACTGTGTTCCGGCGAATCAGTTTGCTTTCATCAGTGGCGTGGATTGTTAAAATAAAACATTAAAAAGGAATCTCGTGTCGGTGGTGTGAGGGCGGCTCTCGAAACTATATCAAACCAGGCCAAACCTCCACCAAACATCGAAGGCCAGCCCCATTTTTCGGCAAACACGCACACTCCATTTATCCCCCGGGCGCGGCTCGACGGTCCTCTGTTCGCGTAAACAAACATCGGCGATGATCCGCGCGAGCGTTGCGAATATATTTCGAGAGTCCTCCCAATACAGACGCGCCCGCGCGTTCTGGCACAGTTCCTCGTTCCTCCATTTTTGCCCGGCGTTCGAAAAAGCCTTCGCACACCAGTTGAAAATGTCGAGGGCAGTTGCACACGCCCGCGCGAATCGGCCGCTTCGTAATTCAGTGCGACAGTCCGCTCCGACTCATAAATTCCCCCAACACTGATTTACCGCCGCGCGCGAACCGATCGCACCGACACACGCACCGACACACGCACCGACACACGCACCGACACACGCACCGCGACACTTAAATGCCGCCCGGCTGACCCAAAAAACCCCTCCCACTTAATCCGACGCAGTTGGCTTCATGAAAAACGCGTGCCAGCCAATCCCACTACCGGATTTACGTCCCGTCAAACCACTCTCTATCTTTCTTGCCCGATTTTCAACAACTCTACTCGCTCACTATGTACATTGTTGGTTCAAAGTCTTTTGGGGGGGATTTTCCATATGGGTAGAAGAATATTACGAGTAAGTTTGACGTGTATTCATCAGAAGGAAGAGGAGAATTAGTCGAGAGGCAAAGGATTCATCCTGAAAGGGCAAGTTTGAAGCAAGTTTGAAGGAAGTTTGACACAAGAAAAGCAATAAACTAATATCCCGATGTATTAATCGGAAGGAAAGGGCGAATGAGGTTTGCGAAGGGGCGATTTGAAGGGAGCAGGGCAAGTTTGACGCGAGGGAAGCAATCAAGCCCCGCAGATCCATCTCCGACAGACAGATCAACGATAACCGGAAGCAAGAAGGGACAGCCGGAGTATAGGATCCGGGAGATTCATCCGAGTGGGAGCTCGTGCGAATCGGAGGGACAGGAGGACCAGCGTATGTACGTCGACAAAACATTGATTCGCTAAGCTCATGATGTAATGCGTCCATCTGAAATGAGGTTGGCCGCCGGCCAAAATCCTCGTCACAAAACAGAGAGCTGAGTTGCTGGTAGGAAGCAGGGGCCCTGCCCGCCCGCGCTCTCAGAACAGAGAGGAAATAGGTCTGGCGGGTTTGCGCCCTCGCTTTACTCGCAAATCGATATCCCGGGGCTTTTCCAACTATCATAACCTCCTCCTCCCCTTCCTCCTCTTATCCCACCCACCCTCTACTCGCATTCTCTTCCGCTTTATTCTTGGGCCCAGAAATATCTACCCCACTACACGCGCCCACCTCCATTAAATTTACTTTAAATCACCCTTTCTCCGATAGAATATTCAATCAAAGCGGAAAAACTTGGAATATTTACGCGTTAGTGATATTATTTGATTCGGAATCGGGAAATGCAATATCCCACCCACCGGAAACAATAATAACAAATTCAAACAAAGCCGAATTTTTCTGGCCTGTAATACGAGAGGGAACGTGTTTCGCTGAAATCACAGGGAATTTAATATAAACGTACGATTGGAGGCGAAGTTCGATATTTCTCATCAAAATTCCCGCTGTTATCCTTTTATTAGGCGAAGGCCGCAATGTGTGGATTCATGGAATGGCATTCAGCCGCGGCGAAATATCGAAAGGAGAGAGGGGGATCGGGGGGTCGGTAGTTTTATCGTGGAGGGGGAGTTGCGGGGGGATCGCGGCGGGAGTCGCGGAACTTTGGAGATAATGTTGGGTGTTCCTAGTAAGGAGGGTATCAGCGAAAGGAAGTAAATGTATTCGGGTTAGCTGGGGAGTAATATGGCGCGGGGTTGGCAGACGCCATTAAGAGTTACGCTTGAGTTGCAGTATTCGGGCGCGCGCGGCCGCGATAGTTGCTGAATGCGGATGATGAACGGGCGCCGGCAACTTTTCGACTTTCCCCGAAAGCGATCGTCAGTCGCACTTAATGATCCTCGGGAAACTCGGCGCGCACGTATCTTCGCCGCCGTCAGCTCTATTACCCTCCGAGCGCGCCCGCCCGCTCGCTCGCTCCTGGCACTGCCATATGCCCTGCCCGTCCACCCGATTACCAAACAGTTACTTGTTACTGCTTCTTTCAGACTATTGCCATTTTATTCCACCAAACCGAACACACTTTCCTCTCTAGAATTCTTGACGATTATTCCACCGGAATAAACTGTCCGTCCCAAAATACTCAAATGTTTGAAAATTCAATTAAATTACAATAGGAAATGTCAAATCCTATAAATATCCGATTTTATCCGCTTTCGAATGGAAAAGATCCAAGAAACTTAACCGTATACAGTAAAATACTAAATGAATGGAGACTTTTGGAAAATGTGCCAAACTTTGATTGGAGAAAGCGAGTCTTATCTGATTGTCGATGCCCCCCGAGAGGAAATCCCCGGATACGAATCGATCTAAACCAGCAGGGGGAGGAGGAGGAGGAGGAGGACCGAACGGAAGCCCGAGGCAAGTCTTAACTAGCAATTGCCGCGGAATACGAGTGGAGGAGCGAGCAGAGGCTCGAATATCGGGGCGGATAATTCGCGGGAGAATTCCTTGGGCGAGTTTCTAGGGAAGCAGAGCAGAGGCGCCGCTGCGCTCGCGTTGTAAAAGGGTTTCGGTGTTTCCGGCCGGGAGGAACGAGCCAACTCCCCAAGCAACCGGGCGCGGACCAGTCTTCATCTAATAGACAGGTTCATCCAAAAATGTAGCGCGCAACTTTGCTAATTAGCGGATCCTGCTTGACAATAGCTCCTATGCTTCCTGTTTAGGGTCCCCGAGTTCCCATGTCCTCGGGCGCACTCCTCGCCCCCTATTTCAACATATTTCCCCGCCACAGATTTCTCTCGGCTTAACTTCAATGGAAACTCGATCCTTTTTTCCTTCTTTTAATCCCCGAGATACATATTGAAATAGAAATATTATCAATTTTAAAATAAATTCCCTCCGTCCTCGGGACATCTTTTACCACGAATTTCTGATTTTCACTGTAATTCTAACAATGAACTGAAACGAAATTACATTTGAAAAGCGGCGAATTTACAGTCGAAGGAGGAAGCTTTTAATTAAAGGCCCGCATTACGAGAATCCCGCGGAGCTAAACGAACTCTCGTCAGTAACTCTGTTGAGTCCGGGAACGCGTCAGCGGAAGTAAAAACTGGCCGGGAAAAAAGAGGGGGGCGAGCGGACTTCGAAGCTTCCCTTAATGAAATTCGCACCTTTAGTCGCAACGGGTACAATAAATTGCTCGACTATAGTACACGCGGTTGCAATGGCGGAGGATAGTTGGTTATAATTTCTCGGCTGGAGAATTGCGAAGACGACGACGACGACGGCGACGAGGAGGACGTTGGGAGAGGAGTGCGGTTCGGCCAGCGGCTCGCCCGGGCAATCTAAATATTCATGTGCATTCAAATCGTTCGGTAACTGACCCGGGATAAATCGATCGCGCCCACCCAGCCCCATCGAGCGCAACCCGCTAACTTTGTAACCGGCTTGCGCGATATTAAGCCGACGGCCACCAACTTTCATTGCGCCGGTTAACCCCCGCAACTTGACCCCCTCGATAACACCCTGTCCGACTACTCTTTCGCCGGAAGTGCTTTTGTAAACATAAATCTTACTAATAAACTCCTCACTTCCAACAGGATTCCACTTCCATTGCCAAGATTCAAGTGAGTATATCGTATGTACAGGGTGAGTCACTCGAGTTCCAATTATTTCCATTATTGGTACAATTTGATATTATAAATCAATTTTAGTATGCGAACAATATTATATTAAAATTACTAAACACCATATAATTATTACATTTTCAACGGCTTATACTTCTCATTAACGATTCAAAGGCAAGTGAATCACCCCGTACATACACTGTAGTTGCAGATATTTGTTGATAACTTTAGAAGATTGCTCGTCCTCAGTAAGAGTGAAGGAATATCACTAAGAACCAGTTGATTTGGCGCGAGGCCTCGAAGGCTGGGAGGTCCGCCATCAATAACTCGAGCGGAGTTAACGAGAAAAGTGGCGCGCGGCGGGGCGCGGGGAGGCCTCGTAAATCAGGGAGGGAAATTCGCAAGCCCGAAATTCATCCCCTTCGGAAAATCTCGCGTCACTGACCGGCAATCCCCCAGTCGTTTATCATCCTCGAGCGACTCTCGAAAGGCCGAGCTTTTTCCCGACACGCGCGCGCTCTCGAAAAAAGTCTTGGCCCCCTGTAAAAAGCGGCGGAGGTGGCAAACAACATTAAGAGAGCTCGGAGGCCTGCAAACATTAATTAGCGAAACTCCGGCTGATTGGCAGCTCGAAAACACCGAAGCTTTTCCGGCGCTGCTGAAGAAATTGACAAATTGTACTTTCAAATCATCGAACCTCCTCTCTCTTCCTTCCCTTTTCTCCCTCTCTTTCGGGGGGGACTTTAAATAGGGTTAGGACGAGTAGGAATTCGCTAAGAAAGTGCGAGCTCAACGGGTTGACAGGCTTTCCGGAATCCCTAATCTCTCAGTGAATTCGCTTGAAGCCAAATCTGAGAAAATCGCTCGACTATTTCCTCCATGATTCCAATAGACGAGATATAAATTCCAGAGGCTTTGAAAACGCGGTAATTGGGCCGAAATGGAATTCGCCTATTTTAGAGAGGGGGAATCGCGGGAGGGAAGTCAGGCCCATTTAATTGATGCTCGCGCATAAGTTGGCGTTTTGGTGTTTTCCACGGGGGCGCAAGGATGCGGGGGACTGAAAGCAGCATTTGTCACTAGAACTAATTGCGCCCGCACTCTCTCCCTCTCTCTCTCTCTCTCGCTCTGGCTGTGTGTTGCCGAGCAGTAATGCCGCGAATTCCAACGGGAAACTAACGCCCCAGAATTAATTGTGCGAGGCATACGTATACATGGACAGAGCTATGAAACTGGCTCGCATAATTGATTCCTCAGTAGTCGAGCGGAACGCGAATGGCGGAATTGCGAATTTGCCCATTTTAAACGACGTACGTAGTTGCTCGGCGACATTCATACTTTTCTCAACCATATCTTTATTCTTCTCTTTAACCCAGATAGTTTATTATCTTCTTACCTTATAGATTATCTTTTTACCTTATTTACTTTATAGATATTTTACCTTATTAAATTTACGCGTTTAGTTCGAAATGAATGTAAAATGATTGAATGGCGTTGAGTGAGAATGATTGGACTCTCGCGATTCGAGTTTTCAGGGAAAAGCGAGGAGTGTTTCGAATTGATGATTAGTGGGTTCGTTGGTAAGAATGAGCGGTCATCTAATTATAAGGGCGCGCGCGCTCGCGCGCTATTCGGAAGTTTGGTCGCGTAAGCTTTCCCCGGAGGTGGTTCGCGGCGTTCGCGGCGTTCGCGCTCCGCTTCGAGTTCCGCTCGGCTTAACAATTAGCCGGCCGACTATCCCGCGCACTGGCAACTTTTCCCTTCGAGTTCGCTCTCTCCCGATGCCTTTCTGGCCGCGGCCTCCTCTCCCGCCCACTCAACTTTCTGTCGTCTTTCCTTCTCGACTTTTTTCCGCGGCCAGTTTCGTGTCAGTTTCCCGAGTGCTTCGCCTCTTTCTTCGGAGAGTGGGACTCGAGTACGTGTGCGCTCGAGAGAAGGAACTGTTTACCGCGATCCTCGCCATTCCGATCAATCGATCGGAGGGCTGGAGAGAGTTGCTCCGGAATTCGAGGGGACATTGCCCAACGATTTATGGGCCAGGCCGCCGAACGACTGTCTCTAGGTGCCGATGACAAATTTGCTTTCGAGCCTGGCCACTCCCCGAGAAATCCGAATAAATATTCCCCCGCCCAACCCCACACTCTTCGCGGCGCGATTCACTTGAAATATCGCCGCCGGGGGAGATTTCTGACAGACGGTCGATCTGCCGACTCCTTCGATAACCAAAAGACCCTCGACCAAATCGAGAAATCCATTTCTACAGAAACGATAACGTTTCATTCATTATAATTCACAATTTTATAATTCATCATAACCAAACATTAATATGAAACATAAATTAAAAGTATGAATTCTAATTCAAAGTAAGAGTAATCAGAATAAATTCGAGATTCATGATTGTCATTTATAACTTATTCTTAATTTCTTGAAAAATCACAAATGATAATAACAAATCTCGAATTGGTTCTGCGACGAAAGCGAAATAAATTCCGCCGGGAAATGAGAATCGATGAGTGGCGGGCAGAGTAGGCGTGAGACTCGAAGAATGCTCGCTCGGATTTGGAGGGTTGGGCCGGAGAATAATCCTGGAATTCCGCGGCGAGGATTTATTATCGGTGCTTGCGCGGCTGCCACGCTGGAACTATGCTAAGCGGCCAGAAATGTCCACGTGGACATAGATCCTGCCAGGACACACGGGCTAGTCTCCTCGCGTGATCCCAATGTCCTCTCCCCCCTCTTCGCCCCCCGCCCGCGAGTCTCCCGCCTAACACAGTGTTTCGAGGACGAAATTGATTCGCCGCGTGGCAAACTTCCAACGGGAGCTCTCGGCTGCCGATTCGATGCCCGCCCGAATTTACCAATCATACTTGCCCGTTTCTCCAATTTCTCCAATTTCTCCAATTTCTCGAGCGGGAGGGCGGACCTTTCTCATTAACTTACGCGGCTCGGGCGCCGTTCAAGCATCGACTCACCTGTAACAGAAATTCAAGGATTTGTTAGTCAGAGTTCAACTAATCACCGTTTGATTCATCGATTCATCAATTCATTTAATTCATTTAATTCACTTGTGTCAATTGACACTTGGAACTAGTAACAAGATTTCCTGGGCGATTGAACGATCGACCTTAATTGATTGCAATCAAATTTATTGACTGATTAACAAGGATCATTAATACTAAATAAATTCGCATGACCAACACGTGGGGAATAATCGGGAAGTACTCAATGGGTTCGAAAAGCTTTATTTCCACCACCAAAGCACACATTCCAGCAACAAAACCACCTCCTCCCTCAATCAGCGCCGAGTAACTCCGAAACCCTCCAATTCTTCAACGACCCTGAAACAATAACAAGCACACAGATACACTAAAACTGAGTCCAGTGAACCAGCGACCCAATTTCGAACGAGCCGTCCCGCTTCATATTTCGGGGTTCCGGGAAAGTAAATCTGGATCGGGGGGTTTTGAGCTTTTGAGAGTAGAAAAGGCCTGTTTAAATTTAACTGTCTGAGTGCTTAAGTGCTGGCCCCCCCTTTCCGCGCTCTGTTGGGGGCTCTTTCTCTCGGTGGGCGAAGGGCGAAGGGCGAAAACCCTCGAGCCCGAGGCGCAAGCCCACTTGAGGAAGTAAGTGACTGTGAAAGCGCGGCCGAGCTTGCGGCCGACTGTTTCGACGGCTCTCCCTCTCCTTAGACACCTGAAACAACTCTTAGAAACACTGTCCAACTCTTTCTTGCCCAGTCTTAGAAACTTGAGGCCTCCCGAAGAAAAGCTATTAAAAAGCTCGCCTAATCCAACTCGATTAGTTTCTAATTCATTGAACTTTGATTCTTCGACGGTGGGTTCGGACCTGCAACAAACAGAATATCATTCCCAGCAGTGGTTATCGTAGAGGAGTCGATTACTAAGAAATGTACAGGGTGAGTCAGTTGGCTTTGAATCTCCAATGATGGATGTAGGATGGAAATAATTGGACCTCGAATGTGAACGGACTGATTAAAAGGCAACTGACTCACTCTGTACGCGTTAAAGGGTAGAAAGTTTGGAAAAGGAAAGGTGAAAGGAAACGGCTGAGACTCGAAATGGATTTTTGAGGAGGCGGGCGGGTGTAAGTGTGCATCGGAGTACGTTAATCCCGCAAATAGATGACTCTACGAAATGGCAGGAGGCCGCCCTGTCTGGGAAAGCGGCGGAGTATCGGAGCGGGCGCGCGCTAAAAAGGATAAGCTCGGAGCGCGGCTGCCTTTAGGATACAGCGCTCCTTTCCCAAGCTTTCCCTCCCGCCTAATATCCTGGATACCAGGCTTTAGACCTTTATCTCTTCCCAGACTACCCGGGGGATTGGCCGACTCGCTTCTCTGATAAATAATGCGTCGATGAGGAATCCTCGATTAAGAGACTCGAATCTATAGAAATATAAAATCATCGTAATCAGATACACCGGCTTTCCTCGATCATTCCGCGCACAATGCTCCGAAGACTCGCGCAATTATCATATGAAAGGATCGAAGGGAAAGTGCGCCGGGCGAAAGGTGGTCGATTATGCGGCTGGAATCCGCGCGAAAGCTCACTCGCGAGCGAGCCGAGCTTTCTATTGATCTGTCATCGGGCACCGTCGCGTCGCTCCTTTTCGAATTTCAGATCATCCGGATCCTCTGCCATTCGCCTATCCTAGCATTCCCATCCCACCCTCAGGCGGCTCTCACCTCCAATCCCAGCGAATATTTCCACCTCCAGAGATTCATTGTCAATGTTGCGATATTTCCCATCACTATTTTCTACTGGGAATGACTCGAGGAATAGCTGGAGGGATCGCAATTTATTTGGAATAAATGTTTTGGATTGCAAGTAGATTGAATGGAGAATGAATTGATGATATAGGTGTCAAAGGGATAGTTGAAGGGTTTCGAGTTTCAGGAAGGAGTAAGTCTCTCGGAGAGTATTTGCAGTGGAATATGGAGTGGAGAGAGAGTTGGGTTGCGACAGTGGCTAGTCCCGCTCAACTAATTCCCTCTCTCTAGTTCGGAGGGTATTGAGGCTGTGTAATTACGTGGAGAGCGCCGGTGGAGGGCGGTTATGCCTTGAGATACACATCCGATCGGCAAGTTGGCCGAGAGACGAGAGAGGAACTCGCAAGACTCGCGTCCTCTTGCCATGCCGCCACGGGACACCCAAGGCATTTTGAGGATTTAATTAATACCAGAACTATGGGACACGAGTTACTACCACCAATTAGCCAGGCTTCCATGCGCCGGGAAAATCGCAACCCGCTTCCCGATCGAGTCTTACGAATTATCGTTAACGCTCGAAACTTGCCGCTGCGGGCGAGAGGAGTTTGCCGCTCGAGGGGATCAGCGAGATGCAATTAAGCAATTAACTCGATAGGCCTTTCGACCCTTTGAAGCCTCGCGAGTCGAGATTCGGGATTCGGTTGATTTGCGCGGGCCCGCGAGAGCGGTTGGTTTTTTAATGAACGGGAGAATTGTTGGTGGGATTAAAAGAGCCGGATTGCTTGCTCCCCCTTGTCGGGCTTGTGAAATTGTCGAGGAGGACGAGCGTTCGAGGATTTCTCGCGTCTGTCGGCGCTCCCGATTTTCTCGTATAAATGTCAGCGGGCGCGCGCTCTCTCCGTGCGCGCATTTTGATTTTATGGTTCACTCGGCGCGCTCGTGCATAGAGATTGCGGTTTTACAGGTGAATGGTGCTCCACATTTTTCGGAATATAACTCACCGAGCCCCGCGCGAGATTTTCCATTTTCCCGAGGATCTCTCTCCCCGCGCCAGTGAATTCGAAAGCTTTCGCCGTTTATTTATTATATTCCCAAACGGCCCGATTCCCCCCGCGATTCTACCCGAAAGACTCATCGAAGGAAATCTTTTCCGATTCAACTCAGAAAATTCCGAGCAACCCAATGTCTCTCTCAACCCAGCCGAAAAGGCTCGAAGAAAATATTTTTGAAAACGCGTAGAACGTTTTCCAATTGAGGCCGACGTCAATGCGAAATCCTGAGGGTCGAATGAAAAGCAGGTGGTTCGGCCCAGTTTCCCCGGTCAAAGGCCGGCTGAAAAGGATCATCGCGCGAGAGGCGACAACACTTTTCGAAAGGATGTACAAGTTTTTTCGGTGGGAATCCAGGCCGCAAGAACAGTTCAACCGAGAGAGAGAGAGAGAGGGAGAGAGAGGAGTTGCTGGCGGGGGAATTGGAGAGTAGGAAAAATCCCGGGCGATTCTATGGGCCGACTGGCGCGGGTGGTGGAAAAGCTCGCGGTTGGCATTATTCGGAGGGTGTCGTAAAACACGGCTGGGTGTCAAAGCGTCCTATGATAAGCTGGCGGCCGCCTGAAAAGACAGCGCCACTTGTTTGTCCTAAGCCGGCTGGCGTATACCACTGCCAACCTGATATCTCTATGGGTTAACCCCACCCCTTCGCAGCCGGCTCTTTTGTCGCCCGGAATACATCTCCAATTTTACACCGACTTTTTCCACACACGAATTAACCCTCCCTCACCTTTCACCCGGAAAACTACCCTTCTTATATAATAATCGCGTTAGCATTACTTTATTAATATCTCCCATATGTAATCTTTCATTAATATTCATATTTCTTTGTTGACTCTAATACCCCTCAAGCGAAATATTTCAAAGAAAGCCTGTTTCGAGTCTGATCGATGAATGTTTGCGAAAGTTGGAAGGGAAAAATTGTCGGATTAAGAAAAAAACCGGGGGAAATGGTAAACGTAAAGAAGATCGGCCTGCGGCGGCGGCGTCGGCGTCGGCGGCGAGGGAAAAAGGGCGCTGGCCAGGCTCCAGCGTCCTCTGCCAACTCTCAAACGACTAGTAAATCAAAATACGGGCGGCGCACAGTCGAATTTTATTCGGCGAATCCTTTTATTGCGCCATCTCCCCGGCGAGATGTAAATCAAGCTTCAACTGCCGGCCGAGTTTCTTTCGGTTTGGGGTAAAAGCTCTCGGCGAAGTCGCCGCCGCGAGCTGGGAAAACAGGAGGCTGTTAAGTGGCCCCGCGATGGGGTGGGGGTGGGGGGACCGTAGCGCGGGCATATTTCCATCGAGGCACCGGGAGCCCACGCGGAACCCCATGAATTCCTGATACATAATTCATTAGCGGGAGAAATGGCCGCGTTGATCGGACGAGCTTTCCATTAATCGAGGACAAAGAGATCGGGGGTGAGTGACGGTTGCGGCTGCCAGCGCTCAGTCGAGCTTCTTTTCCTGTCAGGATCATCTCCATTCATCTCGGGCGATGATTCATTAATCGTCGTTTGCAAAATAGCACGAGAGCTTACATATAAATAAATAAATAAATCGAGGGAATTTGGGGCCAATTAAGGGGAAGAAAGCTCGCGGATTGGGGGTTGCAGGGGAGAGGGTGAATTTTGTCGCGAAAAGTGAAACGGTGCAATTCGGCCGAGCGAGGAATATCCTCGGAAGGATATCTGGCCGTTTGAAAAGATCGCCGAGCCGGAAAGTTCGAAAAGCTCCGCGGATCGTAAAGAGCGGATTCCAATGATTCTGGCTGGAATCCAACCTCGGCCTCTCGCTCTTTGGCCGCGTGGCGTCCGCAGCGCGGGCCTCCGGAAAATAAATCCAGGGAGATGTCGAAGGAGAGTGGAGCGGGCGCGCGCGTGCGAGGCAAGACGATTCCCCTCGACGCGCGTCCTTTCAAAACCGAAAATATCCTCGCCAAGCCAGCCCTACCACTTCCAATTTCTCGCCCGGCAGACCTTCCGCTATGCAATTCGCCCTTTCAACTATATCCTGCCAGCCAATTCTCAAATTCCTCGCCTCCTTCCAATCAGCTACTAGACAAAGAACGACATCATTAATATTTCTTTTAGCTTATAATCTTCAAAATGTTAAGATTATAAGCTTTCCTTTCCGGAGACATTGGAGTTTTAAGTTAAAAAGGAAGAGTCGATTTTCTCACATTTCCTCGTTTTTACTGATTAAAGCCTGCGACGAGAAATAATCACGAGTACAATAAATAAATAAAATCCTCTCAAAAGCAGCCAGCCTCCAATTACCGAAGCAGTGCCACATTAAAAGGGAGCTTCATCATCTGCGGAACCGATGAAAATCGCCAGATTAAACAAGCCAGGCGCATAGAGAGAAAGAGGGAGGGAGGGGGAGGGAGAGAGGGCCCTTTTTGCCTATCAAGATCCTCGCGGAATCAGCCGGTTCAATTAAGAGCTCGGGAGAAAGGGCTGCGGGCCGATTTCCTCGGGGTGACTCACCCTGGGAGAGAAAAAGTCTTGGGAGCGCAGAAAGAAGGAGGAAGGAAGGAAGGAAGGAAAGGGGAGAGGATCAGGATGATCAGGATTCTTAAAGCCTGAAATAAGAGACGAGCTGGCTGCTCATCTAGATAGGCTGCTGCGCGATCTGGGGAATCTGGGGGGTTGGTGGGGGTGGAGTTGCCTTGGAAAAAGTCACCGAAACCACCCTGGAAAGCGGAGGGGCGGCAGAGATAACCTGGTGTATTAAGATGCCTAATCTAAATGAACCCGAGCTTTATTCCGTGCCTTGCACTTTTTTACTCCTCCTGATTTACTGAATTAATGAGTCAATTAATTATTCCGATTCTAGTATAACATTTTTTCAGCACTGTTGAATGCAATTATGCCCTTTATGCCGGAGAAATCGTTCCCTGCAAGCTCGCCAGGGGATCCTAATGAATGAAATAATTATTCCAATTTTGGTAACAATTTTCCGCTTTATTGAGAAATTCGCGAATAATTTAATTATTCCTGTAATTATTCCTGGAAAAACTTGGCGAGGTAGATGTTAATCATCCAATTAATTATTTGGATGTTAGTGTAGATTTTTTCAGTATCATTGAAGAGTCTGCAGTGAATTTAATTAATTCTGTAATAATTCGCGCAAAAGCTCACGAGGTAGATGTTAAGAGTAACAAGGTTAAAAATGTGAGAGGGTTTCCTATCGCGACGTGCTCGCCTGTTCCAGTGTTAATAATACAAAAAGTTGCTCCAGCAGAGGAAGCAGGCGCGCGGTTAAGTTTTACTGGTTGCCTTTGTTCCCAGGCCTGGCTTGATTCTCTCCTCGTAATTATTTCCCCTCGCTCTCTCTCCCTCTCTCTCGGTCTCGGTCTCTCTTTGTGCGCGCGCGGCAGCGTCGCTGCTGCAGAATGGAACATCGAGTCGTATATTTCTCGGGTGGTGCGGGTATTCCGCGGTCCATTAATACTGCATGAACTTCCTGGGCGGAAAACGCTCTCCGAGTGGAGGATCGAGATCGGCCTGGCCCGATAGACGCGACACCGTTCCAGAGAGAGAGTGTGCGGGGGAGAGGGGGAGGAGGGGGGGGGGGAGAAAAGCTGTTTCCAGCTTTTTCCCCGAGTGAAAGGAGCGTCGCGACGCGGCCCGCATCGCCAGTAGAAAGGAAACAAATTGGACGAGGATTCCTCTGCCGTTCGATCGATTGATATTGCATGACACGATTTTCCTTCCTTCGTCCCTGGGACCTGCTTTCCCCCGGAAAATCTCTTATTCCGAGGATCATACGCCCGAGCTTTTATCACAATTAACGAGTTTCGCAAGGAAAAGCAGGTTTCTCGAGAATTTCTTGAAACTTGACGAGCGATGTAAAGTTTCCTTGAAAATCAAAGGGATCGCGAGCGGTTTAATGGAAGCCGAGGAGGAATAGTTGTGTCGGGTCGGCCGGGTGAAAAGCGGGTCAGTAAATATTTACGGATTGGTTTGGTCCGCGGGATTTGCCGCGTCCTCCAATCGGGTTGGTTTCATCGGCGCGCGGGCGTGCGGCTCCGGCTACATACACCACTTAGTCCGAGGAAGAAAAGGGAAAAAGGCGAGGTTGAGGCTCGGGGCTCGGGGCTCGAGCTCGGGCGTCCGATAGTCCGATTCGAGTGGGAAAGCTCTGGGACACGTTTGGGTTAGCTTCGGTCAAAGCACTTTTTGCCCCCGCACGCTCTGTTTGCCCACGGGGGAATCTCCAAGTGAATGAGACGCCCCCTCTCCCCCCCGCAACTCCTCTCCTGCCACCGCCCGAGAGACCAATAAATACTGGGCCGCTGATTTTTGTTTACCCGAATCCGATCAGTGATTCCGAGGAGAAGCTCCGCGCAATCGGCCGAATTCCTCCTTCCTCTCCACTCATATATTAATAAATCTACCCTCACCCCTCGCCCCAAAAAACTCCCAATAACAAGTCAACATTTCCGCCGGAAAGAAACCCCCAAACAATTACCTACATAACAATCAATCGAATCTTCAGAAAAAGTCCTTTTTCCAAAATGAATAGAAAAGCTCCGACTGCAAGTTTTCGCGATGTACGGTTTACGAAAGCAGAGAGAGAGAGAGAGAGAGAGAGAGAAGTGTATTCCTGGGCCAAGTAAATACTTGATGTTATGCTTACAGAATCGGAGGGGAATCGGATCAATAATCCTGAGACACGAACCAAAAGCTCGCGCGGGGGCTGCGAGCGCGTGTTCCTGGTGGGAAGCACTGGGACGACGCCTATATCCAAATCCAAATTGGCCAGTCGGCGCCTCAATGAGAGAGATCGGACAGGACGCCGAGGTGTGGACGAGAGGTCTCTGGCCCGGCGCTCAAATCGAGCCCTCTCGGACCTCTTCCGCTCTTCCAAGGGAAGGCCAGGGTGTTCCTTACCGACGAAGCGTCGCCGGTGCTGCCGGGCATCCCCGACTCACTACCTTTCCGGCTACCAATGGTGGGGCTTGCCAATATATCCTCTCTCTCTCGCTCTCTCTGGTAGAGAGTTGCCCGGGGTGGTGGCAGCGAGGGTGGTGGGAAACCTGGCTTCCCTGGGGTTAAGCTCTCTTCACAATTGGAGACAATGTAACAAGTGTAAGCTCACCACTCGAACTTTTATTAAGATTTTTCATTATACAAATCTATGCTCGGTTATTATTAATAATTAGTCGGTTCTTCACGGGATTGGATAGTTTTCATTTCAATAAAGATTAATTAAAGACAGAATTAAAGTCAAACAGTGGAATTCAATTATTCTACGTGAAATCCAAGTATAATTTCTAAATTCCACCGATTTCCAAATTTGCAAAGATAGAAATAATTATTGAACTCTTGACCAATAAATTGAGCGCAGTTACGCAGTGTGCAGGTGGTTTTATCAGGTCTGGCTCGCTCGCTTGCTGGCGAGGTCTCTCCCAGTGTTGAGGGACACCTGGCTTTGGCCTGCATTTCGGACCTTCTGGGACGCGCGCAAGCGTCCAATGCGCTAGGCGTCGGCTGGGGGCTGCTCAGGAGAGAGAGACCAACAGTGCGACGACGCCCGGCGTCGACACGCCGAAATTCCACCCTCTTTAGCCGCCGCCACCGCTTTCGGGGAAACCTCGCCGCCGCCTCATTTTCCATACTCTGTCGACAGCGATGAGAGTTTAATTCTTCCCTCGCGCTTTTCCTATCACTTTTAACGAGCCCCGGGGAAAAAGAGGGCGGGGGGGATCGAGGATTCGGATCCCCACGCACAATGGACGGTAATGGCCGTGTCCACTTTCGCCCTGGAATTCCTACCGCTCAATGCTGCCCGGCTGCTTCAATGGCATATTAATAACTCTCTCCTCGTGTACAAAAGCCCCCGCATGCTCATTCCGACTCGCACGTGCCTTTGATCATTCCTTTGCTTTTCCTTTTTCGCTCCTGCCGATTTCAGGAATATATGCTTTTCTGGGAAAATCCGAGCCTCGTTTGATTAGTGGGCGAGTTATATTTGGCTGGTGGGAAATTGGAGAGAAATTTATGTATATTTATACGGATGAGTTTAAAGCCGAGGGATATCTTAAAGAACCGATCGACATCGAAGGGAGTTCGATCCATAACGCGAAGGGGTTGTCCCTTTATTCACAACATCCGCTTAATCCGCGGAGGCATTGTGCGTGGCGAGGTTGAAGCAGGCGTGTCAGCAATGCCGGCGCTCATTTAACATCCCAATAAACTGGCATTAGCCGCCCGCAATAAATACTACTCGCACAAGCCCGATTGTTCGCCGCAGCTCCGATAGCAACTCTCATCCGTCTGCCGATTAAACCCCACTCCCCTCTCTGCCCCTCGCCCCCTTCAGCCCTTCATCCCCGTCTACCAGGAGGAACTCGTACCCTCGAATCTTGCCGATTCCACTGCTTAACAATCCTCCGATTAACAATCTTCAAGCCGAGACGCTTCTACCTGCCAATCGACCACGTCTTATCGCTAGACTGCGCAATTCTAGGGAAATATAGCTTATAAGGAATTTTTTATAAAACCAGGTCAATTCGGAATCTGCTACCAAATAATGGAAATTGGATGATCTGGTACCAAAGAATCCAAGTTGAATAAGTTGTGTAGGGAAGAATCGATATTGGATAAGTTGATAGGAAATAATGCAAGTTGGATAAAATTTTATAGGAAAGAATATAATTCAGAGGTTCTAGTGGATAACGCATTTACGAATACCGGCGAACCTTGGCTGGAATAGCCTGATTCAATGGTAAGCGAGGCTCAAATCCACCTGGCAGGTGCGCATTTCCATTGAAATAGCCGAGCCTGTCCCCGATGGAGCATTAACATAATAATGCACTGATATCGCGACTTTCGTGTCGACTCGCAGTCAGATTTACCTTCGGCCTGACATATGCGCTGCGGCGGAGAGGCCGAGGTTCCTGGGCTCCGGGCTCTCGCGTATTAGAAATGGCTGAAAATTAGTGGGATTCGAGCCGGGCCGGGGAGAGTGGAGGTTTCTCTCGCCTATCCACTCTATCTATTTCGAGTGCGCGCCGCGGCGATGTAGGACGGGGCCCACAGGCATATGTATGTATATGAGCCAATTAGCATACAAAACAGTCGCATTTGCGTTGATATTAGGGCAGATGTGGCATCCGGGCTTTATTAGGGCGAGTCTTTCGGATAGACTCCTCGCCGCTCTCCGATCTCCGAGAGATCTGCGCTTTGGGAGATTCTTCTGTTTTAGAGGTGTTGCGGCTGATTTGGAAATGTCATTCTTATCCCGGAGATGGGAGCTCGTTTGCATGTATCCGAGGGTGTTAAAGTCCTCTTTCGCCAAGGAGAGCGTAAATCCCGGTTCATTAAAGTCGAGGGGAAACAGGAGGAGGCTCATTCCGCGATAACTAACTCCCCTATAAATCTCATAATTGGACCTCCATTTCTACCAGATCTACTAATTGGCTTCGACTCACAATAATTACAAAACACCCAAACCTTTCAGAAAATCTCACAAGAATTTTCTCTCTCACCCAAATCAAATATAAAAAGAGTGCAGATCTCGAGAGAAACGGAGATAAGTTCCAACAAGTGTTTTGTTGAAGGGTCTCCTAAATCGTGTATATAAAAGTGCGGAAGTGGCGAGAAGTGGAGGGAGGTTCGTTAGCCTTTAGATCGGAGAGCGGAGATGATTTAAATAGTGGCGATGTCAAAGAGGTAGAAATTACAAGGGGAATCGGCTCTTTATCATGATTTTCTGCTGAGGCCGCTTTATTCGACGATCCGCCGAGCGATTCTCGATAACGAGGAGGCGCTCGCTCCTCCCCCCACCCCGCTCCCCGCCCGCCGCTTATTAAGGATTAATGATCAATGTAAAATGCGCAATATCAGTCGCCACTAATGAATGAATCCGGCGCTCGCTCGCGTAACTCCCCATTAATACCGCGTAATATTTATGGAGCCTCGGTGACTCCCGGTTAATTTCGAGCCCACCAATCAGACTGCAACCACCCACTCACCCACCCACCGAGCCCAGTCCAGTAGAGTCGAGTCTTGCATCCGACAATTAATGATAATTCCCAGATACCGTTAAATATTGGACGGTTAATCCGAGGAAGAATTGGTGCGAATGAACCGGCCGATCCAATGACTGATTGACGATTTTCATCGGAATTAAATGGAGCCAAGTGCGCTCGCGCGATGACTCCTCTCATTAAGTGCACACACCCTTGCGAATCAGAGGTTCTTCCAACGCTTCCGATAAACGAACGCAGCTCGACTCGATGATTGACTGGCTGACTAGCGTGATTAGCTAAGTGATTGCTCGACTCCACCCTATACCCATAACCACCCACCCTCATTGCGCCCTCTTTCCTTACCTTACCCAACAATTTCTCTTATTAAACCACCTCCCCACCTGCCTGAATAATTTATTTCTTTCTTTTCCTCTTCGAATTCGAGTGCCACCACATTTTTTACTCCAATTCCAACTGGAATTCGAGTATCAATTCGATCGTTGCTAATTTTGTTCCGAAATGAACAATTCCTCGAAAACTAGAAATACTCGTGTGATTTGACTCGAGTGGCCGAATTGTGAGTAGTAAAAAATCGAGTGCCGACTGGAATGAAAGGCAAATCTGGGCCGCGGAGATGAGATGTCGGAGCGCGGGGGTGCGGGTGCGGGTGCGGGCAGGTGTCGAAAAAGGTGGATGGGAGTGGTTCCTTTTAGTTTTAATACTAGCCAAATGGAAGCAGTGTGGAGTGTAGCGGCGGCTCGGCGGATGAGGAGGACGAGGAGGTGGAGGGTAGAGAGAGGGAGAGAAAGCGTTATCAGGGCGCATAATTATCAATGCGACTGATGCATATTTCATGAGGCAGAGCGGCTCGGCGAGCTTTTACACTGACCGGCGAAACGAATGGAACTACTGCGGACACACCGCCGTGATAGCCCAGTCTCATAATTACTCCCCAGCCCCGCCAGCCCCTCCAATCTAATAAATGTACGTCGCAATGACTGTCGGGAGAAGATGACAAATCCAGAGAGAAAGTGTTTGAAAAGCGATGCTTGCGAGCGGAGCCGATTAGCTTGGCAAATGAAAGGGTTGGAGGTTCGGGGTGAAAAAGGGGCTGGCTCCAAGAGAGAGAGAGAGAGGAGTCGATGTATAAATGTGGCGCGAGGATGTGGAGCAGTCGGGTGGGGTCCTCCCGAGGGTTCCTTTGACGAGGAGAACAGAGAGCAGCGGCGGCAGCGGCGGCAGCGGCGGCAGCGCCGGCACTGCCAGCAGCAGGAATCGATAACGAGGGCATCGAGGGTGGCGCGGCGCGCACAGTGTGAAAGAGAGCCCGATTTCACAGGGTTCCGACCGACGAAAGCGAAATGACAACTTTAAGATTCACACCCTAATGACTCCTCCTCCACCCCTCTAAGCAATACACCGAGTCACGAGTGCGAGAGCCCGAGAGCGCGCCGCCACTCGAATTTCCAAGGGAACTCGAGGGAAAGAGGGGACCAGGTCACCACTGCCATTCGAGATCTCGAGGATTAGAGCTGGAGTTGCTTTTATTTGCAAGCTCCAATCAATTATTTCTATCCTCGTTAACGGGCGGAGTGGCTTTTGCATATTCGGCTTGTTAAACGGCCGCGAGACTGATATAACTCGCACCTCTCTCGCGGCTCAGATGAATCTTCCTCCTCGGGATCGATCGCGGCCGATCTGCATCGACCTATTGGCCGCGGCGGGCGTGATTCGAGTGCAAGCCGGCAAGCCGAGCTCGAGAGGCCAGACCGCGATACATCCTCTTTCATCGCCATGTAAACCGCGACGCGCAACCCTCCCCATTCATAAGCAACGGGCCCCCACTTATCCAATTCCGAGTCGAGTCGAGTCGAGTCCAAGAGCTGCCGGAGTCGACGCGCCAATTTCATCAATGCCACTCGCCTCGACACTCAATAACTAACTCCCCCTCTCTCCCTTTTGAATTATTCATCCCGTTTCTAATCACTCGATTGCTGATTCTTTCCGCCGCGACTATCAATTCCATCGAAACTAGTTGGAACTCGACTTCTTTAATTCGAAACTCGAGTATTTCGAGTTTATTGAAATGGAGCTCTCAGAGCGAATTAATGAATTTTGAGTTCCGACTGGGATTGGAGAAAAAACATCATTTTAACCACGAATTAAAATTTTCAATTTATAGAAATTTTTAATCGAGTTTACTCCAATGATTTTCATGAGATATAAAAATAGTATTTGGGATTCGAGTTAAAGGAGTCTGGGCAATCCAACAAATCCGCCAGTCATCAAACCGCCATCAAGACGAACCTCGGTCCATTAAGGGCATCCAAGATACATGTTGGAAAATTGGCCGCTGCAAAGTGAGGGGCATAAATGCGATATACGGTGGGTGGGGAGCTCGGCATTATAAAGCAGGAGGGATGGGCCCCGTACGTATTAGAGGAAGGCTAGAGTACGCCGAGGAAAGAATGCGGTAATACCGGAGAGATAAGGCGGAGTAATCAAAAGTTAGGGGAGTTTTGTGTTTCAATATCTACGCCCCACTCGACTACACCCCCCAACCCCCCCATTTCTTGGCCGAAATTCGGGCCTTGGGAACCTCGGGAATGTAATTCGAGTTAGGGCGCCGGCGCACTTGGCCGCGAGTGCAACGATCAAAGTTCCGAGGCGTTAGCGCCGCTTCCAGGGCGGAGAACTGCCGGCTTCCCCGGGCGATGATGAACTCGAGGATAATCTCCTGATTGGCGAGTTGCAACTTCCGCCCCAAGTGTTATGCGCTCCAGCTTTTTATCTCGCCCGAGGAGCAACCGCCGACGTCGACTTGCTTAACTGGCCTGCTCCTACACTTTCATTTAATCCGCAACGCTCGCCCAAAACAGATGCCCCCCTGCTCCAAATTCGACTCGTTTCGTTTCAATCGGGTTTTGGGGAATGCGCGCAAATGCCGCTCGTCTGGAAATCGAGAGGTTCTTTGTTTTTATTTAGGAATGCGCATTTGTTCCTCGAAGAATAGAAGTTGGAAGAGTTGGTGGGGAAGAATAGAAATTGGATGAGTTTTTTGTGTATTGTTGTCCTGTTGAGCAGACGTGGCACTTGTTAGGGCGACTGGGAGTGGAGAGGTCAAATATGGAGGGAATGAGGTGACGCCGCGGCAATTAACAGTCACGGCCGCTTTTGATTGTTCGAGCCTTATCGCGTAATCGCTCGTGACAGCTGGCTCTTTCGCCCGGGGCTGGCTTTCGTGCCGAGAAATCCTTATGTCGTCTAACTCACGCGTCGCTATGTAATTACACGCGATTTACATCGGATTCGCACCCGCACTTTTTTCTCTCTTTTACTTATCCAACTCATACGACAAACGAGCCAATTACAGTCAACAATACAACTTGATAAAATTTCAATACTTTAACTTCTCAACGCCTCACGTTTCTTCAATCAAATCACCATTCAATATTAATTTAAATTTGTTTCTCTTTTAAATTTCATAAATTCAATATTAATCTTTAAAAAAAATCCAATATTAATAAACCATTGAAACAATCAAGTTTGAGTACTCACATCCAGCTAAAGGTTGACCTCCGCAAAGTCGGACTTTTCCTATATCGAGTCAGAGAATCGCCGAGGGCGGTGGGGGGTGCGGCGGTTGAAGGGTCCAGTCGGTTTATTGGTAAAAGATGTTATCCCAGCCGTAGAGTTATCGCATCGGAGGCTCGATAAGTTGGCGTAGCATCTCGGCAACTGGCCGGTTATTGGAAAGGAAGGAATAAGCCTCTGTCCTTCCTCTTGGCGGCCGTGCACTCGATTCCCGCGAGTTCTCTTTCAATTTCACGGGGGATGGCGGTGTACTTCTCCGGGTGGAGCGCGACTTACCGAAACTTGGCGACTTTCACGGCCAACTTCTCTCTCCCGGATCGCTTGGGACGGGGCTTTCGTTCCGATCGGACTGTCGAGTCCGACGCGTCTCTGGGTCAGCACTTGGCATGGCCTTCGCACGGGATCCCATGACAATACAAGTGAAAAAGGAGGCCGGTGGCGGGCGGGGGTGACGGTGGTTGCAGGGGGATGAAAAGAAATGGGTCAGATTAAAGGTTCATTAGGGCAGGGGCGGCTGGCATTTGACCCAAATTCATATTTCCCATAGTGACGGGCGTGGAGGCGAACGAGGGTGGGTCCGTAGTAGTACGCGGTAGCCGGGGTGGCAGAGGAAGAGGGGGGTTGTGGGGATAGGGGGGTGGAGGGTGCGAGAGTCAGGAGGCAAGGAAGCAAGGAAGGAAGGAAGGAAGCAAGGCCGAACGAGGGTGGCAGGCATGGAAGGAAGAAGCAAAAGGGAGTCGGCGGGTGCGTCCAGGCCGGCAGACTGGCTGGTCGCGCGTCGTCGTCGTCGCGGCAGCCAGTCGAGGGGGTGGCGGCGGCGGTGGTGGGGGTTGGTGGGGGTTCGCAGGGGTAGTAGCTGCGGCTCTGGGCCGCGAAGGTGGGAGCGATGTGTAGGTAGCTAGAGGAGATGAGTGCCAGCCCGGGGCGTAGGTGTCTCGGTGCGTGCGTGCGGCGCAGTGTGGCGTCGGCGGCAGCCGAGGGGTGGGTTGGGTGGCTATTGGAGGACTAGGACAGGGTTCCTACGTATCTGGCGAAGGGTCGCGCTCGAGTGGCGCAAGCGCCGGCGCCACCGGGACACCCCCTCCGCCCGATCCGCGCCGAGAGAGGAGGCTCGCGGCGCTCTCTGCTCGGGCGGGGAAAAGCGTCGCGACGGCTGCCGTCGGCTGCACAGTACGGGCCCGGACGCCCACCAAGTAGTACCCTTCACGTTCTCGTCCCAGCGCCACCGGCCACCCTGCCTGCCTCCTGCCTGCCTCCTGCCTTCCTGCTCCTTCCTTCCGACCACCACCCACTCACCACCCACCCCTCGCACTCTCTCTTTCCGACGGGCGCACACCTAGTCTAGTACGCGGCCAAGGCTCCGGGCCGGCGCTCCCGCTGCAGTGGACGTGCAGCTACTGAGGGAACGGGCGCGCGCGCCCCGTCGACTCTACGCGATGGACTCGCGCGCGACCACCAGCCCACTACCCCGCCGACAATCCGACTAGCCGACACTAGTCTAGAGCTGTCGCGCGACCAGGCATCAACTCTTCTCCGAACCACCACCACCTCCACCTCCGCCGTCCAGAGGAACCAGCCAGTCGACAGAGTTTTAAAGCGGCACCGTCCCGCCGAGGCCAAAGATATCGCCTACTCATCCAGGATCCGCTGAGGCGGCGAGGAACATGCTGGAGCTGCTGGACTACTTGCCGCTGGCGGGGCTTTAGGAGTGTGATGACTCGAGCATTGTCGGCGCAACAATAGCCGCCGTGTTCAAGAAGCGTTCGCCTCCGCTACTCGAGGGACTTGAAAAAGACGCTGGCCTAGGTGGCCGACGACGCTCCGCACTCTCTCCCAATCGCTGCCGACGCCGACGCCGACGCCACCCTCAGACACGTTCGTCGCCTTCGCCTCGACCTCCTCCTTTCAAGCCAGGAGCGCTTCCACCCGCATCCAAGGAATCCGCCTCCGATTCTCTCGAGCCCCGCCGAGAGGGAGAGAGAGGAGAGAGAATGTTTGGTTGTCGCGTGGGAGGAGCGTCGAGAGCTCGCGTTCGCACAGGTACCGAGAGATCATTTCCAAAGGTATACTTGGCTTTTATATTTTCCGTGGGAATTGCGACGGGAAAGGCCTCGATTCATCCTCTTGTTTCGTAGTTGATAGATTTTTACTTGCTCTCAAAGTCCATTGGGTTCCATCTTCTGTTTGATTGGAAGTTTGTTTCGATATTTCTCGTAGGCAGTTGCATTTGGCTTCAAACTTCACGGTTTTCGACTTTTAATTTCATGGGAAGTTTGTTCGAAGATTCCACTTTAAAAGGAGTTTTTCTTCGTGTCGATGTTGCTGTTGGGTGGAAGTTTGCTCGGAGATTGTCTTATAGGGAGTTGCAGTTGGTTTCGAATGTTTGAAGTCGAGTTTGTCGGGAGATTGTCCGTTAAAAGGAAGAAGTCGCTCTCGGAGAAAGGAGGATGCCTCGTCCGCGTTCAGGGTTGAAGGTGACGGGCGACCGTTAGAATTAGCACGACGCCCTACGAGTCGTTCTAATTTTAACTCACTTATTTTCGCACCCTCCGCCGGCCCGTTTTAGTCGGCCGCCGCTAATCCCCGAACACTCGGGTCCCAGCTCCGCACCGCACCGCGTCCTATCACTGCCCATGAAACATTCAGCCTCCCTCGAGTCCGTCCGCCTTCGAACCAACTGGCCAACTTGACCAATCGATCCCACCAACACTCCAAACACATCTCTTCCCCCTTAACCCGTTACCCAGCCGATCATCGATATATTCCTCGACGGGATTCTCTTAGAGTCGCTAGAGTCAGATTCCAGATCGCAAGGAATCGCTCGAGATATAGAGTCGAGTACTGGACGGACGTGCTCGTCTCCTCGACGGAAATACCGACGGACCGACGGGCATGAAAGAGAGCGCGCGCCGCCGGGAACTTCCAACTCTGAGTCAACCTTTCCGAGTGCCTCTGCCAATGGAGGGAACCACTCGGAGAATCCTCGTTGCATAATATTCCGCTAAGAATAATACCCGCGCGATATCGGCCCTCGCCGAGGGATAGTCGCTCTCCGGGCGGCGAGTGTGCGGGGAGAGTGGGAGCTGCTAGTGTGAAGTGTCAGGGAGGATGATCCTTGTGAGAGAGCGACGTCAAGCCCCAAGTGTGACGACGATCGAGTGAGTGAGACGAAGGAGATTCGACTCGGCCAGATGACTTCCAACTTCGAACGAGGTGCGTCTTGTCTTGTCTCTCTTTCTATAGATTCAATTTTATGTTGTTCCACAACTTATGCTCTTTCACAGTAATTCCCTCATTGGGCTTTTTGCCTGTCAGGAATTCCTCATTGTTAGTTGAATGGAAAATGTTATTCTTTGTATGATGAAGAATAGTCGCTGGTTGGTTCGATTTCCCATGTCAACGCGAATCTTTTCAATTTTGTAGAGGAATTTTTCCAAATATAAAAAGGAATGGAAATTGTTGGCGGGCCAACTTTTAGTCAGAATGTTGAATTTTTTCCACTGATTTGCCATTTCCCCTTAAAATGGCGACATTGAGCTTTCCACCTGTCAAGGATAGCCGATAGCCCATTAAGAATTGACTAGACAATGATATTCTCAACCTAACAATTGATGGTCGAACAGAGTAAAATGTGCGGTTGGTAAATTTTGTTTGGCATGTCGGCGCCCGCGGCCATAATCGTCGTCGGCGTCGCCGGAGTCCGCCGGTTCTCTCGGGCGTCGGTTATATTTAAAGCCACGCGTCTCGTGTTACTCGCGCATCACGAGCCCCGCCGAGAATAGACGGCCGATCATTCCGCGACTACTCTCGCCAAGGTACACTCGGCCAGTATTGCCCAAAAGCCAACTCGAGCCATCCACCGAAAGCCTGATTAATTCATGAAATCACTTGCAGTCGAGTAGATTTTTTGATTCGAGGGAAAAGTGGGATCCTGTCGAAAGTCGAATCGCAGCCTCGAACGGTCCACTGATGAATCTCGAGTGTCCATCAGTGGAGAGTGTGACAGGGAGCCGCAGCTGCGGAGTCGGCCAAGTTTGACGAAACATTGATCAAACAGCGCGGCAGCCGCCGCTAGTTTCCGGGTTCTGATCATTTCCGCGTGAATTTCAGCGAGGCTCGAGGGGAAGCCGAGCCGGCCCGATGCAAAGGACAGTAATTAGCGGCTCCTATCGACTATTACGGATCGCCGGGCACGAGACGTGTCATTGGCAGAGAGCCGCGAGCCCTGGAATCGACATTCACCGATGCCGACTCCCAGTTGGAGATAGTTCGCATCGTTGGAGGACCTTTTCCACTTGGGCAGCAGCCAGTGCTGCGCCGCCGGTTCTGCGCCTCACGAGGACCAACACCACCACCATCACCACTACCACCAGGAAGAACACGGGGGATTTGTAATGTTAAGCTTAGCTGGTTGAACACGGGTCAAATATACTGCACGATTGACGCATTTGGTCCCCTTCAACCAGCTGTAGTTAACATTAGACTCCAGCTTCCCCTGTGACAACATGTACCTCGACTACCAGCGAGGACGACAGTGTCCTGTGAAGTGCTCGTGACTCCGATATATAAGTGCCACTCGCCAATGGATTATCATCAGCGATCATTCTTTGTCCGCGAATCATAGACCTTGAGGGATACTAGGATTTCTCGGACGTCAATGAGTTGAATGTTGTTGTGTTAGGAAAATGTTGCGAGGATTGCGGGAAGAATGTCCTATGAAAGTAGGTGGTATTAGCATTTTGGTGAGTTTGGGCAAAAATCGATATACCTCGGAAATAAGCAATTTCAGAGTTTTCCAATATTTCTCTCGCAACTTTTTCCAATGGAAAGAGCATTTTAATCATTTAAGCCAATAAGCTTGTTTTCATTGTGTAACGAAGCGCAGTATTGATTTCGAGATTGCTTTGGCTCAGCATGTGGGGCTCGAATTAAGCCGACGAATTAAAAATGTGAATAATTTTGAAATAAATTCAGTGTTTGGTTAAACTGTTCAAACGGACATTCTTGTTGGGACACCTTTTACAACAACTCTCCTAGCAACTACCCTTCGCATGCGTTCAGGGTCCGATTTCCTCCCTTTTGTCGACTTTTGATACGTGTTTGATCAAGTTTGACGAGAGTGTTTAGTGTCTGACTGCGGATACTTATGCAAATAAAAGTATCCAACTATTTCTTTGCACGAAAATCAACAGTTTATTTATTGATATTGAGAAGTTGTTGAAGATATTCCATGTTGCATTTGAGTTTGTCGACTACAGCTGAGCTAGTTTGAAATCTGCGGAGGATTGAGGAGCAAGCTAACTAGGAATAAGTTGAGAGACTGTCTCCAGTGCTATCGTTTGGCAATTAGTGCTCATTGTGGATCGAGAGGCTCATCAGGAGTCGCATGGGATTAGTATCAAGAGGAGTATTAGCGCCATTAAGCCAGATGGTATCCTCTTCCAAGATGTTCCTCTTCCATTCTCCCTTGTGTCATGGCTGGAATTAGATCAACTGCTCCCAACAAGCATTGTCGAGCTAATAGCACTGTACTCTTGAAGGTCCGCATTAAAAGGAAACCAGGGAGATTGTTGTCGATTTTATTAACCCAAGTCGTCTGCTCTTGTCAGAAAAGTTTAAATTCCCCTTTCTCTCTCTCTTCATTCGACCCAACAGACCGACGCGCCCCTTTTTAGCATTTCTTCTCTAAAAGCGTGCCGGTCGACTCTACAAATAGCGATTAATCCGTTCCGAGTTAAAAAGCGAGCTATCGCAGTTATGCAAGAAGTGACCCGTGATATTTGGCGGAGTCGAAACCGAGCCAGGGTGTGGAGGCAACTCATACAGACACAGACACAGAGAGAGACGGGGCAGTTGGCGATAGTAGGTCAAACGAAAACGGCGCGAGATAGCGATCGGGACTAGCTGCACTTCCCCAAGCGATTCTTCAGCGCATTCTCCGATTAAACGGCGACCTCACCAAAAGAGGCACGAGGTCGCGCTGCTAGTACAATCCTACGCTATCTCCACTCGAGAACGATACAACTATCGATGCACAAGTGCCCATATCGGTTCGTTCTCCCAGTGATATCAGCAACGCTTCCGGGAGGCCAAAGTGCCACTCTGGGTCAGTTTATCAAACTAATTTCAGATACTGTCACAATCTGGGCCAGTTCCACCAGAATGACATTAAACCCAGCCAAGTCCCATGCGACGACCAACATTCTGGGCCAGTTTATCCAACCTGCGATAGAAATTTGGACCGGTTGCTTGGAGGTTTGGTAGAACAGGGTGCTTCCAACCCCATTTCCTGGCGAACGTCCCCGACTGGTCCCAGGTAGATTCGAACCTGGCGATAGTCACGTAAGGAAGACTGGGCTCGGCGTGTTCAAAGACTCAATCCCAGGTAGAGTTGGAGTGGAGTGGGTTGGCGGGTGGGTGGCGGTGGATTGTAAATGCCGACGTATTTAGGGAAGCGATTCGGGCCAGGCGGTTGTCGGGAGGGGGTTGTTGGGGGTTGCTAGCGAGGGGCTCGCGTGTCTAGACCGGAAGTGGTTCTCGTGCTAGGCGTGGCTCCTTGATATATAACCCGTTGTATCTCAGGGACTACTCCCGCTAGGTATGTACACCACCCCCTCCCCGCCCCCCCCGCACATGTACACCCCTCTGTCCAATAACCTTTGCTTAGCTCCCAACGACGATCGATCCCTCTCGAGACACCCTCGAGGTCACTGATTTCTCAGTCGCCCGGCCGAATGGTTTCTTACTCGGACTCCTGGAGGAAAAGAGCCAACTCACCTTTCGCCGAGCTCTACTTGGAGAATAAACAGCCAACTCTCTCGAAACAACCTCGACAGGATAATACTGGATCCAAGAGCGCGCGCACCAACTGCTACGTCTACTACCTCTCTGCTCCCCAGGAGCTTATTTTATGCGACTCGGGGAGAGCTGGGAATAGTAATTCCTGGGGAAGGAGAAGCTCCAGTCGCCGCCACTTCCAGGTCACTCGACAAAGACTTCCGGCGGAGCCAGGGGCGCATGCCAAGTGCGTCTCAAAGGTGAAGTTCGCACTGATACATATTCATAGGAGGAGTGGAACGGTTCCCTAGGAAAATCCTCCGTGTACTCGAGTGCGGTCGAATTCGTCCCCTGTCTCCGACGTTTACGCTCCCTGATATCGAGTTTCAATTGGCTCCCAGTGTCAACTTCTCCGCGATCTTCGATTTGGAAAAACTGGTTATTTCCCCAAAATTGGCAAAGTTCTCGCCTCCGTGGAAAATGGTCTCGCGCTCCGGCCTGAAATGAAATGCACAAAACTCTTTCTCCCCATATGCGAATCAGTGGGAAGGAATAAGCGGGAAAAGAGAGCGGAAAGGTGCAAGGTCCGCGGGTGCACAATTCGAGTGATGATGCCAGGCATTAAACACACAGGTGCCCTCGAGGTTTCCGGACGGTAGCTCGAGGAGAGCGCTAATTCCAGTTGGGAAGGAGAGCGAGTAAAGGGTGGGGGAGAAAAACTGGAGCAATTAATTGGAGGGAAAACTAAATAGGAGCGCTCGGGCGCCGATGATAATTACGAGGGCGGTGCATCGAGTTGAAAAAAGAGAACCACAGTACTTACCTGCCTCGGAGAGAAAAATGCGCGCGAGCCACGAGAGAGGGAGAGGGCAGGAGGAAATTGAGAGAGCGAGAGAGTGAATAGTCGAGTGCTCGCAGTCAGGCACAGCCGCGCACCGTCCGCTCATAATTCCCCGGGAAGGTAATAAAAGCCGAGTGCGGAATGACATAGTTTGTGGCGTAATCGATTAGTGGGACATGTGCCACCCTCTCGCCTCTCTTTCTCTCTCTCCCTCCCTCTCTCTCGCACTAGCGCGTTTATGTTGCACTTTACACACCACTGCACCAACCGAGCCTGCGGCGACGTCGCAAATCGCAAAAATCACCTCCCACTCACACAATCTCCACTCTCCACTATTTGCAATTTTCCAGAGAGAATTTCAAAAAAACATACACCAGAATTAAACGATTGAAATGAACCGCGTGATAGGTGGGCTGGAGGATCGCGGAACTTTGGTAATTTCAGGAGGAAATCAGAGAATGTACACGTCTCCTCTGGAGCGGGCGGAGAATTAAATTTTCGTAACGTGTCAAGGAAACTTTTCTCATCTCCAGAGGTATAGTGGAGAGGAGCGTGGAGAGGAGAGCGGTGGCTTCCGGTGGAGATCGCGTTAGTTTGGATCAGCCATCCAACAGCCGCAGCGCCGAGGACACCCTTTGACTTCTTTGCCTTTGACGCAGCCGGCGACGTGCAAAAAAGTTCCCTCCCGGGGAGAGCGTGAATCATAGGAGTCGCGTGTGTCGGAGTATGCTATGCTAAAATATACAAAACTCCCCGTCACCCGACCAGAACGCTTCGCCTACCACGCAATTATTACAATCTCTCTCGTTTTGCAAAAATCAAGTCAAACTGACACTTCTCCACTATTTTTCAATGAATTTTGATGGGTTGTTTGAAGAAGTTTGAGGGTCCGATGTCGAATGTATGCTCGATCGGCTCCAAAAGTCAAATCAAAGGGAACTCGAGGGGAGATTTGCCTCAACATTTGTTTAGTGGGTGAGAAATGGATGGTGACAGAAATGTTGGAATAAGTTGGCGCGGTTGAATGTGAAAAAGCGATTGAACGCGAGAGGGAGCGCTGTTGAAGGTAAAACAAGTAGTAGCTGCTCTTTACCTTGGCCGAGATTATTCGAGGCGAGCCAGGTGGTTTTTCGTTATCGGCTGCTACAAGCAGATACAAATGTCTCCCTGGCAGGGGAGAATGCGATAAAACTGTCTACAAAGCTCTCGTTCCAGGTCGCCCAGCAAATCTTGTTACTCACCGCTGCGCTGACGTCAACGCAAATCCTTTCGTCCCAGAGAGGAACTCTACTCTCCTTCCCTCGTCCTTCACACTCACCTGAAACAGAGAGGTACATGGCCGCGCTTAATATTTCACACTTTAAACCACCAGAAATACACAGCCACGAAATATCGCCCTCATCCTTCAAAACTACCTCGAACAATTAACCCACGGAAAATAGAGGAGAAAAGAAACGAGAGAATATAAAGAATCGGTTGGGGGTCACAGTATTAGAAACATTAGGCGGGGAAGAAGGAGAGTTGTAAATCCGCAGGGAAATCCAATCGGTCGGGACAGAACAATCAAATCCATTTAATAACGCGAAGCAATTTAATGCTTTTCCCGAACGGTCGCGTCATCCGATATCCTAGTAGGAGATATTGAAATTATTCGAGCACGCCGCGCGCGCTCTTTCCGAGATCGCCTTTTTCACATCGGCCCTGTAATACGCGAGCCCTTATTAAATCGGCGAGCGCGATCGCCCATCGGGTTTCATCCCACCGGCAAAAGCGACCTTTTCCCTTCACCCCCTCCCACTCGAAAGAGAGAGCGGGGCGGGGGATTATTCTGTTAGCAACTGTAATGGATTCCTAGTGCAGGATTCGCATTACCTTCGTTAAGGGTGCAGCAGTGTGTGCTTTCGAGACGGGAACTATCCAATTATAAACATCGCTAATTGATCCAGCGATTCAGTCGCTGATTCGTATAATTGCGGAAGCTCGTCCTAAAAATCGAGGATCTCTAAAGGGGTCGCATATGTCGGGCACGTCATTAAACAAATCGGAGTTTATGCAATTTTTGCAACCATTGATACCCGCTTTTTTAAAAACTCAGTATATATTCGTTATTGTAGGTACTCTGACGAGCGTTTTGTTATAGATGTATGGGCCGTTGAATGATTATTGAATGGAAAAGGTCGAGGCTCCGATTTCTCAATTGCATCGAAGCAGAGCCGATAAGATCGATCGACGCAGCATCGGAGAGTGCTGAGTCCCCATCTGGCGTGGGGGTGAAAGGGAGAAAGAAGTTGGCAGGAGACGCGAGCGAGCGCGCCCGCACTGATATGTACACTCGGCGAGAAAGTGAGTGCGCACTCACGTAGAGCCTGGCTGCTCGCTTATGCCAGGAGGAATTCCACGATGCTGGCAAATATTGACGCTCTCTCTCTCCCTCTCTCGCGTTCGCTCTCTCCCTCTCTCTCTGGGATATCTCCTCGAGTAGTTGGAGCACCGCACCCTCCAAGGCCCATCCGCACCCTCGGGCGAGTCGCCCCTGGATTATGTATTCGAGGCCTCTGCCAATACCTTCCAGACTCGAGCCATCCACTGCCCCCCACACCACCACTGATTCTGGACCAGCTTCCACCAATTCCAGTCATTCCAAGAAAAAAGTCATTCAGTTCATCCATCGGAAGTTGGATTCTAAACGATTCAATTCAAACTGTATATGAAATGATGAGTGTATGATGAAGGGCCTTTAATTGGAATAATTGTAGAAAAGATTGATGGAATTGGGTGGGAGCGAGGGATTTTTTATTTTATTAAAAGCGAACGATGTGCGATATTTAAATAATCGGTGGGTGATAAATGTTTGAGGTGGAACCTGACCAGAGTCAACATCGGAGAGGAGAGGAAGTTGGGAGTGGGTTGGGTTGGGGTGGCGCGTGCTGGCGTGACACAGCATCCAGCGCTTATCGCTTGAAAACGGATATACGTGTATATCTCGGTGGCCGGAGGCGAGGACTATTCAAGCGGAGTCCCTCGGCGCTAGTTTTACTAAAATGCGGCCAGGTTTCATCGGGCGATCTGCGCTCTAATTGGACGGCAGCGAGCTCCTATCGTTCCCTTTTTATCTCCGCCCTGCAGCGCGCGCGCGCGCGCGCCGGTCGATCGCCGATCGACGCATTCGCTTTTTTGCTTTTTCGCTTTTGGTTCGAGCTTATCGCCCAGCGATCGATTTATACTCTCGTTGCTTATCAGCTCCGCCGCTTTTCCCATCTCTCTGCCAATTTTCTGTTTTCGGGACCCCGACGACGATTTTTATTAAATGCTCCGCGAATGTTCCCACAATATCCAATGTGATTTTCAACTCTCGAGATCTTCGGAGATTGAAATGCGCCAGCTTATTTCGCTCTTTTAGATCAACCATACAGTTTCGTAGTTGCGCAACAAATTCTACTTATAGATGAAACGACCAAATCTACTTATAGCTGAAACGTCCATATCTACTTATAGTTGAAACGTCCATATAAATGTAGAAAATAGATTGCCATCCAATCACGATGAATGATATTATACTCTGTACGAGAGTAGAGCAGTAGAGAGAGATAGGTGGATTTTGAAGGGGCCTGTAGCGAACGCTCAGCTCCATCTGTTTCTCTATCTCTGGCAGAGTGTTATCCTCTCGCAGGCTATTTATCCGAGCGGTGCGTTCTGGCTTCTATCGGCACACTATCTGTCCGGTGGCCGGGTGTCTGCTAGGTCCGACTGCAGCCTTGGACGATCTACTGCCGGTGGATACGTCCACTTGTACCACTGCCACTCACTGCGGGGCCGGCAAGTGATCGAGCTCGATATCGGTCAGACACGCCGGGCGGAATTAGCTACGCCGGCTGACCATCGATCTCTCTTTCTACTGCGCCTCGGCCAATCCCTCGGCAGCGGCCCTTGTCCGCCCCTACTGTTTCTCAATTTGTCAACACGTGTCTCCCAATTCCAACATCCAGATTCCACTTCGCTTTTCCTAATGACTTTTGAGAGGCTTTCGAAAATGTCCATTAAATTAACGTTATGCGATAGATCCTTGTAATAAAAATCGTAGTAAAATCGGCATTGTGAATGGAGAGAATTGTCTGTGAGTGGGTTAAAGTTTGATTGGAGAAAAGTCGACTGTTGCCGGGGGTCAAGTAATCCGAGTATCGCAGCTCGACTAGTCAAACGGGAAAAGAAGCCACAGGAATCGAGTAATCGAGAGGTCTGGTCGAGTTTTTCCAACGGGCCGACTTGCGGCGAGAGGGCAGAGGTCCGCGTCTGGGATCATCGGATTCCATCGAAATCGGAGAAACCAGGTCCGGCACAGTAATCACTGGAATCAGGTCGAAACGCGGGTGAAAAAGGTCCGCCAGAAAGGAAACGCAGCGTGCGCGCTCAGCAGAAAAAAAAGAGGGATGGAGGTGGGGGCAGAGGGTGGAGGGGACGAAAGAGAAAAATCGCGGGGGAAAAAAAATATCGAGTCCGAGGTAGAAATCCCAGGAGTGGATTCCGTGCGGAGGTGGCCAGTGGCGGTGGCGGCTGGTATTAACTTCGGCCATCGGAAACCCGATCAAACTGTTCATCGTATTTCCATCGGGGAGAAACGATTTTTTCCACCTCCGCTCCCACCTCTCGTCCAACCTCCATTCGTCCATTCTCTCTTCCTCCTCCCGGCCGATTATTATTATTCTCTTTCAACTACGCCAATTCGATCAAAACTCGCCCCTTCAGATTCCTTACAATTAACTATTCATTATTAGCATTTTCTCCTTCGGTAGATTAGTGTAAAAATTCAATAAACAGAAATCAACATTAACGGTAACCAGACTCGTTAATGTGCCTCGTTTGACCTTAACCCGGAGGGAGGGTGGAGTTTGAGTGGGGCGATTCGAGACATTTAGCAGAGAGTTAGATTCTGATTGATCGGCCCGAGGAGAAAATGGACGGGAGAGTGATTGTACGTGATTATGTAACGGTAAGCCCGGCCGAATCGGTGTCCGGCGGTGGTCGAGCGCGGCCAGACATTTCTCCAGAATTAACTAATTAAGCGAACCAGTAGTTACAGAGCGAGGCCAGTTACACGATTAACTCCGGCGATCCCATGCGCGTTCCGGCTGTTTGCCAGCCTTTTTTCCCCTCCCCCGCTTGATTTAATCGAGTTCTCCCGCTCATCGATTCATTCCATGCACCGCGATCGACTCCTCCACCCCGACGATTCTAATCCGAGCGCGCAACCACCAAGACAATCATTTATTCAATTGATGCATTTTATCAAACAAACATCCGACAAAGAGCCCGCCCGTCCCGCCAAAGTAGGAATTATCCGGCGCGGAATGCGCGCGCTAAAAGTAACAATCAGCGAAGTAGGTTAAGCATGCAAATGAGGCCAAGCCGGACAAACTGGTGAAAATCGAGTGACTAGCCCCGCGACAACAAACCGGCCCAGAATCCAGTAATTCGAATTTAATGAATTAATGAAGCCGCCCGCCGCTTAAAATCCTCTCGATCAATCACGTCCCAGAAGAAACGAGGTTATGTAAAGGCCGTTTATGGAAAGCGGGCGCACTCGCCGTTCAATGCCGCTCTCTCGTTTTGATGATTCCTGGGGGGAGCAGGTGGAGAGGGCAAATTGCGGCGGGTTTTGTTGGCTGCGCGAGCGCGCGACTACTGGATTACGTTAGATTCAATCGATGAGCCGGCGATAATGTTAATATCCGTGACCGCGACAGGATGATGGGCCAGAGCTCGTTCCTGATAACGACGAGGAGCGGCCACCGCGATGACAACGATCGTCATTGTCGGGATAATGACGGTGATGACGATAGCCAGTCTAATGGCTGGAACCAGCCGGATTTACAGCCACCGAGCACCCTCCACTTACCGCAGTAAGTACACCACGCCACTCAATGATTCCGCGCCGATATCATTAACATAATCACTCCTCTGCCAATTCACAAGCTTTCAAGCTTTCGGCACTAAAGTTGCTTGGGATTTTTCATTGTTTTACTTGGGGAAAGATTATATTAATATAATCAGTTTTCAAGTTGAGATGGTATTAATTATGAAATTTGGATTGTTAAATAGTTTGCGTATGGAAGGGAGAGAAAGTTGGGGGATGAAAAGGAGGGAAAATATTGCGAGTGGATTGGGGAGAGGGTCGGGTTAGCTAGGAAATCCATTTAAATAGGAGCAGCACTCAGCCCGCTAGTAGTACAATGATGCTTCCGGTCAGCAAGTACCACAATGGCGAAGCGGTCCAGCCGCAGGTTCCGGCGAGCTCCTTTCAACTGCCCCCCCCGCCCATAATTTAGCCCTGCTTTGCATATAAAAAGCAACAATAGCCGCGTGTACCCAACGCAAATTTGATTTGTCGTCCTTGCCCTATCATAAATAATACCACAAATCCAACGTGAAATTCCCCGGAGGAAAAAAATCCCCCCACCTAGGAGCAAAGTCTCCCCGACAAAAAACACCTAGGAAAAGGAATCTTTCATTTCGCCAAGGCCGCCGATCTCCGAGAGGGGAAGGTTTCCCGGGTCGTCGGACAAGTTTTCCTTTAATTTGCAAGCGCAAATTTCCCCAAGACCAATGCTAAGAATCCGAGGGAACCTCAACCAACCCCAACTAGCCTCGCCGAGCGCGCGTTGCGTTACTCATCAAATTGCGGGGCTCTCGGGCTCCGGGGCTGAGGCTGGGGGCTCGCGAAATTTAGATTAGTTCCTTGGGAGGAGGAGGAGGATCACCTCGAATATAAATATTTTCTTATTCCCATGTACTGCCCTCGTTTACATGTATAAATAAGGAAAGGATGCCGCCGTACGTGGGAGTCTCTGTGGTCTTCCGCGGGAGTGCGGTTGGAATTTGGAGAGGCTGCTTCTTGCATTTCTTTCTTTAATTAAGTAAGTTACTCATTACTTAAGGAATTCTCTTATTTGTATAGATATAGATGAATGGATAATCAGAGAGAAAATTAATTAATCAAGCCTAGGGGGTTGATTTAACCCTGAACTTATTATTAATTTAATTTATAAATATAATTAATGGATTTTCACCTTGGCGTGTGTTGGTGGAAATCTTTTTCGTTCAATATTTATTAACCTGATTGAAAACTCGAGGGAGAGTTAATCAATAGGTCAGGTTCGCCGTTTAATTGCCAATATCGGAGCATTAATAGCGCTCGTTGTCATCAGTGGCGTGGCATCAATCCAAATTTAACACAAGCTACGCTCGAGATAATCACGAATTAGCATGATAATGGCCGGCGTGGATCAACCGCGGCGAGATAAGCAGGAATTTGCCCCGAAAACCCTGCCACTTCTCGCCGCACGCCTTATTATCTACTTAGCCTCGACACCTAAACGGATTAAATGCCGCACACACCTTTCCCCCCCTGCTGGGCCATCCGCAAATCGCCCCATGTGGGATATCATAACGCGCTTGCGGGAGCTCTCCCGGTTGTCTTGAATTTTGCCAGGAATTGGGCCAAGTTTGAAGGAGTTTGATTGGACTTTGGCTGAA
Organism: Crossocerus cetratus; assembly: GCA_963675795.1. Lineage (NCBI taxonomy): Eukaryota > Metazoa > Arthropoda > Insecta > Hymenoptera > Crabronidae > Crossocerus > Crossocerus cetratus. The sequence goes on from OY776664.1 coordinate 958,576, forward strand.
TAGGAATGAAAATAGTAGCTGAACTAGGCAAATGGGAAATCCAGCGAGGAGTTGGACATAGTATAAAAGGGTAATTGGGTAAGGTCCAGACATATCATTGGGATTAATTCAATCTATATCGATGAGTTTTATCAGCGAAGGCATTTCCATTAGAGCGAGCCGGGCAGGGCCGGGCAGGGCATTGGCGGATAGCTCAATTAGCCGAGATCCCGATGTAATCCGAGGGAGTAGGGAACGAGCCCGAGAGCTATTCTACACCTTCGGACCTCTTAGCAAAGATCCCTTTATGGATTCCCGAGCGGCTGATCGCATTAAACTCCGCTCCCGATTATCGGCCGCGCGTCCGCCCAATGTCCGCAACCACCATTCCCGCTTGGTTAACTCCGATGGATAAGAAAAGCATCCAATCTATCACCGGGCCGCCGCGACTACCTTCACGGGACACTCGCGTCACATCGATCTTGCTCGCCAATGGGATTCTCATTACTCCTAACGAGGATTCGATCAACTCGCAACACCTGTGCTACATTTCTTTCGAGTTAGGCTTCCCTGGCTGGCTGCCTGCTTCCACTAGTTCTCTCCCGATTCGCTCGGATTACTCCTATTTTCTACCGCGATGCGAACTACTGGTAAAACCTCACTCAATAAGAGCGTGTTAATGATTTCTTTCGCGTCAAACTTGATCAAACCTGGTCAAACACGGGACATGGGAGACTGATAGGGGAATGTTGGGAGAGCGAATTGTTTCGGTCGGAGGTTTTCGGTAGCTCGAAGATCGTCAAGTAGTCGGGCAGGGCAGGGTGGTCCATGGATCGATGCGTATGCGGATGGTGCACGCACGTGCGTGAAGGAATGGGCGGGTGCGCGCAATCTACAGAGCGTCATGGTAGAATCCCACGAGCTCGCGTCCCCTACAGGTTCCCTCAAAACTCGACTCAATATTTCACTCCCCGGCAAATCTCCCGGAGATTTCTAGCCGCCAGTTTATTTCGATTTATTTTTGACTCCGGCGACCTGCTGGCCTGGCGCGCGCGCGAGCTGCGTCCAATAATTCCGGGCGAGACCGCATCGGACGTGTGTTCCAGCACACGTGGCGGGCATTAAATTGCATTGGGCCGCAGGAGAAAAACTAATACTAGCGAGCGATGAATAAAAGATTGAACTCTCCATCTGTGTGTGTGTGGGTGTTTTTTCCCGGTCGTTGCAGTGTTTCGACTTTCTTTTAAATAAAACATCAGCTACCTCGCCTTCCGAACGCCACTAATATCAGAGGCTGGGAGTTGTGGTGTCGATTTTACAAGCTCCGAGTGGATAATAGCTCGCTATCTGATTCGACATTATTACTAGTAACTGTCGATTGGCCTCGTTAATCATGCGACACTCGCGGCAGCGAGCCTCCAACTCGAAATTATGCCGCGGTAGCCGAGCATAATCGAAATTGGCCCAACATAAATCCCACCCGAGCGGCAACCTCAACATATGTTTTCCCAGGCTAACAAAGCGACGATGGAATATCCTTCGGCCAGATGAACCGCGTGAGAGAAATTGTTTGAAAGTGCCATTTCGAAAAAGAGAGTGCAAGAAGCATTTCTCTACTGGGGGGAGATTATTTTGCGCGGCTCTAAAGAAAGCGGCCGCGTAATTACGTAATTCCTCGAGCAGCTGGGTTTTTCAATAGGAGGTTTAACGAGCGGCTAACGAACGGGAAAGGCGCGTCCCGTTATCTCGGAATCAGTGTTAATGGAAAGCAAACAGAGTCTGCTTGACGATGGCAAGGATTATCTTTAGCCCGGGAATTCTGTTAGGCTTTTGGCCGAGTGTGTCCCACCCTTTTCCTATTTGAAAGCAATCGCGCGCCTGCAAAACTCCCCCTCTCTCAGCGAGAGCAACAAAAAGGCACCAATGTACTCCTTCCGAAAGCAGGTTAAGGGGTTACATCCAGCCAAAAGGCAACGAACCGGAGGACAATTTCTCGAATCTATTCCTACACTCTTAAAGGTAGAATCCCTCGAAAAATGGCAAAAAGAGTGGCCGATTTTCTCACATGTTCTCGTTGTACGTAACCCCTTAAGTAAACGAGCCGAGCTTGAAACAGCATACCTGGGAGCAATCGTGTAAGTCATTCTGTCGCACTAAACCGGCGATGGCATCCTTGCACCCTGGTCCGGGAGCGCTCCATCACCGTGCTCGGATGAAAGATAACCCGGTAACTCGGAATACAGTTTCCAACCTTCCATCCATGTGTCTCCTGCGCGTCCGTGTGTCTGTGTGTCGCTTTATTCGCGAGGCTATATTGCAAATCGCAGGCGTCTCGTTGAAATTACGGCATGCCTCGAGGAATATCTATGGCATCGATCGCCCCTACGTGAGATGCAGCGCCGATCTAGCCCGGCGCCGAGCCCGGATATATCCTCGGCGTACATCCATCCCCCCCACCCCCTCCACGCTGGACCAACCCTCCAATACACAGACACTGGCTGGGTAAACGGGCGCATAACTCTGTTTCGCGAATATTGTCACGTTTCCCGGAGACCTCTCCGCTCCTCTCTCCGCTTCGCTGTAGGGGAATTCACCGGGTCTATTCAAGCGTCGATATCAACTGTCTTTCATCGATGTTTAAAGCTTTTTCTATCCTTCTATCCTCATTGCTGCCGAGTTGATTCGGGGCCGTTTCACTGGTACCAAGAAAAATGACCTTGGGACCAATGGACTTGGCATCGATGAACTTGGGACGAATTCCTTTGGTGATCATTACATGAGTAAGTTAACGCCAAGATATCAATGACTCGTGACCGGCGACTAATCAGCAGGGGCGATTGAAACGGTGGGAATTGAGGGCTGGGGGGTCCTCGAGCGATCGGAACTCGACAGAGTGAGAGATCCGCTCTCGAATTGGACGGGATTGAAGGATGCAGATGTGGGGGGATCGAGTCGACGTATCCGAAAGGAATACGTACTCGGCTATTCCCGCAGGCCAATGATATGCCCGAGGCATCCCCGCGTTCCATCCGCATATCTACCCTGCATTTCCTGCATCACAGATCGACGCGTGACGGATCATTTTCCCCGATGGAATATCCCTCGATTTCAGTTCAATTCTCAACATCAACTTTTTCATTAATCTCCCAAGTCCTTTGTCAAACCGGCCCGCTCCCCACTCCTCCCCCCCTCCACCGGGTAACTCGCGCGTGATTATAGAGGGTGATGGGGCGTCGAAAAAATTATGAGAACTTTTAATGAATTTATCCGGCGAATGGGCGCCGCCGAGAGAGCAGGCCTCCCATGCATATTCAGTTTGTTGCGGGAGCCCTCATTTTTCTGCGGCCGCAACGCGCAAATGTTCGAGTAGCGGGAATTTCCAGAACTCTCTTTAGCGCGCTCGCGCGGCGCCGCGGTATCGTGAAAGTGTTATCAGGGCGGTAAAAGCCGCTGGTACGGCGCGCGCGTCGCGCTCTCCCACTCGCCCGGGGATATTCCCCGTTATGTTACTGCCTCGATTGCCGGAAGGCGGATGCTCAGTCCCTCCACAACTTTTAGCAGCTTCGTCCCCCGCCCCTAGCTCCTTTCCCTTCTTCCTTTTCGGCCAAAATCCATCGGAATTCAAATCAATTTTTCATTGATTCGATGTCCTATGTCCGACCACTGAGGGCTCGTTGGTACAAAATTAATTTGTGCCCATTTCGTTGGTACCAGGTTCATTGACCTCGAGTTCATTGATACAGAGTTGATTGGTAGATCAATTCGAAGGTGTTTCAGCGAATATTTGATGTATTAACTAATTGTTCCGAGGGGTTAATTGGGGAGATATTAAGGGGGAGGGTGGTCTGTGGGAAGTAGTGCACAGGTGGCAGGTTATATTCGATAATCATGAGAAAATGGGCGGGCACGGGTCATGAATCTGCTTTATTCGATTAAGAATGGGCTCGCATCGCGCATATAAATTGAAGATTACAAACCGGCCACTTCCTTTTTCTAATTAGTATGCAACGACCTTCTCTCAACCGGCCGCAACTCTTTACCCCGACGCCGCGACCCGACAATGAAGAATTACGGGGATTCTGATAATGGACTCCGAGATACCTACCATCTACCACCTACTCGCTCATGCGAGCACACTTCTCCCCAACTATAATCATTCTCGATCGATAGCACATTTTTCCTTCATCCCCACGATCCTTTATAAACAGAAATTTCATATTCCAAAAGCGCGAAACACTGATTGACAATCAACCGATTGAACAGAGGCTCTGAATGAGCCTGTAGAACGGGAAACTCCCAAGAGACTCTCGGCGAGGAAAGAAAAGGAAAAAGGAGAAGAAAGAGCTGGCTGGATAAGGTGGTGGGTGGCCGAAAAGCAGGAGAGTCGTAAAGAATGTTAAAAATGGAGCGGAGCCGTCTGGCGCAGGCAAAGTGCGGGAGCTCCTCACGGAATAAGTGCACGTGCGGGCGTCGGTCGCGGGGAATGCCGGAACAAACGCGAGTAAACAAATCAGGAAGATAAAATTGCGGACGTGCCGCGCACATCTTTGGAGGCTCGCGCTCGCGCTCCCGCTAACCGTCCAGGTATTATTTCATCCCTCTTCCAAGGAGCAGCAGCCTTCGCCTTCTCCTTTGAGCATTAGCTTCTTTTCTCGCCCACCCCTCAACCCCTCTCGCTTCCTTTGATCGTCTCTCATTCTTAGTCGAGACACTCGCGGTCTCTTCAAACAAGTTTACTCAGTTTTAATGCGTCCTTCCTTCTTTTCTTTTAATCCTCCTCCTTTCTTCCCCCCACTGCCCACTGAGTTATTCCCAATTTCTTAAATATCAACAACTATATTCGATCAATCAATTCCCCGTATCTATAAACATCTATAAAACATTAATCGGGCAAAGTTCTACCAAGAAAAGTGAAAGTGGAGTATCGGAATTATTCGGAAGCACGGCTCCTTCTCGTAGAAGGCGCTGGCAAACACTCGCGGACGTTTCTCGAGCTGCCATCGAGCAGGATATTCAATCAGTATCGTCAATACTTCTCTCCTCGAGCTCAATTCGCGAGGAGAGTCCCCCACCTCCCCACCTCCCGGCCCATCGCCGGGCCGAGTGATTCGATACTGAATAATTTCCTTTGATTACTCTCGGAGATGAGAGGCTGCTTGTTTCCTCCTCGGTTTCTTTGTGCGGATTATTCAGGGCTTTCGCCCTGCAAATGAGCAGGCCGTCCCGAGCAGCAACCCTTTTTCATCAAGGACCAACCACTTCCCGCCATACCTCCAAATCCTATTCTCATCTACCATTTTCTTTCCTCAATGCACTTCCCCTCAGTCATTTTCCTATTAATGATTTCTCCAATTCCGATTTAGTTATGATTTTCGTGGTACTTCGACATTAATTGTTTGAATTCTGAATGAATATAAACGCGTGGAATGGTTGAATTGATGGGCGTGAGAAATGCGAAGGTTTATGCACTGTACCCTCGGGGGAAAAATAACAGGAGGAAGCGTTGGAGAGTAAAAATTGTTGATCGGTTGTTGGAGGATCGTTGGGGATGAGAGAGTTCATGTTAGGGCGATAAACTGGTTGGGTATGAGGTTAGCGATATCACGGAGAGATGGTATTTTTATTTAACGAGCCTGCCGCGCGCGCGAGCTAAATGGATTTACGAACTTGCCCGATATACTATACAGGGCATCGGCCGATGACCGCTTTCCTATCGGCGCGTTCGAGTTAATTGGAGCTGGACACATTACTCCTGTCGGGGCACGTTATTCCCCGATACACTCGTCGGCAAGATGTTCCTCTTTGATAAAGCCGGACTTTGTAATCGCTCGGATATTACAAGCTTGTTAGCCTGAAAGATGTAATTGGGTTGGAGGGGGGAGCGGCTGGCGGTTTCCGGGGTGCGCAACCTCAAACGGGAGAATCTGGGCCGTCCGGCCAACTTGGCAAGTTTCGACGAGGGGGCGAGGCGAGTCGAGGCGAGTCAGCCTCGAAATACCCTCGATTTTCGAAACCACCGGTTTGTTACAGGTCCAATCAGAAATGCGGGACAGTTTAATCGGAATTAGGAAAGTTGCTCCGATCGGGCTCCACCCCGAGTCCAAACTTCGGGGCCCAACTTGAATCATGGAAATCCATCGAACGGCATATCTCGTGAGCGTGCGGCTCGCGAGGAGAAAAATCAACGACTATAGAGGGTCGGGCTCTTGCGAATCCGATAGGGAGCTCGAGGAATTCCTGTCCTAACGGGAAGGATATTGGCCAGAAGGAAAGAAGGTGGTCAGGGACGTCCGTCCGCTTATTTCCCGGCGTATAACCTGTTGTACTAGCTCCCTTCCCGAGGAGAATGAGCGAGAGCGGGAGGGCACTGATACGCCCGAGAGAAAGAACCTCCAAGGTAGAGCAGGGGTTATCGAGGAGTGATCAATTTTACGAGCTGATCATCTTTTACGAGCCTCCCATCGCCAACTTCCTTGGCCTCCTTTCCCTCCCTCCGCCCCCCATCGCCCGCCAAGTCGACCCCATTGTCATTCATGGCAGACCTTCCTCGTAAAGTATTCGCTTTCTGCCTACACGGATATCACCGAGTCAGCTTCCGGCTCTTCCTACTTCCGGCCAATCCCTGCGCCTTGTTCTTCCCTCTATGTACTCGATCGACCAATATCCACAATTCCTCCGTGTTTAAGCGGAATCTGCCCTTGGCAATTCTCGCTTGTCAATTCGGTGGGATGTGGTCAACTGAACCGTGTAGGACTCGCGAGGTATAATAGAATTTATTGGTTGATACATAGTGAATGTAAGTAGAATAAGGTGATGGTTTTCATTCGACAGAAATTCGGCATGTATTCCAATTTTATCCTTCAATTAATTTCACTTGACTTGAAATTATTCAAGCCGTGCATTTTCATTGGAATTCGGAATTTGTTTCAATTGAAAATATATTCTTTTATTTTAACCATTGACTTGAAATGATGCAAGCCGGCCAGAGAGTATATACAATACGCGAACAAGCTATAATAATAACGGCGATGGATCAACATATCAATTATCGCGAAATCAATTAGGAAACTACTCGCGAAATGGCCCAGTAACGTCAAACAATCGGCATAAATGCAGGCTCCGCGAGGGTGTGGTCGAATAAAGTCGGGGGGCGGAGGGGGAGGAGGGGGTTGAAGGGCGATAAATCTGGTAGACTGTCATGCCGGCTGGTAATCCGCGCATTCCACTCTCGAGGCCGCTCGTTACGAGGAAGACAATGTTTCAGAAAAATGGCGTCGACTCAGCTGGAATCCCGTCGGGCACGTCCTTAATGAGACGCGGCCGTCGAGTGCCGGCAGTGGCTGTCGTCCCGTTTATTTGAAATCGTTAATTCCACCCCTGGATATATCTCGCTTCTTATTTCGCGTCCTTTCCGCGGAACTGGTGATTTAAAGGGAGTAGCCCGTCACACCCTTCACCCTCTCCGCCCTCCAAACGGATCGTCCCCGATTACTCTCGACTAGACTTCCTTCCACAGCTCCCGGCCAAAGAGAGAAACTCGAGTACAAAAGTATCTCAGGGAAATTTCGATTTCTCCCGAAAGGATTAATACTTGAGAACATTATATCAAGAGACAACCTCTTCTCTCGAGTGAAGCGCAAAAAGGCAGAGCTATCGTTTGCGGAGAGAAAAACAAATGGAAAATTGGAAAGTTTGCGAACATGGTCTGAGGGTCGTTGAGGGGAAAAAGAGTTCTCGCGGGAAGGAGAGATTTAGCGGGAACAGGTCTCGTGGAGGGAGGCTGGATCGCGAATAAAACGAGGCGAAACGAAACGCGAGCGAGCGGGCGGGCCCACCAATATCCACGGCATGGCGCCTCGAGAATGAAAGGCGTCGTCGCCGGCAGATGGGCCAGCAAGTGCATACGGCAGGTGCATTAAAACGACGGCTCACACGCGCCCGAGCATATCCACCCACCCACCGGGACATCCAGTGGGACTTCCAGTGGGAATTGAGCCTCCGAGGCAGATGCCGCGTCGGGCTAAAAACAACATTACCCTAAATCGAGCTAATTACCGAGTGTAAGCGTCCGAGACCCACTCCCAGCGAGCGCGCACTCGACTCTACTGCCCTTGCCAACCAACCCTCCGTGATACGTGTCTCTTGAGCCACTTGCACTTTTTAATTAACGTTTCTCCAAATTCAAACCGTTCTCTACAATTTCCCTCTCAATTTTATTCAATCAAATAAATCCCCCTCTCCCCCTCTCCATCTAAAATCACCAAATAACTAGTAAAGTGTGTCCTGTAATTAAAATCTCTATCCCCCAGCCGAGAAAAGACATGAAAGCGAGGAATCTGGGTCGAAGATGCGAGTTTGAGAGAGAATGCGGGAAGCAAAGAGGCAAAGTGAGTGAGTGAGAGAGAGAGAGGGTAAGAGGGAGGAGGAGAGGGGGAAGGGGGTGGGTTCTTGTTATCGCGGAGAAAATGGGTCGAGCTTCAGCGGAGACAAAGGAAATTTCGTTTGAAATATATTCTTTGCCTCGACACTATTGACGCGGGCATGCATGAACCCCTAACGAGCGGGCGACCAGTCAGAAACACTCCTTGGCGTGGATGCGGGCCAATGTGCGAGCGCCGAATGCCACCTCCCACCACCCCCTTTTAACAAGGTCTTCTAGCATTCCTAGTTTAATAGTACTGGTTTATTAAGAGGATTTACAACCCTCTAACTTATCTTGCATGTTTCCTCAAATTTCAGTTCAAATAACACGAGTTAATGGAAATCTCATTAATGTTTATAACATTAAATACAACTATAAGAAAATGTATTTTATAATGAAAAGTTGTCGCATTTCCAGCAAGCCTGGATTTCTCTTGTATCGGCAAGTTAGCGACTCGGTCGTGTACTTCTCGGGAGAATCGGCCCAGCCATAGGTAAAAAAGCTGGAGACTGTTTCGACAGGGCAGTGTGTACAGGCGATAAAACATAAAACCGCTATCCCCAGCCGTTTTTAAAGTGTTTTCCTTTAATTTCTTCAGGCGGATACAGGGCCAGCGGGCCGTAACGCGCGCGGCGGGGGGGATGGAAAGCGGACACTGTCAGGATCGGCAAATATTTTCTCGCCAAATATTTCCCTTCTGTAAATTTCCAAACCGAGCGACGGGGGGCGGGGGTGGGGGAGTGCGGGTAAAAATTGAATTTTCCGAAATAACCGGCGACGAGGACCCGCTCAAAACAGCCGCGGGAAACACACCTGTGCCTCGCGAGCCACGTGCCGTCTCTGTTTGTCGAGGGTCCGAGCTATTTTCGGTATTAATGAATATCGAACCGACACTCCCATCGAAATTATAGGAAATTCGGGGTTTTATAGGAAATTTTAATAAATTCTGATATTTGTATTGAAAATGAAATTTGTAAGAATAAATTGAGTGCAAGAAGTGGGAATATGTGAATATATTGCGGAAATATTGGCTATAAAGATGGGAAGAATGATGGAGGAATTGGAGTAGGATATTCAGATTTAATCGAAGTAGGTACAGCGCAGCAGCGATATCCTCATAAATTCCCCAAGTTTCATTAAACCCCTAAAGTCTGCCGGAGCGAAACGGCGTGGCGCGGCGCTGCGTCCAAACACCATCTAAAGTGGGTTCATCTAAGGAGCGATGCAGACACCCAACTGGCGAGGATCTCCAACTATACGAGACTTATACCGAGACTTACCTAGACGCTTGGACGCTTTAGTATTTAGTAGAGAGATCCCCTAAACTTACCCCCCTCCCCACCGCTCCCCCAACAAGCAGAGGGGAGAGGGAAGAAGAACTGTTAACTATCGAACTCCCACGCTTAAACTCATGACAATTATTTCGCGCTATAATTCCCCCACTTCAAACACTTGGCAATTCGAAGAATCCGGAATTACAAAAATGGAAACTTAAGGAGTTGTAGTTGGAAGTGTTGGACATGAAAAAAGTCCCATTGATTGACAGGAGGGGGCAAGTAAAGCGAGTGGGAGGGGGTAGGTATAGCCTGTCGACACTTATCGGGACTTGATTGAAGGGCCGCGAGGCAGAAATGGATTATCGGGGAAAGAGGAAGAAAAATCGCGGACGCTGAGAGGTCGGTGGTGGTGCTCGATCCTCGCGAGGAAATGAAAGAGCCGAAATCGAGAGGTCGATTCCTCAGAGTCAGAGAAGGCCCCTTCGCTCTGTTTACAAGTGAGCCCTCGCCCTCTAAATCACTCTGTTTACCTCGCCGAGAATAGCCCTCGAAATACCTTTCCCTCTACCTCCCCATCGGCTCGCGATGATAATCAGTTTTAAGGAAACAGCCGACGCGTAGGTATATAACAGTTTTGGAAAATTGGCGCGCTAACTCGCTCGGCTCTCGGCGTCGCTTTGAAGCGGACGCCGCTTTTATCCGGTAATTTCCCTGGCTCGCCACCACCGTCAACCCAGTTTGCACAGGGGACAGAGGGGACGGAGGGGACGGAGGGGCTTGGGGGGACGCGTGTTACATCGGCGACCAACTCTCGTCGCGTAAACCGATTCCCATGGATTTTCGATCTTTTTCACCTCGTTGCCGCGATCCCTCATTCGGCCCCGCCCGCTCTCCTCGACTTTCATCAATGGGAATTCCATTTGTTGATAACTCCCCGCACGTTTTCCACTCAGTTTTCCACCATTTCCAATTGCGCAGGCTCCTTCATTGCCGCGGAATATTCCCTTTCCCTTGGTCCTACCTCGCGGAATGTTGCTAAATCCCGCGGAGAACTTATTCGGTTTCTAATGCTCGTTCTGCTTTCGATTATAGAGATTTCATCGGACCTGACAAATTTAACGGGATTTCGCGCATGTTGAAGTTTCAACACTTGGCGCATTCAATGCGAGTCCCACTCTCGCGGAGCTATCTCGCGTTTCCCGCACTATTTCCCGCCGGATTCGAGTACTATTACTCGTCGGGTTTCGCCCACTATTTCCCCGTGCCCTGCATTCGATCAGAGAGGCCACTATTTCACTGTGGAGGCTCGACGAGCTCCGCTCTCCCTCGATTGACGAAAACTTGGCCGAATTCCGCCGCAACCGCCGCTCCATTCACCCGCCACGCCTTTTTCACCCTTCGACATGCTGATTTTCATGCAAGAATAAGCAAACCCCTTTACAAATCGGCCGGGTCTCACTCGAAACCAGAGTGATTAACTTAATTCTCGTGAAATCAAAAAGAGAAATGCAACAGCGAGATTCTGCGGCTGGTTTTAAAAGGGAGGAAAATCACAGGTGAATTCTCTATGATCCTCCTCGAGGATTTCAGAAAGTAGACTGGCCGTGTCCGGCTCCCCGGAATTCCGGGAATCCTAGGCATCTCCAACATTTATTCGGCCAGCCTTTAAAATCCTCTGCTCGCACGAATTTATTTCACTCCCGCCAAGTCGCACCGAGAGAATGGAATTCAATCGTTCAACAGTGGCATAAAAGGCAATTTTTTCATGATTATTAGACCGAGGATTGTATAAATTAGGTTGTTGAATTCTGTGAAATGAACATCTGATGGAATTTATAGAATTCTGTGTCTTTGATATTAACAATCTATTGAATAGTTTTAATTCAATCAGGATGTGGATATTGAACTTTAAACAGTTGAAGTCCGAAGAATTGGACTTGAAATACTTGCTATCAACAATGTATTGAATGGATTCACTCGAATGGTGACATTTCAATGCGCAATACCACAATAAACATTAATACCTACATAAAGGATCCGCGGTCCAATTACCACCTGAAAACGGGCGGAAGGGAATCCCAAAGAAAAATTGTAATCGAGGGAGCTCGGTGAAAAAGCTTCGGAACCATTAATCTGATTATTAGCCGTCGAGGCTCACCAAAGGTAATTTACTCGGGAACCCCGAGCCGATAAAATGAACACGTAATAAGTAATGGATCGAAAATCCATAGTGCCGCAATCTCGATTCATATCTGTGATTGATCATCTCTGCTAGGAAAGCTCTCCCCCCACCCCCCGAGCCCCCTCTCACGAAAAGCGAGGAGAGCAGGAAGAAAAAGAGGAAGCATCGCTACAGGTGCAATCAAGCGCACGAGATTAAAGTGCGATCCGCCGCGGAAGAAAGAGAGAAAGATCCTTTCAGCGAGCAAAAATACATAACGAGGCAAATTACTGCCGGTTAGAAGAAAAGGCCGAGCTGCAGAGCGCGCTGGCGGCGGCGGTGGTGGTTCCCGTAAACGCAATATCGCGCAAGACATCGCAAGAAACCTTTCTAATCAGGGAGGTAACTCTCTCGCGGCAATGACGAGAGCTCGCAGCAAGAAAATCGACGATTCGAGCGGTTATTAGAACGCGCAGTTCCCCGCACCTTTGATATTCTCCGAGAGGTTCGTAAGTCGCCACTAAATACTCTTCGACTTGTATTATCGTTGGGGAAGAATAGAAATTGGATAAGTTTCTAGGAAATAGTGGGCAACTTCTATTAGTTGGTAGCAACTTGTTCAACTTGTAGTATTTGGTAGGAAGATCGCAAGAAACCTTTCTAATCAGCGAGCTATCTCTCTCTCTGTTTGGAATGAGAGGGGGAGGGGGCAAGAAAATTGACGATTGGATGGATTATTAGGATGCGGAATCCGGCGCACCTTTGATATTCTCGGAGAGAGTTGCGTTAACGAGTGGCAGAGCCGAATCTCCATTGGGGTAGAGAGGGCGAATGGAGAGGGAGGAAGAGGGAGGGAGGGTGGAGTTGGCAGGTAAGGGGCGAACGCATTTCTAATATATCTGTCTGCGATATATCAGAGAGCGCGCGCGGTGTTCCTTCCCCGGCGTGTTCCACCCTCTCTGGATCCGCGGGCGTCCCGCTCTTTCCAGGCTCGGCCGGAGCCTCCTCTCTTTTTGCCCAGTCCGCACACACTGGGATCAATAATGCACCAACCACTCGCTCCTCTCACCCCTCTTCTCCTTCTCTTTCCTCTTGAAAACCGTACCAGCCACCCCCGGCACGCCCGCGCAACCGCCCCTTCGTCCCCTACCCCCTCCGACCCTCTCTATTCTATCTTTCCTCATCCTTTGCCGCTCTCTTCTCTCCAACCCCCAACCGCCACCCCCGCCGACTCGCTCTTTCTCTCTCCAACCACCGGCTGGGACGCGTCCCTGCCTGGCTTTCTTCCTTCACCCTCCTTCCTCGCCAGTTGGAACAGTAGGACCCTCTTCTCTTCCTCTTCTAGAATTCCTCTCCTCTCTCTCTCTCTCTCTCTCTCTTGCACCCAACTCCCAGCTCGAGCTCGAGCCGGCTCGCGCTCCCACCGTGTACAGGGTGTGTTTCCCTTTGAATCCACGCTCTTGTCCACCCTTTTCCTCGGCCCCGATGCCCGTTATCTTGCGTGGAATGCGATGTCTCTGATATTAGAGAGGTACGCGCGAAACCCAATGTAATTAATAGACTGCGGATTTTTAGTTGAATATTATTAAGATGAGTTGCGCAGGTCTGCTAGGTGTTCTCGAACCGACCAATTTAGAAATCATGAGTTGCTTTAAGTAATACAAGTTGGATAAGGTTTGATAGAAAAAATAGTAAAAGATGGATAATCTGGAAGTTATCATATTTTTTGTACTAAGAAAGCGTCAAAGAATTTCTCTGCCAGCAACTAGATTTCAATGGGCAGGTTAATGAAGGAAAATTGATACTAGGATAGAAATGAGGAGGTGGCAAGTAATTAAAGTTAGTGGAGGATTTGTACTAGTGGGACACCCTGTACCCCTCGCTCGCCGATTCCTCCCCTGTTGTCTGCTTCCTCTTCTGGTCTCTTCTGGTGCTGTCTTGGACAAAAGGTTCCCTTTTCGAGCTCCTCTCCGATGGGCACTGTGTATCCTCTTCTAGCCAAGGTTCATTCAAGAGCGGAGAGAGCCCGCGTCCTTTTTGCCCTTTGCTCCGGACTTCTTCCCTTCAATTTAGAGTGCGTCTCGCTTGAAGCCTCGTCCTTTTATTCCCCTCTCCCTCTTTCTCCCTCTGGCGCGCGGGCGCTTGTGTCCTAGACAGCGACGCATCTAGGCGAGATGGTCTTTCGCAGCGTGTAATTCTCGATTCTTTAAAGTGGGCCGGCGCTCGGGCGATTCTTCGCGCGCTTTTGCGTTGATGAGTGCGTCCCGGCGAGCTCCTCCTTTCGATTGATCTCGCTGGGAATTGCGGCTTTGATGAAATCGTCTGGAATTGGAAAGCAGTTAAAGCCTGGTCGATCTTCCGATCCTGTGGTCTTCTTCCTCCACGCACCCCTTCTCTCCTCCCTCGCCTCTCTCTCCCCCCCTCTCGGCGCGCGCGCTCCCTTTTGAGGGAGTTTCCAGCAGGCTGGGACAATACTTTCGTCGGGCTTTGTTGCGCTAGCACTTGCTACCAGCAGCTACGGCGGCGTCGGCTCTTATACCTTGAGAGAATATTCTTGCACGGTTTTCCTCGCTGAGGGCCGCACTCATTCGCACCCACTCCTTTATTTATTCTTCTTCCTTCTCGCTCGGCCGTCCCGTCCCGTCCCGTCCCGTCCCGTCCCCCTTTAAGGCGCACGCTCGTCCTCCTCTTTATGTGTCTCTCGCGCACTTAAACTCGCCTTTTCATGCGATCCGGCGCAGCGAGCCGTTCGCTCGCGGCCAATCTAGATCATCGGGACGACTCACCTCCCCGTGGATTACAGCAGCGCGCCCCTCGCTGCTTCTTTCAGGGGAAACAGCACGAGAAACCGGCAAGTGGAACGAGCCGCGGCGTTTCCCGTCTCGAGCCTGTCTCACGGCACTCGAGACTCCGCGATATTCGATACCCGCTTTTGACACTAGTCCTCCACGAGAAATGGAGACTCTCGCCAAGCGCACGGTGTCGTCGCCTTTAACGTCCATCTAAACGCCCTCGGACAACTTTTCCCAAAGTTGCACCCAATCCAAACAAATCTCTCGCGATTTCAATGAAACGCCGAAGAATAGAAAACCCCCGTGGAAAGTTGTTCCGAGAGAAAAGACTCGCGAGCGATTGAACGGCGTGCTAGAGTGGAGAATAATTAAATGAAAATTTCGAGCCCGCCGGACTTGGACGAGGGAAACACGGGGTCAAATGCGAAACCGATGGCCAACTACTAATTGGCCCGGTTATTAAATGCAAATTTCCAGCGGGCCAGCCTGCGCCTCGACTTGACAAGGCGCCTTTCATTTTGAAATTCATTGCCGCAGCTTTGAGGCCAACTTTCGATAACCGCTGATTAATCGCTTTAATCCGCTTTCTCGCACCGCCTGTAATTAATCGCGGCTTCCTCACTAATACGCGTTAATGTCGCCGAGTGCCATTCCATAAAAGTCCCGCTTCCGGCAGTACCTTGACTTTCAGTTGTAATATTTATAGACGGAGGAGAGATTCCCTGAAATTAGAATGAATTACTTGGTCCCCGGCCCTGCGGAATATATTGCGAAATAATCAATATTGGTTTGAGCAGTGGATCATATAGCCTCGGGCAAATGGATGCGTCAACATAATCAGAATTAATGGACTCCCAAAATCAACTCACTCAGAGGGTTACAGAAGATTATTAGTCAATCTATAAATTGGCAGAGAATTAGAATCTTGTATGTATGTACTAAGACAGAGACCTCCATGAAAGTCCAAGTATAAGAAAATGAAGTGAGCCGCGGTAGGTGGAGGTTGAAAGAGAATTGTAAAGTAGAGGATATTCGGCTTGATAAAGGGAAGATTAAAGGTAGCCAGCGCAAGTATTCCATAATATCGGCTGCTCTCCCAACCCTTATTTCTTAGGGCAGACCTCATTTTTTAAGCCTCTCAGCCGAGAGCCGAGTTTCATCTTCCCCGGCCCTCTCTCTCGGTCTGAGAGAGGCGGAAAGTAGCTCTCCTGAAATATGTGGAAATGCAAATATTTAAGTATAATTTTCGAGGGCCGTTCCCTTCTTCCTCGGGCAGGCCACTGTCTCGGAGATACGTCGCGGCTCCACCTTTCTCTTCCTGTCCTGATACGGGAGAAATGAAAATTCTCCCACTGCAAACCCTCTCTCCCCGCCCCCTGGCTCGCGTTTCTTTCTTTTATTATGTAAACGCGCCTCCTTTGACGCCACTTAATTATCACCCCCGAGGAAACCGTTCTAATTGTCTTTCCAAATTTCCCCGGGACTTTAAACGACTCCGCCAATTTTCACTTCCAACTCAAAGCCTTTCAAGAGCAACTGGACTCTCGCTCGACTGAGAATTAAATCAATTGCGTGTGATAATTGAAATATTTTGGAAGAAGAGCTTTTCGCCTGAGAGGTTTTTCCAATTTTTCGGAGAGAAGAGGTGGAGGATGCGTTGGACATGTTTCTCGGCACATCTTTGTGCTGGAATTATTAAGGGAGGGGTTTCGAGTTGGTTTTGGCGAAAGCAAGGCTCCCTTTACTTTCCATTATGGTTCGCGTGGCCGAGCTCCATTCTGGAGGCGAGTCATTTCCCAGGGCCCTTTTCCGCGTCACTCATTCATTAGAGAGGCTGGTCAGGTTTCCAACGCTCGGAATAACTTACGCCCGGGAATGGTACACGCATTAGCCCAAATAGGCAAACAGCAACACTCTTTTTTTCATAATAAATTCAACATTCATCTGGTATTCTCCTCGAGATTGTCAAATATGAAGAACTTGGTTTTAATAACCAAATTAGACTAGTGGGTGGACGAAAGGAGAGATTGAAAACGGCTCGAAAGAATCGGTGAGAAACTTGGAAAGGCACACACATTAAGGATACTCGGCCACTCCATCAGGATTAAATCCCTAATTATATTTGAAGTTGAGGCCGAGTTGTACGAGCAGCGCCGAGAGAATATCTGGGTTAGCGGCGGCAAGGAAATAGGCTAACAAGGGCGGAAAGAACGTAAAACTAGTCTGAATGACTAAATAAGCCTGTGCCTTTCTCCGCCCTTTTCTCTCCTCGGCGGCGACGGCGCAACCCTTCGGAAAGCGGCGCCCGTTTAATACGGGACTTTTAATTACTCTCGAGTGAATGATAACACCCTGGCACACCTAACCGCCCCTGTAATCCCCACTTGCCTTTAATTGCTCCAAGAAACACGCGCGAGCCTGTTTTCCTCCGCGCGGATTTCACTGCTCTAACCGTTTTCCTTAGCCAAACCCGCCGATTCGCCCTCGGGACTCACCTGGAAGAAAAAGGGAGGATCGTTAGGTGCCATTTGTTGGGAATTGAATGTGCCGTTTGTCGATTGGCCGAATTTAGTAATTGCGCGCGGGGGAATATGTGCGTAGGTGCGAATTGAGAAAGGGCTGCTCTAACAAACTGCGGAAACAAGGTCTCGTTAATCGCGGAGTAGGTTGTTCCGAGTTGGCCCGCGCGTTATTACCGGCGGAAGCATAGGTGAGGGTGGGAATGGGCGGCGGTGCGGGGCCGCTGCCTCGGGAAATGGGCGGAAGGAGAGAAATGTACGCCGTAATTTCGGATATTGCGCCTCACTTTTCGGATTAATCGCGCAGCATTCGCCCGGAAATATTTCCCCGGCAATTGCCGCGGTCTCCTCCCTCCACTCTTTTCCAGGGGGAGGGAAATTTTGCGTTGGGATTTTCGCACCCGAACGCGCTCCGCTCGCAGGGAATCGATCTTCCCGCTGAGAGAGGGACCCTCTTGTCCTAGGGCGACGGCTTTTTACTCCGGAGAGCGATGGCCAATGATATCGAGAGTCGAGAGTCGAGAGTCGAGAGTCGAGAGAAAGGGTTGGGAGGTTAACAGTTGGCGAGGCAGGAGAAGCGAAGAGGCTCGCTCCTGCTTATCCGGCGAATGTGAGAAGAGTCAGCTGCGCTCGAGGAATAAGTCGAGTTGCAATGCGTGTCTCTCGGAGCCTGGGGAAAAGCTGAATTTGATCGAGCGCTCGTGACTCGGGAGAGCAAAGTCTCCGGGAAAAGCGACGGGAATGAGACGCCGGAGAACGCGCAATCCCCAGCGACTTATCCGATTAGATCCTAGTTTCCCTCAAACTTACATACATTTTATTATTCCACCCAATTCATCGAAACAAAATCATTTTCATCACTCAACATCCCCCCTCCCCTCCTCTCCTCTCCACCAACTTCCCCCTACTTGCCAACTTCCATCCTATTTGTAAGCTCTTACTCGCAACTTTCGCAACTAATTTCAGCCCCGAGCTTTTTCCCCACTATTCCCCGACATTCCCCGACATTCCTCGGTTAATTGAACTTGGCCTGTTGAGCCTGGTACGCTTTAATCAGACTTTACTCGCGAAATTATAAACAACACTTTCTTTCCACCAGCCCCTTAAACATCAGATTATACGCAATCACTTCTCTATAATTAGTTTGACTCAGACTCGAGCGACGTTCTCTCGAGTAAAGCCAGGACAATAACACGTGTAATTATCAGGGTGGAATCAGACGTGTCCTGGGATCGTCGAAGGCAAAAGGTTGTTTAACAAAAGAGACGGCAGTGTGTTGGAATGAGTGTGGCTGCTCGGACGGCGGAACGAGCCAGATAGGAAGGACGCGAGCAACAAAGTAGAGAGCGAGAGAGAGAATGTATTCATCGTACGAGGGAGTTATGGGGGCAGTTATCACCGGGTGATAACTCTTATTGCCGCAATAAAGTCACGCCGCCGCCACCCGACTACCCAACTGCTCCCCGAAGGCTCCTCTCGTTGCCACCCTCGCCCTACCCCACACACCACCCTCTTTCTATCACAGGAAGCGTCGCCGATGGCTCTGTCGACATGCACACTATTCCTATTTCAACTCTCCTATTGTTAGTCTGACGTAACAATTCTGCCAGTACCAGTGACGTTTCCTCTCGATTTCACACCGATTTTCCTAAGAGTTCCCTTTTCATCCCACTTCTCCAAATTTACCTAGTTTTTAATGTTGTCTCATCTCTCCAACATGTATATGTATTTTGTGGAAAAATGTTAAAGTTGTCTTTGACGATGGATGTCCAGATGGAGGTCTGGTTGAAGAAAGGAGCCAGGAGGCACTCAGGGCGAGCAGTTCCGCGAGAGGATTATAGGTGAAGCTTGGAAGGAAGGTTACGACAATTCTTTACGGCAGTAAAGGAGGGACGTATGATTTTTTTCCTCCCCGCACCGACGTCTCAAGTGACCCACCCCTTTTTATTCTCCGCTTTACGGCCTCCTCCATTTAATAACACACTTACAACCTACGCCGGTTTTGCTTAGGGCATCAAATTGTTATGGCGTTGCAGCTATTTTACGGTCCGGCGGCTATGCGTGACTCTTACCCGCCGATTCTAAAGAACTTTTTCCTCCGGAGAACCCGCGGCTAAGTAGCTCGCCGAACAAATTGAGACGCGGCTCGGTTTGAGGAGATTGGGCTCATGTTTGATGCGATGTTTGAGTGAATCTTGTGATAAGTTTGAGCACGAGTTGATTAAAGTTGGCTAGAAAGAACTCCTCCCTTGGCAGAGGGGGCTTGGGCTGAGTTTAAGAAAGTGGAGAGAAGTTGATTAGAATCGGTGTTTGAAGACCGCGGTCTAAACAGTTTGGGGAGTGAAAGGGCGTTGGCTGGTTGGCTGGTTGGCCGGGACGGGCCGGGCGGGCAGTGGGCAAGGTAGGAAATAAGAGAGCGAGGCGGCGGAAACGCGGAGAAGAGGAGAGAGTGGTGAGTGGTGAGTGTGTGTTGTGGGCGAAGGTATGGGTTGGTGTCCGGTTGGATTATTTAGCGCGGAGTGGACATCTTGGTAGGTAATATTAATATGTCCTGGTGCGCTAGCTGCTCCGGAGACAATGGCGGAGATTGTGTTGAATACAGTAATCAGAGGGCGGACCAGGCGTCCCGGGGGAGTTTGCCTGGTCTGGTGCACTCGGCCCTCTCTTCCTTGATATCCTGGACCTCGGATCCTACCTCCCTCGCCTCCCGCGTCTCCCTCGCCTTACAACCCTCCCTTAAGTGGTTTCCTTGCCCTCTCTCTCGCGCGGCCTCCACATCCCTGCTGAATTAATCGACGATCCAGGAAAAATAATGGCCCGCGCTCCAGGATCGGAGCTACTCCTCTCGAGGCATAATGAGACTCGGTGACTCCCTTAACGCTGTTTAGCGATGATTTTTAATTAAGAAGCCTGATTAAGAGCCGGCCAGCGCTCCAGCGACGGAGTTAATGGCTCTTGTGAGGCGGTGCGGAGAAATTGCTGGGATTAGAACAGCTGGATCAAACTTTAAGGTGGAAAAGGTGTTTTGGAGTGAAAGTTGGAGTTTCGGTGGGAAATGAGTTTGTTGATAAGAATCGGTGATCGGTGAGTGGGTTGCGAGTGGGAATGCGGAAAATATTCGCAGGAGAAGCAGGAATGGAAGGTCTTGACCCGAGAAGTGTCCGGGAAAGTTGTCCTCTCCTCCTCTCGGCGATGTAACTGCTGACAAGTTGGCAGGCTCCGATTGCTTCCTCGATCTCGACGTGTCTCGACAAGCCAAGTCGCGCGGGCATCGCGAGCCTCCGATCGAAAATGCGAGGGCCCGAGGATGCGAGGGAGAGGACTGGTCTGGCTGGGGAGTTTGGTCAATGAGGATGCGAGGCCAATTGGACAGCGGTTCGACTAGCTTTTGGTAGAATAATTTGTTTGACGCGACAGAATGACGGATCGCTTTCCTGGCACTTGTCGTCCTTTTATGACAAGCGGCCTCCAATTTCACACTGGCTGTGGCTCGCTCTCGCTGGCATTTTTCCATCATACTTGACGCCCGTGTCGCCCATTTGTCTCGGCAACTGCACAATAGTACGTGTCCTATCCTCGATAAACTCCGCCACCGAGAATATTCCACTATTTCCGCAAACTATATACAACCCAACCATCCTTCCTTCCACTCTCTAATTATTTTATTCCACCTTGCCCTCCCTCTTCGAGTCTGCCCAAATTCGAAAAGCACATTCTCCTAATCCCACTGCGCTCCTGTTTAGTTTTTCAATCTCCATAAATTCGAGAAGCACATTTTCCCGCGCGCGACTCGAACATTTTTCCTTTTAAATCTCGAGCACGAATTCGAAAAGCACATTTCCCTAATCCGGCCGAATCCCACTTGCGCGTCTCGGTGGGAGTAGTGACATTTTGGTACTTTTTAAATCTCGAGGAATTGGAGAAGCGCATTTCGCCGAGTGGCCCTCGCAAGGGGAGGAGAAAAACTTGTGGATGGCGAAGTAAGGTGGAAGGCTCGATGGTTTATGCCACTGCATTGGCCGGCTCGGCAGCAAATATCGAATATACGAGTGCACAGCTCGTTGCCAAGTTATCACCTATTTTACCGAGGAGTTTTGCTGTTGGCGGTGCGCGCTTTTGGCAGCCGGCCCCGATCGAACACCTACACACACACCTCTCTCCCTCTCTCTCCCTCTCTCTGCCTCTGGACGCGGTGTCTCTGGCAGGAGAGAATTGATGGTCAGCTAGTAGATAGCTTATTGGAATATTCCACCACACTTAATTGCCCAGTACTCGCACACCCGCGGCCATTTCCTCTAATTGAATAGCCTTCGAGAACGAAACCTCCCGTTATTTCCATTCACCCACAATAATTAACATAAAACCAATTCAGTGTTAAGGCAGTGAATTGCCAAGCCCCGAGAATATTATTTCCATTTAGCAATTGAGCCCACGAATTTTTAATGATTTTACCATCTAGATCGGCGACAATCGCCAATAAATAACGCTCGCCGCGGTGACGTATGGTTGGTGGGGAGTCGCTGGGAAAGCCGGCTCAAACGGCTAAGTTAGCAGAGGCCCGGCATAACTTTAAAACTACCCCCGGAAGGATAAATCGCGCGGAGGGCAATATATCCTCGTTGGCCAGTCGATCGAGTCGGACGCGCAGCCTGCACAAGTGGAAAAACAGATCAGATCAATCCGGCCTCCATATCCGGCAACACACGCGTTGCTTCCTCGAACTTTACGCTCGAGCTTTAAGTTCGACACTTCCAACTTTCAATTGTTTCGGGTATCAAGCACGAAATATGTTTGACAAACTTTAATTTTTTCGACAGTTCTAGTGGCACTCCATCGAGTTCTATTAAAAATGCTTATGGTGAAAGTATGGAAATAAATGAATTAATTTAATTGAAAAAAATTAATGGAATAAATGAATTGAATTGGTGCGAATGTATGTGTAAAAATGTTGCAAATGGTTGGAACGGAGGAAGAGTTAACGCGAGATGGTTGGAGGCCGATTAGAGGATTATCCGATAGGATTGACAAACCATCCGATTAAAAGCGGGGGATACATCGGAGGAGTGTCGAGGACTAATCCGAATGCAGGCGAGTAAATCGGCGAGCTGATAAAACCAGTCGGAACGATCGTCTAATCTCTATGGAAGCTCGCACTTGCCCACCCAGAAAGTCGGAGTGGGGGGGTGGTTGCTGATAATTGCTGGTGCGAAGGGAAAGCTGCGAGGGCGATAAATCAGGGCTGTCCCGCGTAAAATATAGGAAACGATCAGGCGGCATCGAAGGCCAGGAGCCAGCGGCGATAAGGCGAGCGATAAATCAAGCCCGCGATGCACACCTCGATCCAAACGAATGTAGAACCCCCCAACAGACCCCCCAACTCCCCGGCACCCCGAAAGCCACTCTCGAAAAAAGCCGCCCTCTCCCTCTTTCCCGCATCGGCGCATCCCGCGACAAATGCCCGCTCGCCGAAACCCTCGCAAATTATCCTGCAAATCCATTCCCCACCACGCTCCGAGCCGCTTATGGTTTTAGGGCCGATCTCACCTATCAATGCTAACCAACTCGTCCAACCCACCCCCTTCACTCTCCGTCCAACTTTTATTCTCGATAAACTTGCCGTGGGTTGATTTTCTTGTTTCATCCGGGGGATGATGGGATAAAGGCATGAAAAGCTCTCGCGTGTTGCAAAACAGAAAAATCGAGGGTACTGATATTGTCCTGCTAGATGCAAATCCTTAAACCGGCAGGAATGGAGCGGGCGCGTTTTAGTTGATCGGAGAGGTTTGATGTGGCTGGGGGTGGGGGGTTGCGAAATGGTTGGATATATTTTGGGGGGCTAAGCGTGGAGATTTGAATTTCTCGCGAGGATAAATGGCCGGAGGTGGCTGGGGGAGGGGAAATAAATAGCCGCGACGAAATTTTCGGCCTTTCGAAATCGCGCCAATTCGTTCTTGCCCGACTGGCCGATCAGGGATGATTGATTTCGACGTATTACCGATCGCTCGAATCCTTTTTTTCCGCCGGAACTCGATTAATACAGAGAGCCTGGCATATAAAAGGGCATTATTCAAGCTCGACGGCCTCATGATTTTAATTAAATGGAAAACAATACTGGCCACGTTCAATATTGCCTTTTCGGGTAATTGTCGCGTCCGAAGGATCCGCCTCTCGCTCGGTAATGAATGCCCGTCCAATTTGCACTTTCTCAATGCCCAGGGGGATTAATTAATTGGGACGAATGGGCCTCGCTTGTCGAATTAAACCTTGGCAATAATTGCAACAGAAACTTTACAACCGGAATCCTCAACCCGTGAATCAGGCGCCAATTCAAATTTCGATTCCATCAAATTTTTCCAGAACAGCGCCTTTAACTCTCAACTTTCAACGTTCAACGGCGAATGGAAATGTCGATTCCACCCAAAGTGTCGAAAGCAGTTGGTCCCGAGTTGTGTTGCGGAGGAATCGAGTGTCTCAGCCCAGTGAGCCTGAGCAGTAATACCTTGGGGACTATCAACGAGGATAATTCGGGCGAACGGTTGGAATAATGGGGTTCGAGCAACAGCTTAAAAGCCGATATCGACCAATGATCGCGAATGCCATCTCGAAAGGGAGACACGCTCATTGGAGCCCGCAGCGCCCAGCGCATCTATCAAGTTAGCTGTCATGAATGGCCTATTAACGGACCCACACACCCACACAGCGAGAGAGAGACTCCGCTCTCTCACACATATTGGGCGTAAGAGGCGCGTCACCGCAGATGGATTCCTTGTCTCTCTTCACGGCATTATCGTTATACACGCGCAATTTACCACGGACTCTCTCTCTCAATGGCCTGGCTGCTGTTCACTTCCTACCCACGGCCAGCCCCGCAACCCACTTACTCCCTCGCAGAAAGGCCCGCTCTCCTCCCATCCAACACTTCTAAGCCGTGTTCGCGGCATCACGGCTCGTTAGCCTCTCCCAATTTTGCATGAACCAGTTACCAATCCACGCCGCACTCCATCTCCTAATCGGCCAGTCCTTCCCACCCTCGCCATCGAATCGAACCTTCTAATCCGAGAAAGTGCGTCTTTTCCATATGAAAAATGGGGCCAACCAGAAGGAAGAACAGAGAGGGAGAGAGGGGGAGAGGGGGAGGAGAAGAAACTGGGGCAAAAGCCAGGAAATATCGACGTGGTATTTGGAGAAGAAATCCGGATATTAATTCGCACAGCACACGCAAGTGCAATCCGATTGGGCAAACAGGGAATGTTTCATATCCCGAGCAATATCGAGAGAGGAAAAATGGAGGAGATTGCTCGAGGAAAAACAGGGGTGGGAGTGGAAAAGGAACATGTTATTCATGTCGCAAGGAGATTGACTCCATTAATAACCATCATCGCTTCCAGGGAAGGACACCTTCCATCCGACAATTTCCATGGAGACGAGTCGATGCAGATGTTCTCGATCCGAGTTCATTCGTCACTGTCGCCTTCGGAGCCTCCAGCAAAGAGACTTCAAGGTGAACGAATGGCGAAAAGATCCGCCGACTAGCTGCCGTGAAAGAACTTTCTGCCAACATGAAGCGAAAACCGCTAACTACTCGTCGAAAGGACTTTAACTCGAACCAATGCCAAAGAGATCCGAAGATCCGACACTTGTGAAAGTTTGGTTTAACGAAGTTTGCGCAAACATGCATCAAAAACTCTCAAATACTCGGCAAAATCGACCGTTATTAGCATCTGTGAGTGAGGTTTGACCAAGTTTGTACAAACAGGCGTGAAAAACTGGCGTCCATTCAACAGAATCGACAACTATCACCATCTGCGCGTGGAGGACGTGGGTTCGCCGACTCATAAAGCGAATCAGAGAGGCGAATTTACAGCTCGTTAGTCCGAGGAGGAGGCCAGGAATAACAATCCCAAGCGGAACAACTGGTTCGCGAGGGAGAACGAGAAAGGGGGAAGAGGAGGAGGAGGGAGTAGGAAGTTGAACGTTAGAGCCATAACTCGTGGTGCCGGCCCAGGACGCCAAGACATTTTAATTATCTTTCGAGCACGTTTCTCCCGCAACCCCCCGCTTTTCCCAGAGAAGCGTCCTGATATCTTCCCGCACCTTCTCCCCCCTCCCACCCCCCCTCTCTCTCTCTCCGAGTCCAATTCTCCTCTCCTCGACGTGTGTTGTTGCGCGGAGGATTTACGGCGACCACGCGCCACCTTCCTTAGGAAAATGAAAGGATATTCTTCGCCCTGGTAATATCCAGGCCCGCGCGCGGCTGCCAACATGAACTTGTTATTCCGACGGGACTTTAGCCGCTTCGCCAGTTTATGCCCGGCGAGTTCCTATTCAAATGCTTGACGATTCAGTAATCAAGCACCGAGTCCTTCGAGTATGAATCTCGAGGCTCAAAGTTAAAAAGCAGATTTTAACTGGCAACCTCTCACTTCTCTCGAGCTTTATGAAAAAGCTTCGCCCGGCGAAACTTTCCAAAGCGACTCGCCGAAGTTGTCGGCTCGGCAAGGGGAGGCTTTTCCTTCCTAGAATTAGTTTTTACTGGCATCGTATTAGAAAGTTTCATTTTCCCATTTCTACTGTTCTTTGTTATATAGGAGAATTATGCATGAGTAGCGTTTCTGCATATTTACCTAGTATTGTTTAGTAACTCCGAGTATTTGGAAAGTTGGTGCCCTCCGGCGACTAGGGTTTGAATGATCGCGTCCTTGTGATATTGTAGATGGTTTAAACGGTCGAATGGCGCATAGAGGATTACTCGGGGGAGTGAGGCTGAACGAATTCTGCGTGGAGTTAGCGGAGAATTGACGAGACAGTAGTTGTCGAAAAAGGCTATTGGCCGATGGATGCCGAGGGATTTGGCCGGAAGAGGAGAGCTGGGCCAACTCCACGAT
Source organism: Crossocerus cetratus (assembly GCA_963675795.1). Lineage (NCBI taxonomy): Eukaryota > Metazoa > Arthropoda > Insecta > Hymenoptera > Crabronidae > Crossocerus > Crossocerus cetratus. The sequence goes on from OY776664.1 coordinate 984,611, forward strand.
AAGCACGCCACGTGCAATTACGCCGATCGCCGGATCTGCATGTAAATGGGAAAAGCGGCTGCCGCCGCGGACGTAAATCAAAAAGGTCAGTGGCGAAAAAAGGCTGCAAAGGGTTATGGCGGAGAGGGAGAGAGAAGCAATCCGCAGGAGTGCAGTTAGCCTCGCAGGATCGCTCGGGCGCTCGTCTTCTCCGCAGGGCTCTTGGCAAATCGGGACGAGCCGTGCGTGTCAAGCGGAGAGGAAGCCGAAGAGTATCGCGAGGAATTGCTAGACAATGTTCCTCAAACGTGCTCTCTGCCGAGTGCCGATGCAATTTTCTCCCGGGTGATTCATTTAAATTGGACCGCTGGGTGCTGTATCCCCTTTTTCCACCGCTCACCAGTCGCTTCGCTTCGCTTCGGCTCTCGGCTCGCTCTCCAAACCCATTGACGTTTCGCGCCACTCTTACTCCTCCGCTTCCAATCTACAGGCTGATTCACTTGGCTTTTAGTCACCAGTGCTCGAGATAATCCTCCACTGCATTCGATAATTATAAATAATCTGGTACTTTTAATTACTCCGAGGAAAACCCGGGCGAAAATAGAAGAATCTATTTTCTCGCTCTGTGTTGTAACCCGTTAAAAGGCGACTGAATCGTCCGGCAGGGGCTCGCTCGAAAGGAGACTGTCGGCCGGGCATCGAGCCCTCGAAATATCGGCAAGTACACCAAGCTCGAATCAAGTGGACTATAATCGTTGCTGGAATCGAGAGCTCTAAGAATGGACGCGCGTGGCGCGCAATCGAGCAGGCTCGCCGGGAGAAACGGCCCTCGAAACTTTTAATTGGAAAAGCTCTCGAACTTTGCCGCGGCCGAGCGAGCCCGTGAAAACATTCGAGCCCTCCTCGCCCGCCCATTAAATGCAAATCGCCACTCTCTTACGTGCGCCGGGGAAAAACTGCGCAAACACACGCGGCCCCGCGCTCTCGCGCGACAGAATGAAACGGCCGCTATTTACCGTGGAAAAAAGCCTCCGCCCGCCCAATGAAATGGGCTTATTTCTACGGGGCTTCACTTCGATAATGCATTCCGAGGAAATCCTTGCTCGGTTAATGCTGGGATCCTCGCTAGTTTCAACTTTTCTTCAAACATTTCCTCCAACCAACCCAATTCTTTCCCAGTTAATAGAGAAAGCGGGCTTTATCACATTTCCGTGCACATTTAATATTAAAAATGGACCCAAAGTTTAAGATCACAATAAGAAACCCGTGTTCTGGTATTGCAAACCTTCAAACATGTCAAACCAACGCGATTCTTTCCGAGTTAATATAAACATTGGACTTTGCTCGTTTCTTGCACTTGAAATACAAGAAATGGACCAAAAATTGAAGCTGAAAAGGGAAAAAAGTAAATTTCCCCGACGTAAAGTGCTAAAGAGCAGTGTATCCGATAGTTTGGTGGTGTATGAAAGGTTGTAGGTGGGCGGAAAGTCTGGGGCGAGGGGCTGGCTGGTAGGAAGATGCAAAGTATGGATCCTGGTCGCAGGAGGTCTGCCTGGGATATATCGTGTTCGTCGCCGGCAGGATGGGTTCGCTCGACGGGTTCGTTGAACCCCCGGTTGGCTGGCTGCCTAACCGCCGTGATGGGCGTCGATTCCCGAGCGGAGCAGACTGCGAGTGGCCGCGCTCGTTTCCACTGCAATTACCATGACAGAACTTGAAGTCACCGGGAAAAAGAAGCCGCGATTCCGCCGCGCCAGACCGTTTCCAGTGGGACGAGGGGCCGACCGAGGTAAGCGAATTAGGAGAATGTACTCCTCCATTAAGCTGGCGATGACTTCCCGCCCGATTCACTCGCCCCCAATTCCTCCGAGTTATTGCAACAATCATTCTTTAGCTTATTATTCAAGAATGCCAATGTAATTCTCAAGAAGAATGACTGGAATTCATTGGAAGCCCGATTAAAACTCTCCGGAAATGACTAATGAAACAAGTGATATCAATTGAAAGGGATTCGCGCGGCGATTGGTTGGAGTAAGGTTAGAAAATGGAACATGGCGGCTAATAATCCCCGGCGATTAATTGCGAGGGCATCTCGCCGAGGAGGAATTCGGAGGGAACTAATGGGAGGGCGCAGCCAGGGCCGACAGATTAATCGAGAAATATTTGCCAGGCAAACAGGTAGCCCGGTAATCCTGCCGGGCTGGAATTGGATCAAAATCATCCTAGCAGACGGCTTTCTAGGTTAGGATCGAAACACCATGGCCAGGGCCTGTGTTCCGAGCCATTAATAAACGCCCCAGTAACATCGACCGTAACGTGATTAGCAATGAAATCGATCGAACCACTGCTCCCCGGAATCCCCCGAAATACTCCCAGGAACGAGGAGGGACAATTGTTATCGAACCAATTGGAACTCAAGGATTCGAGCAATGTTTCTCTCGTTTTCCTCTCCCTCTCTCTCTCCCTATCTCCTACCCTGGGAAAAAGTCCAAGTCAACTAAAGTGGCATTTCGGCCGGCGGAATGGCGCGCTTTCATAGGACAGGGCTCGATAAAGTTTTCCGGATGCAACGAGTTATTAATCCGGGGGACAGAAGCGTCGGGGATTTTGCAGGTTATGGGCCGGGATATCGGCCATTGTGAAAAATGAATATCGCCGATATATCGATCGGTCCAATCCCGGACGCGCCTACACATGTACCCCGCCGGAAGCGGATACAAGCGAATTAATCATCGGCACACCAGGCACAATTATTGCACTGCATTTCATGCATGCGCGATCGGCAAATATTTGATGAGCCGGACATCCCCTCGATTTTTTCGACCATTTCACTTTCAAATCTTTCACACCCCCAGCCCTTCTTCGCTGCTTCGACAAATATTTCCAATTCTCCTCGCAAACTCGTAATCAATTAATCGCATTAGCACTAATAAACGAGGGACTCCCATCAAAGAGCTCTGACCAGGGCAGATTTGCCCGAACGGCCGAGAGCAGAACACAGTGAATACCGTTTCATAGTTTGCCCAATTAAAACACTAATTAGAATTACTTGGCAGCTGCTTAAACTACTGTTATATGTTTGTGCCAGGGGCGCACGCGCCGCGGATGCTCGGCGAATATTTACATAAATTCGCCGCCGTTAATTAAGGTCAAATTATTGCCCGTGCCCACAGGGCCCGAATTATTATAGCAACACGGCCACTTCCTGCCCGCCCTAATCACCGCCATGTAATAATGGCTGTAATTAGCGTACCGCTGGAATTACCACCCAAGCACTAATCGGGAGAGACAATGACTTTTCGCGCGAGTTCGAATCCCCTTGAAATCATTGGGCCTGATTCCCAATGAAATTGGCGGGACTCGAAATCAGTGTAAATGTTGAAAGTAATCGGAGGAAAGTGGAGCGAAAGCTCGGACTAAATCAGGAGGGATCAAGGGAGGGATCCTCGGAAAAGGGAGACTAAAGGAAAAAGGCTTAAAGCGAGCAGTGTTTAGCGTTGTATAAATTGTCAGGGGAATCCCACCCTCCGCTAGTGAAAGCTCTCGGCGGAAAAATGGCCGGCGATTTTATCTGTTAATTGGCCCGCTCCCTAAATCCCCGTGAAATAATGCCGGTTCTGTTGCCAGCGGAGATAAATAAGTCGGGCCATAATTACTTTTAAATCGCGTAGAACCACCGGCTACTTCCTCGCCGCGATCGCACCATCTATAATCAGGAATTATCGGAGCATCGTCCTTTAATGTCGCCATTACAGACAATCACCGGGACCGGGCAAGATATCGGCAAAGGGCTCCTCGACTATTCATGGAATTTCCGAGAGTCCGCTTCCCAGCCCCCAAACTCGCCTATGAAAAACCCCCTATCCAAAACCCACTTTCACCCACGGATTTATGGCCTCGCTTCAAATATAGGCAAACTAACTTTTCCATTTATCTTCCTCCTTTCAAGCCCCCCTAGAATAAACCAAACCATAACACTAGTCAGAGGAATCAAGTGGCAAGTGTCGAGGGTGGGTTACTTGGTGGAATCATAGAAATCGAATTGCCGGGAGTCTTAAACGGCGATAATCGCGCTTTTAATTAAGCCTTTATTATCTGGCGGACTTGATATTGGGTAATTGGGAAAGTCTGCACTCGTCGCGCCCTCATCGGGAGGGTGCTTAGCCAGCCAGTGTGCTTCGAGGAGCCAAATCGTCAAAGAACAACCCCCTTTCTCCCTCAAGCCCCCTCCCTCTCTCGCCCCCACCAGTTCTTCCCTTTCCTAATACACCTGCGAATTGCCCGGAATGACTGCGTGTCCCCGGCGCATTCCTCGAAGAACGAGGACATTTCCGCGGAGTAGTGTTCGGCTAAATATCGAGGAAGAAGGAAACAGTTGGCTCAAGTATTCATAAAGGGTAGCGCGCAACTTATGACGTCAAAGTGCGCACACTCTGTCCAATCTCGAAGGAAGCAACGAGAAATTCCATGAATTTCGAATGGCGCAAGACGTCATCCTCTCTTCCTAACGCCAACGTGTTCCTGCGCAGAGGAATAATGCCTGATTATCGTCGATGCGACATGAAAAATGGAGGGGGAGAAATTCAGTTTTAATTGAAGATTACTGCAAAGCCGAAGAAAGTAGTGTTCCATGTCCGAAGGTGGAAGCCGGAGGCTTTTATTTTGGAGTGCACTTACCGTGGAAATCGGGCAGGAGGGGGGATGGGGGCGCATTAAATTATTGGTAGGGCAGAGGCTCGCAATACACCCAGGGGAGGGAAACATGTACCTTTCATTGAGTAGGTCCTTGATACCTTCGTAAAAAATGCAAGGGGGAAAAAAGAGCTGCTCCAAAGCTTCCATCCGCGATAAATTAATAACACTCGGGGACCTCGCGCTCTCAAGGTCCACGTTCCTACTGGCGGGCTTTCCTTCGCCGAGGAGGAAACATTAGATATTCCCTTAACGACCACACTCCCGATTTGGCCAACTCGGTAGAAAGGTGTTTGACTGGTCCTTTGACCGGATTCCGAGTGAAAATCGTTTGGACCCGAATTGCACGGGTGAAACGGCCAAGTGCGATGGCTTCGTTGACCCAGATTCGAGCGAGTGCGCCCATTAAGTCTCCGGCGTCTTCAAAGAGGAAAACCTGTTGGAGGGCGAGCGAGCCTCTGCGAAAACAAAGGCGGACTCTGTAATGCTAATGCCAAGTGCAAGGTGTGACGCGTTGAGAGGGAGTCATAAGTGATTTCCCCGGGGAGGAGCTGCTCTTCCTCGCGATAGCGCCAAGACGCACTCGGATATGCTCGGCAGCGCCAGGATGAAAAGGGAGGTGCGCGCGGGCGCGCGGCCTAGTTGCGCAGCGAGAGAGAGAGAGAGAGAGAGAGAGAGAGAGAGAGATGCTATGTATGTATGTAGGAGGGTCACGAAAACGACCTGGTGCGCGTACCTCCTCGGGGAGATGGATCCGTCGATCTCTGATGCGCAACTCCGCCGAGAGGACCTTTCTCCTAGTTTCAGGATACTCGATTTTCCCTCGCCAATCGAATCACCCTCTCCAGCTTGATTCACTTGGCTTCGAGCCGCTTCTAATGTTACACTTTCCAGTTTCGAGCGGCTCAATCTTCCATTTATTTAGATTCCATTTGAATCGCCCCGCTACACCGGCCAGAGGGCGGAGGACGGAGGACTGAGGGCGGAGGGGGGAGGGGGGAGTTAAACAATAGGAGAGAAGGCAGTAAGGAAGGAGAATGTGTGGGCGAACGAACTCGGAATTACAGGCGGAAAGAGATTGCCGGGGATTCCGGAGGAATTTATAAAAGCAGGCCAGCACACGTGTGAGTGGCGCCCTAACACGAATTACTTTCTTCGGTGGGATTTGGCTTAAGCCCCGGGAAATTTATTACAACTTTTCCCTCGACCCCCCCCCCCCCTCTCTCTCTCCCTCTCTCTGTGTGCGCGAGCGCTCAACGCTCGGCTGGGGGATGCAGCTATAATTTTGAGAAACGCCCGGGCGCCGACAATTCTCCCCAGTAATGTCCTCGACAATTCATCGGCGAATGGGCCGAACACGGCAATTCCTCGCCGCCCAGACACAAATCTTCCGAGCCTTTTCCACCGCGGCCCTTTAATGCTTCCATTAACAACCGTCCGAGCGGAAGCTTCACTTGCCCAATAGAAATAGCTTCTTCTTTCGAACTGGACTCGACTTGAATTCGTCAAACTCCAATTGGACTCTTTGCCGACACGTATATACATAGGTGGCTCGTCGTCGACTCTTGATTTATCAATTTGGCGGTGGAGCGGTGCCGGGTCCGTCATTAATCGGGGAAATTAGTGCAGCGGCAAAAGCATTATTGATGTGGTGTAAATTCAATGGGGCGGCTGCACAATTTCATATTAGCAGGTAGGGCGGTGGGTGGCGGTGGTTAGCGTATAACTCGGCGAAATCCCAGGCCAGCCGGCCCCATAAAGCCCAATTACACGGAGAAAATGCAGCCGGCGCGAGCGCGTATGCGCGGACACAAGGCGAGCGCATTTATATAAACACATATATCACCTAGCCAGCCAGGTGTAACTGAAAGCTCGACTGACCCGTGCCCAGTAACGTTCCACCATCCTAGCAAACCACTACTAGCACTACCCTCCAGCTCCAAGCCTCGACTCGACTCGACTCGACTCGACTCTGGGCCAACAGGGTCGTTCACCCTTTGGACACCTACGACGCTACTCTCCACTCTCCAGAGCTTTCAACACTACTTTCTTAATAATCTCTCTCTCTCTCCTTCGATCAACTTTTACATCTTTTAATTACCAGACTGTCGACCTCTGCCCACTTCTTCTTCAGTTCAATTCTTACATTCAAAGTTTAAAAAAACTCGCTTTTATTACCAATCATTTAAACAAACTCTTCAATACTTCTTTAGTTGGAGTAATCGATGTGCAATTTATATGATTTAATTGAAATTATTCGGGTTGGATTATTTATCGAGAGTCGATACACTTTAAAGGCGCATTATACGCCTATTGGGGGGAGGGTTGCGTCCCTAAAATCACTATCGACTGAATGGCGTCCCTACCACATAAACCAGAGCCCAGCCTCCCCGAGAGTGCGAGAGAGAGAGAGAGAGAGGAGGAGAGGAATTGGTCAGGGTAACGGGGGGGAGCGATTTAACGGTGAGGGAAGCCGGAGAGAACACTGGGAAATCGACTAGTCGTGTGTAAAGAATTTCCGCCGTCGATGGGACGAACTTTCCCTATAAACTACCAATTCCGTTCCGATCGTCCGAGGCAACTCGAGTGGATATACCTTTATGTGCACTTTGATATATAAAGCGGCATTCACTTGCCTTTTAATCGCCAGATTGTTGTGCAGAATTATTACTAGATTGCGCATTTCCATCCATCTAATAACTTATCCCACTTCTATAATTTCCTGGCCAATTTCTCCAATTTCTATTATCTGCACCACCAATTCTCAACACTCAAAATCTCCTCATTTCCAGAGAAATGCGCAGACCAATTGATTGATTTAGTGGATTTTTGGAAGGAGGAAAGCAGCCAGGATAGATTGATCGGGACGCGGAAGTCGATATGAATCGAGAGCATTAGTCCTCTTCCAAATGAAAGGTTTGTATCAGCGCTCGCACGCCTCGGCCATAAATCACCGGGGGGTGGAGGGCCGGGAGGGGGTAAGAAAGCGCTCGGAGAAAGATTCGGGCGCGTTATCGGCGGCCCCCTAACAAATGTCCAATCTCGCCGCGAGAAATACGGCCGGGCATATCTGACGAATCCCGGCGCGTCGCAACTTTATCGCGACGTGTCTGCCGGTTCCTTCCTCGCGGAAACTTGTAACGCGCGCGCCAGTTTTCCCCGTCCTGAGCCTGGCGATAAATCCTCGGAGGGGGGGATGAGGGGGGGAAGTTGTTCGGCGAGTGTCGCGGGCGGCTGCTGGACTCGAAGAGTTCCCCTTTCCCTCTGGTTTGAGGCTGCCAGACACACCGGAGTCAGATTGTCAGGTGGCGAACCAACTCTCCGATCAATTCCGCTCGCCTTCTTCCCTTGTAAACACATCGCGCCAGCACCGAGGAATCCAGCTTCTTCTTCCTAAGAATTCCCTCGGAATTCAATTAGATCCAACGGGAATCCAATCAAGAGTCCTCAATCACTTTCTTATTAAAAGACCAAAGTGTTTCGAATCGTTGAATGAAAAATTCTATTAAAATTCATTTTATTATTAAAATCTATCCCGGGACAAATAATCGAGGACTACTCTCAGCAGTCCTGAATGCATTTCCAATTAAACGCTGAAGTGATTAGGTTTATTGAATTAAAAATTCAAATAAATTTTATTTTATTAATAAAGCTCCTGCTTCGAGAAAGAAGAGCGGACTAGTGAAAAGCGGCGGTTGAATTCGTTAGAGTGGGAAGATCGGCTGGCTCGAAACAGACAGCAGCGTCTGGCTCTACAGTGACCTATTCCACTGGCGCGCTCCACTGACCTATTCCACTAGCTCCCGCCCGTCGGCCTCAACCGCTCCAGCGGCTAATAAACATTCCGACAACTGCAATTCTTATTTCAACTCGCCCTTCTCCCGCTCTCCACAAATTGTTTCACTCGCTCCCCCAACCGGAAAGACGTATCCATGCTGATTTGAAGTAGACTTTGTCCCTATGACATGGCATATTATAAACAAAAAGCACTAATTACATTGATCGGTACTTAGCGTTGGTAGTTTTCACAATATTCGATTTTCCAACAATTTCTCGCTGCATGTAACCCCTCAAACACATCCTGGCCCCTTTACCCCGACTTCGTCCGGCATGAATTTAGCTCTGATACCCAATTGGAAGGGGTTAATAGTGTGCCCTATTAGGACTGCTCAGTCGACAGAGCGATTTGCAGGTATGGCCCTTTGGCGATAGAGGCCTCTGATGCTTTCAAAAGGACGTCTTAGCTCGCGTGCATTTGCCTTGGTAATCCGTCTGCGCTTCCATGCTGGCGCCAGCATATTTCCCTCCTCTGATTGGAAGCGGCCCTCTTCCGCCCTTCCAATCGGATTCCGTCGGTTATCAACTGTTAATACCACATTCAATCCTCCAATATGCTTCGTCGGACAAATCATTGCGTTTCTTTCTCGTTAAATCCACTTTGTCCAACTCAATATTATCAAGTAATATTCAATAACAATAAACATTTATCAATATAACAGCAATAATGCACGGTTATCCGAAAAACCGCTTTTTCCTAACAAATGGAAATTGTGTTTACAGAAAACAGAACGCAATGACTTTTTGACCGACCGAAGCACTCATCAAACAATGACAAACTTCATCAAATGATCCCAAACTATCCGGAGAAAATGTTTCAAGATAGATTATCAGCCCGTGCCATAAACTATTCGAGTGGTACCAGTAGTACAAGTCAACGAATGTTGAAACTGCTCATCAAACAATCGTCAAACCGTGGCCGACTGGGCGAAGAAAAAGCTTTGCCAAGCTGCTTAACGGTCTGAAAGCTCTGCCAGGCTGGCAGACGATGAAAAACTGGGGGGGAGAAAGAGGGTGTCTTGCTCGCCGGTGTTTGCCCGCCGCGCTCCGGGGACAAATCTGGGTTAGAGCATATCGCCGGGATGGGAGAAGGGCGGCAGGAGTGCCACTGACATAATTATGATTAATTATAATACCAGGCGCAAGCTGAATACGTGGCGCGGCTCTGTCTACTGCTCTCGGCACTGATAACTTGTCTACAAGCCGGTGCCTCGTGTAACTGGCGATACACCGTTAATACTTGCCACCTTAATTAACATTAATTACCAATTCCTTCCTTACTTATAACTCGACTCTATTATTCCTCACTCAATTCACCCTATTTTGTGGTTTTCTCTATGTATAGGTAGTTACAGTTGCCAATTAAAGTCTGCAATTATTCATAAGCTTAGTTCAATTAAAAGAATAGAAGATGTGATGTGGTAACAGGACTGGTAGAAACAGTCTATCAAGTTAGTGGGTGCGTAAAATAAACACTAGAGCCAATCCTAGGGAATGGTGAATGAACATCCCCATTCCCCTTAGAGTCGATCTCGGCAGGCATAGTCATAAAACGAGCGATTAAGCTTCGATTAAGCTTGGTGAGTATCTACTAGGTGGCGTCTACCAAAAAGCGGCTATAACCCCACCCAGCCAAGAACTGGAGCATCTGATGGTGATAGGCTTCTGGTATCGGTCTAACCATCCCTGCGGATTCCGGGCGCCCGGCACGCCCTCCTGGCCAATGGGATTTAAAGGATTCCGTTAATGGGGTTACTCTGCCTCGACGCTATGGGCTCGTAACCGCTTCCTCTACATGAAACCGACTCCTCGCCGCCACCCTTGATCGATCCTACCATAACCTTCCCCCTATATCTACTTTTCCCTACATCCCCACACCCCCAGACGCCTATCAGCTGTTTTTTAAGGGGATGTTGGACAGTTAGATCGTAATACTTGTATATACTTTTTTAACAAAATTTGACCAAACTCAGGCCAGTCACTTGATGAAAACTACCTCCAACTCGTTTGTTGCCTCTTGACACTTGGATTTTTATATCTTAAAGTGCTCTGTAAAAAGGACGAGGAAAAGTTGAAAGGGCAGTTTTTCTCAAGTGATTGGTGAGATTAGAAAATTGTCGCTGGAGCCCTGGAGTCCTTTTCCAGGGAGTTTGGTAGGTAAGCACGAGAGAGGGATTTTTGCGGGTGGTGGAAAGAAGTCCTCTCCCGGAAGTCGAGTAGACACATAAATTTCTCTATCTCTGCGCTCATTACAATTTTATCTTGTCCCGTCTTTGATTTATTCGGAAAGTTCGCGGGCCACTGTCGCCATTCTGCCCCGTGGACCGCGGAAGATTGCATTGTGCGCTCGTCCGCATTCTCCGCTCCGCTCCCGGCGCGCGCGATATCCGCCACTCGCCGAGAACCTCCTCTCCTGTACACGAGTATTTCGGGCCCTTCTCTCCCTCTCGGCTTCTCGCCCGGGTTCGTCGAGGCATTGAAATCTTGCCAGGATTCGCTCGGGATCTACTTTCGACTTGTTTTCGAGGCCGAACTTCAAATTCGATTGTAATAAGAGGAATCGGCTCGGTAGGGTTTTCTACTCGGTTCGAGATAGGAGGGTGGTTAATTATAGAGAATTCCTGCTCATGTGAAAATGAAGCAAAACTGTTATATTTCATGATGGAAATGCATTAATTGGCAGCGTGAATAAAACTCTCTCATGGTAATTAATGGGTTTCCATTAAGGAAAAGGAAAAATCTCTTGGTTTAAACACGAGTAGCACTTGGGAATATTGACCTATGGGAGTATTAATGATTCTAATTAGTCGGGGGGATTGTGGAGCGAGAGGACGAGAGGAGGCACTCATTCCTGGGAAGAAGAAGGTGCGAGCGACTACTCAGGTGAATCTGGGTCTCGCGTCACCTGCTACCCACTACCCTCACCCTGCCTTTCCGATCTCCGTATAAGTGAGAGTGCTGGCCTGAATCTCGAAATTCTATCTGCCCCGTTAAGTAAAACTAATTAAGTGGCCGGCGTCGGCTCGAGCCGCCCGCAAAATTCTCCCGCTCCAACTCAATCGAGCCTGCAACTACGGAAAAACTCCCATTTCTCTCTCTCCCTCTCTTTCGCGGCGAGTGCCTTCTAGGAATGAAAAGGGTTTGAGTGGGTTTGCGGGGAGAATCGGTTTTAGCTATGATTATTTCACTCGAGCCCGAATAAATTGGAATCGCGGCTAAATTGTTCCGCGTCGAGCCGGCTCCGCGAGCACGCGACTCCTTTAAAGGGGACCAGCGCCTTTTTAGGCTTTGCCCTTCCACTGTTAATAGTTTGCCGACACAATTCCCGCGGAATACTTCGCCGAGAGAGAGGAAGAGAGAGAGAGAGAGTTCTTTGCCGGCGACGCGTTCGACCTTCCGCGTTTCCCTCGACTTTTCCCCGGGAATAGCTCGACTCCCGCATTGAATTCGCTCGAATGATCGCCGTAAGTGGAATGATTGTTCGTTGAACGACAATGCCTGCTCTCGCGTACTCCAAACACCTTCAAACTTTCCACCGGCTCGCAACATTTGTTACAATTTCCTTCAATTTATGTAATAAAATTCCGACCATTTTTAAACTCTGCTCGGAGCATAAACTGTTCGCGTATGATCAAACTACCTCCACCAAGCAATTACAAACTTCCTCAAACCGAGTGATCCAACTTTTATTATTCCCTACAAACTTATAAATCCACAGTCCAACGATAATAAATTCAGACCTGGCCCGAAAAACATATAAATAATCCCACCCAAAATTGAGTGAACGCAAGTGCCTTGAATACACGATTCGCGTCTAGCCAAGTATATCCCTTTAAATCGGAGAGTGATTTCATTAATAATTCCCGGCCAATTTAATTCTACAGGTCGTCTCACAAGGTTTCAATGCCCAGGGGCTCGAGGCTGGGGGAAAAACTCTCGGCAACGAGGATATATTATCGGTACACACGTGGGCCACTACTCTGCGATACAGGGAGAGGGCGGCGAGGAGGGGGTGAGTAGGGCAGGCATGAGCAGAGCTTTATTTGCCGACGCACGTAGGGCACCGGCTCCATTCATTCGCGCCCTACTTATCTTCGTTGCCGGTGTTATACGCCTTCCATAAAAGTGTCAACTAAATCATCGGGCGGCCCACTTCGGAACTAGGCAGAGCTGCCAGCCTCTCCTGGTGCCGGCGTCGCCGTCGCTGCGCCGCCTTTGTCACCCGCGGCTCGAATTCGTGATTCCGGCATTTCGGCTTTACAGCCCGATTTATGGCCCGAGTCTTAACGAGGACCAACTTTATATGCCCTGACGTGTGCCTTTCGTAAAACTTCCAGGGGCCAAAGCTAGCTAGGTCTCCTGACAGCGAAAGAATGGGATTTCTTCGCTCGGATGACTTGGCGAAGGAAACCTCGACTTGAAGTCATTTGACTTGACTCTCGAGATAATTCAAGTTGACTTGACTCGATATAATTTAGCTCGACTCGACTCGACTCGACTCTGGAGTCTGGTAAATGGATCGAGGTCGCGCGCGTCGGTCTAGTGGCGATTGAGAAAACCTGGGTAAAAAGGGTGGAACTAGACCAGCGCTAGTTTCAGCCCGAAGTGCTTTTCCAGCTTCGTCTCTCGCTCTCTCGGTCTGTGTGGGGTTCTTTCCTAGGATTGAGTGAAATGCGAGGGGCGTGTAATTCCACTCTCCAAGGTGATACCTCCTGATGAGAGTGTGTGTGTTGGTGCGTAGTGGCGGGTATTAATCCTAACTAGCGTGACAACCGAGTGTATTAGCTTAGACGATGCTTCACGCGCCCGTCTGATATGTGTAACCATTATACCCCTGGCGAGAGGGGCGGCAACTCATGAATACCCGAACTCGAGCCGGGAAAATGTTGCTGACGCCCTCACGCCCTCACGCCACCCGACAACAATTCCCTATTATTCACCAGGATGGATTCGGTTAGGCTTCTGTTACTAGCACCACTTGGAATTCCCTGCGATGATGCCTCGATTAATTTGGCCTTTAATTAACTTCGGTTATTACTCGAGCGATGAGGTCGCGTCCGTTGGTCTGTAGACTTGACATTCCATTTCCCAACAACTTCAATGAATCTTTCTTCAATGAAACAAAACTCCCTCGCGCCTTTTCAGATGTTGGTATCCTCAGGGGCTAAATACTATTCGAGTTGAGAGTATGAAATGTTCAATAATGGCCAATATTCAACCAAACGGGGGATTGTTTTTGCCGAGCGGGAAGGGTCGGGGAGGAAGCAGGGATGTTTTGACAGGGCGGGTTGTATGTTGTGCATGTGGCCTACCACATGTACGCCCCCTCGGATCATCCCCGGCGATCACAGCTGCGGGGGTGGGAAAAAAGGCCGATGAAAAATAGGAGGGCGCGCGCGGTTTGCATGGGTGTGTGTTGGGGGGGAGGTGTATGTTGCTGGGTACGTCCATTACTTTCTTGATCGGTTTCTGGACGCGAGCCAGCCGGCGAGTAACACTGCCATACTAATTCACCCTGACCAGCCCCTGCTATCCGCGAGCTTTGTGCCCGAGGAGTCTCCCCATCCCCCCCACTCAAACTCTCCCACCTTCCTCTCTCTCTATTTGCATTATTTCCTACCAACTTATCCAACTTGACGTTTTCCTACCAAAAACAATACAAGTTGGACAAGTTGCTACGAAATATACTTCAACTTGTATTATTTGGTAGCAACTCCGCCAATTTCTATTCACTGGTATCGATTTTTCAAAATTCAACTCACCTTCCGCTCTCTCCCTCTCTCTTTCTATTTGCATTGGAATCCAATAGGGTTCCGAAGCCGCAGAGAGAGAGAGAGAGGGAGGGAGAGGGGTGGGAAAAAGCCAGGCTTATTTGCTCGTTTCCGTACTAACCTCTTTTTCCCGCCGCTTTCCAATCTTTCGATATGCGAGGACGCAGAACCCACTGACCGATAGCGGCCCATTAATATTAAAGGCCAGTGCGGCCCGCTCGGAATTCGCTCGGCTGCTTAATCGAATTTGCGCGCATTTAATAAATATTAAGAGGATCGAGCCGCGATGCCTCTCACTTTATCGGCAGAGGGTTGGACCTCGGCCAAGACACCGAGGAGACAGCGACGCGAGCGCGGCAATACTTCAATCCCATTCGATCGGGCCTCAATCAGCCCAGTCAACGATGAGCAAACAAAAAATCAGCCAACAGACACATCAATACATTATGGCCACTGCATTGCATTAAATCAACTCTCGTTTTTGATAAATATTAGTTCAATGAATGGTACCTTTTGGTAAATATGAATTCAACACTTACCGAAATTGAGTGGAATTGTTGATAAATATGAATTGAAAAGGGAAAAGTGAGAGGTGTCAATGGGTGGTTTATCGTGGAAGGAGGAAGTCGAGGTTGAAAACTGTCTGGGAAGTTTATCTCGACGGTCCATGCCAGAGGAGAGCGGTGGCGGCGGTGGCGGGAGCGGATCCCTTGAGGGGTCCACCTCTTTTTCCCCATCATCAAATTCGTCCTTTGATCCTCTCACGGAACGCGTGTTATCGTGCGGATCGATCTGCCCTTTTCTTGGCGAGTCTCCACCACGGGGAAAGAGCCGAGCCGAGCCGAGCCGGCTGGTGAGACTGGTGGAGACGGTGCTGCCACCGAGAACCGCAGCGCTGTCTGCCGGAAGCCTTAAGAGTGATATCTCCTCGGCTCCCGATTGACAAATTCATGCCATCTTCGACACCGTCATGCATTTATATCGGCGAGCTCTACCTACGCCCCGTGAAAAACCACCTTTCTTATCCTCCCTTTTGCCAATCTCGTCGCTTCTTATCTTCCCGGGCTCCGAATCTCTCGGAGGACCATTTGCCATCTCGAATTATTTCGAGCTCTTCTCTTCTCTTCTCTTCTATAAAACGTTCCCAGTTAGAATTACCCCAGTTTGATTCTAGGAATATTGGGATGATTTGTGGGCCTTGCAGAATCTTCAATAAAAGATAGGAAAATTGATGAAAGTATTAAAGTAATACTATAATGGTTGGGCCCAGTGTTGCTAGAGGACCCAATTGGAGCGTAGACTAGAGTTGGCCGGTGGAGAAATGCGTGATTTGCCGGGGGAGGATTGGCGCATTGTTGGAAAGTGGTGCGGGGATCGAACGTTGGCTGGTGGGCCGCATTCTAATTAGGACTGCGGCGAAAAGTCCAGTTTCGTCTTTAGAAGATCGGTGAATGGTTTCCGGGACAGTGATTCGTCCCGGGCACTGGCTCTGTATCACTGGCCGCGCCGCACCGCGCCGCGCCATCCTATCCCGTTGGTGGCTTCACACAATAAGCCATTGTTGTCGGTCGGACGTTACCGTTTCCCGAGTTACCGTTCATCCAAGACAAAGCTGGCATGCTTGTCCTTCCAGCTTCCTCCTCCTCGCCGCCTCTCATTTCACTCCCTCTCCACCCCCCTGCACCTTCATCACTCCTCCTCCTCCTCCTATCAATCTTCCCTTCCTTCCTTCCTTCCTTCCTTCTCCATTTCCTCCAATAATATCGGCCAGCTAATTACCTTCTTATTCGACTGCCAACCGTCCAACAACCTAATACATACATCAAACATCCGCATCAACAAGATGCTCGAAAATTGGTAATATTTATATTTTCGCACACTAGTTGAACTTGGTTGATCAAGTGCGACTGTAGGAATTGTACAGAAAGTATATAAAAATGGGGAGATTAACTCTGTGCGAGATCCTTTTGAGATTGCGGAGCAGCGCTCGGTTTGACGGGGTAGTAGTGGAAGTCGCGCCGTTTAAGGGGCTGAAACGAGCTTTCAATCGGAAACTGGAGCACATAACAGCCGCTCGTACAACGTCATATCCCCCATAAAGCACTGATTTTATTCATACGAGCGTTGTCGCGCGGCTCCTCGCAGGCTTTATGTCCTGTTTACACCACTCACGATGAGCCAACGATGACGCAGTCATTCCGAATGCGCCGCCCGTAACGCTACCACCCTCTCATCCCATTGAGGCCTCCGTCCGCCGCTCCATCCGCCGACACGTGGCAGGAATGCTCGATCGATATCCGGCATTATCGAAGATTGATGTTGTTTTTATATGAAGAGCGAGCCGCCTATTGATACAATAAATTCATAAGAGGAATGATAAATCGCGCGAGTATGTCCTCGAGGTTTTATCATTGGACGCTTTCGGCATTTTCCTCCATTCCCGATCCTGCCCGATGAATACCAAGCGGCCGTCCACTCTCTCCTCTCATAGTTTCCCAATTCCTCGTTGCACCGCCAATTCTCTATTATTTTTCCATCCGCGGGGCCACTGGAAATATGAATCCACTGCTCCAGATACACTGCTACTCCACGAAATGAGCCTCATCAACAAATTCAGTGACCCGTTCATTTTCCCGAGTAGTCTATGTCTCACTAGATAAACATAAAACTTGCCTTTGACACTTGCATAAAAGGGCCCCAGTCTACCCAATTCTTCTTCCTTTTTCCAACTACTCTTTCAATATTTCTACACTTTAGATTTCTGATTTTATTCTGATTCTACATTTTAGATTTCAGAATTCCCTGTGCATAGTTCCTGGCTAAATAACATATGGAAGTGGATAGTGGGAAGAAGCGGAGGAGGAAGTGAGGTGACGTGGGGAGAGTAGAATCATTAGCATGGGAGGAGGCAGGAGGCACGCACGGCTTTCTCGAAATTAGCCAATGCGTTATTATCAGGGTGGGCTTGTTGCCGAGCCGGCTGTGTTTTAATCCCAGCTGAGCCAGTTGGTAAGTCGCGCCGGCCCAGGCATAACTCTTCATTCGTGAGGTTAGCTCTAACTCTAACTTACTTCCTCCAACTTTATCACCTCCCTGTTTACTCCCGTTATTTCTCCCCCTACAGCCTCCTTCAATTCGCCTCGGATTCCCTTCGCTGGATATTCCGATCGGGCCCTCTACAAATTACTCCCTCGACCAATCGGATATTGGGATTTTTCAATGTTACTTTGGTGCTGACTGTTTAGTTTCTGCCTAGAAACTAACATTCAGCCCGGAATCGGCCGGTCAAAGGCCATAACGGCGCCGTATGAACGATTTTTCATTTATTTCTCGTCGAAAAGACGTTCATACGGCGCCGTTATGGCCTCGGAGCCGCTAATTTTGGGCTGAATGTTAGTTTCTGGGCAGAAACTAAAGAACCAGGGCCATTAGGGCCGATTCGGAGATATGTCGAAAAATTGAAAAAATGAGAAGGGGTACCATCGCAAAAATTTTCAATTTTTCGACATCTCTCCGAATCGGCCCTAATGGTCCTGATTCTTTAGTTTCTGCCTAGAAACTAACATTCAGCCCGGAATTGGCCGGTCAAAGGCCATAACGGCGCCGTATGAACGATTTTTCGTTTATTTCTCGTCGAAAAGACGTTCATACGGCGCCGTTATGGCCTCGGAGCCGCTAATTTTGGGCTGAATGTTAGTTTCTGGGCAGAAACTAAAGAACCAGGGCCATTAGGGCCGATTCGGAGAGATGTCGAAAAATTGAAAAAATGAGAAGGGGTACCATCGCAAAAATTTTCAATTTTTCGACATCTCTCCAAATCGGCCCTAATGGTCCTGAATCTTTAGTTTTTGCCTAGAAACTAACATTCAGCCCGGAATTGGCCGGTCAAAGGCCATAACGGCGCCGTATGAATGATTTTTCGTTTATTTTCGTCGAAAAGACGTTCATACGGCGCCGTTATGGCCTCGGAGCCGCTAATTCTGGGCTGAAAGTTAGTTTCTGGGCAGAAACTAAAGAACCAGGGTCATTAGGGCCGATTCGGAGAGATGTCGAAAAATTGAAAAAATGAGAAGGGGTACCATCGCAAAAATTTTCAATTTTTCGACATCTCTCCAAATCGGCCCTAATGGTCCTGAATCTTTAGTTTTTGCCTAGAAACTAACATTCAGCCCGGAATTGGCCGGTCAAAGGCCATAACGGTGCCGTATGAACGATTTTTCGTTTATTTTCGTCGAAAAGACGTTCATACGGCTCCGTTATGGCCTCGGAGCCGCTAATTTTGGGCTGAAAGTTAGTTTCTGGGCAGAAACTAAAGAACCAGGGTCATTAGGGCCGATTCGGAGAGATGTCGAAAATTGACAATTTTTGCGATGGTACCCCTTCTCATTTTTTCGATT
Organism: Crossocerus cetratus; assembly: GCA_963675795.1. Taxonomy (NCBI): domain Eukaryota; kingdom Metazoa; phylum Arthropoda; class Insecta; order Hymenoptera; family Crabronidae; genus Crossocerus; species Crossocerus cetratus. Next base: position 1,003,287 of record OY776664.1, read on the forward strand.
TTTCGAAATTTTTTAAAATCGCCCCTATTTAACGATATTGAATGATTGGGTTTCTGGTGTGCGGCGATAGATGTCATGTGGAGGTATTTGTGAGCCGAACTGAATGACTTTTGGGACGCGAGCCAATAATAATAATGAGTGGAGGTGAAGTGTAGCTGGAGATGGAGCGTCGAAATGGCTGCTCCAGTTTGGGGGGATGAAAGGTGTACTCGGTGGGAAATGACGGTAAAAACAAGATGATATCATCGGGCCGTCTGAGCGCGCATTGTCTGGGGTATACTCTCTCCATAAAACTAGTGGGTGGGCTCGCGCGCATCATTCTTACGAGTGAGTTTCCTTTCATCGCCTTTCGAGTGCCCGGCCAGGGCGTGTTTCATCGCGCGTTAAACCGCCGATCCAACCCCCACACCCACCACTGGTTAGTTGTACGCTCGCGATATTCCCGCTCTACGACTTTTCCTAGACTTCAACTTTAATACTTGCACACTTTTACCTCTTTCCATCAATTTTTCCCATTCTCTTCTTCGAGACTTTACCAATCATTTTCATCTGCTGGCGAGCATATCCTTCTCGTTAAATCCAAACCAACCAAGACACCCTGGAGGACATTGGGCCCTCGAAGAATACCAGGCCCAAGTACATTAAATTCTCATCAAATCCGAATGAATCGAGACGAGCATCCAGCAACACGAGGTTCGTCACGGGGCCCTGGAACGGCTGGATTCTCGCGTTCGATGGAGAATTCCAGGCTCGTAAAATGCGAATTTACGCCGGAAGCAAGGAGAAGCCCGTGGCTGCACCGGTGGCCGTGCCGGTCGTCTCTCTCTCTCGGTGGAAAGCGGCTGATTTAACGCGGCAACTTTTTCTCGCCGCCATTGCTGCCCGATGGGGGGAGGAGGCTGGGGAAAAGTTTCCTTCTCGAAAATCTATGTCGCACTGTGCTGCGTCCCAGCCGGGCACAGTTTCAACTCCACTTAGTCGGAACCCTGCGCCACTATTTCACTGCCGGGGAGGAGGCCGACCGATCCAAAAGGAACCTTACGAGCCATTCTCCCCCGCCCGAATACTAAACTCGACGAATTCCGCTTTCTTCTCGAAAAAGACTTGTTCTGAGTGATAGTCGACGATGAATCAAGGGACTCGACGATCTATCGAGACAATGTGGGAGAATCGAAGGACTAGTTGGATCTAATCGAGTTAATTCGACATATGAATTGCACATTTAATGACGGGTCAGGTTGGGTGGAAGAAAGGGCGAGTTGAAAGGGCGAAAAGGGTGAGTTAACAAGCAGAACACGATGTTCCTAGCCGTCGCTGTCGCCGGATGAAAAGCCGGAAGGCAGGGGGCGGGGAGGGGGGGAGTGTTCGATTTATTAATTCCCCGGGCCATTGAAGGAGCTTTCAGGGAAAGCGACGATGCGAGCCGGAGCTGGAAGGAGCGGAATTGGCTTGGATGGCTCTCGCATCGCAGAAATTCTATCCTGTTTTTCGCGCTCGGCCCTTTGTTGCTCGGGTCAGCCTCGCCGAGCGAAAGCTCTGAAAAGGAATTCTCCGCCCGCTGGATTCTCCAGTAATTAATTGCCGCGAGAGAGAGAAAGAGAGAGAGAGGACGAAGGCTCTGCCTTTTGCGCCCGAGCTAATTGTTAGTCGCGATTGGTTTACGCGCGCCAATTGACAAGCTGCCGGACCACGTAATCGCTTTCGCACATATTTTTCAAGCATTCCCAACTTCACATACAACCAATAATACATACACTCTTCCATTACAGTGAGTCAAACAAAACTGAGAAGAATGTCGACAATAATAATCCGAATAAAGGAGAAGAATATGGAAAACAATAACAAGATTCATAACGACAGTAAAGTATGAGGAAGGGAAACCTAATTGAATGGGATATTTTCGCGGCTTCAATTCGATTGGAGGGGCTGCTGAAAGTTGGGGAAAGCAGGGATGGAAATCGGGATGGAAATCTTCCCATTTCCCTGGCCAGTTCTTTCGAGTTATCCCGCGAGCCTATCCCCGCGAGGTAGCCTCGCTATTTTAATGGCTGAAATAATGATTGAACATTACGCTAACGGTATTTAACTTGGCCGCGCGAGGGTGGGCGGGTGGGGCGAGAAAGCGGGGCTGTTAGAGATGAGAAAAGTTGAAATGGGAAATGGAATTGGATGCATAACCTCTGCCTTTTACCATCCCGATTCCCTTTCCTCGTATTATTATTATTACTAGTTTTCACTCGGCGCGCGTATAGATATGTAATCGGTAGGATTCCTCGATTTCAATGACAATTTTAATAATAATCTTCCGAAGCTTCTTCATATCCCGGTTTATTCGCAGAATGGCAGGATCGGCGAGTAATTAATCGGGGGCGAACGCGGGCCGCTCTAATTAACGCGTGCTTCGAGTATAAATGACGGAGGTGCGCGCGGAGGAGATTGGATGGTGGCGTGCGAATGAAGTGATTAAGCGTGTTATTAATACGACACGGTCGGGCCGGGACGGAAGCCGAATTCACGGGGCGACAAACAATAAAGAAGAATTCACGGCCCCGGCTCATCAGCGCGAGTCCGCGATATTGCCACTGTCTCGCAAACATTCATGAAACAGCAGAGCGGCGCCTTTCCAAGGAGGAAATAAAACCCCCGAATTCCCCCGCCCGCCCGCCCGCCCGAGGAATTATGAGAGAATGATGAACGAAATATGCAATCGTAAAGTATACAAGCGACCGGCGTAAACCTTGCCTCGGAAAATAGAAGCCGCGCGCCCGCCCGCGACACGGAAAATATAAAATGTCATGAAATAGGGAAAATCGCCAATTTATTCAATGTCTCTTCTAACGTCAATCTTGCCTCCTTCCATTTAATATAGTTTCAAGTTTCAAATGATATGTAAATATTGTATTAAAGAAGAGATTTCTATCATAAAATATAAATGAATTGAATATAATAGTTGAAATATTAGATGTGTATATGATTTGATGGTTTGCTGCTGATGTGCCAGTTAAAAAGCCCTCTGGGCAGGATCCGCTTTAATGTCTTTAAAATGAAAAATCGAGCCGCTTCCAGGATGGTTTTAATCCAAGAGGAAAGCGGAATTGCGCGTCCAGCTGGCGCGGCTGGGAAAGCGGAAAATCTTTCAGGAATCAGCTCCTCTCTACCACTCCCCCTCTCTCTCTCTCCCTGCCTCTCTGTCTCGCTCGGTTCGCACGCTAAATTAATATCGTACGCTCGGTTGTCCTTTAAGCCTCGGCAGCTTGTTGCCGCCTTTAATTAAATTCCTCCAAGACAACTGGGCGGGCGGGCGCGCGCGCTCTACGATATCATTCCGCTTGCGGAACAAGCCGTGCGGTGGCTGAGCGCGATGGACCACTGGCTCGAGATAATCCCAAACCTTCCCCCCGCCCCTATCTCTCTCTCGCTTTAATTGCTTTCTACTGATATGTTGCGAAACGCAGAGTTTTAACTCGCAAGTGTTCCGCTGGGATTTTTCTAAATAACAAACTGCAGAGTTAAAGCGTGAGAAATGATTTGGGAGTAAAATCCGGCGAAATTTGTAATAACTTTAGAATGGAGATGAGAAGAGGGCGCGGCGGGCGGCGTTAAGATGAAGTGCTCGGGGCCGATTAGATCGGCAGGGAGCGTCAAGCATCATAGGCGTCAGCAGTTTGCGCGAGGGAATATATTCGGTAATTGCCAGCTCCACTCGGCGGTCCAGGGCAGGTTCCTCGGGCTCCTGGAGCCGGCGAAACAAGGAGAGACAGCCGCCTCGAAAGGAGGGACGTGAGCGGAGAGCGAGAGATATGCCGGGGATCTCAGCCGGGTAGAGGGTGGTGCGCGCACTCGCTGGGTCCAGCGAGCAGGAATGATGTAATTACGTAGTTAGCGGGACCTCACGTAACGGCTTGACATCTGTCTTCCAGCAGTGGAGAGGCTCTGCCGCGCCCTGCCACCATCTGCCGGTGTCGCCCACTTCGCCGTTCGCCTTTCAAGGAGCATTTTTCATCCGAGCGGATATCCTCCTCCTCGTTATTTCCCCGGACTCGCTCCCAGCCCCGGACACAGAGAGATTAGGAGAAAGCCCAATACTCCGATAATTAGCCAACTCCAATCTCCACTCATCTACTTACTCTCCTTTTTCACATTCTCAATATTCCTAGAATAATTTCTGTCACATTAATACCTGACATGTTTTCCATATTAATATCCATATTAATATTAATACCTGACATGTTTTCTATATTAATATTTCTTAATATTAAATAATAATACTGACTTTAGTAACGAAAACCGAATAACGCTTGCCAAACGGAATAATACCGTTTTTGCGGTCCAAAAGAAATTGCGATGCGGTGAAATCAATTTTGCTCCTCCTTTGTCCTTTCATAATACAGCGTAATTTGTAATCGGATATTAATCCGGGCCGCCGGATGATTTTGGAGGGAGGAGCCGCGCTGGATCGCGGAAAAGTGAGATGTGCAATGTTTACAGGGCAAATAGCGCGCGCCGCTGGGCTTTAAAAACTGGGATGAAGCAAGGAGTGCGCGAGAGAGGGGGGGAGAGCTCGGCTACGCCCTGGCTAATTACCCGCAAACACCGTCCCAGGATTCTCCACTTGCTTTTATTATCGTCCGCTTGTATAGGCCGGCAAATATTTATCCTCGACACTGATATCAGGTGTTTAATGTGACGCCTGACTCCCTCGTCCGCCACCGCCGCAACTGCCACAAGGGTCCCGGGATCCGCCAGGATTATCGCCGATATAATAGCGCAGTCAATCTCGGAAGGTCGGGATCAGTGCAATTTTCATATTTATAGTTTTATGCTCCAATATTCATCGAATATCCTGATAAGACTGCGCGCGAGCTCGGGAGACAATTAAAGTAATCGCGCTCGATCGAGCGATCAACAATTAAGTGCGATTAGTTGGCAGTGACTCATGCATAGATGCATGAAGGGACTAAGTGCTGGTGCCCTAATCATTAGCATAATGATTAGCATAATTAATGCGGAGGTGGGTGAGGTGGGCTGGGCTCAGTACGGGGCGTTATCGTCAATAATTAATGCTGACTTATCTCCGGCACAGTGGTAATATGGGACGCGCATTACCTGTGTCGGCGAAGGAGCTCTAATGAGTCGGTGCGTTTATGAGAGGATCCTTCGCAGGATCCCCTAGGTCCCTTCGGCCCTCTGGGAGCCAACCCTCTTCCCTGCATTTATCCGAGAGCAACTCATCTCTCGAATATAATCGAGCCAAGATACATCCGCGAGTATACTTTTTGGCCAAATGCTCCACTCAGGATTTTAATGACACAGGCTCGTGGGTTCTCGCCGCGCTGGAAGGAATTTTGATTCCTCGCGGTTAATTTATGTGGAGGAAACGCGCTTTCCCATTTCCGCGGGAAACTGGGGGCCGTCGAAGCCGCGATGACGTCGGTTTAATTAAAAGGTGAGCGCGCGGTGGCCGCGCAATTCTCTGATTCGGGAATTTATGCATCGGCGGGGATTGCTTCCTTCGCTTTATTCCAAAATGAATCCGACCAAGCAAGCGGCGCCAATGAAAAAAGAGAGTGCTCGCTGCATTTCCTCGCTCGGGCGAGTAATGCGCACCTGCTGATAAGGCAGGTTGGCTTCGCATTCATGGGAGGGGGGGACTCTTCCCCCACTCCCTCTGTGTTATTTCAACGTTAATGCAAAAGTTTTTGAATTCCCGCCGCATCATTCTCGGCTCGCGAGTCCTCTCTACTTGGCCAACTCTCCCCACCCCGGATGTCCCAACTTCCCAGTTGTGTTGTGTAGTTGGCCGGGAGTTGATGCAAATTCGACAAATTCCCACCAACGCCCCATCAAAGACGCGCTTTTTTCCCGCACGCGCTTCCACCACCTCCTTCCGGGGTCCGAGTTTTATTTCGCTGGAGAATTGCCGAGTGAAAGCGATGCGATTGCACTGGATCGCGTGAAATTAATTATGACTAAAGTACGAAGGCGAATCCAGGCCGATCCGCATTTGGCCGATTTGTCATTGGGTGTCCTGGCGCGGGAATAGGAGAGGAGTGCGACAATGGTATCAGGCTAACAAGGGAAATCAGAGCGACAGTGGAGAGTCGGTGGGACGAAGGAGGCGGCGGAGGAGGAGGGGACGGGTTGGGACCTCCGATATCAAAAGCGAGGTGTAGCTGAGTCACGGCGTCTCGCAGTAATTAGCCAGGCTAATCACCGGCGAGGCAGGTTATCTTAATGGGCGCCGTTATGCCCTGACATCGCAACTACCGGCTGCTTTAATTGCCCCGATAGGTTCGTGAGAAGCGGACCTACCGCTCCCGAGGATATCAGCAATATCAGCCAGCGTCGATGCCCACTCCACAGTGTCAGACTCAACCTCCAGACATACAGCCCTTTGCTTTCCTATCGCCTTCCAAATTCTCCCCCTTGTGGAGATTCTCATCAGATATAGTCAACTGGGCCGGATCTCTATTTCTCGGTCAGTTGGGACTCAGGCCCGTATTCATAGTCTGTTCTTATATCTACGGACGTGCTTAAGACCTTCTTAAGAATGCGTTTAGGTCGACTTAAGACCACCTTAAGACGGTTTTAGGTTTAAGAACTGACTATGAATACGGCCCTCAGTGTTTGGGCCCAATTATTCCTTGGAGAATCGACGGCTTCATCGACTCAACTCATTCTGGGACTGAGTGTGTAATTGAACGAGTAATTGGGCTTGTTCGAAAGGAGGATTGATTCGGAGGCATTCGCCAGTCACTCGATTGCCCCGGCACTTAGCCAAATCCCCACGCGCCACAGAGAGCGAGAGAGAGAGAGGGAGAGAGAGAGTTGAACTCGCGAACCACTCACGCCTTGTTATTTCCATCGTTGCTAGAGTACACTCGCGCATTTGGGTAAATCGGTGCACTCACCGATCCGCGGGCCCATTTTATTCCCTCGCGAGGAACAAGAGCGCGCGCCGCACCGCGCCGCTCATAAGCAGCCAATTCAATACCACCAAGTTGCTCCTAAAGCAGAGAGCGAGAGGGAGCAAAGGGGAGATCTAGCGTCGGCTGGCAGCATTAAGAGGAAAGCGAGCAAATAAATCAGGCCGGCACGTAAATAGAGCCGGCTCGGAAAAGCAATCCTGTGTTTGCAGGTGTTTTTGAGAGACCGCGCGCTTGTTCGCAGGCTTTTTCAACGAGCCAACCTAATTCGGGGGCCAGCGCTAGCCGCAGACACGCCATTCCCGCGATCCTCCCGCCACGCCGCGCGCTAAGACGTATCCCTCGACCCAAGTAAAAACCTCCGCCAACCCCCTCACGAGCGGGCGCGCGCGCGCGCGTCTCCCTCTACACGTAAACGCAATTAACTCGCAACTCCGAAACCAGGTCGAACGTAACACTCGCGCCAGCCACCCAGCCACCGAGCCAGCCAGCCAGCCCGAGCGAGCGACTTACGTGCCGGAAGTTCCGGGATTGTTTACGGAGCCGAGGAACATTGACGCTGGCGGTCGCCGAAAGGCGTAAATTCGGCGAGGAAAGCGAGGGAGTCAGACGTCTTGTTGGACTTTCGGGTGATACTCCTCGGCTTCTCCCTGCCAGACCAGAAGCACACACACCCGGCTGCGGCTTCCATTGGTACTTGGCGTCGCTTTTACTACCCGCAATTTATTAAGCCCCCATCCCCCTCTCTCTCTCTCTTTGCACTCGACTCCGCCGCAATCGTCACGTTAGCCCTCCGTTCCATTCTGGCTATTCTCAATCCTTTTGGAGAAATAATAAGAAGAATTTAGTCGAGAGCTCGATAATTGACACTTGCCAACATTAACTAACTCGATTTCCTAAGAATCCGCAGTTCGAAGGGAGGGAGTGCGGCAGCGGAGGATGGAAAGTGGAGGGATCGATTGTTGCAACTTTGCGAGGGGAAAGTGGCTCCGACCAATATTTACCTTGAGGATGGCTCGGTTAGTTAGCGCAAAAATTAGCCGCCGCCGTGGAAGGGAAGGTCTGCAAGAAAAGCGACGGCGGTGTCGGATCTGCATAATCTCGTAGGAGTTCCCGGCGAGTCCGGGGAACAAGTAAACGCCCTGAGTCGGCTCCACTCTGCGCAGGAAGCCGCTAGACCACCAATAAAGCTTCCCTCACACTCGACCCAACATTCTCGTCCCTTAGGTACTAATTTTCCACAAAAATTCATCATTTGTTATATTAATCCTTCAATTGGAAGAAGCTTCAAATGATTACATGTCAAGATTTGTCTAAAAAAGTGTCGATTTTGACAATGTTTGATACGAGTTGGATGACGTTGATTGTATATTCCTTCCCGATTGCCTGTTTTGTGCTCATTTTTGATAGAATTTATAATTTTTCACAGCAATTACTCATTGGAAGAACCTTCCAATGACAAGTTTGACAATGTTTGATAGAAATTGGACGCAGAGCAGTGTGATGTTCGCTTAAGAGAGGTAAGTCCGCGAGAATATCCAGGCGAACTGCTAAGGAAGACGAAGAGGAGACGGAGGTGGCGCGGAGGTGGTGCGGAGAGTAAGAAAGGCGGCGCTCGGCGGCGGAAGAAAGCGGAGAGGAGGTTGGGAGACAGCCGAGAAGTCTAATCCACATTCATCAGGCTTATAAAACACCGGGAGGAGCGGAGCCCGCCGTACTAGATACCTTCCCGGCAGCCCGGCCGCCCGGCCGCCCGGCTTGAATAAACTCTCTGTCGCTGAACTGCCGTAACATCATTAGGCGTTGCGCCGAATTACACCGAGAAAGAACCGGCTCCACTTTATTCCGGGAGGAGATCGACCTCCTCCTCGGCCCGGATTTTCCCTCCAAGTAACATTAAAGGATCGAGAGAGGTGTGAAAAAGGGATATTAAGAGAATAACTGGAGGATGTAGGATTGGAGGAAGCTTAAGAGGAGGAAGCAAGTGATGGGATCCTATTAACAGGATACCCTAATCAAGCCAAGTGTCTCTTGAAGACGTCAGGACAACATCTTCCAGAGGTCCCCGGTGTCAGACGCATTCAGGATCACCCGCTTCTCCGCCGAGGACACGCCCAATCCTCTCCCGCTCTCCTTCGCCATTAGTCCCGTCGCCGGCGAGGACGTGGCACGCAGTTGGAAAGGAGTGTTGGAGCGATCGGACAGCAGTTGGGAGAGAAAGGTCGCGCGCGCGGAATGCGAGAGCCGAGTAGAGCTCTCTCACGTCCGGCAGCTCCTCGTTACGCTTTGGGCAGCGTCCAACGGGTTCGAACGATGTCGATGTCAGCTCGAGTCTGGTGCGAGGCGGCGGTGGCGGCGGCTCCAGGAGGTGCTGAGGAGGCGTCACGTACCGAGGGACACTCTCTCCGGACGAGGGAAGACTTGGTCAAGAAGGTGAGCAGCATCATCGCGACGGAATTAGCCCGCTCGAGACAGACTTCGCCCCCGCGTGATCTCGATTGGGTACAAACCAGACCTCCTGCAGGAGGGTTTAAGGCCTCGAGTTTCCGGCGCGTCGCGTCGCTCTGGAGACGCCTTCGTTGGTAGTCGGCTGGCTCCCTGCGCCACCCACCCCTACGTGACTCGCACCCTTTTTACACTTTTTCGACCAACTTTCCTTCCAACCCCAACCCCCAGCCCCCTTTAATCCCGCTGCTATTGATCGGGTTATTGGACGCTCCACTAGCCAACTGATGCGTCCTATTATTAATCAAGATACAACTGATAATTGGAGCGCCCTCGCTGCCACTGCTTTTCCTCCGATCGGCAAAGGACCTTTCACCGACTGCGGATCCTCCCGGTTTGACATCAAACGCATAGCACACGGTTTGAAAAAGGGCCAGGCGAGAGGGCGAGAGGGCGAGCATTCTCATTGTACGTAATCGCGGTATGCGGGCGACTGTCGGGCGACTGTCGGGCGAAAACAAAGCGCGCGCGGAGCCTCGAGAAAGGGTGGGTCCTCGGGTTTTTGATTCGTAATTGTTTGCGGAACGGCTTTCGAGATGCGCGGCAACGGAAGCGGAAAAGGGGGGGAGGAGCTGGGGGTTCGGCGAGGGTGGAGGTGGACCGGTTGGCCCAGTTCCACCCGAGCGGAGCCGATCGATCGGTCCATTGTCCTCTGTTTTGGGGAAACGCCGGGATTACCGGGGACACGCCGGCTCAGCCTCGATGCATTAGCGAAGACAATTCTACACCGATTTCAATCCATTTATCTGCTCGCTCGCCCACCAATGCCTCCGCGCCAGCCACCTATGTCCACCATGGCAGTCCTACCCGCGATCCGCATCATTCCCCGGAAATAAACGAGCCCCGACGAAAAACGGCTACTTGTAACTCTGCCGGACACGCGCCTCGCCGCGCTCTCTACTAGTCTACAACTCTTGGCGCGGCCAATCACTCCCTCTCCTCCCGACTGAGAGCGGCGTCGATGGGGATGATGCGCCGCGCTACCAAGATTCTCATAACAACCCTCGACGCCCACGCTTTAACCGGCTATTCTCCTCTAGAGTCTAGGTTCCTTCATCATTCCTTAAATTATAACAGTTATTCTACTTTATCTTTATAGTACATAAAAAGGGACAATTTGTACTAATTTTAGAATCTTGAGGCCAACACCCCCGTCAAGTGGGTAAGGGTTGTGGCAGGCTACACGTGTCAGAAGATCCTTCCGAGTCGTCAAATGTGCAGGATCGCCTGGAAGCGAGCCGTCCAAGCCAAGGTGCATCACGAAGGGACGAAAGAGGCGTGCGGAGGACCGGAGGCCCGGCCGCAAAGAGCTATCGCGCTTTTACCCTCGTTATTTCTCGCCCCCCTTCCTCTCCTATTGCGGGGGGGCTGTCGAGGAAGTTGGCGCGGCCAATAATTCCGGCAAAAAGCTCGGGACGCTTTCCATTAGGCGGTCGCGCGCGCTCTCTCTCCGAGGAAGTTGGCTGGGCCGATCGATAGATGGGAAGCAAGTGTGTGGCTCTAAGCAAATTCGAGGCCGGTTGAAAAAAATGCTTCCATCTCTGGCGGCGGAATGGCCGCGTCGGGCGAGCGTTATTAGGAGTGGCCCGGGGCCCGAGGCTGCCCAATGAATTACGGGGCAATTATGCCGCCGAGTAATACTCGTATGTTAGTCGGACAATGGCCCGGCAACCCTCGGACACCCTCCGATACCCTCGCCAACCGCGTTTTATACCCTCGTTTCCCCTGAGAAACGAGACCTCCCTTGAATCGAGCTTCCATTCCTCTTTAACAATACAACATATTTCCTCTTTTCCAGTTCAACCTCTTCACGCCCAGGAACATGAAACATCCTCATGAACCCCCACTTCCAAGTCCGATTTTCAACATTCAACATTTGATTTCGGTCAGAGTTTCCACCAATATTCGAGGCCTCACTCTCGAAATCGGAAAGTTGGATGAAACTGCGAAAGAACAAGAATCATTGAAAGGGAACTATTCACCCTTAACGGTTCCAACATTGAGATGGTCCAATAAACCCAACAAACTTTTTCCCTCGCAGAAAACTGGGAGGAAAGCTTCATTCTCCCGAGACTTTAAAGGGGTTAATTCGACGTCCCATTAAATCCCCGCAACAGCAAATCGCGTTTCAGAAGAGAATTGCCAGCGGGGGGGGGGGGGGTGGAAGCAGCGGGGAACAGGGTGGATTCGTGTAAATGAATGAGAAATAAAGTCTGCCTCGGTGGGGGAGAAAGGAAAGCCTTGGCATTGTTTTTCGTAAGAATAAAGTTGCGAGGGGGTGGGGGTGGTGGGCTTCATTTGCCAGGTTATTGTTCGGGGCTTATCTCCTCGCGGCTCCCGGCCGAGTCTATCGAGTGCCGGGCAACGCGATAATACCATCTCCTGCGCTCCAGGTGCAACCAATTTAAACTTAGAAAATAGTTGCCGCCTAGGCCCGCTGCCGCCGCCGACGGCATGCGAGAGAAGTTTTTCAATTTCGAGCCAACTGCTAATAAGCCGCCGAGAGATCCGCGTCTCCTCCTCTCGTATGCATGCGCGGCACATATTCCTTGATTAACGCCACGCGTGCGCGGCCTCCTTCCCGCCTGCCAGTTTGATACACCCAGTTTTTATTTCCCAATCCACAGATGTCCTTCCGCCATCACCTTCATTCGGAGCTTCTTCAATTATATTCCATTTGGTCGACAATTCCAATTGATTCGGTGGACATTTGTCCAATTGCTAAACCGTTCGCACTCGACTTTTAGCTGTTGGAAATCGATTTTACAAAACCGCTAAGAAGAAAAGAATGGAAGGAAGATTTCCCGTGCCAATTGAATGCGAGTCGGACGACTCCAATATCCAATCGTGTGGCGCAATCTCAACGAGGAAGAAAGGGGAGCAGCTGTTTAATATGCACACACGTACAGAGAGGGAGGGGGAGAGAGAGAGAGAGAGAGAGAGAGAGTTGGGGCAGCTGTTCCGCCTCTCGGATATTATCAATCCCATTCCCAGCTTTATTTCGAGAGCGGCGAACATCGATACTCCATTCGGCCGATTTTTATTAAGCCGGCCCGCATATCGCGCGAGGCTGCTAGTTCCCAGTTAAAGGATTTCCCGGGGCTCCGATTGGCCGGGGAAATTAGCGAAACTATAACTAACGCTCGCGGGGATGAGAAGAGCCGGGGGGAGGGAGGGGGGCGGTTAATCGATTGGGCATCTTTATTGCGGCGTAAAAGCTCCCCATTCCCGAAACCAACTGCCAGTTGGTGTTAGCTCGTTTTCGGACTAATTAATTGCCAGCCAGCACTAGTCCAGTCTAGTCTCGACTGCCCTCCACCAATTAGACAAATGCTTTTGCCCGACACTGTACAATTGTTAAGAGTACCAGGAATGAAGGGATTTTATTGGATAAGCTTTACCCCCCACCAACTGCGAGAACCAGAAATGAAGGAATATGATTGGATAACGTCCCCCCCACCGCGGCGCCGCGAGCGACGCCAGCGCCAGTTTTACCGGGTAAAGCCGAATTTCCCGGGTGAGTTGCTTCCGGCGGAATGCGGGGGGTTGTTACTCGGCAAAGTAATGGGCCTCGGGTGAGCGACGTTCATTTAATATTTGCAGGACGTGCGCGGAATCCCTAGCAGCATACTTCTCTCCACGATTATGCGTGTACATAACCTAGACGCGATGCAGATACGCCTCGTACCGGATTTAACGGGATATTCTGATCTAGATTGGGAAATTATTAAAAATCTCTAGCATTTTCATTGCTACATTAGAATAACCCGATTGGCTGGTATGATTTACCATCCATTGGACCAATAAAAATTCATCTCGAATTCTTAACTCGATGCACTTGTATAGTCTGCGTGAACCGGCGACGACTATAGTGGGAAAGGTCGGTCCCAAAAGTGGGGGCCCCCTTTCAATACTGGGATTGGATTCTAGCCGAAGATAATAGGAAATGGAAGACACAGTTGGGTGAATCGGAGCGCCCTCCCCCCCCGGAAGAATTCCCCTCGAATCCGCTGGTATTAATAGAAATGCGCGAGTTGGCGCGACTACTCTCCGAGGCTACGTGGAAGGTGCACCAGAGGATAAACGCGCCCGAAGGAAATTGCATTCCCCGCATCAATCTCTGTCGCGGCTCCTCCGCGCCGCTGCCCCCCACCGCCCCCTTCGCCATCCGCCGCGGCGCAGAGCGTGGCGCTCCAAGGGCCCTGCGGCTGCCGGTGGAATTTTTCAATATACCTATGCCTCCGTTGCCCGCTACCGTCCACCTATTGTTTCACATAATTACGCGGCGTCCTACCAGATCGAGCTCACCTCGAGATTCCGAGGCTTCGCCCCGTCTTCCCTTAACGGTCCATTCCACCCTCCGATTAAACTCCTCCGATTCCCGACTGAACCTTTTCTCTGCTGGTGCGCCATTGGCCAATAGTTTTTGGCTATTAAAAGTTTTCTTGGAGATTTCATTAGACCATGAGATAGACATTAATTATTTTCTATTATTAATTTGTTCGAGGCGTTAGGAAATGTAATAAAATCTTTCTCGAGGAGGACTGCACGTGGCCAGCAATAATAGAAATCCTGATAATCCGAGGTCTAGGGAAGGAAAGCCGAGGATGGTCCGATAAATTTGGGGCGAGAGCAAGTGTTCAATATCGACGGGGGTCGGGGGCCACCACCTCTCATTCTAATGTGTCGCCGTCCGATTATTGAACAGTGCGTCGTCGTCCCCTTGGAGGGCTTTCGGCGGCGCTCGAGGAGGAAGCCTGCTGAATGGAGGATATTCCGGGCGTGCGAGTTATTGCCTGTTTCTCTTCTTAACGCCGTCCAATATCAAAGTTAATATTGGCCGGGCGAACAACTGGTTGAGCTCTCGCGTGATTAGCCTCCTCTCTTCGATCGAACCTTCCCACTCGCCAACTTTCACCCCCCAGCCGCACTTCACTCTTTCACACACACAATTCCAATCTCCGCATTCCTTCCGAGCAGAGTAGGAAGAAACTAAGAGAAATAATGAAAAACCAGTTGGATTTAATCCCATAATCTCTAGATGGTCCGAACCGAAGGGAAGTATTTCGCTTGAAACTGGGAGCGGTGGGGGTGGTTGAGGAATATTTCAGCAATTCGGGGAAACAAGGGGCGGGTGGGGGGTGGGATTGCGGTTATAATGATCGGCGGTAAGCACGTAGGAGTGTCTGTGGGGGGTGCACAGTGGGGCCTTATGTTACGACTTGGGCTAGGTACGTGCTTACGGCTTACCGCTAGGATCGTGGCTGCTTAAGGCAAAGTTAAGCTCACGTGTGCGCGAGGCCGGAAGCCGCGGGGGCAGAGCGTTTATCAAGAAACAGTCCTCGCAACAGCTTGTTCCTAATAATCTGGCTAATTTATCGGCCAGCCAACCCTCCAGACCCTCAGCCCTACAAATTCCCCTCTCCAACCCCCACCCCAACATCCTCCTCCTATACTCAGCCAAATAGACATTGGCTGGGGACATAGGAGCAAGAAAAGTCAAATAAATCCTCTGAATTTTCGATTCAGGGTATTTTGGGGCTAAATGGAGCTCGACAGAGCCGAAATCGAGCGAGAAGCTGATAGGAAGGAATGACGGTTTCGCGTGCGGAGTGAGAGGAGTCGAGGCCGCTCGATTACTCGATACTATGACCACAACACTCATAAAGCAACCCAGTGAGAACAGAGTGGCTCGATCCAGTTCCCCGGACCAAACAAGAAGAAGAAGAAGAAGAAGTACAGGCAACGGCGAAGAAGAAGAAGAAGAAGAATAGAGAGTGGGAGTGGTGGGGGCTGGTGGGGTTGGTACGAAATTCGATTCCTTGGATCGCAGGACTCGAAACACGCCAACTTAGCAGGAAACTCCGGCTCAATCAGAGCCTTGTTAACTCCAGCTGCTGTTACTGCGGATATTGAAGTATTGATTTCGTTCCTCTCCCTGGGAAAGTTTATGCGGGCATTACGGATTTCATGCCTCCTACTCCGCCCCGGCACTCTCAATCCTCGGCCATTCAGCCCCACTCCTTAACCCCCTAGAATATCCCTAGGCGCTCCACAATTATTTCACCAAGGTTTGATCGCCGATCGCTGTTTACGAAAGCGTGAGGAGATCGTGCGAGGGAAAAGACGGAGGAGGCGGCGGAGGTGCAGCTGGCGTCCCGACGCATTCATCAAAGGCGCCGAGGCAGGAACACGTCACCGGGTCTGGGACGGAGAGACAGGGTGGCGGCAGTGGCGGCCGTGGCGGCGACGGCGGCGGTTGCACTCTAAATCGCATGATGAACCTCCGCAATTAATTCCCAGGTGTCTGGCCCCGGCGCAATTATATCGCGGCTTCTCGAAGCGGGTTGGCCTGGCCTGGGCTGGGCTCTCTCTGTATATATATCTCAAAAGTTTAATCCATCTCGGGACCGGCGGATGTGCCGGAGGAAGCGGCGCGGCGGGTGAAGGAGCCTCCTGAAAACGGAGGAAGCCGCACAATTCGGCGGCGATGCTCGCTTGATTAAACGCGGCCTAAACTGTTGGCGAGGCCTGCGAGACAACCACCCGCCGAGCATCTCCGCCATACACGCCCCCCTCAGGTTTAACTCACTTGTCTCCCACAGATCCGTCGATGCATCCTCTCCGTCGACAATTGGGCCCCGTCAATCCTGCGGTCCCAATTCTTCAAGCGCCGAAGAATCCGATGGATCCTCGGAGGGGTGGTTTCAGTGGAAAAAGTGAGGGACCCTCGTGTGCTATTACAAGTTTGGTGGGACTTTGAAGGGGGTCCTACCTGAGGAAGGAAGGGAGGTTGCTCGGGACAGTTCTCTTTTAAAGGGGAGGAATCCGAGACTTGAGCAAATCCGAGGTAATTGGGTTCGTTCATACGTCGGCGAAAAGTTAATTCCAGCCCGAGGCGGGGAGAAACATAGATGCGAGGATCTCCTCGGCGAAGAGAGAGGGGGTTGGGGGGGGTGGTCTGAAGGAGCGTGCAAATACAGGAGAGGCTACAGGAGAGCACCGTCGACGAACACAAACCGACGGGATCGAGCTGCGCCAGGATGTTTGTCGAGGCCATACATAAAGCTGATCCGCAATACGGAAAGTCAACCCACTGAAACGGAATGCGTTACTACGCCTCGCCTTAAAAGGATCCTCCCACTCCACTTAGACGCCGCGCCGCGCCGCTAATAATTCCAGATCCGTCTCCGCCAATTACGCCTTTGATTACACTCCCCCTTCCATTTAGAACCCTCACACACACGGAAACCGTCAACAACAACTTCTCGTCCAATAAAAATTGACAATACTCGAAGGTAAGCAGAACAATTGTTTCATTATCGATATTGGCTGGGCTCTGGGAATTGTCTGATTGGCAATGCGAACTGTTACAGGGTGAGTTTGAAAATTTGTATGATAACAGTTATGAGGCCGGGGGAGAGGATCGTTGGAGTAAGAGAGTGGCAAGTGAGCGGGAGTGGCGTTCCCCTGTAATTCCAAGGTGTCCCGAGTCCCGAGTACCTCAACGGCAAGTGAGTGGGTGGAGCTCGAAATGGTTCTTTAACGGTTACGGTGACAGTAAAGGGAACCGGGTGAATTTAAAGTTGGCATGCGTAAGAGATGAGAAAGCGAGAAGGGCGCCCGGGACAATTTTCCGCTTCCCAGAGTGACTAAACTTCTTTCTCCCCCGCCCCGCTCCACCCCCTCTGCACATTCTAATTGCGCCCTTTCCCTCCGGCCACACGCCCCCCCCCCCCCCCCCCCCCACTCGCTCTACGATAACTCCTTCAAAGAAACTTACTTTTTCATCCCCGACAGCCCAGACAGACTTTCAAACATTCTCACCCTTGTCGCTCCGATTAGTTTCTCTAATCTAATTCTCTCAATTCCACTCAATTTTCTAATATTAACTATTAATTGGACCAAGCTTCAAATGACGACGTTTCGGGATTTCTCTGGGAAAGCGACGATTACGAGATTAGCCGAGGTCGTTTGAGGAGCTCGCACTCAAACGTAACCTCCTTGCAATTTCTAATCCAATTCTCTTAATTCGGCCGGGCAACTCGAGTGGAAATCCGAGGGAACGAGGAGGAGAGTTGGCCTCCCATTTTTCTCGGCGCGCGCCTTTAACTATGTCCCATTAATTCGGAGATCGTTAAACGCGCGATGCGTCCGCCGGACTAAAGTTAATATAACAGGCGGACACTTAACCCGCATAAATTTTATTGCAATTAAATCGGCCGGGGCCGAGTGTGCCGTTGCCGTTGTCGGTAGGAGTCGGGAGGTGGGAGGTGGAATCGAGCTGCCCGGGCAAAAATCAAATTAGAGCGAGCGCAGCTCCACCTTCCTCCTTCATCCGCCTCATCCTCCGGCCTCGCCGCGGCACGCTGACATTATTTTGTTTGCCGATATTAAATTGTACTGCGCCCCCCGCCGGCCGACGCGTGCGTAAGCGCCTGTTTATTGGAAAATGTCCCTGTCCGCTCTGTCCGGGAATCTCTCGCATAATACGCGCCCCTGCCGACTCTTCTTAAGCTCTTTAGCACCACGATGCATCTTTAAGGGATCTACAGTTCATCTCCTTATTTTTATATCTTCATCTTAAATAACACAAATTTAATAAATAATAATAATTTATTAAATAACGCAAACGGGTTCGAGCGTCGCATTTGAATCACCCCTACCTTCGACCTTTCCCAACAGCTCAAACTATCCGCACAGCTACATCTTTATTCTGACAATAAAGATAAAGAAAATAAAGAAAACAATAAAGAAAACAATTTTCAGTGAAGATTAACCGTCCATCCCCTTGATAGTTCGATCGGCGAATAAAAATGTAGCTGTGCGGAAACTTTGAGCTGTTGGGAAAGGTCGAAGGTAGGGGTGGCTCGTAAAGTTGATGATTCAAATGCGACGCTCGAAACCGTCAACAATGGAATTCATGCGTGAAGCTCATTAGCGCATTGCCGCAGAGGTGGAAAGGAAATGTTGCGATAGCTGGCTGCGCATTCTCCCGTCGATTTATTAATGGGAGGGAATTTCCGAGTCGGTCAGCTCGCTGATTGACTGAGTGAGCGAAGCCGTAACAATTTGCGGGGCAGCCTAATTCAGAATATTGCTGGGAATTGGCAGTAAATTCATGCGTATCGTAGCAGCCAGGAATCCCGGCCGCTTAATTAACCGGATGAAGCGGAGCGTTTAGCTCGATCCTTGTTACTTGCCTTGGTCACGCAGGCCCCCCCACCCTTGGCCTCACCACCACCCTCCTCCACCCGCTCTCCATCAGAGGCCTCAGAGCAGGAAGAGCTCCTCGAACATGACACACACCGCAACCCACGCACTCCAGGATTATCCAGGATCAGAATCCTACCCGAGATCCATTGCGCCGCTGCCTCTTGCCAGCCCCCCACTCCTCCTATAGCCTGCTCCCATTTCCCTTCGATCTTTCAAGCTCCGCGATCCATTCCAGTTGGACTTACCTGAAACAGAAAAATAGTTGGACTCTTAGAGAATTGTTCGGTGTAACCGATAGGGCGAAGGTTGGTTGGAGGGGGGTGGGGGGTATTGGAGGGGGGATTGGCAAATAACCAATCAATGGGCCCGCGGCCTTTATTGGCCAAGCACCGGTTACTCATTACC
This sequence comes from Crossocerus cetratus, assembly GCA_963675795.1. Taxonomy (NCBI): domain Eukaryota; kingdom Metazoa; phylum Arthropoda; class Insecta; order Hymenoptera; family Crabronidae; genus Crossocerus; species Crossocerus cetratus. The sequence continues at coordinate 1,022,339 of OY776664.1, forward strand.
GAGATTTATGCGTTTAATATCGTCCCAGTTGCGTTAAACAACGGCGATTCGAGCACGCGCCGGCATCAACACCCGCGCGCGTGTGTTTGCCCGCGCGCCGGCAAACACGCCATAGTTTACGAGAGTCGCCCGGCCAACTTTTATCCTTTTATCCAAATATTATGAGGAAAATCCGATATTCCCGCGGGTACGTTAACGCCCGTAAATAATGAAGGGATAGACTCCCCGCGTTTAATTATTCACGGACGCCATAATCACTCCTCTCCTTCTAACCCTTTCCGCGTTAAATACTTCGGCCCCGCCATTTTACGCCCCGAAATACAAACTTTCCCTCGGCATATTTTATTATTCCCACTTTTTCATTTTATCCAAAGCAAATCCATACCGAATGAAATTCGAGTCTAATCCCACCCTCTCCAAATGATTATTTATCCAACTCATTTCTACACTCTTACCAATTCCATTCGAGCAAATGAGTACTCGCCGATTCCTAACCTCGAGATATCCCAATCCCCCAAACACAGAGCTCGGCTCTCTCAGCGTCGCAGAGACGTGGGGTGGCGGTGGTTGGGGGAGTTGGGGCTTTTTCCCCGACGGCAACCAGTAAGCAGGGGGCGGTCGCGCACATCCCCGTCGGGATGAAATTACTCGGCGGCAAAACAGTGGCGCGGGAAGAAAACTCATTATAGCTCCATTAGAATCCGCGCGACTGCTGCGCCACCTTCGCCGCACCGGCACTTACTTCCCCCTTCCCCTTCCACTGCCCCCCACCCGGGCATGAATGCCGTTATAGGTGGCACGCAATTTTGCCGGGCCCCTGTTTTATGCTGACTACTCGCCGCTCTTCGCCAGGCTGGACCGCTGATTTACGTTCAATAGCCGGGCTAATGTGCTTTTTACCAGTGGGCGCTAGTGATCAGAGCCCTTGGTCCGACGGTTTCTTTCGGGAGATCTGGAAACTCCCTTGTTTCCATATCTTTCGTGGATTTGGGGGGAAATTTGCTCTTGTTGTATATCTTTAAGATATAAATGTGGGCAAGTTCTATATTTGGTTCGGAGAGTGAACGGAAGTTGGTTTGACGTTTAGGAATAACTCTAAATGAGTAAATTGAAATGAAATGAGTCCTTTAAGAGTTTTCCTCTCGCTTTCACCGCTTCCGTAGGAGTAGCGTGGCGAGGGAGTGGCAATAGGGTCGAGGGAAATTCGGTTTAGTGGAGCGGGAAAGCGTCGAGGGGGTCGAGGGTCGGGGGGTCAGGAGGTGTCGGGAGGTGTTGGGAGGGTGGAAATAGGATGCAGCCGGGTGCCGTGGTGCCCGGATCGTTTTATGCATACAGAATGAACAGTCCGGCCATTCTGATGCATCGCATGCATGGACAATTGATTTATAGCCGAAATAAAGCGGCCTCCTTTCCGATAAATAGAAAAGCTCCCGCCCTCTCGCTTCCTCTCTCGCAACCGGTTGATAGTCCAGGGGAATTCGAGTGCGGTGGCGGCGGCGGGAGCTTTCGATGGGAGATCGATAACCTTCCACTATCGAGGCCGATCTTCGATACTCGCTCGGGGACGGGGCCACTGGCTTTCATTAAATTTATCATCCAAATGCTACGCGCACCCGATACTCGCCTCTCGCCTCTCTCTGCATTGCATTCACTGCATTCTTTATGGGATGCGTCCGCTGAGTTCTCTGATAGAGGCGCTGCCGACGCTATTTTACTTTCCCGCCGAAACTCTCCAGTTTCGAGGTTAGATTCCTTTCTTCCCTATATAATGAAAAAGAATTTTACGATGCAACATTATTACTTACAACAATGCGAATATTCTTATGTCTATTATAGAATTTTATAAATGTCGAGAGTGGAGATGATTCGAGGTGTAAGTCGAAAGTGAGGTTAGAGAGGAAAGCAGAAGCAATTACTTCCTCCGCAGGAAGAATGAGCGGACGGAAAGTGCGGGAGTTTCCCCGGGAGCGATGGCGCCGAGGGCTTCCCCGATTGTAACCTATATGTATTAAAATTCCAATATCCAGACTTGGGATAACTTCCGCCGTATATCACGCCGCGGAGTTCTCCGCCGACCAGACTTAACCTCCTCGCAGCGATTCGGCCAACGGCACTGCCACTGGGGGCAAAATCTCGAATCAAGCAGAGAGAGAAAGGGAGGAGGAAATCCGCCCTAAACTTTTTTCTACCTTAGCAATTCAAATCTAACATTTTTTAATAATTTTACAATCCAGAGGAGAATGGTCCCTTAAATACAGGCCGATCCGAAAGTGGGCCATTGAAATGGGCGAGAGGAAGGCCTGGTTTAACTACCGGCGAGAACAAAAGCCGGACACAGATGGTCCGCTGGAAAATCTCTGGGTTTCGCATTGGCCTTTGAAAGTAGAAATGGCCATCAGGGACATCGTGCGTACTTTATTCGGCCGAATGTGCCTCGCAGCTAACTCCTCCCCCGCCCCCCTCCCAATGGAATTAAGGATCGGACAATGCCGATGGCTGTCCCGATTCCTACAATAGATCGGAGATAGCTCGGGATCCTAAGAGGGTGGAATGTAGCCGATAGATTTATTGTGGTTTTCCTAGCGGAGGTAGCGGAGGAGCCGGGCTGCTTATCAGGAATCTAGGGATTCCGAACTCTCTTCCCGATCCCATCAGACCTGGACAAGAAACTGACCGGGAAAAGGAATTCCAGTGGCAAAGAGATCCTAGACAAGCTTCGAGCCCGCTCGAGCCCGAGCTACTCTCCGAATTCCCTAGAATTATCTATTTCAGGGACTTCCTCTTCGAGACTCAACCCGTTGCGGGTCTTCCTTCTTCCCGAACTCTGATTTAACTCGGCATATTCTCCAACGGCTTCCTCCCTCTCCACAGGCCTGCCCTGCCTTTCTTCTCCCGGCAGATTTATCTGCGAGTTTTATGGCTTACGCGCCTGATCCGTCGCCAGATGCTGCGGACGATCGCACGAGATCAGGGAGAGCCCCATCCTCCTGCTTCCTCCTCCTCTGCGGGGGCTTTTCTTCCAGGCAGCCAGTCCACTCCTTGATTCGGATAAGCGGAGTATTCCTTTGTTATCCTCGGCCTGATAAGGTCCCCAGGTCGACTGACCAATCAATGCGACTGGGATATCATGTGGGGGATTCTTCTGGTTTTTAGCATCTTTTTAGTACTCCCAACATCATCTTTCCAGGCTTATCCAAACGGACTTTACTTCTATTATGATTGTAATGATTTTTATTAATTTAACATATTGCATAACTGGGCTTGGTAGGCCAAGGAGAAAATGGGAAATATTTGGTGGAATGGGTGGGTGGGTGTGCGGATGATAAGACTGATTGTCAGTATCGCGTCCGTACGGGATGAAAGAAGCCTGGAAATCGGAAGCCCCCATGACAGGGACTTGTATAACAAGCCCAGAGCGAAAGCTCGCAAATTGGCGTGTCGGACGAGAGAGAGTGGGTGGAGGTGGTAAAAAGCAACGTGCCGGCTGTTTGACAGGGCTGATTTAGCGTCTGCAGGTGGTATCACATAATTATGAGAGCAGCGCGCGTACAGGAAGCAGCGGCGGGGTTGGTCGCTCTCCACTCGGCTGGAATTGGTTTCCAGTCAAATTGTCCGCGAGTCCGCATAAATGCGGAGAGGCGCGCGCTCTCTCATTGGGGCCTCCTCTCCCCGCGAGCGCTATGCTGATGCCCGCCGCCGCTGCCGGCCTGCAATATGTTCATTATGCCCGGCCATTGTCCATTCATACCCCGGGCTCGCCCGCCCGCCAATATGTAATTGCTTTTGTTGCGGCGCGGTGCGCGCGCGATAGAGTAATGCACCAGTGCCAGGCCGCCGCGTATTTGTCCGGCGGGAGAGTGCGGCGGGGCCGCTTTAATTTCGCGCATCGCCATTCGATTTCCCCGGCTCGACACGCCAAAATTATCCCCCCAGCCCCCCTCCATCAAGCGGGTACCTTTTTTATCGCCGATTATACGCCAATTTTTCACTCTCCTTCTCACCATTTCTTTATCTTTATCAATCTCTCGCAATCAAGCAGAATATTCTTTTGATTTCAATAAAAACTTATATTTCATTCTATGAATTCATTTGAATAGACAACAATAGCCATTTCGTGACTATTCTTGTTTGGAGAGAATTGTAGTGAAATTACTTGACTATTTATTGTATTTGTCGGTTGATAATAGAAGGAAGTCTGGGAGGGAATAATCGGCGAAGGAATTAATGAGGGGGCTTTTGAGGAGAATTAATGGCTGGTTTCGTAGCGGGGTTTGTCTCCTTTCGAGGCATTTTCCGCGAGATTTAATTATCGCCCCCGAAATATAACGACACAGAGGAGTGGGGTGGGGTGGGGGGCGCGAGATTCCCTCTGTGAAGTTTCACGTCACGCCACCAACAGGTGACTGCACAACTTTGTGAGTAGCCTCTTCTTCTTCCCGGAGGAGAGTCTTTGTCCGCCTGCCTCGCGGCTCTTTCTCTCAACCTCGGAATTTTGCCTTTTCCTCCCCCGCACTCCCTCTCCTTCTCCCGCTGGTTATTCTTCAGTGGCGAGCCGCCAATTAGTCTGGCCAACGATCAACCACTCTTTCAATCTTCCCCTTCTTCCACCTTTTCGACTTTAAACTCGCTTTATTTCACACTTTCCTTGCATTTCTTTTTCACTTAAACGAGCCAGGTGCAACGAAGACCAAGGTGTCGGCGGTGTCGCCGCCGAGAACCGAAGGCTCCCAGTGTGGAATGTTGCGTCCGAGTTGGCGAAAGGCTGCGAGGGAAAAGCTATTTCAACATCTAATTGGATGAGGTGGCGCGAGGGGATCGAAATTTCGCGGATGCAGCTGTACACGTCAGCGTCAGGCATCCGATATTGGTTCATCTTCCACACCCCCCAGCCCCACAGCCATATTCGCCCCTAGAACGCCCGCCCGCTCCTTTCCCGAAAGATCTCTCCTCCAGACGGCAGGAAACTACTCCTGCAGATGTGTTTACACGCTGCAACTTGCCTCGCCGCCGTCAGCCAACAAGCCGCCACCCGCTGAAAGCATCTCTCGTAATTGATCCTCTAATTACAGACAACTCCTTCCGATTATCAAACACGCCGGATCATCACTGATCAAAGGACATTATTCCACGAAATGTTACTCGGAATTCTTAAAAATGCGCCACTTGTTAAATGAAAAGAAATTGATAGAAACTCCTGAATGAGACGTGTAGTTAAATTGATGATGAAATAAGTCGGAGGTTGTGTGTCGGTTTAATCGACTAGTTGGCGAGGAGCCTTACCGGTTTCCTGTATTCCCATTGGAGAGCGGAAAGTTTGGAAGCTCGATGAATCGATGATGAAGGATTTGGAGGGCGAGTGCCGATTGAAGCGGGCTGCGCGCCGCGCCGTCTGGGCGCGGCTTAATCGAGTTACTAAGTCAACAGGATCGTCCTCTAGCGGCGCGCGGCCCAAACACCTGGCATTATCAGCTATTGACACGTCCCAGACCTCGATTACGAGGAGGCGACGGCGTGCGAGGGTGGTTTAAGGGCAGATTTCAGGAGGAAAGGGCTTCGTCGGCAAGGGTTCGGCGAAAGGTGTGCCGCTGAGTGAAGTACGGCTGCGGGCGGACGGGTGGGTAACGTCGCCGTCGCCGACGCCATCGCCTCGTGGAAAGTGACTGCTTTTAAACCGTCTCCGCCACGACTGATTGATGGAGTTTCCTAGGACTGAATTGCATCCTGTGCCACACTCGCACACTCCCTCTACCCTCTAAGGGGATCCGGAGAGAGGACCTGGTGCGGTAACGCCATTACGCAAACACACCCCACCCGCCCTCGCATCCGTCCACAGAGAAATCCGGGCCCTTTGTTGCTCCCGAGGTCCTTTTCTACCCCTCGCCATCTTCCACCCGTCCAATGAATTCCTGAGGTCCGAGACCATTTCACCGATTGCGATCTCTCGATCCGTGCACGGCTCTTTGGGCTTCTGATCGACCACCTCCACCCGAACCCAACCCCAAAGTAAAAGCCGCAAGCCAGCGATGGCGCCGGTGGACGAACCCTAAACGATCCTGGTTCGATAAAGATCGCGAGAAACCTCAACCGACCGGCTCAGCTCTAAAGCGGAGGTGTTGAGGAATCGGTTCAGGCCATAAAGCAAAGGGGAAAAGTTAGTGATGGTACCAGTGGACGAGCCCTAAACGATCCCGGTTTGATAAAGATCGGCTGAAACCTGAAGCGCTGAGGTCGCTGTTGAGGGATCGGTGATTAATGATTAGCCAGTTGGCCGGCTAGTGCCACTTACTTCATTAGGATGGTTTCCTACGGGAGTGGCCGGCCATTAATATACCTCCGAGGCATACCAATGATGGATTAACCTACTTGCGCGTTATTACGGGCAAAGCTGCGTCCTCCTTCTCTATTTGCCGAGAACCTCGAGTGCCCGTCGCCGTCGCCGCTCGCGCTCTCGATCAACTTTTATTAATGAAGCAGAGCTCAGCTGCGACCTCCTCCAGGTCCACCCGCTGCGTTCACCCTCCGATCATCTTCACCTACGTCGTCAGAGACGAGCGACTTATTTTCACGTCACGCGCACTCCTCGTTAGTCGAGAATCGATCCCCACCCGGCGGTCCTCGCACTCGAGCAGCTAGGAGCCGGCGATGGTTCTTTGGGGACGCAGGACCTACTAGATAGGTAGCAGTCATCCTGCTGACCCTCTCGACACGCCGAGGAAAAACGTCAGCATCCACGGGGCCAAGCATAATCGCGATATCCTAGGGAGTTAAGAACCCTCTCAGACGGCCACTCTCCCTTCTCTCCCTCCTGCCCCTCATCAGCGACGCACACGTCGTGTCCCCAGGAGGGCTTGACAATGAGCAGCCCAGACAACGGATTCCTCCTCCCAAAAGGAAAGCAGGCCGCCGGCGATGTTATCGAGAGCGCGCGTCGCGTCGGCGATCGCGCTCTGATACCGCCGTGCTCGATTTCGAGCCATCGATCGCCCTATCTCGACCAATCGCCAATTCCACCCTCCCCGCGCTTCCTCGACAGCTCCATCAAACACTGTTCACTAGATCTTTCCCAAGTTGACAGTGGCATTTTCGAAACATTTCAGACAATTTTAAATTGCCGAGTGAGAAACTATGCTTCGAGACGCAAGTTCTCATTGAGCAGGAACAACTTCATTTCAAGTCCAACACATTGTAACCGACGATTATTTAGTTTTTGTCGCAAATGGTTCTCGGCTAACTTGATAAACACGATGACTAGTGGGAACGAAAGGGAGAGAATAGGGAAAAAAGGGGGCGAGAGGAGGAGAGTGGGGGGGTAACTGCAGTCACGGCATGCCGGGAACAAAAGAACTAGCGAAAGTGGTGGGAGAGGCCGAGTGGCATAGCTCCATGGCACTAGGCTGCGCAGACCTCGCCCGGCAAAAAGGCCGAGCAATCTACATACATTTACATCGGCCGGGTTTTGTTAGCCGGCGCTCTGCCCCCCGACGGCCCCCCCGTGGCCCCCCGCGGGCCGCGCCACCAGCCAGTCGAAACGAGCGGCTGCTATCTACGAGCGCTCGAGGCCGTTTTATTCCGAGGGCTCGGTGCGTGGTGCACCATCGGTACACTACACTACACAGAGCGCGCGCGCGCGCGTCGGCCCAAGGGCCACTCGTTCAACCATCGGCCCAGATATCCCGAGGGATACTGACCGCCTACCCTCGCTTCTCCATCCCCATCCCCCTTTTTGCAACAGTTTTACTCTTTCATTCTTCGTTAGTTAGAATTTTATACTTCGATTCCGGTGAGATTCGTCCAATAGGAGCAGAAGCTCCTAAACTAATGCAAATGGCGGGATGGGAGGTTATGTGAGCGCGCAAGAATCGGCGGGAAAAGTCGGGAGTGGGAGAGGGAGAGAGGTCGGTCGACGCGGCTCGTAGACAGATCGTTGAACAAGAAACATTTCAAGAAGTTAGCTGAGGGAGCCGCCATTAGCGGCCTAATTCCTCCCAGGGGTGCAGTTCGAGTGGCAGAGAACGGCCTCGCTGCCGACTACCATTCACCACCAGCTGGCAGCACCGGCGCATCACCAGAGCCCGCGAGAGAGCGAGAGAGGAGGGGGAGGGAACAGGGTGAGATTTTTGTCAGCAGGCAATCTGCATAGATTTACATCCGTTTAGTCGCTTAGTTAAGCGCGTTATCAAAGTCGGGCCCGGAGAGCGTCGTCGGGTAATAGAGGGTCATTTCTCGGGGCTCTCGAGAGAGGACGACCTCGATCGCGACCTCCTTTCGCCCGGCATTCCTCCCGGCCAACTTCAATTATACTTGCGGTCTCCTACCTCCCTCACCCCCTCGCCGACGGCAATCTTAATGCAACGGGACTCTTCTTTGGGAAAATGGAGGGAGAGCCCTCGGGACACTGATTTTGAAGGGACCTCTATCGCCGAGAGCGCCAACGACGGCCGTTACCCCAACTAGCCCCGCTTTCGGCCAATGAAAGATGCAGGAAAGGAGAGCGAGCGCATGCAGACTAGGGGATTCGAAGAGGGAATGATTAATAGGAAGCGGCGTGGTCGAGTGCCGATAGGAGCTAAGGCGATGAAGTAATTAGACATGCGTGTTTCAGTGGCTCCACTGAAACTCGCATATTAACAGACTCGCCGCGGCTGGCTGCGTTAATAATCACTTAACGGGCCTTCAAGTGCGCGCTGCTCTCGGCCATTTACAGATTTATCGCCGTCGAACCTCGCCGCGTACTCCTCGTTACCGGCTTTTCAACGGGACTTGCCCTTTCCGGGGCCATAGGGGGAGTTGGGGGGGAGTGCGGGGGCAGACGCAGACATTCATTGGGATTAGCAGTGTCGGGAGGGCACGCGTACAAATTTCGGGAGGCTCCTAAGCCTCCGCCCGCTTGCTAATTAGGACTTGTGTGCTCGTGCCGCTTTCGGATAACACGCCGAGCTTAATCTTCCTGCTTGTCCTCCACGAGCTGCTCTACTCCAGGCACGTATTGCCACCTTCCACTCTTCCTTCCTTCGACCCTGCGAGTGGTCGAGTTTGTTTTGGAAACTCGCAAAATCAGTATCGAAATGAAACTAATTTAAGGGGCAGAAAAAGTAGAAATTTTCTTCTTGGTTTTTGGCTTCTCGATGGATGGAAAGGTTTGTGGGGTTTTAATTTGGATTGAAACGCGTCTTGCGGGGTTGCGGAGCAAGTGGACGATATTTCAGGAAGTCAGAGTGTGGATATTTATGATAGGAAGGTCCTGGTGGGAAGGCTATAGATTTATAGTGGCGTGGAGCGTGCAGCCGAGCCGGTGGGGCAGCTGGAGCTTTTAGAATTGGAGAAAGGAGTTGCAGCGGGCTGCGTGTCGGCCGAGCGCGCATGGATGTCGGATGATGCATCGAGTTAGGTAAACGTTGCATTTGCATCTAAAAGAGTCTGCCAGTAGTTTCTGGCCAAATGTAAAATGAAACGGTATTTCATGTTGGATTCCCTCCTCTGGCAACACTACGATTTCCCTGACGCTACCATTTCAATCCTATTGGCGAGGGTCCGCTCGAAAAATGCCTTTAAAAATCTCCCATTTTCCCTATCACCCTCGCTCTCCCACCGCCACCTTTCTTCCCGTCCTCGCGTAACCGCAGCCTCGAGAATGCCGCTCGGGATTAATGGGATTCCGCAGTGAGACCGGCTCGATGCCGGCCGCAATCGGTCCGGCCAGGGGGGCATCGGACACATCGAGGCGCAAGAAGTGTCGTGCGTTCTCCGAAATGACGAGTACGTGCCTCGCAATCAGGCCAGAGTGCTCGCCGCCCCGCTGAGTGCTCGATCCGATCCAAGCCCAACAGTTTCGGCTCTTACAGCCGATAACTTGCGGTCGGACCGCAAGTCGAATTCCACTTTAACGCTCGGCCAATGCCGCCTTCCACTTCTAATGGAAAATCGGATTCAGCCGCTCATCTTTCCATTAATTCCCCGCAATCCCCACTCTCGCCTCGCACTCTGCCCGCCCGCCTCAGTCTCTTCACCACTTGGGGCCGGGAGAATTATCATATGTTTGTTTTATTAATATTTACCAGTTTCAATGGAACTAAGAATTTGGTGAAACAAGTTCTTAGTTATGATTATTAGTTATTAGTTCGTTATTAGTTATGATCAGTGGGGGAATTGGGAGTGGAGCCAAGGTTGTTTCTCAGGACTTGTGAATGTGTTCCTCTCAAGACGGACCTCCGCTCCAGTTCCTTCCTCGGCGAGCCTTCTAATTAACGAGGACCGACCAAGCCCACCTTACATCCAACTTGGACGATGCGCCGCGGATTCATTTTCAAGGGATATCATTCTATGCGAGTCTCCTTCTTGGCTTATGAAAAGGGAAGAAGCCGCGGCCAATTTCTATAGGTAGGTGTGGAATAATGAGGGGCCTAATTACGGGAGCGGAGACGGTTGGAGCGTCCGAGGTAAACAAGCCGGTTTAATTGGTCGCCGATCATATTTCGAGTCGCCAGGAGGAAACCCTGCCGGGCCAATAAAACTAAGCGCGCGTCCCTTTTCCACGGGAGATTGGCCCGAGAAGACTTATTGCAAATTGTAATTGGAGTTAATAAAGCTGATAGGCCGGGACGGCGATCAAAGCCGTAAAAGAAAGTTTGCTCGGCCAGAGAGCGCTGGAGCGCGCGGCCGGGCGGAATGCGAGGGTAGTCGCGACGGGCGTATCCGCTCTGCTCGGTTAAAAACGATATTCATCAGGCTGTAAACATGGCGACCGCTCGGCCAGCCGTGCGGAATTGCTGCCTGCGATTTCGATATTATTTATTTGCCTGTTTACGCCCAGAGCTCCAACCGCCCCCTCTACCCCCCATCGCCCCCTCCCCCTTTCAACCCTCTACGGCTTCGCCGCGAATCGATACACCAAAGTGCGCGCTCCCGCTAAATAGAATCCAATTGTGCTCGCTAACAAGAAATCAAAGCGTTTTTGACTCCATTAATTTTACCTCCGGGATTAACACAGTTTTTCCTCGGAAACTTCCCCGGGGGACAATGTTGGTTATCGAAGAGAAAGCTCGCTCGCGAATCCGGTGGAATTGAGGGAAATTTTGCGGAATTTAGTGGAAATTTTGTGAAATTTAGTGAAATTTAGCGAAATTTGCCTGAAATCTAGGGAAGTTTGGTGAAATTTGATGGAATTTAGTGAAATTTGCCTCAAATCTAGCGAACTTGAATGAAATCTAGTGAAACGCCGAAATATGCGCAAAAGAAGTTTACTGTGTTCGTGTAAAATTGTCAAAGCGAAAATGGTATTTGCAATTTGCGTTGAGTGAAAATGAGTAGTTAATTTATGCGGGAGTGGTGGACAGTAGTGATTTGAAGGGAAGTGGATGGAGAAGCAGCTCGACCCGGGGAGATTGAGGGCAGAGCGGCGCTGCATGGCCCCTCGATGGTTCTATATCGACTTTAATGCCCTTCGCCATCCAGAAATTACTCGAGGGAGCGGGAAATTAAGTCGACATCTTCCCAGCCACCGGTCCAGGGATTAGTTAGCATAGAGAGACATTCTTCCGCCCGATAGGACCACCCTCCCCCCCATCACTTGGCCCTATGTCCTCGTTATTCTACCGGGGAAATGCCTCCACTCCACTCCGCTCCACTCGGCTCTCGCCAGTTACCCTTTCGTCCTTGTATCGTCCAATTCCCCCTGGTTCCGCTCCCTTTAACTCTAATCTCAATTATTTTACCTATGCGCTTCGCTATCTTTGAATGCGTCGCCTCCACTCGCCGGATTCGCCGCTTCCTCGGACCAAATCTGACCTCCTCCATCATAGTACACCGAATGAAATATATCATATGATTCTTTTGGAGACGTAAATATTTGCATAGAATTTCCAATTTCAAAAGAATACCTTAAGAAGGGCAGCTCTCCGCAGGAAGCTCGTCTTAATTAAATAGAAAGGGAAAAAGTGGGAAAAGAGGATCGTTGCCCTCGAGGAAAGGTTAGAGAAGAAGAGTCGCGCGGGACTATAAGACGGAAGCGGAAGATGGAACTCTCCTCGAGTGGGAGTAATGCTCGATCGCATTAGAGGTGGAGGGGGGATAGGGCCGATGGAAAGCGAGGCACTCAGGTCAGGAGTCGATAGTCGGCGGTTCCCCGTCGGAGGGAGGGTGGATTTCGAATGCAAAAGTTGGCTGGGCGGCTCGTTCGAGCCAAGGAGGTAAAGCCGCAGCGATGTGCTAGCCAAACTATCCCGGGGAATTGAATCGGACGCATATTCGCGGCTACTCGTCCCGGCCGAGACTTACCAAGCGCGTTTCGATTGCAAGGGGCGCAAGGGGGTGAGTGTTGAGGGAGAGAGAGAGAGAGTTGGAGGTTTAGTTTAGGCATCAAAGAAGACGAGGCCGAGTGAATAATGTATCGGGAAGAGGAGGCTTCATCGAGACTCGGAAAGCAAACGAAAGCTGAGCTAAGCTCAGTGGTACTCGGCTAAACGGCAAACTTATCTAATCCAAGTTGGCCGAGTGAAAAAGGTGGTCGGATCGGTCGATCCCTTGGAGCTCGGTGAAAAGAGGGGTTTGCTTTAGGCTCCTGCTCCGCTCTCCGGCCAAGATACCCCGGCACCGGCGGGCTTCGCCTTCTTGCCAGGAGAATACCAAGTTTATTCGACGCCCCGAGCTTTCGCCCGGCTCTTTAATTACTCCGCAGCGAACACGCCGCCCCCTGTTTAATCAGCCGTCCGTTCCCTCCCCGATTCCGCTCCCCCACACCACCCCCCACTCGCGCTACGTCAAAGACTAGAAAAGTCCTCGGCGAAAGAACAATATTTGCCCCGGCGCCGCGCGTTAACCCTCGAATCAAACCGTCGAAATTAATCGCATTTCGCGGCAAACAACTGTTTCGAGCTAGGCCCGAGCCTCTTTGGTCGCCGGTCCACTCTGATATTACCGGTGAGCGTTCATTCCACTCGACAACAAGTTAATCTCGTCCAATAGGACCAATTTTCAATGACCTATTGCTAATTAAACTCTGGGTCGAAAAAGGCTGGGTTTTGGAACGGAGGGATAATCGCGGCGACCAACTGTTTGCCGATGGCGGGCTGTCCGGGCGATTTGGAGTTAAGGTTTCGAGGCTTGTTGGTGGAACCTGACCAACGCTAAACCTCAAATCCCCGCGCGACTATCCAAGCTGAGCCTTGCGGTATTGCGCCAGTGGCCGGATCCCACTCGGCAGGCTCTGTCTAAGAGAGATCGGGCAGTCTCGCAAGCCGGCGAGAGCACAGCCCTCTAGTTAACTCGATGCTCTCTCGCGTGTTCGATAGTCACCAGAGCAGGCCGACCTCAATGCCAGCGGGGCCTCTCGAGCTCCGCCACCGCCGCCGTACCCCCGCGAAAGAGGATCCTCCTCGTCTTCAAACACTACTTGCGCCAATTGTTCCCTAATCCGAGCGAAACCTCTAGCCAGTTGGCCTTTGACAATTCTCTGCAATCCTTGCCAGCAGCACCACCACCACCACCAGCTCTTCAACAAATTCAGCTGGACACGGGAGAGAATCGATCCCCTTTACCGGATGAATTCGAGTATTAAAAAGGGCTTGGGTCACCCACGGAATCCCAGCGTCCTCGGCCACGGACACTCGAGTGATTAATTAATCCATTATCATTAGACTGATTACAGCTGGGATATGTCCCTTTCCTTGTCTGGCCCCTGCTGTCAAGGGTCGAGGGTTAACAATGTGGGCGCTTAAAGGGTCGACCTTTACAAAGAGCCCTGTCACCCGGCCTGGCCCCTGCATCTTCTTCAAACCACGTCAAACCAGTGCAAAAACCACTCATTCATTACAAACCAACGCGGTAGAATGAAACAGCCGAGCCTTAATCATACTTGGTCAAACTTTCCCAAAACTAATTGTACATAAACCAACAAATAAATGTCGTGATAAAAGAAAAGTCCACGTGACCGAACGAAAGGGGAAAGGGGTCTTCTTAATCATAGTTGATGGTGGAACACGCGTTATTCGGAGGATTTCCGCGTGCGGCGATTCAGGTGTCCCGAGGAACGGGTGGGGGGTGGGAGGAGCTGGTCTGATTGAACGAGGGGATTTATCCGGGAAGGAATTACTCGCCGGCAGTAAATCAGTTGTAAAATAAAATGAGTGGGGAATTGCGGGGGCGGCGAGCCGAGGAGTATTACCGCAGTATTTCAGGATCCGAATTGCAGCGACGGTCGGCGGGGGAAAAGTGCTTTTAACGACACATCCGTCAGCCGCATTATCGGAGGTGTGCGCGCGGAGAGGGCGCTCGGGAGGGCGCCACTGGCCGAGCGGGAGCGGCAGCGCGGCCAAGAGAGGGATTTCCGGTAATTTCCGTGGGGTCTAAAACCTTTCCGGTTCTCGCGGCCAGATATCGCGTGGACCCACCACCACCCACCACGTCACAGTGGATTTCCTAAGGTGCCGTTGATGATTTCTCTCGAGCGCGCCATTCGTCGGCTTCCTCTCCAAGGAGAGACTCCTTCCGATTGCTTAACAACAGCCGGCGGAAATCAATTGGACACACTCGCTGGACACACACCGCGATACAAAGGTGACCCGGCCGCTCTTTCCCTCCATTTTAAAGCGTCAAAGTCCGTCCCTTTGGATTCCAAGGACCACGGAATCCCGGGAAGCAGAAGCGGAGAGTGTACGTGCTCGGGAGGTGCGTCACGTAATTCGAGCGCGGCGGACAAAATGATATTTCCGAGTGTAAGTGACACCGGGAAACCGCCGGCTGCTCTCGGGGACATTTTCCACGGTGGCGGGGGGTTGTATCGGGGCCGACGTGCGCGGCCCTTTGTCAGAGAGCCAAGGAAACACGGGCCAATCACTCCCGGAGCGCGTCGCTTAAAAACTCGAGCCGTCGATCCGTTTGCGGTGCGGCGCTGTTGTTACGCTGGCGATATTCTACGCGACCGCAGAGTCTCTTGTGCCATTGCGAACTCGTGTTACGGCTTGGCACGTCCTCCTCCCCAGCCTCATTCATTCGCCCCCGAATATATCTCTCACCTGTACAGGTCCATTCACAACAAATGTCCCCCATTAAGACTTCTTGTGCCGTTTGTCGCGTTAGATTTTGACTGGAGGCGAGTCTCGAGTTGGAGGAGATTGAACCAGCCTGTAGGGAGGTCCGATTGTCGAGGAGGGCGAGGGGGATCGTCGAAGGGGTGGTCCGAGGTTGGACGTTAAGGGAAGAAGTGTTGAGGTTAGGTGGGGCAGAAGGCGGTTTGCGGTAAGCGGCAATGAATTAATCGCCATGAACAGTGCAAGCTCGGTCGGACCTCCAACCTAAATCCCATGCTGGACCCCCCGTTCCTCCGCCCCTCGCCCGTTAAGCCACCCTAAAACCCCTAATGCCGCCGACCGCAGTGCCCCCTTCCTCTCAGCCCTCCGCTTCCCGCATCGGCGATCCAAGCGCCACCTATGACACTCCTCTCCAACAGATTCACCCCCCACCCCCGTAATCCATTAAACCTAGAGCCAACTTTCAGACCGGAAACACACTTCCCTGCCTCCTGTTTAGTCTTGATTCGTCCACGCCCTTCCTCCCTCCGGCGGCTTCCAGATCGAACTCGAAAGTCCCGTGGAAGGCGAAACCTTTAAAAGTTATGGGGCAGAGGTGGAAGGTCTGATGGAACGACTCTTCGACCTGTTCCACTGGCGGAATATATGCAACGGAGCCTGGTATCTTGCATCTCCTATCAGCTATCTACTCCAGTTGCATACTGGATTTAGAGTGGCTGGATCTCGCGAGGATCGGGGTTAAACACTCCTTTCTCCAGTCACTCCAACTCGTCCTAGATCCTTCCAGCCATCAACCCTACTTCCAGACCGAATCTACTTACGGCAAACTGCGCTCAATGGAACATCGGGTCAAACATAAACAAACTCGAGTTTTCTTTAGATAGATCCCTCCAGGCATGAAGCCCACTTCGAAATTCGAGTTGGTTCTAACTTTACTTGCGTCAAACTACTTCAAACTTTCGGTCAAACATTAACAAATTCGAGTTTTTTCTTCACAGGGCAACGAGAGAAGGGCCGAAATGTCTTGGAGGGCCAATCAGAACCCTGGGGAAGCTAAGCCCGACGAACTGCCGAATTATACAGCTCGATTGTCACCGAAACACTCGCGGCAGTTAAGTGCGCGCACTCATCGAGCGGGAAAGTAACACTTCCAGGGTGGGTGGAGAGGCGAGCTGTTCCGGCAAACAGCTGCGTAAGTAAACTAAACGAGGGGAGTAGCAGCACGCCAGGATATCCCCGGGAGAGCGAGAGAGAGATAGAGGGAGGGCGGGAAGGAGAAAGAACGAGGCGGAACAACAGCAAGTGGAAAAGCAAGTTCTGAAGCAGTGGCCTGTACTGTCTCGCAACTTCCCTCTTGTCCTTCGCCCATTCCCACCCCGGTGTCCCGGCTCTTCCAGAACGTCCTCCAAGTTTCCACTGGAACTTTGGTAAGCCAGGATATCTTCCAGGGAGGTCCTGCGAGCACCGAGCTGCGCGCGGACAGTAAACATCTCGCGAGATCCGCTGATACAGTCTCGCCCAGGATAAACGTATCGCTGACGAATCAATAAGTCAAAGAGGAAAAGCGACTGGGTCGCAATTCCTGGATATCCAAATAAGAATCTGTCAAGTGTTGGGTTCGAAAGTTTCCAGGACAAAGAGGATAAACGTATCGCTGAGAAAAATCAATAAGTCAAAGAGGACATCGGAATTGCGGGATATCCAAAGAAGAATGTGTCAAGTGTTGGGCTAGAAAGTTACCAGGAGAAACCGAGTCGGAAAAAGGGCAACTCGGCATGAAAGAGGGTGACAGAGGAGGAGTAACACAGAGGGAAAAAGGATTGCCATGCTAGGTTTTGCCGGCGGTGGGGTGGGAAGCCGGCGTGTCATAGCCGCGCCCGGAATCGAACAAGTTTCTGGAGCCGCGGTGAAAGCCGGCGGGGAAGGCACGCGAAAAATGAGACAAGAAGCGGCGCTCTTTCCGCGGCCAAAGCAGTTCCGGCAAAACAGAAAAGCCGACAGCGGCGCTCGGTGAAAACTACGAGGATGTTTTGCAAGCCAGGATGTGCCAGCCCCCCCAACCCCTTTCTCTCTCTCTCTCTATCTCTCTTTCGCCCTCTCGCTGGCGCTGGCTGCTCTCGTGAGAGAGGAAGTTTTCGGGAAAGGAAACGCAGCGGAGCACATCCCGCCGCTCTTCGAATTCTAATGCGACGCCAACTTCCAGCGAGTCCCACTTACAAGCAAAGCACAAATTCGCGTGCAGTTAAACCGGGAGTTTACCCACTGAATCGCGGGGAGAATGTTCTCCTCCCCGTAATCGCATTAATATTGGGTCGGTAAAAAAGTTGACCATCCGCGTGCCCTTTGAAAGTGACAGGTCTGCGTACGGGGGAAATGAAATGACCTCGCGATTAAAGCTAATGAGCTCCGCCGAAATTCCCTCGGATCGATCTTGCCGATGAATTGGGTCAGGCCTGTTTGCTCGCGAGCGCTGCTGCGCTCTGCCATCGGAGAAAAAGGGGAACAGCTGTCATTTAGTCGAACGAGGGAGAAATCAGATTGAAAGACTGTTGGGTCCGCGCAGTCGGGGGCGGAATCGCTGCCATTCCGCAGCTGGGACTCTAATTCCGAACTCGTAAAAAAGACTCTGACGGCAGAATTCAACGATTATTTCTCTTATCGGACAATTGGACGCTCGAGTGCGCGGCACCGCGCCAGTCCCATGTCATAGCTAACGCGGCAAATGCAGCGGCATTCCCGGCCGAATGGCCGAATAAAATTTCATCGACCTACGTGACTGGTTCCTAGAAAAATTAGACAACCAGACATCCATTTGGCTTTGATCCTCGGGGACGATACTCTCGACGAAGA
Source organism: Crossocerus cetratus (assembly GCA_963675795.1). NCBI lineage: Eukaryota > Metazoa > Arthropoda > Insecta > Hymenoptera > Crabronidae > Crossocerus > Crossocerus cetratus. The sequence continues at coordinate 1,040,212 of OY776664.1, forward strand.
GACACAATTATCGAGTCGATTTCCGCCTAAAGAAAGACTCGCTAATTCTCCGCGGAGAATTCCCTGATAAATTGCGTAAATCTTTGCTGACTCCCAAGTCAGCTGGAACCCGAGGAATCCAAGCGAGAGGGTGGGGGAGTAGAAAAGTGCGATTACAAAGACTCTTCCGCATGGAAGCCTTTCCTCCCTTCAGGGCTGGCACATCCTCTTTGAACTATCATCCTCCAACCCTTGCAGGTTCTGCCGTCCGCCCTTGAGCTCCCGGGGAGAGTTCAAGCCGGCCCTTTCCGGGATTAAAACTTTAACACTTTGTTACCCTTTTCGGAGGACGGCGCCGCCGCTCCTCGCGGGGCGGAAGGTGTGGCGACTGGAAGGAAGAAGGAAGGAGGAAGGAGAAAGGAGGAAGGTCCCCGGGCGAGCCTGGGGAGACTGTGGACGGAAGACTCTGGACAAATTTTACCTCCAGTTTTGATAAAACGAGCCATTTCGCATCTCGCGCCTTTCCTCCTTAGGGTCCGACGCTCCGGGGTCTTCCTCGTGATAATGAAGGGCTGCCAGTTACCTAGGTTCGGTTAAGGAGAGTGGATGCATGTGACCTGCTTCCACTTTTGTACCTCACCTTTCCAGCATATAGCACTCATCCACCCTTTCAACCTCCCTCTTCCCCAATCCAACTGAATCAAGTCCCGCGAATCGACCAATCATAGATCACAACTCAAGCTCCCGAATTCTCTAAAAGTCAACAGCGGCCAACAAATCAGATCGATCTCAGCCAAACAAGTAACGAGGCTTTTTCGCGTTCCTCGGAGACTGGAATCTCTTTGAGGTGGCAGAATAATGCAATTACCGCGGGAGGGTCCGTGCCGATAAGGCGGACGCGACACGCGATACTCGAATTAATCTCCGACTGAAATCGGCTCTAGAAACGAATTGGCCTCCTATCAGTGAATCAGCCCCATTCACCGTGCCCTGACACACTTTCGCCATATCCGAGATTTCACCAGGTCGCCATCATCCTGGCTCCGGCTAATCATACTCTCATTTCCCACTTGATGATAAACGCGTTGTTAGGGAATCCGCGAATGTTCGAGAGGGTGGTAGGGTGGGTGGGATTAGTATCGGCGATATTGCGCGTGTCCCGAGAGTAATTGCAGGTGTAAGGACTTCTTGACTTTAAACGGATCGCTTGAGCCGGCGTCTTCTCGTCCTTAAGGATACGTTCAAGTACCCAGTTAAATCCTCATGATCTTAAATTCAAGTGGAGTGGTGGGAGTTGTTAAGCCCCGCTTTATAGGATCCCTTTACGGCGCGGGAGGAGCAGGGGAGTGGGCGGCGAAGGGGGATGGGGGGTGGGTGGTACTAATCCCATGAAAATATCACTGGGCTAGCTGCAATTTCGCAATCAGTAGTTAATGCTCAAAGGGCCAACCCTCTCGATTCTTTCTCTTCCCTCGAGCGAACCAAACCTCCATCGATTACTCCACCCCCGCTCCTTTCACCACCACCCTTCCTCCAATAATATTGTTATTTATTCCTCACCTCCGGCGAGGTGAAAAATGGAATTTAAACGCCCTCCGAGCGTCAAATTGGTAAGCACTCGGGGCGCCGCGGTGGCGATGGCGGCCAAGTTGGCCGGGCTTTTAAGAAAGTTTCGTCCACGGGCCATAATCTGCTGTCAAAGACAAGAATAAAGAAGCGCGACCGGGAGGTGGTTAGGGGGAAGGGGGCGGGAGAAGTATGGACGGTTCGAAAGAACCAGGGCTCACAACTCCCGCGGAAGTTTCCAACTTTAAAAATCTCTCGGCCAGACAATTCTAACCAATGCGCGCTCGTTCTCTCTCTTCCGGCGAGGAGTAAATCTCTGAGCACGTACGCCGAGCGAGAGTTGCGGCCGCCGGCGAGCAATACATCTCAATCCGGCGGCCATTCTCCTCCTTTTTCCACCACCCACCCCTCCCGCCCTTACTCGTACTCTTAATAAATCCTCGAGAGTTCAACTAATTAGGGAGGCGCCGCGCGGAATTTCAAGGGAAATCACTTGGCCGCCTGGTTAAATACGTGGCCTGTGTGTTGGAGCAGTCTCTGCCTTACATTTCCTCCAATTTCATTGGGTTAGGATGGGCAATTGTTTATCGTGGATGAAAGGGGTCATCTCCATGAGATTTGAATTAGAAGTTGTTGATTAGAAATGGAAGAGGAGGAGGAAGGCGCTGCAGAGGAGGAATGGTGGAAATATCTTTGAAATGGGAGTTCCTCCGGCAAGTGTTCATTAGAGGGGGCAGGGAGGGTGGGGGGTGTTCAATAGAGGCGAGCACTGTCCAACTCCACTAACAGTTAAAAGTGGAGTGCACAGTTGCAGTTGATCCGCAATGGGAGCTGGCAGGTTCGCAGTGGGTAGTTATCGTTAGCGGACACCTCGATTCCGTCGCGGGGATGCGCTTTAAACGGCCGTTGTTATCTCCGCCCTCTCCTATCACCGAGAATGTCGAGCACACCCCTCTCTTTCCGCCCTATGGAAATCTCTTCACTCTCTCGGTAATCGCATTAGCCACGCCGCCCTCCTCCCCTCGCCCCCTTTCTGCCACTCTTTTCCCAGCTTTATGCGCACAGTATTCCTTTATGCGATCATCCGACCTGTCCTGCCAGCCTTTCGACACAGATCCCGCCATTAGTTTCCTTTCGATTCCCATTTTTCTTTTGACTTCGTCAACTCGCCACTTTTTCCCACTGGAAAACTTTGACTTTCAATTCAAGTTGGATGGTTTTGAGTTTGAAAGTTTGACTTGATCAATTTTTTATTTCAATAAATTCAACTTGAAAGGTTTCGATCCATAAAGTTGGACTTGAATGGTGAGTCGAAACCTTTCGAGTGGAATTGATAGAATTGAGAACAATGTTAGAGTGACATTTGGGAGAGTGCGAACTTGAAGTTGGCCATGTTAACTTGGAATGGATTAACGGTAGATATTGCGGGAATAATGTCTGAAAGGATCCGCGTGCGAATGTGTCGAAGGAGGGAGTATGAATCGATGGGGCAACTCGATGGGAAATTAATTGGCATAAGGAGCTTCTTCCCCCGGGGGAGGAGATCTCGACTGCAGCGCCAGCAGCAGCAGCAGCAGCAGCAGTCCCGCTCGTTACAGAAACTTCCGCTTGCCAAATAAGATAGAATCTCGGTTACATTGGGCGAGAGCGATGCGCCGAGGTCAGGAATCCTCCTTGGGCTCTCATTGCCCTCGCCCTCGCCCTCGCCCTAGCCCGCCGAGACTCCGGAGTCCGGGGCTCTTCCTCGAGGCAACTCCTCCTTTTTCCAGCGGCGGAGTCTTTCAGCGTTCCTCGGGGCTCGGGTGGGTTGTGCTGTTGCTTTTTCGTTCGTCGGGAGGACTCCGTTCCTGCAAACGGCCTCTGAAGCCGAACGAACGGACATCCGGAGACGTAATTTCCTGAGCTGCCGGTGCACTTCTCCCCCCCCCCCTCTCTCCCTCTCGCTCTCTTCCTTTTTCCTTTGGCTCTCTTCTCGGGCTTCGCCTTCCCCGGGAAGCTCCCTTTGTGCGCGCTTCTACCCTTGAAACACCCTTCGTTTGCCCTCCGCCCTACCAGCCTTGTGCCGCCCCCACGCCCTTTCTCCCTTTCTCCTCGCTCTTCGCCATTCTATCCTCTCCCCAGTGAAATCAGTGTCGCTTGATACTAAATGTCCTGGCATTCCGCTGAATTGTACCTCGCATTGTTTGCTCTGTCAATACGAATCGTAGCTGCTTTTATTAATTCTATTATTTTAGTACAATTATTATAGAATGTTCCTTTCCAAGAAAATCAAGCCCTCTCAACTCCAATTTCACCCTCGAAATTTTATTACAATCCCTCCTTCTTTTATTAATTCTATTATTTTAGTAAAATTATTACGGGATGTTCGTTTCGAGGAAAATCCAAGGCTAGGAATTGACTTTGGGGGAAGAATTTCTTTAAAAAGAAGAAAAATTGCGGAATAATTGATAGAAAAGTCAATATTAACATTGAGAGCGCAGTGGCCGAGGGAGTCTCGACACGCCTCCTCCAAGGGAAGCAGAGTTGCGTCCTGGAGTGGAAGCCCGCTGGATTTACGTGCGCCGAAACCCGATTAACCCTCGCTTTAGAAATGCGGCGGCGGCGGCGGCGTCGGTGGCGGCGTCGGCCTGCGGTGATTTAAGGGAGCATGCGGAGTTCGGACGTCGCGACAGCGCGGAAAGCGTCGGCGGTCGCGCCGGATAATATACGAGTGGGCCGGGAGAACTCCTGTTACGAAAACTAATTCGAACTCGAACGCCGCCGCTCGCCTCCTCCGTCGTCTTTCGCTCGTCAGCCCCGGAAATGCTTCCACGAACCCGTGAAACTGCACTCGGATTATTCCACGGCCCCCACCCCCGATACTCTAGCACCCTAAACAATCATTCACCTTTCCACCACTCTCATTGCCAATTATTTAGAGTAACAGTATGACTTGAAATATAATTATAATTGTACCAAGATGACCAAGTTACTAATTTCAGACGCGGAACCTTCCAGCCATGCATCCGAAAGAGGAGGATAGTGAGATCTGTCCAAAGTTGCATCGCGAATTCGGACTTTCGCATGGGTTGATTATGTTAGCGAGCTGTGGGAATAGGACGCGGAAAGGGGGCGTTGGACATGGTGGGATTTGACCGCAGCTCTCGCTTTGATCTCCCAGCCTGGCCACACTCTGATTGTGACACCGTCGACAGAAGATCCTCCCTCGGCCAATCCTCTCCCCTTTGCTTTGTTTCGTTTGGTTTTGTTAGGCAAAAGCCTGCGCCTCTCTACCCCCACCCCCCTCTCCGCCTCTATGTGTGTGTGCTTCCAGCCGAGTTTCCACTGTGATTAAAATTGCGTTAGCAGCTCGCGCGTGTCCTGCACTGATTCGGTGTGTCTGACTAACTCGATTTTTCTTGGCTTTCCGGTTAACCCCTGCGCGCTTTTTAGGGAGCTTTGTTTCGGTTTGGAGGCTAGTCTTTCAAACAGGCTCAAACTTCATTCTTTTCAACCAGTTTTCGGCTTTATTTAACACAATTTAAAGTTCCTTTGGACGGAAATTTATTTATTTCAAACAAAGTTTGCAGGAGTTTGAACAAACCTGTGGTTCAACTGGAAGACTCAAAGATGACGCTTGGACGTTTATGTAACCGAATTCAAGTTGCTCGAGACTAAAATTGATTCATTTGAAAGCAAGTTCGATGGAGTTTCCGCAAACCTTGATGAACAATTCATCAAACTCGCTTGAAAGCCCGTCGGCTCGACAGACCTAAAAAGCTCCCTCGCTCCTCTCGCCTGTATTCCGATATAAATCCCCGGGAATCCCACTCGGGCAAGTTGTCAGTGCGCGTTCCGCCAACTGTCACCAACCCACCTAATTCCCAGGGCATTCGCGGAATTCCGCCAAGAGTTCGCCACGGCACTTTCAACGCACATTTCGATTGGTATGCTCGCCCCAACCCCACCAACAACCCTCCACCTCCTCCTCCCCCAAAAGAAGAAGACGAAGAAGAAGAAGGAGGTGGAGGTGGAGTGGAGAGTATTCGCGGATCGGAGTTGCGCGTCTCGATCGACAGCTCGGCAAACTTGGGAATAGTTGTCGGAATAATTAGCGGCGCGGCCCTCGACTCCGCGAAAGGGGAGGAAATCCAACAAGCTAATGAAAGGAGATAAGCATTTAAATGGCTTGCCCGAGGAATCCCTCTCCCATCGAGGAGAGTTCGATTCTAGTTTGAATCGAGTAGTTCTTAATATTAGCTTCGAGGCCTCGGATTAGCTGGGTTCAATTAATTTCTTACCACGCACGAAAATCTTTTAAATATCAAAGAAAATCTGTTGTTTGATGAATTTGTTATTCAGAAGCATTGAGAGAAGAATGGCGAAACGGTGGGAATTCATCGAGTTGAATAAGAAGTCGCGAGTAAGATAAGTGTGATGGTTGCAAGTTGGAGGATCGAGGAAAGTTGGCCGGTGCAGTTGGGAGGAAGGCATGAATGTATAGGAATGACGGGGAAATTAGATAGGAGGCCTTATCAGTAGAATGTATAAATTAGATTAATCCGCGCGTAGATTTAAAGGAGGAAGTTAATACTGGGCGTAGCGAGTTACGATAAAGAGGAACAGAGAGAGAGAGAGAGTTTCCACTTGATAGCAGCTCTCCTTCATAACTCCTGCTTACTCTTATCAGCGCACGCCCGGAATCTCAGGTAGCTGTGCGCCGAGAAAAGGGAGACTTCCGGGATTCTCAGTAGAGGAAGCCGTAAACTGACTCTTCCACCACCGAACGGATGCGTCTTCATTGTATCTTGCAAAATGTCACCCAACTCCGTTACAACAACCTCGAATTCTTCAATTTTAAATACCTCTAATTCAACTTGAAACCTTTCGACTTTCGATCTATCGAACCTCGAATGTCTCGAGTGTAGGAACTGTGAATGATTGAACTCGCAGGTAAACGCGGGAGAATTGAATTTGGAATTTGGTCATTCGGAAATACAGGTCGAGGCAAAGTTGGCGGAGCCATCCAAGAGAACTTAGGCGAACGGAAGTGGAAAGGGGCACAGTGTCTCAAGAGAGAGAGCGAGCGGAAATGAGTGTTCTGCATCAAGTTCCCTTTGAGGGTTGCGAGGACGGGGCTGGTTGGCTGTCTCGCGCGTTAGAGAGCGGAACTTAACCGAGGCTCTCGGCTTCCGGCGATTCCTTAATAATCGTCTTTTAGTTACACTCGGCGCGCGTTACGAAGTCGTTAAAACTTGCGCGCTTCCCTCGGAGATGCAGTTTCGCCCAGTTTTTATTAAGTCATCTCTCAGCGTGTCCGGGCGCGAGGGGGCCGCCGGGCCACGGAGGCTCGTCGCCCTCTGCGGCTGTCCCGGGCCAACTCGTTTAATCTCTCGAGAGCTAATTCCTTCGCGGATCCACCGGCCCTTTCGTCCTGTTTTCATCGGGCGCATGTAGGTCGTATCCTCGATGAATGCGCGCGGCGCGAAATAGGGAAAAAACCTTGGGGACCTTTTTACCTCTCGGCGAGCGCGAGCGGGTACATGCTCACTGGAATTCCCCACTCGGAGAGGCCGAGGAGAAGCGCGGACGACCATCTAAAACCACAGACACCGGGAACTTGCTCCGAGCGGCGAGATCGTTTAATTAAAAGTCGAAACCAATGAAAACACAGGCCTTGGAATAATGTTTGCTTGGAGTTCGATATCGACGGAATCCAACTCCCATTCACCGTTCAAAAGAGGGTTGAAGGGGGCCGAGAGAGAGAGAGAGGGGGGGGGTTACTTCATCTCTCAAAGTAGAGGTGGGCCTTGGAGAGAGTTCGGAGATTCCGCCGCGGCAAATTGAAGGGGGTTGAGGGGTTGGGGGGGGTTGGGAAAGCCAATGGGCTCGGGAGGGGTGGGGTGGATCCGAATGGAGGTAAGATTGACTCGCCACCTCTCGAGAATGTCCGAGCTGATGAGATTTCGTGGGAGGATGCCTTGCTTTCGGAACACCTGAGCTTTCGCTCCCTCATGATTCATCAAGGAGCCGGCGAACAAAAGCTCGCCCCGCAAAAAGAATCTCTCGTCGATTCCTTTCGTCTTTCGCCAATTATTCCCAATTCTCCTTCCAACCCGGTTTCATCAATATGAATCATATTTCATGGGAATTATCGACACCATGGATCTCATTAAACATAATTCATAAATAATTCATTAATAAACACACCGTGGATTTTCATGGAAATTAGGTTATCCAATTCAATAAAATGACAACTGTCCAATTCTAAATTGCCAATTGCCAATGGAATTGGATAAAAGAATTGGAATGGGCTGAGTCGGAGTTGAAATGTAGCTTTGCTCGAATCCTGGGGCATCCGAATAGGAAATCTGGCAAGTGGGAATAGAGCAGATAGTTGTATAGAGCGTGAGGATAAAAATTTGGCAGGACTCACCTTGGATTTCCTCGAAGAGCGGCGTGATGGAGGGCGTTGAATCCATTGTTGTTGGTGAGGGTGATGTCTGCCGCGTGGTCGAGGAGGAGTGCCAGCATGTCGTCGCGCTTCTTGGAGATGGCGTCGTGCAGCGGCGTGTCGCCCTCCGAGTCCTGGTAACCAGAGCAAGCGGGCAACGCTTCTTAGCATTGAATTGCAAATGCACAATGGAACCGTTGCATAAACAGACAGGCCAAATCCGACAGGTGAAATCTCACCCTCCCCGGCCCCTCAACAATTTTACCTTCAACAATCACTCGGCGACGTGACGCTTAATACCATCGAATCGCTTAATCGACTAATGAATAAAACAATCCGCGATTTTTCTCTCGAATTAACCGCGGCCCGGCGAGATTGGCCGGTCCATTTCCCCGCTGATTAATTCACCGATAATCAACTAGCCGCGGGGCCCGGGGCCCACCTAGTTAATTAGCGAGGATGAATTCTTCAGTGGTTGACGCGAGCGCGCGGCTAGCGCTGCTCAAAGCTAATCCCCAATTTTTCAGCATACATATTGTTCATTAGAGCGGGCGCGCGCGCGCGTTCGTTAGCGCCGCCGGTTGATGACTCCGTGGCCGAGGCCGAGGACAATAAGGCGGCGCAGTGTGTCGCGATGTGAATGAAGACGAGCGGCTGACTCCAAGGAGGAAATGACAGGAGCATAGTATATTTGAAGCGGCGGCTCTGATTGGAGGGCAAATATTGACGCGGTTAATTCGCCCGGCGGGCTACCGGTTTACCTATCGCAGCTGGCGAGCTACACTAATGAGAGAGCTTTAAGACATCGGCGCCAGACGAAAGACAAACTTGGAGAGTTTCCTCATTCGCCTCCAAGAGTTGAAGCGATCGACTAGTCCTCCGCGTTCATATCCAACTTCCGGTAGGAGATCGAGATTCCTGATGGTTTGATGTTTGAAAAATAATCGGGCGTTAAGCATTCGGTGCTAAAACTCGTGCCATCGTTTTCGTCCATAAGCGCGCGATCCTTCAGTCGCCTTTGATTCATCGCACTCGCCGGCCGAAGACTATCAGGATTGTTTATAGATAGAGGGTGGTGGGCTTTCCGCTGGTTCGGCGATTTCAATAGATTTTTCTCTGTTCCGGGGGGGCGGGGGACAAAGGGCACGGCCGGCACGTATTCTCGTCGGGAAACGCTCGACTCTCGAGACTAGTTGGCAGACATCCATCACGCGCTCCTGGCGAAGCGCGGGCGCGCGGGCGCGAGAGAAATACGCTCGCCGTCAAATCTTGATAAAAGCGAGGGCGGCGCGGCGGGGCTTATAAAATCCGTGTAAAACTGGCGCGCAGTATCATATTTCATCAGCTCGCGTCCGTTCGACGGCCGACTGACACCGGCCTGTCATCCGGCGCATCGGCGCCCTCTGCTGCCCCGAGCTTTGTTCTCCAAATATTAATTGCTAATAATAATCTGGCTTTCGGGCCGCTTGGCGAAATTCTCCCGACTCCCATTAATTCCCAGAGTCAAGGGAGCGAAGGGAGCGTTGGATATATCGGGCGCACGGTACCGAGTGTATCAGCATAAATTCCAAGGAAATCTCGGCTTGGCTCGCTGGCCCAATTGTTTATCGAGCGATCCATTCCGCCAGGCTATTCCTCAGCGTTACATGTGTCGAGAGCGGCCGGGCGAATGTGTGCGCGGGGGTTGGTCCTCTATGCACATATAGATCGAGCGATGATGTGCTTGACACGCACTAGCCGGCCTAGGTAAGTATTGACGAGGACGCGCATAATCATAGGCCGAGCACGTGTCGTCTGCTCGCCGGTGATCACAGGTGCGCGCCGAGGGTTAGCCTGATTTCACGGCAAACTTGCTCCTCGGCAACATAAACTCGAGTTATGCCCTCGACCACCATACCCGTCTCTCACTCACTGGCTCACGCATTCCATAAACCATCACATCCTCCTCTACCTCTCTCTCTCTCTCTCTCTCTCTCTCTGATACTCTGTGTACAGGGTGATTCAGTTGCATTTTCATTATGCCTTCGAAATTCGAAGATTACTTATTTCCATTATTGGTATAATTTGATATTATAAATAAATTCCGGTGTATGGAAAAGATTGGGTAAAAACTCCTTTGTATTAAAATTACTGGACACCGTATTATTATTATATTTTCAACTATTCCTATTCTTTTATATTATATATTATAATATATATATTATATATTATATATTCAAGTATTCCGCTATTAGTGATTGAAAGGCAAGTGAATCAATAGCAAGTAAACTGCCACCGACTCACCAACTAGATTTAGCAGCGACTTCCCAGCCGTGCTAGCCAGCGCGCCACTGGCCAATAATCCTTTGGGTCGAAAATTGAATCAAGCAGAACACGAGCGAGCAACAATCCCGTTGACACTGGGACAATGAGGCGTGTCGAGGGGAATGTTGGTAGACGCGAGCCGAGCGGCGCTCCCGGAGACAAGAGGAGGCCGCCGGCATTCATCATTAGCCGTGCGCCGGTAATTTATGTTGAACACGCGTGTGTGTCCCGGGGCCGAGTGGGCTAATTAATATAAATTGCCACCGCGAGGATTACCGGGGCGCCGCCGCTCGCGCGATTCATTGTGTGTGCTTTGCGAATCGCCCCCCCCCCCTCCCCCTCCGCCCCCCGAAAGCCGATTAAGCTTGCCAAGTTCCGAGGGCGGCGGCGGCGGCATTTCCCGCTCGATCAAGTTAACTCGCACGGCCGTGCGAGGCCGCTGCGCCGAATAAAAAGGGCGGCGATACGCTCTCTCCCGGCGAATTACTTAATTTAATACTGGCATGCTACGTGACCTGTGTGCGCCACGCACCATTTAATTGGAAAGCCCACGGAATACCTGACCGCCGCGCGCTGCGAAGGTTCTACAGGCCGATTCACTTCTGCTCAATTCCCTTCGACCCATCGACGCGCCAGCGTGTCCATCGAGCAGCGGATTAGCCACTGTCGGCTAATAATCACCGCCGGAAATCACTAGAATCATTCTCGCGAGGTGTCAGCCGCTGTCGGTCAATCTCCTCGAAATTGGCCGACGGTCAAAGCCGATTTTAAATCCCCCGCCCGATCCAATTATGTCGTCGGTAATGTTCGACGAGTGTTCGACTGTTGAAAGGTTTATAAATCCGGGAAGCTAAAGCATTGGGCATTAAATAGATGGGAGGGTAAAGAATTGGAGTATTAAAAATAGAGAGAATTAATTAGGTCGTATTTATCTCGGGGTCTTAGGATCGACAGGGTTGCGAGCTGCCAGGAGTAAGCAGCGCCGTCATCCATCAAGGTGGTTCGCTTAGCGCTTGCCCCGTCAAAGAGTACTTTCCTCCCGCAGAGAGAGAGACACAGAGGGAACTCATCGGCTTGTCAACGTCGATCAAGCCATCAAACTATCATCGAGTATCGCCGGCGAGAGGGCGCGCGCGCGATCGGCATCATCCATCAGAGAAACTTTGCCGCATGCAAACGTCATATTCCCGGGCTACTCGCCGCGCTCTGTCCACAGCTAGCTTCTATTCAATTGCACGTGCGCCTGCTGATCCCGCGCATTAATCACGCATCCTCCGCTAAGCGGGGATTCCCAATTGCAAATTGGCTGCTTCCCATTCCGGGACGCGTCTTCTGCCCGCGCCATTCCAAAACCGAGCCGACACAATTCCCCATCTATGCCATACGCACGGTGAGTCAGTTGCCTTTTAATCAGGGCTTGGTATTGGCGACCGTCATTCCCTAGTTTTATGGATCAATGACAAATATTCAACCATAATATTATCAAAAATCAAATTACCTGACTAAAAGGAAAGTGACTCACTCTGTACAGGCTGAGTCTCTTGCTTTTTAATCATCCCCTTCACACTCGAGTTCAAATTATTTCCATTATTCTTACAATTTAATATTATAATTGAATATCAGTACGTGAAAAAGACTCGGTAAAGGCTCCTTTATAGTAAAATTCATGAACATCGTATAATTATTACATTTTTACCTGCCTATATCCATCATTGAATTAAAAGGCAAATGAACCACCGTGTACATATATCAGATACACTCACTTTTAATTGCCATTCTCAAGGGGTCCAACACCACTCAATTCCAGGCCAACTAAATCATTTCAATCTACCTCCGAGGCTTTTGACTCTCGCTCTAAGAAAGAAAGGTACGAGCGGGAAGGTGGGTTCAGTAGCCGGAGTCGATCGCAGCCAAACTAAATCAACGGAATCGGCGCCGATTGTTTGAAACGACCGAGACCTCCCTTTGGAGGGGTGAGAAGGGAGTGAGAAGGTAGATCGGTCGGAAGCGGAGGAATCCAAGGACATAGCCGTCAGGGGCAAGGAGGCGCGCACTAGGTTTACGGGTTCCTGGAACTGGCAATTGCGGCTGGGAAACAATTCATAAGGCGTGGGGGGTGGGTCGGCGAGTGGAAAGATATGTATCTTCGGACTGGCTGGCTGCTGGATGAGTGCTCGACCGCGAGAGGGTGAGGGTGAGAGTCACCAAACTGGCGGGAGAGCAAAGTGCCCTCTAAATTATTCTCTCGAGCCTCGAGCGCCGGCCGCGGTAAACTAGCCAAAAGAAGGAGCCTCCGACGCTTTTTCGCACTCTCACCTGCTCAGGCCTGGCCTTTGTGAATTCCCCTGCAATTAGCAAAGTTCTCTCGCCCGCCAAGCCGAATTAAGCCGCGTTTCAGGTGAATTCCGCGTGCTCGTGGAATTCTTTCTAATTGATCGATCGGACATATAGCGCAACTTTCTGAGTTCCCCCCCCGAGCACAATAGACCGATCTCGGCTTTCCTACGCAAAAGCAGGGGGGCGGGGGGGCCGTGGATTTCCAGCGGGCACTTTCTACTAGTTAAGAAGCAAGGCGAGCGAGCAAGCGCCCTCTCTCTCTCTCTCTCTCTCTGGGGCGGCTTTACTTGGGCCAAGTCGCGTTTCCGGGGATGAGAACGAGATTAAAGTATTTGCAACTGGGCGAGAAGGACGCGACGAGACTGTTAACTGCTCGACACTCTGTTTCTCCGTCAGTGGGAGCTCCGGGGAAATATCGCGGAACGAGCGCCCGCCCGCCGGCATCCATTCCAATCCCCCGCGCCAATTCCGACTGGTTACGGTAATTAAAGGGGAAACTCCGCCAAGGAGAAAGAAACTTATCGGACACACGTGTGTCCCCTTCTCTCCCTCCTCCTCCCCGCTCTTTTAATCGAGAGGGGAATTATTTCTTGAAACGCGCCACGGAAAATGTTTCTCCGATTCTCGGGGCTTTTCATCGCGCGTCCAATTACAGAGTTCCCGCGGAGAGTGGCCGCTTGCGTCGCCGTCGCCTTGGCCTCGCGGCGATGCACGCTAATCCCCTTACTTCCGCGGTCTTAGCCTCGCAATCCTCGGGGCCCTGATTTATGCGCGAGATACTCCTCGAAACCGTCCTCCCTCGCCCGACCCACCAATCCCCCGCCCCCGAGGAAAGCTGCGATACTTGTCCTTGCTTATCAAGCGTCTTCCCACTCGGAACCCTTCGCGCGTATCCAATACCCCCACTCCAGGCATATGTGACCGATTTTATTTAGAGATTAATATTTTATTAATATCGATTGATTATGATTTGATGAGGAAGTAGGTTTGTGGTTGATTTGATTGAATTGATTGAATGGAATTGGTAGTGTAATCGGGTGGTCGGTTCCTTCCTTGAGGGGTACGAGTCCTGTAACAATCCGGGAGCAGGTCCTCTCGCTCCTGAATATTATGCAGGCTCGCGCGGAGAGAGAGGAGGTAATAAAATAATATATGCTCGCGCGGAGAGGCCACTCGGCGCTCCTGCTAGCCCCCATGAATATTTCATCGCCGCTTAATTTCTCGGGCGTCGTAATCGCCCTACGCGTCGGACCCTGTCCCCAGGAGTAACTCCTCTCCTCTCCTCTCCTCTCCTCTGCTCTCCTCTCTCCGCTACTACTCCCATGCAAATGAATGACAAGCTTGCGGATCGTTCCCAGTGTAATGTCAGCCGGCTTTTCCCTCCCGACCTCTTTTAACATTCCAATTGCCGCCGCCGCCGCTACTCCTGCCAATCCCTACCCTCAAGCCCCTTCCTTTCTTAACACTAACATTAACCGTCCTGTATCTTGGGAAGAAGAAACTTTGCAGGAATTAATAATCGAATGTGATAAATCCAAAGTAATCTCCCTCCGATTAGAATGCTCCGATTGCCAATCAATTACAGTGGCGAGTTTTTCGGTGGGGGAGTTTTTGGATGTAGGTGTAGGTAGGTAGGTAGTAATAGGGTGAATCGGGCCGGTAAATCAGGCCGCAGTGACAGCAGCGCCTCTGTTGGGCGGAGCATTGACAGCCATAAACATGTCAGCCGAGAACATCTCTCGCAGGCCGGCGATCGATCGAGTATTATTTCGCTTATTGGCATATCCGCCAGGCCCAAATCGACTCGCCACGCGCCGCTGCTCTTTCACATTTCAATCATTTCGACTCGAACCCGTCCAGTTCAATTCTTCGAATTCCAACTCTTTAAACTTCAGTTCAATAGATTCGAGAATTCAGCAAATTTTCATCAAAATTCCTAGTCTAATTATAACCATTGTTTTGTCGGGAGGAATTAACCTGACTCTTTTGTACTTTGAAGTGTTAGCGAAGCTTTGATATGGAAGGGTTGTGGCGCGGGGCGGGAAGGTTATGGGATCCGGCCGAGTGAACTTGAGCGTTAAGGGGTTAATAGTTAAAGAGTGAGGGGGCGGTGGCGCTAGCGTCGCGAAGATAAGCAGGCCCTGCTAAATTGTAGGTTAAGTCGTGTTCGCCTGGGCAACGTCGGCCGCATACGTAATTCTCCGGGTGAAACAAGGTCTGGTAACTGCTTTAGCGTGCGGCAGAGGATGGCTTGTGCGGCACACGTGCGCCCGCCAACTTTCTACCCGTGGCCGTAGCCGTAGCCGTAGCCTTCCGTCCTCGGCCTCTCTGCATATCACACGGACCACTGCCCACACCAAAAACCCACCTTATCATCCACGCTATCCAACTCCTACCCCTTAACCCCCCACCCTCCTTCCTATCAATCAATTATTAATATCGATCCCTCATCATCCATAATCAACCCCAATAACATTCAACTCCCCCGACAATTTTCATTCTCTAAGTCTTATTTATTATAAAATATTGAAATGTTTGAAATGAATGGTAGTTGATTACTGCAGGGTAATAAATGTTTGGAATACAGCAACTAGTGATTATTGCCGGCAATAGTCTCTCTAGTGGAAGAGGAGTTGAAACACATACGGCGCACGTACCAGGTTAATATAAGGAGCGGTGTAACTCTGTTGGTGAGCGCAGCTACATTTCGTCTGTACACGTGTTTGACAACTCGAAAGACGGAGCCGAGCACCCCCGAGACGTACACGGTCAAAGGAGCCAACTCGGCCCCGCTATCGTCGTCTCACTGTCAAACAGACCTCGCACTACGTGCGACAAATATTTGACGTCGCCACCGACGCATATCTCTCGCACGCTCTCTCTTGCCGATAGTTCCGCTCAGACCTCTAACACCACCACCAACGCGTCTCCTGTATATTCCCTCCTTCAATTCCTCAGTAGATCGTCCTTTAATTA
Organism: Crossocerus cetratus; assembly: GCA_963675795.1. NCBI lineage: Eukaryota > Metazoa > Arthropoda > Insecta > Hymenoptera > Crabronidae > Crossocerus > Crossocerus cetratus. Next base: position 1,055,807 of record OY776664.1, read on the forward strand.
TTTACCGGCTTTAATCATTCATTATACTCCATCGTTCAAGAAAGATGGCCTCAAACTACCCCTGGAGCCGGCTGAAAATTGTCAATATCAAACTTGATGAGCGTCAAGAAGGTCAAAAAGGCCAACTCTGACCGAGTGGATTAAAACTTTCAAATTAAATGACACAGACCAGCCACAGAAGGTGAAATGCGCGAGGATAAAAATTGGCAATTCCACGGGAGGCAAGTGAATATCAGGTCGTCTATTGAAAAGCCGATTGATACAAGAAGGGTAGAAAGAAGGTCCCAGTCCCAGGACAGAGTAGGACGGCCATCTTGGCCGAACAAAGGCGTCTTCCACGCGGGACTTCCATCCGATGCAGATGGAAGACTGCGAGGAATGATTTATTCGGCGCACGTAGGGAATACCGGGGGGAATCGAGGCTGCAGCTCCGAGCAGCGCGCACGAGCGCCCGCTTTCCACGAGCGTTCGGCATATTTTGTTGCGATGGATTTGAGCGCGCGCTCGCTCCCCACAATTTTCCATCGCTCCCGCCATTCAACCGCGCTTTCGCCGCGTAGAAAACTTTTCCAATTGTGGGCCCGCCGAAAATGGCCCTTTTCCGCTAGAGTCATTTCGGCTCGCTTTTCAATGGGATTGATGACGCTTTCGCTCGAATGCTTCGTGGAACTTGAAGCCCAATACGTCCGAAGCACGTTTTACAAACTAATTATGAATCCTCCGACTCGTATTCACAGTTATTTGACCATGTTTGATGACGTTTGACAGGACATGGAATCCGGCAAATCCAAGTAGAAAACCTAAACCGCAAGTAGGAGAAAAGGCTTTCGCAGGTTATTCCTACGGTCTCTTTATGCCAAACGTCGGGGATTCGCATGGGAATCTAAGTAACGCGGAGAAGATCCCTGGCGAAAGGCTGGAGCGCGTCGCGGCGCGAGAACCCTGGGCGACACGGAAACCTCTCCCGAAGGTGGATCGCGTTAGGCGAGCGCTCGGCGATGATTCCGCGCGCATTATCGCGCCATTTGCCTAATCTAGCGTGAACGCTTAAAGCCGCGGGCCAATGGGAAGCGCGACGCCACGGGAAAACGGCTGCTTTATAGGCTGGAAGATTCCGGAGGCCCCGACCGCCGCGCGTTCATCTCCGAGAATGATTGGTGATCGAATCCTATTGATTTGCGATCCGAACGCTTCCATTTCCGCGGATAACCAAAACCCATCTCTGCCACACTTCATCCCTGCATTTCCCATCTATAATTCTAGCCTTTAAATCGACCTCTTCCAAGGACATTCAATTAGGAATACTTGAATAATAATAGTGATAATGAAATGCGATTGGATTAGCGGGAGGTTTAAAATGAGAATTAAACCGGTTTCATAGTTGGGAATGAACCCTGGACAAGAATGCCTGGTTTAATAGGAGTGGACGAGGACTGGAAACGAAGCTAATACTATTAGGAGAGGAATTCCCCGGAACGATCGCCGCCGCGAACCGACTGCCGCCCGACTGATCGTCCTAGTTGAGCAGGCGAATTAGTTCCCTGATTGTTACACGAAGACTGGCTAGTTAAACTTACAGTACAATTAGGGGAAGCTATCGTTAGGGCCAGTGACGCAGGAATACACACGTACGCAGTCCAGCGAAAGTTCTGGTTAGCTGCGCTCGCCGGCTCTCTCTCTGTGTGCGGTTGAGGAAGCCGCGCTCAAAGCAAATCGCAACTTGTTCCCCGCGCTAACAAGCTCCGGCTATCCTTACCAGGGACAAACCCCGTATTCCAAAAATTGCCCAAAAATACCCCCGAAAAGTAAAACTATATCATCCCTGATGGAAAAAAGAATGAAACTATTTGTTCTTGGGTGGGCCAGTTAGAAAAGAAGAAATGGCCCCAATCGCTGAGTGCCAATAAGAAGAGTGCGGATATTTGACATGGGAAGCATCGGCGGATGAAGAGGTGAAGCTTCCGCGAGAATCCTTTCCGAAGGGAAGGGTTAATTAACGAGGGGTCCGAGCGACGGTGGGATAAATCGGGGCAGCGTTTCGATCCCTCTTCCGAGCGAACGCTCCCACGCAAAGGCGACTCTTGAGGTTAACCTCAAAGATGGATGGCTGCACCTCCGATCGACGCTCCAATGAGCAGCTCAGACAACCTTTTCACCATCGAGCATTCCACTCCGGCTGACCCACTCGGCCGTGTGCTACTTGCGCGCTCTGGAAATGCCGCGTGCAGCCCCCCCGATGCTTCCTCGCTCTTTCATCAATAACGTAAAGACGGAAATAAAAAGCGTCTGGAAAGAAGAGAGGGGGGGGGAGTTTTGAAAAATCCCTCACGTAGATGGCGCTTGATTCGAGGCGGGCGCGGTGGGGGGCGCTGGGTTCACGGAGGAATCGGCCGAGAAAGACAGGGTCAAGTATTGGAAATCGCTGGTACGGAAAGAGGAAGGAGAGGCCTAGAGGGGATCGGACAAAGACGCGGACACGTCCCGGACGCTCTTTTCATTTCTCCCGCGGCACGTGCCCCGCATATCGCCACCCGCCACAGAGAGAGAGAGAGAGCGAGAAAGAGAGCGGCATTCAATGCATAAGAAGCCACGATCGAATATAAATCATGCCTTTGTAGTTTTGTGCAGCGGCAATCCCGTCCCGAGAGAGAAAGCGAGAGAGACAGTTGAATAATTTCTGAAACGCCACCGCCGCCGCCACCGCTCGCGCTACGTGTTCAGCAGCGGTAATTTATGGGCCGCGAGACAACATCCAGCACGCGGCCTTCCTCGACCACCGCGCGCGCTCCTCTACGCGAGACTACAATGCCCATTTCCCAGCATCCCACCACCAATTCCTCCTTTTGTTCCACCACCTCCTACTGTCCCGGCCAATTTTTAACGCGCCCCCCGCTCTTAATCCTATTGTTAATCCCGAGCCCCCCTCTCTAAATCACTATTATTGCAAGTCGATGAGATTTCCCGATGGAAAAACTGCTTTTGCAAATTCCGTTCGTTAAATTGCCGCCATTTCGAGGAGTTTGTAGATGGCGATAGGGAAAGAGGTTGGTTTCATAGTTTTGAGATTTACACGAATTGGGATGATAGTTTGGCAGGTGTTGTTGCCTGGGGAAACTATTGGCCCGAAGGGAATTGATTTAGAGGAGAAAGATCGAGTTAGGGAATTGGAGGTAGAGTAGAGTCGTTATTCAAAGCTAACCTCCTAATGATGCGATACGTTGCAGGGGCCTTTTAGGGGCCGTCGATATTTATCAGGATTAACTGCCGGGGGAACTGGCTCTTTCCCCGGAATCGAGAAGAATCGAGCCGAGTCTCGAGCCTGGCAGGGAATCTGGCCTCCCTCCCACTAAACATCCGTCTGAATCTACTGGCCCACCCACTCTCTCACACTCCCCCACTCTCCCACAACCAAATCGAATTAAACCGAAAATAAACACTCGATGAATTTATTACTCGCATTCGCCAGTAAAAACTAGTAAAACATGCCGGTTGGATGTGATCATTTATTTACTCGGAGTGCGCGCAGTGTAAAGCGGAGTTTCAAAAATATCCGCGAATAAAAAGGGCAAGCGGCGAGAGGCGAGAGACGGTTCGAGGGTGTAATCCCCGGAGCAACCAAATTACAGGAGCTCGCCAGTGCGCCTATTAATCCCGAGCGATTAGGGCTCCGGCCCCGCCAGAGAGAGAGAAAGAGACAGGGGGAGGGGGTGCGGGAGGGGGGAAAGGAAAACAGGAAAAATTGGGCGAAGGAGGACGTGAAAGTTTAAGCAGCTTACGCCGGATGTCTATTGCGCGAATCTCTTATCCGTCGCGAGCCGGCCCGGCGAGCATTGTCGCCCTCGAGTGGCGGAAAAAGGAGGAACAAATCGGCCGACAAGAAAATGGAGCGGGAAAACCCTCTTTTCACCGGCAATAACTCCAATTTCACAAAGTGCAGTCTCCACTCTCGACAATGAATTATACTCTGTCCGAGCGGGGAAAAGTTGCGCTTTTTTAATTTGTTTCCCGCGCGGGCAAAAGTCGTTTTTGGATTATTAATAATGAATCTTGCTGTTTCGGGTTGGGTGGACTGGTGGAGGCTTTCCCGGGGAATTCCGGTGGAATCCTTATGGGGTCCAGAGGAGATATTCCGGCTGGTAGGACTATTTGTCAGTCTAGTTTCCTCCGGCGGAATAGGAAAAGGATTTTCCTATTCCAGGCGCATAGTCCGCCGTGCTTTACATTCGGCGAGAGCTCGGAGCCTCGCGCACGTCCTAAGTAGATTCTCCTGGAATGTATACGCGAGGAGACACTCCACGATGGACTATCCTCCCCCTCCACTCGCCTAAGCTCACCCGCGCTCCTTTTCCAAAAGGCTCCACCACTCTCGCTCAACCATTGACAAGGGAAATTGGCCCCTTTTCCCAACTTCATAATCCCTCGTTATTTCCACACTTTTTCACCTCCAAACTTTCAACATTTTCCAACATTCATTCCAATTACTTGGAATTAATGCAAAATTCACATTTCACGTTGACTCGAGAGTGGCAATAAAATCGACGCAATATATCTATGCGTTAATTCGCCAAATTCCATCCCTGACAAAGTGTCCTCGACAGAGCGAGAGAGAGAGAGAGAGGTGGAATGCCAACTTCAAAGAGACGAGGCGAGGCGATGCGAGGGGGAGGAGTGATCGGGCGGCTCTAATTTCCTGGATCATCGGCCCCGGCCGATTCGAATCAGGAGTGGGAATGTCCACCTTCAGAGGGGCAGAGTCGAAAGGCAGGTTAGGCCGCCGCCGGTGCCGAAAATTGTAGCCGACGTCCCCGACGCCAGAGAGAATACTCGTCGTCCGATTTCACGGGACTCGCGTCCCGCGCCAATTACTCCCCGACCGCCGCCTTTGACTCTCACCCCCTCCCCCTCACTCCGCACCCTCTACACCCTCTTTTGCCAATCCTGCATTTGTTAACTAAGTCTCGGTCCAGCGATAGCACCGCAATTGAACCGCCAAAAATGTCAAGCCTTCATTAACATTCGCCCTCTCCAAACATTTTCCACAACTAACATTTCAATTGTTCGGAGATTGTATGCAGAAGAGGGAATTAAAATTGAAATGTTAATTCCGTAGAAAAATTGCCGGGGAAATGGGGAAACTAGAGTAAATTGGGGAGCGAGTGAGAGAGAAAGGTGGTGGTGAGTAAGGCGAAGGCGAAAAGAAGGAGCTTAGGGGAGTCGGTGGTCGTCAAGTTTATGCAAATCCCGAGCGTCCCATTGAGGGTTGCTTCGTCGGCTGTGACCCGTCGCGGACACCTTGTCTGCCGCTCGAATGCCCTGCTAATGAGCCCCGCTTCAACCGATCGTACAATGGGAATCCCTGCAATTTTCCCCCGCGTAATTGTCTCCACCCCCCACCCCATACCTCCACCTCTCTCTCTCTCTCGCCGATAATTTCACCAGGATTATTAATTATTATCCGCGAGCTTCATTGTTAATACCTTCGTTAGCACCAGCGGCTTGTTAAAGGGGTTGCTGCGCCCACTTTCCAAGAAACCGAGCGTCATTAACGCCTGTGCCAGTTTCCCCATTGTAATTATTATTTTTTCCTATTTTTATTTTATTATTTCCCTTATTCTATTCGACTGCAAGCGTGTTCTCTCTCTCTCTAAGAATTCGACTACGAATTTCATACATTTTTCTAAATTATATAATCTCCATTATTATTGAACCGATCCGCGCGGATAAATCTATTCATTGTTAATAAAGGACATCAACAACAACAAGGAGTGGCGTCGTGTTTCCTGTTTTGTCGAGGAGAAAAGGATCTCGCTCGGGGAGAGCTCACTCCGGACTTCTTCCCCATTGCCGCTTCTTATCTGCGAGTGGCCCCCGAAGAAACGGAGACACGCGTGTTTATCTCTGACGAATTTATACCCCCGTTTTTGCCGCTCTCTCGGCCCTCGTCCGCTTCTTTCCTCCCAGCTGCCAGGAGCAGCACTCTTGTTTATTCGCGCTTCGTGAGGCGGATCCTGATGCAAGGATCAACCTTCCGGCATATCTTCCCTCCCCACCCCGGCCGCCGCCCCCTTCTTTTTCCCTTTGGCCGCACGGCGATGTTTAAAGGGCCGAATTTATTATCGGCGCGACTCGACTTATCGCCACTTCGATTCTGAGCTCGCGACCGAGCTTAATCCCCCCCGGCAAGATTTATCGTTCGCTTTTATTAAAATGTCACCTGTCACCGCGGGTTAAATAGGTTTTCCCGCTGGAACCGTGGCCCTTTGATCGGCTCGCCCGCTACTCGTACAGGGCCATCTATTTACCGCGAGTCTCTCTTATATTATTTATGTCAAATTTCAAAGCATTCGCGTCGAGCATAATTGATACACGTCTAGTAAAGTTGGATTAGCGCTCTTAAAGAGATTGATAGGGAATGTAAAAATTGGATCGGACGGGGCCGTCGGGAAAGTTGTCGGGGGAGGGCGGGGGGCGCTTAAACATCTGGCAGCAACTAGTCCACCAGCCAACCTTTTATCTCGGGCGCGAGGAGGGCGCGTCGCGTCGCGCCGGAGGCGTCGGCGTCGCCGATACGAGGGTTCAACTTTTAAAATTACCCGACCACCAGCCCCCCTCGCGCACCCCCCGCCGAGATAATATGCTCTATTAAGGATGAACGAGGATCGCGGAGGACGCGCCGCCCCGCGGCCACTCCGGCAACGTCCGCTTCTGAAATAGTGGCAGCGGTCCACTGGCAGCGGAGGTATAATCCGGGAATTTCGCCGGGGGGCTCGCGCAAATAAATTCCCCGACTTTCGCCTAGTTTCGCGAGCTTATCTGCGCATTTTCATTACACCCGGGGATCTCTGTAATTCGTTAATGTACTGGCTCTGCTTTCGCTCCCGCCGCCGCCCCACTTTCCGTCCACACTCTCCTCCCGCCCTCTCTCTTCAATTTCATTTCATTTCATTTCATTCGCAAAAACTGGCAAAATAGGACAAATTTCAAGGAAAAACACTCTGCATTCTAGTTTCTAAGAATCGACATTTAAAAATCCACCGAATTATGAATAATTATTAAATCTAACAATGTTAATGAAAGGGGAAATAATAAAAGAATAAAAGGTGCTTCTGAGTAGAGATATGATGGTTTCCTATCGGAATGAGAATGCAGGAATAGACAGTAGGGGCTCCAAGTGTACGTAGGTATGTGTGGAGAAGGGTAAGGGAGGCCAGATGGAAAAACAAGGCGAGTGCGGTGTCTGTAGATGCATTAGTGGCGGCGGCCGCTCCTAATCCACGGTAGCAACTGCTCGCCCGCGACAAAGAGGAGTTGGCCCAGCATAAACAAGCTTAAGTTTTGAAGGTGAGTGCTGTGGCGCGCGTCACTTGCACCGCTGGGAAACCCTCTTTGCTAAGTACTTGAGTACAGCGCGACTGCGGCTCCCGGAGTTTGTTGCTGCTTCTTGTACCAATGTTTCCTTCTAATCGCTCCTTCCTATGTACTACAATCCACCCCCCAGCCCTCACTGGTCCAAATAGTTGGTCTTCTCATGCTTTCCATCATAATTTGACTAGAAGCCCACACAAGAGAATGAATAATTCCTGAATAATCGAGTCGGATCCATCAGGTCTTTACCCTCTGACCCGAAAAGCGTTGAGCAGACGCCACTTGAGGATCGGAGCATGTAAAACTGGCGCAGCACGAGGCCTCGAGCGCGCTCTCGGAGGAAGAAATTCCCGAAAAACCATCAGACTCAAATGGCGGGGCGCCGTTTGCCAAGTGATTCCAGCGTCGAGCTGGTAAAAAGGGAAAGAGAGAGGGAGAGAGCAGGTCGCTAAGCCCTCGGCGAGCGTAACTGTAAAAATAATCAACGTCCTACCCTCGTCTAGTTGGGCCACTAACGGCGTAATAGCCTCCTCGTTTTATGATCCTCCTAGGTACACCTTATTTCGAGGCCCCCACGCGCCTTTTTCCTCCCTCGAAATTCGCCGCTCGCCAATAACTCGCGCGTTCTTGGCCCCGGCCTATTTTACTTCGATAAAACAACTCTAATTTCTCCCCGATAACAGGATTCCGAGAGTTATGGGCAAACGAATCCCCCCAAATCGAAAGAAATCATATAAATAACTGGAAATATGAGAATAAACATGATTCTAAGGATAAAAAAGAAACAAGTGGGTAAGTAGAATTCTTGCGAGCGGTAGCTGGTGGAAAAGCGAGGGGGTGGGGGGATCACCGTGGGAAATCATCAAACCAGCGGAATGTGTGATTTGTCGGGGGGGAGGAGGAGGGGGCGCGCATTGTCGCCGAGTTTGACGAGTCAACATAGCCGCGAGCGGCGCAAGAATCAATCTTCTTCCTCGGTTTGCTCATAGATAGATAGCCGTGGCATTGTCGAGGGAGAATATTGTCACTGTCGGCGAATGCGTTTTCAAGCGCCGCCGCCTCCTAATCACGGCCAGCCCCCTCTCTCTCTCTCTCTCTCTATGCGCTCGTCCTTTGTCTAACCGAGAACACAATGCGCCCCTCTCGCGGTCTTGTCCGACAAAATGGAACGCCTACCCCATTATCCTATTCTCCCTTTACCTTGTATCATAAGCGCCCACCCCCCACCCCCTTGCCGATTTATTCAATCGACCTCCCATCCAATTCCACCCATCTCTTATATTATTAACAATCCCGCGCAACATGGCAAATATTCAAACAAGTCCTATGTAACCTTAATTATAATTGTACATACATCCGAGCTCCTGTACAAAATAAACAATTAACATCAAGCGATAAGAGGCAGTGGCCCCCCAACGAAAAACAGGCGGAAATCGTCACGCCAAGAGAGTAGTCTCTCGAGCGGGCAAAGGGGAGCCGGCAAAGTAAACAGAAGGAGCAATAAAGAGGATTGGAGGTAGCGAGGGGGGGTGCGAGGGTTCACGTAGAGGTCCAAAGACGCGCGGTATTTCGATTAGTCTGATCCTTCAACGAGGCGGAGGGAAGGATAGCCCGGCAAAAAGTCCTCGGCGCAAGCTGCCCTCCCTGGCTGCACTTCCTTTTGGCGGCGGTCGCCGATCGACTTCTCGGAATTTCGCGCACGTGCCGCGCACGAGTCTTCGCCCGGCCGCCCTTTCTTTCTTGGGGTACGTGCTCGCGGAAATTTTCCCCCCCGGGCCAGAGTACAGTGGGATGAAAGCGGGAAAAAGGGATCCGATGCTGCGGCTCCGAATCGCGGGTGCGTCGGATGGCCGAGAATCAATACCTTTGGCGACCTTTCGTTCGTTGATTTATCATTAATGGCAAAGATTGATCTTTGAGAAAAAATGGGAAAGAAATTGTATTAAATAATTTGGCAGAGGAAGCGATCAGTTAATTTGAGAGGTTTGATTCAATAATTAAAGAAACCTTTTAGAACAAACACTGGTGAAAGAGATTCCATTACACCGAATAATCTTAAACACCTGTTTTTAACGGTCTGGCTAGTTCCAGTGTTAATTATCACTCGACTCGCTTATTCGGCTTTTCGCGCGCGTAAAAATGTGCAGCACGAGGTTCGGAAAGCCCGGGAGGATGGTATTCGCAGCACGTAGCAGTTGCTTATCGCGGAAAAGGCGCCCGGTTGTCTTCGGCTTCGAATTGTTTCGAGGGGAAATGCTCTCCAGCATTACTTGGCTAGCGGGCGGTGAGAGGATGCAGAGGGCCGGAGGGGGGGGGGGGGGGGGGGGGCTTGATTAGATGCGCGACACGTATTCTCGAACACAATCCCGCGACACTCGTAACGCGCGGCAGCCTCCGCTGCAATTCCTGCAGCACCGGATAACTGAATTAATTAAGTCGGCTGCGAATGAGAAGATACCTTGGCCCGGCCGACAATCACCAACACTAATCCGAGCGGCGTCTCGCCCAATCATTATCGTCGGCTCCGATTAATCAGCCGACAAGGGAAACGCGAGTCCCGACCGAGCGGAACATCGGGACATTCAATTCCCATAAACAGAACAATCGAGCCGGCGGGACGCGGGCCCGATGGGAAAAAGCCGAGGGCAGAGATTTCACGGAATTCCAGGGACAAGTGGAGCCTCGGTCAGCTGGAGGGAATTCCTCCAGGCATCAATAATGAAATAGCAGCGCGTGCTCTTATAGCCGGGAGGGGGCCCCTGCCTCTTTCCACTCTCAAATATCGGGGCCGCTGATATATCCTCCTTCCAATCCCGCAATTCCACACTCTCCCCTAACGCACTTGTCATTCCAGCAATTTGTCCTCAGCCACGGGCTTGTCACGCTCTACTTTCCCAATCAACTTTGATTTTACCTTCTACCTTCTAATTAAAGCCCCCCCTGACTCTTAAATATTCTGCAGGCTGATTCATTTATCCGTTCAGCTGCCACTTAAGAGTGCTCCACTCGTTTCAATAGTCAATCAAAATGCACAGATTCGACTCGTAAAACATAACACGCGGATTATAACCTACAAGGTATAGCAATTCAATGATGATTCCTTCAACTCAAAGAGTGTGCGTACTTCAAAGTAATTTCGAATATTCCTTGAAATACAAAGTACACAACGTTCTTAAACGTGGCTTCAATTCAAAAGTCCACAAACCCAAAGATAAAGAGTGTACTTCGAAGTAACCACCAACTGCGCTTAAAGCACAAATTGAATAATAATTGCTCGAAATTAAATGTAACTTGAAAGGTTGCTCCGAGTACTTACAAAAACAAAGTCGTGGAGACTTACCTGTAGACTAGGATGGCAGCAGAATTCCAAAAGAGTCCGCACCACACCAGCATGCCCTTTGTTAACAGCGATATGCAAGGCAGTTTGCCGCCTCTTGTTGCGAGCGTTCAAATCGGCGCCGGAACCGGCCAACAGCGCCACCACAGTCGGCTCGTCGCCGAATGCCGCGTGATGAACCGCGCGGTCCCCGTCTTTGTCCTGTAAACAAAACAAGCCGATTAAACGCCACTGACCACGAGTTCCCAGAAGTTGACAGGTCCCCTCGAATGCCAGGTATACAAATTCCTGGCTTATTGGATTATTTTAACTCACCTCGATCTCGACATCGGCCTTGTAACGAAGGAGAATCTTAATCACTTCCAGATGACCGTTCTGACTGGCTGCTTGGAGAGCAGTGTGACCGGTAAACACTCCATTCACATCTGCCTCCGGTCGCTTCAAACATTCCTCGCACTTAGCAGCGTCGCCGTTCGCAGCTGTTTGGACTAATTCCTCGTTTACGTCACCCGACACGTGAGTTTCAAATAACTTCTTCAGAAGAGCCGACAGACGTTCTGAAAGAAAGCGTAAACGAGCAATTAATATCAGAGACCTTTTAAAGATTATTCATTGAGATTCATTGAAATTTACCACCACTTCCGTTGCCTGGGACTGTTCCATCACTACTGGCGACTTTCGTCACTGCCTGGGGATTGTACGTCCAGGAAATGCTGCAGACTTCCACTTTCAAGTCGCCGTCGTGGTAGATTTGAAGCACTCGACCGATCTTTCCCATCGTCTGTCGAGAATTTCACATGGAAATATTAATAAAAGCAAAATCATAAATAGATTTGTATAGAAATATTCATTTGGTTAGTTTCTACTCACGGGTGCCATTGCGTCGGCCCACTCGCCATGCCCACGTTGCAGTAACTTAATCTTCTCCAAGTCATTGCAGATTTGAACCAAATCGCCAACCGCGAAAGTCTGATTGTCCGAGCCCGAGCTCGTCACAGGCACTGGGAGCTGGACCTTCGTGAGAACTGCTGGATTGAACGTCCAACGATTCCCACTGGGATAGGAAACGACGATGTCGTGGTCCTCGTCGATTCCCACCACTGTTCCTGTTGTTCCCAGACACTCGAACATTCCGTCCGTCCAGCCACCGTGGCCGTGTTGGAGAGACTGAACAATTTCCAGTTCCAAGTCTACGTTTACCTGGAATTTGAATTATTTTATTGTATAATTACTTTGGATTGATATCGATGGTTCGTAGCCGTGTTTGAGCTCCCCAAATTCCCCGCTGGTCAGGGCAGGAACATCGAAAATTGCACGTGGTGTGCCGACTCAAATGTTCACTCAAGAAGATGAGTTTATTTCTTGATGCCAGATTACAAGTGAGAAGTTCGGATGAGTCTTGAAAAAGACTGATTCTTGGTGTGTCTCAAGGACAGCGTAGTAGCGATGAGTAGCGTTGTAGTAGCGGTAATGAATCGGAGTAGAAAATGCAGAAATATATATACAATATATACAAAGCTGCCAAGTACGGCAGGTACTGAGACGATCAGCGCGAGAGAGTCAAGCGACGGCGAGATGAGCAAAGTGTCGTAAAACAATACAACCTAGTGTTCGAGGAAATGTCTGGTAAGCAGATGTCGGCAATTGACGAATGTCCAAATGTAATAAAGAGATTAAGACAGTCCGAAAAGGTAGACAGGAATAGATCGAGAATACGAAGACAAAATATAAAGGCTGTGGCATGGTATCGAACAGCCGAGAAATAATTACCTGATCTCCGATTTGCAAGCCGTGGGGACCTGTTCTGCCTGATCCTTGCTCTCCAAGTAGTGGCAAGTGGTCTCTGTAGACTGTTTGCCCTTTCGCGTCGTTCACCACTTTTAAATCGGCCTGGAAGAAATGAGATACTTTTATTGATACAAAAGGACAAGCATATAAATGGCAAATGAATATATCGGTATTGATATCATGTGTAGTTTAAATTGCTAAGCTTACCATCCCCTCAAAACCAACGCGGTACAAATTCTTAGCACCATTGTCCCAAATAACATAAGCTGCGGATCTAGGACTGGCAGCTGACCAATCTTGGACTTCGTTCACCTTACCTCGCCTGCCATTCCCTCCGTCTTGGTCTTCCCACTGCCAGTCTACTCCTCGGACAACTCTTGCTCCAGGAAAGATCCCACGAATTGCAATCTGAAAGTAGAAAACTCCTGAAGAAACATTCCAATGACAAAGTAAACAATCTCACACCTGTTTCCTACCTTTTTACTCTTACGTCGTGGCTCCAATAACACTTTCTCACTGCCAGGAGTAGCGATCCGATAGAACCTGTGCCTCAAATGGTGCTTGTCTCCGTGGTAGCAAATAGAACACAAGTCATAATTCCCACACTCCGCGCACTTCCATCTAATACCAAAGATCGGCTGCTGCCTACAGGTGTCACACATGGTTCCATCATGCTTTACTCCTGTGGGAGCGGAATCCAAGATCCTAAGGTCGAACGCACCGGAGCACCTGTAGTTTGCTGCTGTCCCGTTGTCCCAGACCACCACCACTTCCTCCGGTGACTCAAAGTTCCGCACTGTGCCAACATGGCCTTCTCCTCCATCCTGTTTTATGTTCAATTAGCCAGAAGTAAACAACAACCAAAACAAAGTTTTGGTCAACGACAGATTGTTAACTTTCCACTTGTTAGAACGCATGGCAAGCACAAAACAACAAATTCCGCTTTTCGCAATAAATGTGTAGAAGAGTGCCAGGAGTCGAAAAGCAAAGACTGGCAAAGTAATAAACAATGGACGCGAGTTAACCTCCACGATCCAAGTAACAACAATGAAACATTTTAATCGGAGAGTGGAGGGAATGATTTGTGGATAATGAAAGAGGATCTAGAAATCAATGTCGGAGAAGTATCGAACGACAAAAGGAAAGAGTCGGAGTGATACGAGAGGGGAATATGGAATGATCGGAGATCCTAACCTGTTTGCCCCACTTCCACTCGGGCCCTCGGATCACCCGGGCGCCGACACCCTCCATCATAAAGCGGGTCGTGCGAGCACCGGTGCTCGCGCCAGCCTCCATCGCTCCCTGCCGCCCGCCAATTCCTGATTCGAACCGCTAGACAACCAACCAACCCCGACACTACGAACGCGCACCGACACTGAAAAATACCGCCATACTGCCCAAACGTCAAAATAACACTTTGCCGTCGCGATTCTAGAGGGAGTTTAGGGACTTTTGCGCCTCACTGCGCCAACTGGCGAGCACTGCCAAGGGGATTCCAGAGGGCGCTCGGAGGTTGTAGATGGCGCTAGGGACGCGACGCCATCTTGAATTCGACGCGGGAACATTCAAACACCCATTGAAAACGTAAAACGTTCAGTACTTAAATCTAATGAATTAATAATAATTTTAAATACATTTTTCAGTAAATCTCTTCTACGATAAGGTGCGCAGTTTCACTGCTTACATAAAATGGTTTTTTCTACGAAATTTGATTTTTTGTCAGAACCCAAATCCTCGATAGTATAGTGGACAGTATCTCCGCCTGTCACGCGGAAGACCGGGGTTCGATTCCCCGTCGGGGAGGAAATCACTATTTTTGGCTTCTGGTAAACAATTATTACAAAATTAATTATGTTTATTCCTAAAGTGCACTTGGAAGTTAAATTTTTGCACGAAAAAGGGTAGGAAGCAGGACTTTTCCTTTAGGCGGATAAGATTCTTAATGTTAGATAAGTTGTGCAGTTTCATTGTTTACATAAAATGGGTTTTTTTTTCTACGAAATTTGATTTTTCGTCAGAACCCAAATCCTCGATAGTATAGTGGACAGTATCTCCGCCTGTCACGCGGAAGACCGGGGTTCGATTCCCCGTCGGGGAGGAAATCACTATTTTTGGCTTCTGATAAACAATTATTACAAAATTAATTATATTTATTCCTAAAGTGCACTTGGAAGTTGAATTTTTACACGAAAAAGGGTAGGGAAGCAGGACTTTTCCTTCAGGCGAATAACATTCTTAATGTTAGATAAGGTGTGCAGTTTCATTGTTTACATAAAATAGGTTTTTCTACGAAATTAGACTTTTTTCTCAAAACCCAAATCCTCGATAGTATAGTGGACAGTATCTCCGCCTGTCACGCGGAAGACCGGGGTTCGATTCCCCGTCGGGGAGGAAATCACTATTTTTGCCTTTTCATAAACAATTATTACAAAATTTATTATGTTTATTCCTAAAGTGCACTTGGAAGTTGAATTTTACGCGAAAAGGAGTAGGGAAGCAGAACTTTTCCTTTGGGCGAATAAAATTCTTAATGTTAATAACAAAAGAATGATATTCTCCCCCCCAAAATGATGTTTTCCAGTACAACAGCTCAACTTTATTCTTTTTTCTATAAAATCACTCGTTAACTTAGTCTTCCTAGATTAATGACTTAATTAATGATAACATTTACACATGGAACGCTGGCCTCAATGGATCCTTCTCAATTGGATGGCACATTGAGAAGATTTGAATGATCGAAATCCCAATTCTTCGGAGATCTCCACTTGCCACTCACCTGGCATGCGACACCTGAGGTCATTACAACGCATTACATAACATTTCAACTAATTACAGATAAAGAAATTTTTTGTTTTAATTTTATCCCCACCTTGGAGTGTCCTGAGTACAAAACAGGACCATCGGCGACTTCCTTATCGAACAGTTCCTCGTCCAACTGGCCCAAGCCGGCGAACTCCTCGTGTTCCATGATGCCCCAAAGTGGGAGATCCTCTTTACCAGTAGAGGCGATAGCCAGGTTGTTCACCGCCTGTGGTAGCACCTGGTAAGCCCTCTCGATCGCTTCAAACTTGTCGAGGCTCCCCTTGGACTTCTTCGAGTCGACGCTCGTCGCCTTCTTCGAGGCCTCCCCTTTCGAATCGTGTTTAACATGTCCTCGTAAGGCTTGGGTCGTCACTCGCACTGGGACTGGGGTCACAACGTAGACCTGTTCCTTGGAGGTCGTTGGGTAGACCTTAACCACGCCATCTTGGACCTGGTTGCTCTCACTCTCGTTAGATGCATTTTGCACCATTTCCTCCTAAAATACAATTATTCCGAAATGTTTCTATTTTGTCTTCAGGTCTAATTAGTTTTAGGCTTTCAACGTTACGTCCTAAGGTATCGTTGCGTTTTAGGGGTTTACGGACCAGTTTAATTGATTGTTCCACGTGATCGCTGGAGGAACCCTCGTGTTCCACATCGTTGAAACTGAATCCACCCAAGGAGTAGACCTTGACGATTTCATTGGAGCCTGCGTGTCGGTCTCGGTCAACCGGCTCCGTCGTCGTCAGGTACTCGTCGGGTATCTTCTTTGAGGGTAGCAGCCGAGGGTGCGAGGAACTCGGTAACAAACTGCTGACAGTTGTAGCCCTGGAGTACTCCTGATTCCAGAGAGATAATAGTTAATACGTCTGCATAGGTTTCTGATTATAATTTAATGTTAATATGCGATGCGAAGCCGAAACTGTAGCGAACGGATGAGATTTCGACGATTTGGGTCCAAAAATCGGCGAAATGTCGCTCATACGACGCAATTACGGACTCTTACCCACTAATTCTGTGTTATTTCATAGTTCTAGGGCCAAATATATTGAAAAATATCAAAATCGGACGAGTTGGGAAAAATTTTCAATTTTTCGAAGGTCCTCGAACTCGAACGAATGCTTGATATTTCTTTAGTTTGAGCCTAGAAACTAATATTCCACACAGAATTAGGTAGCTAGAGGCCGAAACTGTGCCGAACGGATGAGATTTCGACGATTTGGGTCCAAAAATCGACGAAATGTCGCTCATACGACGCAATTACGGACTCTCACCCACTAATTCTGTGTTATTTCATAGTTCTAGGGCCATATATATTGAAAAATATCAAAATCGGACGAGTTGGGAAAAAGTCGAAAAATCGAAAAAATGAGAAGGGGTAGGTATGGAAAAATTTTCAATTTTTCGAAGGTCCTCGAACTCGAACGAATGCTTGATATTTCTTTAGTTTGAGCCTAGAAACTAAGATTCCACACAGAATTAGGTAGCTAGAGGCCGAAACTGTGCCGAACGGATGAGATTTCGACGATTTGGGTCCAAAAATCGACGAAATGTCGCTCATACGACGCAATTACGGACTCTCACCCACTAATTCTGTGTTATTTCATAGTTCTAGGGCCATATATATTGAAAAATATCAAAATCGGACGAGTTGGGAAAAAGTCGAAAAATCGAAAAAATGAGAAGGGGTAGGTATGGAAAAATTTTCAATTTTTCGAAGGTCCTCGAACTCGAACGAATGCTTGATATTTCTTTAGTTTGAGCCTAGAAACTAAGATTCCACACAGAATTAGGTAGCTAGAGGCCGAAACTGTGCCGAACGGATGAGATTTCGACGATTTGGGTCCAAAAATCGACGAAATGTCGCTCATACGACGCAATTACGGACTCTCACCCACTAATTCTGTGTTATTTCATAGTTCTAGGGCCAAATATATTGAAAAATATCAAAATCGGACGAGTTGGGAAAAATTTTCAATTTTTCGAAGGTCCTCGAACTCGAACGAATGCTTGATATTTCTTTAGTTTGAGCCTAGAAACTAATATTCCACACAGAATTAGGTAGCTAGAGGCCGAAACTGTGCCGAACGGATGAGATTTCGACGATTTGGGTCCAAAAATCGACGAAATGTCGCTCATACGACGCAATTACGGACTCTCACCCACTAATTCTGTGTTATTTCATAGTTCTAGGGCCATATATATTGAAAAATATCAAAATCGGACGAGTTGGGAAAAAGTCGAAAAATCGAAAAAATGAGAAGGGGTAGGTATGGAAAAATTTTCAATTTTTCGAAGGTCCTCGAACTCGAACGAATGCTTGATATTTCTTTAGTTTGAGCCTAGAAACTAAGATTCCACACAGAATTAGGTAGCTAGAGGCCGAAACTGTGCCGAACGGATGAGATTTCGACGATTTGGGTCCAAAAATCGACGAAATGTCGCTCATACGACGCAATTACGGACTCTCACCCACTAATTCTGTGTTATTTCATAGTTCTAGGGCCATATATATTGAAAAATATCAAAATCGGACGAGTTGGGAAAAAGTCGAAAAATCGAAAAAATGAGAAGGGGTAGGTATGGAAAAATTTTCAATTTTTCGAAGGTCCTCGAACTCGAACGAATGCTTGATATTTCTTTAGTTTGAGCCTAGAAACTAAGATTCCACACAGAATTAGGTAGCTAGAGGCCGAAACTGTGCCGAACGGATGAAATTTCGACGATTTGGGTCCAAAAATCGGCGAAATGTCGCTCGTACAACGCAATTACGGACTCTCACCCACTAATTTTGTGTTATTTCTTAGTTTTATGGATAAAACTATGGAAAAATTGCGAAATCGAGCGATTGCGTTGATACCTGGCTCACCTGAATGGTCCAATTGTCGATGTTCTTCTGGAGTCGGTGGACGTCTATAGTCCCATTCGCCCTGTTGGCTGTCGTGGGACTTGTCGAATTAGGATTCAATGGCCCAAAGATAATGGATGAGATGTACTTACCCGCGGGCCGCGACTCTTGGCCAATGTAGTTATCAGGAGCTGGGACCTTTCGCGGTTGGGTCCGTTCGATATTGTAGTCAACGCTCCACTCGTTGAAAGAGGGTTGAAAAGGGAGCGGAGTGTACTGGGATGTATAAGGAATGATAACTTGGACCTGCATTAATTAATTAATAACAATCAGTCAAGAATTGATTAAGCAATGAAATCCTGACTTTCTTACTTGTTTACTTCTCGTGGGACCATTGGCTTTAGAATCAGCCTGTCCAGTGTAGGGGCCCGTTCGGGCACTCCTTGAATCCGCACTGTCATTCCTCAGAGATTTGTCTGCTGGGCCAGATGGTTCCTGAGCTGGACCAGTTGGTTCCTGGTAGAAATGATCTCGCCTTCCCCCGACCAGACTACTTAGAGCAGTACGCTCCTCGGTTTTGATATCGGCCTGCGAGTACTCGGCATCTAGCGAGGAAGACGCAAGGCTCAATGGATCGGACACGTAGGGCACGGTAGTTCCACCGGATTCCAACTGGCCCTGACGGAAATCCTGATCATTGCCCGCGTAATAGTTGGCGGTGACGGTGGCGAAGTCCCCGGAGAACTGTTCTAGCTTGATGTTAGGCCTGTTCGTTGGGACCTGGTCGTTGTCCCTGGTCAAATCGAGTAACGGCGACTCTTCGTAGTGTATTTGACTGGTGACGGTGGGAGTGAGTATTGTACTAGGCGGCTCGGTATTATCAAAGTGGGCCCCGGAAGGGATCAAATCATGGGACGGGTAGTCCAAAATATTCTCAAAAGCTGAACTGGGCACGGGTTCGTGATAAATCGAATCTTTCGAGTGACCCTGGTCTTGAGTCCCACTCGCCGCGAGATCCTGAGATTGGGCCCAACTGTGCTCCCTGGGGTAAGAATTACTAGCAATAACTTCGGAAGCCACACTCGCTTGCTGCTCGAAGTGATTGCCTTCTAGAGAAGGCGGTCCCGAAGCTGCGAACAGGCCCGCTTTGTACAATGGAGGCATGGGCCCAGGGTACAATTGGGGGTTGGGAAGTGGCCCGACTTGACCGAATTGCGGATGGGAAAAATCAGGGGCCCTAACTTCCTCCGATGGAGCATGATGGCTGTCAAAAGGAACCTGCGCAGGCCTGTTCAGACCCCAATTATTGTGATGCGTATCGTACGTCGGCTCCTTTCTATAATCCGAGTTCTGCATTGGGACCCATGGGACCTTATTGCAGGCGTTGCAGTTCTTCCCTTTGTGGTGATTGAAATCACTGGGCGGAGGATGGTTGAGGTAGGGCGGTGGTTGAGCTGGGCCATGAGGCCCCAAGTGTCCTCCCTGTCGGGGGTCCGTGAGCGGCGGGTAGATCGGATAGGGGACTGAATGCTGGGGCTGATGAGGGGGCGGGGGAGGAAGGTAGGATGGTGGTGTGCTGCTGAATGGATTCAGCCATCCCATTAATCTTGACAGGTAACCTTGGGACTCCTGCGGCTGGGGTTGGGGCGGTTGAGGCCCCAATTGGGGACCAACATATCTTCCTGTCCTTCCCTGATTCCTTGGTGGAGGAGGTGGTACCAGGAATTCGCTCAAAGCTATTCGCCGGTTTCTTCTGGGGTACTCGTGATTTAAGGCCCAGGTGATGTTCGCGATGCAGACCACCACCAGCAGGGTCTGCAGGACCTGTGGATCAAAGAGAACTCAGTGGAAATCTAGCCTCGCAAATGGTGTGTTAATTAGGTAATAAGAAATGTCGAAGTGAGGATAACTGGTGTAGTAGCGCCTTTCAGCTCTCTAATGAGGCGCCGGTTGAATGAGACACTCGTGGCAAATGTGCCATTTCAGACACGAGCGTAATGCCTCCATACGAGTTCAAGTCTACGCTCAAGGATGAGAGACGAAGATGGAGAGTGTCTCTCACGCAACAGTCTCTCTCTCTTTCTCCCATTTGTCCTCTTCCGGGACAGGAAAGTATGCGGAGGAAAGTGAGCGAAGTAGAAAGAAGTACGTGAGATTAGCGGCGGCTTCTGAGAAACGGAAGCTTCACTGCACCTATGATGCAGATCGTGCAAATGAGAGCGATAAGCGATGATATCTCTGCTCGGATAAGAGCTGATTGGGCTGCTCATGGTAACGATAGGTCAAAGTAGTTATCGGAATTGAAAACTAGGTCATTTCGATTGTACCAAACTTGCAAACATTCCAACTCTAAACGATCCGAACTCGTTGGGCCCCGAATGGATAATTGGGCCCAATTGAATTGGCAAGGGATAGGAAGATGCGCGCCAATAGGAAGACGCCACCGGGTACATATGGAGGTTCTATAGCGGAGGCCCGGTGATTTACTCGCACGGCTGGGCCCGCGGGGAGGCCCAGCGCGCGGAAGGAGAGTAATGTAGGTAAGTGGGCTGTGGGTATTGCACGGTGGGAAGATGTAATCCACGGTGCGCTCTATGTAATCGGCACGACGGCCCGGCGACGGGCCACCTCAACTCACAATCATGTGCTGATGCGCATTGAATGGGACTCTCGGCTGAAAGTGTGCCCGTTCGCGGGATTACTTCACTAACGGCCTGCCAGGGGACTATATTCGTGTCAGCTTCCGCGCCACGAAAGCGACCGAGGGAGATTTTCTGTGCCGTCGAAACTCCCGCGGTACGCCAGCCAACCTAATGTCATCTCACCGATCTATTAGCGTCCGAACGATTATTCCCCACCTCCTCCTTCCCTTCACATATCAACCATTTTGCGCATGTTTAACAACTTGATGGACTTCAAGTTTAATTTGGCGAAATTGAGGCTTTCCTGCATTCTGGGCACAAACTCAACTGTACTTCGCCGATAAAGGAAGACGTGTTCTATTGGAATTGGATTGAAGGTAGAAAGCTGATTTCGATGAGCCACCGGCGGAACAATAAAGTCCAAATCGTCCCCCATTCATACGATAATGAGTGCGCACGTGTGAAAATCGTCCCATCGGCTTTCGCCTTGCCAGTTCTGCATGACAAATCCAGCACCTGCTTCTTCCGGCGAACAAAACCCACTTTTTGTCAATTCTTCTTCCATGTATGGCCATTTCTTGCCAATTCTCATTTCAGTATTGCTATTTTAATGATATGATCATTTTTTATTATATTGGTTGTGTGGTTTCTAGTGCTTCCATTTGAATTACAGCTTAATGGAAGTAATTTGGATAATGAGACGATTTAAATGAAAGCAGGCAACTCCAAGGATTACAACTGGCAGGTCTACGACATTTCAATTACGTATTCCACGCGCCACCCTCCTTTCTTCCTACTTTCGGGACACCGTCGGCATAAATTTCGCGGCGCACTTTCGTCCCTCTAACTTATTCTTGGCCGAACGTTCGACGACTCTTCTTCCAAAGGAACTTTCCAATTACGACAGATTTCCTTCTGTCCAGCGTGTTTGTCATTGGATGACCAAGTTAGAAAATTGGGTGAAAATGGAGTGTAAGAGGTCAGTCATTTTTTGCTTAAATGACACTGTTTTATATCAAAGGGTTGGCCGAACGAAAAATCCTTGAATATCACAGAACTCACCTTCGAAGGACTCATATTTATCCAAATTCTTCAGGATCTCCGTGGGAGGTACATGCTGCACCCAATTCACACTCGAGGACCAAACAGGATCAAACTTTCATCCTCGAAACCCAATCTTTCCACAGGTTTAATCCACGCGATTGATATGGAGAAACCGAGCTCGCAAAACGTCAACTCGCGAAAAATGAGATGAGAACAATTAAAACTCCATGGGGGAAGTGGTGATGGGAGTTTGGAGACGGGTTGAAAAGTTGGTGCGGGTAGTTCGAAGGTGCAACTGGTCACTGAGCGAGGGAAACACGTCGGCTGATCCTCGCGCCAGGTGCTTATATACATTCGTCCACTCCCTTTCCTCGCGGTCTTCTCTCCCTCCAATCAGGGAGAGGGAAAGAGAGCCGGGTTTCCCTGGACGAGCCTCCTCCAGGAGCATCAAAGCCGATCTCTCCTGCGCGAGACGCATACCTGCCAAGGATTTTCTACCTGCTCCATTGGCCTATGCACCGAGCACCGCGCCGTCGACCTCTTTCCAAACAGATCTACTCTGAATCCTTGACCTCGGTTAACTCAGGACTCGTAAACAAGCCTCCTCCATTCTAGGATGCCAGATTTAATATCTTCTCGCTTCAGATCTTTCGTCGGCTCGATTTAATCTTCTTTATCAGCTTTATTGTCAGATAGTGGGCCGAGCTTGTCCTTAATGGAGCAAACAAGGCTCAACTCTCGGCTCACTCCAATCTACCAATTGTTCCATAAATAGGAGGCGAGTTCCACCTGTCTAGTCGCAATCGAGAGTGATCGCCCAGGTGAAAAGAGCCGCATCCCCGGAATACCAAATCGGCAGAAAGCGCCCGCGAGAAAGTCCATCGCCAATCTGCAACTCCGCCCTCTGCGTAACTCGCTCTCTTCAATTTCTGTTCGATTGAGTTCAGTTCGTTTCATTCAAGTTAATTCAACTAAAATCAATTCCAATTCATATAAATAAAATTCAGTAACTAAACCTTGCTTAACATTTCCATGCAGGCAAAGAAAAAGAATGAAGAGCCTCCTAATTGGACTCCTCTGGATTTATTGCTCAGCAAATGCACAAATGGTGACGAACAGGACCTGCGAGGCAGAGGGTTACTTCGAGATCGACGACGGAACATGCCGCAACTTCTTCACCTGCATTTCTGATGGGACCAACTTTATCTCCATTGATATCAAGTGCTCGAACCAGTCGCTGTTTGATCCGAGCAAAGGAGGATGTGTTCCTGTTGGGAGTTTCACGTGTGAACAGGCTGTCACAACACAGGCACCTTGTACGCGTTATGGAAGATTCCCTATTGTTGAGCCAACTTGTCAGCGTTACTATCTGTGCTATTGGAGCGGTGGAGCCTTCGATAGATGGGATTTAAAATGTCCGAATAGCCTAGTATTCAATCCGACCACCGAGAAGTGCACTTTGCCCACGAATTACTCTTGCAATAATTAATCAACGATGCTGCTTCAAGATTGTCTTATTAAATCGATGTGCAATTATAAATAATCCTCGTTGAACCTCCTCGCATATAAATTAATATAATAATAAATAGAGCGTCGAGAGCTCCTCTTAAAACAAACAAAGTTTCATTGACTAATTCACTCCGAACACCAAGTCTTCGAGTCAACTAGTTCGACTAGTCCTTCAGATATCCCAAACTATCAGATTCTCGTCAGGTCTTTGGCACTGCTGTTTCTTCCTGATTGCGCAATCTCCTCGCCTGCAATCGTCGAAGTATAACCATTTCCGTCAGCCACATGATGATCGTCAATGCGGTGATGCTGTTCATCAGGATGATGCAGGGCGTGTAACTCCCAGTCACGTCTCGCAAACAACCTGGCAGAATCAATGACGAGAGAAATCGGAATTGATTAGAGGGCGGTTTTCAAGTAAGGATAGGGTAGGTGTATGGTTTACCTAAGAGAGGACCGGCGATCATGAGAATAATTCCATTGATGATCATCTGGATCCCGGACGCGTGTGGGAGCCTATGAATAGGAACGTAACTTGGTACAACAAGAGACATGTACACCGATCTTACGCCTTTTGCGCCACCCAAGCCGACCGCGACGAATAACACTGTGGTCATGTCATATGCGAATAATAAGGCTAGAAGAAAAGAAATATGAGGAATAAAGAAGATATAACTTAAAATTGATATGAATAACAGAAGAATGGGGAAAACTTACAAGTTCTACTAATAATAAGAAGAAAGAGACTGATCAAATACATGTTTCTCGGTGGTTGTCGGAACCACTCGCCCAGATAGGGTGCGAGGCTCCTGAGGACAAGGTCGACACCTGCAGTCAGGCTCATAACTGTCGCGATTTGCGAGGTGGTTAGTCCCATATCTCCGAGGATGAAAGGAGTGAGGAGGGAGAAGTTGACCTCGGCGAAAATCGCGATCGACATTCCGACCATTATATTGACATAAATTGGATCTTGTAATAATCGGAGGTCGTAGAAGTCGACTATACTTCTTAGCACTCGGACACCAATCGATTTCTTAGTCTTCCTAGAAAACAATTCCAATTAATCTCCAATGATATTTTCCACTCGAAATAATGAATTTACCTCAAGTTGGTATCTTCGCCGGTAGACGGCAGTTGCGAGGTGATTTTCGACAATAAATGATCCTCCGCGTTGTTTTTCCCATTAGGTCGTTCGAGATCATCGAAACTGTAGTATCGAGACAGGGTTCCCGGTTGGATCTCCTCGAAGATACGCATGCTGCTCCCGAGATTAACGGTCTCCATGCTCCTCGCTAGAGACACGAACAGGATCCATTAAAATCCAAGTTATTAATCAGCAAAAAATTCATTAATACCTGAGCTCCACCAGTCGTATTCTCGGTAGTCCCGGTTGCTAGGTTTCAGGAGCTTCTCAGTCACTTCGGCGACGTCCAAGTGCTTCTCCCAGGAAGGTGCTGTTAATCCCCCAAAACGCCTTTAATACCAAAGTCCCGACTAAAAACCATTCCAACCAAAACTATCATCTAATCCTCACTTTGAAGGGTTTCCGAGAGCTGTCTCGGCAAGGGCGTCTCGAACCCATAAATCCTGCCAACCTCCGAGTCATGATCGATGCTCGAAATAGTCGTCTTCCTCTTCCTCTCATAACGATTTGGCTCAGCACAGGAGTTCTTTCGACTAGCCACCACCACGTCGTTGCTCTTCTCTTCTAATAATCAAACGCGTTCTGCATAACTGGCTCGTCTAATCATCATCACCGCAGGTCTAATTACCTGAAGGCTTTGCTTTCGACTCGTCGCCCGGTGGCTCCTCCTTCGCCGGGACTTTCTTCATGTGCCACTTGAGCGGGTGCAGCAACATCGCGCCGATGAGCGAGTGCAGGCTAAATGAGCCGTACAATAGCATCGTGCCCTAATGAAAGAGAGAAGTGTAGATAGCCGGCGCTTAGGGGGTTGCGATACTAGCGACGCAAAGCCGTTAGTAACTTGTGGAGGAACTCTCGGGACAAAGGAAAGTAAGAGTGCGCGCTTACCTCGAATCCGTAATAAGCAATGAGCATCGAAGTAACCATCGGCATGAGGATGGGCCCGAGGCCCGTGATGGTTAACGCCAGGCCCGTCGCTCGTCCTCGCCGAGTCGTGAAATAGGAATTCAACGCGTAGGAGAACGCCGACATCGTCACCCCCATCCCCAGTGCTTTAACCAATCAGACCATTCTTATTTACTTATTGTAGTGTGTGCAAGCGTAAATATTAAGTGTGAATATTGGCATTCCAGGGTAAACAAGGAGCGATCGATGGGCCCCCGATTTTTATCGATCGCCGATAACAAGTGTTTGCTCCATGTCACCTGGCATTGTGCAATTCTCTTGTCTTTGCTAGATGATGACTAATAGTGTGGGTATCAAGTTGGAATACTAGTGAAAGATGAAGAATTACCGGCAAGGATGCCGTAGGAGACGATAATGACGGAGAAGCTCGTGGCGAAGGCGGTGAGGCAGACGCCAAGCGTGTAGATGAACGTCCCGACGATCGCGACCGTCCTGTAGCCATAGTTGCGCAGAAGAGGGCCGTTCACCAGGCCCAGTAACATCCCAAATGCGAGGTTTATGTTGATAATGACTGAGGCGTCCGTCGCGGTGAAGCCCAGCCGGGGGAACGTGTCCTTGAAGATCAGTCCGAATCCTTGGAGGATTGGTATCGTTGCAATCTACAATTTTAATGATTTTATTGAATTTATTGAATTTTGGGAAAAATGATTTAATTCATTTAATTGATATTCCTGATTGGGACTCACCCCGTTGAGGGCGGAAGCCAGGACGATCATCCAACCCCAGCCGCCATCAGGCGGCACTCTTTGCCCCTCGTCCATCCTCGATCCGTCAATCGTCAGCTATTCGCCTTGAATGAAGCACTGGCAATGATTCAGCGGATTCGATCGAGATTAGATTGATTAGATCGGTCAGCTAATAGGAGTTCAAGTCATCACAGGCACTCGACAATTCGGTCATTGAGAAGCGACTCCTTTGCCGGCCGAGTCCTTCGATCCTTTTAAACACCTGCTTAAGTGGATGGACGAATTTATCGGTATGGGCAATCGAACTTATTGATGGATAATCGATTGCCAGTCTTCGGGTATTCGATCGGTTCAATTAGCAGGTTGATTGAATAATCGAATTTGCGGTAATGGATAATCGGTGTCGGGGATAATCAATTGTCAGCTCTCGGGATTGATCAGCTCTTCCAATAAACAATCTTCACCCCATAGTTGATCGGCACACGCTCACATGCAATCCCCCACAGTTTTGCGGAAGAAACAACGGCGCTGATAAAACTTATCTCAATCCTGACATTTAATTGAGCAAACACACATTTCAATTACTATTTCCGCTGAGTTGGCCTCTTACGCAACCGAGGCTTTATTACTTAATTAGTCACAATGTTAACAATCACTTCACAATCCAGTTGAGTTCAACGCGCATGAATTGGCCGCGAGTTTCTTTTGAATCGCTTTTATACTTGAGTTCCACTTTGAATTAAACTTGAGTTCCACTTTGAAATGAATTCAAGTTCCACTTAGGAATTGAATTCAGGTTCCACTTTGAATAGAATAAAAGTCCCACTTTGTACTAATTGCTTCTTAATTATTAATGCACGGAGAGCGGACACGTTAGGTGCTTGCCGAGCGCAGTGCGCCGCTTTAATCGAACCATCGCCGCGGTATCGTCGAACGTCAATCAGAAATCGAGCCGTCACCCCCGATAACAAGAGCCATCTAACTCAAAAGTCCATCTAATCTCGCATGGAGCTTTG
The DNA here is from genome assembly GCA_963675795.1 of Crossocerus cetratus. Taxonomy (NCBI): domain Eukaryota; kingdom Metazoa; phylum Arthropoda; class Insecta; order Hymenoptera; family Crabronidae; genus Crossocerus; species Crossocerus cetratus. The sequence goes on from OY776664.1 coordinate 1,082,954, forward strand.
CGTGATCCGCGCGCGCGCCACGCCCGATTGTTTATCGGGGGAAACGCGCGGCGGCGAAGGCCGCGTGTGCGAGGCTCTGTCATTGAGTGTCGCCGCCGGAATCATCTTGCAGATTTTTGCATAATGACGTCCATCGTCGATTACTAGTTCCGTATTGCTGATGCTAATCTTGGGAGTGGGACCGACGAGTGTCGGCCGACGCTCAACTCCAAGGTCCGATTGCATTGCGCAATGTTGCTCTAAATTGCGAGGAATGAAAGGAAAAGTCGGCTTGGATTTCGTGATAGAAATGTTTATCAATTGGCGATGCTTTATTTCACAAATTACACTAAGTCCTTCGCTTGGGACTTCCGCTTTCTCAAGTAGACCTCGAGTGTCCAAGATATCGCGGTCAGGTAAGTGAGAACATTGAGAGAATGAAGCATGATGGTGTAATTGGCCGAAACGTCTCGCAACCAGCCAACCAGAGGCCCCAGCGAAAGGGCGACCAGTCCGCTCGTTAATAATTGGAGACCTGTTGCTGCAGGTAGTCGCGGAAGAGGCACGTGCGTCGGAATCACCAGGGCCATGAAGATTGTACGCAGTCCCTTCCCGGCGCCTATCAGAACCGCCACTGCGACGGTCACGCTGAAGTCCTGGACGTGTGCTAAGACTGAAAGATTCAGAAGGTTGGAGGGAAAAGCCCGCGATATTATTAGGGTATATATATAAGAAATATTGGAAGGAAAGAAGAAAGCCACACCGATTCTCCCAATGGCCATTCCGCAGACGCCGAAAAGGAAGAAGGTTCTATTCTGCCAGCCAATGAAGCTCGCGACGAATGGAATTGTTAACCTGGTAATAACATCCACCGCTGCTAATATGGACATGACAGTGGCGACTTCCATCTTCGTGAATCCGTACTCTCCGAGGATGAACGGAGTCATCAGGGAGAAATTCAATTCGGTGAAGTTGGCGAAGGTGATACCTAACATGAGATTCACGAAGACTGGATCCCTGAGGAGGTTCAGGTCGAAGAAGATGATGACTGCTTGGAGAAAACTACTTTTCTCCTCGACTTTCATCTAAGAACCAAATCCAATTAAATTCGTTAATTATTAACGATTTAATTAATCAAACAATCAAACTACCTGATCGATTAATTGGTCGGTTTCGATCGTCTCCGGGACAAGTATGTGTTCCTTCTGCTCGCATCCTGCGTCCTTGCAGTCGCCTTCCTGATGCTCGCAGGACTCGCTGAGGATTATCAGTGGCAAAGCAGGTGGTTGGAAAGCCGTGCCCTTTTTTCTGATACTATCTCGTTCACTGTTCTGCCTGAAACGTCCCATGAATAATCATTCCCAAAAGATAACGCTCGGATGAAAGATTGAAGATCGACTCGAATGGAAGATTGCCGAGAGAAATGTCTGAAATTCATTCGCGCTAGTAAATATTTACCTATTCAAATTCCTTACCGATGATCCCCGATTGAGAGCGAGCAAGCTTGGCGTCCTGCTTACTGAAATCGAAGGCCTCCGACTCAGACTCCTGCCAGTGTCTCTCCTGTAGGACCTCGATTGCAGGGACGTGCTTGATGTATTCCTCTTCGAGAACCTTCATCAATAAAATTAATTCATTAGGAATTGATCAATCAAATTGCAAGAATAAAAGTGTTATAAAATCGCTTCGAGTACCAGCCGTCATTGGCCCGCGACATCATCGGTGTTCCAGGGCCCATCACGTCGATTCCAGCAGCCCCGCCTTCCTCGTCGTCATAGTACAAGTACTGACTGCCGAATTTCCCTCTCGCGCGACTTAGTTGAGTCTGCGCTATGTTCTCCAGGGATTTACTGTGCAGGTTCGCGGGACTTGTTCCTTCCGTTCCGTTACTCTGATTTAAATCAATTTCAAGTGTAACATTGGAATAGTCTTGCCAATAAAATGCCCACCTTCTCGTCGATGAATGGAATCTGAAAGTCGCCTTCGCTCGCTTTGGACCTCCTCCTGGCGTCGAGGGGCTGCGTGTGCCAGGAAACCGGTTGAAGAAGAAGAGAGCAGGCAACGGCATTGAAAGCGAAGCCACCGTAGATAAGAACAGTTCCTTCCATGCCAAAGATCGGCATTAAAATCGTAATAATCTGCAAAGAACTCCAATGAATTGGCCTGAATGTTGCATCGCGGAGGATTTCCTTAGTACATATTCGAATTGAGATATTTTAGTGTTGCTGATCGTTGCTCTTGGTGTCCAATAGTTACATGTGGCATTACTATGGGCCCTGTACCAGTACAAGTCCAGCTGAGTCCTGTGGCGACCCTCCGCCTCTCCCTGAAGTAGGTGTTGAGCGCGAGGGCGTTCGCCGACATGGTGATCCCCGTCCCCGCCGCTGCAAGGAGGCATAACGACCGACTATAAACCGAGAGGCTCGTGCGGAATGGATCAACAAGCGCTCTCGAGGGTAGCGGGGGCCTTTCCGCGAATCCGACTTTTGGCAACGCTTGAAATACCGTCCATATATTTAGCGAGCGCGTCACGCGCTCGGGAATAGATATCTCATTGAGGCGGGAAAGCCTTTTTCACCGCCTTTGCTTACGCCTCTCGCTTCGTCTTCAATCGAGAATCCGTGCGCTTACCGTACAGGATCGAGAAGAATATCAGGGCGCCCGTGAACGTTTTCATCGTCGAGAGGATTGTGATGGAAGTCGCGCAGATTACCGCGCCGACGAACGAAACTTGTCTGTAACTGTACTTACGGAAGAGCGGACCATTCGCTAGTCCTGTAAAAGCAAGTTTTATTATTAATCATATATTGATCCGTTCGTGAATTCGACTAAGGTTTGATTGAAGCACTCACCAATGCAAGAGGTAATAGCGCAATTAATATTGATGATCACTGTCGTTTGGGTTGATGTTATGCCGAGTTGCTCGAACCTGTCCCTGAATAATAGTCCGAACGACTGAAGAACCGGCAGAATGCAGAACTGAGGACGATGAGGATTAATTAATCGGAGGAATCTATTGATTGTAAAGGGGAATGATTAATTGATCCGATATAAACTTACGTTGGAGAAACCAGCGGCTACGACTATCATCCAACCCCAGCCGCCGTCGGGTGGAACGAAGTCCTCTTCGCTCTCTTCATATTGAGTGCTCGGCTTCGACTTATTCGGCAAAGTTTTATCCTTGGCGGAGATCATCGTCGACTGCTTTGCCTCACTAAAAGAGAATAGTTGCGCTTTAAGCTTGCAAAGGGAATATTGTGTGCTTGGACTCACTTAGTTCACTTAGCACTTGGGACGGTCAGCTTTTCCGGGTTTGTTACTCGAGGCAGAGCGAAGGATTGGATGGGCGAGTTGGAATGAGTTTGAAGCGTTTTAACTCGGCTACCTCGTTCTCACGTAATTAACTGAGTCAAGGCGCAGTCAATGCGGCTTAATTGTCGAGTCTGCGGAAATATCGCTGACGATGACTCCGAGCGGCTGGATCGAAACATTAAAAAGAGGATTGTGTAATGGTCAATATGAGCTGAACACCGAGACGAGAGTCTGGCGTCGACTGAGGAGTCCGTCGAGTGCGGAACTGCACTTTTATCGGCGCCGAAGAGATGGAAGAAAACGCGCCACGCGTGCACCTTCGCGCGACTACGTCCGCGACTCTGATTAGCATTTGGCAACAGGCATCATCGCTCGTCTGAATCCGAGCCAAACGTCTCTTGGATCGTCTGGTTCCCTTCTTCCTATTTCATCCACCCACTAACTGCGCCTGGTCTCTATTAGTTCTCTTCCTTCGAGTACAATTAAAGTCACTATAATTATTCATTTATCGACAATCAAAAAGGAAGAAAAAACTTATTATTTAATTACCTCTGGAGAGTAATGAAATGAACTACACACTCGGTAAATTCTCGAGGCTTTATTTCTCGCATTGCGTACAAAAGAAATACTGGAGCTTCAGGTAGAAAGATTGAAAGGAGAGAGTCGAATTGAATCAGCAGCAAGTAACATCCATAGGGAATCAGCCGGCATCTTCTGATTCTCTTCTCAGCTTGGCAATGAGCTTCTCCACCTCGGCTCGCTTCTCTTCCACCATCGTCTCCACGGGCTCCCAGTCCCAGTTGCCCACCTTCTTAGCATTGAGGAAGTGCTCGACAATTACATCTGCCAGACACAGCACGAATATCCCACAGTCGTACGAATTGTGCTGTTGCGGGCAACTGACTTCAGTCACTCGGTTCTCGAACTTGGCTGAGAAGAAGTCATGCAGACACTTGGAGAAGTCTTCTGCGATGGAATTATTGAAACCAGTTGATGAATCCAGGTGGTAACTGACATGGTTGCCTTTGGAGTAGACTAGGAGACTCCAGTGTGTTCCACCGGCCGATTCCTTACTCTGGCAGTTGTTTATTGGGAATAATAGAACCTTGGCATCCAAGGCTCCAATTGGCTCGAGGAAGCTCTTATACTGGGAAGTTTCAGTCATTTTCAGGAGCTGTGTCAGTTCTGGACTGACAAATACTATTTCCCTCTGCTCCTCCTTGTTGTATTTCTTGTCGAGGTACTCAAAATAGAAGCCAATGAGGGCATCATTGATCCAGAAAGGGCCCTTCAAGAGGTCAACATCGCTCTTTCTCAAAAGGCAATCATAGTAACTGAGGACCACACCATTTGAATCTTCCATCTTTGCTTTTCAGAAATTCACCTGTAAACAAACAATCCCACCATCAATCCCTTTGCACCCAAAACCAACAACAATTACTACAATCAACCAAATCATCAAGGAACTGCTAAAATCCCATAAAATCAAAGGCAAGCAGCCAAGGAAACCAACGGATTTCCGTCCTTTGAAACGGCACGTCCGCAACGAAAACATTGAAGTAAAGAATTGGACCCGAATAAACACTGGAGAGTTGTTGCGCTATCGGAGGGGGCAACTATTGCAAAAGAGGCGTTGCGTACACGGAAGCAGCGAGAGGTTGAGGCATCAGCTCGCGGAGAAGGCTTTCGCCGAGGAGTCTGAATGAAGCCCAGCTGTTCTTCCGTCAGAGCACGTCAGAGCGGAGAGCGGCGTCTGGAATTAGAGCCTGGAAACTAGATCAGCGGCGACGCGAGAGCGCCACCGGGGAGCGTCGGCGGAACTGGGCTCGTCGCGCTGCTTCCCAGACGATCGTCGCCCGTGCCGGACAGCGCAGCCTCCGCTCGCATCCTCTACGTCTACGACGAGGCTCCGAGTCCGGCGGCGTCCGCGAGACCCACGAGACTCCGCGACCGCGTCGACACGTGCAAGTGAGCGCAGTGTTGTTTGCGTCGGCCAGGAACCTTCGCCAGCCAGTGGAGAATCAGTGACCAGTGTGCCGAGTGATTGAACGGAGTCTCTCACTTGTCTAGGATTCGCTGTTTCCTGGACTACTCGCGGCATATGCCGATCTTCTAGAGCTTCTAGAGCGACTCCCCGAGAGAGTCGACGCTTGCAATTGTTGGACTAGTCAGGGTGAGTTTTGGGATTGAGACTTGTTTCATGTATTTCCGTGTGGATTCGATAGATTTAGTGTGTTGGGTTTGAGTTTGATGGATTTCATAGGTTCCTGTTGAACCCGATATATTTAATAGGTTGGATTCGAACCTAACATATTTAATATCGTAAATATTCATATGTTGGGCTTGAATGCAACATAGTCAATGCATTGAATATTAATATGTTGGACTCGAATGCAAGATATTCAATGCATGGAATATTTCATATGCTGAACACGAAACCAGCATATTCAATATGTTGGATATTAATAATGTAGTACCAATTGTTGGCAATAAAATTTCCGCTCGAAAATGTAGTGGATTTGACTGGAAGAAAGTCGGAATTGCGTGGTTGGGCTACGTAGTGCTTCGATATCGCAGGTAACAAAAGCAGATAAACAAATGCGAGTATAATCTCCTTGTTTTCGCAAGTCTTGCGGAAAAGTTCCAATTTCCTTTCAACTGCTTTGAAGCAGTTTCAAGCAACCTGACATCGATTTCGATTTACGATCGAAATTGGAGTTTTCGGATGGGCTAAAGTGAAGAATAATCGAGATAGGAAAGGAAGCCGATTAATCTCAATTTCCTCAACAATGACGGCGCACCTAATGCGACACAGTTCATTCTCGAAATAGCACCGGGAGAAGAGAAGGATCGATTACGGCTCGGTTATCGGCTTTACCTTGTTCCAATTCGGCGGTGTGATTGCCCGCTCCAATTCCACCCTAAATATCTCAGTCGAATCAATTAAACTCTGCCTCCTTTCGTCCCGTTAATTGGTGCGAATAATATTTAAGATTCAAGATAGTGCAACATATGTTTCCTTCGGGGAAAGAGAGAGTGAAAGCCATTGATATCTTTGGTTTGCGGTTTAATCCGCTAGATCTGCGATAATGGAAGGAAAAGTGTGGATATTACCCGTTTGCTAATCAGCAGCCGGTACGGCCGGTGCACTTGTTCACCGATCGACGAAATCCTAGAATACTCGGCTCTAGCTCCAGATTCCTTTCGATTCAATTCAATAAGCCTACATTATGTGTCATATTTCTAATGAAAATCATATAAAACAATGATTTCGATGAGTTTGTGTCAAATAATACAAGTTGAATAAAATGCTACAAAAGTGAATCAACTTGCCCAACTCGTATATTTGGTACCAACGCATTAAACTTGTATTACTCTTGATAGAGAATGATAGAAATTGATATGAAATGATTCTGAATCCAGTCCCACCCGATGACTAATGACCAGTTACAAAAAATGAGGAATATACTTACAGTAAATGTATCCGAGGAGTCCAGGGGAGGATTCCTCGCAGAACGAGGTGAACGATGCAAGTCCAAGTCCAAGTGCGATTCGAAGCCGCAGCCCAGTCAAGGTGAACGGGGAGTCAATGAGCGAGGATCCCCCAGGAAGTCCATCCTGTCCGGTCTCGAGCACTTCGATCGCATCGACGCCGACAGCAGCCGGACGAGCCGCTCTCCTCTCGCCGAGCAACCAGCAGGAGTCCCGGATCCCTCGGCTCTCGGGTGGTGGCGGACTGGCCTCCCCGACGAGTCCTCGAACTCCTGGCACTCCTGGCACTCCTGGCGCGGGCACTGCTGCTGCCTGCAGGCTCGGCCTGCGCCGCTCGAGTAGCCTGCGCCTGCGTGGCGAAGAGCTCGCAGGCTTACGCGAGAGCTACCACTCGCCGGTGGCCAGTGTGAGCTCGACGCTCACCCCGAGGCAACACCGTCGGCGCACTTGTCACCCGGTCCTCTGCAATCACCAGGAGCAGAGAACCCTACCTGTCATCACGGACAATGAGTGCGACTCGCCGAGACAACGCTCCCTCGTGAGTATCCGCTAATTAGCCAGGGCAAAATAGAGTTGGGAGCAATCACCCCGACCACCAGCCCCTTTCACGCTTTCCACTCATTGTTCCATTACACTCGGAGGAATGCGAGGCTTAGGAGCTTGGGATGCTGGAGCGCAGCCTGGATCACCCTTTTCATGCTTTGCACTCATTTTCGGAGCGGATTCTCACTCACTGATTCGGACGAGGCCCTCGACCTTGGGAAGATGAGGTATTTCCTCCTCCACAGCCCCCCAGTTGGATCATCAACTTGTCAAGCATTCTTCTCTACCATTAAGTCCACTGGTTCTCTAGAAATCTCTCACTCTGTTAATCTGTTTATATTTCGGAGAGTTTGGCCGGGGATCGGTCGGCGAGTCCTGGACGACTTGTTAGCGGACGCCGAGGGAATCTGGAGCAGAACGCGCGGAACGTGTCCCCGCACAATTGGCCTGTCACTCTCGATTCAAGTAGCTCGTCAATATGCATGGAGGTGTCTATTCATAGAGGGTTTCCAGCGAGCCTAGCTTCCTCGCCGGAACGATATAGCTATCTATAGCTAAGTTGGAGGAGTGCGCTCGATGCGCGCAGAGAGACCACCCGTTGCTCGCATCCTCCTTGGCAGAGTGAATTGGGTCAGGCATTCTACGCCTGCGTTCTTTCCCCGGAGTTGCATCCTCCGCACTCTAATGCCGAAGCGTCGCGCGTAACAAGCAGCGCGCGAGAAGGTCACGGTGAGCTCTCTGCGTGCCCGCGCCAGACACTTCCGCCACTTGGGCACGCGAGCCGGAAGTTGAGATTTATGCCTCGCCCGGCTATAAACGCGCTCGGACGCTTCCCCAGTGTAATGCTGCACTCGCGCGCGGTTCCGCTAACAAGTTGTCAGCGGGAAGGTTCGAGCTGGCATCGCTCCAGTTCCCGGCGGCTCCCAGACACTGTTGTGCCTTGCGATCCGGGCCAATGGCATCGACTTTTGATCGCGCCACCTCGTCAACTAAATGGGCAGTGTTTGCTGATTGCAGAGCCTCTCACTGACACCGGTGCGGCCGCGCGTAGTCCACGCGGCCCCCGGAGGATCGAGCTACGGCCTCGCGGACGACAGCGACGCCGAGAGTGTGAGGAGCTACGGGAGCGCCTGCAGCACGGCGAGCGCATGCGACCATGCAACCATTGCGCTCAATGGGACCACCTGGTCCGGCCGCTCCCGCAAGTATGTTGTCCACTGCTCCAACCACACCGGCGACAATGACCAGTACTTGACGCCTACTCAGCGGGCTGCCCGCCAAGTCAGGAAGTTCCAGGTATCATTCAGTTAATGTGGATTCGATTCATTGATAGCGAAGAGAATGAAGTTTGAGCGGAATTTAAGAGAGAAATGCACTCTGCTTTGCCAGGCCTTGTTGAAGGAAGCTCGAAAGGAAATCGAAGAAAAGGACCGAGAAATCACGCGGCTAACGAAGGAAGTGGTCGAGCTCCGTTTGTACAAGGCATCCCTCAACAGCCCCGATGAAAGGACAGACAGCAGCGATTGCCTCACAGTTCGCGAGAACAATCCCTTCTCGCCGGAATCACCTAGTAAAGATTTGCCGGAGGAGACTCTTCTTGAGAAAGCGGCCGAGGAAGAAGAATGCAGGATCGCGAGCGCAGCGACGCCCGAGAGTCCGGAGAAGCGAGTCCAACCGGATCTTCCGTCCTCCCTCGCCGATTCCGGACACTTTGAAGACGGTTCCGTCCACTCGAAAGACTCCGTTCATCTGCTGGAAAGCCAAGGCGAGGCGAAACCTTGTGAAACTCGAGGATCAAGCAGTCAAGGCCAGGATTCGTCGGATGGTTTCTCGAGGCAACCCGAACGCCGAGCACTCGTCGACCTCTACGAGAACCGGATCGAGAACATGCACCGGAGACACATCGACGAGACCCAGGACTTGAAGCAGAAGCACAACGACAAAGTCGAGAGTCTACTGAACCAGCTGTCCGAAGTGAGCACACGATATTGCGAGGTCAGACCGTCCTTAGATGCCGCGGAGGCGCGAACCAGGGAGCTGGAGGCCGACTTGGAAACGGTGCGACAAGAGTTGGCCGAACAGAAGAGCCTCTTCACCGACCAGGAGGAGAGACACAAGCAAATGTACCTGAAAATGTATGCCAAAGGTCAAGAAGCAGCGAGGATCGAACAGGCCGATAAGGTAATTCAGTTAAGGGCTTCGATACAGCGAGAGAATGTCAAAAGGTCCATTGGCCCTTTTTTGCATTTTCGTAAATTCATTAATAAACTTCCTTTTAATTGCAGATATTAGAGAACGCGCATAAAACTCCGCCCAAAGTCACCGTCGCCGAACTGCTTCAGCAATTAACCGTCGCCCAAGCCGAATTAGAGAATATGAAGGTGAGAAATCCAATATTTCCTCGGGAATTCGTTCACTACAATAACTTTTCATTCGATCGCACACGAGATTGTTGGCGCGGGAAGACCAGTTCTTTAAACTTTTATCTAACTCATCCTGGTAGAGTCTCGCCACTCTCTACTTGGTTTGGTTATCGAAATTTCGCCAACTGTCGCACGCAAGCTTGGAAAGTTTAAGAAAATTGGTTTTCTTTAGCCATGATCGTCTTCATACAAAAGCGTAAGAGAACAATCTCTAAATGGCATCCGTGCTTCCCACTGCTAAACGATCCGATAGGATAAAGAATGAGGAGAGCTAGATTATCCTGTAACACCTGTCTAACTAATAATAATTTACGCCACTCTTTTCTGCGGCCGCTTGCTGTCTACCCAGGATACAAGCTACCCGCCCGAACCCCACATTTCAGCTGATCGTAGCCAAAGTTTATTAAGCGCTCAGGAGGCTGTTTCTCTCTGGGTCCTTGGCACCCGTAAGGTCTGTATTGTCCACTAGGCTGGAAGGTGACGCGACTCTTCCGTTTTCTTTTTCCCCCTCTTTGCCGAGGGCGCTCGCCGATTATTTATCAGTAGACTGCGGTTTTTTATGCAAGTTTTGTGCAAACAAATGTTACGCGTCTTCTGCCCTTGGTATTGACACTTGAAAAAATTGGTATTAACAATGTATGCAATAGTTCTGCCCCAACCGTGACGTTTTAATGCGCAATATAACAAAAAAGATTGGTACTTACATAAAACATCGGCAGTCCATTTATCAGCTTTCCAACTATCCATGAATGAATTAAAACTCAATTCAACTCAAATCCCTCAATAGAAGTATGAGTTCTAGTCTTTGATTAAAATCGATGGACAACTGATAAATTATTCGCTTGCACTGTTTTTTTAGATGTCTTTCTCTTGTGTGTTCGATTGCTAAATCGGTTCTCTCTTCTCGCACTTTGCTTTTCTTGGTGAAGACGTTTTTTCGTTCTCCCTTGCATCTCAGCCACGCACGATTCTCTCGATTCTGTTTGATTATCGCTCAGGTGGTAATTATTGGGTTCGATCTGTACTGCGCTCGAAAGAAACAGCCTCTTATATGATTTCCGATGTGAGTTCTGCACACGCTTGCACGCCAGTCCCGTTGCTAGTTTAGTGGATTAAGAATCCTTGACTCTTATTAATCATAAATTAATTCCGATTGCTACCTGATTAACACGAGTCACTGGAACTAGACGCACAATCATTAGACCACACCTTTGAAACATCTGTGATCTAATTGTGTCTAAAGTTGGATTGAGTATTGGGAAGCTTGAAAAGCAATGCTGGCTTAAAAAGGAGAAAAGGAAGAATTTTAAAAAGTATTCCGTTGCTATCCAGGCAATGTATCGTCGGATCGTCGAGGTGAAGAGTCAACAGGGTGCTCTCGACCCAGAGATCACCCTGCAGTTCCTAAAGTCCGCGATCTACTATTTCCTCACCGACAAGGAGAACTACCAGGGCCACCTGAACGCAATTGAAAGTATCCTAGGCTTCACCGAGGCCGAGAAGCACAACATCGACAGGATCCACCGGCAGCCGAAGAAGTGAAGAGAACTCTCCTGGCCTGGCGTTTTCTTCTTCTCTGCTATTCCGAACCGACTGTGTTTTTCTATCGGCTAATGAAAGTAGTTTTATAGGACAAGTTGAATCGCTTTAAGCTCAGCCGCGCGAGTCTTACTCCTTGCATCGTGTCTCGCACGCCTCGCCGGGCTGCCTTTAGAGCCTCGGGGAAGACTACTTGTTGCTGCACCGACTCTAGGCCTCCTCTCGCGCTAGGAACTATGACTAAGACTGTCTTCGCGCGTAGACTAGGCTTCGAAGTGCCGCACAGTTGGCTCTCTTCACGCGAACAAACTCATTTGCCAACTTTTTCAAAGTTCCAAAAACTATACTTTTCTCAAATACTTTGAAAGAAAGATGTTCGGGGTTTCAGTGTTCTGTACTGGTATTGTGTCACTTGGAAATGTTGGTTTTCCAATTTTGAAAAAATTGCCGGATCACCGGACTTTGTTTGTGTGGGTCGTTGAGCCCAGTGTGCGCCGCACTGATTTAGACTGATTGACTGGGAGAACAGTGCGTGACTGCACGGTTTTTATTCTTGACGTTGTTCGATAGATGTACTTTTCCCTTGGGTGTATTAAAAGTATCTTGTCGAATGCTGCCTTTTCCCTTCGTCGACTGTCGTCGCGTCTCAGTCACTTTACATTTATTTATTAGAACTCAACCCGGCAGGATTCGCTTGCGTTTACTTGGGGGCGGAACTTTACATATCAGAAAGTTGCCTGGGGCCGAAGCTCTCGATTTCCTTTTCCTGGTTTCAGTCGATTGCGAGCGATGCCGAAATGTCCACCGAGCGAGATATGTAAATGTACTTGAGAGAATTTTATATTTTAATGAACAGATATTAGCAAAGGAGATCGCACCACTTGTTTCATTAAACCTGCCGATTCGTTTTAACATTTTTATTGAAGAAGAGTAAAATACAAAACGTAGATTACTTCTTGCCAGCCATGATGATACCGTCGTACTTCTGCTGGAACCATTTCATCGCGTCCTCTTTGGTGAGCCTGTGTTGGAATCCGACCTTTCCTGTTTTCCTTCGCCTGTGCGCTACATTAAAGCCTAAACGAAACAAAGAACCTCGCATTACAAATGACGCTCGAACAAATGCCGATAATTGCTTATTCGAGATTCTATAAGTGTCGCATTAATTGAGTAACACATCCAGTAAAAGAAGTGGACGTGAGTTGCAAATATAAAGCGATTTCTCTAGCACAGTTTGATTAAAATCAGTAGATGCAACTTAGACCGGAAGCATCCACAATGCCAGATGTGCAAAGTTAAGTTCTATCCACTAGATAGTCGCACACTCACCAGGTCGGCCAAGAACGACGTAGAAGTCCAAACCATAGATACCAATGCTGGGGTCATACTTAATTCCTAAGTCAATGTGTTCCTGGATGCCGAAGCCAAAGTTACCCGTGCCAGAGAAGTTCTCTTTCCTCAATTCGTACTCTTGTACCTGTGGGAAATCCAATTAGTCAGATTGATAATCGAAAGTTTGAGATGGAAGGTGAGGGGAAATGTAGTTACTTTGAGGCCACGTTCCAAGATCTCCTCAGCCTTGGCTCCTCGGACGGTGCAGTGTACCGCGATCTTCTCATTACGACGGATGCCGAACGATCGCACGGTGTACCTGGCTTTGGAGAAGACGGGCTGTTGGCCAGTCAATTGTTCCAATACCTAGAACATTCGGAGAAGCATCTGCGCATGTTTATCGCTTGTAACATCTCGTAAAAGAAACCGAAGGCTTCGCACAGGAAGCGATCGCAATTGAAACGGTGGTTGGTCTATGGAAAGAAGTAAATACCTTAGCAGCACGTGTGAGCTTGTCACCAGACTCGCCGACGCAAATGTTGAGGCAAAGCTTGCGGATGCGAACTTCGCGCATCACGTTCTTCGACGCATCCTTGGGCTCCTTCTGGGGCTTCTTCGCCCGCTTCACGAACTTCTTTTCGACTTTTTCGACTTTCTTTGCATCCTGCGCAAACACAAACCATAAGACATCGCACACAAACAAACAAACTCCTCGAAGATTGAGAAATATTCAAGTTCCCAAAGGAAGCCCCCAAGTCCAAAAAAAAAAACCCGCTAAACTGAGCTTCTTTCCCTTTCAGTGGAAATCCCAAACTAATCACAGTTTGTGGTTTAACAACACTCGGTACACCGGAAAACAGGTTACAGCCACGTTACGAGCTCCTCGGCTCGTCACTCATTTCTCAAAGTTGGCGCAACTTTTCCCAAAACGATTGAGCTCGCTGGACTCGCGGCGGACGAGCCGTCGCAGTTTTGGTTTCACCATTTTTCGGAAAGCACCGATCGTAAAGGGATACGCGGATTTCGGGGGGCATCTCGGGAAAAGCGTATCTACACTCACCGCCATTATGAGGAGAAAAGAGAGTGGAGAAGAGTGAACGGGACGCACTCTGTCGTCGGAGCGAGTCTCCGAGAGATACTACAATGGCGCTGCTGGCCATTTCCGCTTAAGCTAGTTCCGGTTTATTCGAAATTTCCCGCCGTTCGATACTTGAGAAATTCATAAGCATCCGAGCTGTAGTGGTTGATCGAAGGTGATTATAGTTCGCGAAAAGAAGCCCTTCAATCAATTAAAGTTGTAAAGTTTGAAGTAAACTTAATTTAATTAATTTAATTAAATTAAACTCTGATGAAGATTTGTCTATTTTAAATCGATTAAATTGATCTGAGTGTTGTGAGGGGAGGGATGAAAGAAGACTTTGGATTAGAAATTTTCGAAAAAGATGTAACTTTATTCCGCAGTATTTAGTCAACAATGAACAACATTAACTATATCTTAATACACAGAAATAAATATGGCAAATCGGATTTTTTCGTCACAGAAGGAAACAATTCATTATTAATTACAATGTTAAAGCGAGTAGGTTGGAGGATCAACATTATCCGTGGGACTCAACAAGATATCGGACCATTCGACGCCATTCTCAATAATCAACGATGAATTATCATTGGAAACTTTGGACGATCGTCCCCTGCCAAATCCAAGATAGTTCCTTGAATCTTGACTCTCTCCCTTTGAGAGGTCAGAATCCTCCAAATTATTATTCAATCTAGATAAATTAACATCCTCTAACTCGAAATTTTCCTCCTCTGCGTAATTATTATTAAGATTGGCCCGAGGAAGTGCCTCTTCGGACTCCTGGCGCATCATCTCGAAGCACTTCTCGCGATTGGTCGCATTCCTGAGCGTCTCCTCGACTCCAACCAAGTGTTCACTCGAGTCCTGCTCGATTTGTAGGTGGGAGAAGTCGACAATCGGCCAGGATGTGTTATTTAATTCATCATTTCGGCTGTTCGAATTAAAAGAATCCGATTGAGGAAGTTCAACATTGAAATGAGTGGTAATAAACTCGGAGGCAGCTTCGGCGTCCCACTCGACCAATTCCTCGCTGCTGATGGAGACTCTGTCGTCTTCATTGGGACTCAAGTCCCGTTTGCTGCTGCGCAAGTCCCCAATAGTCTTGAAGTAGATACTGTGATCGTATCTGTAAGTCTCCAAGCAACTGCTATCCAAGTTGCTGCTCGACTGGTAATTAAATCGACCGCAGCAGTTGATGCGAAGCTCTTCGGGCCTGGATCTGCGCCGCGATTTCTTGAACCTGGGACTCCAGGAGGTGTCGTCGATCACTAGTTTGCTCGAGGAGATCCTCCACCCTGGCTCCTGGTCCTCTTGCATCGTCAATCTACCCCTGGAGAGACGCTGGGAGCGCAGACGGTTGTACCCTCGAGCGAACGCTGCCCATCTCTCGATCCTTTGGAACACGTACTCCGTCTCCTCGCTCCACCACTCGGACAGGCCCTTTTGGACGGTGGCGCCAAGGTCGTCGGGCAGGGCGACCGCCATTCTCCGCAGGAAGTCCAATTTTTACCGGGAATCCCGCCACTCGGTCCTCTGCGTGTTAGGTATCCAAATGTTGGGCTCCAATTTTGATCTCCGAGTCACTGGTATCCAATTTTAGGGTGCACAGGTGTTCCCGTTTGGGTCTACAACTACATTTCAAGACTAGGTGAGTCGGCTAATTCGGGATTGATAGTTGGCTGGAGTATCGCTCGCTAGTGGAACTGGCTGCGAGTGGGACTGTTATTTATAGGGTCCGGAAGCAGCCCAAGTGCCGAAGCCTTTCTACCCTTGGCGTCGCTTAATCCCTCGACCGTGACCCCCGGACCTCTACGCCACGCCGCGGCGGATTCTCCTCCTCTGTCAAGTGGCCAATGGGTTGCGCAAGTTCTCGCACACCCGAATTGATCAGCTCGCCTCCTTTCTAGCAGGAAGGCTCGTTGATAAGCCGATCGCGGATCGCGGATCACGGATCGCGTGCCGCCCTCGAATGTCACTGATTGCGTCAGTGGCCCTGCAATCATTTCTATAGATTAATTCCAAGATTAATGTATAATAAAGAAACTGGTAGAATTCAATTTGTGAATTGATTTCTAATCAATGAAAAACATGTTATTTACTGGAAAGAAGTCCAGGTTTAATGTAAAATATAGTTATTTATAATAAACGAAATAAGATGAAATTGGCAAATGGAGCTTTCGCAATGGAAAAAGATATTTATTGAGAGAAAGGCGTCGACTTACCCGTCGATTATTCCCGGACAAAAGGCGGAGGCTAATAAAGTTAGAGGAGACGCCAATCATCCCTGTCTCACGCGGGGTAATTCGCGGAATATTGAGTGCGCCGAGGGCGTCGGGAAGAAAATTGTTTATCAGCCACGGATTAAAATTCAAAGAGCTCTCGGGCCCACCCTCTCATCCGATTTTATGGGGGATCGACAGGTGCCCCTATAAAAGGACGCTGCAATCCACGAGGTAGTGCATTCCACTGACGGATTCCCCAGCTCGCAGCCACCAGGTCAGGCCTTTCCCTCATATCCTCTGGCTCCTGTCTTGCCGCTCTCTGATTCTCGTCTCAACTGTTGTGCGTTGGTCCTCGTTGCAGATATGAACTTGGCGTTCACCTTCTCCTGCATGATGGCAGTGGTGTGGCTCATGTGCGCGGAGGCCGCCCCGGAACTAGTTGGCAGCCACCGTCAGAGGCTTCATAAACGCCCGCTTCTTCGAGGGTAACTTTCCTTCTCTCACGATTTTTCCTTTATGTATTGCTCTTCTGTATTTATATATACTGATTGTTAATTGGAATTGTTGTCAGGCTTTCCGTGGAGGAGCTGCTCGAGGAGGAGGACGAGAACCTCGAGCTGCGGAAGCGGCAGCACTTCGACGACTACGGACACCTGCGATTTGGCAAGCGGGAGCACTTCGACGACTACGGACACCTGCGCTTCGGGCGGAATCACGAATAGAGCTTTCCTGGATTCGCGCTTTACTCACTTGGAGCGCGCTTCTTCCTCTTTTAGCGGAAATAGATCGATTTACCAGCGCAGGGCACAGCATATTGGTTCACTGGTTCCTCCTCCGCGATCTAAGGAAATAGAAAATGGTACTATGATATTAATAAACGCGTGAATACTTTGAATATAAGCGCAGTGTTGAATAAAACGAATATATACAGAGCACTTTCGTTTCATTATTGTAATGTTAAGGTGAATATTGATTCAATTGTACGAGTTTTAATAAAATGGAATCGAGTCGAACAAGTACATTGATTTTTATCACGGGTAATGTGTCATTCCCGAGCCAAAAATCACTCGAAGCCGAAAGAAACTAAAACCCCGGTAAAGAAATCGGCGTCCAAGTGAATGAACCTGTAGCCAAAGCTCTCAAGCACCAGAGCGGACGATGCGGAAACCTGAAGAAGCCTGTACCACCGACGGGCGCATGCACCAGGCGAATCCAGGGGCTGGGAGAGCGCGGATGCTGTGCGAGAGCGGAGCGAGTCCGTAGAATCGATCGACTCTTACTCGTAGCAGCGACTTCCAGGGTGGAACACTTCCAGTGACTCAGTGCTCCACTTAAGTCGCGGGTGCAGCTCCATGTGAGGATGAGCAAGAGGGTCGGCTCGATGGCGTCGGTGGTCTGCATGAAGACACTCCTGATGCTCCTCAATATCTTCCTATGGGTAAACAATCTCCTCCTCACTTTTCTTTTCCTCCAAGCCACCAACAATTCCGATGATTCTAATAAACCTTCGCCAAGACTCTCTCTCCAGTTCACCTCCTTTTAATTAAGCCAAAGACTCGGCAGGAGATTACAGGTCTTAAGTTTCTACTGAATAATAATTACACCTCTCGGGAGGTTGAGTTTTTAACTGTGTCAGAGTCACAAGTGCACTTGGTTTGGTAAGTGCGAGATAGAGATGCACGGTTTCCCGCGTTAACCGGGAGGAACTGTCGGCAGGTCATCGGGATAGGGATGTTCGCCGGCACGATATACTACAAATTCAAGATGGACAGCTATATGAGAGACATGACGCCCAGTGAAATCGTACTAGCTTTCGCCGCCACTCTCATCCTGACGACGATCCTGGCCTGCTGCTGCACTGTCATGGGACATCCAGCTCTCTTGTACTTGGTAAGCCTATCGCCCTTCAACACACAAACACACTGGCGCCAACCATTAGGGGTTCTAGGCCTATGACCCTTGGAACTTTGATCCTATGACGTCTACTAGGGTTGAACTTTGCCAATTGGCTAATTCGCAGAAAGATATGTATAAGAAATATGAGGGCGTTTACGATGATTGTTGTTGTCGCAGTACGGAGCTTTCCTGGCGGTGCTGGCGGTGCTGGAGTTGGCCTACGGCGCGACCATCTACTCCTTCCAGTGCGACATCATGGAGGAGTTCGCCGAACGGCTCAACAACTCTCTCCTGACGTATGGACGGGACTCGACCGAGACCGACGGCATCGACACGATACAATCCCTGGTAAGCAAGGCTTGAGCGCTGCCTGGACGATGACCAATCAGTCTTTGTCGCAGCTCGAGTGCTGCGGCAACAAAGGCTACGAGGACTGGAACAGCTATCCGACCAAGGAGGTGCCGGTTTCCTGCTGCAAAGTGCCGCACGGCGAGTGCGACATCACCGATCCCGAGGACCTACACAGCATGGCAAGTACTCTCGCCGGCCAATTGAATTCCCTCGTGTCGATAACCGTGGCCCGCTTCTTTCTCCCAGGGCTGCTACAATTTCTTGGTGGAGAACGTGGAGAAGTGGATGCTGGTGGCGGCGAGGCTCCTCGCGGTGCTGGCCGGTGTCACCATCGTCACCGTCGTCCTCGCTTGCTGCTTGGCCAGCAGGATCAACAGGAGGAAGTTCGATGAGAGTATGCCCGGGAACAATCATCGCGTCCAGCATCTACCCTGAAGCTCTTTCTCTCTCTCAGGAGCTGAGACTCGCAAGAGAGGAGTCCAAACCCAAGTCATCGAGTTTCACGAGTTTATTTGCCGAGTGTCCTTTCAGGGCTTTCTTTGACGATCGTTTTTACTTGTACAAAAGTGTAGAGTTGAGTGTGGAGGTGTCGGCGTCGCAGGCACAGAGTTACTATTTTTAAGGAAGCCGAGACGCGTGTTTCTTGTTAGAAGTTCCCGATTTCTTGTTACGTTGATTATAAATCTTATTGATCTTATTGATCCTCTGTTGCTCGTTCGATTTATTCCCCGGGCGCGTCGAAGATCGTGCTGTACATGCTGTGCCGGCGGGACTTGAGTTCCGCGACGCGCTCCTGGAACTCGAGATTGTCGTCCATGAACTTGTTGACGCCGTCGCGCTTCTCCAGGTCGTGCGGCATGCAACTGATGATCCTGCGATTGAGGAGCCACGGCTCCACCGGCGCTGGTCGGGCTTTCGGCCGCGGCTTTATTGGATAAGGTAGCCGATAGTCCGTCGTCATCGTACTCCGGTAATCCATGGAGCGAAGGTGCTCGGGGTTTATTAGGATGTCCGTTAAAGTTGCTTCTTCCTCTTCCTCTCTGCGGGGAACGGGTCTAGTTTCAATCTTTGCTCAATGAGAACATAGAATAAATAAAATCTCGCGTGGAGAAACATAAATATAGCAAAATTCCGACACTTAAAAACTGACTAAATAAACTGGCACATTGCGAACTTAAATAAATGTTAGAGGCTCACGTACTCGGCAGGAGTGAGTGCTTGCATATTGAGTAAGGCGCGACGCGGCAATATCTGCTTGTACTGATCCTTCAAACTAATCTGTGCGAGCATCGCGTGCGTCTCCGAAAGACCCGTGCCGGTGTCATCGGTACCGAGTCTTTTGAAACTTGTCTGGTGCCGGTTTCCCTTTACCGGCGCTTTGTCCTTCGGCTCCTCCTGCATCTGCGAACGGAATTAAGCTGTGCGACTCGCCGGGGAAAGGTCGGACGGGAAATCCATTTCACCGACACATACAAAATAAAGGTTGTCATGGTACAGTTTGCTTGATTGATTTTCCACGAGGATACCAATCCGCGAATTTTTACCTTTTCATGCTGTTTCAACTGGTGGTCCGGAAATGTTATTCTCTCGGATTAGAAAACCTGTCAACCTCGCCGGAGAGAAATTGACCATAGAGCCAACTTCCGAGGAAAAAAATAAGTGGAGTGTAATCACGTGGATTGGAGGATCGCGAGGGAATGAACGATGCAAGTTGAAAGGGCATACATACATATATTGCACATATGTATACATAAATATGCAACATCCAATCGCTCATCCTCACTCAGCACGCACACCTACGAGCTAGACACGAAAGGAGACAAAGCGGTGGTAGAATTAATGGGCAAGCCTGTCCAACGCGACCCTCGCTTGGTCCTCGAACAGGCTCCGCTACCAAGTTGTAGATCAGCGTCCTCTCCAAGAGTTGCTCGCGAGCGCATTTTCATCCAATCATATGCTCCATTCTTTTTGATTCAGGCTCGGAGAACGGCGTTGCTTGCCGCGAGCAGGACTTGGACAGGACTCTAGACGAAGAAAGTAAACCGCGAGGCAAGCCGCACTTTCAAGAACCTCGAGTGCGCAGTAAAGTAGGAGACTCGCATTAAAGTACAGGGCCTGGGCATTTCAAGGACATCTAGTTCTTTGGTAGATTGCCGGAGTTCCTAGTCGAAAGGAGCGCAGTTATCAGCTCGACAAGAGAAAAAGGTGGCCAATCGCGTGGTTCGAGCACTCGGCGATTATCAACTCGAGTGCTGCCACTTGACTCTCAAACTGTCCAGGTTCGAGGCAGCGATCCGAGTGATTAGCAGAGTCGCCGGTCTGAGTAACCAATCCTCCCGAATTCCCTTGGGGTACGTTCGACGCTCGCCGACCAATACTATCAAAAAATCCTATCGTATGCTGACAATGTTTCTCGAGCTCGATTCCTAAGATTCGTAATTCTACTTGGCTCGCATTGGTTCTTAAGGATATTCAGCAGCTGATTGGACAGAAGCAGAATTGGCCTAGAGGAAAGCAGCTCTTGTATGCGAACGTACCCTTAGAAAAATTAAAGTATCCCCTAAAACCTCGGTGAAAAGCGTGGACTTTTCAACCGGCGCTGTCACTTCCAAGAGCTTTGGTTAAACGGATCACTGAACGGACGAGGACTCGCAATAGAAAAATACTACGCGTTACACAGCCTGGGAATATTCGCTAGGGTCCTACGGTACAAGTATCGCCATCACTCCCCTATAAAATATATGCATATACATATATACACACACCATATATAATTGAAACAGGTATCAAGGGCCGCTGCACCACCGTCCTCGACGCATCTCCAACAGAGTCCAATCGCAACATGTATCGGGTCGACTGCCGAGTTTTATGCAACGATTTTATTCTTCTAGTATTTGCTACCAACTTACCCAACTCCCATTCATTTGCTATCAACTCGTCCAACTTCCAATTGTTTGGTAGCAATTTATGAATTCGGAATTGGCCTGGTTTGACCAACATTTTCAGACTTTACGCCATTCAAAACAACATTTACATAAAAATCCGCAGTCTATATGTATATCAGTGGCATCGAATCGGTGAATCAGCGGCCGGCTAATTCGAGAAAATCAACTTGCCAAACGTAACGCATCAATAAAGGGACGATGTGTCGAAAACTTAACGTATAAACACGGTAAATAGTCCGCCGTCTATCTCTCTTTCTTTCTTTCTCTCCCTCCCTCTCTCTGTACACGGATCCTTAAGCTAGTAATAGTAAGTTGATCTGGACTCCTTAAGCGAAAACGATCGGGAAACTTAGGACTTGCGACAGAAAGGCTAAGCTTCCTTAAGTATCCTCGGGTGTCGAGGAGTTGTTCATAAGTACTTGGTAAGTACGAGTGTCAAAGGAGTCTTATCCTAGCACCATTCCTTCTTCTCGATACAATTCTTCCATTGTAACTGTGTGGTGGTGAGTCCTTGATATCGTTGAGTCCGGGTGTTGTGTCCGTTTTAGGATCGAAATGCGCCGCGAGGATGCTTCTCGCTAGCGCGTCTGCCGAGCCGCGATGAGCGGCCGTCCGGCGGGAGTCAGGACTCGTAGATTAATCTCTGGTAGTGCGGGAAGATCTCCCAGGTCGGCAGGTGCAAGCCGAACTCGAGAGCCACTAGGACAGCGAACTCCGAGGTGATGAGGTCCTTACGGTTCAAGCGAAACACACTCTCGATCCTCTGAGAAAGTAGTGAAATCTTGTGATGCAGCTTTAACCATTCTTGACTCATATTGACATACCTCGATCAGGGACTTGAGGATCTCCCCTTTCACGTCGTTGAGCTTCGCCGCGAGGAGCAGACACGCGCCAGCGCACAGCTTTCGGGTCTGTTTCGTTACGACGTTTCTCAGGATGAGCTTCTCAAAGTAGACGTAAGCCATCGCCACTGTCAGCAGATCGATTCCGTACTCCATTTTCGCGATCTTTCTCATCTCCCGCTTCAAGCTGCAATAGAACAGAATTCAATCGGAAATTCCACTTAGAAATGAACTGGGCACTTCAGCACGGGAAATTCAGCTGAACAATATAAGCCCGACGAAGGAAACCCACCTTCTTAATTTACTTAGCGTAAGTTGGATATGTGGAAATTTCTCTTTGAACTTGTCGTTCAGCTCCTTCTTGAGATCGGAAGGCCTGACATAGTCGATGATAGAAGCCTGGAAAAGAATGGGAGTGTCAGTCGAGATAATCTATCGGTGGCCGATTAAAAGCTGAGAGACAAGGCTTGCTCTGGCCAAGTGTCTCCGAAGCAAACCTACCATATAAGACGTGAATGTCAACAGGGTTCTGTGCTTGCCGGCAATCAGTTCAGGATCATCTAACAAATTAGGATTGTACTGTAATGACTGTTCGTCCCAGTCGTGAACTAAAACGATGAAAAGAAACGTATATCCCAATCGGTCGAGCTGCGCTTAAATAACTTAGGTATCAGTGGGCCTCGCTTACTCGAGTCACTCGCATTATGTTGTAGTTACCTTTGGAGTCGGCGCTGAAGGAGAGTGGCGGAGATTCGGGGGTGAGGTGTTGCGCCCGGTGGGTCGCCGTGTCGTACGACAAACACCTGCAACAGATTGCCACCTCGTGAATCCTTAGGGAGGAAATCGAGCTCGCCTCTTTTAGTACCTTTAATCTTAATCGGCTAACCTAGGAAGTCTCGAGTTTACAATTAATTCATTCTGGCACTTAAGCTACTTGACTGGGATCCTACCGGTGAGTCCAGTACATGAGAGGTGCAATCTCTACTCTAATCGGGGGCGCGTGGATGGTGAGGAGATACGAGTCGATTCGGTGGTATTGTATGTACAAGATTGCGATCGATGCGCGGAAAAATGTGCCGTGCCAATGATAAGTGAGGATGGAAGCCAATAGCTGGTCGTAAATTAAACGGAATCGGTTTTATTGAATCCGGGACTCGGGAATTCGTACGCCGCTACGCCGAGTCCCTCGGCTTTAAGCTGGTTCAAGAGTAATTAGGAAATTAAGAATCTAATTCTGTCTAATTAAATTCTGGACTCTAGAATTCGAGGGCTACTACGCGAATAGGTATTTACGCAAGTTCAAGGGTAATCAGGAAATGTGGAAGCTAGTAATTAACAGAGAGTCTAAGTCTGGGGAGTCCGATTTAAGATTACTTATTGATTAGCGCGTCTACCGACATCGCATAAAACAGATCTGGTCTTTACCATTTTGTGTGATCCACGTTCCACGTTATTGTTTTTGTCCTGAAAAAGAGATGATCGAGACGATGGTTACAGAAGGCAGGGAGAGCCGGTGGGCAAGATCGCGGATAATCAAGTCTGGATTCTCAATTGAGGAATTCGATGATGAGAGAAAGATCGGAATTCATGAGACATCGAATCCGTTGAACTGTTTTCATGCAGAGATGATATGAGAGATCGGTGCTTGAGAAGAGACATCGAACGGCAAGTGTCGGCGGATCTCGGCGGCAACTTACCTCGAGACGGTCGGGTGTTTCGCCGGGAGAACGTGGGCGACTTCTATCATCTCGCTGTCGCCGGCGTGCGATTTCTTCTCCTTCTGGAATTGTCTCGAGGGTACGAGCAGCTGCCCGTAAGAAATCTCCTGTGGGAACAAATCCAGCGTGAATACTCGAACGAGTTAGCGCGCTCTGTCGCGGTAGGAGTACCTGTCCGTCTTTGGCGCGTTCGATGCCCAGCAATCCGAACGGATCGATGCTGTCGTTGATCGCCGACAAAGGTCTCTGGGCGGACACGTTTTTCCGTCGGCAAGTGTCCTTTCGTAGCTCGGACCTGTGTGTTTGTCGCGCAAGAAACCATGACTAATCCCTCATTCAGCTCTAACAACAGTCAGTTAAGGGGAGTAAACACTCACCAGCTCGACCTCTGGCCTTTGTTGTAAGGCAAAGCGGAGAATACAAGGAAGGGAACGCGCTTACTAGACACTAACACCAGCCTATCGTCCCCAAACTTGTATCCGTTTATCGGATGCTGCATCAAGCGCAATTCCCTTGTTACTTCCGGTATTATCCCACTGTTAGCACACCCAGTCTGCACACTCTGGATCTTGGCCTTCCCTTTGGTCGGTGCCTTGGAACGCAGTGAGCCCAGGCTCTCGTTGCTACTGTTATACTGATGTTTGATATCCTCAGAAAGTGTGGAGGTCTGGTGAGTTATCCTCTTCTTGTAATGCAGCGAGGCCCCTCGCCGCTCAGGCAAAGAATACTCGCTGCCGGTTGTTCCAGTGCTAAGAAGAACCATCAATGAAAACCAGCCAAAAACTAAACAGCCCTCCAACTTACCGTTCCCTGAAAGATCCGTGATAAGCACTGGGCAAGTGTGGGAAGCTGCGTTCCTGTTCTAAGAAAGCTGCGACCTTCGCCGGTGTCTGCAGGCCATCAGAGTCCGAGCTGAAGGAATTATACTCAGCAGCCTTTCTCTGCAGATGCGGGGACTCCTGCCTGTACGAAGGAGGTATCTCCTCTACGGACTCCGGAGGCGGAGGAGGTTCCTCCAGTTTGGGCTGGGGCTGCGTTTCCTCCGGTTGTTGTACCTGGGGAGGAGGCTGCTGGTGGTGGTGGATGGGTCTCGGTTGGCCGTTGCGCGTGAGGGAGGCCAACTTGGTGTCGCGGTGGCTGCCGTCTAGGGAGATGTTGGAGAGAAAGGTGAGGGCGGCCAGCCTTCGTCGCGAGTGGTTCTTCTTTAGGGCCGTGGCCATTCCAGGCGCGGGTGGTGCCGCTCGCTCGCGCCGAGTCTCTGCGAGGCTCCCACCTCTCCCTGGAGAGGAGGACGACGACGGGGACGACGAGCACTACTAGGATCACAATACATCCTCGCTGCACTTAGTCCTACCGGTCGCCAGTCGCGTAGCCCAGCGGCGCACATTCCAACGCGGACCGGTCGCCAGCCTCATCCTGCGGATCCCTCTCATCAGCGGCGAAGAAAGCGCGCACAGCCTCGACGACACCTTACTCGCTCGCTCTCTCTCGCTCTCGCTCTCTGTCTCTCTCGATTTATTGCGACGTAACAATCTACTCGGCCATCGCGACACTACTTCGACTTACTTCCACGGGTTCTCTCCGCTCGGCCGCCGCTCGCTCCTCCCTTTTCTCACCCAGTGATCCGCCGCTATTCTTCTTCTTCCTCCTCGCTCTCTCTTTACTCGCGCGCGACTGCGCTCCGCTCTCCGCTCTCACCAGCTCTCTCACCCTCCACGCACCGCACCACCTCGCATTCGCATCTTTCGCTCTCCTCTCTGCTCCTCTCTGCTCCTCCTCGTCAATCCCAGAGATATCTCTCTGTGTAGGTAGGTATGTGGGTAAACAGAGAGAGCTATCAGTTGCTCGGTGGTTGGTCGACGTGCTATCGGCGAGCGAGGAATAGTTGCCCCGATTCCTTTCTTCTTCTCGATCTTCCTTACCCTCGCGAGGGTCCCCGCTCGCCGTTCGCCACTGCTTTCTAGCTCCTCGCGGAATATCGACGCGATCTTTTCACACTACTGTACTACCCGCCGTCTATTTATAGGAGGCACAGCAGCCCTGAGAACTGCGCGCGATTACCTAATGAGCGATGAGCGCTTGCCAGTTTGAGCTATCGCGAGCCGATGAGTCGAGATGAGCGAGTCGCGGGAAAACTGGACTTTCAACGTCAGTTAGTTAGGTTGCAAGGATGATTTTTCTTTGTGGGACTCTTTCAGAGGAGGAGGAATCGGATTCTTATCGATCGCGATGATAGTGTGCGGTGGACCTCGGCTTATGTAGTTGTAAGATGCGCAGGTGGGTTGGCTTAGAGTTTCCTCGCTCGATTTAAAGGGCACTTTAAAGGGCTCTCTTTCTTTCTTTCCTCTCTGGGTTTTCAGTTTTAAAAACTTAGTTCCAGTCAAATTAGTCAGTTTTACAGCCTCCAGTGAGAGATATCCTGGTTGAATACCCACAGTTTAAAGGGAAGCTCAATGGTTTGCGGGAATATTTGAATTTCCCGCGCGAGTGTCAATATATCGAACCTCGCAATTCGATGTTCGATTCCGTTTTAAAGGGCACAAACAGAATTCGAACCTCGAAAGTCAGTTCAGACGTAAACAGTGCAACAGTGAACCAGCTGGACTTCGATGTTCTTTAATAAAAAACATAGTTAATCAACTAATCTTCGAGTAAAATATTAGTTAGGAATAAAAATGTCGATGGAGACAGTACCAAAGGATCTCCGCGGACTCCGCGCTTGCCTCGTTTGCTCCTTAATCAAGGTTTACCCCCGAGTTTCGAGGTTAACAGCAAGTAATTTCTCGAGGGAAAGGTTTGTTACAGAAACTTTCGATATTTCAGACCTTCGATCAATTCGAAATGGACGGCTGCGATAATTGCGACGAATTCCTTCGCATGAAGAACAACAAAGACAACGTGTTCGACTGCACCAGCTCCAACTTCGACGGGTATTTGCCAATTTTACTACTAATCAACCAATAACAATTCACCCATAAGATTTTTAACAATCATATGAAAGAAACGCCGAGGATAAAATATTTTCCATGAAATTTGCAATGTTTTCGATTCGGCAGGATGATCGCGGGGATGAGCCCCGAGGACAGTTGGGTCTGCAAGTGGCAGCGAATAAGTGAGTATCCCTTGATAAAAACAAAGAGAGAGCCGCTCGGTTTCCTTTATTCCCAGTTTTACAAAATCGTAACACTTACTCTAGCCGAACTCTAGTCAACGAGTCTCCCCGCCGCTTCTGGCAGTGGCTCCCCCTTCCACGGAACTTTCTCCGAGTAACAATAATTGCTAATACGAAATCAATGCGATATCTTTATTCGTGTATTTATATAGATTCATAGATTCATAGGTAGATTCCAGCATTCGGAGCTCAATAAATATGTTCACCTCTGAGATTCTTATGTCGCTATTGTACATTTATACAGACGATCGATTAATCCGGCAGATCCAATATTACAGGCTGATTCGGACTACTTGGAGCCAGTTTCTTACCATAGAGAAACTGATTGCAAGTAATCCGCGTGACATTGCTTGCCGAGATGTAGAGTTTCGGTGAGGAACATCTCGTGTGCGTACACTAGCCTAGAGGCTCTCGGCTTTCCTGTAGTGGGAACTGGTTGGATCGATGAATTCCTGTGCGCAGGCTTTGCCTCTGATTTACGAGCTAAATTGATTTGCGTGAAACTACGTTGCAGGTTGCCCCGGAGATGCAATAGAGTAATGAGTTTTTCTGCTTTCAGACCGCTTCTGCAAAGGTGTCTACGCGATCTCCGTGTCAGGGCGACTTCCTGCCGGTGTGATTCGTGAGATGAAGAGCCGAGGGATAGTTTACAGGCCGCGCGACACTAGTCAACGATAAAAGCTCTCTACGGCTCGATTGACTTTAGGTTTAATAACTGTGAACAATGATATCCGCTCGGTCGAACGGTACTGGAAAATATGACTTGATATGAATTCCTAGTATCTCAGCAATCCTTCCAAGTGCCTTTCTGATGCCTACGAGAACACTAAGTCTACCATCTACCCAGCTGCTGACTCGACACTCTGCTTGAGGGGCTCAGTTCCGATCGACTAGTGTGAGACTCCGATAATGCGAGATTCCAAGGATATATACATAACTGCGAGTCTATAAATTCCCTACCTAGCGCTCGTCCTCCGCGAAGATGCAAAAAGTGGTTAGTCTTGTACGAGAGTACTGTTGCTGGCGTCGTCGAATAAGTTAATTGAGTGAAAAAACAAAAAAGTAACACACAACTGGATGAATGCGCTTGTGCTGTTAGTCCTTGGTCTCCTTCCCGACCTCATCAGCGTCACATGTGACTGTTGCCCGGGCAGGGATTCGAGTACAACGGGTGCCGAAGCACCGGCAAATGATTGTTCACGCAATTCAGCCAGAGATTGGCGCAAGTCGCGTGATAGTTGGCTTCGTTGTAGAGCAATCGGCCGCCGCTGATAACTGTTAGGCAGAGAGAACAGTGGATGCTGTCGCCTTGGTGCATCGGCCAAGCGGGCAACTCCGTCACGATCTGTATTAGAGGACAAAGTTCTAATCGACTGCTTTCTATTTCAATAAGAAGAGTATGATCAAACCAGATCGATCGAATTCCAATTAAAGATCGGCTTACGGGTATGTTCGCGTAGAATGGCTCCATCTCCGCCCAGATCCGATCAATGTCCATCAAGAGATCGTCGAAGCCGGTGATGCTTATGTCCATCTCCTTGTAGGAGAAGTTGACGCGACGACAGACCGCTGCCACTTCCGCCAGATCTACGTGTTTCGATTTGTACACACTATCATTCCTCTATTCGACATTTAATAAAGAGAAATACTCACTGCAGAGGAAGTTGTATCCCTGCGCGGAGTTCAGGACCTCCTGCAACACGCTCTCGGAGCTGATACTTGTAAAGATGTTCGCGGCGACTTGCAGGAGCAACACACAACTCTCCATGTATTGCTTCCATTCCCAATACAAGGCCTGAAAGGGGCTCGATGAATTCCTGTCCGGAGGACCATTTGGAATACGAACCTGTTGCGGTGTTTCGACTACTTGCTCCTCTTCGGCGTTCGAGGGTAAGAAAGACTTAAGATCTAAGCTAGGCACGGATCCCGAACGAGTTAGTGCTGAGGAAGCACCGTTAGTTAGTTCTACGCTAGTAATTGATATGGCGTCCTCCCTCGTCGGAGCTTTTCCTGCGCAAAACCCAAATCAGCGTTAGCAACATTCATTAGAATGAAATGAGATTGGACTGAATGAAGAATGAATTACCAGCTCCTGGCAAAGGTTCCATCTCATCCTTGAGAGTATTAAGCGGCCTGGAGGGCTCATAATTCTCCTTGGTAGTTCCGCTCGGTTTGAGATCAAACTCGGAGAAGATCTCTGCGAAGCTGTGATCGGAGCTGCTCGCCGCCGGAAGCGAGGGTTGATCCGCCGAGACGAATTCCCCGAACTCCTCGGTCGGATTAGAGTTCCCGGCGGGCGAATCGAGCGAGGACTCCTGGACCAATGCGCGCAAGGCACTGTACTTGTCTTCGACCTGCTGGAGGTTCATGAGGTCCTGATGGGCCGATTCGAGGGATTCAACATTATTAAAACTGTTGCTGCACTTATGATTTATCGGATGCCTCTCCACATGATTCTCCACACGACTCCTGGGTAAGTCATTGTTCCTGATCGCAGTGTCTTTAAGAATCACTGTTTTAGACTGATTCTTAATGGTGCATTTGGGGAACAATTCCGTCAGGCATTCATGATCCTTGTGATGACCTGGGAGAGCAGACCTTGTCTGCATACTATTCTGACTGCTCTTGGCATTGATGTTATTCTTCTTAGACTTCTCAGTTGGTTTCCTCACTCCCAGATTGTGATTGGCCAGTCTGCTACCAATGGCAGATCCTTGCTTGCTCTCCCAAATGGATAATCCTGCTTGACTAGGAATAGGAGCGCTCTGAAAGTCAGCAAAGTCATCAGAGGCCTCTGTTCCCTGCTTAACATCCGAATGGGACTTATTGCTCTCCCAAAGCCCCCTCACCGTCCCCCCATGGATACTCGACTCCCTTCTACTCTTGGCCTCAAACTTTTCCTGCTCAGACTCTCCAATATAACTGTGGAACTTGGCGGCGGCGTTGGAATGCGGCTGGAGATTGAGGAGGCACTCGATGTTCAAGTAGGGAGTGGGCGGGAAAGGGAGGAGATGAAGGACATCAAGGCTATCGAAAGTATAAGAGGCCTGAGCTGCGGCGACCAATGCCAGGACAATGTAGAGCTCCTGCTCGGTGAGCTGGCCGGCATACTTCTGGTTCGCCAGATTCCATATGTGTCCTAGGACTTCGGTGGGCAATTGGCTGGTGAGCAGCAGCGGGAAGACCTTGTTGGTGTCAACAAGGAGCTCCTGGGTGGTGGAGCTCACGCGGTCCTCCCGCACCGACTCCCAGACCATCTTGTAGATCGGCGGCAGGGTCGTCGAGTTGCTCCAGAGCCAGGTAGGCAGTTGATTGAGCCGCTTGTCCATGTGGCACCGGTTCATCTTCCCGCGCTCGCGATTCTACTAGCTCAATCCTAGAAATCCCCCGTGGAAACCCGTCGAGCCTGCGCTGCCATGCTCAACTCGGCTGGCATTCGCCGCTGCTTCCAGCTTGGCTGGTAAACATCGCACGAGCCTCCACCCTCGCCTCCTTCGGCGACCACCTGCACATGTCACTCGAGAAACTTGGAGGCACCGCTCGACGAGTTCCGCCACTCGATTACTAACATCACGAGCTCACAGACCACTCTGCCAATCACTCTCGATTTCACCTCTTGCGCCCTTTGCCTCGTCGCGGCGATCCCACACTCTCCGCTGCCACACTCAATGTCGGATGATTCGCATTCGGAAATCAGGTGTCACTGAGCGGTGAGCCCACGTACGCGCATGACACCTGCCTGCCTTACCCTCTTTCGTTTCAGTTTGAATGCCGTAGGGAAAACCTTTTCTTTATTCGGAATCCCACGCTTCTCGAGGATTCGGAACTCGTCCAATTTCATTGAGCAGCTTTTCATCAGATTTTTACAAAGCTTTTTAATAAAAAATTATTCTAATATTTGAAAAGTATTGTTTTCTTTATAACCTTAAACTTATTTCAATAAACTAATGTAAAATATATTGTAGAAAGATTGTAATTGAAACGTGGATCGACTAAAGATTGATAATGTTTAACAATATAATGGGCGATAATGTCGGTGCCTATGTTATCAACAACAGTAATCATCATATCCTAGAAAGATCCGCAGCGCATCGCTCGGAGTCATCGCGTCATCCGGAACGAGCCCGCGGCAGGAACAGCCTGGTGGAATCATCGGGTTAGTCATCGGCGAGAGACTCGAGTGAGCTCCTCTCCAGGTTTCAAGGTTTGGAGGCTCAGAGAGGAACGTGTGGAGGGTCCGATCGCACCAGGTGTTAGTTGGCCGGATATTTGCAGGAGTCCTCGGCGTCCATTGGTCCCCGAGCACCGGCTACGATGGTCGTGAAAATCTACGTATCGGGTATCAGCGGCAACAAGGAAGTGAGTCGCTTTCCACTCGATCCTCCTCGAGAACCCACAGACACTCGCCACGCATTTCTGCCCGGGAGACACTTGGAGGAGGCTGGTTTCGATTGGGCAAGGATTTACCTGGGGAAGTGGCCGGCGAGCCTTTTAGTCGGAGGATCGGGTTACAGATCGACTGTCACCGATCCTCTTAGATTTGTGCCTCTTGCTCACCAGACCTGGCACTGGGGCTCGCTTCTTTTCCTACTGGGACATCCGCCAGGAAGTCCAGGTTCAATGACTCCAAGGGGAATTTATTTGTTATTTATTAAAGTGAATGTTTATGCGGTTGGCTGATCAACAGAAACAAACTCTCAATTCTATGGCTTCCGGCTGATTCGCTTGAAATCGGATTAGCCTCAGTGCCAGTGTCGGCAGTCAATGCCAATCAAAATCATTGGCACAGCTGCTGGGTTTATACCTGGCTCGAGCCTCCTCTGCTCCAAGTCTACTCAAAACATCTGAACAATAACATAAAACCAATTCTGAAAACTCTACTTTGCTAAGATATAATTGATCCCTTTGAATTCCAGGTGAAAAAGAGGCAGCAGCGAGTGCTGATGATATTAGACAGCAAGAATGTAGAGTATGAACTAATAGACATCACCGAGCCTGGCAAAGAGGATGATAAGGAGTTCATGCAGACCAATGGCATGCCCAGGGACAGCAAATACCCTTTGCCACCGCAGATATTCAATGAGGATGAATACTGTGGAGTAAGTAATTCCCCTGGATTCTTTGAACCTTAAACAGGACATAAAACATTGATTTACCTCCAGGACTATGAAGACTTTGACCTGGCAAATGAAATGGATGAGCTCGAGGAGTTCCTGAAGGTTGTCCCGCCAGGCAGTGCCAACGCGCCCGACACCAAGGAGATTCAGGAGAACGGCAACACGACGAGTCGAGAGGTAAACGATTTAATGCTGGCCCGGATCCTTGTCAACAGTTCCAATTATGTAATAACTTGCCAAAGTGTCTAGTTGAAAGTTGGATAAGTTCCTATTCCAGCTGTGTTATCATTTTTGGAGTACAATCAGCAAAAGTGACCTTGAAACCGCCTATTCAGTTGGCGGCATCTTTAGCCCCAGCGCGAATGTCGCGTGTTGATCAGCTGCGATCCGCCTTTGATACTAAATTTATATGTGATTCCTGTATCTGTACTTACTAACACTCGTGGGATTCTAGCCATCGACGGAGAAAGACGCGACACCCGCGCAACCAGACAGGTAAATATCATCCCCAACATATATCTGTATACGCCGGCTTCGTTGCGTAATCTCATAATTCATGACCAATTTAGATGATCACTGACCGCCTTGTACTGTCCTTTGTAATAATGCTTGCGCGACACGCTTTTGTAGAGAAGGCTAATTAATATTGGGGAGAATTAACTATTTCGTTCGGCAAACAGCTTGCAAGAGAGAACGGAAGCGACAACTGATGTCGTTAATGAGGAGGAATCGAAGACGGAGGAGGAAGAGGAGTCCAGCGAGGCAAAAGAGCCGACGCCCGAGGAAGTAGAGCCGACGGAGAGCGCGGAGAAAGCCGAGGAGAAGTCGGACGATCAGGAGAAAGAGGAATAAGCCCCTTTTCTCTACTCCAGGAAGATCCTTTCCCGCCGGTGGCCCACCGTGCGAATCCTGGCAAGAGAGACGAGGACGCCAAATCCACATATTTATATCAAGTTGCTAAGGCTGAGTGACGCTACTGCCAAGATAATCTTTCCGTGTCGCAGTGCGAGAGAGGCGTACCGGGCGATATAGTTTTTTGTCTTCTTCTAGGGAGTCTTTTATATTGAAGCACGAGCGAGATTTCCTCCGCCAGGAAGTAGCCAACTGCTTCCTTTCGCCGGCGGCTCTCCGAGATTATATTATCGACTTATATTTTTATCCCGCGGTCCTTCCCTTTCCTAGCGCTGGTTCATTGTTACATCAGAGTTTCGTTCGCTGGCTCCTTTGATTGCTCGGCGCACTTCCCATTATCGACGCCTATCCTTTATTAATCATCCGGCTCGGTGTGCAGGACTTTTTTTACGATACTTTACTGTTAAACCGTCTACCAATCGAGTTCCCGAGAACGACGTCACAATTAGTTTTAAACTACTCTTCGACATTTTACGCACCAACTCCCTCAAAGGGAATATTAAATAGCTTCGAAGATCGAAGTACCAAACCTGGAATTCCAATGTTTAGAGCCTCAAACACTCGGAATTCCAAAGTTCGGACATCCAAAGGGTTGGCTTTCAAAACATTCGGAAACCAACCCTGGAAATCCAAAGTTTGGAAATGAAAAGGGTTGGAACTTGAAAAAATCACAGTTCCAACCCTGGAATTCCAAAGTTTGGATTCCCAACTCCCTCGAAGGGAATATTAAATACAAGGACTCCGCAATATGGAACACCCGCGGACCTTTCACTACTCGCTTCATTAGTCATTAATCAGACAAGGCCTACATCACTCTGTTTCCAGAGGGAAGAGGAGGAACGGTGCTTCCGACTATAACAGTTCGGAAACCAAGCTTTGCAATCGCGAAATCGGGAGAAATTCCTTCGCGAATTGAATTCTGATTCTTGTTAGAGAATATGTAATGTTGGACATTCGGTGTTGGACACACACAGACACACACACACACACACACATACACAGGATTAGTCTACGGAGAAAGTAAACGAACAACTTGGAGATTCGCCGAATTTGGGCAATGTAAACATCTCTGCGTATATATAAACATAGATCTATATATATATTTACAAGGGAAAATGTTCATACACGATGTATATGAGTCATGCCGATCATTGTTACACGCATACAAGAATTTACTAATAAATCTCACGATAGAAATTCCAGCCTCTCCGATTCTACGTCTACCAATGCTTTATTTAGCAACTTTGACAATTAAATCGGGTCAATTTATATCGTTTAACAACAGCTGGATTCGAGTACAAAACTAGTTGTTCTATCCTGGCAACGTTTAAGGCACTTTAAAAGAGAACTCTTGAACTCTATGGAATCGACTGTACGAGAAAGCTCTTCAAATATCAAACTCCTGGTCACTAGACGCCTCCCCTACGACGAAATGAACCGTCCCTGAAACCAACAATCGTCAATGCGTTTTGGATACTCTGGGAGTGCAAGTGTAAAGTGTTTCTTTAATCAACGGAAAGCTCTTTTACTTCCATTTGGAACGCTGCGACTTAACCAAGTAAACAAAAAAAAGCACCGAAAAAAACGTGAAATAAACATTCGTGTCTTTGCAAATGGTTTATTGTTTCGATCGCCTCAGACTCGCACTGGTACAAATGCGCTTACAGGCTTAATTGGGGAGGGGGGATTTCCCCGGGGAGAACGAGGAGGAAGGTACAACACTCTAGCTCCGTCAGGTTTGTACTTACACACAGGCTACGTGCACGCATAAACGCTAAAAGTATACTCGAAAGGACTCTCGTGGTATAAATAGAAAAAAAGACAAAGAAGAAACACGTACTCCAGGACGAAATGCACAGTTCCTTAGACTACTCCGCTGCTTTGACCAATTGGAGGCAAGTGGTGACTTAGACGATTGAGCCGCTCGCACTGAGTGAATGAAGGAATACTCGAGGAATAGCAACCAAAGGGGAAAAGTTTGCTAAATTGTGCCAAGCTCTTCCTCTCTCCTTGGAGAAGTTTTGTGTCGAGGCTTCGTAAGAAATACTGTGTCGCTTAACAGAACCCTGCCATGCAAGATACCAGCGCAACTCTGCACTCTCTCAATCTCTCTCTCTCTCTCTCTCTGGTATGATGCTTACAAAGTTATTAAGTACTACTCCGTCAGCGCAGGATTAAAAACGGGCGCGAAATGTACGTAGAAAAAAAGGGTCAATCCTCGACCTGCGAAATGTGCGCATTCGATCTTATTCCAGCTGAAACACGACTCAAGAGACTTCCTGGAGAGCTCGCCGCTTATGTACAACATCGCTCGGGATTATGCAGTGTTCTCTTTCGTGCCGAGAGGTATATCACTTACAGTCTTACATTAATGAAGCCTGAATTACCGAAGCCTTGCATGTCGCGAGCCTCGAAAACAGGCTCCCCCCCGTTTCTTTTATTATGCTTATTATGCTTATTATGCAGTGGAATTTGGGAGAGGAGAGAACTTCCCGCCGGGGATCGTAACTGGTAGACGTTTCTTTCCTCTTTATTTACAACTTGCGATCTCATCAATCGTGTTGGGGGAGGCACTTTATTTCAATGGATCGGATTATGCGCACTCGTCCTTACAATGTCGAGAAACGACGAGTTGTGTAATTGCTAAAGGACCTCGAAATAATCCTAATTCGTCGCAACTTGGAGAAGCGCGGCTAAGTACAAGAAATCGGCAAGTACTAAAATGCACCAAACTTAATCGAAAAGTCATCGCATAAGAAATTAAGTATTTACAGGAATTCAATTCATTCTCCGAGGAACGCAGTCCAATCAATCAATTGTGGGAATGATTCGACGCGCTAATAAATAATTCGGCTCGACCGACGAGCATTGCACTATGTACTCGACTCCCGTGCGGCGCTTCGGTAATTCATCTCCTTTTTCCCCTCACTCTTACAGCTATCGTCGCCGCCAACTCAAGACGCTTTCAACCTCGCATTTCCTCCGGCGATTTTACTCCAAAAGTAATAACACAGGGGGAATAGCAACCTATCCAACTTGTATGATTCGCTAGGAAGAATAATACAAGGTGGACGAGTTGGTAGACAATATTATGCCGAAAACTGGTAAGACAGCAGGAGGACTAGGAAAAGAAGTAAGCTTGAAAGCTCCTTATCAGTTGGCGGCGACTATAGTTGGTATAAATCTATTGTATATATCTAGAGCTCGGTCTCATTGTACTAATTGTAAGTGTTAGAGGAATTTGAATTAATCCGTACCAAAGTATTTCTGCCCGAAGTGGTTGGGCGCGACCGAATGGATCTCGGACGTGAGGATCTTCATCTGAAATGGAAAACCTGTTGTTATTCTGTTGACGATTCTGGTGGGAGAAAAGTGTATACCTGAGGAAAGGCAGTGACTAGAGACTGCGCGGCGACCGGAGTGCAAAAGAGGTTCGAGAGAATAATGTTCTCCTCGAGGACATTGTGTTCCTTTAACACTGCCATCGCTTTTATCACAGTGTTACCGGTGCCTTGAATGGAAGGAATGATAAGATAACTCGGTCGATAAGTGAATATCGTTAAAAATGGACTTACTCATAATTGGATACATTAAGAGAACTTTCCTCTCGGATATATCATCGGGGAATTTGGCGTAGACGACTCGGGCCTCGTGCGTGTCGATATCACTCTCGACTAGGATCTTTCCGATCCTAATGCTGCGGCAGCAGTCTCGCAAGCCCTGCAAAATGTCGCCGTGGCTGCATTTGCTCTCGTTCCGCGAATAATCTCGAGTGGAATTCATTAATCTACCTGCTCCATGGCTTCTCCGCTTCGCACTATCGAGACGCCGCAATTCCCCTTCTGGTATTTGAGCCCTTTGTACTGTGCTCCGGTGGGCGTTGTTATGACGCATTTTGAGAACGGCAACTGATTCAGACTTTCCTCTACCACTAGCCTGATCTACGAACGCAACATTACCTCTGCTACTTGGTGTACAATAGAAATCGCGACTATCTGCCTCTTTGATTTTACTAGTTAGTCGTGCGAGCAGAGTATCAGGAGGGAATTCCTGCAACTAGGAAACTCGAGCAAGAGAGAGAGAGCTCATCTCTTTGGAGCAGAGTCAAGCTTGGACTTCATACCCGAGAGAACTCACCAGTCGGTCGGCGTAGAATTTGAAGTCACTCCGAGTGGTGTTCCTGGAACAGATGTACATTCAGCTCCTTTCTCAATGACCAAATTGGTTTCTTGGATTCTAGGCTTGCAGAAGTAGTAATTGGACTGCGGAATTTTATGCAGGGTTCTTGGTACGTTGCAAATTGAAGTGTTATCAAAGCAAGTTTTGTATATATTGGTAACAGCAACTATTAGAAGTCCAATTCTGCTGACTTTAATGCTTTAAAGTCCAATTTTTCAGACTCCAGTACTTTAAAATCCAATTTTTCAGACTTTAACGCTTTAAAGTTCAACATTGTCAATATCAAACACAGAAGATATGAATTCCCATAAAATATTATCGATTACTCCGATTTAAAAAAATTGGAGTAAAACTTTTGAAACACGTTGTTAATACCAAGCACATGGAAGACGACCGAATCCGATATTGTCAATTTCCGACAACTCACAGCCACCGCGTTGGCAGCAAACCCCGCAGACTAGCAATAATTAACAATGCGAGGGTCGCGTGGCGAATAATACGCGAGGGCGAAACAGCTGACAATGGGAAAAGGGTGAAAGCGGAAGCATGGAGTAGAAATTGCGCCGGCGACTTACTTGTCGCGCAGTATCGTCTGGAGCTCCTTCACCTGGTTGTTGGAGGGAAGAAGTCGGAGATTCGGGCCGAACTGCTCGCAGACGTCACACGCGTCCTCGAGCTTCTTCGTCACCGGCTGAACCTCCGTGCTTCCCATGACGCTCCTCCCGATTTCTCTCATGCAAACCCTACGGTCACCGGAACACTGCGCTCACACTGCGCTTCCACAGCTCCCACACACTTCGCCGCACAGTATAGACATAACCAGTAAGATCACTCGGCCGATTTCCTGAAGCCACGATCAGATTAGGATGGTCCTTAGTTCTCGGGCCAGCCACCAGGGGCATGACGATCTTGCTTCAGTTGGCCTCTGATTTGCTGACACTGATCGATTCCATCCGGCGGGAAATTCAAACGCGCCAATATTCATTCCCGCCACTAGATGGCGTGGATTTCCTTTCGAGGTTTTGCTTCTGCTCGAATTCAACGACAATGGACCTTCGGTTGTTGTTGTTGGCACGTTGGATGGGTGTCGGATGGGATCTGCGTGTGTCAATTGTCAAGTGATTTCGAGTGATTAGCGGCAGGATGCAGAGGTATTGTTAGCGGAGAGTTAATTAATAGGAAAAATCACTGGTAGAGGGAGAAATGTCGCGTCCTTACGGGTCCTTCTCGAGTCGAGGCGGTCGTAACCTCTCCGACAGCACTGGTATGTCAAACATTAGTCTACAACAATCGTGCACACTTGTTTTGTGCCCTGTCTTTGTATTTCCATTGTTATAACAATTCTGTGTTAATTGGGACATTTAAGAAGTGTCCAATTCGTTTTCTTTAACAAGAAACACTGCGACATCTTCTGTTGCAATAATTCGTGATTAATTGTAATAATTTATTGTTTTTATGCAATTTAATAACTAATGACTATTGAAAGAGTGTTGATGCGATTCCTTCAATAGACAGGCAAGGAAGACCGGAATCAGGTCCTTCAAGATACGGCAACAGGGGGCGTGGAAACCGTGGCAGGCAAAGGGGAGGGAACCATCCAGCCCATTTAAAAGGCAAGGACATCGGCCTCTACTACAAAAACAAAAATGAGAAGAAAGATAAGCGCAACAAGACAGAAACAATCCGATTACCTCCAATATTACAGAACAGGATAGAACAAGTCCTGGAGGAAGTGGATGGATTCTACCAGAAACAATACAACAAGGAGACAGAAAGTTCCAGTTCTGCCTTTGAGAATAAATACACGCACATCCATGACTCACAGTTCAAAAGAAAGTTTCTTAGAATTATCTCAGAGAACATTCAGGAGAATCTTTCCAGAGTGGCAAACACCAAGTGTAAGATGGAGAGGAATGATGACCATGATGCGCAACTCAAACGAGGGTACACAAAAATGTGGGACTGTCCAGAGTACGAGAACATGAGGAAAATAAGGGAGAAGTTACCGGCGTACCAGAAACAGGAGGAAATCATGGAGACCATTGAAGGGAATCAGATTGTCCTGATAAAAGGGGAAACAGGGTGTGGGAAGACGACGCAGATCCCTCAATTCATACTCGATGGACAAATAGAAAAATACAACGGGAGCGTTACACGGATCGTTTGCACCCAGCCTAGAAGGATCTCGGCGATATCGATCGCCGAGAGGGTCGCGCAGGAGCGAGCGGAACGACTTGGAGACTCCGTTGGCTACCAAATAAGACTGGAAAAGTATGTCCTTGAACTGTTATTGTTAATGGAAGAAAACTACTAACATGTACGTCTTTCAGAATACTACCGAGAAACACGGGAAGCATTCTCTTTTGCACCATTGGTGTTCTCCTCCAGTTCATGCGAGGCGATCCATCCCTCAGGGACTTCTCCCACATAGTTCTCGACGAAGTGCACGAGCGGTCGATAGAAAGTGATTTCATTCTAGCTCTCTTAAAGTTAATCATCCCTGTCGTGAGTATGAATGAACAGTTTTCGGTTTTAGGCAATTCTTTGATTTGTTCCCCCCTTGAGAAAAGAAAGGCCCCTTAAGTTGGATCTTTTTAGCGACCTGACTTGAAGATCGTCTTAATGAGTGCGACACTCAACGCCGAGCAGTTCTCCAAGTACTTTGACAATTGTCCAATGATGGAGATTCCAGGCTTCACCTATCCTGTTCAAGAGTATTACTTGGAAGACGTTCTACATTTCACCCAGTTCCAATTCGAACAAGCTCCCGAATTGCCGCAGAATTATAAGAAGCACTTGTCCAGGTTTAAGCAGATGCGGGCAAAGAGAGAGGAATTCTCGGAACTGATTGATCCGCATGTGAGGCAATTGACTGCGGAGGTAAGGATTTTCTTGATTCGTGTTAGATTCCTCGAAGCTGTTCTTTTATTAAGAATATTACAATCACGTAGAGGAAGTATCCGAGGGAAGTACTCAGTCAATTACGAAATCCCAACAGTGAGCAGCTGTCGGTCGAACTGATCGAGAACCTCATTCGATACATCAGCCAGAGCCAAGGCCCTGGTGCCATTCTAGTCTTCCTGCCAGGATTGATGGACATAACGAAACTGCACAGGTTGATTCAGGATAGCGGAAGATATCCGAGCAGTGCGTATTCCTTTAGCAAAGTAAACAGTCGAATTTTGTAATAATAATCTTATTTTCCCAGGTCGATTTGTTGTTTACCCGGTTCACTCGCGAATGCCGACGGTCGAGCAGAAGCAAATCTTCCGCGAGCCACCGAGTGGAATTCGAAAGATCATTCTTGCTACTTCGATCGCTGAGACTTCCGTGACGATCGAGGACGTCGTCTACGTGATTGATTCTGGGAAAATGAAGCTGAGTCGATTCGACGTCGACAAGAATGTAGAAATGCTGGAAGCCGAGTGGGTCTCGTTGGCCAATGCTCAGCAGAGGCGTGGCAGAGCAGGAAGGTAAGGTTTCATCAGAGCCTGGTATTGTTATATCAAATCTATCCAGTAAGATTTCAGAGTGAAGCCCGGGATTTGCTACCACCTCTTCTCGAAAGCGAGGGAGTTAACATTGGACAGGTTTCCGCTGCCGGAGATGTTGCGAACGCGGTTGGAACAAGTCATATTGCAGATTAAGATTTTGCAATTGGGCAAAGCTCGAACATTCCTCGCTAGTGTAATTGATCCTCCGGATGAGCGAACGATTGACTTGTCCCTCGAACTTCTTAATACTTTGAACGCGTTGGACAATGCAGAGAATCTTACACCGCTTGGATATCACTTGGCGCATTTGCCGCTTGATCCCAGAACAGGTGTGTTACAAAGGAACTCCATGGTCTTGCGAACTCAGGAAAATACTATCCAAACAACTGGAAACCGTGAAATATTGAACTGTTTCCAGGAAAAATGATTATTTGGGCGTCAATGTTCTCTTGCGTCGAACCTGTCTTCGCCATAGCAGCCAGCTTGACCTTCAAAGACGCCTTTTACTGTCCAATCGAGCGCGAAGAGGAAGCTCGACAGCGAAAGCTCGAGCTCAGCATGGGAGAATACAGTGACCACATTGCTCTGGCGGAGGCTCTCAGGAGATACGAAAACGAATACGCTCGTGGAGGTGCGGGCCACTTCTGCCGAAAGTATTTCCTCTCGATGAACACCCTGCGACAGCTCTCCGATATGAAAACGCAGTTTGGCCAGTACTTGGAGGAGATGCAGTTCCTTTACAGTTCGGTTCCAAGCGATCCAAATGCTAATAGGAACTCGAGTAACTTGGCTTTAATTAAGGCGGTCGTTTGCGCTGGCTTGTATCCGAACGTCGCGGTCGTAAGGTAAGGTCGAGTTCGGATAACTTGTAGTTTTTGTAGTTAATTGGGGCTTCTTTTCAGGGGAGTGGCAAAATACGGCACACGAGCGTGGACCCCTGAAGACGGCCCTGTTCAGGTTCATCCTTCCAGCGTCAACAACAAGATACACGACGTGCCAAGTCCTTACTTGATGTACTACACCAAGCAGCGATCGTCCAACACTTACCTCCACGACACCACTTGCATCACAGCTCCGATTTTACTGTTTGCCGCGCCGAATATTGCCATAAGTACGTCTTTCAACAAATCGAGAATGCAAAAAAAGAACGATCGATTTTCTCGATAGATGTAACACAAAATTGACTGACTAATTTTCAGGGAGGGAAAAGGGAGATTTCTTCATTAGTCTTCCGACCTCGCAGACCTTCAAGTGCGAGCTTCGCACGGCGCAATTAATTCAGGCAAGCTTTTAAAATCGATTTAACTAATAACTTAAAAGTCTGGTTTTAATAAACATGGATTCGGCTCAACAGAAACTGCAAGAGGAGCTCAATAACATGTTGGAGTACAAAATCTCGCATCCAGGGGTGGTGTGCTGGTCCGGCGTCGAAGGGAAACTCTTGAAGCAAGTATTTTAAACTACACTTTCCTTCTTACATGTCAGGTTTATCCTAACTAAACAATTAATTCTATTTCCAGTGCGATCATTGACCTCGTCTGCCAGAACAACGAAGAAATGAACTTCGGTCCGGCCGAAGACATGCAGTCAGAGTAAATCTCCAAATTCATTTCACTTTCGAAGGACAATTTCAGATGATTTTCGTTTGGCCCAAACGGCGCAATTAGAGCCAATGTCGGAAATCTTTTCACTTTCGTACGCAACTCGCGATTTGGTTTTCTTTACCGACACGGAATTCTCTTTCATTTGACAGTGGCGCTTTCTCAGTATCGCATTCGATTCCAGGAACAACGAAGCCACCCAGTATTTAATGTGTAACTTCGGCGAATAAACAACATTGACTACCGAATTGCGGAAAGTTCATCCCCGACGAGCCCGACTTTGTCTCCATCCACATTCCCGGCCGATCACTTGCTCCCTCCCAGTATTGGTCGCAGCTAGTTCTAGTGTTAACACCTGGGCGGCGGTTGGTGGGGGCTGGTCCACTAGTAGATTACGGTGTTAACAGTCGGGCCCCGATCCTTGGTACTCTGCTAGTGGAAGAGGAGGAGGAGGAGGAGGAGGAGGGGTGGGGGTCTGCGGTCGGCGCGGTTGGTGGGGGACGGTTCCGGCGACGCAGGAGTATTAGGGCGCTCGACGGCGTCCGCTTCAGTCTGCGTCGGAGCGCGGCGAGTGTAGCGTCGCGAGTTTCCTAGCCGAACGGTGTCGCTCTTCCCACGGCGGAACGAGAGCTGCTCGCAGAAAGGCCGAGAACTGCTCTCCGCCTCGAGAGAGAGATAGAGAAAGAGAGAAAGAGAAAGAGTCGAATCATCTGGAGGAGAGGATTGTGGCCGGTGCGGTGCGGCTGTAGGGCAAGTGGCAGGAAGGGCGGCCGTAGTGCTGCCGTAGGAATCGCGGCGAATTCGGTATCGGTGTCGGTGTCGGTGTCGCGACGTATCGGGCGAGAAGGAGCGCGAGAGGCAGAGCAGGAGGCGCGCAGAGTCTCGCCGACAGAGAGAGAGAGAGCGAGAGAGGGCGAAAGAGAGAGAGAGAGAGAAGGAGAGAGAGAGGGATAAGCCCGGAGAGCGGGTCAGTGAACGACCGTGCGCAGGCGGGAGCGAGAGCCCGGCGAAGAGAGACCGAGAGAGGGATTCCCGTCGCGAGAGACCCACACACTCGCCGAGGACTCTCCACACACGGACGAGCGCCGAGCGAGGAGGAAGAAGCAGAGGGAGAGAGAGCCGGTGGACGCGTGCGCTCTCGGAGCAAGCACCCTTGTGTGTAGGTACAATCTGTCGCTGGAGAGAGGAAGAGAGGAGCGAGAGAAAAAGGAAGAGGGTGAAAGAGCGCGGCCGGAAAGAGAAAGAGAGAGAGAGAGGAGTCAGAAGGAAGGAGCCAGTGACACCGCGGCCCTCCACCACCTTCCTCCTGCGACAATCGCCCTCGTAATACTCGACTTTTTGCCCAACCGGGATACCAAAGGGTGCACTGGCAGCGCCGGCAGCCCGAGAGGGAACCCTGAGGAACGAGAGGCCGCCAGACTCTCTCCACCGCCGCTCGTTAGAAGAGCTCCGATCCCTAAATGAGGAGGAGGCTTTGACAGAGGAACCCTAAGGAAGAAGGAACCGGCGGCGATCCCTCCAACGTTCTCGCTTCGAAGGGAAAGCGAGCGAGCAACCAACCAACCAACCAACCAACCGGGGGACCAACCACTCCCTCGAAGGTCCAACCGCGCGATCCCTCGGAGGCTCGGTGATCCAAGTAAAAGGGCTCCGGCGAACGAGATCCCTAAATGAGGAGGCCGGCAGGGCGCAGCTCCGCCGAAGGCGGTCCACTCCCTCGAAGGTCCAAGCCCTAACTGAGTGGCGGCGAGTGGTGGTGCCGGGCGGGTGGGTAG
Source organism: Crossocerus cetratus (assembly GCA_963675795.1). Classification (NCBI taxonomy): domain Eukaryota; kingdom Metazoa; phylum Arthropoda; class Insecta; order Hymenoptera; family Crabronidae; genus Crossocerus; species Crossocerus cetratus. The sequence continues at coordinate 1,126,876 of OY776664.1, forward strand.
CTAAGCCGGCGGAGGAGAGTGCGTCCTCTTCCAGAAAGCGAGGAACAAGTCTCGGGCGGCCAAGTGAAAAGCGAGATATGCGGGTTCATTGACTGGTAGTCGCGCAATGGCCGCATGCCCGGTGCGAAGTGCATGCGTCACGGGGGAACGAGAGAGCCCGAGAGCCAAGAACAAGAGGAGGAGTGCGAAGCCGTCGACGGCGATACCGGCCGCCGCTGCGTGCACCTATCGACCAGTCAACCAAATCCGAGGCCTCTTCCACTGAGAGAGAAGGAGAGAGAGAGAGAGAGAGAGAGTGGAAGGCGCCGCGCTCGCTCCACCCTCTCGCAGGCTCTGCGATCCTTGCACACGGAGACCAGGCCACCGGACCACTAGGAAGCGCCGGGACGCGTATCGCGAGCACTAGGTGAGCACTCCTTCAGCCTTTACTTTCGATATCACGCTACGACGCTCTAGCTAGCCTTCTAACAACCTGCCACACTCCGTACCTCGCACTTATAATCCCCATCTTTTACGGATTCGCACTCTCAAACCTCCAACTCCAATGTTTGACCGTTCAATTGATGCTTGGTCCTTCAAACACATGCAGTTCTTAGGTTTTGGAGATCCAAAAATTCGGAGTTGCTTAATTTTGAGATCGAAAGGGTCGGAGACCTTAAGAAAAGGTTGCAAGTGGCAAACCTGGACCAGGGAAGTTAGGAGAGGGAAAGTGTAAATGGTTAAAAAATGTGGAGAATCGAGCCGGCCGGCCGGCTGGGAATGACTAGTGCGATCGAATGGAGAGTGTAGGTTGGTTGGGTGTAGCCTGTGGGTAAAAAGGTTGCGTGAGAGAGGAGATTTGGGGGCAATCGCGGTGGATATCCACGGGCATTGCGCGGGGAGGCGCGAGCGAGGTAAACTTAACCCGTTTTAGTTTGGACGGGGTCGTTGGACTTTAGTCGCACTGTTTATATTCCGAGTGTGCCGGTGTGTCTGCGCCGTGGCGGCCGGGCTCCTCCGCTCTGCTCCGGGCGCTCGCGACGCGACGGCTCAACACGCGACAACCGCTATCGTGACCCGAGGAGAGCTGACAGTCGCCCGGATACCCAACATTTCTTCACTCGGCACACGCTCGCTCAACCTTTCCGATCGCTTGGCCAACTTCATTAGACACCGGCACCGCTCACGACACCATCAGTTTTATTCCGCAGAAACATAGAGAATCCTAGTCCTCAAACACTTATAGTACTGGAATTATTTAATTAAGATGAGATTAAAGGCCCATTGGGCATCCACTTGTCTTTTCGTTGCTGGTGTCGAGAGGTAAACACAGGGGGGAATGGCGATTCCCATGCTCGCCGTCGCGCGAGTAATTAGCTCGGAATCGGACGTGCGTTGCGGAAAACACGTACTTATCCTGATTTACTCGATTAGAATACACAAGTCGGGCTTGGATCACCGCCAGGCAGGTTGTTACTTTCGCAGCGGCCAATCCTCTCCACCCTTCGCTCCCTCCCTCCTTCCCTACCTTCCAATTGACTAAATCAAACATTTCCAATGAAATTCTCCAACAAGCTGGATTTCTTTATTGCCGCAGAAAGGAAGAGGATCCGCAGGATCCGCAGGCTCGACGAGGACACTGGCCAAACTGAATGCCGGACACGTCCGAGGGCGGCGCCAGTAGTATCAGCCGGCGCTCCAGCCGGAAGCAGCATGTTCTCCCTTCGCCGGAAGTCTTAAGGGTGGATCGCGGGTGCTCGACTGTAAGGTGTCCCAGTGGTAGATCTCGTGCGCCAGTGGCCAAGTGAGGATCGAACGCGCGAGAGCGAAAGAGAGAGAGCGAGAGAGAGATAGAGAGAGATTGATCGTAAGAGCGAGGGCGCGCGCGAGAACGCAGAGGCCAGCTGCGACCGGCAACCACGCGGTGGACATGATTATTTCAAAGGATCTGTTCCTCTTTGGCGACCAAGATTACCTGCGCCTTCCCAGCAACGAGAAGCGCCAGCAGCGGGCAATGGGCCGGCCGATCATCAATGCTCCCAGGTCAGTTCCATCTCTACTGCACTTAGACTTCGTGTCTAAGCACTTATGCCCAATTTAACGAGCGAGTTGTGTAATATGTACAGCCTGCTCAAACGATTTTCTTACAAACTGAGCGGAGAAACTAACAGAATCGATTGCGCCCGGGGTATACGGTAAAAGTGTTTCCACGTCGAGTTCTCGGTAAGATGGAGGTAGATTATAAATCAATTAATCAAGCGGGAGCCTTAAGGAGCCTGGCAATGCCAAGGTCAGAGGCAGTGTGAGAGAAGAGCTTTCGTTCTTCGCTGGGAGGCGGAGGGCGAGGGGCTCGCGCATCGCACGGCATTCGCGCGAGTAACCTAGAAAAGAGGCTCGACGATCGAAAGAAAAATCGGTGGTTTCTCCTGCGGAGAAAAATCGAGTCTTCCGCTTGGAGATGAAACCGTTCCAGTTTCCCATGCGTGACCCACTGGGCTCGCGCGCGCGCCGCGCGGCGAAGGGAATCATGCGAATCTCTCGTGCTCTCCTTATGCGTCTACACGCACTGGCGCTCGCGTCGTGCGGCGAGTGGAGGGCGCGCGAGGAAATGCGATTGGAGAGAGGAGGAGATTGGCTCTTGTCCCCTCGAGCCCCCCACCCCGGCACAGTGGCCACTCGGCGATTAGAAGACATTTGCAAGGAAGATTGGAGCTGTGTAATCGTGGAAAGTATGCTCGTCGAGAGGGCGGTTTTAGGGAGTAGGAGGACCGGCGGAACGAGCCTAACAAGAAGATTGGTGGCTCGGGCTAATCCCTAAGCTGTAATCGCATTAATCTTGGCCGTTGGCTCGGATGATCGGGGAGAGGCCGTCGGAGGAAAGGCGGCCGAGGAGCGGAGAGCGGAGGACGTCAAGGGCTAGCCAGGCAGAAACGTCACCGACCTGCCTCACTCTCTCGGCTCTCATCTCGCCTCGCCTACGTCTGTGTTAGAGCCGGGCACGACACACGTGCACGCAGTGGCGCGCGCTCTCCTATCTCCCCGAGATTTTCGAGCTCGCCAGGGTAACTGACCCCATTCGAGAGCGCCGGTCCCCTTTTCTAGACTCTAATACTCTCCTCTCCAACAGTCCCTCTCATCGCATCGTCGCCCAATCATACGCTCCATTCTTCGAGGAACAGCACTCCTCTGATATTCGTCGCCGGTGGAATCACGACGCGCGCGCGCGCCGAGAGGTGAGATTCCGCGACGGCTTGTTCCGAGAGGAGCAACCGGCGCGCCGGCCGCCACGACTTACTCCGAGAGAAACCTTGTTATGTATTTACCTCGAGCAACCGGCAATCTCCCTCTTTGGATTCCAAGGGTTTTTCTCTCGGGTGTTTTGAAGTGGCAAAGATTCGGAGCTGCGCAGTTTGGTATTTGGGGTAGATGAAGGTGACGGAGGAGGAAGTGGGTTGCTGGCGTCGGAGAAATGGCGAGGTGACCGTGGGTCGCAGCGCGCGATTACGTTGATTTTTTCTCCATGATTCCATCGAGCCTCCTAGAGGAGTGAGGGGCGCGCACGCCTTCACCTCTCCTCGCTCTGTGGTTTCTCTCTCTCTCGTGAGAGTGACACTGACCCCCTTCGTGCTCCACTCGCTCACTCCACTGATTCTCTCTGGGGAGAGCTCTCGAGAACGACCACTGCTCCAGGCAAAAGAAAGTATACACACTCGCGTACACATTGCTACTCCAACTATCCATCCAATGCATCCAATCCCAAATTTCAAAGTTTGGATATCCAAATGGGTTTGGACCTTGAAAAATGGGCCTCCCAAAGGAGGAATCCGATGGATAGCCAAAGGACAGAGGGCTGCTCGGCAGAGTCGCTCGGCTCGGCTCGGGAGAAGGTCGTGCGCGAAGTTAGCCGCCGGAAAATAACCGCTGGCTCGGCTGCGAAAGAGAGGCAGGCAGAGAGGAGGAAGCAGTGGGGGTTTCACGCCAATACACCGCATAACACGTCTCGGGATCGGCTCTAAGGCTATTTCTGGTAGTGGCGCGAGGCGGTCTCTCCGGCATGTAACTCGCTCCGCCGCCGCCAACTACTCTACTGCCTCGGCCCGGAACTCTGTCAGGACTCTGGGTTAGCCTGACTTATGCCCGGAGTTCTCTCCGACGGCGGCGGCGGCGCTTGCCGTGGAAGCCTTCCCTCGTGGCGATTGCGCGGCGACGGCGGCGGGCTCCAGGTGGGAGGAAGTGTCGATGCGTCGTCGCGAGTGCAAGGCGCCCCGGTAACAACGAGCCGCATACGAATGGCACTGCTTGAAGCCCATCTGGAAGCGAACGATTCCCCTGTTACGAGCGAGGGACCGAGCGACGCACGGCTGCCTGGCTGGCTGGCTGCCTGACCTGCCTCACGCACGACCTGCTCTTTCCACTGGCGAGTCCAGTCCAGAGCTCGAGCTCCTTCCAGCCTCCGCACCCCGCCCGCCGCTCTCCTCGCGTCTGCCAAGACAATGCGCCCGTCATTCTACATTCTACAAGAACGAGTCTGTCCAAGCTGCGATTAGGCAATTGGAGATCGGGGGATTTTGAGGGCGAAGCTGATAGGCCTGGGGAATCGGCCGAAGGTTCTATTAGAATATTAAAATCAATTGTGCGCCGACGGCGGTAATCGGGTGGGCGCACGAGGGGAATCGAATTATGTCGTTGGCTAGAGTGTCTCTTATCACTTCAAGGTGGCGGGAACAATGGGCCTTGACTTTCACTTGATTGCCAGATGCCTCGACACCGCTCCCCTCTCCATCTCGCCCGTTCCACTTGCTCCCTCCGCCTAAACGCTAGATGCACTTCGAGTCAATAAAAACTCCCGAATCAAACGAGTCGAGTGTGTATGATTGGCTCGAGGAATAAAAGGGAGCTCCTCGGAGGGAAAAGTCCGCTCTTCCCGTTCCTCCCGATGATAATTAGAGATGGGACATATCCTGGCCTCATTAGGAGCGTTGTGCTCGAGAATTGGCCGGGGGTGGTGGGAGGGATCCACCAGAGAGAGAGAGCGAGAGAGAGCAACAAGAGTTTGATTTGTTGTAAAGGGTTAATTGGATCGGCGGCGAGTCGGAGGAGAGGAGGCCTGTTGAAAGGGCTGCTCGCTCCTCTCTCCGTCAATGCCGTGGTCTCCCTTGGCCTCCGCCCGCCTCTCCCCCGGAGTCTAATGAGACGAGACCGATCGTATCTCCGGCCTCGTAAACAAAAGTTTTACGAGCGTCCGCGCATCACCCTCGCGTCGGCCGCAACTTTTAATAGTTCCTCGCAATAATCGCGCGTCAGCGCCAATGTTTATTGCCGCCAGCTGGACGGCCGGCACCGGCAGCCCGAGAGAGCAGCCAGGCCCTCTAGCCAGCCAGCCTCTACGCCACGGAGTCCTGCGGAGAGGCAGCCTCCTCCTCCGCTTATTTGGCCTCCATCGGTCAGGCCGAGTCTAACCCAGAAAGTGGATAATGCACGCTATTGTGCCGGCCAAGGCTGCAATTATTAGCGATTTTATACTCGGAGAGAAGTGTGAAAGAGCCTGTCCTCTCAAAGAACAATGGCTGTTTCGAAAGGAAATTGGAAAATTCGGACTCGCAAGTCTGCAGTTGCAAAGTTTTGTGATAGAAGAGAGACTTGGAATTGGAATGTTTGGAGATGGAAAGAGTTTGAGATAGCTGGAATTGTGGAAGAGCCTGTAGAAAGGGCGAAGAAGGAAGGGAAGGGAAGAGGAGAGTCCTCGAGGAAGGAAGGGGTGAGGGCCGAAGGGGAAAGTGATAGAATTTAATGGCAACGGCGCGCCGTTTGATAAGATGAGCAATATACAGTACAATCGCGGTGGTTATCGTGTCGTTAGCAGTGCGTCGCGCTGACCTTTAAGTGCGGGGGTCAATTCTGGCCTGGTGCGCGTCCTCCTCGGCTTTCTCGCCGTCCCTGCCGCGCGCACCTCCGCCTCGCGGAGTAGTCAACCGAGAGGCCAGCTATTTGCTCTCGGCTCGCCAGCCTGCCTGCCTCAACACCCTCCGCCCCGACCGTTTTCCACCGTCGTATCCTCCTCAATCTCCTGGAGCGACTCTCACTCTCGATTCTCGATCGAGTCTTCCTCGACAACAGCACGCGCTCTCGGAAAGCGGCGACTCGATTCAGCCTGGATCCAACGAGATTGGAGGCGGCGGCGGCGGCGGACTCGAGCACTCGGCCAATATAAAAGGCCAGCAGCGACGGAAGCGAGCGGAGGAGAGCGGTGATCGGCGGCGGCGGCGTCGAGCTAAATAAATAAAGGAGGCGGCGGGCGCGGTGCGGGGTTGAGATCAGGTGGGGGTGAGTCTGCCTCGTGGTGGCTCGAGGGGAAGTGTCGGCGAGCGAGAGGATCGAGCCATCGGGGATCATTGAACTCGAAGAGTGAGCGCAGTCTCTCCGCTCAATGTGCCGCGGCCACCACACACGCTCCCGCGCCCGCGCACACTCTCCGATTCACTTGCCTTTCAATCGCATTTGTCAGGTACGACGCTCCTATCTGGGACCGTTGCCACTCATTCTCCAGCAATCGATGCTCCTTCGGGAGGGAAAAGGTTCTAGTCGCTAGGCACCGATCGAGGTGCGTCTGGCTTCGGGACTCGAATCCACCCTGGACGCGTGAAAGTGTGGCCGCGCGCGGGTCGAGTTGCGCTGGCTGGGAAGTGGAGGGGCAGCGCGTTGGGGCCGCATGAGAGGTCGTGGTAAGGCCAGGCCAGTCAGTAACGATGTCATTAGTTTAGTCAGTCAGCGCGTCAACAAGCAGGCTCCGCCGCGCGGGGCCTTTCTTACAGAGCCAATCGGGCCCCGAACCGCAAATCTCAGCGAAATTGTACTCGGGGCCCGAAATCGGGCCCACTGCACTTGGACACCTCTCGTCCTCTTTGATTGCCCTCCCCGTTAAATGAGGGTAGGCCCTTTTGCGCAACCTACCTGCACGGGCCAGATTGCTTTTGGGCCTTTGGGCAGTGCGGGCCGGCAGGTGCCAGCCGGAGAACGCGGGCTCTCTACGGTAGAGTTAAAGTGTCACCGACGCCCGTTACGTGTGACCGTCAATTAGAGCTAAGTCGCTGCGGTTAACCCCGCTGCGCAGTTTCCCAAGCGGCGCCGCGCCATGTTTTCACAAATGGGACACGTGTCTACTTTCGTAACAGAGTCCGCTCGAAAGAGCCGAGTTCGGAGGAAGAAGAGCTGGCAAATCGGCGAACTCGGTGGGTAAAGAGATTCGAGCGGAGGATCATTAGAAATGGAAGAAAAAAGGGCGAAAGAGGCTAGAGAGGCAGCCGATGGTGGTTGTCTAGTCTGAGGGCGGGCGGACAATAGGAAGCAAGCGACGTCTGGCGCAGTGCAGGTTGTGCAACGAGCCGACGTGCACAGCTAACTCGAGCGCCGACAGCGTCGACCCGATGTCGTCGTCGGGTTGTGCGCGTCGCCAAAGTGTCCGCGGCCTCCGGAGAGCGAGAAGGGAAAAGAGAGTAGCAAGCAAGGAGATAGCCGGAGAGTGAGAGGCGCAGTGCAGAGGGCGGCTGTGCAGGGGGAGGTCGTGTAGGTGCGAGCGCGGCGTATACGTGTGAGGGTTTTATGCGCGGGTCAATGACTCCGCGCGCGCTCGAGTCGACTGTCGACTGTCGAGTCGAGTCGAGTCGAGTTGCGCGCATCGAGCGCCGCCGAGCGCATGCGTCCCCGCCTTCTACACTGCGCTTCTGTTCTCTCCGGCTGGCTCTGCGACGTCCCATGGAAATTCGGCATCATTTTCTCCCTGGACTCCCTGGTCAAGATTCTTAAACACTCGGGTCATTACACTTGTCAAACGGCAGGTTGGCCTTTTTCGCCATTCCATATCGGCCTGGCTCAATCACCAATTGGCGTATCGAGCGCCTCCTGATTTTTCCCCTCCAGCGCACCTTCCACCACCCCTTCAACCCTTGCTGCTGGATGCACCTGGAGGAGGGGGCGGGAGGGGTTGCGGAGCACCTGACTCGAGCGCGGCGGTCGAGTCTGCCGCTCGAGACGCCTGGCTCCTTCTAATCGAGCGAGGATGCCGAGTCCCTTTTCGGAGTGGTACGGCCTGCTGGGATCGAGGTGGGGCGCGAGAGGGGCTTTCACGCGTGTCCTGAATGAGCCTGTACTCTTTCCGTGAGCGATCGCCGCTCCCATTGAATTGGCTCGGGGGTTTAATGGAGAGACTAGTATTAGAGAGCTACAACGGAACCCGTTAGATCCCCGATCGACCGTTAGAGGGTTCGAGCGCTCCAAGACGGATGACTCCTCCATTTCCCAAGGGTTTCTACTTCTCCGCGCGCGCACGCCCGATTAGCATTGCCGGCTCGCTCCGCGGACACGTGATACACATCTCGCATGCTACCCGCCCGCCTATCCCTCGGCTCATTAAGGGCTTGCATCTATGTGTAGCTGTAAGCCAAAAGCGGAGGACAATTTGCTATTTTTTCTTACTCAAACTACATACGACATCAACCACCCATCTTATCATATTATATTATATTAAATATGTCCTGCACAGTCGTTGAATCGAATGTTTCTTACATTGGAGGACACAATATGCCCGCGCCGCTTTCGTAACGAGATTATTATAATAAGTGCCGGTTGTTCAGTGTTGCGCGACACGCGAGATTCGAGGAGTGTGGTCCGCCCATTACGATAGCAGACGCAACACTGGTTAAGTCGATTGCAGCAGTCGCGCAGCGAAAGCGCACTTGCACTTGCACTCGAACCAGTGGACCCTTTTACTTCTCCCAAGTAAATAAGGTCCGCCTCGACTCGCGTGATTGCGCCGAGAATCAATCATGTCGGAGAGCCGTCGGGCTAAATTGAAACTAGAAGGGCGCCGCTGAGTCAGCGGGCCCCGAATTTAGGTATGCGCGCACCGATAATTAAGCCCACTTCAAGGCAAGGCCCCAAAGAGGCCCGCTTGCAGGTGCACTTGGGTGGGGGAATCCTTGAAATTGTCCCTCGGGCCCGTTCAATTCCCACTTGAGGCCCCCACAGTTGTGAGCCAAGCTTGACGCGATCCAAAACTGACCCTCGGTCAACTTATTGCAAAGCCCAGAAGCGGAAGTTGTCGAGTGGAAACCACGAGGCCCAACCAGTTGGGCGCAAAAACCAAAGAGAATTTCATTTTAGCTGATTGTCGTAAGCGGACGGTGGGGGGGATTGGAGAGTCGATGCATTGAGCACCAGCAAGGACACTGGCCCCAACTCGATTACCAGCGGGGACTAGAAAATCACAGCTACTTCCCCCAAAAAAGTCGGGCAACTAATTGGAGTGAGGGATTTCGTGCACAAGTGCACAAAGAGCCAATGAAAGGGTGGGGGCCCAATGATATTGGGACCGACGCATCAGCCTGTAGACTCCAACTCCAATTCAAAGGCAAATGAATCAGCCTGTACGAGTGTACTTGGTGGGAAGGAAAGGGGGCGAGGGGCCCGTGGCAAGATATAGTGGGCCAGGCGCGGCCGAGAGGAGGAGGAGGAGGGTAGGGGCAGGTGCAGTGTGCGGATTTGGGAGCGAAGCGAAGGCACAAGGTCCTTTTATCGTGGCCTGGTGTGGCGAGAGCTGCGAATGCGCCGAGCTATCGCGTGCATGAGGCCCCTCTTTCGGCCCCTCATTCGACTGGGACTACCTGGATGTGCCTCGGACCCTAGTGGTCCGCATTCCAAAAGTCAAGGACTCTCTCTTCAACTAATCCCAACGTCCCACGGCGCCTCTCTTCCCGCCACGTGCGGGCCCCGATTCTCGCCTCCTCCCTCTACCACCTCACATTGCACACCTCGCATTTCGCGAGTCCTCCTGTTCCGCCTAACCTTCTCGCAATCCTTTTTCACTCCCTCTTTTCCGGATATTCCCACTGAATGCAACCTTCAATGGAAACAAAGCCCCACGTTTTAACAGTTAACCAGCCAGAAGATGAGCCACGTACTCTTCAATTGGTTCGGTTTAGGATTCTTCTCGACAAAAGAGTCGAAATACCCGGGAAAAAAGCGCATTGAACGCTTGAAAGGTGATGCAGAGTGAAAAGAGCGGGAAGACTGACGGCCATGTGACAAGATGGTGGAACCGCCTCGCCGCGGCGGAAGAGAGGTCCTCTCGCCGCAGGAATTAAGCGGTAATTACACGGAGGGCTCCCTCATTTTTCCCGCCGGTCAAAAGAGGACCGCAAAAAGAGCGATGATGCAACAGCCAGTGTAATTTTAGAACGCGCGGCACCTACCTGCCGTATTCCGTGCGAGCGCGCGCGCCTCAGAGAGGTTAGGTTGGAGACTACGGGGCCAATTAAGAGGCGTGAAAAAGTGCCATTGCAAAAAGTCCTTTGACTGCCTGCTAGAGAGCCGGCGATAAACAATCTCGAGTGACGAGAAGACTTATGAGCCAGTGTTGTCGTGCTAAGAGAGAAAATAGCGCAGCTCGCCATCTCGGAATCTCAACGACCAGTCTCCTGCGACGTTAATACCCAATGTTAATATGACGAGGATTTCGAAAAAAATTTCATATGGAGAAAAGAACGTCACATAAGAGCCGCAGCCGGGGATACTTTTCCCCAAGTATAAAAGACGTTGGGGACTTGCAGAAGGCGGTGGGTGAAGGAAAAAAAAAGAAAAATGGCCCAGCACTTTCTAAGGTTAAAGACCGAGGCGCAGCGAACCCTGGCGGCGAGTGTAGCGCGACGCAGGTGTCCGCGGTAGGATTGGAAAGCTCGCGGGTGAAAAGCGGCCGCTAATCCTTGATGATAGAAAGCACGCGGCCGTAAAACGAAAAGCTGGGCGCAGCCAGTGGTGCGAGTGCGTTGACCCCGGGCGTCGAGTCCAATCAGCTCGTTCATGCCAGAAGGATCAATTGCGCCCTGGGAAAAATCTCAATCGGCGGGCCCTCTCCGAGAGAGAGAGGGCGCTCGACGAAAGGACACGTAGTTGCGCGCGGCAACTCTAGTCCCAGCATTTAGGCCTACTTTAACCTTCTGGCGGCGTCATTAGGCGGAAGGTCGCGATCAAGCGGAAGGAATGATGACGCGCCACTTAATCATTTGGCCACTTTGATCCCTCCCACACGCCGGAGGAACCTTTCGCTCCTCAATTGTCCTCGAGTTTTTCCAATGTTGGCGCGGTGCATTCCTCGCCGGGAGTCTCGTTAGAACTAGGAACTTAAACTTAATGGGACAGGTTTCACTTGACGTCGTTTCGAGTCATTCCGCGACAAACAAACGAGCAGAGCCAATCTCTAAGGCGAGCAGTCGGAGGAGCGGCGTGGCGTGGCGCGCGGCCGTTCAGTCATAGCGCTAATCGTCTGCTACGTCACCTTAAGGTGGGTCACGAGAGAGTTCCCCGAAAAAGCCGCGAAACCCGGCATGCACTGCGCTCCGCGCGACATTGACGGCCGCTCAAGGTCCAGTCCCCTCCGGCCTGTCCCTTGCCCCGCGGCGGCCAGCGCACGGAGCGCTCTCTCTCTCGTGGGATTTCGGGCGAAACGGCGTCGATTTTTCCGAAGAGGCCGCGTCATACGCTTACACTCGAGGGGAGTCGGCTGCCATTGGTTTGCCTCGGCGCTCTCTTTGCCCGCAACGAGATGGCCCCCTCTCGCTCTTTCTCTTTCTCTCCCTCGTTGGGACAAGGAGAGAGGAAGCCTGGTACCAATGCGTACCAACACGCTCTTCCGTGTGCGCGAGATGGGGCATGCAATGTTCAAGAATGTGTCTGTCCCTCGGTGTTGCTTCAAACGGAGACGGGATGAGAGGGAGAGAGAAAGAGGCGACCTTGCATTTGCTTTGCATATAGACGACATGGCTTTGGGCATCGCCACACGGAAGACAACCTTGGCCAGGGCATAAACGAACTCTCCCCAAGGAGAGAGAGAGAGAGGGGGGACGGTCTGAGAGAGTTGCTATGGAATGAACGGTCCACGGGGAGAAAGGAGAGGGGCGCGCACTGGCATCGGAGGGCCAGCAGGCCCACGTCACGCCACTTTCGGTTTTATCACTGAGATTTTCGCCGCGCGAACCTTCCGCACCTTCGTTGCACCTAGAAACAGCCCTGAAACGGTGCTGCCGTGAGGTTAGGCTCCCTTTGGGTCGATTAATCGAGTGAGCCGGAGCAGGTTTATGTTGCCGAGTGCGGCGAATTTGGTCGGTTCCCGGTTCCTGGGAAAGAGAGCGGACTTCAGGTCCCTCGATTGGGTGAATCAGTGGTTGGGGGGTCCTAACGCGGAGGTGGCGGGAACCAGTGGGAAAGTGAGAATTTTAGCGCCTGCCAAGGCTGCGCTCGCCGAAAGCGAGACATGTCCGTCCCGCGGACAAACAGTGACACTCTCCCGTCATTGACATTCCGGCCTGCAACAAACTGTCATCTCCCGGCGGAGATGGAAGGCGCGGCCGCGACACCAGATTGATCGAAAAAGGAAGTCCTCGAGGTCGAGGCTGCTTAGCCGTGGATTGTTCATTCGCAACCATCTCCTAGAACAATTCCTCTCTCGAGATTGCACCGGCATCTCGGAATCTCCCGGGGACAAAAGGAGTTTTGGCGGAGCGCGAGATGCGCCCGGGAAGATAAGAGGAGACTGGGTTCCCTTGTTTTTTCGGGCGGAGCGCGGCGCAAGCAGCTCGAGAATAAGCATCGTAAAGATCGAAATTGCTTCTCGGAACATTTCGACTTGGCCAGATGAAGACTCTTAAAATATACCCGAAATCCCGGGAGCGGCCAATATTTGCACGGGCATTCGTAGATCCGAACCCCCTGCTCGAGCTTTTTCGCCCCGATGAACCCGACTCTCTCCCGCGAGGAGACACTGCCACTCGAGGAAACAGGGAATACCAATAACGCCCCACCCAGAAAACTAGTTATTTTGCCAGGATAACCTGGATAAGCCTCGACTCTGCATTTATGAAAGAACCTGTAGAAACCGGATTGCCGCATTGCTTATCTATGCCCGCGAGACTTGGCAGAGTTGGCGTAAATCTCCGCGGCAGTTATTCGCGATCTGAATTCCGTTTTACTGGCTTCCGATAATGTCTATGATGCGCGGACGCAGGCCTAGCCTCGTAAATCCGGTGAAATAGTCTGGTAGGAACGAGGCCCATTTCGTAGGAAACGGATACTTAATCCGGACCCGTTTACTTTGATCCAAATTGCGTTCTGGCAGGCGTCTTTCGTCTTCCTGCTTGCGACGGAATTGCGGAAGTTTCGTTGGTTGATATCAATCGCAATACTCCTTCCTGGCGCAAAGTAATTGGTCGAGACGCCACCTGCGGGGACGCCGTGGAACCTCGAGAGACTACGGCATGTCCCTAGATTCGCCAATGGTCCAGGGTAGGGTTCTATTCCGAGGGCGATTTCGGGAGAAGAAAACAAAGGCAAACGGGGGCAATAACAAAATCGAGAGCGTGGTCATTTGGCTTTCGAGGAAGGATCAGCCGGCCGTTAATTGTTATATCGCCCGATAAAAGCCGAGGCATTTCAACTGACCTTCCCGAATCCCTGGGCCCCAGGTACATACATACAAAGGCCTGTCAGTCAGTAGGATTGAAACTCGATCTTGAAGGAGAAACGGTATCAGAAGGGTTGGGCGAGGAAGAGAGGGGGAAGGGGACAAGTCGCACGCAAGTGCTCTAAACGGGCTATTACCATTGCCAGGGCGTTTACATGCTAGGTGGTGATTACACGGCAGAGTCACGAGTCTCCTTCTCTCTCGTTCTCTCTCTCTGGCGGACTCTAACCGCGGTCCATGAACGTGACCGCACACACTAAGGGGCCCCGAGCACTCAATTATGCTCTGCCAGTTAGCCGAGCCGTGTGTGTAGAGGTCCGAGCGAGGAGAGAGAGCGGATGTTCCCTCTCGTTGCTCCTGGAGTTGCTCCTCATTCAGTCAGCAATCCTCCCAGTGACGACCAAGAATTAATTGCATCGGAGTCCTTGCCGATGATGTTACTGCAGTCGGGCCATCCTCTTTCTCCCTACTTTATGGAAGGCTGGCTGGCTCTTCTTGGTACAGTTGGCGTCCGGGGGCCCAAGATAGGGATCTGTGCAGCTCTGGGCAGGCCCGCGAGGGTTAAGTCTATCTAGTCAAATGGGGGCCCGTCATTTGTCTTTGGGGTTCGAAGAAGGCTGAGGCATTAGATGACAAAGGGTTAATTGGCAGGTGGTTAGATCCTGGTGAATGAAAGGGGCTAGGTCGACGCTGCGATCAACTGGGCAAGGACCTTTCGCCGAAATCTTCCGACGACCCTGACGCCCATCATCAAAGCTGATCCCGCGGTGCAGGACCACCACAGCACTCCTATATCTCTCTCTCTCTCTCTCTCTGCTCCTGGGATATCCCGCGGGCGAGGAGAATGGGGGATCAGGCCGATCCATTGCAAGGCCCTCGCCATTATACTCGAACAATGTAACAAATAACCTCATCAGACTATCTCGGACGGCATTGTGAGCGAGGCGTCGTCCGGCCTTCCTCCCAGAATGCCATCGGCTCCTTTTTTCTCGACAGTCCTTTTTCGAGAAAGGAACCTGCTGCTTAGAAAGAAGCCGAAAGGAGCGAGCGCTTCTGCGGCCTGTCTCGCAACTTGGCCGAGCCAGTTGCAGCATGCGCTCTTTCATAATGCTCCTGCCCGCCGCCACATTTGTCAAGTGTCCCTGCAACGAGTCCTTACTCGCGAGGCCCAAAGAAACCCAGCTGCTTTTTGCCCGCCAGCAGCCCTCTTCCTCTCGATTAATCGTCTTTCTTGCTGAACGGGGGCTCGTCCGCCCGCTCCTCCGCTCCTCCGCGCACCATCCTTCCCAGGGGGGAGGAGCATTAATTACGTAAGGGCCCAAACACATGGGCCCACTCGGGAATTGAAAGGTATTAAGGCGGACTTGTTGATCCGCTGCTCCGAGTCGAGATTAGCCTCTCGGCTGCCGGTGTATTTTACGGCTGACCAGATATTTGGAGCACTCGAGAATTACCAGTCCTGTGTTAATCACAGTGCTAGAGCGAGCCCGCGAGCACAGCCTCCAAACAGCTGGAATCCATTTTTCGCTGAGGCCCCTTTCCGCCCCCTTCTTCCCTCCAATTGGACATGGAATCCAAAATAGGATTTGCACCATTACTCGATGGGTACTTAGTCGTGCTGTTGTTATACGGGACCATCAGAGTCTCCCTACACTCGAGTCTCGAACGCTACCAATTGGACTCGCGTTCTTCCGCAGCGAGACTCGACACCGAGGATTGTTTAGGTCGCCGGTTATACTCGGGGAGAGGGAGTGAGCGACGAGGTTCTTTGCTGGGTGGAGACTAAGAACGGAGTGCGGCTCGGTTGGCACGAGTCCACGGGGACTAGCCAAGCGGGCTAGCCTGATCAATTCCAACACCCACGCGCTCCTTCGGTGCGCGCTTGTTATCTCAGTTAGCGCTCTTTATGTTGCCACCTCTTTCATCCCAGCTGGCCGGAGTCCTTCAAATCTCAAGTTTATCGGGAATCGCCCGGCTGGAATTTCGGATAAAGGCCTTTTTTCCAAGGCCGACCTATCGAATTACCGCGCGAGATTTTACTGCTGCGCGCGCGGCCTTTTATGGCCGGCTGACCTTAGCCTGTAAAAGTCCCCCGGACTCGCTCTCGGTTATATGTATAGCAAAAAAAAGAAGGCCTCGTTGTGTGCCCGGTTGTTCGTCTCTGGGCCTCCCTTGATAACCTAGCGCTGATAACTGTGTTCTACATTGCGGGCCCCGAGACAGAGAGTGGCCGTTAAGTCGTGATATATCGATCGTTAGTTAGCGTCGAATAAAGTAATGGCGGCTGGGATTTCGATTGCCAAGGCTGGAGGGGGGGGATATAAATTTCGCCTGGCCATTAATAGATGCAGAAGGTATCTCTCGCTGTCCTGTTCCTGTCGCGCCGCTGTCAAAACAGTGACTGGCTCTTCATTAGAGCCGCCGAGTGTAGAGGTCGTTTCACCAGTGTCGCTTATAGTCAACGCGGTAACTCAGGACCGCGCGCGAGTCGCTTAGAAGGAAACAACTGCTAGCTTTCGAAAGGCAGGTGTCCGGCGCAATTAGCGGAGTCCTTGTTAACCGAGTTATCTCATCGACTCGGCATTAACCGGTGACGAAACTGAAAATCAGCGCTGTTAACCGGCCTGACAGCGTCGCGTCGCGCCAGGCTGTTCTTCCCACACCGCGCGTGCCGCCGTTTATTTCCATCGATGACAGCAGCCCTCAATCCTAGCGGAGCTGCGCCACGCAGGCGGGAAAACACTTCCGCGGCGAATCCATCCTCATTGATCTCTCAGTGCGCGATCGCGCTCCGTCGAGTTGTTTGGGGCCTGCGTCTTCCTTGGCGCGCGGCCGCGATCGCGAGGATCGATTTAAGCGAGGAACTGCGCCGTAGCGAAATACGAGAAGCCTCTCGCTAGAGTTATTCAGATTAATTGTCTTTTAACCAGCCTAGCCTCTCAAGTCACTGTGTCAACGCTCGGCAGCCTCCTGGGAATCGTTCCTCCTTCGATCCTCGTTAATTCTCATTCGGACTTGTCCAACCGATTGAGGAAGCATAATCGTGCAACGATTGCCTCGCGTCCCTACGATGATGCCTTTGGCACTGAAAGCCCCTTTCCAAACGAAGATTAGCAACCCCCTCGTTGAAGCGATTCGGTCAACCTAAATCGAACAAGGCCACCCTGCTTGGGTCCCCTCGTCCTGCAGGCCTAATCGTAACCCTAACCCAGGGGAGCCAAGTATGCATTACGGTTAGCCGAGTGGTGGCGTCCAAGTGGGTGTAGCCCTGGCTCGCCAGAGCAAGTGGGTGCGGTGGAGGAGAGCGGCGGCAGCGGAGTAGTCTCGGTGTTACAGTTGCTCGGTGTAGCGGTGGATGTTGTAGGAGAAGCTGGCTGGGCAGGCAGGCAGCCAGCCAGGCAGCCAGTACACGTGGGAAGTCCGGGGTGATTGAGTGGAGGCGGAACCGGGTGGTTAGGAGGTTCCAGGTCGGCGTAAGATCATAATGCATGTAAGGGGAGGGAGGGAGGGCTTGATGTATGAGATAGTGAGTTGCGCGAAGGAGTCTAGGGGGAAGAGGAAGGAAGCGAGAGAGGTTGTGGCGGAGTAAGGACGCTGAGGTCGCGAGAAGGTCTGCGGGAAGCGGGACAGGAGCGAGATAAGAGGACGAGGAGGCCGAGGGGGTGGCCTGGCGGTAGTAGCAGTTATAAAGATTTGTAGGGACAGGTTCCCGACTACCTACGAGCAGCTGTTGCGTCCCGAGGCTTTAACCTAGGCGGAGAGGTTGCAGTAGATCTTTTCCGCGGTCATCCTCGTCCTCGTCCTCGTCCTCCTGCGTGCGTCCCTACCTTCTTCTCCTCTTCGCTCTCTCTACCTTCACCGGTACACCTACGGAGCTGCCGGCGGCCAACCTACTCCTCCTGCCTGCCTGGCTGCCTACGTGATCCTGCCCGGCTAACACACTGCCACACTAACAACCGCCATTCTGCCTCGTAACGGTACATCAGACCGAGGTAGCTTCTATCTGGTCCTTTCGGTTCTGTCGCCGGACAGCCCCACAGGCCCCCAGCCATTCCTCTCTTTTCCATTGCTTCCTGCGCCGCTGCAGGTCCGCGCTCCTCTTTCGGTCAACTCGCCGGACCCGGACGCCTATACCTAACGTTAACCCTCTTCTCCATTGGTTCCTCGTTGATGTTCGCAGGGTTCGCTCCTGCCTCATTAATCGGGAGATTGAGACACTGTGCCGCGAAATCTCCCTCTCGCGCGCTCGTAGATGGTTGAAGTCGACCGAGAGAGAGCCAAAGCTGGTGGTCTCTACCGCTCGGTTTCGGGTAGGGGAAGCCGAGCCGGCGAGAGAGAGAGAAGGTTCCGAGTCTGTGATTATGCAGTTGCGGGAAAAGTGGCGGGAAATTTCGTAACTAGCCGCGGGGATTAATGCTAATCATAATCAGCCGGTGGCTTATAATAGTGGCAGCGCGCCGGAATCCTAAATCCCTGCAACTTAAGCCGGGATTTTTGTGAGTGGGAACTGGTTGGCTGAATGCGTTGGCCCCACCTCGGTATCGAGGTGAGGCGGCTGGCGGCGAGGCGAGGCGATGGAGGTTGGCCTGGGTGTCATTATGCAACCGAGTGTGTATCCCTCGCGTGATAAGCCAACTGGATTACCTCGTGGCACACTGATAAATTCGAGAGATACCGGCCGCCCCGCCGGTCGATAGGACCGGTTGATCTCGCGGTTGCGCTGCTGCGCAACTATGTGTTGGAAAAGGCCAGGGAAAATGGGAAATGGCTCGCGAGCACTGACGAGTCCCTCAGTATCATGTGGAATACACCTGGCCGATTGCGACAGGGCCTGACGTAATCTTGCCAAGTCTGCTTTGAGTAACTGCGGCGCTTGAGAGAGAGAAGCCACCTTTGTACGCTGGCTGCGAGACCACTCGTTAAATCTCTCAGACTAATTGCGCGCGAGCGCTGCTCCCAGTACACGACGGCGACGCTTGTCCCCCTCGAGGAGCGTCGGATTTTCGTCGGATGCCGGCTGCACTTTCGGAGCCCGACAATATCATCTGGAGGCGGTGCGGCGCACTGTCTTGCTCGGTTCGAGAGCGCGCGCGCGCGGTGATTTGTCGAGTGGAGGGTCGCCTCGGCGCGCCGTCGAGAGATAGGTATGGTTCTTTGAGGCGGCGCGGGGAGCTGCTCTCCGAGCGCGAGATGAGCCTGGAGCCACTAGAGAGGAGGGAAAGACGAGAGAGCTCCGACGGTGCACGTACGCGCGCGGCTCTCTGTCCATGCGCCGCCGTTTGGCGTGTGCGTGTGCGTGTCGCGCGCGAGTACTTTCACACGGAGGTGAACAACACGCCGAGGTATCCAGGCCAGGGGTGGCCAACCACTCCTATTTGACCGAAGACAGCACATCGCACCACCACTCTCTCAACTCTGACTCGCGTCATCCACGCGCCACTCGATCCTGCTTTCCCTCATCTTCATCAGAGCTTCCTTCTCTTGGCGTCGTCCAGTGACTTTTCCTCGGTCAACCTCCAATTGACAGAGATAAATCGCTCTCGGGAGGACGCAGGAAACGCGTCTCTAATGACGGGGGGCCTGACTGGCTGGCTGGCTGGCTGGGTGCGTGCGAGTTCCTCTCGGGAATCCCATCGCATCGGCACGTGGCTGCTAAAGGTTGATGTAGGTCTGGGTTGGCTGACCGGCCGCCCAGTACACCTACAGTCCCGAGACGCCGCTCCACCGAATCTACTACACTTTCGAAATCGACACTCGCTCCCAGTTGAGGAAACTGTCTATGTAGATGTAGGTGTTGTGATCCTGGAAGACGATCTCTCCGGTCTGGAAAGGTGGGCCGGGCAGATGGGTGGGCCAATTTTAGCTCGACTATTTGAAAAAGGAGTCGGGGGGGGGGGGGGGGAATCGAGTGGGAGGACGTGTCAACTAAGAATAGAGCTTAGGCGATAACGAGTCAGGCAGCGGGCGGACGCAGCGGAGGTTGCGGTCGGTTGGCCTGGACGCAGCGACGCGTGCACGCATCCTTGCGATCGGTGTGCGGTGTTAACGCGCTTCAACGAGATCCTTGGGAGCAGCGAGCACCCAGCGTGCGATAACTTTCCTTCCTCGGTAGCGTGCGTGCGCCGCGTCTACTACCAACACAGAGACACCACCGGCTGCCGCCCCGGGCTCCGCCGATCGACGGCCCGAGCCGGCCCGAGCTCTCCTCGTCGGATTTCAAATTGACCGTGCACGCGGAATAATCGGCAGATTGCGCCGCGATTAACCATCCAACTCTCCGCGCCCATCCCGCTCTCTCAATTTTTCCCTCCTTTTCTCTTCCCACTAAGAGATGCCAAGCCACGAGCCAAAAACCCTCCACTAACAGACACCCAACTACCGAGATATCTGCGCGCCTCCCATTAATCATCGCCGGCAATTGGGAATGTAAATAAGACAGCTCGGCGCGTAAACTGGAATCAGATGATTAAGAGTGGACGGCGGCCGGTGGCGGCGGCGAGGAATGATGGGCCAGATTTATCAATGGCCGGCGAAACATGTCGTCCACCGACAGTGACACCTGCAGCGCATAATTCTCCGAGGCGATTATTTCTCGGGGGGCCTTCGCCGCTTCCTAGCCGCTCCCGAGAGCTAGTCCCCGCGCCACGCGCGTAATTGGGCACAACCTTCGAGCCAGTGGGACAGGTTATGTGCGCGCCCGGCTAACTGTTATGGCGGCAACTTTTATTACGGCACCGGCCGCGCACCGGCCGCGCACCGGCCCAAGTGGGGGGAGAGACTCTGCCCCGGGGCAGAGTTTATGGGGCTGAAATGCCTCCGAGGATCTTCCCCTCCTTTAATTGGGACGCGTGGACGGAAAGCAGTTTCCCACTATTCCTTCCAAAGTACATATGTGCATATATACTCTCTATAATAACTTTGGGCCTTGGGGCCCTTTTATTTCCATCGTCCTTAAAAGACCTTTCTCATCTCGAAAATACAAAACGTTTAATTCTGTTTGTGTGCATTTTTACGAACTATGGACAATGTCTTGAAAATATCATCGAAAATCGACGGGCAGAAAAGGCTGAGTGGGGGCGGCAGAGGGACGGAGGTCTCGGGAATGGGTCCGACCTTGAATGCGGTGTCGGGAGCGGCGAAGGCGTTATCGCGCGAAGGCACGCAGGAAGGAGCAACTAGCCATAAGGGGCAGGCTCTCTCCGGTGTGGGTGTAGAGTGCAGACTGCGGGCGACGATTCTATCTGCAAGTAAAGTCCGGGGGCAACGCTCGGGATGCGTGCTTGCATCACATAGACCTCTCCGCGCACTCCTCAAGACCTTCTCTCTCCTCTTCTCCTCTTGGTATGCTGAGCCCGTGCCCGTCGCCCGTCGCCGCGCCGTCGTAGCCCGACTCCACGACGCGTCCAACATTCTGTCTGGCTAGGTTTTGGTGCTTTTATGCCCGATCGAACCTGCTTCTGGGTCGCAGCCTTACTTGCTTTAAATAAAGATTTACTTGGGGGAGACTTGGGGTCATCCTTAAGATGATGATTAATCGTTGTTAAATAAATAGGGGATGAAATGGAAGGAGAGCTTTCTGGGAGAAAGAGAGGAGCGGAGAAGCGCGTGGCTCTACTATAGACACGTCGGGACGCTATCCGGTCGATACAGGCGAGCAGACTAGGAAGTATAAACCCGGCCATCAACCTCTGCACCTCTCTGCCACCCGGCCCTGTCGCCCCCGCGCGACCTCGCCCCTCAACTACCCTCTCACTCCAATTCCCTCATCGGCTCCTACCTCCCTACCACCCTTCCTCCGTCGCTCTCCAAACCCCGAGCAGCCACCACCACCAGCCTCGCAATTTTGGATCTGGAGCGGCCTATTCAGCCAAAACTCAGACTCCAACCCCGGCTGCTGCTGCTTCCTCTCTACTCCGTTCGCCCCCCACCACTCTCGCCTACGACCACCAGTCTGGGGAGTTCCAGACGAGGAGCAATTGCAACCCCTGCCCTCCCTCCCTCCTCCGAGTGCAGGAGCCGCGACAGGACTTATTCCACCCGGGTCCTCGCCGCGTCTAGGGGAATTGGTGGTGGGTGGAAGATCCAATCAGGAAAGCCCAAAAGTGGGCCACAGACCCCAACACCTCCAAGGACCAGATCCCGAGAAAAGCGAGCGTCAAGAGGAGTCGTCCATCAACTCACACGCAGCTAGTTCGACAAAGGCTTCAAGGGGCTAGATCTATGAGGAAAGTGCGAGAAAATGGGTTTTCGAAAGGATTGAGGTTAGATTAGAACGGCGGGATAGTTGAAAGTTGAAATGCGTGAGAAAGTTCGCTCTGGTTTTGGCTTCTCGGTATAGATGAAGCAGCCCCTTAAAGGCTAATAGCCGGGTGTCTCGGGAGTAGCTCTGAAATGTACGTAAAAGTGAAATTGTTATGGGGCGTGTCTTTCATTTACCGAGTTTGCATCTTTCAACTTGGCTCGGCTCGGCGCAATAAAGTTTTACGAGCGCGGCGGCACACACATCCGGCGCGTATAAAGCTCCGGCCGGCCCGCTTAACTATTGTCCGGGCGTATTGTCCTGGCGCGCGGCCGCCGGCGCCCCGCTGGGCCCTAGTCGAGCGCGGCCAAACTTTCCCGGGCGCGCTCGTCCTCTTGTTTTGACGCTGTCAAAGAGGCCTTAAATAAATGCCACGGCGAAACGAAATGAATGATTAAAGCGGCACTCGCCCGCCGCGCCGAGACTCGATCGCCCTCTACGTCTACGCGCTGCTGATTCACCTACCTCGCGATCCTTCCTCAACTAAACAAAATACAAAATCCACCAATTCATCATTACTTCTTTTCCAATATCAATTCGACTCTACAGACGCAGCCACATCATGTTATTATGTGTAACATGCCACTCGTAGACAACTGATTGAAAGGCAAGTGAATGAGCCTGCGGACGAGTCATCGGCGAGTCGGGAGCGGGTAGGGTAGTGGTTGGGAGAGACAGCAGGACAGGACTCGCGACAGCAGTAATCAGCGAGTGCTCTGTTAGGTTAGGTTTAATCTCAGCGGGAAAGTGGGGAGGGGCGGTGGGGGGTGCGCAGTTTTCCCGAGTAGTCTCCGTCTGATTGGCGGCGGGGCTGAGGGTCGCTGGGGTGGCTAAGGTGAATTCACGTCGGTGGCGGCGGCGAGGCAGACGGATGAACGCGGGTGAAGTATAGAGAGAGAGAGAGGAGCGGTACAGGGCGATTCAGGATCATGCGGAGTCCATCACTTCCCAATGAGTCCATCACTTACCAATGAAAGACGGACCCAATTCCAAGCCCCCAACGAGGTTAATGGATGTGCCAAGTGCACTGGGAAGTAGGAAGCCGCCCCGGCGTGTACTGCGGCGCGGCGGCTCCAGAGAGAGAGAGAGAGAGAGAGAGGGTGAGAGGGAAAGAGGTGTCCGAGGGATGGCGAAGGAAGGCTCAGGTGGAGGGTGGTGGAGGGGTCGATGCTGGCGGAGAGAGAAAGGTCGGTGAACCCGGGGTCGATAGCCCCTCGGTTGCGACCGAGCTACCTAACATCCACCCCGTACACTACCTTCAGCCACGCCGCCCTACCCTCTCCGCTCCAGCTGATCTACCTCCTCTCCCTCCTCTCCCTCCTCGGCCGCCCTCCGACCAGAGAGGGAAGAACTCTCGGCCCTTTTGCCACTCTTTCCCTCGGATGAAACGGCGAGGCTCGCCGATGGGAATTGACGGTTAGGTCACTTTCTTGATCAGCGCGAGTTGCCCGAGTTGCTCGAGGCTGGGAGGCTCCTGTCGGCGGGCGGTTTCGCAACGAGTTGCGGCGCGGCGCACTCTCGATTCTCCGGGCGGAGATTAGCGGGGTACGTATCAGGTAGGTCTCGGGCGATTATTAGCCGGGTGACAGGAGTCGACGGACTGGCGGGCTTATCGCGGCTCGGTTAAATGTATTATATGAACTAGATATAGCGTGTCGCAAGAAGCGCACCGGGGTCTCTGAACTCCTCGGATACAATTCCTCGAGGCTCCACCTATCTCTCCTACTCTCTCGCTCTCTCTCTCTCTCCTTCACTATACTCCCCGCCAACTGAATAGGCGCTTTCAAGGTCGTGTCTCCTCGGCCGATTCTACTCGGAAAAGAAGAAGGTAAGGAGGAATGTAGCTTCTCCTTACGGATGAAGGTTTTTGGGATGCTTTTCCCCTGGAAAATGGCGACTAGTTAGAGGGAAGGTAAGGTCAGTGTCCCCGTAGTTCTCGGTAGAGCAGCCGTTAGTCCTCGTTGGGTATGCATTTCCTGTTTCGTAGGGCGATGCACCTTAATGAAATCGTAATGTTGGATATTCATGACGCTCACTGATTTAAGAAGCTTCCTTTGTTCCTACTGCTACTCCTACTGTTGGATGAGTGGCTCGCGAGGGGAATCCGGAATTAGTGGAGATAGTTGGCGATGATGGTGCGAGCCTCGGGAGGTAAATGAATCAGAAGCTGCGGCGACGGCGACGGTATATCGCGGATGACGCGCGCGCGCCAGTAGCCCAGCCGTTCACCCCATAATCTACTTTCCGCCTTCGATAATTCCCCAATGCAAACAAACAGCGGCGTTAGAGCCGCGCGGCGCCGGATAGACTGGCCAGATAAAGCCTGGAATTTCGAGCGGCCAAACGCACGCGCGCGCGCGCGCGCTCCCGGCTCTTATCGCTGGGCAATTAACGGCTCGATGATAAGAGACTTCCGCGCGGAAGATTTCCTCCGGTGAATTTGAGAAATCACTGTCTGTTGTGCCGAGTCTTCCTCTCTCTCTTTCGCGGGGGGCCCCCTGGAATATTGGCTGGCCCCGGAAAGAAAGAGTTCTCCGGAAGCAGCGACATCGAGTGGCAACGACCTCCCATTAGGTCGTGGCCTTGACATCCTTATGAGGAAACCATGCCACACGACACACCACTGGCCAACTCCCACTCCCAACGCACTCGACTCTTGTTGGACAGTTGGCCTTTTTATGAATCGCCCTCTACCTTTCCTAGGGATTCGAGTTGGGGATTTGGGGAGAATCGATCGGATCTATCGCACTAGACTTGCGACCAGAACTCGAACTCGAACGAAATTGGCGCGGAATCGGGAAGGAACGTCGCGGCGCGGCGGTGAGTGATTCTCCCGAAGGTTCGCGAGGGATGGCGCGTTTAATCAGAGTGTGCAAGAGCCTGGCGAGAGATCTTCCCTCAAGGTCCAGCGGCGAGGGCGCGCGCGCTTAGAAAAGTCTCGAGCGCGTACGCGCGTCTGAAAGTCCACCGGCAGGAATATAAAGCGTTTTATGGCTCTGTCTGGCGTGCAGTCAGGGCCGTGTAAGGCCTTTAGCCCCTGAGGTTGGTCGGAGCGGCCGAGAGCCAGACGGGGAAAAAGGCGACTCGAGAGAGAGAGTGAGAGAGGAGGAGTCGGTAGGGTTCTAGAGTCGAGGTCCTTGCGCCCATATCGCGAGCTAGCCTCTGATCAAGAGCACCATCCTTACAGGCTGATTCACTCGAGGGAGAGTCATCGGGACTCGTCCACTCGGTAATTACTTACTCCCCGTCACTCGGGCTAATTCAACCGTAAACGACATCAGTCTCCAATTGAGATCTTATCGAACGAGAGGGGGGGTGGTCCGGGTAAAAGTGCAGAGTCCGTTGAACCGTTGTAGTTTGCAGTGGCAGTTTCGTGATAACAGAAACCAGAGAGAGAGAGAGAGAGAGTGAGTCACGCTCCTCGATAGCCGAGATTGGGAAATCATAGTGCGCGCGGCCGTAGTGTGGTTCGAGCAAGGATCACGTGCGCGAGCGCAGCGAGCTCGACAAATTCGTGGCGAACGCGTGACCGTTCCGCCAGTGGGATTTTGCCATCCTTATCTCGCTCGATCTGCGGCTCGCGCGCAATATCTCGCAAGAGGGCCGATAATTCCTAAGAATTGTCCCGGGTAGACCGCGCTGGGGAGCAGGCGAGTTGGAGGTGTATGGGCAAAGGGAGCGGGTAAGCCGGCAGGTGTGTAGGGGCGGGAATACTTGAGGGGTCGCTCGGCTCGCGGATTGATAAAGCGCGCGCCGCTTGCAAAATAGATTGCACCTCGGGCGAGGAGAGCATTGCCCGGGAACGGCGCGCGCTCGGCGCTCCGCGCGCCAGGCCCCCGGAGAGAAGTGAAAGTAACATTCTAGACACGTGATGCGGCATCACGCTACCCGCGCCCGGAAAAAAGCAGCCGCACACACACTCGCCTACCCCGTGCGGCTCTCGCACCGCGAGAGAGTAGAAGAGCACACACGTCCTGGCCATTTTTCAGCCTCGAAACCCTCCTATCTGCCATCGCCGGCGAGCGCTTGAGTAATAGGAACAAGCGGCTCCTCGCTCCTCGAAAGATCGCCCGCCGATCGTTAGAAATTTCCCAATCGACATCTCTCGGAAAGTGAAAAGAACATTCTCCCAACTCGCATTCGGATTCCAATTCCTCCTCGCTCTTGAGAGACCTTCCTGATCACAAAGACACAACATTTTTAATTCTCGGTTTTTTGACGCAATTTTGACAACTGTGACCCCTTGGAAATGTGAGATAAAAGAATTTTCTTGGTACCAGTTTTTCACCCTTGGACCTCTGACACTCTATTCCGACTAGAGTGGAATATTGGTAGACGAGTGCCAACAATTGTATGAGAGAATGTTGAAAAAAGGTCGTTGATGGTATTGGCCCTCCCTCTCTCGGCGGATGGTAGTTGGGATGGGGTGGGGGGGTGTAGATAAAGCGGTGGCGGCAAGGTTCGGGTTGACAGAGAGGGCTCGGTGCTCGGGTGCACCGAGCAGACTCGGGGCGGCGGGGTCAATAGACCCGTAATTTCCCTGAAACGTACTTGGCCGCGCGAGTACTCCGCGCCGGCTCGCCATTCGCCGAGAGGAGTCTCCTCTAAGACAGAAATAGGCCCACAACACCGACGACACTTTCTTCCCGACTTTTCTCCCGAGTTTTCTTCCCATCTCCGCGGCTCATTTCCAAATGGACCAGTTGCGTCTGACCGATGAAAGGTTCTAGGCCGATTGGGCCCCACTCGAATCCGAGTCTCTCGAGCGGAAAAGAGCCTAACCCAGGATAAGGCGGCAATGCCAGCTCCTTTTCACGGCGAGTGGGTTTTCCGTGAAATTAGAAAGTTCCGGCGCGCGCGCGCGGATGTTAACCCGCGCAGTTTCTCGGGTATTAAAGTTCGAGTGGTTCGCGTGTCGCGTAACCGTCGAATCTACCTTGAGCGAGGAGGGGTTGTTGTTTACAGTGGGCCTCTTTCCTAATGTTGGCGTTGCGAGTGACACTCGTCTCCCGCTCTTACTTGGCTTCACACCTTGCCGAATGCAACGCGCCATTCTCCCCCCTACACACTCACTCGCGGGCCGCGAGTGTGTGCTAGTGTCGGTGAATAGTGCGGCCGTGCCGCGAGCAGCCTCTATTTGTCAGAGGGTTCGTCGACCTCCGACGCCTTCGATCGCGATCCTGAAAATCTTTCTCCGAGGAGGAGAAGGAGGAGAGAGAATGGGCGCACGTGATAGCGGCGCACGTTCCTGGTTCCTAGGGATATCAGCGCGCTCGACACCCACATTGGTCGAGTTAGTCTCGGCCCCGGTAAAAATCGGCCAGCGAGAAATCTCCTGCCGTTCACTTCCGTGCTCTCGCTCTCCCGGCGGTCTCTTCTACTTTTAACTCCTTTTAGCTAAAGCGAGCCTTTGCCTTTGCCTCGTCGAGCTTCCCAATCCTTCCTCTCCTCTCCTGCCAACCTCTAATCATAACCATCGGTGGTGATTACATGCTTTGCTTATGGGAAACTGGATGATTGTGGCTGTCAAGTGGGGGGAGCGAGGAGGCCCAAGTCGGCAAGGTTCGTGAAGGTGGTAGGGGGGTTGGCGATGGGTAGGTGTCATCCGAGTGTGAAGCGCGCAGGGGGCTATCTAACCAGGCTCAAGGCTGCCACGCATTCCGTCCCAGCTTTTACCACTTTCCTGCTCACGTTCGGAGGAGGCGGCGGCGGCGGGAGCGTGCGCCAATACGCAAAAGTCCAACCAGCCTGGGAACCTGTTTTATCTCAGCCTTACCACTTTTTCGCTCGCCCGCTACACGTTAATCCGCGCTGATACGTGCGCCACTGCTCTCCGCCCCCTTCGCTCTTCCTTCCACTAGCCCCCAAACCCCCGAAACCCCATTGTCTTCGAACGACCGATTCCGGCCGGACAAGTTGGCCCGGAGAAAATGGCCCTAGCCAGGGGTCAAGGAAAGCCGATTGCCCAGAAAGATTGCGCCGTCTCGATTCCTCCAGGAAGTCGCGGGGATCCTGCGATAAATCAGCGGGGCCTTAATTATGCAGCCGGATATAAATGAGGAGATAACACTCTCATATCCCGCCGCTCTATCTACTTAGTGCGCGCTAATCGGCCGGCATCTACTGCCCGAGATCTCTCTGGTGCGGTCGAGAGAGAGAGGGGGTGGTGGAATCCCAGCCGGGTAGCCGATGATTCAAGAGTGACGATGTGGCGTCCTGTCCTGGATGAGTAGGGCGGAAAGGGAGGAAGACGGTCTCGGGGCTAGAAATCTGGCAGATGTAACCTTTAGCGAGTGGGATGGCTCGCGGAAATGTGGGCCAGCGAGGCGGCAGGCTTGTTCTGATTGGAAGGACCGCGAGGAGTACTATGTATGTGGTTGGGCTTTGGAGTGAAGTATCCTCAGTGTCGTGTGGTGGAGTGGAGGGTTAGTAGAGCTCGAGGGGGCGATCAGAGGGGGAGTCGTCGGAGGCTAGTCCTGTTCCACTATCCCAAAATCCCTATTTCCCCGGGCAGTAACTCAGCCGGCGGGCAGACAGGCCGCGCCACTACTAGAAAGGCACTAACAGGCCCATAAATTACAATTATGCGATCGAGCGATAGCAGGGAGATCGGTGCGGCTAAAAAGGCCCCGGGTAGAGCGCGTCGGGCAAAGAGGCAAAGAGGCAAGAAGAGAGGAGGAGGAGGAGAGGAAAACTGAAGAACTGGTCACGCCCAGGCGGTGGCGTGCTGGGCCAGGCCTCGACAATCGAGACGTTTTCAGGGCGAAAAACCGAGCCGGAACCGAACCCCGTCGTCCGCCGTCCGCCGTCCGCCGTCCGTTGGCCGGCGCACCGCTGCCTGGAGAGAGCCAGAGACGCGTTCTCCATCTCTCTGGCGCTGCGCTTGCTCTCCTTCCAGCCGGCGGCAAGTGTTTCTCTCGCTCCAGGGTATTGGGCGCAGGCTCTCCGCACGCGGAAGTGAACGGCGCGCTCTCCTCGCCATTTTTCGGCCCAGAAAGCCGTTCGGCGTGGGTGTCAGCAGCCTGGATACCTCCTTCGATGCACCGCCGCCACCGCGCCGTCTCCCGTCACCGTCCCCCTGCTAGAGAGAGGCACGGTCACCTCACAAGCGGCACGTGAAACAGGTAATAAGCCGCTCTTTGCCGCTGGGATTTCTCTGTCGACTCCTCGGCCAGTCTGCCACCACCGACGCCGACGCCGACGCCTCTTGGCCTGGCTGCCTTCGAGAGACCATTTCCTCACTGTGTCTGCGTACGTTGGACTTGGTCGCTCGACTCGCTCTGAGTAATGCCGCGTCCACGAGACCATTAGCCAGACTTCCCCGCCGCACTAGTCTCGCTCTATTCTATAATACATATCGGCGGCCATTTCCTTAATGGATTGGCCTATCCCAACCCGGCTTCCTCATTCCTAATGGACCACCATGCGACGTGCAATCTTTCCTCCCAGTTCCAAGTGGTACTGGGCCCTAGTACTGGGCCCTAGTACTGAGCCCTGGGACTTGATGGACCGTTTGACGGGTGATATCGTTGGCAAAGGGTATAGGTACCAAGGGGAAGAAGAAGCAAGTTGAGGCGAGAAAGGCTAATGCGGTGCATCGATCGGATGATGGTCATCCGATGCAGTGTCCATTGCGGGCAACGATCCATGCCAACAATCCTCGACGCGCCCACACACACCCTCCTAGGCTTGGCAGTGTCACTGGGCGCGCGTGGGTCGCTTTACGTTCTGATAAATCCGCGCACCGGCATCAACTATTTCCACCAATTTGGCGATATCTCGGCCAGGCCGACCTGGACCGACTGGTTCCCGGTCCCACGCCAGCCAGCCAGATATGTCGACGGCGGCGGCGGACACAGGCTCAGCGATAACAGTGAATATTGGCGGTGGATTCCGTTATGACGGCGCTATTGTCCGGCCGCGGAGGGAGAGGCTAATCAAATGGGCCTATTGTCAGCGAGGGAGAGGTGGCTTTGTCGCTCAAGACATGTTAACCTCGAGCCCTTGTCAATATGATGAACAGTGGAAGCTGGAAAGAATTGGCGGAGAAAAGTGGTTGCAGCTATGGACTACCTTGAGGAGGTCCGCGCTCGGGACTTCCTGCAACTGGTGATAGGGAAATGGAGATTATTGGCGGGGCGATCGATCACTCCCCGAGAGCTCTCGGGAAAAAGGGAAGGAATGGAAAAGGAAGCAAGCGCTGGTGTAACGACCCCCGGCCATCTTGCTCGCTCCGAAAGAGAGCTCCGGTTATTCATTCTCCGCTCTCTCGACACGATATCGGGGAAATGTTTTGCCCTCGGCTCGCGGCGTGTCGATCGCTCACCATTAATCATTACCCCTTCGGGTTACGTAGGTTCCTTGGAATATTCCACCACTTGTCCACTCCTCTCGCAGCGCCAAGACGCCGCGTCCCATCGCCTAGCGTCGCCTCGAGAGCGAAATACGAGACGATTAAGAAAAGGCGCGGTTTCCTCCTCGGGATTAATTGCCGGCAGTCCGCGACGGAGGAAGCTTGCCAATAAAGAAAGGCGGCTCCGTACAAATGTGTGAATATCTATGACTCTCAATCGGAATAATGAGCCGTTGGACTGGTTCTTGGTGGAGATTGGGCCGAGGTCCTGTGCCCTCTGTGGCATCGGTGCCAGTGGCCGAGGCGGGGGTTGAAGGCTCGAAGGCTCCTCTGGCAGTGGCCGATCGTAAAATCACTTCTTATCCGAGGGCAAT
Source organism: Crossocerus cetratus (assembly GCA_963675795.1). NCBI lineage: Eukaryota > Metazoa > Arthropoda > Insecta > Hymenoptera > Crabronidae > Crossocerus > Crossocerus cetratus. Next base: position 1,157,391 of record OY776664.1, read on the forward strand.
TTGCCTGGCGGATAATTAGCCGGGAATCGGGTCAGTATCGTCGTGTGCTGCCGAGTGAGACCTCTCCCCCTCCTCGCCCTCCTCACCCTCCTCCTCCTCCTTTCAGGCCTCCGCGCGGCGGCCGCCTATTATGCGCGCCGCGGCAGCCGCGAGCCGAGGAATGAAACCTTCAGTCATTGAACCCCACGGCTGGTGGTTGCACCGTGACAGATAGAGCGAGCAGCGTAAGTCGATAACGGAATCAATTATACGTTCGAGCCTTCTCTCTCCCGCGGCCTCCTCCTCTTTGTCGGAGCCGCGAGCCGCCGTTTCTTCGCGGAATAATTGTCACACTGCTCATTCCCCGATTCGCCGAGTCAGAGAGCGGGAGAGCGAGGGAGAGGGAGCGGGTGCGTCGGTGCACCAGATCGCGCGAATCTGCTGGGAAGAATGGCGTAATTGAGGACTAGCGGAGAGGGCGCGGAACGAGTTCTCCGCGAGCGTCGGAGAAGGAGAGTGACAGTAACAAGCAGTTGCTTGAAGGATCGACTGATGCCAGCGTGAATCAACACGCAATCACCATCGGAATACATCATTCCAACATTTGAATGATAATGCGATCTAAGCTTTCCCGGCGATCTCTATCACTCACTCACTCACTCCCTGTGGCCCGCGAGTCTGCCAAATTAGTCGTAAGCCCTTAAGTAATAAGCGGCGTCCGCTCAACTAACAACAGAGATTGATTTATCGGCCCATTTTCCCGAGCGCCACTCTCGATCCTGATTGGCCGCCGCCGACGAGGCCGAGGCTTCTTCTTTCCCTCGGCTATTTTTCTCGCGCGCGCGAAAGTAGAATCCGAACTCCTTTCTCCGGGCCGGGGAAAATGTGCCATCGAACTCGACTATTCCTCGCGGCTGCGGGGATCGCGCGCGCTCACGCGAGCAACTAGAGCGAAGGAGAGCTTACCGCGACGACGACGCAACAGGTAAATATATTGTGGAAAGGAGCCTGTGGTGCGCGAGCGGCGAGGACTCGCAGCATCCGAGCCGCGGCGCGGCAGAGAAATCGCGGCGGCCTGGAAAATTGGGCCACTCGGTCAATTGGAAGTAACGAAGCCGGCGGCCTGCCAACGTATTATTTTCAAAACGCCTTCCTAAATGCCAGTCGTTTGCTCGTAATTAAGACTAACCGCGCGCGTCGCCGCCTCTCGGACTCTCCGCCTAAGCGCCTACATCTCTCGTCCCCAGCTGGCTCCACACTCCTTCCTTTCCTCTCACAACCAACTCCTCCTCTCCGCTCCCACTTCTTTTTTGCATTTCACTCTTCATTATTTACACTTTTCCAGTAAACTAACTCAAATATCAACCAACAATCATAATAGATTTTAATAAGAATTGATGCTGTCAAACTGACATAAATTCCCATATTGATTTGATCGCATGAGGTTTTAGGAAAAAGAAACGAAGAAACTGCCCTCGGGTTATTTGGTTGATCGTCGGTGGAGAGGAGTTGCGCGAGCAATCGAGTGCAATGTGGTGGTCGCCGCGCCGGTTGGAGAAAGGTCAGGAGTCGAGGATTCCCGCGACCTAGCTGCCCTAACCTTAAAGGGAAACAGTAGAAAGCTGGCATAGCGCGTGAAAAAGAGACGTCGATCCGCGAGATTAGAAACAAACTTTCACGCGTTCCTCGCGATTTTCTCCGGCGCGCTTCTTAGGAGGAGAGGAGTTTCCCCAAAGAGAAGCTGCAGTTCCTCGAACCGCCGTCGCGCCACTCATCTCTCACCTCGGCCTACAACTCGAATAATTATGCTAATGGCGCGTGCCAGCCTCCTCTTTTCCTCCAATTAGATCTCCGCTTTGCCCACCGCCAACGCCACTGCAAATTCAATATGGCGGACCCGGTAACCTCTCCCACCTCGCATTTTCATCACCGAATATCTCCGCCAAATCCACCTTTCCGCTTCTCTCTCTTCGAAAGGGTATTCTAGCAAAGTGAAGAATCCCAGGGAGACGAGGATCTTGGACTGGCAACAGTTGATCCGAGCGTGTTATTCGAGGGCAATTGGCGGCGGGCGTGCGGCGCGTTAAAGGAGGGAGGAAATTGCGGGCATTGTTTCTGGCAAAAGTGTTACATAAAGGTGGCGGAGGGCAAGCGCGCGCGCTCGCGGGTGACGCGTGTCGAGGAAGAGGCAGCGATACATCGGAGCGCAGCGCAGTACAAAGTTGTATATAAATGCGATATGTATAATACATGCGCAGCCGAGAAAGTGTGGGTCTCTCTGTCGTGGTAGAGTCGAGAGACGCGCGAGGTCAACGGCACCTTGGAAAACAAGCGGTTGGTCCGCGCTCTCACACACACATACCCACCTCGTAACACGTTGACCGCTCGCTCGCTCGCTCGGATATCTGTGTCACGAGTAATGCACCCGGCTCTCCGGCACTGCTGTCATCCGAATTTCTTTTATCTCGCATTCCTCTCTCTCTGCTCTTTTGCAACCGACTCATTGTCGCCTCGTCGCCTCGTCGCCTCGTCGCCTCGTCGCCTGGGAAGCCGACTTTCCCAATCTACCAATCTAGTTTCTCCTCGTTAGTATTTTCACTATTTCAATTATGAGTTATTTTTATTGTTTAATTATTAATCGAATTCTCCCATAAATAAAAGTAATATTTCGGATATTGGATTGAGACGTGGAGGTTATACAGTAAAAAGTCGCGGAGTTTGCGGATTTTCTCGATGGATGCAAGTCCCCTTAATTGCACTTGATATGCAACGAGCGAAGAATGCGTCAGTAGGGTAGGAAGGAATCGCGACAAGGAGCGACTCTCGAGTGAAATTCCACGGCTGGTCCGGCGCAGACGAAAGATGACCTTGGCTGGGAGGTCGGCCGCCGAGGACAAATATACACCCACGGTCCTGACATTTTATGTCGGCATTATCGCCTCCCGGCCTCCCGGCCTCCGCCGCGATCGCCCTCGCCCTCGGCCTCCCGCGCTCCCAATTCCCATTGGACCGATCGCGCGTCCTCCTCCTCGAAAACTAGCCCGGGAAAGTAAAGTGAGTTGACACGAGCCGTCGGAGCGAGCGGCTCAAGCACACCCGCCAATTATCCGATTCTCGCGATTGGCCAGCGAAGCGTATTATTTAACGTGCGTGCGTGCGTGCGTGCGTGCGTGCGCGGCCGGCTCGCCTTGAGTGCCGCGAGCCCTCTCGGCTCCAATGTTGCCCATAAATATCGCGAAATCATTGCTAATTCCTTTCGGCGCAGGCGATTAAGAGTCTAGTGGAGGCTGGAGTTACTCCGCCGCCGCCGCCGGCTCGGGACAACTCGGTATTGACTCACTGGCTCGCTCGCTGGAAAAAGCAGCGTTTCGTTATGGCATCAGCGGATACACGCACTCGCAACTCCGACTGGCAATGAGGAATCTGTCGCGGCGAGAGTGGGACGATATTAAGTTTCCGGAGTGCAGCTTCCTCGAAGAATACATAGCTGCTACCGGGAGAAAGGGGGCGCCACGGCTCTCTCTCTCTCTCTCTCTCTCTCCCCCTGGAAGAGGAGCTGCCGGGCCACTCAGTTTCTTCCGCGGGATATCTGCTAATTAGCGAGGAGGGGAGGGGGGGGCGCACCCTCGCGCGCTGCCATTGGACGAGAAGGACACCGAGGCGCGAGAGAGCTCGAGAAAAAGAGAGGTGGGAATGGGAGTACGAGATTGAGGGGGCGTCGGGGTGTCGGGGCGTCGGGGCGCGGAGGAAAAGGAGAAGAATGAGAGGAGGTTCGGCAGGGTCCGCGGATGAAAGAGGGGCGCAGCAGCCCGGAGACACAGAGGGAGAGAGAGAGAGGGAGATGCTGAGTGAACAGAAAGGGGGAGCGAGAGGGAGGACTTGCCAAGAATATCCAAGGGCCGATGACCCGTGACACACTCGTTTATACATACGTGTACTTAATATCATCATTCAACGTCCGACTTTGAACTCGCGCGGCCAACGCCGCCAGCTTTCTCTCTCTCTCTCCCTCTCTGGTTCTAACGCTCGCCACTGTGTACTTCTTACCGGCACTCTCGCGCACTTTCTGCTTCCAATTCGACAAGTTGGAGAGTTGGCCGAGTTGGGCGCAGCTCAATTGTCAGTGGGGCGGAGAGTTAGGTTGGAGTGAGTAGAGTTGTGATTTGCGAGGTTATAGCTGGCTATATGAGTCACCAATGTTTACGATGTCGGTCGGCTCGAACGCACCGGATTTTCGGGGAAGAGCGTCCGCACTGGATTTATTCGGGCGGCACTGATAGGGGATTTGCAAACGCTTTGCTGCTAACATATTTTCCCTTTCGCCCGGCAGCGAGGGGTAACCTTTCCCCTTTGCACTCCCCCGCTCGCTCGCTCGCCCTCTCACGCCTTTTTACATCCCCCCCGGAACAACGACCCAATAACACTGTCGCCATTTACTCAGAGCGATCGCGCGCTCCTCTCGACTGTGAAACCAATTCTCCTCCTCCTCCTCCCGCCGGAAAAAAGCACGGGAAAAATAGAGAGGATAAAGTAATACAAAGATGGCGAGTCGAACCGGTCGAGATTCTTTGGCTCGGCATTGGCCGTTTTGCCGGCTAGGAGAATCGAAAACGGCAATTGGAGATCCGAGGCAGAAAGCCAACCGAAGGAAGAAGAGTGCGCGCGGAGCTATCGGAGAGATGAGGAGGAGAGAAGCAAGAGAAAGGGGGAGCGTTCTCCTGGAAAGCGGGAAAACGAAAGGGAAAGGGTGCCGCGGTTTCCCAGGGGTAAGCCGGGACAGTCGAGCGCGCGCGCCCCTGCTGCCACCTCGAACCCACCAACTACATACAAGCGAAAGGGGACAAGTGTGCGTCTACGTATATGTGTCCGCGTGACAAGGGGGCCAGGCGGACTTCCGATTGTTTTCACTTTTTCTTTTTTGTCGGGGCAAGGGTGCTCCCGAACTAGGCCAATCGCGCGGCGGCTCATTAAAAAAACGCACTCTCACTCTTGCGTAATGAACCCGAATCTTTTCCGGGCCGGGTGCTCTGCACCGGCCAGTAAGGGGGGGCCACCCACCCAGCCAGCCTTACGATGTTAACAGAGAATGACAAGAGACACGCGCTTCTCCCCTTTTCCCAGCCTCCGACTCTCCAGACTTTCCTTTCCCAAACCTAAGGCCAGCCTCTGCTTTAGCCAATGAAAATCACTTGTAATCATCGGGAATGAGTGGTATCTGAATGGGCCTGTACTGGCGCGATCGGTACTGGTACGGGTAGGCGAGCAGGCGAGCTGGAATCGGTGCAACGCACTGTGGGGACTGGAGGACGAGGGAGAAGGAGAGCGGCGGGAGGGGAGGGAGAGGGCCCGGTGACGGGAGATACACGCAATAACTGTATCTCTGGTCCAGGGGGTCACTGTTCCACGACCACAACTCTGCCGACTGCGACCTTCTTCATCCCAGTGCGCCGCTCTCCCTGCCCCCTACCACGGCCTTGTCCATCTTTCACACTCCGCGGAGATCCTCGCCAATTTACACCGGCCCTGCACGCTCCCTCCGGCATTTCTTTCCCGTTCCCGCCACTCTGCATCTTATTGACTTAATATCGGGAACTAGGTGATGCTCGCGCACGCGTTAGGGACGAGCGACTGCGCTTCCTCCCTACGGGAGTGTGCCGCGTCGTGCCGCGCGAGCGAGCAACCTCGGCCCATTGTGCCGCGGGGACACGTGCGACGAGGAGCTCGCAGGAAACCCGTTTGGTTTGGTGCACCCGAACGAAACGAGGTTATCGGGCAGCTCTGGCCCGTGACTGCAGCGCGTGGTCAGAAATTCGCCGAGGTTAGCCGGTAGTAGCCACCCTACAGGCTGCTTCATCAAACTCGGCCCCTCCGCTCCACCTCGACACTTTCCACAGCTGCCGACTCGCCGTCCTTCCACGCATTTCCCTGGGAATTGTTTCCTCGCAAAGTATCGCAGTGAACCATTCCCAGTTGATAGGCAGAATCGTTAAATGAAACATTGCTACTTTCTACCGGCGGCGCGGCGGCGCTGCGATAGAAAGAGAAGAGAGGACGTCCCACTTTACGTCGCGCCACCAGATGCTTTCTACCGGCCAACCTCTAGTTGATCATTTTAGTATGATTTAATGAATATTGCATATTATTAGTAACACGTGTAACCTGTAGCAGTGAGTAGAGTGAGTATCTGGTAATTGGCGGGAGAAGTGGAGGGCCAGATAAGCGGGGAGATAGAGCGAGCGTCTAGAGTGTCTAGACGCCGGTGTTATCTGCGGCCGCTATTGGAGGAGAGCTAGGCGCGATCGTCCGATTCGAAATCGAGCAGGAGTTGGCGCTCGACGATATCTGCGAGCGTTGTCGGTGTCGCGGCGGGTGCGTCTATATTTGTCCAACTGGCGGCTCGCGCTTATCAGGTGGAGGAGGCCGGGAGGCACCGAAAGCTCTCGGACGTGCTGCTTCTCGTAACGAGGAGTTCAACGAACTGGTCGAGTCATCCCGTATCGCCGAGGTTAACTGGGGTTGCAACTTTCTCCGATCTGATTCGCCCCACTCGGCCATTCTCACTCCCGACGCTTTCTTCCGCGGCGACAATTGCGATTTGACCCCTCTCGACTTACCACCACATCTTCAAGAAACCTTCATTTTTTCTACACTTGTGGTACGCCACCCCGTCCAATTCTATAGTTCTCTACCCAGTTTTAGAGAGAGTTCTGCCGTTTTAGGCGGAAAAACTGCAACGCTCCTTCATTGAGCTTCATTGAATTAACAATGCATTTAATGAGAAATGATGTGGAAAGCGAGCGACTAGGAGTTAAGAGCGAGTGGCGAGAGGAACGCGGTCTACCGGCGGCCAGTGGAACCTCGGGGGGCGCAAAAAGGCGCCAGCCGGATAATAAATCCCCGGAGATCGCGGGGTATCGCGTCATAGGACGCTCGGGGCCATTGAACCGAGGTCGCTCTCTCGCGGGGAAGACGGTCCAACGCCCAAAGGGAGAGAGAGAGAGAGAGAGAGAGAGAGATGCGCGGGTGAGAGAAGCGTTCGGGAAAGGGGAAAAGCGTTCCAACTGTCGAGCTCTTGATCAGTTTAGCTAATTCCCTCCTGCATTTCCCGACACTTTCCGTCACTCTCGCGACTGCTCCACTTCTATAGAGGCCGCTCCAAAAGGAGTGGCGTTCGAAAAGTGGAGGTCGCGGGTGGCCAGGCGCCCTTAGAGCCGCCCGCGATTTCTAGTCCTTCCGCTCGGAAAGTCGGAAGCTCATTGGAAAGTCGCGGAGAGCTCTCGAGGCTGGCCGCACCGCGAGCCGCCTTAATTGACATCTGGTTATCCCCGGCTATCCGCGACTCAGCTTTCGGACGACCTTGCCGGGAGAGCAGCCGCCGCGTCCAGTCGGCTCGGCTCTCCTTCCTCGTCTCCCCAGCCGGGAAAACCCGGCCTCTCTTTCACTATAATCCCAAGACGCAGGGACCACATCTCCAGCTAGCTTTCATAATCGATTCATTTCTGCCGCGGCGACTCGTCCCCACGCGCAAGTAGAAAGCCGGCCCCGCACTCAATACCCCTCCTTGATTAGAAACAACCACTGCACTGGGAAGCAGCGCAATCAAATTTAATTCGATTCTTAAGTAAATTACCAATCCACTTATCATCGACTAACAAGCGTTTTCCCGCCGGTTTGCAGAGTGGAAAGCTCGGCACTGCAGTTGGTGTGCCCGCTGGACTCCCGCCCGGTGCAGTTGATCTTCCGTGGGCTGCAGGTGGTCAAGGAGAAGCGAGCCCTCCTGCGGGATGTCTCGGGCGTCGTCAAGCCGGGCGAACTCCTCGCCGTCATGGGCCCCTCCGGTAAGTCCCCACCCATAGAAACACCTTTTATTTTCTTTTAATCTAATATATAGTGTTAAATTTCATGTGATCCTGGTATAAATATTCTAGTATTGTAGTATGTAGTAGTTGGGAGAAGGAAATGAAAGAAATTTGGGCCTCGCAGGCTGCGGGAAAACGACCCTGCTCAACTGCCTATCAGGACGGGTGGGCCTGGACGGCGGGGAAATCTGGCTGAACCGCGAGCGACTGACCAAACGATGGCGCAGGAGAATCTGCTACGTCCAGCAGCAGGACGTCTTCTTCCCGGACCTCACCCTGCGCCAGACCCTCGAGGTAATGAACCTCGTGCCTCTCTCTCTTTCTTTCTCTGAGCCTCTCGGTTTTCCATGCCGCTCGACTTGCAGTAGAAAGTGCGAAAGTACGCGCGGCGTACGTGCGCCTCGGCATGTCCCGGAGGTTACATTTGAGATGTTTTTATGGCTCCGCTGACGTCCCGCGAGTGTCTTAATGCGAGAATGTGACGCGTGTTTTCAGTACCAGGCGAGACTGAGGCTGCCGGACACGCTCTCGCACTCCCAGAAGATGCAATGCGTCGACCACATAATCGAGGTGCTCGACCTCGCCGCCTGCCAGGACACCAGTGAGTCGCACACCTTCTCATTTAACATACCAATTCCCCCCTCACTCCCGGAGCGCACTTTCTTCTCCCCCCCTTGCCCCCTTCGAATACTCATTTTCACTCTGACCCTTCTGCCCAGTTATCGGGGACTACACGAAACGGGGTCTCTCCGGCGGCGAGAAGAAGAGGACGAGTATAGCCTGCGAACTCCTCACCAATCCGTCGCTAATGCTCCTCGACGTAAGTTGTCCACCCTTGGCCACCACCCTGTCACTATCAATAAAGTTCCATTGAACCAATCGAACCAATTGGGCGGCAGGAACCGACGAGCGGCCTCGACTCGCACTCGGCCCAGGCCCTCATCTCCCGGCTCAAGAAGTACGCCGAGCAGGAGGGCAAGAGCATCGTCGTCACGGTCCACCAGCCGAGCTCCCGTATGTTCCACAGCTTCAGCAAGCTCCTCCTCTTGAGCCGGGGCCAGGTCGCTTACTACGGACCCACCGCCAATATCGGCAGGTTCTTCGCCACGATAGGCCTCACCTTACTACCCCACTACAACCCCGCCGACTTCATACGTAAGTCCTCTTTTAATGTAAATGACAATCCACCGCTTGGCTGCCCGTTCCGAGATTTTCTTCATATTGTGTCTGTGTGATGATCAGTGGAGCAAATAAAGGGCCCTGAGGAGGTACGGGAGCGGATCGTAGCGGCGGCAAGGGCCGCCAGACAAGGCCCCGACTGCCCCCCGGAACTCCGCCCGGAGTACAATCCCAGCCAACATCCGCTCTGCGATCACCTCATCCACTACCACGAGCACCACATCAGCCACAACGGTACCCGAATAGTACATACGTAGAGAATGACGCGACAGTTAACTGCGCACTTGGGCCTTTTAATCAATGAGTCCCCCCGTCTGCCAACAGTGAAGGAGGACGAAGGCCGCACACTCTGGCTGGACACGCAGAGCCACGCGAGTAGCAGCGCCAGCTCCGCCGACGATGACTACTCCTGGCAGTGGCCGACCAGCTTTTGGTCCCAATTCAAAGTGAGTCCCCAATTACAAGTCGAGTGCTAGGAAAGTGCGCATACGACTCTCCGGGCGGCCGGCCGGCTGGTGCGCCGAACGGAAAGAGAAAAGAATGGGGCCCCTCGGAGCGCGTAGAACTGGGTCGCGTTTATACGATTCGCCATATCCGGATAATTACTGCGACGCTCGGATACCCTTCGACACTTTTACGCCACTTTTACCGCTGCTGTAATCGATGATGGTAGTCTTTTTTAAAATGGAGTTTAATTAGTTGGTTGGTGGTCTGGCAGGTATTATCGGAGAGGAATTTCCAAGAAGCCCGGCCGAGAATGCTATCCCGCTTGAACTGGCTGCAGACGATAGCGCTGGGCCTGCTGGCTGGGCTCCTTTGGCTGAGGCTGCCCAGGACCGAAGCCGCTCTCCATGATATCCAAGGCTGGATGTTCTTCAGCACCACTTACTGGATGCTCTTCGCACACTTCGGCGCACTCTCCAGCTGTGAGTGTAAATGGCTCAATGTCTGGCCCCCTCTTGGTTGGCCGTCTTCCTAATGGAAGGATCTTTCAGTCCCACCGGAACGAGAGGTGATCAACAAGGAGCGGCTGTCAGGATCGTATCGGCTCTCGGCGTACTACCTGGCCAAGATGGTCGGGGAACTGCCGCTTACCATCACGCTGCCCGCCGTCTACCATATCATTAGTTACCCGATGCTGGGCTTCCACAGTCCTGCGGTCTTCGTCACTCTCCTCGCCTTTCTACTCCTCAACACCGTGGTCGCACAGGTGCGTGCCGTCCCAGGGAACGCCAATATACTCGAGACACTTTCCCGCCTTCCTTCCGAACGGAAAGAACGCGCATTTAAATCACGAGGTGGCCCGAGCTCCGCGACGCCATTTTCAATCTTCTTACATGTCTGAAACGATTGGATTGCAGAGCGTGGGCTTCTTCGTCGGCGCGTGCTGCCTGGACCTCCAAGTGAGCATTACTGCCTCGGCGCTCTACACCCTCGCGACCCAATTACTCGGAGGTTACCTGGCGACGGCAGTGCCACCCTGGCTGGCGTGGGCCCGTTACGCGAGTATGGTCCACTACGCCTACCAGAACATGCAGATCCTCGAGTTCGGCGTCGGCGAACCCATCACGTGAGTAAGACAGCCCTGTCCAACGTGAAAGAGTATTTTTCTGGTGGGAAACGGGGTTGACTAAAAGGGTTTCTTTGTCCCGTGTCCGTCTATCAGGTGTTCGCAGCCGAGCAAATTCACCGAGTGCAGGAACGGCACGACCATTCCGGTCACGGCGATCCTCGAGAGCCAAGGTGGCTCGAGGGGTTCGGGTCTTCCTCTCTGGGCGAACACCGCGGTCCTCCTGGCCTTCCTAGTGATCTTCCGGACCCTGGGCTACCTGGTGCTACGTTACTACCGGGTGCCCAAGTGAGCCGGGCCTGCCGTCAAGGACTAGAGTGGAATCTGACCTCTAAGGACCCGAGCACACCCAGGAGGAGGATCGAGTCGATTGACCTGCCTCGAACCACACCAGGAACCAAGCCGGAGAGACGCTCGCAAAGGCTACTGGGTCATCTCCCGCGGAGCCGAGAGCGCCCTCCGCGGTGCCGGAGGGTAAGACGAGCACTCGCCACGCACAAGGCCCACTCGGAAGCACCGGGGCACTGCTGGCCCCTGGCTCAACGCCCTTTTCATCGCGCCAGACGCCGGCCAGAGATGTGCGAGAGCGTGAGAATGAAATCTGTACATAGAGTATGCGCGATTTGACGAGTGAATGCGGAGCCAAGCGTGTCGCGAGAACTTCCGCGTTGCAACTCCTCGCAACCCGGGATCCAACCGATCAGCTTGGCTCTTGTGTGTCTGCGTGATCGAGCCTGAATGAATGTTTCGAGAAACAGAGAGGAAGAGAGTGAGAGAGAGGGAGCGAGAGAGGACGCCGGAGAGAGATGGAAATTCGTCGCGGTAGCCTAGCGAGCACCGCGGCAATCGACTGAAACTTTGTACGGACGATTATATACGAACCTATTATATCTACGACATAGGGATATATTGGTGGGTATGCGTGGTCGACCCTTTACTCTTCAGGGACTCGCCCCACCTTTTGTTGCCCTTCGACACCGGCTGGCGGACACGGACACGGACACTAGCCGATAAGGCCCACCACGGGGACAGAGAGAGAGAGTGAGTGAGAGAGCGAGAGAGAGAGGGAGTTTCGGGCCCCAATTGTCTGGTGGCGAACGCGGAGGAGATACTGTTGTGTAGATAGTTCGAGATTCCCGGCTCGCCAAGCGAGCGGGCGCGACACCTGCCGGCGGAATGGCGCGATTCCCCGCCTGTTCTAGACGGGCGAAGCAGAGCTATATTTAATTGTTTGCGGTACGTCGCCGATTCTCGAGACGCGGCGCGCGGGCATCCAAAGTTCACGCGAGCGGTGTGACATGTCATTGGCTACCTTGTACATAAATGCAATATATACATATACATATATATATATATATATATATACACACACGAAACAATTCTGTATATATACATATATATCACAGTAACAGTTATTACCGATTACTTTCATTTTATCCACTATTCATTGCTATTATTATCGATTAACCACTGTCGTCATTGTGATCGCGATTACGAATTACGTATTTTTATTACCACATTATTGTTAATCTACGAGGATCATCATTGTCGCGGGAGAATCGGGCGTCGCTGTTTTCTTTCCCTTTCTTTCATTGGCTAGGTCGATGGGCCCGAGGCCCCGAGAGAGGGAGATGGTCGCGTTGTTATAGTAATAATCGTATGCCCACCGGAGCCTCCGCCAGGGGAAGCCAGTGTTTGTTAGGTAGGGCGTAAATAGGTAGACATATTGGGGGGTTGTGGTTGGGAGGATTGGGGCCGTATTGGCCCAATTGCTAGGCAATATGAAGTACGAGACGTAGAGTGAACTGGACGAGGCGTCTTTATGCATATCCGAGTGCGAGGAGAGTCGAGCACAGCTTTAACGGGCTTGTCAGTCCCCGATTCGTCGGGGGAGCCAATTTGGGCCCAACGGGCCCAGCGATAGGAAGATGACCACTCGTCCAGGACTCGCAAACGCGTTTATTGCAATATCCACCAAGTGTTCACAGAGTTTGGGTAAACGGGGGGGCCCGCGATCATGTTTACGAGAGGGGGTGGGGGTGAACGGGGCACCATGGGGGTCTGTTTACTATAGGGCGTAGAGGGTGGGTCCCAAATGCGAAGCCGGCCGAGTTGTTTCGTCATCGCTCCAGCCAATAGTTCAATTAGAGGACGAGGCAGGCTGACTCTGGGATCCTTTGGAGTATCGAGGCGGGCGGGACGAGGAAGCAAACGATTCTAATATCTAAATAAAGATTTGGCTGTGTCAATCGTCGTAGCGTTTATTCATTCGTGTTGCTTTCGCCTTTTTTATACTTAAATATTTAAAGGAATCGCGTGAACGGGAGAGTAAGAGTGTGAGCGAGCGAGCGAGAGAGAGATTGGTTGATTGTGAGACTAGTGGGAGTTAGAGAAGGGACAGGTGGTTGTGCGTGGACTATCCGACACTGCCTTTCCATGTGTTCAAGCCTTCAGTCTTGAAAGCTTCCCACCGAGAGCAGCCAATGTTTCATTTGATAATTGTAGACAATTACTTAAAGCTTGAAATTCGCTTTTTACACTGAAATGTTAATTGATAATGTTGGTTTAATGTGCTGCTCTGGAGGGAAGGCTTCGATGAAAGAAAGAGAGAGGGTGATTTGGGTTTAAGGAACCAGGAATTTCGCCGGTCACACAGACAGACAGATTGAAAGAAAGGGACACAGGCGATCTTTTTCCAAATTTTGATACTCGTATTATACGCGCGTACACATATTGTACGATCCTACCGACATTTGTATGTGTTTACACCGACTTGGCCCTCCGCCCGCGCTCACACACTCACATACGCACGCACGCACGCACGCCTGCCACGCAGACACGACTTCGTAACGCGGCATCTTCGCCGTTCTTCCCCTCCCACATCGGCTATATCTTGAAAAGAGGACTCGGTCATTTGCCAGCATTCGCGCAGCCAATCGACATTTCTCACCCACAAGCTTCTCCCACGGGAGCACCGATAAGACTGAGGAAACTTTTTTATAAGGAAACACAAAACCAAGCAGGAGAAGGTGGGGCCGACACTTCACCCTTCGACTTTTCGGGGGCTCAAGCAATAACGCCAATACGAAAACCAGGTTCGAGTTCCCACACATATCGAGCACACGTCGACGGCGAAAGTCTAGCGCAAATTGTACATTAATGTCTTCGTAATTGGAGAAACTCGCGCCTTTTTCCCGAGCACTGTCAACTCCTCGAGCGAGCTGATACCTACCGAGAGAAAGACAGAGAGAAAGAGAGAGACCCGACGCACTGAGAGAGCCATCGCTTTGCAAGACTAGTGCCTTTTCTTCCAAGAGACTCTGTTGTTTGTGCCAAGTCGAGTCGCGGGACTGAGGGAGCCACTGTAAAACAGGGTGACTGGAGAGGGGCCTCTCAGGCTCGAGCCACCCGGACGAGGGCAGCACCGTCGCCTCCCAAAAACGACAAGTGCCACCCTCGTCCTCACTCGGCCCGATCCTGACACCTGGCTGACACAGTCGTAGTGATCCTAGCACAATTTAACTCCTCGGGAAATTAGTAGAAAAAATGCGAGAGCCAGGCAAAAGTGGTCGCACGCGGCGAGGGAGAGAGAGGGAGAGAGAGGGCGTAAAGGGCGAGCCGAGAGAGAAAACATGCCAAAAAGTGTTCGACTCAAAGAAACTGCCGGCGTGGATCCCCCCGAGATCCATCCACCGAGGAACGAGAGAGCAAGAAATAATGCTATCAAGCTAGTAAATCGAGAATTGTGTAATACGCGCTAAGCAGAGGTTTAATATATAACTTTAGCCACGGTTATATATATTTACCCGGTAATAAGTGTATGTACAGGCGGAGACCGCTCCCACCTGCGCGCCACTTGGGACTCGTCCCGAGTCCCGAGCTTCCACCCCTCACTGGCGCCCGACTTTTAGTTTAAAGAGCGAGAGAAACACGCAACTGGCAGATAGGCCGCGCGTGGGTGATGAGCGAGCCTCCACGTTAGCACTAACAGAGCAGCCCTATTATAACATGAGAAATGATATTAATTAACTGAAATAGTATTATTCCTGTTGTCCGCGTAGTGAAATGTGTACCGCGAAGTACTCTAAGCTGTCTAGGGGAAGTGGAGGGAAGGGTGGGGAGGGGAGGCTTCGACCAATGAGCCGAGGGCCACGCACGCGTCCCCGACCAATGAGCGCGCCCACTATCAGGCCAATCTCAGGCCCCATGGCGACGGTGCTTCGGCGTTACTGGTTGATTAGAACAAATTACGATTATATACTCAAGGACCCTCAAGCCGGAGGACCAATACTGCCGCTCCGGACACTCGGGGACGCGTGCCTGTGCGTGGACAGACCTTCCAACGTTAATGTTCGTCACTCGTATAACAATAAGGACTATTATCGCATTATTCTTAACATTGAGCGAGACTCGCCTGTCCAGTCTTGGACCGAGGCATCCAATACCACGAATGTTACCAGTGTTTTTTGCGCGATCGCGGTCTAACCTACCAAGCAGTGGGCAGCCAAACGTTACCATTCCCGAGTGCAATTCAATCTTACGCTACCATTCTACGAGCATCCCATTCCAACCAATCGCCGACCCACCCGCCCACCCCTCCAATCGTCACTTGTACAGATTTCTAACTGGCCGACACCGGTTTTTTATACATTTATACGCGACGAGGCGAAGGCTGCTATTCTCTAAGTAAAAGACATACACAGACACACAGAGTCGCCTCTGTACTGGCAGTTTGTTGCCTAAAATCGGCGGATTGTAGAATACGCGGGAAAGACTGACCGCCATATTGAGTGGGAATTTTGGCGGGAAAGAGTTTGGAAGAGGAAACTAGCCAGTGCAGAGCGGCGGATCCAAACCCAGCATCAATTTCCCAGGCTCCCCGCTAATAAGGAGCTCCACCACTCACTCGTCAATCGCGAGATCGAATTGCACTCGCGGCCAGACCTATCCTCAACTGGGTGACACGAGGGCGCTCGTCCTCCCATATTCGAGGTGTTCGCTTCGCAACCTTATCGTAGAGAACAAACAAACCAACCCGTCAGACACCTGTTGACCGAGAAGTTTTTCTATTACGACGTATAGTTCTTCCTCGAGTGTTGAGAGATTCAGTCACGAGCGTGAATGTGCATGAGCGTGTGAATGAAAATGCGAGCGAGCGAGCGAGAGAGGGAGAGAGTGGCGAGAACCAATGGGGCAGGCGGAATTACGGAGGGAAATATCGCGTGGATTGTAAATAAACCGGAGTCGTTGGCTGTGCTGTGTAATTGTTAATGGCAATGTGATATGCACATATTCAGTGTCCGCGTCGCGGACCATCTTTCCACTCGACTCTCAGCAATCCTCCAGCTCCACAAACTTACCAATAGTTGCAAGAAAAAAATCATCGCAAAGATTCCACCCGACGAGAATCGGTCTAATCTCTCTAATCAATTGATTTACTTTTATTAACCAACTTCCAAATAGGAGAATCTTCTCAATTCGTCTTGTAAATATTTGTTTTTTAACTGTAATACAAATACCCTGTCGAGGACTGTTGAGAGTCGCAATTGCAAGATTACCGTGTCAAGAGCGAAGGCTGCTATTGTAACTAATCTTCTATAAACAAAAGTGAGAAAGAGAGCGAAAGAGAGCGAGAGGGAGAGAGAGAGAAACCAACAACATAACAACACCAACAACCAGCCGCAACAAATACCAATACTACCGTAACGTTTCCCAGCATACCTTTAGTTGATATTTTTCTATAGGACTTTTTACTTCTTGTTTTTTCTACATACACAATAAACTAGCCCGGCTGGAAACCGCCAGGAAATACGCGCCGCCATTGTATACACGTGCTAAGGGCGCGCCACCCGCGGCGGCCGGGTGAACCTTAAACGTCGCCGCGCCGCATCAGGACAGATTAATCAAGCCATTCGCCCCGAGACGACCGCTTATTCAGACCTTTTATGTACTTTTGTAAAAAGGACGATCGTAGACGTACGCCGCCGAGGCCGGCGAGGATATCGAGCGTTATTTATGGACAGCAATCACAATAAAACTTGGTTTAAGAAACATTTCGACCCTACTCTTTTCATACCCCACCCCACATCTCCCTCCCTTTTAAAATTAATAATTGCTAAGTTGGTGTAAAAGCAATTTTTAGATTATTCGACTATTCGCACTCAATTTGGCTGCCTTCCAAACGAATTTTAAGGGTTTTTGGCAATTTTTTATGTTGTTATCGTAAAAAAATTAACCTGTTTCATTTTGGAGCCAACAAAGAAAAGCGATTTTGCGATCTTTGGAGGGTCCTGACTCGAATTCCAGGTCTATAAAAGGTGTTTGTGACGTTTTTTTCAATTGTAGAATATCAACGACATACGAAAAATAAGTCTATATCAAATCCTCGGTAGTATAGTGGTCAGTATCTCCGCCTGTCACGTGGAAGACCGGGGTTCGATTCCCCGCCGGGGAGGATTAACTTTTGCCTCTTCCTCTAAAAAACAAAAGGAAAAAGATTATTTTAATATTTCTGTCTCTGAAACAATTTTCATTAAATAAGAAATTCATATTTATTTTGCAACAAACTAGCAGTTGCCACATGAATAAACAGCGCTCGGCGCCGCTCTGAAATAGAATCACGCACAAGCACCAACACAAACACAAGAAAGGATTAAACGGAGCCACAACAATTCCCACGCGACCATATGACAGAATTCTAACCTGCAAGCAAGCAGAGTTGCCGAACGTTTCGTCGAATAAGAGTTAAATAATCGTTGAATTCCAAACGAAATCAACATGGTCAAGAAACGAAAAGGTGCGCTAATTGTTATTGGAGTTGCGAATTGGCAAGTTAATACTTTCGGCTTGCAGAGTTCGAGCAGAGCAAGGAGGAGCGGATGATGATGACGATTGGCGAGATCATCCAGGAATTATTGCGAGCACACGCGGAGAACAAGGACGTCGACTTGAATCGACTTAAGACGAAAATCTCCTCCAAGTACGGCTTGGACTCGTCGCCGAGGCTGGTCGACATAATCGCGGCGGTGCCCGTCGACGCCAGAAGCATATTAGTACCCAAACTCAAAGCTAAACCAATCAGGACTGCTAGTGGTGTTAGTCTCATTTTAATGATATAAGTTTATTCATAGTTAAATGCGCGAGTATTCCCAGTGCAATTGGTCCTCGTCACTTCACTGTACAACTTGAGCAATGAATTACTTTGCAGATCGCAGTGGTTGCAGTCATGTGCAAGCCACATAGGTGTCCTCACATCAACATGACCGGGAACATCTGTGTGTATTGTCCCGGTGGGCCAGACTCAGACTTTGAGTACTCCACCCAATCCTACACTGGATATGAGCCCACTTCAATGAGAGCCATTCGAGCCAGGTACAATCCATTCCTCCAAACCAGGCACAGAGTGGAACAGGTGAATATACCATTGGACAATAGGTGTTGAGTTCTATTCCAGGTATTTGGCAATGATTTCTTCTTTCAGTTGAAGCAATTGGGTCACAGTGTGGATAAAATCGAGTTCATAGTGATGGGTGGAACCTTTATGTCCCTGCCAGAGGACTACAGGGACTACTTCATCCGAAATCTCCATGATGCTTTATCTGGTCATGTCAGCAGTAATGTGGATGAAGCTGTCAAGTACTCAGAGCGCAGTCGGACCAAGTGTATAGGAATTACCATTGAAACCAGGCCAGATTATTGCTTGAAGAAACACTTGTCGGATATGTTGAAATACGGGTGGGTTAGAAGTTAGTTTAATACAACTGATTGGGATCTGTGAATCTTCAAAACAGTATGAATATTTCTCAGTTGTACGAGATTGGAAATTGGAGTGCAATCCGTGTTTGAGGATGTAGCAAGAGACACCAACCGAGGCCACACTGTTCGAGCAGTCTGTGAGAGCTTTCAGTTGTCAAAGGATGCTGGTTTCAAAGTCATAGCACACATGATGCCTGACCTGCCCAATGTTGATATTGAAAGAGACATTCAACAGTTTGTTGTAAGCTTTGGAACAAGTAATTACTCAGTTTCATAATACAATTTGGATAAGTAACAGTGAACCATGGAATTTTGCAGGAATTCTTTGAGAACCCAGCATTCAGAGCAGATGGCTTAAAGATATACCCGACCCTGGTGATTCGAGGGACGGGTTTGTATGAGCTCTGGAAAACTGGGAGGTACAAGAGCTATGCTCCCAGTGTTCTTGTAGATCTGATTGCCAGGATTCTCGCCCTAATTCCACCTTGGACTCGAGTCTATCGTGTGCAGAGGGACATTCCCATGCCACTTGTTAGGTAATTGATGCAATCAAATCCCATTTGTTCCTAAACTTACAACAAATAACACATTTAAACAGTTCTGGGGTGGAGCATGGCAACTTGAGGGAGCTAGCACTTGCTCGAATGAGAGATCTGGGCACAGACTGTCGAGATGTTCGAACGCGTGAAGTGGGAATCCAAGAGATCCACCACAAAGTCCAGCCATATGAAGTGGAGCTCATTCGAAGGGACTACATGGCCAGTGATGGTTGGGAAACTTTTCTCTCCTATGAAGACCCCACTCAGGACATACTCGTTGGTTTATTGAGACTACGCAAGTGTACCACCGACACTTTCAGGTGAATAACCAAAAATCGATTCAAAGCAATCCAGATATAAACTTTTCCATTACTTGTTCCGTTTCAGGCCAGAATTGAAGGAGAAGTGTTCGATTGTGAGGGAACTTCATGTTTATGGGAGTGTCGTTCCAGTTAATGCGAGAGACCCAACCAAATTCCAGCACCAGGGTTTTGGCATGTTGTTGATGGAGGAAGCCGAGCGAATCACAAGGGAGGAACACAGGTCCCACAAGATCGCGGTTATATCCGGTGAGTTTATCAATCAAACTACTCGAAATAAAAATCTTACATCGAATCCGACAATTCCCATTGATCGCAGGTGTCGGGACAAGGAATTACTACCGGAAAATGGGATACGAGCTGGACGGGCCTTACATGTCGAAAATGCTTGTAGATTGCAAATAAAAAGCCAATTAATTCTGTACAGTTTCAAAGATGCCACTTGTCCACTTGTCCGTTAATTCTGGCGAGATTCCTCTCAACAATTACACTCACTTACTTGGTTATGCGGAGAGAAAACCTATCGATGTCCGCCGAGATGAGGTGAGCTTCGACATCCAGTGCACCAGTCCAATTATCCAGTTGAATATTTCTGAAAATCAGAGTTCATTCGCGGGAGTTCCGAGTAACTCGAATCGAATCGAAGCAGATTACTGATTCACGGTCCAATCAGCGTGGGTTCGGCGCGCGCCGCCTGCCGGCCATTGGCGCAGCGTAAAAGTGGTAAGTCGAGCGGCGCTCATTCGCGAGTCGAGTGACGAGTGACGAGTCGTGGTGCGTCGTGCGCTCTCGCAGATCCGCTTATTCCCTCCGAGTTGTTCCGAGCGAGAGCAGAGTGTCCGGCTGTCAGGGAGAGTTGTAGTGGCAGTGGGCGATTATTGGGCGATTGGGGCGGCTGTGGGGCCGCGTAGAATGCGTCGCGTCGCGCTCGTGCTCGAGTGCGGTTGGTGCGAGTGTCGGCTGAGGAGCAAGTGATCGCGAAGATGGGCGAGCGGCGTGTTGTCAGTGGGTTCGAGAGTTGAGCAGAGTTGGAGTGGAGTCGAGTGGAACCCCGGCGATCGAACCAGCCCACAAACTGGCACCTCATCCGCAATCGGTCAGTCTCACTCTCTTTCTTTCTTTCTTTCTTTCTCTCTTTCTTTCTTGGTCTTCCGCCCGCGCCTTTCTCTTCTAAGAGGTTAGGGCCATCCAGGATTGACTTTCCCGGTCGGATTTGACAGTTCCGAAATGGAATTGGGCCGATTACTGCTCGAGAGGCCTATGGATTTAGGAGTAGGTCAGGTGTAAGGAGTGGAGGATTGTCGCGAGGGCTTGATCCTGGATTACATAATTGGCCAAGTTCGCCTCTCTCCTGTTTACCAATCCCACTCTCTAGGCCCATTCAATTGATTAATCAAGTTTACTTTCTAAAGCTCTTTCCACGCGATGCCAGTTGAGTGCGCTACTTGCAGCGAGTCTTGTTTTCCTTGTAGCCAATTGTATAAAAACTACAATTCTCCACGCCGCAAGTGCACATGCACTTAACTCGCGTCGTCTACTCGACACAAACCCAAATATGATTTAAAATGCAATTAATTGTATTGGTAGGTTAACTTGGGGAAAAAATGAGGGAGTTAAGTTAATTGATTGCGCACTCGGCGAAACGTGGGCCGTTTTCTCTTTACATAACCGAAAAGGAGTAGCGCGCAACCCAGCGCAACGCAACGCAGCTCACCAAGCTGAATAGCTATCAAGAATGATTCGCCTGGAAGGAACTCGGATTTCAAGCGCGAAGCAAACAAACGCAGAGGGAGAGAGAGAGGCGAGGCGTGATTCGATCGCCGGGGAGTTAAAAGAACGGTGCAGCCAATGAACGTGTTTTGGCTAGCGCGCGATCGGCAATCGGAGAAGGCGCCCATTCCCATTCGCTGCATCCGGCCAACTATTATTAAGTTTGTCCTTAACGAACTGTCAGGAGAGCCTGAGAGTTCAGTCGCCAGCGGAATTCATTAGCGCGAGGCACTCGCATGGCAAACCACCCCCTTTGCTACCCTTTGGCCCAACTCTCTCCAAACCGAACGACCAAAGCCACTTTGGATCCTACGGGGACGACCCAATTCTTTCAAACCTTTGAACAGCAATCGCTGATTAGTCGCTTCGGTGAGATTTCATATTCAGTTCATAGTACATACTTAATTAGTCCAACAGTCCACTTGTTGAGTTCCATCACCACCGCCCCCACTCATTTCATTGGACGAGAAGAAAGCCACTTCTTGAAGCGTAAAAATGAATATGTGAAAGTGAACCGAAACTGTGAAGAAAATTGAGTTTGAACGGTTGGATCGAGACCGAAAGTGGAATTGGTAATGGGCGATATCGGAGACGCATCGCACCCTTCTTTACCCAGTCAAGGGTTCCTCGACAAGCACATTCCCCGATCAAACACTCAAACACTCTTCCCGGCATTGATCGCCACTTAACCCGTCGCCACCTCGGATATCAACCTCGAGAACTTGCCCGGCACCGGCCAACTCCTACTTGCGCATTTCGGGAGATTCGGCGCCCGCGTGGGCG
Organism: Crossocerus cetratus; assembly: GCA_963675795.1. Classification (NCBI taxonomy): domain Eukaryota; kingdom Metazoa; phylum Arthropoda; class Insecta; order Hymenoptera; family Crabronidae; genus Crossocerus; species Crossocerus cetratus. The sequence goes on from OY776664.1 coordinate 1,179,145, forward strand.
CGCGGGGTTGGGGGTCGGTGGATAGTTTAACGGGGAATTGTGCCGAGAGCAATGGAGTGGTTCAATTCGAAGGATGGGAGGATTTCCTAGAGTCGCTGACGTCAATCAATCACCTTAACCCCGAGCACGTGTCGCACAGTAAACACCACTCTCTTCAATTGGCCCAGTCCGATCCACTTAGAGTCCTACCATTATTGAAACGTTATTGCACCCTCGATCCACTTGTCATTCTCTGCTTTTATATAAAACCTCGAGAGAGGACGCGCGGTTTAATCGGTTTCTAGTTAATCTCTAATACTCGCGGTATTTAAATTGTGCAATCCAATAATAATAATAATAATGGAATATAAAATATTTAATAAATAACAATTAAAATACCAATAATTTACAAATAAGTCATTCGCGCCGTCCAATTCTAAGATTATCCCATCAATTAAATGAACATTTAAACGGCCAACGAAACGCACTCAGGATGAATGATTACTGAAACGTTGAGTAAGTTGAACTTTTTGTGGCAATTAGAAAAGGCGGTAGTGATGGTGGACTGGTAAAGTTTCGCAGGAAGATGCGTCGACTGGGGAAGGGGGAAATGGTGAAATGGAAGTTAAGCCAGGCAGGGTTGTGACTTTCCCAATTGGGCCAGTGCGAGTTAACGCGGCATACGGTGTGCACGTGCGCCCACGGCTTACATAATTCGCCAGCGATGCACTTTACCAAGCTACGTAACCAACGGCAGCCGACTATTTTCGGGCGCTCGCTCGCACTCTCCTGTCGAAACTCACTCTCGTCGCTCGTCGACGGAGCGAGACCCATCGACTTCTCTCCACTCGAGATCAATTCGCTTCGAGCAAAACCCCGCAAAATCCATATTCTCAATTATTGCGAGCCTTCGGGTTCGGTTTAATGAGGATTTTGAAGGCTTAGATTTGAGATCGGCGAGTTATGCAATTATTCGCGCGGCAAACTCGCCGGGATACCGAGAGCGGCTCGACGAAAGGACCTTTCGCATGGTTCATTGGCATTCGAGCGCTCTTGTTACATTCCAGGACAGGCTCGTTTCACCCGGCTACTCTTACCGGCGCTATACGCGGAGAGAGATAGCGAGGGCCTGAATCGATTAATCGACCGTTCAGTCGGATGCCACTTGATGATTGGAGGATGAATCGAGGGAAAAGAATTTGAGGATGGAATGCATTGTATGTCCTAGCTATCATGTATTTATTGTTTGTTTAGCAGGGATCCCAGGTGTTGTCAAGTATTGCGGGCGCAATATTGTGCTTTTCCGCGGGAAACTTGGCAAGTTGGTCGTGGCGGAGGGTGGCGCATCGCGGCGTCACCTGAAAGCACGCATTCCAGTGAAAGCTCGGCACCAGCCTCAGTAGACGCTCACCACTCACTCGGCATCGTCGGGATTCTCCTCTCGTCCGACACCTCCAGCTCCCAATTACACTCATTCACCGAACGCGCCCACTTTGAATACAAACACCTCCTCCATCAACTGGCCACTGAATTCAATCGAGAATTCCCTCGATTTTTCCAATCGAGAATTGACAATAGTTTGACAATAGTTTGAAATTGAGTTTCGTGCGGCGAATTTGTTAAATCCCTGGAGGGAAAAGGGCGATTTAGGGATACTTGCGAGTAAAGGTGTCTGGTGTCGAATCCGGGACGCGACGGCGACGGCGAACGAGGAAGAGAAGCGAGTGAAACGGTCACGCGGACTTGACTCTTTCACGCGAACCTGTTAAGTAACTACTCGTTGCCTTTCCTTTCCTTTCTTCCGGCTTTCGGGAAAGAGTGCGTTTCAGTGAGCAGTTTTACATTTATTTCAAAATTAAATAAAGAGAAAAGGAAACAGACGGCGCGCGGCGTTATTAATTGAGTTGCGTTGCAGCGAGTGCAGCGGCGAGTGGAATCAATCGGAAAGGATATTAATGCGAGAGGTGGCAAGTGTTTAGGGACTGTGTCCTGGTGGGCTTGTGCTCGTCCGATGCTAGTCGCGCGTGCGACTCCTAGCGCAAGTGAGATCGACCTCAGCAAGGAAAATGATCACCGTGCCGATGTCCGCCTCGAGTCCTTACTCGAAGGTCAATGCTTACAGCGACACCAGCCTCCTCGCCAAGAAGACTCTGGTAATCCTCCACGAGTCCTTCTCCACTCACTCGAGTCTTTCGCTGGATTTCATTCTTAATCAGCTGAAAAGTACTAAAATGCGATTTTCCGCTTAAATCACCAGTCGACTCGACGAGTCGACTTGTCGAAAAGTACTAAAACGAGCTTTTCCGCTTAAAGAGCCCACTAACGATTTCTCGATAACTCGTCGTTCGCGCCAGCCGGAGACTTTGTTGTCCCGCTATGCGAGATGCTGTAGGTCATGGAGGAAATAGAAATGAACTTGGCTCATTGGCGGTGGGCGCTCCGCTGCCAACTCTCGCGGCTGGCTCTATCTCGCCGCGAGTCCCACCGCGATTCATTGAATAATCGGTTATTATTGCTGCCGCGTCGCCGCCCGCAGCACTAATTGCCGTCATAATTGCGTCACTGGCCGCGATCCGCACGCCCGACTACTCCACCGACACAGAGAAAGAGATCAAAAGAAAGAGAGAGGCTCCGCGAGGGCCCCGGGCCGTCTATTAGGACAGACAGAACAACCTCATAATTATTGGGTCGAAATGGCATTGTTGACTCCGTGGAATTCCCCTCCGGACAAACAAACAAACAAACAAACGAGTAAACACCTGAATGGCCACTCAAGCATTTGACAAACATGATCCTGGCACTCCTGGCCAGTCAATCTATTGGCTCAACTAACTATACATAGTTTACTCTGACTAACTAGTAAGATTTCTAACGAATTAGTTTGCTAACGCACTAAATACCTGGGCGACTCATTAATCGGTTAGCTGAAATACTAACTGGCCAACCAACCGATTAATTGAGTCACTTCGACCAACTAACAAACTAGCTAACTAATTGTCTCACTGATTGACTCCGAATAACTAACCAACTATCTAACTGGCGTCTCACTACTCGAAACAATCACTAATTAATCACCCGACTCGAATACAACTGCGATTATAAGTGCGCTAAAAAGTGCCAGTTGACTATATGCAACTAACGGACTAGCTATTGGCTATTGACTAGCCGCAGGCCGCGCGCTTAATCACAGCAATCACGTCCGAGCGCAGTCAAAGTGAACCCGAGCGCGGACAGGATCGGCAAGAATAAAAGGTGGCTCGGTTAAACGGCGGACTCGGGAGGCCTTCGAGCGAGCAACCAAGATAAATAACGATTTGTTTTCCTCCTCGTGACGCAACCGGCGGCGGCGCTCCTCCTCTTCTCTCCGTTTTGCCCACGGACGCGCGAGCCTCGCTTCTGCCAAACGACCGAGCCGCTCCAAGGATCCCTCCAAATGACACCTCTCGAGCGACGTCGCGTTCGGTGGTTGGTTTGTTGATGCTCGGCTTGGAGCTTAGTCTCGATTGAGGGATCAGGGGACACCAATTAAACCGCCCGCCAAGAATTACCAAGCAAAAATTGACAATTGGCAGTTGGTGCGTTGGGGCAATTAGCCGGAGAATTGCACGCCGATCGAGCTCGACGGCGGCTTTTGTGCCGCGGGACAATGCCGCCCGGAAGAGAGACCTGTCCTTCGCATCAATCGACGGTGATTCCTAGCTCGATCGGATCCACTTGCCCTGTCCAATGGTCCTGATGAAATTGACACTTTCAGCCCCCAATTCTTTCCACTGGAGTCGAGTCGCCTGTCTGCTAATTGACGTAGAAAATATATTGAATAATATTATTAATATTAGTCAATTTAATCTAAAAGAAATCGAATAATATTATTAATATTAATCAATTTAATCTAAAATAAATTGAATTTCTTGGATCAAAAATTCTACCTAGATGCCCGGAGTTAGGACAGTTGTCGCCCAATGGGAAAAGTGGGCGAAAGAGCGCGAAAGGTTGGATTAATAAAGGGGCGAAGAGGAGGCAGGAAGGTTGCACGTATCGCTCGCGTGCGTAGGATCGATCGGGATCAATTGCCGGAGACGGCGCGAGCCAGCTTGGAAAACGGCCGCCGCTGCTGCTGTAGAAACAAGCCGGGAAAGCTGCCGGTCTAATAGGATGAGGGAAGCCCCGCCGGCTAACGATCCGCTCATTCTGTGTCAGCAGCTCTCTTGTCCTCGCGCGCGCCCAACCGACCACCCTGCGCTCCCGAGGAACCTCGTCGCCGACGCTCGAAGACTTACGTGTCGATTCGACGACCCTCTTCGGGGATTATCCGCTCGCCCATCCTTCTTTCTTTCTTCACTCATTTCGTTGGCCCTCATTCTCATCGATCAAACACGCGTAAATGCGAATTAATGCTATTTCATGCAAATTATTCTTAATTAATGCTATTTAACATGATTTAATATAAATTGTTGCGAATTAACGCGAATTATTGCTGTGCGATTGAAATGATTGGCTCGATCTAACATAATATAAATGAATAAGTGTATATATAAGTGTGAGATTGTTGGAAAGGGAGCAGTGCGAATGAAGAGAAGTTCGCGAGGCTTTCCGAAGAAGTAAACTCTTCTCTAAGAACTCGAGAGCAGCTCGACCGCGCTTTCGCAAGGGAACGTGGTGCGCTCGTGGCTTGGGCGGCCGTGGGGCCGAAATAAACTGGGCGCCGATTGCCGCGTAGGCGGCGAGCACTCGCCGACTGCGTGGCTCCGCTCATCCTGCGCGACCAACCACCGGCTCCTTTTATTTCCTAACGATTCTTTTCAATCCACATCTATTTCGCTTCAATGCTGGAAAATTAATCGATTGGGGATTGCCCGCAGGTGCAACAGTTCCTGAAAGACATGAAGGAACACTCGGGCGGCTCGAGGGTCGATCTACCCCAAAGGTCCCTGAGCAGCGCGGCCAGCCTCACCAGCATCGGCGCGGACATATCGCCGAGTTCCTCTCATTTCTTCGAGGTCCTCTACGTCGGCAAGATCAAAGTCTCCCACCCAAAGGTCTCCGAGGGCTTCATCGACGACGCCCTCGTGCGCTTCCGGGTCCACGGCCTCGAGAAGTCCAGGTCCTCCGCGGCCAACATCCTCGCCGAGTACCAGAACCTCCAACGCCGGCCTACCCTTACTTCCGCCTCCAACAACCGGCGGAACAGTACCGTGAGTGACAAACCCTGTCATTGTTCATATCCTTGCATGGATGTCTCCCATGTCCTCTTCCACTGTCCCCTGGTCAATTCAGGTCGATCGCGTCTAATTGAGAATCTTTCTTAATTCAATCTTAGATATTATGCAGATTATTAAATCCCCTAATGTTGAAGCATATCAATATATTTATACTTTCCTGTCCCCGCAAAGTTTATGCCCATAATCTATGTTAACTTCTTGTTGAATTCATCAATCTTCTTCCTTTCTCTTACGTTATTCCGTTCTACTCAATATCATATTACTGTTATAGTAGCTTTAATAAAAAAAAAAGTACCGTGAGTCCCCAGACAATCAGTCGCCAATCAGCGGAATCAGTCAAAATCATTTTCCGTCATCCGAATGGCCGAGAGAGTCGGAGGTTCCTCGTAATCCGTGTGGTAACGGCGCGCAAAAACGAGTCGCGACGAAAGCCGCTGTCGCAATCGGCGTTGATGTGCCGAATTACAAAGTATATTGTTTCGCTTATCCGATCGGGCCGAATACCAGGAATCCCCGCGTGCGTTGCACATTCGCGGTATCGCGTGCCGCTTGTCCCTCGCAATCGCCGATAACCAACCGCGCTCGCCTATAAAAGGGGAGGAAGCGATAACACTCTCATTTGCACCAGTCCGATTCTTTTCCTACCTCAACTCGCACTCGACAGACTAATTCTTATCGAGCATTCGCGCTGATTCACCGGGAATATCTCACCCTCTCTCTCCTAGAGGTGCCAAAGAAGTAAATAAAAAATAGTACAAGTGCAAATCTCGAATTAGTTGGATCCAGGATTAATGTCGGATGAAACCTGTCGCAGGAATCGAGCGCCAGTGAGAGCGGCAGCATCGAGAATGTGTCAGCAGCAGCGAGCATTTCCCCAGTGAACTCGCTGGGAGTTCCAGCAGTGCTGAGCGGCTCCGTCGAGGCGTTTCCTCGAGCGAGCACCGAGAAGGATGTCCGCGAGGAGGGGAGGAGTGCGGAGTCGCCTGGGAGTTCGATGCCGATACCAGAAGTGATGCGAAACAGAGCTTCCTCCACTGGGAGCGTCCTAAGCACCAGGCGGGATTCCGCCAAGCCTGGCGACGAGCACAATCGCACTATGCTCTTCCAGGTGATCCTTCGTACCTCTTTCTTTCACGGCTTACTATCAAGAGAAACATCGATTTTCTTATATTTAATCGATTCGTGTAATCTCTTGATCTCTTTAATATCGTTGCACAATATTGCCTGTAAGCGAGTAACGTAACAATCTGCAATGTCAAGGAATCGATTTGACACGCTGATTGCAGGTAGGCCGTTATGACCTGCGACTAATCAGCCCCGACAGAAAGCAAGTCCTGTTGCACAAGCAGCTGAGAGACGTCGCAAGCTGCGTTCAGGGGATGAAGAATGCCGAGCACTTTGGATTCGTTTGCAAGGAGAATAACGGCGAGTCCTACATCGGCTACATCTTCAAGTGCCAGTCGGGATCAGTTGCCGACGACTTGGTCGCCGGTGAGATAATTTAAAAACGATTTTCTCCTATTGAAGAGTCAAATTGAGTGAAAATTGCGATTGGAGGACTGAAACCGGTTCATTAATTATTCCAGCAATATCACAGGCCTTCGTCGCGACCTGCGACGCAACGCGGAAGGAAAGGTTCGCTGTTTTCTCCTGCGAGCACTGCCCAATGTATTGGTACAACAAACTCTGCCAGGAAATCGAGGGTGAGCAAGCAATAAACTGAATAAATGAAAGAGATTCTCATGAAATATCTCGTCCCAGGTCAAAGCGATCGTCGAGCGCAGAGTATAATCTTCTCAAGGATGGAATTATTACCAGAGGAAGAGCAAGAGATCGTCGTGAGCAAGTATAAGAACGCAGAAGCCGCCGGCGGCAGCGGTTCGAACCTGCGCGAACAGAATCAGTTCCTCATGCGACTGCTGAGAGTGCATTGCGAATCCAAGCAGGCGAGGCACGTCCACGACACTGCCGAGAACAGGTAACTAATCAGCGAGTAGCCCAAAAGACACCAATAAACCGAGTATCGACTACTCCAGGAGCGAGTTCCTCAACCAGTACCTAAGCGTGGGAGTCGGAAGCACAATCTTCATGAAGGCCAAGCGCTCGTTGACCAACAGTTTTGACAATCTGATAAAGCGGAAGGGTTCGCGGGACGACCTGGGCTTCGCTTCGCAACTTCGGGACTCGAGTCACTTGAACCCCGGACTTGTCAAGAGCGGAAGCCTCAGCCCCGATAGTTCACGACAACCCTCGATAGTCGACACTACTTCCGAGGCTAATCGGCCCAGGTCTCTGCGAGTCTCACCCGAGCATCAATTATCCGTCAACACTGGTCCAAAGAGTTCCATGATGGACATGTAAGTAAATCCCATTGTTATGGAGCTTATAGTAAATCGATTTCACTGCAATTTTGTACTTGGCAGCTTCCTGAAAGTGGGCAACTCGCCGAAGATGTCGCCGACCGAGGCTGAAGGGAGTCCACAGTCGAACAGTTCCTGGCGGCAGGCGATTCTCAACCGAGTTGTCACGCCGAATAAAGACCACGGGAACGAGGGAGAGAAGAGCGACAGTATAAATGCGATGAAGAGTCCACAGGTGAAGCGTCGGAGCAAGGAAGAGTTGCGGGACTTGTGGAAAAAAGCGATCAACCAGCAGTTGATTCTTATACGAATGGAGAAGGAAAACGCTAGGCTTAAAGGTGAGTCGACACTCGTTCTAGTAAGAAAGTAGAAATAACAAAAACTGAATGAATGACAGAGAGACAAGAGGAAGCGACGGTGAAGCGAATCAAACTAGAGTACGACGAGCTGAGCAGCTGCGCTCGTGAGTTGGCTGTCTGGGACCTCCTCGTGAGCAAAGAATCAAGAGTCTCTACTAAGTGCGACAATCAAATGTTACTCCACGCTATCAAACAAGGTGCGTCATTCACAGGTTTCCCTTTCCTCCTGCGCGGTGGTAATCGAAGGATTCCTTCCAGGTGTTCCCAAAGGGAAGCGCGGTGACGTTTGGCAATTCCTAGCGGAGCAGTTCTGCCTCAAGCAACCCCCGATAGACACGCGCGACTTCCCCAATTACAACACACCTTACGACCTTTTGCTGAAGCAACTCACCTCTCAGCAACACGCAATTTTAATCGACCTAGGTCGCACTTTCCCCAACCATCCGTATTTCAGCTCCGCCCTGGGACCAGGACAGTTGGCACTGTTTAATCTCTTGAAAGCTTACTCTCTCTTGGACCACGAAGTCGGCTATTGTCAGGGACTCAGCTTCGTCGCTGGTATTCTCCTGTTACACGTAAGTCACGCCATACCATTCCAACCTATTCTACACTTACACTCAAAAGAATATTATGAACCAATATTGAAGGATAATATAATAAATGTTCGCAGATGGCGGAAGACCAAGCGTTCTTCCTACTGCGCCACCTAATGTTCCGACGAGGCCTGCGAAAGCTGTACTTACCGGACATGGCGGCCCTACAATTGTACCTGTACCAATTATCGAGGCTCCTGCACGACAGGCTTCCGCCGATTTATAAGCACTTTGATAAACACGAAGTTTCACCGACCTTGTACGCTGCGCCTTGGTTGCTTACGCTCTTCGCCAGTCAATTCCCTCTTGGCTTCGTGACGAGGGTCTTTGGTGAGTTGGTTGATTTCATTTCCACTTGTTAGGAATTAATGAATCGTTTTTGTTTTGTTTTGTTCAGATCTACTCTTCTTAGAGAGCACGGAGGTGTTGTTCCGCGTGTCGATGGCGCTCCTCGAGGAACACCAGGACCAACTGCTGGCCTGCGACAATTTCGAGGACATCATGGATTACCTGAAGACCAGTGTGCCCGCGGTCGACAAGGAAACGCTGGATCGAGTGATGAAGCGGGTCTTCTACCCGGATTTCGAGATCACGAAGCAGTTGAATGAATACCGAGTGGAGTACCAAGTGCTCCAGGAAGAGATGATCTCGGTGAAGCCTCAAATTGAAAGCCTCGAGAAGTTTAAGGTGATGAACAAGCAACTCACTCAAGAGGTTTCCCAGTTGAGCGAGCAACTCGAGATCACAATGAGTAATCTCCATCGATTGGAGACCGCCCGATCGATGCAGCAATCGACGGTCCATAAATTGGAATCGCAGAATCGGAGCTTGGATGTGACTGTGACGACTTTGGGCGCGTTTATTCAGCAATTGTCGGACACCCATCCGGATATTGAGCTTCCAGGGGAGGTGCGTCGAATCGTGGCGCAGCTGAGTCTCGCGGAGAAGAGGCGGAACTACGGGGGCAAGTCCTATCCGCTGAAGGTGATCGAGGACAACAGTAAATACGGGATGATCAAGAGTAACTCGACCGGCAGGGAGTCACAGAGTCTCCTCAAGAGCAACAGCTCCGAGACACCTTATCCTCTTAAATCGACGCTGAGTCAGCCGAACTTGGCGACCAAGCTCGAGAAGGTCTCCTCCTTCTTCGCCAACTCGCACAATCACATACAGAAGCAACGTGCACAACTGGCCGCTCTCCGCTACGAGTACCACGAGCGAGCGCAGCGGCCGAGCCTCGAGAACAATGACGAGAACGACCCGAAGACGGTCAACATCGACATACAAATCACTGACGCTATGACGCCGACTACTGAACAAGTCCTCCAGCCGACCGATTCCAATCTCAAGATCCAACCGGTGAACCTCGAGAAGTCGGTGTCGCTTCCGCTCTCGAACAAGATGAAGCTCAAGTCGTCCAAGTCCGCGTACGAGCTGTGCTCCGTGAAGAAAGTCCCGACGACCAAGCTCGAGATCACCAATGACGACTCCCTCACCAACCTCACTGGGACGATGCATCCTCTGGACAGCTGCAGCGAGGTGAACTTCCGGTACGGCGGGACGACCAAGCTTAAGTCGATCAAGCCTGTCAGACTCCAAAGCCCCAGCGGGCCCGAGGAGAACGCGCCCAAAAGCCTGGCCAATCCGAGCGAGACTCTCAGCAGATAACAATTATTTATGATGCTGCGCTCGAGGAAGGTACCTTGGAGGGTGACGGGCTTGCGGAAGGTATATCCAAAAAGTTAGCCTGTAAGTCTAATCTTAAGGCGAGAGCGGTCTTCTCAGTTTTGATACGAGCCTCGATCTTTTATTCAATCTCCGACCTTTCACTCATTTCCCTCACCAACAACAGTTGTCAATTCGTAGAAGTAGGAAACTCCACCCAACTCGAATCTCCGTCTCGAGGTGGTGTCTTAGGCTAAACCGGAACCAGAACGTGATCAACTGTACCTAGAAATGATTTATCTCCGAGCCCCAGGATACTTAACTGACTTACTTCCGAGTCCAACTTACGTACAATTACCGAGCCAGGAGGCCGATTCTGCTAGTTGTCACTTATCGGCTGGCTCTGGCTCTCACAGAGTCGATAGTATTGGCAGAGTCGGCCTCGAGGTGTTATATCAGCGCGAGGGAGACCTAGAATACAAGGTAACACAGCCATATCTCTATAGTCGCCGCCAACTCAATAGGCAGTTTTAAGCTCATTTTTCTTTCTGTTCCTCCTGTCTTATTTTCGGAGTAGAACGAACCGAGCAAAAACGACTTTGAAACCGCCTACTCAGTTGGCAGCGATTATAGTGTTAGATTAAGGAAGTCCGGTAGGTCGCTAAAAGTGCCAAACTTCCGTAAAAAGTGTTGAGCCACCGTCTAACAAGAGTCGGGTGTGTCCAGGCGGAAGTATTTAATATTTTTGCACAAAGACAAACCTTGTGATATCAGAGACATATATTTAATACTACCGAGCAGTCCGAGTGCGAGAGAAAGTATTAGTCTACGGAGAAAAACACGTTGATACTGTTAGGCCTAGCACATAGTACATAGCGTTTTAATCTCTCGCGTCGAGTCGAGTCGAGATATGCCTATCGCTCGTTTCGGCCCTAGCCCGCGTTTTTCGTTTCGGCGTGATAGAGCCTGTACATTTAACTTGCCGTTGGCGCTGAGAGACTATTTTCTAGAGCGAATGTCGAGTATTATACCTCGTCGCGAGGGTCTTAGGGAACTAGAAACCGTTATTTATACGACTCGCTGGGATCGGTCGCGAGACCACCCCCGGCGCCGGCCGGCCATTAGGAACGCGCGCGTCTATAAGGCAAACAATAATGATCTGACGAAGAATTATTTTGTAAGAGTCGCGACACAACTTAAATGCCAACCTTGTGATATACTTAATAAACAGTGAAGAGAGAAGAAGGATTGGCGCGGACCAGCTCTTTATTCCAGTGGGTACAATAGCTAAATGAAATATGAATACAGAACACTTGCTGAAAGAGGGGGAAAGAGCTCCGAGGGTGCTGGATTTTATGTACAGGTCCGACCAATGCTCGCTGCTTAATGCTTCGACTTGGAGATGCTTGTCCTGAAAAGGAAATCCTCTTTCTTATTCTCCCTTAATTAGTAAACTGCGGACCTTAATCCATTGGTATGTATTGACAGCTCTCTTACGTTTGCATCTGCTTACTGCCGCTGAGAACGATATACGGCGACTGCGTTTCTTTCTGCTTAGCCTGTAATAAGTTAAGTGTGCCTAGCGGAGTGTCCGTCGAGGACATTCGCTTCATGAGAACCTCCTGCTCGGCTTTCTTCATCCGCTTCTCCACCTAGAATCATTTTTCCATTGTACCAATTCACATTAAACCGGTTTCAATTAGGATTTGGAAACGCACTTTGTTCTTGCCGGGTCCTTTGCCGTGGAACTTGTGCGACAAGTATCTGAAGGCTTCCTTGGCGCTGAGGACATGTCCGTCGTCGTCGATGTACTCGAGTTTCACGTTCGGTTTAAAGCCGTCGCGCTCCTTGAAGTCGGAAGTTGGCCCGTTAAAGCGGTCTCGTCTCCCGAACTTGTCGTCGTCCCTTTAAACGGAATTTAATCATTTACCTATTTCCCTTTAAATTGACTTAGCATTTCTCTCGGACAAGCTGAGAGACTTACCCGTAAGTCTTGTCCTCTATTGAGTAATTCTGAGCCTGTAAATGCGCAAAACGGGAAGCGGAAGGTCTGCTACTGTCTTCCTTTTGGAGGTAGCCTTTGCTCATTGCGAGCTTGAGGGCTCCACCAACCCCGTGGCCAAGGGACGGCTCTGCGTCAAGGATCGCTGCTTCCATTGCCACTGGCTCGATTATACTCTCATCTATTTAAACAGGTATCTAATTTTAGTATCAATCAACCAAGTACTCTTCGATTGGAACCTGGGAATAGTTTTACCTAATTGAACTGTATTCCACGCGCCTCGACCGTCGTCCTCCTCTTCATTCACCGGTGGTTCCTCTTTAATTCCGTCGAGATCGAAGTCCTAGTAATCCAATAATACAAGTCCTGAGTTGTCGAAAGTGCAAAGAAAGAAATATCTGATTAATTCCTACCATTAACTCCTGTGCGTTCTCTTCCCTGTTGCCGGAAAGACCATAAGTAGGAATGTCTCCCAGTGTCCTGCAGAATTCAGCAGTGGAATTTAGGACGATGTTTCCAGCTTGGTTCTCGTTGGAAGCCGGTTGTTCCAGTTTGATCTTCTCTGCTACCCTCTCGATGTTCATTGGTTGCGCTCCTTTTAATCGCTGGGCTTTGTTCAGTGCTAATTGGAGCTCGAGCTCGTTGTCGTCGTCTTCGAACTTGACTCCGCTCAAGTCCTCTGATTGCACTGATTTATTGAATATGTTAGTTAGTAGATTTTTAAGGATTATTGTTAGGTTTTAAGGGCTTTACCTCCAAAGTCATCGACTTCCCCCTGTTCCTCGTTCTTCATCTCTTCCCTTTTCCTGCGGCTACCTAAGTCTCGAAGGTAATCGTTGTCCTGCGGCACTAAATCGTCCGCTCGCAACTTCTTCTTTGCTCGAACTTTCCTTAACTAAAGTTTCATTCATTAAGGGACCTTTCCTTTGGAAACAGCTGAAAGTCAGGCAATTTCCAATGCTTTTGTTGTAAACAATCACTAACATACAACTTTGGTAATGTTTTGAAATTTAAAAAATCCTTTTTCAGTGATAATTTTAAGGGTCCACCATTCTTACTGGATACCAACAACTGCTATTTTCGAGACCAGAAAAGTCAAGATTGAATTACCTTCTTAGGTTTTTTGAACTTGGCCAGTTCCTCCTCGTTGAAATACTCGCTTGCCAACTTCGGCTCGGCCATTTGCAAGGATTCCAGCTTCTTATTAGCGAGGCGTTGCTTGACAATCGCGACTTTCCTCTGCTTTAACTCCTCGGCGGCGTTGGTGCCCAGGACGAAGTTGTCCTTCTTCTGGCCATCGATCTCCTCGTCGTACTTCTCGAGGACAGTCGGCTTCGGTATGCCGAACTCATCAAAGTTGCTGTCGTCGTAAGCGTCGTAGCCCGGTTTCTTCGTTTTGTTGAGGACGCTCCGCTTATAGCGCTCTTCGTCGTTCATGTTCACGTTGACGAGGACGTCGCTCTTCTCGTCGAGGACACCTTGGTCTTTCAAAGTTAGGATCACTGTTTTTCCTTCCTCAAAGTTTTCCTGAATTCATTGGTAATTGTTGTTGATCAACAGGAAAGGATATTTCGTTTTTATTTATTATATTAGTGTAAATTTGATTGGATTCAGTTTGGAATGTGACTTACTATGTTGTGCTCTACTTTCAGACCCTTTAGGTCCTTGTCTGTATAGGCTTTGTTGCGGTCCGTGTGCAATTCCTCCTTCACCAAGTTGTCAATTCCAAACTCCTCGTCCAATTGGTCCAACATTTTTGCCTGGACAATAAATCAATTGTAAGGAACCTTTCATTTCACCATTTTTCACAAGAAATGAATGAATATGTCTACCCTTGCATCCGCCTTCTTCTTCTCCTCCTGCAACCGTCTAGTCTTCTCAATCCAGGCACTGGTGTCATCGTCTGATTCGCAATCCCCTAAACTCTTGACCTTAGCTAAACTAGACTCAATCTGGCGCTTTTGCTTTTGAGTGCCCAGTCGCTCCTTCAACTTCTGTGTCTTGAGTTTCTCATTGACATTGGGTGCAGGCTTGTGGTAGAACTCGCCCAAGTCGTCTTTGATCTTGTTGGGATCGTCTTTGCAAGTAGTTTCCAACTCCAAAGGCTTTAATCCGAGTTTAGCTCTGAGTTTATTGGTTTCATCAATGGAGAGGGAAGTCTGGCTAGCTCCACCCTTGGGGGGAGAAGGACTACGTTGTTTGGAGATGTCCGGAGGTGGTGGCGTCGACGGATGCGATTTGGAGATCTTGGGCGGGGGTGGTGCGTTGACTATCTCCACTGAAAAGATTGAAATCGATCTGTTAAGATGAGTTGATCTCTCGGCAGGAATAGTATTGACTCGACATGGAGCGCAAATTGGGGTGGACCGGAAAGAGGGCGAAAGTGGTAAGTAGAAAAGGGATATTAACCATCGCTGTCGTAGTCCTTGCGCTCTTTTCTCCGATGCTTCTTGTGGTGCCTGTGCTTGTCGGACTTTTCGCGCTCGGGTGTGTAACTGCGCGAGCGGCTGCGGTGACGTTTCTTCTTTGTCTCGCGGCTCTTCTCCGTCTTGTGACGTTTGTTTGAACCCATTTTCCTCTCCTTGACTTCAAACACTCGCGATTCCTTAACTTCGACTAGCTTTAGTCGAACGCCACGAGTTCTACCAAGTTAAATAGCAACAACAACTGCGTACTTTGCTGTCGCCGCCATCTTTCTCACTCGGGCATGGACTAAGTTGGACTGAGGTGGACTAAAGGCCTTTTTACAATTTACGTCGTGCGTTGGATGTCGCGACGCCGCATGGTCACATGTATGCATCGCTGTTCAAAATTTCCCGCGCTTTTCCTCCATTTGCGAATACATATATGGGGCTTACCCGGCTTGGCAGGTTCAATCAGATTCCATCACATTTGCCAGGTGGGGAAGTGGATATTCTGGATAAGTACGCAATTAAAGCCAGAAAGAATAAAACGGAGATTAGTTTAAGGTTTTGTGTATTGTTACTGGACTTTTCATTAATTAAACATTGAACGTGATTGATTGCTACAAAGGACATTGATGTCGGACTCGTCGGAGGTAAAAGCATAGGTTAAATAATTTATTTCTCCCATCGAACCTGTTTCTCAAAATTAATCAAACACCGCGATACAGGGTAGGAGAATGGCGAGCGATTCGTGGAAACCACCGGTACCTAAAGTGAGAGGTTCTTTAAGAAGTGACTGCAGCATCTCACCCTCACAATATCCCACTCTGAGGGACACAAGTCCCTCACCAAATCAGTCATCTGAATCCCATAGCACCAATGAAAACAACACAGACTCAGACTCCGAATACCTGCAGGAGTATAACTCTGTGTGCTCGGAGCCAACATCATTCACCTCTGTACGAACACCTTTGAGAAAGACTCGGAGTGCAGCATCCAGTCCATCCTCCAGTTATATTTATCAATCGAGTATTAACAAGTCCATGGATCAAATGGATAAATCTTACCAGCAACGGCCCAGGCACAGTGCCTCCATTCCCTGGCCAACACTACTCTTGGGGATAATACTCAGTGTCCTCGCTGTTGGCGGATTACATATAATCCAGGACCACGAGAATGTCCATTTGGCAGCTGCGAGCAAAAGTCAGTGGAGCTTGGAGAAGATCCAAGAGAAATTCACTCATCAAACAGAAGAATTGTGGTTGGACATCTTCACGGGGATCCGAGAAGCTGTGTTGCATCCTGAGAAGCCAACTATAATAGTTCTGTATGGAGATGAAGCTGATACTATCAACTGCCTTGCGAATCACCTTGGGAAATTCAGTGGAATAGCTCTGGGCACCAATCAACATCTCATCTTGAGACCAGATTACTTCAAACCTGATGTTGGAGAAGTCATTCACGAATTCAGGGGACAAATTTCATTGATAAAGGCTGTTGTGAGTGATCAATGTTTGATATTTGTAGTAGAAACCTTTGCCTGTTCATTTTGGAATAATCTTTTTACAGGTGGTGGAAGATTTACTCAACATAAACTCTGAGGCATTCAAAGCCTTTCACAATTTCTGCGACCGCGATAACCCATTGGTTGGACAGGCAGTGTACATAATCACGATGATCACGAATACTCCGCCCGGAATGAAAAACGATCTTTATGCTGCCGAGGACATATTGGCCAAGCGCTTTGGGAAAAGTATTGACAAGGACATTCTCGATCCTTTGATCACGCGGGTCACCGGGGGCGTCGTTCATCGTGTCGCTAAGGAGACTCTCAAAGACTGCAACTTCTCTTAGACAATAATTGACTCCTGCGACTGAACGCTGTACAGAATCTAACATACGAAATTGTGCCAAGCACAATGTATCTGAAACGCTTTATTTACACATACAAAATATCAACTATACAGTTAACAGTAGAACAAGAACTTAGAAGTAGAAACGCGAGATTATTTACAAAAGAGCGATCAATCGAATAAAGCCTCTTCCTTGATGCAACAGCGACTGCTTAGTGTTAAGTTAACCAGTGACAAGTCGCAATTGGAGTGCCAACGACTTTCTCCATGAAGTTTGCGAGGAACCTATATCCTTGCCCCTGAAAAAACATCTTAATTAATATTACTTGTTATTAGTACTCCTGAAAAAGGAATTACCTGCTGGTGAACATGCATATCCCTTTGTGCGGAGATGACTAGAGACGAGGGCCTCGCATTGTTACTGATGATCCTCACTGGTTGAGTGTTCCCTTGGGGAGAGCAAGTCGCTAGCCAGTGCTATTCTTATAATGCGATTGGAATATCGAATGGGCGTTTCACTATCCTTGGAGTCGCGGCTGATTTACTTTGAGGATGGTTGTTGCCTTCTGGACCAGTCTGACTTGTTGGCCCTGTGGCTTTAAGATCACCTGGCCCCCTTTGCCAACGCCGACAATTTGATACATCTGGGGCTTGGGGTTTAGCATGGCTTTCTGGGTGAGCGAAGGACTGATGAAGGTCTTTTGGCAAATCAAACTCTTCCTATTAGGGATGAGACTATGATTGGCTGAGACTTTCTGGACCGGAGACTTCTGTGGGTTAATCACTCGCTGATTAATCAGGACTTTATGTGCTAGGAATCCACTCCCAGCCGGCGTGATTTGGATCTTCTCCGCCGGTTTCCTCGACTCTTGACTAGTCGTCTGCATTTCGAGTTCTTCTTCTTCCTGAGTGGCCGGTTCACTCAATCGATCTTCACTAGGTGGTTCTTCCTCCTGTGCAATCTCCATCGACTCCTGACTCTCCTCGGGCTCCTCCTTCACCGCGGGCTCCTGCTTCACCGCGGGCTGTTCGATCTTCTTGAGGAAGAAACCCTGCCGCCGCAACATCTTCCTGAGCATCCGCTCGTCGCCGTCGAACTCCATGCTCGACTGGAGGCGCACTCGCAGCTGCTCGAGGGTGGGCGGGCGACCCTCCTCCTGCTGGAACTCGTAGAGCGCCTTGCGGATGAGGTAGCGCTCCTCATCGTAGACGGTGACCGGCTTCTTGTTACGGTTCTTGGCCGAGCCAGGCTCCTCCTTCTCCTTGCGGATCCTGTAGACGGTCGCGCGGGAGACCCCGCACGCCGAGACCGTCTTCTCCACGTAGTCGGCGGTATTGCTGTTGAGCTGCTTGCGAAAGTACTCGCTCACCCGCCAGACGATCTCGCGGGCCTCCTTGTCCAGCCGGGCCTTGTTCGGCATTCCGCGCTAGTCCGCCGCTCTCGACGCTCGACGCTAGGCTCAATCGCTCGATCGGAGATGTCGCCCTGCGGACGTATCACGCAGTTGCCAAAACACTCGCACGGTTTTCAATCCACTCGCTCCCACACTCCACCGGCTCGATGCCAATCTCTCGCGGACGATACGGCTTCTTCGCGGATCAAACTCGACGGCCAAGACGACTTCAATCCTTGGGATTCTCGGGATTTGTTACGCACAAGGCGAAAGTTTAGTTTGCAGAGACCACCAACTAGAGTGTTGATTCTAGAGGCGTAACTGGGTGTGGAGTGGCGGCGCCACTGTCGCCCGACGTCATCTTCCATTCCGCGGGAGATTTGAAATTGGGAAAGGTGGTTTGGGGAAAGTGAATCTGAGTAAAGAAACCAAGTTTATTCGAAACCAGCGTTACACCTGTGACCGGCATACAAATCAAATCCTTTTGACTCAACAGTTGTCGACTAAAGCGTAATTCGTTCCTGGCAAGAGTATCAACTTAGTCGCACTTAAATAAACCAGGCGAGTAAAGGAATATTTTAAACGAGTCCAATGTCTGTCCAATATGGCTCTCGGACAGACACGTCTCGCGACTCAACACAAAGTCGAAGATGATAATCGATTTAACAATTGGAGCAGCTTTGTGGAACAAGGAACAAGGCCCGAGCTGCCACCTATGGCTGCGGTCGCAACTCGGATGCGATGTAGAAAATCTCTTCTCTGTTTTAACTCTAACTTTAGGTTTAAACTCTTTCTCTTTCTAACAACGGCTATAAACTATATGGTAGAGTGCCTTTGTAACGGCCCTATCAACTATCTTCTATGTGCGCTTCGGGCAGAATAGAGCTGTCGCTTGAGTTCCATAATGTTGGAATAAGTATGGCTGATCTTATCCCTCGACTTTCGAGAAAGAAAAACCTGCCTTCTTGTACCAAGGAAATTCGGTAAACTCAAGTAAATTCAAGTACCAAGCGAACAGCTCCACTTTGCAGGCTTCGAGAGCACAAACACTTTCCAGGAGAGACGTCTTCACTGGATCCTTTAAGTCTCGTGTCCTTCGGGTTAAACGTCTAGCGAGCGATATCTCTGAAAAGGAAACACTAGACGATGTCCGGTTGTCCTCAGAAGTCTGGTAATGTTAAGCTTGGAACCTTAGGCCGCTGTTAGAGCATGCACTCCACTCTTGCTGAAAGTGTGCTTGGTATGGGGTCCTCGACTAGGTATACAGTTAATGGCCAGCATTAATTGGGAACGCAACTACTTGACGTGCTTGACTATTTCAGTGCAGAAGTTTATAGAGTTCTAGAGTTCCAGCGTTCTAGAGCTTCCGAATTATAAATTCCAGAGTCCCAGAGTCTTCCCGGCAAGGTTCGTGCTCAGCACAGTATCCTACCGTATCTTACATATTACCGAGCGAACGCTAAACGTTTTACACCAGGATCGGTGATTAGAGTTCGTGTATAGTCGACACAGCAATCGTTACTCGAGCGGGACGACGTCATCGTCCTACAATGCCAATCGTCCCCCCCGTCCCACAAAAAATAGTTACATATCGCGCCTCAGTATGATACATTCAGCTCTCTAATACTCCCCGAGGACTCTCCTCCCAGGACTAGAACTCTCTAAGGTACATACATACACACACTGCCCTCGCACTGGTCCTTGGAATGGTCGGACAGCCCTCGTTAGCCTTTAGACAGCTCGCCAGCTGTTCCCTTCTATATAAACGCGTCCTGCTCGCGTAGAAAATGTTAGGGATCGGCAGACGAAGAGAGGCTGTTGCGTACCCTCTAGATTAAGCTATGCTATTTACAGCTATGCTACTTTGTGCCTGAATCCTCGGGTAATCCTCATGCATGAGCCAGTGGCTGTGGTGGCCGGTGCTTGGGACGAGCGCAGGAGAGGCTCGTCAATAAGGTACAAGGTGACTCGTCGCCAGGCCTCGAAGCGAGAGGTGGAGTGCTGGCGGAGTGTGGGCCAAGTGCGGGCGGAGGTGGTGAGTTAGCAGAGGTAAACTTGGAATCGAGCACCGTGCAATGCGAGGACCGCACTGTCCTAGACCGGCTCCGGAGGTGGATCGCCGTTTGAGTTCTCCCTCGGCTGGATCATTACCTCGGTCTGCTCCTTGGTCAGATCGGCGCTCTCCTTTCCGAGGTCGGTGTCGCCGATGAAGCTCCGCCTCACCGCGCCGTTCGCCACTGAGGCTAGATCCATGTTGCGCGGGTGCGTGTCGCGCCATGGGGTCGTCAGGGTCTTTATCCTCTGTTAATCAGTGGAATAGTAGAAATTCGCATTGTCATTCGTGACTCATACTACTACGGCGATCATTTACCAACCTTGACAAAGCTGCCAGGTGTAGTGAGGATCTTATAGATGGCGACGCCGGGTATCATAGCGATGGAGGAACTGGCGATGAACCACCCCAGGACATTAGCCCAGGCAGGGTACACGTAGTCCTCATACGTCAGCGGTTCGTACCCCATTAGCCCGTAAACGATAATGAACTACCAAGAGAGAATCGATTTAAAATCCTCAAACCTCTCGTCCAAAGGTCGCTAAAACTCTCACCATGAGGAAAATGGGTGCAACAAACTTCCAGCAAACCCTCCAGTAAATCCCAGGAGTGAAACCGATCATGTCCTTGATGTCGTCGCAGAAACGGTCCGCCCCATAGATCCAACTAACGGCGATAGCTTCCGCCAGGACCGCGAAGAGCATCGAATAACCAGCGGCGTATCGGTCGAGCAGGTGGAAGAAATAGAAACCACCCTGGAATCAATGTTCAACTCAGGTTATTATCATCCTCGTACGACTAAACGAGGCGTCTTACTTGGGAACAAGAAGCCAGGCCCACAACAAAGTAGAGGGTGAACAAGCAGGCCACGAAGATCTCTCGGTGGTTCCCGATTATCGGGAACTCGTCGCTCAGGGCTGTTATTATTGCTTCCGATCCTCCAAACTATTACAAATCGTTAACTTTTCAGAGGCTTATTCCGGGAATATTTTGAGGTCATTGGGTACCAATATCATATCATGAAGCGTTAGGGCCATCAAATGAAAGAAAAAAGACAATACCGAGCTATCCAGTCCAAGAGTAAGCAGCATCATAAAGAAGATAAGGGCCCAGAACATGGAACCGGGCATAGTTGCGATGGCAGCTGGGTAAACGACAAAGACGAGACCAGGGCCCTCAGTGGCGACGTCCTGAATGGATTTGCCGCTGGCCCGTGCCATGTACCCGAGAACGGAGAATATGACGAAGCCGGCGACGAAGGAGGTCGCGCTGTTGATCAGGCTGGTTAATAGAGCGTCCCTGAAAGCCGAGCGCAACAGGTCCTGCTTAATCACTGTTGGATATTGCCACTCGAGCAACTCCCAGTTGCTAGTCGATTACTCCGTCGATCCGCCAAATGAACAACTCTTGAGACAAGTGTTTTCAGAATCCTTACTTGTACACGTTGTTGTGGTATTTGTTGTAACTAGCGTAGGCGAGGAGCACTCCGAATCCAGGCCCAAGGGAGAAGAACACCTGGGTCGCTGCGTCTACCCAAACCTAGCATTCCAACAAACAAGTAATCATTTCTTTAAATGCATCGCTATTCATACCCATGGATACCTAACGCATTGGTATGCAATAGACTGAGCGTTTGGATGTTTATGCGTTAAATAAAATTGTATTGCTGAGGCAAGAGGCGTCGCAGTGATTCATCAAGCAGTCCATCAGGCGACCGTGGCTAAGACGGAGTGTGAGGAATCCAGAGTCGTCAAGAGGAATCGTGGGAGATTGCCGCATTACCGCCCGACCAGTGGGTCAATCCTAGCGGAAACGCTTGGGATTATCTCGGCGAGTGGCCGCCAGGGTGGATGGGAAGAAAGATCGCCGGGTGAAAAAGCTCGCCGAGGGGCGGTGGGCTGGCGTCCGGGGGAAATGGAAACTCTGTGTAACTGTCATAATGACCATTAGAGGGGGCTTTCCCCGAGGCTTTCAAGCGCGGAGGAACGCCTGGAATGCCCAATGCACTTCTCCGTAGTGGCTACCAGTGGCCACGCCGTCCGGAACGGTCCGAGCAGCTTTCATGGGGATTTATGAGAAGAGGGGGTCGCTAGAACCCACTCGGCCCGAGGTCAAGGCTCGGACTTGGAAACTGTTTATGCAAATATCTACGGATCAAGTGTGGGGAATGTTGCATCAGCAGCTATCAGCCAATACGAGACAACGAATGAAAAAGCGAGAAAAACGGGGATAGGGGGTAATCCGGCACTTACCTCGGCTTTGGTGATGGCGGAAAAGTTGGGGCTGAGGTAGTATCGTATGCCTTCGCTGCTGCCGGGCAAAGTGACACCTCGGATAAGAAGAATAAGTAGAACGGCGTAAGGGAAAAGTGCGGTGAACCAGACGACTTTGCCCGAGGTGGAGATGCCCTTCCAGAGTGAGAAGTAGCAGATGAGGTAAACGACCAGCAAGCACAGCACGATGTCCCATTTGATGGCGCCAAGGTCGTGCAAGCCTTCGCTTTGGTGCATCTCCAATATCGCTCGGCTGATCGAACATCCAATCAAATCGACAATTAAGCAATCCATAGCCTACCAATGGATTCCTCGGTTAAGCCTTAAACTCAAAGGATTCATCAGCTTACGTAAAGTACTCCTGGGCGGCGCTAGTGTAGCGCGTGCTGTTGTCCAAGGGTGAACCAGTAGTGGGATTGCGGTCGTAAGGGAAGCGAGTGGAGTTGCCGAGGAGGGCTGTGGTCAGGCCGAAGTCAAACTCGGCGGAAGAGACGCCGTGGACGTCGTAAGTGATGTTGGCATCGAGTTCCCGGCAATTGGGCGTGTTCCACTCATTATCGCAGGTCGTCCAGGGCAAAATGGCAGAGAACGAGGCGAAGAAGTAGCGCAGTGCCCAGGCGATGATGACGTTGTAGTAGAAGTCGACGTAGAACGCTATCAGCGCCACCGCGTAGCCAATGCCTGAAGTTGCCAATCAAGTTCCTTATATTCAATCCACCGAAATATATTTTTTCCAGCTAGTTGACCTCTCCAAGGGGAAAGAAGGGGGCGGGGAATTGCTCGGAAAAGTGGAAGGGAAATGTGCGATCAGGCGTGTTAAGGTGAGTGGAGGAAATCGCCGGAAATGGAAGCTCTTTCCGCCCTTCGACTTTCCCCCCCACTTAAGCCCCCGAGCGCATTACGTAAAGCGTCGCGAGTCGGCGCCACTCTCTCGCGGATTCCGATTAGCCAAGGCGATTCGCAGCTCCTGGACAAATTCCGCCAATTTAATTGCGCAGTTGCCGGGAAAATATTTATCGGAAGCATTGCAATGTAGAGATTGCGGCGGATAAAAAGATACAAAAAACGGCTCACATTCGACGGATTCTTCTCTTTGAGTTGTCTGAAAATCTTATTTCACGCTCGGCCAGTTAATTCCCGCGGTCGCTGATTAACGCTGATTAGTCCAACCAATCCTTTCTCACGGCTCACGTAACGCCCGTTCCGCAACACTCGTCCAATGAGAAAAATCTTAATCGCCGTAAGTCAAGATGCAAGTTACCTAACAATGGCACGCAGAAAGGAGTAGATATCACGCGTCGCAGAGTGCAGAGCCCGAGAGTGTTCACCTTGGAGCGGCGACGCATGAATAATCAAATAGGAAGCCGCGTGAAAGTGAATTAGACAGCGACTTACCCTTCAGGAGTGGGACCAACCGGCCCCAACAGGTGATGGCGCCTTTCCTATTAAACTGGCCCAACGCCAGCTCCATGTAGAACAGTGGAATCCCCCCCACCACCAGCATTATGCAGTACGGCACCAAAAACGCTCCTGAACATTTACAAATCAATGGATCAATATTAATTTCCAATATCTCTTACTAAATGTAGGTTCAGCTGTAATTGAGTGGTGCTACCTAATGCACTGGTAACAATAATGCACCGGTAGCCAATGGATTAATAGTAAGTGCATTGAAAGCCGATGCATTAATACTCGACGTATAACACAGAGTTATCGGAGGTGCTTAAATCGGAGAGGACACGCTTGGACGACATGTCGGTGGCATATCAATTTTTCGCACCCTCGAGGGAACAGGTGTCATCGATTCATCGAAAGGACGCCGCGCCGCGCCGGGAGCAATTAATCGTGCGGCGCGTGCCCCGATTTCGTTCCCTCGGACATTGCGAGGCTGGCTCCCACTCCACTCCACTCTCGGATTTTTCTCCGCTCCTCCTTCAAAGCAAAGCCGCCCTCTCCACTAGCCGGTGCTCGCTCTCGAGTGCCTTCTCGAGCGCTGATCGATCTCCATTTCGCTCCATTTTACTCCGGCCCGTCGCCCCCCCGGGACCAGTAGCTTTAATGCGCTTTCAGCATTAGCCCCCGCTCCACTCGGTTCCCATCCTTTCCGAGGAATTGCTGGGCGAATTCGCATGTCTCCGAGGGTCAAGGTTCCGCGAGCCGATCAACAGGTAAAGGGAAGCCGGCGAACTCCAATCCCGCAGGGATTCCAGCCAGAGTAATCGCATTAGCTGAGATACTCTCTTTCGATTCAACTATGATTAATCCCCACAGCTGCTCGTCGATTGAAGAATCCGCCCTTTTCATGATAGTCGAGTCAAAGATTCCTGCAATTGTTCTGTTAATTGAAATAAAGTCGATCGGGGTCATTGGGGACGCTTCCCTTTGAGCCGCGTCCTGTCACCAACAATCTTCCTGATATCGCGCGCGACTCTTCCGGTCAATTTCACGGCTCTCTAGCTTCCTTTGGTCTGGCCTCGCAAGGGAAATGGCGAATTATCAGCTGGGAAATCGGAGTTGGTGCGAAAGTGAGGTTAGCCATTGTACTAGTGCGTGCAAGTGGCATAACGCATCACACCTGGAGTGCCAGGCCAGTGTCACTTTAGTCCGAGCAACCCTAAAGCTCCTTTCACACCGTCAAATCCTTTTAATCAAAAAATCCCAAAAATCCCAAACTCCAGTTATCACAAAGAAAATGGAAAGAAAATAAGCGGGAAACGCTTATGGAAAGCGTCGAATAAAAAGTTTCATTCCGCTGGAAAAGAGCTTACCAAAGTCGAGGAACTTATAAAAAAAGCTCCAACGACCGATCAAACTTGAAGCTTAACCTCCGAGGAGGTTAATTACCGACGACTGTCTCCTCAACTATGGGAAAGTTCATTGTCACTTGAGCGAGAACAGATTGTGAACAATGTCGAAGGTGGCACGACAGTGGCTCGAGCTCGGCCAGCCATGATCAAAGGCCGCCCCGAATGGGAAATTATAATTAATTAAGGTAATTGGAAATTAGCGACCGATCTTCCCTGTCGTCCTAATGGCGCGCGGAAGCGGAGCGCGCGCGCGCCCTCTGTCTCGACCGCCTCCAGCGCCACCGTACGCCCCTCATCCCTCGCCCTCGGTTCCCTCTCTCTTAATTGGGTTACAAGCCGCTTTTGAGGAAGCCTCTGTATCGCTGATGGCTCGCCCTAATCGTATTTCTACCGGAGCACCGATAGCACCCGCCGACTAATAGCACGATCCCCGACCCCCACCACTCTTTTCAACCTGCTGGAATCCTAGACTCGTTCCTGGCAACCCCGTCGACCCTCTCCACCAGGAGAGTATCCATCACCTGGCAATCTTTGGTTTGGAAGCTTTTTTAAAGTGCTTAATTCGTTGAGCATTGCTACTTGGAACCCGCAACTTCCCAGGCCCCATTTTCAACCTGTTAATAAAGATGTGATTCGTTGGTAGGAACGGTTTAATTTCGAGGAGTAATCAGGAGATTTAATGGAACAATCATCCGGATGTCCCTCGGAGTGGCTAATTGACCTCGAACCAGTGAAATAAATCTCTAATTCGCGAGATTGCTGGGCTAGTGGCGCAAGTGAGGATAGTTGGTGGGCTAATCCCCGGCGAATTAGGGGGTAAGATATGATGGGGAAGCGTCTGGATTGTATTAGTCTCTCGTTAACTGGCCGAGTGGCCCTTGGTAACCCTTTGCCTTCGATCTACCAGGCGAAACACTGCCTGACAGAGTTATCTCGAGCACTTAATCACCTCGAGAATGAGGGAGTTGCTCGCTTTTACTGGATAAGCTCTTGGGCGCTTGACGAAAATTCCTCTTACCCTTTTCCCTTTATTATAAAACTGCGTCCGAGTTGGTTTTAATTAGTGTTTGGAGGCGAATGGTTTTTCCTTTGGGTCGAAGAATAATTTGATTGGAGAATAGAAATTGTTACTCACCGCCGCCGTTCTTGTAGCAGAGGTAGGGGAACCTCCAGACGTTGGCGAGGTCGACGGCGAAGCCGATGACAGAGAGGAGGAAGTCCACCTTCCCCGACCATGTTTCCCTGCCCTCGGAATTGCCGTCGATGCTGCACGCTGTCTTCACCACCCTCGACGACATCTCTTCCTCCTTTAAATTTCACCTTTTCATTAGAAAACCTTACAATTTCTCGGTCAATTTCGCTCGAATTTCATAACTAACTCGAGCGAAATTCGAGGGAAAAATTTGGCAAATTGTCTCAAAGTACTGGTCGCCAATCTCAAGTAAACATTGTTAAAGGCGGCGAGTCCGCAAGATTCAACGACGAGTACAAGTGGAAGGGGCTCTCTCGCTCCCAGTGTAATTTGGCGCGGACAAGTTATCGATAGTACTCGAAGCCGACAACGCTCGAGCGATCGAGCGCGGGTGCGACGTGAGCCTCATTGTCCAGGTTGACGGGCTGTGCCGGACAACGCGTGCCGCGGCCACAGCGGACCGAAACCTGCCCACACACACACACGTACTACATACATAGAGAGAGAGAGTGAGAGAGAGGTTTCTATGTTTGAAAGGCGATCGGGAGGGGCCTCTTGACACGCGCGTCTGTGTCAGGAGCACTGATCCGCCCTCATCTCGAGATTTACCAAGCTTAATTGATATTCGGCCAGTCCGCGAGAACACCGCGGAAAGAGGTCACACCTCGTCCGCCGCAATTCAACTCTTCACTCCTTTTTTCCTCGATATTCCACCTTTATTCTTCTACATATTTCAACTCATTCAAACATTAGCTCCGAATCTACAACATTAAACAACTCTCTTTTCCATTCATTTATTACTATTTCAAGCATTTCAAGTATCAAGTTTGATTATTACAATTTTTTCAACAATTTATCAACAATTTCCACGGTCCATTAATACTGTCAGTGCAAAACTGTTCAACAGTAACTTATATTAATAAACAAAACAAGATTCACTTATTAACCGATATCGATTTTACCTATTGGGATTATTGGCCAGAGATCTTGGAGAATAAGCCGTCAAGGGGAAATGGCAGGCATCGTCTCGAGTAAAGTCGCCGCGGAGAAACCAGGCGGGTAAGCGTGGGCGCGAAATAGGCAAAGTTCCGCCACTTATTCTTGGATGATCCACCGCGCTACTCCAAGAAAATCGACGAGAAACTGCCAACTGCCAACTGCCGCGTGTTGCTCCGCACACCGTTTCAATAACCGAACCGTTCGCGAACGCTTTCCCAGTGTTTCTAGTTGGTACTGGGAGAGAAACGCGTCGAAGTACGAAGGAGATTGCGAGGGACTCTGCGAGTCGCTCACCTGGTGGGGACTGAGCGCGTAGTGCATGCGAGTTACTTCAAGGTGAGATATCCCAAGTATTAATTGGCCGCTGCTATTGACCAATCCTTAGTTAATTTCTAAGCTGCCTTTTTTTTTCACTCCTTCTTCTCG
This sequence comes from Crossocerus cetratus, assembly GCA_963675795.1. Classification (NCBI taxonomy): domain Eukaryota; kingdom Metazoa; phylum Arthropoda; class Insecta; order Hymenoptera; family Crabronidae; genus Crossocerus; species Crossocerus cetratus. Next base: position 1,206,724 of record OY776664.1, read on the forward strand.
GTGAATACTCTTCCGTTTCCAATCAATTTTAGCCGATTTATGTTAATGAGAAGTGAAGAGATGTTAATTGATGAAGAATATACATGTATGGAAGTATAAATGAAAAGTAAGTAGAGAGGAAATGAGTGAGAAGAAAATGAAGAGAGAAAGGGTGGGACTTACCAAGCTGAATCGGCGGAAGTTAATGAAGAGTGGTTGGATGAGGCAAGTTTCTTCTACTCTGGCGAGGAAGCTGTCCAAGGAGGCTCGAGGAGACACCCACGACGAGGACTCGCCAGAGGGTCAGAAGTACCTCGAAACTCGAGTCGGTCAGACCCATGCCCTCTTCTTTCCTCCTCGAGCGATCGCCGCTCGCTTCCGGGACTCCCTCACCCAATAACCGCGCACATCCCAACCCCAGGCCCGATATTATACCTAATAATTGCGCGCGATCCGCCAACCCATCTCGCAAAACAGTCCCAATCTTTCAAGAAACAACAACCAAAAGAAGAAGAAGAAACTCGAGTTGGGAATGGGTGTGCGTACTCGGGCCGAAAGAGAGAAAGCCGAGTGAACGGATCGGGCGTGAAGCGGAAGCTGAGGATTCCGGCTCGACTGGAGCTCGAAGGCCGAGATTCCCTCGGCGAGGAAGTCAAGGGGGCACGACCTCTCGAGGAAGGGCCAAAAGAGTGAGTGACGAGTTTCGGCCAGGACAATCCAGTCATATACGCGCCCCAGTCACGTGATTCCGCGGGCTTGCCCGCCACTGCCATCTCGTAGCCGCACGACAAACTACCAACCTCCATCCTTACCTGGCGTCGCGTAGGTAAAACTCCGGCGCTTCGTCGGTAAAGCAGATCGCAGCAATTATTTCCCTCCATTTCGTAAATTCGACCAGTCAATTCCAATATTGGCCCAATTTCACTCCTCCTCCTATAATCTCCCGATTTCGACGAATGATATTGATAACCGGTGTGTGTATTTGAAAGGGCGCCGAAGGTACCCGCATTCCTAAGCACTGGCGACTTGATCCAAGACCGCGCAAGCGCACTCTGCGACTCTCCTGATGCAAGTGCAGTGGCGAGGAGAAGCCAGCAAAGTTTCACGCTTGCATCGGTCAACAGATCTTCGAGACAGGTGCGTCGATCGACTGCTTCACGGAATTCCGACTGAGGTAGGTGCCTTTGCCAACTACGCAATTCTCATCATTACGTCCCTCGGTTTATTGCCAGGCGAAACAGAAGTCCAAGCTTTCTAATGCCAGTCCCAACACTTGGGACGCCTCCACCTTGCACTTACCGCGAAATAGTTTTGCTCCCTGGTTCCCTCAATTATTTCACTCCAAGTTCAATCTGACTTGGCCTGGTTAATAATCACTTTGACGAAATTGGAAGTTGCAATTAATAACAATTGATTTAAGACAGTAAAGCTTCTTTTCGCTCTATGCTCAGGAATTAACTCGATTGATTTCTGACAATAAACCAGGTTGAATTAGAAGAGTTGTTTAATAGAGAACCGAAACTGACAAGAGCCAGTAGAGAAGGTGAATATTCCAAAAATTATGAAAAAATGTCTACAACTCGAGTGTATTATGAATGACTTACTTTACACGTGGAAATTTTTGCAGAATTTTTTGAATATGCACCTTCCCCAGTCTCCCCTGTGAGTTTGAGAAATTATAATTAATAACAAATCGGTTGTGATGATAGAATTAGAAACGAGTAGCTGCCACGAAAGTGCATTGGTGGACGCTGCAACGCCTTCCCTGTTCTTGCCGAGCGCCTTTCACATCTCGAGCGCTTTCTACCAGAGATGATCAATTGGGAATCGTTGGACGAACCCAAGGTTTCTGACTTGTTTTACATGGAAACCTATTTTCTTCCTATCGCGTTTCCACGTTGTTTCGAATTCTTATCGGCAAACTTTGCCGCCGTAACTGCCGACGATAAGACCGCGCCGACACTTCCGTGCGCGTGACGATAAGGAAAATCGGGGCCCGGCGGTGGGGGGTGGGGGAAGAGGGGAATTATGAAAATTGTGTCTTCCTATCCATTTTCATGCTGGTTGTGTTAGTTTCAGGGACAATGAGCGAGGATATGACCGAGGACCCTTTTGCTTCGGAGGACCCGAGCGAGGAGCCCTATGACGAAGTCTGCGAGTGCTTCTATAGCAAGCTGGCGATGCATCGCCTCCTTTCCTTCGTGAGTCCTTCAATCCAATTTATTATTCTTTTCGATTTTTAAGAAGAAGACGTGCGGTTTAATTGCTCTCACCACGGACTATTTATAAACAAACAAAAAAGCCCGAATCCAACCACCTTTCTTCTACTTGGTCCGTGACAAGACCTTGTCTGTTGATGAAAATCAAGATAAGAAACCCGTTGCACTCGATTAAAGGCCGACATCAGCAAATCGCGAGTTGCGAAAGTTGCTTGCACAGCTGCAATCTTATTTCGCCAACGAAGCACTCGCGACATTTCTTTTCGAGGAGAACTTGACAGATGTGTCTTTACAGTTGCGCGTGGCGCAGAACCAGTGCACGGACAGCGAATGCTTCAGCACCGCGCCAAGGCGTAAGTCAAACCGATGCAACTTGTCCCGCGATGAGAAAGCTTGCAAAAGTATTGTTACAGTTTCAGGGCCGCGGAACACCGCGACGTCCTCGGACTTCTATACGCTCGCCCTGATAATCGGCTTCCTGACGCTCATGTACATATTCCGGCCGAGCTCGCTTCGCCAGAGCAGACACGGTGACAGGAAGGATTGGGAAAGCGGCGCCTCGGTAAATGGGACTACTGCAATTTGCAATGTGAACCGAGAAAATGCGGGAAAGCAATGTTTGGATTAATTGCAGGGTTCGAGCAGGGAACCTCCGCCGGCGGTGGATTAACGATAACTCGACTGCAGGTTCGCATGGAAGTACAGCAGTAACGAATTCAATCGGAAAGGTTTTCTACGCAATTGTTAAGGAAAGAGAGTGGTTCTTACGAGTGAATGACGTCGAAGAAGTCCTCGTTGTAAAGGCTTCCTTTATTTCCCTTGAAAAATATTATCGCTCCTGGTACAAACGGTCTTTTATACAACCCTACCGCGCAGTCCGCTTCGAGTCTCCTCCGGTGAGAAGGGGAATAGCCGACAGAGGGGGGGGGATGTCGGCTATTTACGCGCTGTACAATCTGCTTTGAAGCAGAAGAGTCGGAGATTGCAGGGAGAGAGTTTCCTTGAGCAATCCTCCTCTTGTCCCGTCAATTCCCAGAATTCACTGGAACGCGCTCGACTCGAGGCATCACGTTTCCTCGTGGAGTTTGGCGAGGGTGGTCCGCACCTTCTGCAACACGCCAGTCATCTGCTCGTACTTGCCAGTGGAGTCCGGCAGGTTCTCGAAGTTTATCACGTCGCAAATGTTCTTGGAGAACTTCTCGCTCGACGGTAATTTGCTGTAGGGCGACGTGCTCTCGATCATCGGAGTGCCGAGGTCGACGGATTTCGTGCTGCCCTGATTGGTCGGTGTGTTTTGAACGCTGCGTGTTCTATTTGTCTCTGGGGTCGTGCTGCCCTGATTGGTCGGTGTGTTTTGAACGCTGCGTGTTCTATTTGTCTCTGGGGTCGCTGTGTTGCTTGGCGGCGGCATGTCCGCCTTGTCGGTATTCGCAGCAGTCTTTGTCGCCGGCTCCGAGTTGGATTGGGAGCTGGAATCCTCCAGTTCCACCAGAAGTCGGTTCTTCATGTTCTCCAAGTCGGAGAGTGACGGGGAGTTCGCCCTCGATGACGGTGAACTGTCATCCTGCGGGGGAAAAGAGATTTTTTGAAGAGAACTGGACACAGGTAAGTGCAATAAAGTACGCACCGGTGAATCCGGTTGTTGCGACGGTGGTTCCTCCGGCTTCGTGGTTGTGGCTTCCTCGACCTTCGAAGGTGGCGGCGGTGGAGTTTCTACCTGCTTGGAACTGCTCGGCGGTAGTGGCGGTACGAATTCCCCGTTCACTGGCATGGACTCCACGACGGCGTCTGCGAGATCCAATTGGTCAATGCAAGAATACAATGATTAACTAACGGGAGAAACGGCCTATCTTACCGTCCGCATCCTCAATGTCCATATTGCTTGGCGTCGTGTTCGCATTGTCCTTGGTCGTCGGGCTCGCCGTTTTCATCTTCTTTCGTCTGTAACCTTCATCGGCCTTTTTCCCCCTTAGGAACAGTAGCATTGTTTGCTTACTGTGAGCCACCTGCATTTGCGGCGTCCAGTGGGACTTGTAATCCTATCATTGAATCAAATTATGATTAGAATGAAGTAATGAATATGAATGAAAAAGCCTGTTGAAATGCGATCTGCTCACATCGTGAGTGCCTGGAGGCGGCGGAACGTTGAATCCTGGAAAGTCGAAGATCTTCTTCATGTCGTACTGGTCCCTGTCGCCCTCGTCGAACTTCTCGCCGGGCTCCGCTTGGAGATCGTTCTCCGGCTTGCCTTCCGAATTGAAGAGCGCCAGGCCCGAGTGCTGGAGACGGGCTTCCTCCAGCCACCCTGGAGGGTAGCCAAGTGTTCTCATTCTAGGGGACACGAATTGTAACACACGAAGAGAATAAAAGTGCTCGCGCACACCGCCGGCAAAAGAGAATTGCTCTCGCGCTTTCGATATTAAGGATACGTCAACGCCGTGGAAGCAAGGAGATCGTCGGGGCCTCGCATCTCTTCCTGCGCAGACTGTTCTCATAATTACCTGTAAATGTGCCCTGGAAGTTCGTTCCTACTGATTCCAAGGGCACTGCGAAGGCTGCTGCTTAATTGCCCTGGGATCATGTGCCCGAACTTCTGGTCCTCGTCCAGGTGGTATCTGCCACCTTTTGGTCCACCAGTCTTATTCATGGTCTTTCGGTTCTTCTTAATGTTGTCGCGGTTTCTTGGCGCCCGACACTCCTGAAGCTTATGGTTGCCCATGCAGTTGAAGCAGACCATCTTGGGTCGCTGGGCGGAATCAGCTTCATCCTCACCAATGGACTCTTCAAATGCATTCTCATATTTCTGAAGTGACAACAGGCTAATTAAGAATACATGTCTCTGAGTAGGGACTTGGAAGGTTCTTTTATTAAAGGACAAACCTTTCCATAGGTTGGAACATCAAGATCGTCCTTACAACTCGGTTGAGTATCCACTGTGAAGAGCATGTTCATGTCCTGGCTATCTTCGCTCTCAGTGATTTCCACTGTCGTCTGACTGGACTCAATTGCATCGCTCTCCCAGATTTCCACTATCGAATCCTCCCCTTCACCTTCAATTGGATTCTCTGTCTTCTCAGATATCAATTTTCTGATGAATTGTCTTATTCTACCTCCAAACTTGCTGAAAAATCATTGAAACATAAATGAGAGCAGACCAATCCCAGAACAACAAAGCAGTGAAAGTGCGGTTAGGTGTTTACCGTGCGACACTTTGGTCTCGAAACATAACCTTCACGAGGGGTTTGGTATCGAGGATTTCCCCCTCGCAAGGATCATCAATCTTCTCTGGAGAGTCGTCTTCGACAACGACTTCCCCAATCTCGACTTCCTCCGCCGATTTCGACGCGTCCTCCTCCGTCCCGCCGACTTCGGGTTGACTTGGCACATCCTCCACGCTGTCCTCTTTCGCCAGCTCCACCAGCTCCCCGCTGTCCGTGTCGTCCAGGGTAATAGTCGAATTCATCGGACACCACACTTCCACTCAGAATTCTTTTTCAATCTTACGATAGTTGAGCTTCTTTCTCTCTTTATCACTATACGCGACGCGGCTTGTCCCAATTCTTGTATTGTCAGCGACTGCAGCGCCACAGCATACTCGCGGCGGCGCGGCGCGGGACGGAAGCTCGCGATTGCAGCGCCACGCCGGCGAATAGCGGCGGCGCGAAACATCACGACAGCAGCGCCACAGGTGAGTAGCGGCGGTTTCGGAACTGCCTTTTGCCGCCAAATTCAAGATGTCCATGGATGAATATCGTCGCTTGGGATTCAACAGTTTAAAAGCGCTGAGGACGAGAAGAGATGGATTGCGTCGCACGATATTTACACCGCAAGCTTTAAGCTCTTTCAAAGAGAAATACAGAGGCGAGTGGCGGCGAGATAGGAAGGATGGAAAGGGCGCGAGCTTCACCAGGTAAACTCCTTTTAACGCAGATGGTTACATCATCGAAAGCGAGACTTTCACTAGCCGCGGTGGAATGAAAGTGAGAGTTGACCTGGTGCGGATTATTAAACTCGACTTTCGTTCTCGTTGCCAAGCCGGGTGACCTCGCATCGGCCCAGTAAGGTTCGAGCCTGGCCCAGAAAAGCGCACTTTCACTCGCCTCCGCCCTCAATTCCCTGAATTACAGCTAATAAAAGCATCATTCCAGAGACGGCTGGCTCTACGAAGGTGACTGGTCCAACGGTCAAAGACACGGATACGGAATCCTAAGTAAACAATGCGAGAACGGCGACTTCCTCAAATGCTACGCTGGTTATTGGCTCAACGGGAGGCGTCACGGCCTTGGTAGCAGATGGTACGAGGACGGATCTTACTACGAGGGCTCGTTTGCGCAGAATCTCCGAGACGGCGAAGGTCGTGCGTGGTTCGCTGACTGCAGTTACTATCAGGGAGCTTGGAAGAATGATCTCTTTGATGGGTGGGGTCTGCTCGTCGAAGGTTCTTATCATAATAACACAAAGCTTCGCGTCCAATTGGACCGAGGTCGGAAACGGACGATCAAAAAAATAATAAAACTCCCCTCAACCCTCCTTGACTCCTCCGACTTGTTCACAGCGGACGGAAACAGATACGAGGGCGAATTCCAGCGAGGATTGAGACAAGGCTATGGCAAGTACTATCTTCTGAAAACAGGCCAAGTACACGAGGGCCTCTGGAACAGTGACGTATGCACTTCCGGTGTAATTCGGGACACTTGTTGGCGCCAATCTGCCCCGCGTGCCACCCAGTATCCAATCCCAAAAATAACAGCGGACGCGACTCCTTCGTTTGCTTGTTGAATCCTTTCGGAATACGATCAATTAAATGGTCAACTTAAGAAGGCGTGGGGTGACTTTTAACTCAACACTTGCCCGTCCAACTCTTTTATTATCGCTGACTCGAAAGGCGAGCTTTCGCCCCGCGAATCATTAATCGGATTTAACGATAAGTACACTGGAGCGATTTCATCGGATTCGTAAGCCTCGATCGCGAGAATTCGTGTCGTCTTATTAAGTCGCAAGGCGAGACAAGGGAATGTTTCTATTCAGTATGTACAAAGTCGCGCCGCCGGCGCATCTCGACTTAAATAAGTAAAACTCGCAGTCCTGTCCTGTCTCGACACTGGTAACAAGGTAACAACACAGAGGAAGCGGGGGTGCGCGCGTTCGCAGGTTCCAACCCCGAAACTTCATAGAATGGAGCTTCCAATCACAACACAGCCCTTCGTGGAAGACCTCTTCCAAGCCGGCAAAGTCCAATTCTCAAGAGCAGCCGGTCCATAGTGCTGCTCAGACAACATGTGCGGAGCCGCCTGTCTGCAGTAGATTCACTCCGTTTCTCCCCTCGACGTCGGTCGACTCGATCTGCTCCTTGAGGAGCTCGAGTTCCCTGATCCCGGAGACGGTCACCTCGTACTTGTGAGCGACGAGGCTGCGGTAGAAGTGGATGGCGAAGGCGAGGAAGATGATGAGGACTGGTATGAGGACAATACAGGCGGACCAGGCGGCAACCTGCGAGAAGTCGTAGAACTTGACCCAGCAGAGGATCGCGATCTCGAGGAGGAAGAGAAGTAGCCCGAGGAGGGTCGAGAAGGCCCAGGCGACTTCGATGTACCAGTGGAGGCGCTCGTGGGGCGATTCGTGGACGAGGCTGATGCTGTGGAGATTACAGACGGCCTCGATGTTCGGCAGGATGCAGGTCGAGATCATCAGTGCGAGCATGTGAACCGCCACGAGCAAGGTCGTGCAGACGGCGAACGCGATCAGCATCTCCGGCGGTACCTTTGTGTCCGAGTTGAGCTGCACCTCGACCATCGCCACCTAGGAGCGCAATCTCAGTTGAAGAATCGTGAATGAATCGACTTTAATCAAAGTCTGGAAACTGTGCCAACTTACCATAGCGAAACCGGAGAGCAAGGCGGAGGTCTTGCTGGAGGCTTTGAGCTTGGCGCGGCTCAGCTGCAGCTTCCTCCATGAGAGATAACCCGGCGTGTGAAGGCCATCACCCGATTGCGACATTTTCGACTGGGAAGCAAAGAATCAGAATGAAGAGAGGCTCTGCTTTCCGTAATCCGCGAATGCCCGAATAGCGGATACGCCTATCATTGCATCCTTTCCCATGCGCTAATGAGTTTCCGGCTGCGGCCAATGGCAATCACTCAGCCGATTCCGCTGTTACGATTGCGTGTTCCGTCAGGATTAGCGTACCACGTACAGGCTCCTTCACAACCAATGTGACACACCACCCAAAAACCCTCTCATTCGGGATGCAATGCGCGACTTTGGACAATTTTCTCCGGTTCTTGGAAAAGTCCGAGCGAGAGAGTAATTTACCTGGCAGTCGTGGAACCGTTTGTGGAAGCAGTGTCCGTCAGCGCTGTGAAGATGCGTGTGCGCCACGTGTAGCTGGATCGGCAAGTGCAACGGCGGCAGAACCGCGCCGCTCTCCGTGGCAAAGACTGAATTGCGTCCGGTGCTTGTCGACCATACGGACATCAGGCTTGATTCCCGTGCGGCGCGGAGCAGCGCTGAAACAGATCCGCTATTGTTGTACTCGCCTTTCCATTCGGCCACTATCCCCTACAACCTACCAACAACCATTCATCACTACAACTACTTCTTTACGTTTCCAATTTCAAATTCTCGCCAATTCTAATTCTAATTATTACCCTCCAATTCTATTCCATCAAATATCCATCATCCAATTCGAATTCTATCTATATACATAATACAATGGAATGAGATGGATTAGAATTCGAATGAAATGGTAATTTCAAATACTCGAAAATCGAATAGCAGCTTGCATTGTTATTATATATAAAACTATCCGTGGGAGTGTTTGAACTTATTGCTTCTATGTATAACATGAGATATAGTTTGACATTGTAAGCCGCGCGGCGCGGCGAGGAGAGTTCGCATTGGCTAATAAGGCCACGCGTCAATTGACTCGGTTCGCCAACAAGAGCACGTGCCTGGCGTCTTATTGATAGTTAATAATGCCGCGATTGCCAGTCGCACTTGTACCGCCGCCGCCGCCGTCGCCGCCGCCTTCATCCTCGTTATTTCTTCCTTGGCACACATTCTTACTGCTTCTGTCCAGCTCGCCCCGACGCTTGGAGGTCGACTGCTCGCTCCTCCACACGGCTCTAGAGTTACATACATTTGTTTTTTAATCTTGCTTCCGCGGCTGCTCAGCCGCTTCTCCGGGGTTTATTGTGCCATTTGTCACGAGTGGCTGATAGAAATGCAAAAGAGGGGCACGTGCTTCGCGGGAGACTCGGGCCAGAGAGTGTGTGGATGCTTATCTGCCGCTGACATAAGCGCGAGCGAGCAAGCGAGGCGGCTCTTCTTTCCCTTCTTTTTTCGTCCCTTCTCGCGAACGGTGGCTCCGCCACGCAAGTCCTCTGCCAAATCACTAAAAATACGGGCGGCTGGCTCGGTACCGAATTAAATCCCAATCGAACTGCAACTCTCCACGCAAACACCACTTCTCGTCGCCTTCTCTCTCGCTCCCTCGCTCTTCTTTTGCGCGCCGAGGCAAACCGGTTCCATCAGCTGAGAGTCCTTCCCATTTCTACCTGGTCTCGCCTTTCTTGAGCGTCCAGTGCGAGCTCGACAATCATTACAATTCATTTCTACATTATTACTAAAGAGTTGCCATTACGTTTTACCCAACTCACTTTTTCGACAATCATCCCAACAAAATTACCGTTTTTCTTGGGATTTCTTTCGCGAATAAGTTAACAACAACTATTGATAAGCGCAGGTCTAAGTCCACAGGAGTAACACACGCGCGAGCCGGCCGATCGCAGCTTTTACTCTCCAAGTGCTGGCGGACTCTAGGAAATCGGGCGAAGGCGTTGGGAAAGCAGGGCGAAGCAGAAGCCTGGCCAATTACCATTTCGGTGGGTCCGAAAGGAACGGATTTCTCCTCGCCGCTCATTCTTCGCTTCTTTGGCTCGGTCCAAGGGGAAAAAAACAGGCGGGCGAGCTCGCCGGGGCAACCGCAGCCCGCAGGTAAGAGCCACTGGCGAATCGGCGAATCACACACGTAACAGGCAGCTGGTGCTCGTACGCAAAGACTGTGTGGTGGACTGGTGGCCAGATGATGCTGGCAGTGGCGACGCGCGATGCACTCGACTCGAGCTCACCCGAGCACAGCCGACTCCCCACGAGCCGGAATTCGGCCAATTCCGCGGCCGGCCAATGCAAAACCCGTAAGCCGCAGCTGCACCTCTGCCTCGGTCCCAGTGGTCCCTCCCCTCGCCATCCGATTCACCGACGGCGAGTCAGAGTCAACATTCCCGCTGATTTACGGGAGCTTTCAGTCGCATAAGACGTCTCTGACAAACTGGATAAATGTTTCCAGGGTAAACAACTTCCGCGCAATCTACTTAATAATACCAGTGCAAATACCAGTTGGATAAGCCGCATATCTTTCCTAGTTCTTAACTTAGTTTTAGTACCACATTCTCCGGAGTTCATTAAACATAATTGTAAATACCAGTTGACTCAATTATTCCCTCTTTGCTATCCTCTAATTAACGCTTCGTAGAGAATTCGAGTGGAATTGAGGAGTTGGACTCACTAGAGGTAGAATCTGCGCGTCTGCGGGTCCCCATGTCCAGGAATTCGTCGGGACAATAATTATTTCCACCCGATAACAATAACAGTTTATAATTGCCTCGGACAAACAGGGCGTTTTAATGCAACAGACGCGGATGCACTCGCAGAGCAAGTATGAACTAAACTGACGAACGCCAGTGCGTCGAGGCCGAGAGAAAGGTGGAAAGTAAACGTGGACACGACACACGTACAACCCAACGAGTTTCCTGCGTCTCAGAACCAAAAGTATTTTCCACGCCCAGAAACCGTTCGGACCTCCACAATTCCCCCAACTTTCGCGCAAACCGGCAATATATGATATCAGAGGGTAAATATCGAGTTTAGTTCATTCTGCCGGGAAACGTAGGCGTAATATAGTACTGGAGGATAATCGCACCGAGTTCAGTGAGTCGATTCCAATGACTCGGCGATGGAGTAGGCTAATGTATGTATGTAGTAAAGGAGGATTGAATGGAGACTCACCCCGAGTGAACCTGTCGTGACTTGTCTCGGGAATCAGCTGTCTGGTGCCGGCAGAGTCGCCGCATCGCGTTCCACCCCTCGATCCTCGCAAATCCACCACGGTCGCCGCCCTCTTACAACTGACTGTGCTTTAGTCGACCAGGCAACTGGACGGTGGTACCGAACCTCCCGCAGGGCCTCTTCCGCGCGAAAAGCCCAAAAACGAAAAGCTCCCAGAGAGATCGATGGAGCGACGCGACGACGCGACGCCATCGGAGGCGCGGCAAGCTTCCTGAAAATGCCGCCAGATCCCACCATCTCCTGGATAAGAAAGAACTATACCGTGATTCATTTATTGGTGAATTCACAAAAAATTGATTGTAAATAAACTGATTATTTGCATTCTACTCAGTTGACTTTGAAACAAATTTTATGGATTTTGTGTAGTTATTTCGTTTTAAATGTAAAGAATGCAAAAACAGTCGATGGATTATATGAAAGACTCTGTAGATCATTAACTATAGCATTCTACGTAAATATACCGAATGAGCCAGTCTTAATTCCACCTTCGAGATCGGTATTTATTTGGACGAAGCACGCGAGCCCGTCGTGAACAGGTGAAGTAAAACTTCAGAATCATCTTTGATAAAGCGGCTTTGTGGTCCGAGATAAGCGTCAAGCGTAGGGATCGATCAATCTGCGAACTGGATCTTCGATAATTTCCCTGCCCCATTTTCACCAAAGCGTGGAAACTGCTGTATTTAAATAATCAGCATTTTGCAGAAGGTGAGAGAGTAACTTATGAATAGTCCTGTAAGAATGAAAGATTGCAGAGTGTTTAAGGAGAATGATTATATAGTACAATGTACGATGTATGAGTATGGGATGCAATGGGAGTAGGACAAACAGGTGGAGAGGTTGAATGGGAGGGAGCCGATCAACTACCAGGAACTAAGAGAGGGAATGATTCCCCGATGCCCGAGCCGAGTCACTCGCTCGAGGACGTTCGGAGTAGTAACTGGGCTCATTCTCCGCTCCCTAAGAGCACCAGGAGTCGACCGATTAGACGCGAGTATTATCACCCCAGCGATCCCCAATTCCCCAGTGCGAATACCGCTCCTCGACATATTCTATCCGACCGAGCGCTCTCGATACTTTCCAATCGCAACACCTTCACGTCCACTCCAATTCCGATCAGAATTTCGAATGAGCGAGACTTCCGGTCTTGATTAAGACGCGCGCGTATCGCCCGGCCGACTTTCGCCCTATCGAGAAAGCCCTCTACCAATCATCTAATACCAAGAGCGAGTGATTAGAGGAAATATGTCGGCGACCAAGACACTCGGACTTGCTGATGACCAGCGATTCGCATTGATGAAAGTAAGTCGGTTAACCGATTCCTTCAAACTATCTCTCACCCACTAGCGGTTTCCTAGGAAAAAGCTAACATGCCAGTTGATACAATTCCACCGAGCCTATTCGTCATTTCGCGCGATTCCCATTTATCCGCCCTTGGAGAACTTGTTTACCGTGAGGTCAAGTGCGATTGTAATCTATTCGCGTTCAGTTCGAGTATGCTCATTTGAAAATCAGTAACTTTAAAAGTGATTTAATGTAAATGCGCTACTGTCCAAGAGTTGCCCGCAAGTACATTTTAATTCAATCGTATGCTCCATTCTTATGATTCAGACCTGGGGAATGTCGGTTGCCGCGAGCGGGACTTAGACGGCACTCGCCTACCTATAGTTAAAACGCAGTAGGAACTCTGATTTAAAGTATCAAATCGTCCAACTCTCGAGGACGCAATGCGCCAAGTGTTACTAGTTGCTTGAAAAAGCGGGACTTTCGAGAGCCGCTCGCTCTCTTTTTATCGACTTTCGAACGCCACTGCTCGAGAGTGTACGCGCGCCGCCCCTTTTCACTCTCGATCTCTCGAACAGAATTTCACCCAAGGAAACGCAGTTTTTGCCCGACGGACAATATTACAAGTTTCATATTCCTCACTCGCAATATATGTATGCGGCTTATTGCCGATATTGGCCAATGAGTTATTCCTCGACTGGAGCTGTGCAATCGTAGCAACATAGCAAGTGGACCGCACGCACGGGGGCTCTCGGGCTCTTTCACTTGCAGTAACGAAACAAGTATGTGACGCGAATTACAGTGAGTTGCTTCATCTCCGGCACAAGTTATATTCCCCGGTCTCTCTTGACCTCCTAAAAGATGCCGTGAAAGTGAACCGACTGCCAATTGCCAATAGGTTTCGCCCCCACTTTTGCTGCCTGCGAGAAAAAGCGGCCGCGTATGTCTTCAATGGACAGACGACACTGCTACTTCAATTCCTGCCATTTCTTTCAGCCGCGTCTCTGTTGCTTTGATTACAGTTCCGGCGTGCGGTGGCGGACGTCCTTCGGCCGGACCACGATGATCACTTCCTACTGCGATGGCTCCGAGGTAACGTCTATACATGTTCTCGCACTTTGTACCTTCTTCTCTCGCACTTAACCGCTGCAAGAAATCCTTGTTAATTATCCTTAGTTGCGTGTGTATTAACCATACGTTTAATTTGACAGCGAGGAAGTGGGACGCAGCGGCTGCGGAGAAGATGTTGCGGGAAGTGAGTACATATACACTAAACGGTCAAGTCCGAGTTTCGGGAAAGAATTATGTTCCCCGTCAATTGAATTACAGTCGCTCCAATGGCGAAAGCGTTGGGACGTAGACGCGATCGAGAATTGGGAGCCGCCGAAGATCTTCGAGAATCACTTTCCGCACGGCTTGGCCGGCTTCGATAAGGACGGCGCGCCAGTGGTCGTCGTCTACTTCAACGGCCTCGACCTCTATGGCATCCTCCACGTAGTCACGCGGCGTGATATGATTAAAATGACTATGAAAGAATTAGAAAAGTATCTCAAGATCTGCAAAGAGCAGGCGAAGAAGCATGGGCCAATCGCTAATCAGATCACAGTCATCTTTGACATGGAGGGGTTCTACTTGAAACAGTACTTGTGGAAACCAGGTAAAAAGACAGCCTAGAAAATAATCCCCGTTCCTGTCCCCCCTGCAATTGTAAGAAGCGGCAATTATGCGGACTTCGCGGAACTTGCTTCTTGATGAGCTTTTTACCTTGTGGATTCTTACTACTACTATTAACTTAATGAGATCAAATACCGGTTTTTAGCTGGGGAAGTGGTCCTCTCGCTTATCCAGATGTACGAGATGAATTACCCGGAGATCCTCAAGTTCTGTTACATTGTAAACGGTAAGGGAAACACCGGGTCTCGCTATTAAGTATAAATAGAGCCAATGATATGTAAATGGTTCCTGAATCATTACTAGCGCCGAAGGTCTTCGCGTTCGCCTTCAACGTCGTCAAGAGGTTCATGAACGAGTACACCATCTCCAAGATACAAATCTTCAAGAACGATCCTCCCAAGTGGCAAGCGGCAGTGCTGAAGACAGTCCCGAAGGATCAGCTGCCAGTTTATTTGGGCGGAACCCTCGCCGATCCGGACGGCAATCCCAAATACACCACCAAGGTTCCTCTTCATTAATCGAATTAGAGATCGGTAATTGGACTAGTTGTTTATTTGGTGTGGTCTCGTAGATTTGCGTCGGTGGGAAAGTGCCAAAGGAGATGTACGTGAGTAATCCGGAGGATACGAGGAACGAAGACTTCACCACAGCCACGGTACGGAAGGGTGCCAAGTTGGAGTTGGACTTGACTGTCCCCGAGATCGGCTCCCTCTTGAGTTGGGAGTTCCGGACGGAAGATCACGATATTAAGTTCGGCATTCTGAGGAAGGACTCGAACGGAGGACAGGAAGAAGTCGTGCCAATGAAGCGAGTCACCTCCAGCGACATGGAGGAGATCGGCATGTTCACTTGCGATGTGCCAGCTACTTGTTAGTATGAAATATATATTCTAGGATTCATGCAAGTGGAAGACTCGAGCATTTCTTTCGGTTCCAGACAAGCTCGTCTTCGACAACAGTTACAGCCTCCTCAGGAACAAGAAGATCCACTACAACGTCCGCATGATTCCCCCGTCGGAAGCGGTGGAGGAAATGGCCGAGGAGGTGAACGAAGCATCAGTCGTCGAAGACATCAGGTGCTGAACCACTCGGTTGTGTCGTCTTACTGATACCAGTTCCTGCGAGGTGGAGCTCGTTGCTCCTGTCGTTGCTCCTGCCGCGAGACACTGATCCTTTCGAGTCGCAGAGGATCCTCTTCTACGCGTTGTCCTTCGATTCTTGATATTACTGCGCAATAATATGGCGGTCGAAGCGCTTGGGGATACTTGTTGTAGCATAACTGTATAAAGGTGGACTGTGCGTTCCAGCTAGGGGTAAAACTATTTCGAAATTCTAGTTAGTACGCTGCGCGATCGACGTCGCAACAGGGCCAAGCTAGGGTCATAGTTAAGGTTCCAGAGGATGGGAACTTTTGTATGGAAGAATTAAAAATGGTGTATTTATTCACTCTCACAGCCCTGCTTTCTCCCAGTGTACAAATGTAGAAAAATTAGTTCTACCGGTTGCTTTAATCCTCCTCGTCGTTCAACAACATGTCCAGGAGTTCGACTTGTTGGCAATGGTCTCCTTCCAAGCGCTTCTGCGTTCCCCACTTGGCCAGGGTGGGCAGAACCTTCAGCTTTGTTTTGGCATTGGTCCTGAACGGACAATTGGGATCTTTCCAGCTGCGGAACAACAAACCACTCAAACTCAGTTGGGAAGAGAGGACAAAGTCCAAGGTTTGTGGAAATACTCACAAGGGCCGGTCGCCGACTTCGTTGACGACCAAATGCGTGTCCTTGGAGAGCGCGTTGAATGCCTTGTCAATGAAGGGTTCGGCTAGAACAGAACAGTTTCACTGTTCTTCAAGAAAGTAGCAAATCAGACGTGCACGACAATTAAGGAGTAGAGGATAAACAGGTTAGCTTACCTTCGACGCAATCCGGACACCAACTGTGCCCATTGGGCAATTTGGTGCCTGTGTAAAGAACGTAAATCGCCTCGCTGTCCACCTTCAACTCCTCCATGAATTTGAGGAAGCTCTCGTAGCCCCGGACGTGGTGACGCGTCGCCATTTCTTATTTCTTCTTTGTTCGCCGGATTTCTATCGAGGAACTGTTGAAAGTTTTGGAGTCTCCGGTGAACACCCTCCCAAGCACTCCCAAGTGCTCCCAAGTGCTCCCAAGTCAAGAGCGAGGGCACTTCAACTCTTATCAGGACGCACTTGCCCACTTGGCACCAGTTGGCACGGCCCTGAGACCTTGCCGCGCAATTTAACCTCAACTTTCTCATACTTGTTTGCGATATTATTTCGATGACAAACCAATCTCTTTTGAAATAATATTCATAAACAGATTAGAGTTTGATATTGATTGCATAAGAAATCGATATTAACTTTATAAACCTATTCGAATTCGATTTATATAAATCGAATAAAAGAGAAAAAAAATTCTATTCGAAGAGATAAAATCGACTAAGAATTAAAGTTGGAAAGTGATAATAAATCGATAAATTGAGAAAGATAAATTAAAGTTTGAAATTGATAATATTAAGAAAATAAATTTGAGCAAGTGAGAGCGCGAGGGCCTGGTACTCGTACGAGTGGTACGACGCACCGCGCGAGGACCAATCGGAAGCGAGGGATTCCAAGGAGCAGCAGCGTGGACCGAGGGTGTTTGGATCAACTAGGAAAAGAGCAGGTTCCCGACGGCGACGATTAAGAATCCCCGTGGAGAAGTGCGGAGATAGTAACTCGGTCGCTGGAAGATTCGGCGTTGGCTGGGCTGTATTGGGCACCCGGAGCTCCGAGGTGAGTCTCGGTCTCGGTCTCGGAGAGTCGAGTCGAGGGAGAGTAATCGCACAAGTGCCAGAGTGGGCGACAGGATGGCCGCTGTTTTCGACATCGAACTCCACGATGCGGACGTCGTCGGGCGAGAGGAGTCCGACGACGACGTCATCGAGATCGGCGAGGTGAGAATCGAATGAAAGGCTAAACGGTCAGGATCTCATCTCCAGCGGCTCTCGGATTAATCCGCCTAGATTTTCAGAGAGTTTCACTTCCTCTCGCGTAGCAGCCTGGTTCATTGTTGTCGTCTGAGTCAGAACTCACCGTCGGAAAACTGGTGGGAGTTGCCGGATGTTTGCATGCTTTTGTTTCCTGGTACAAGTCTCCGAGAAAAAGAATAAAAGCCGAGACCCGCTGGATATTAGCCTGATTTTCGATTGGAACTGGGGAGAAATCTAAGCGAATGTGTTGGTTCTAGGAGGAGTACGACGCGAATCCGAACGTCAACGAAATTAGCGAGTAAGTAGAAGGTTGGCATTGGGGTGAGATTCCTCTAACTAAAGTGGGAACCATTCGTTAGAACCGAGGGTGTGGAGAAGGTGCCGATCTCCGAGCAGAATGTCAACATGGGCAGAGAGCGAGCGGGCCCCCAGGACTTTGAGCTGTGCAAGGTGATCGGCAAGGGTGGCTATGGCAAGGTCTTCCAAGTGCGCAAGACCACCGGCAACGACAGTGGTACCATATTCGCCATGAAGGTCCTCCGCAAAGCTTCCATCATTAGGAACCAGAAAGACACTGCGCACACAAAGGCCGAGAGGAATATCCTCGAGGCAGTGAAGGTACATAGGAAAGCCACGTTCGCTTCTCATTGCGAAGACAGTTGGAGTCAGACGTGTCTTTCTGCTCGGTAGCATCCATTCATTGTAGACCTGATGTACGCTTTCCAAACTGGCGGTAAGTTGTACTTGATTCTGGAGTACATGTGCGGCGGGGAGCTCTTCAGGCAACTGAACGACGAAGGGATCTTCTTTGAGGAAACTGCACGGTAGACGAGTTTCGGCAAAAACACTCCCCAATTCCCCATGAATCGACAAGTCTTATGCAAGCCTTTTGGTACTTTTGCAGTTTCTATCTCTCGGAGATTATCCTGGCACTCCAGCACCTGCACTTGCAGGGCATCATCTACAGAGACTTGAAGCCAGAGAACATCCTCCTTGACTCGGAAGGACACATCAAACTCACCGACTTTGGCCTCTGCAAGGAGCACATTCAGGATGGCACAGTTACCCACACGTTCTGTGGAACAATTGAATACATGTAAGTCTTCTGTTCTACATTGAGAGAGACAGAAGCAATTATTAGACGAGTGTTGTTGGTAACAGGGCACCGGAGATTCTAACAAGAAGCGGACATGGGAAAGCTGTTGATTGGTGGAGTCTTGGGACTCTGATGTACGACATGCTCACCGGATCCGTGAGTATTAACTATAATAGTAAAACTTCAACGTGGATCACCAAAGGTCAATCGCAACTTGTATTCGCAGCCGCCGTTCACATCGGACAATAGAAAGAAGACGATCGAGAAGATCTTGCGCGGGAAATTGAATCTGCCGCCTTACCTCACGCCAGACTCGAGAGATCTCATTCGAAAATTGTTAAAGGTAAGCACTGGATGAAGTAAATCAAATGATCCGACGAGTAAAAGCAACGTTATTGCAGAGACAAGTCGTCCAAAGATTGGGTTCGGTCTCGTCGGACGCCGAGCAAATCAAGAGCCACCACTTCTTCAAGCATATCAACTGGAGCGACGTGATTGCTCGGAAGTACGAGCCGCCGTTCAAGCCGACGCTCACCAGTGAGGACGACGTCTCCCAGTTCGACAAGAAGTTCACGACCTCCGCGCCGATTGACTCGCCGGCCGAGTATACTTTGAGCGAGTCTGCCAACCGAGTTTTTCAAGTGAGTCTCACCCTCCCTCTCTCTCTCAACGCTTTTATCTGGAGCTTTGGCTAATTCAACCGACTCCTCCAGGGTTTCACGTACGTAGCGCCGAGCATACTCGAGGACATGTACCAGCCGCGAATCATCAACGCCAGAAGTCCACGTCGGGGACACATGCGCGGCTTCTCGCCGCGCACCACGCATTTCCACCTACACAACCAACATGTACAGAGTCACAGGTCCGCAGCTTCCACCCGAGCATCGACTCTTTCCAAATGCAGCAGCTGCTAATGGAGAATTTCTCGTTGCAGGCACAACGGCGTCGGGCACAGCAATATGGAAGACACGGAGATGATCGAGATAGCCTAACTGCCAGAGGTTCCGTAGCCGCTAATGCTCTCCTCTCGCCTAACTGCTGGATATCCTTTGGCATCTTACCGATCCTGCGTCTCAGGGAAGGGGTTTTTATAAAGGCGTGTAGAATTCGAGTAGCAAACGAGGGATAGGTCCGACACTTAGCAGCCTCACAGGATATCCAGCAGTTTGCACATAGCTAATTCACCGTTATTCCGTAAGATTCCTTTTTTTTCTCCCTTTTTTGTTTCTTATAAATCAAATCTACCAATTGCCGAGACTACTCGTTGAGAACCGTATGCTTTAACAGCAGCGACGCAGCAGTTATTTGGTAGCAGTACATAGACCCCTTGACGAGGAATGTTGACGAGAAACCATTCCGAATACCATTTCCCCGCTCATTTCACCCTTTTTTCTCTTCGCTTTCAATGAACAGTGTTTGATTAGTTTTCTCAATATTTCGGTGGAACAACGTTGCCTTGTAAATACCAGAGAGCATCGAGCTCTCTCGGAATGTTTCCTCGTGTGAAGGTGACTCGTGTCGAGAGAGGCTCGACCAATAGCCGCGACTCTCACTTTTCACTCGGAAGCATCTGTACGTCTCTGGACTATTTAACTGTTGATGTGTAGTGATGGTACTGCTTTGTACATATGTTGCGCGCAGGCTTCTACCCACGAGTGTACCGGCAATCCTATGTAAGATCTCGAGCTGAGACTCTCGCAGGCAACACGAACGCTCAGCCTGGAATTGAACTGTGTGCGTCGACAACTGTTTCGACTACTGTACGCTAGTAAAGGTATATTCGATAGGAGGACTCGAATATAGTCGCCGCCAACTGAACAGGCGGTTCGTTTCCCATTGAGTTGGCGGCGGCTGTAATACATATACGGTTTTGCTAGGGGGCTATCCTCCTAATAATCGGATCTAAGGTCTAAGAATAAGTAGGCGCGTAGGATCGAGGCACAGGCACAGCTACCGTAACCACCCGCCGCTCCGACCCCATCACCCCCTTCCTCCCAATTTTTCTCACCCCCGGCGTGGCAGGTCAGTAACCAAACTCCCATGGCACTCGCACCACACAGTACACAGACGGAATTGCATTTTTCTACCGCCGAGTTCTTCCGATAGTTCCTAAAGAAAGTGCGCGCTGTCCCGAGGACTCCTCGGGTGGGGCAGAGCGTTTAGCTGCGAGGGCATGGCGAGTGTTGCTGGCGCCATTCCCGGGGAGAGACACATCGTTGGACGTACGAGGTGAGAGAACGAACCGATCGACTCCCAAAACTACCCAAGTGTTCAGGGCCAACTGGCAAGCATTACCTTTAACTACCTGCGTGCCACGCTCGAGACGCGATCCTCGCTGGGCTGGTCGCGCTCGATAGGAACGCGGCTCCAGGAGGCGGTGCGTCTCGACTGTGCTTACGGACAAGTATGTATTAGGCGCGTTACCTACCAGTGTCTACTGTAACATAGAAGAAAGGCGCTCGGACTAGTTTTAAGCGACTTTTCTGTATCAAAAGGGGACTCGAGTCGAGATCGCCTCGGCTCGCGACTCCAGGACTCCTCTTGAGCTCTCTTAGCTTGGATGATTAGCGAGCGTTTAGTTGAGGCGATCGGAGAAAGAGAACGCGAGCCGGGAGCTTTCGAGCCTAAACCACATACACTTACCAATCGCGGTACAAAGTGACACTTACTCTCCGACTATTGTACTAGGATTTTTTATGTTTCTAACCGAAAGGCGCTCCGATCGACGACCGTTCGACGACTTATACTGCCCGCAACAGACGAATTTATTTATTTACTGCGCGATTAATAGCGCGAGTTCCAAGGCGAATTGATTGAGTGTCCGACCGATGCGAAGGTGCAGCCGGTGCCCGAGGATGTGAAATCAATTGTATATTCTGTTGAGCTGCGTCGCTTGGCGTCGCGTCGTTTAGCGCGCCGGCGGGCGCACGAGATCCGTTTTCTTTTGCCTTTTCCAACTCCTCCTCGGGACACGAGCACTCTCGCACTCCAAATGTCAGCTCGATCCTTCGTAACTCTTTCTACGAAGTGTGCCTAAGGTCGAGGAGTGTTACGACGACACTGTTTAGTTTAGTTGACTAAGAGCTTGAAGTAATCGAACGCGACAGAGTGTGTGTGCGGCGGATCGACATTGCTCGGGGAGAATCGCGCGGGCCGCCGAGGTGCGCGCGTTTCATCGCCGGTTTATGCTTCCAATTGTCGAGGGAATCGGAGACAGAGACGGAGACTCCGATCCGACAGATTGTCACACCATGGTTTGTAATCTTCTAAATTGTATTTACGAATAAATATAATTATTTGTGACAAAGCCGCCTTGTTTCATTGGACTGGATCTCGGGCCCCTTGGGAATGGAGCGATTGGTCAATCGAGTCACGATCGCACTCCAGGTGTGTCGGCAAAGAAACGTCATTCGCGTGGGCGCGACTAAAAGGCTTGCTCGCTTGCATACTCTTAAATGGCATTGTGTCCGCGCCGGCCTTGGCAGCGTTGCGCGCACATCGCATTAACTAATTCCCTTAATAACTTTCCTCGGACTAGCACGCCAGCACGATATTCATCAATTTAAAAACCCAATCTTAACAAACAAATTCCCGTATTCTACTTTTCTTCACTTCAATTAATTTGAATGAAATGATTTGTTTGAAATTAATTGGAAATTGGCCCGATTCTCGATTTCATTCAATTCCGCCTTCTCAATTATATTCTGTGGTATGTAGGAATTGGTGAGGGCCATGTTCCACCTTTTGCGCTCCGCACTCC
This sequence comes from Crossocerus cetratus, assembly GCA_963675795.1. NCBI lineage: Eukaryota > Metazoa > Arthropoda > Insecta > Hymenoptera > Crabronidae > Crossocerus > Crossocerus cetratus. The sequence goes on from OY776664.1 coordinate 1,228,843, forward strand.
TGGAAATAGTGGTAATGTAAAGGCATGAAAAGCTCGTGGTCACGTGCTCGCGGTGCCGCTGGCAAGAGGAGTATGATTCATCGAGACTGAATTTGAAATCCAGGGAGAGTACGAACGGCCGCCAGTTGACCGCTCGATTCCGCGCACAGCCGACGCTCTCCCAGCGCGAACGGAAGGACGGGACTGGGCGGACTGGGCGCGCACTGGGCGATGCGACACGACTGGTAAGAAAGAAAGCATCAGCCCTGGGGCTGGGGATCGCGAGGGCTGGCTGCGGCTGCGGGTGGTAGGATGGTGCGTGTCGAGAGCGTCCCGCGAGCCAAAGATAAAGCGTCCACGGTAAGTTGGGGGTGGACAGGTGGCAGCACGGAAAACTACTCATCCCTTCTACCCTTCCCACTCGGCAATCGCTTATCATTCAATCCATTTAGAAATCAATTCATTAAATACCTCACTCAATCAACAAAGCGCAATTGGTCGATTATTTAAAAAATTAAACTATAGAGAATGAAATATAAAATTGAGATTTGTTTACGAACTGGTGAGCTTTCGGGAGGTTTTTCGGAGTAATTAGTGTGCGGAAGAGGAGCTTGCGAAGAGAAACGTATTCCTCCGCTCGCATCGCTCGCTCCCTCGAGGTGCGCTCGCGCTCTCGTCTATTATTAGTGGCCAGTCATCGGAGTCGTCTCTAGCCAGGCGGACACGACGCGGAAAAGCTTCGCCGAGCGGAATTCCACCGAGCCCGTGCCCGAGGAAGCTCAACTCCGATCGGCTTCCCTCCACGTGTGTGCGCGGGTGCGCCGCTCACTGGCCGTCGGCCCTTCCTTCGATCGAGCCTCATCGATCTCGCCATTTCCGATTTCCACCAACGAACGATCGCGCGCGCGCAATCTTCTACTCGCCGATGAGAGCGCACACCGTCACGATGATTCCTCCGCGATCCTCACTGTGAGTTCTTCTTCCTCCACGCTTTTTCTCCTCGTCTCTGCTTTCGTGCTTGCGTCCGCCTCTGTATTCTAGAGGTCCATTCAAAATTAATCTCAACACTTTTGCTGAATGATGCGCTTCTTCATCCCTTGAATAAGTTGTTTGCTCAGTTGATCTGTGAGTTGGAAGATTCTCTGGGTTTTACTCGGCTCAGTTTATAATAAAAAGTGTCGAGGGAAGAAAGAACTGTTTGAAATTAATTATTACCAATTTTAGAATGAATTCCTCTTTGCTGGTAGTTTAGAAGGCAGTACAGGTTGATTCATAATAGACTGAGGGAGGACGAGACACACGTGTGGCGCGACGAACGACGGAAGACTGGCACAGAGTCTCTCGTGCTCTCGTGGCTCAGTGCCTAAGTGATATTGGCCTTGGTCGGCCGTGGAGCAAGGTCCGCCAGATGAATCCACCGGGAGGCAAAGAGAGTTCACTGCGCTCCTATCATAATGAATTGCACTAATAGCAATTTCTAGCTCCGTCGACGAGTTAATATGTTTCGGGCTGCGAAAGAATAGACTGCGCCGAGAAAGGGCGGAGGCTTAAATAGGTCTGACAAATATACTCCTGCGGGGACTTCCACTTACTCCCCAGCGATCTACTTTCAACTCTTCCATGTCGATTTGCTCGAGAGCTTCTGGTCGTTTCATGAATTGTCTTCTCCCGTCTTGTTTCAGATGAGGGACGCGATCCAGTCAAAGGTAAGCAATAATATCAACAACAATAACAACGGGACGACAAAGGTGAAACCGTCATTGGAGATCTACCGTCCACCAGGTAACCATTAATTCCTTCCATCGGGAAATTAATCATTTCTTCTTCCGGGAAATTTGTCTAGAATCACAATTTATTCAATTCATTTTCAATTTATATTAAAAAATCGAGGCGGATGAATTAAGAGAGCAGGATTTAACTTCAGGAGGCAGAAGTGAAGGAAACACGGCGAGTCCGACTAATCCACGGCTGAACGTGCACGCGCAGGAGTTCACGATGAAGCAGAACGACTCGCATCCCTCCAAGTGAGTCTGATCCATTTACTTCGCCAGTAAGACGCGTCTCTCCAAGAAGGAAAACATAAGTGTTGCTTAATCGCCTTAAACCTCTGACGACTTGTTGGCGGGAAGAAAGATTAGAGGAAAGAAGAAGAGTTTATGAATAAATATCTAATTAAAATCGCTTACTTATTGTACTGTTGTTATAATAATCGGTGGGTGGTTCTCGCTGAGGTCGAGGACGAGCGAGAGGAATCCTTACTACTTGCAGCACAGCAAGAGTAGCGGAAACATCCACAGATATCTCTACGCGCAACAGCAACAGGCACATCCGCTTCACCCGCAGCCAATCACTAGGCAGCACTCGCACTACGCGCCATCCAGCTCGGCCAATCGCCAGCTCCATCCGCTCGACACTTCCGCCTCAAGCGGCAACATTTTGCACGTACGCGATTCACAGTCGGCATAATGGATACATTCTTGACAGACTCCATCGAAAATTTGCTATATAATGCTCTGCAGGGCACGGGTCGAGTGCAATTTAATTTGGAACCGAGCGAGAGGAACCTCCTGAAACCTGGCCGATTGACCAAGTCCCTCTCGTTTGTGTCCACTTACGGACTCAAACGGTCTAAGAGCCTCAACTCTGCGGACGTCCTCGCGACAAAGCCGGTCAACCTGTCGGACGCCTCCGACCTCGGCAAGTTCCCCTTCGGCATCCAGCAGACTCTGTTCCGAGCAATCGAGGGTAATCCTTTTATCCACTTTCACTAATCCACCACTCTTTCTTGAAACAATCGCGGCGAGCCGAGCCGAGTGAATCAGCCTCTCTTTGTCCCAATAACAATGCCGATATCGGATAATGGAACTTGGCCTTTGCAGATCCCAATCTATTACACGCACGTGGCCTGATGGACCTGGTGCGAAAGATACTCGAACGAGCCCTCGAGGACCGCAGATACGCCGAACCAGCGGCCAAGATCAGCATCCTAATTATCGCGGTAATTAGCAAATTCCATTCTGTCTTTTGATAGTTTTTTTCTAGAGTTCATTAAAAGGATGCAGGTTACAGCGAGTTCGATTTAATCTAGTTTTATTTCATCCGACTAGAATGAGGCTAAGGAGACCTTCCTGGAGTCCTTGTTAAACACCTGCCAGCAATGGTACCAGGACCGAGGGAAGATCCTTCAGGATGGCACGGGTTGTCACCGATACTCAGCCTTCATGTGCTTCCTCAACGAAATGTACTGTCAGGTAGGACTAGTTCCCCCGTTGCTCAAACTCAAAACAACCCTTTAACAATTCTTTGCAACATTTTACAGTTGAAACGACGGCAGCTGCGGCTGAAAACACAGCAGGAAGGAGTCCCACCAGATCGAGTGCTGCTTACTCTCCTGTGCAAGTGCTGCCAGGATTGTCTGCAGCCACCCATGATTAATTCCCTGGCGGAGGTTAGTGGAAGTTGGAGGGAATCATTTATTAACCGTCGGTAATGAGTGTTTTAATATGTTCTCTCTTCTCTCTGTCAGATGGATTGTTTGTTCCTCATCCTGACGTCGATCGGCAAGGACCTCGATGCAGAATTGCCTGCCCAGCTGCAACAGCTGCTGGGGAGCATGCGCGACGCCTTCCTCTCGACGGAAACGACTCTGCCCAGCGTCAGGAAGATGCTTCTTCAGCTGATCGAACTCCACGCCGCACACTGGCAGCTCTCGGCATCCGCACTTGTCTATTATTACCCCGGTTCCGCTTCAAAGTGACCCTCCTTCCAATTTCCATGGCCGATCGGCTGAAAACGGCAAATTGGAAGGCGAAGTCAGAATTGGATGGCGGCATGGTGGACTGCGTTGCGATTGGCTGGCGGGAGTACCGCTCGAATTTGACTATCTCAAGTTTTATACTCATAATACTAAGTTTACCCATGGGCCCCACAGCCCAGCGGTAATAAAGTTATAACATTAAGTTGTATCCTAGAAATAGAGTGATTCGAGCCTAGCGTGGGTCTCCGTTCTCCTCTAGTCAACGATCGACACACGATTGCTTACTTGTAACACTACACTTAAACTCTCCTTTATCCTGACAATAAAATCGCGGAGCACGGCTCGGCGACCACATTTGCGACACTTAACGACTTCCCTTTATTACACTTGGACACTTGCGATCCTTCTAACTATGTCTTAACTCGAGTCTCTGCGCTCAGTGTCTCAATAAGGACGATCTGCTTGTCCGCAATCGCCTCAGGCCGATTGGTGCCAAGGGCGATAAGAATCAGGCCTCTGCCATTGTGCGAGATTCTCGAGCCTAGAAATCCCTCGGTTTGGGACTGATCGAGGCTCGGAGTCCAATGCAGGGCCCTCCGGAGTCCCAAAGGCCGCTTTGGCCGACGCTCCAGCTCCGAACTCCAATGTCCAGGTTGTACTTGAGTGGGGAAATAAATTGTTTTTTACTTACGCAACGCTCGATTCTTCTTTCTACTGTTTGACAGGTGTGGGACACGGTCGAGAGCGACGTCCACTCATCAAACCAGTGTTTCCAGGTGGAACCACTTGACGAAACTAGTCCTATCAAGTCCCTAATGGGACTCATGCCTCGCTGGGTCTTGTTCTGACTTAATAAGTTAAAAAAGAAAAACGTCAAAGAGCTCCAGGAAACATGAAATCAGTGACACAAGAGGAGCCCGCGGAGGAAGCGTGGAGGAGAAGAGGATCCCGAAAGGTAGTGGGTCGCGTTGAGGTCTGGTGGATCGAGGTCGACCTTGAAACGCAGTCTGGTACCGGAGGAGGCGCGCAAGTGAGCGCAACGCGGCGAGGCTTCGCCTTGGGCAATCGGTGCCGCGCACTCGAAAACTAGGCCTGCCGGCGCGCCGATTGCGATGACGTCGTCCCGCTCGAGAGGAAAGGCTTCTAGAGAAGCACACATAGCCGGATTCGAGTCCGAGGGAGGTGGTGCCAGGCGAGGAGACTCCTCGAGAGGATTCTACGCCTCTTGAAGAGTCCGGTGACCCTAGAATCGATGTTAGACGAAAAGTAAGGGTCCCAGATGGTGGTTAAAGGGTACGGCAACGAGAGGGAGAGAGAGAGGGAGTGGCGGGTCTCGAAAAGGGAGGATAGGTGCGAAGCGTCGTCGGCTGCCGCTCGGCGGAGAGGTGTTGGCGGTAACGAAACAAATAGGCCGGCGACTTTCACCGCGCGTATGGAGCGACAAGAGCGGTTCTAGAGTCCGAGCGAGAAAGGGAGAGTCTCGGAGAGGAGGTAAGGCGAATGGATTGGAGGCCCCTCTCGGGTACCTGGTACCAGGGGGCTTAGGCGTCCACATAGAGCGGAGCCCCGACCTCCTCCTCTTCCTCCTCCTCCTCCTCCTCCCTGGCCCCGTCGACCTCGGCCGGGCCAAGTGGGGACCGGAGACACTATTGCTCCTCCACAGACCAGTCGTGCCTCCAGCAGCCCCGCAGCCAGTCTCCTTTTATCTCCTGGGGACACTCGCGCACGTGATCATCTTCCCCGAGAATCCCCAATGTAGAAGACCTGCTTTCCTTGTGAATCATCAAATTAGTTTGACCCTAGTGACTTTCCTCGCGATTTAGACCTCTTGTTCCTTTCGGTCTGTGGATGCGTCAGGAGTTATTGTGTCTGAGCACGGAGTGTCTGGAACCACTGTGTTTGATCGTCGAGCGTTTGGGCCTTAGACTACTGGAAGCTTGAGCGTCCGAACCCTCTAAGATTCTGGGTGGATCGAGCGAATGTGTTCCGGGTTCAGGTGGTCTAGAAGCCCTCGAGGGATGAGTGTCCAGTGGTAACACTGTTGGAGGGATCAAGGGAGAGCAAGGGAGAGAGCGATGCCAGGGTGGAGATCGGGCCGCACATCATCAGGATGAGACATAGAGGAGACGCACCCTGGGGAGGAGGTCCTCCCAGCCTGATCCGTGTCTGCCTGTCACTCTGGATGGTTTCGCTTGCTCTGACCACTGCAACTGGTACGATCTGGGACTACTAGTCTAGCTGTAACTAACCGCGCACTCGCGCTCTCGTGCGCTCGGGGCCTGCTCGATGAAAGTCTCTGCTGAAAGTGAAAATATAGGACGAGCGCCGGACACTCGATATACTCGGCTTTCGTTCTCGTGCACCGCTGCCTTGGCTACCTCTCGCGTTACCTGCACACCGAAGGAGAAGTGCACGGCTGCTCGAGTGCAGCTCCTTGCTAGTTAACTGCCGAATGAATTCTCCCCGATCCTGATTCGATCGGAGGCTTCCGGGAATCCTGCCAATTAGCATGACCAAAGTTATCGGAGCGACTAATCGCACCTGCTGATGCCTGATTGAGATTGAGCTGGCTGCCGATCGCCGATTGCCGACTGACTCCCCGAGAAGCCGGATCTCCGCGGACAGCCGGATTCGAGTGGCCTGTCTGCTTCCTGCTCGCGACTTAATATGACGCGCGGACTAATTAATACCAGAATCGAACAAAGAGATATCTCTCCCGCGCCAGCCAGCCGCTTTTTCATAGGCCGCTTCCGAGACTGAATTGTGGGACTTTCGTTCGGGGGCCACGTGTCCCACGATTTTCCTCGCCGCCTCTATTATACCTCGGGAAACGAGGATGAGCTTTCTACCAACAAGAAATCGTCCGAGAAGGAGCGAGGATTCATTTGCGTCGATTAATTTAGTCTGAAAGAATGTTTGTTTGGGTGTTTCAGAAGGCTTGCACGGCTACACCGACAAGCAGAGGTACGATGGCTGGTACAACAACCTGGCCCACCCGGATTGGGGATCAATCGGCAAGTGGTCTCATTAAAATCGTCTAGCAATTTCAATGTCAGACGCTCGGTTTTCCCCGTAGCGAGTAGACCGACGTCGATTCGAGATCCTCTTTAGTATTTCGGGGACTTAGTCAGCCCTCGGGACTCTTTGAGTCACTGGGCCCCTCGGGCGAACCGGTTTCCCCTCGGGCCCCAGGCGTTTACCCTCGGACTCGCTGAATCACAACAAACTAGATGAATTTCAAGCAGTTTTAATCATCTCCGTCTCTCTGAATCAGCCTACTCTCTCGCCCTTGAAATGATTATTATTCCTAAGGTCCGGAGCTCTAAATATAATGACAACCGTTGCCTTCGTAGATAGCAGGCTAATAAGGAAGGTGGCAGCGGCTTATTCCGATGGGGTTTACGCGCTGGCGGGCCAAGACAGACCATCTCCCAGGAAACTGTCCGATCTCTTCATGCAGGGGGACGATGGACTCCCCTCGGTCAAGAATCGAACGGCCCTCTTCGCCTTCTTCGGTAGGTTTCCTCCGATTTCCTCGGCTTAGATTTTACCGTAGACTCGGCGTCTGAGAGTGGACGCTAAGTCCGGGCCCGCAGCACAGCGCACCGCACGCACGTATCCGTGAAAGTGTGTCAGAGCGGTGGCATCGCACTGTCCCTTGAAAAGTAAAATCTGGGTCGGCTCGGAATTCCGAGGAGTACGTGATAAGTGGCAGGCGGAGGATAGTCCCGCCGGTCGGCGGGACGGAATGGCGGGAATTAGAAGGAGAAAAAGGAACAAGTGTAATTGCAGGCCAGCTCGTTACGTCGGAGATCATCATGGCCAGCGAGAGTGGCTGCCCCATCGAGTTCCACCGGATCGACGTCGACAAGTGTGATCCGGTTTTCGACAAGGAGTGCCAGGGTAACAAGTACATTCCTTTCCTGAGAGCGGACTACGACCGGCAGACCGGCCGCAGCCCAAACAGCCCCCGCGAGCAGGTAATTGAACCAATCCCATCTGCTTCTACTTCGCACCCCCACGAGGTTCAATGATATCGCACGAAGCTGATATGAAACTGATGAAATTGATATGCTAGGGTTCTGGGTTCTCGAACCCGGGCCAAAGAAAGTAAAGGGCAGGCCTCGAGAAATAGCTGTGAAAACGTGAGGTTGCAGATAAACAAGGTGACCAGCTGGATCGATGGGAGCTTCGTCTACTCGAGCAGCGAGGCTTGGGCTAATACGATGAGGTCCTTCAAGAACGGCAGCCTCCTCATGGAGAGCACTAGGCAGTTCCCCGTTAGGAACACCATGCGAGCTCCACTCTTCAATCATGCTGTCCCACATGTCATGAGGATGCTTAGTCCCGAGCGTCTCTATCGTAAGTCGATGGACAAATGAAAATTACAGAAAACTGTGGGCTAGATTTAATAAAAGGAAATTGTATACAGTTTTGGGTGATCCACGAACGAATCAGCACCCGCCGCTGCTAGCTCTGGGGATCCTCTTTTACCGCTGGCACAACATAGTCGCGACGAGGGTGCAAAAAGAGCACCCGGCAATGAATGACGAGGAGATCTTCCAGAAGGCTCGGCGACTCGTCATAGGAACTCTCCAAGTAATTGCCATATCTTCCACTCGGCCAGCAGGTGCAATTAAGGCTTTTTTCTTTAAAATAACAGAATGAATTCTTGGCAGAACATAATCATGTACGAGTACATTCCGATACTACTGAGCGAGCAATTGCCCGCTTACACTGGATACAAGCCGGACCTTCATCCTGGAATTAGTCACATATTCCAGAGCGCGGCCTTCCGCTTCGGGCACACTCTGATACCACCTGGGATCTACCGTCGCGACGAATCCTGCCAATTCAGGAAGACCAACACCGGCCAGCCGGCCATTAGGCTCTGCGCGACTTGGTGGGACTCGAACGAAGTCCTCTCCAACAGCACCATCGAGGAGCTATTGATGGGCATGAGCTCGCAGATCGCCGAGAAGGAGGACAATCTCCTCGGCACCGATATCAGGAACAACCTCTTCGGCCCGATGGAGTTCTCTCGCAGGGACTTGGGCGCCCTCAACATCATGCGCGGCCGGGACAATGGTCTTCCCGATTACAATACAGCCAGGGCTAGATTCAAGTTGGCGCGCAGGAAGACCTGGAACGAAATCAACCCCGAGTTGTTCAATAAGAATCCAGCGCTGCTGCGAACTCTCATTGAAATCCACTCCAACAACCTGAACAACGTCGACGTCTACGTCGGTGGAATGCTCGAGTCTAGTTCCGGCCCTGGAGAACTCTTCGCCGCTGTGATTAAGGAGCAGTTCCTGCGGCTGAGGGACTCCGATAGGTTCTGGTTCGAGAACGAAGAGAACGGGTGATTATCCACTGATTAATTGATGGTTTCGGTCTCTTGATCAAATGGACGTGGATTTGACAGTGGGTTTCCTTTAGGATCTTCTCGAAAACCGAGATAGAAGAGATCCGACGCATATCTCTCTGGGATGTCATAACAAACGCGACCAATATTCCATCGGATTCGGTTCAAAAGAACGTTTTCCTCTGGGAGGACGGCGATCCTTGTCCCCAGCCTGCCCAGTTGACCTCAACGATGCTCGAACCCTGCGTTCCTCTCCAACGCTACGACTACTTCGAAGTGAGTTTCCTAAGTGAGATCTTCAACGATTAGTATATTCTTATTAAACAAATACCTTGGTCCCAGGGCAGCGAACTCGTCTACATCTACGCGTGCGTCTTCCTCGGGTTCGTTCCGATCCTCTGCGCGGGCGCAGGATACGGCCTGGTGAAGTTGCAGAACCGCCGGCGCCGACGACTCAGGATCCTCCAGGAGGCGATCCAGAAGCGCGGCGACGCCCGCATCTGCGTCGACAAGATGATCGTGCGAGAGTGGCTCCACGCTAATCACAGTAGATTGGTGAAGGTGAAGTTCGGCCCGGAAGCTGCCCTCCACATCGTCGACCGGAAGGGCGAGAAGCTCAGGACGTTCGACTTCGCCGGGATCAACACCATCACCATGGAGGAATCCCAGGTGATTAGGCCGACTTGAAGCCGGTTGAGATTTTTCGAGCACTTTCAAAATTGCACCAGCCGACTTTCACGCGCTCATTGAAACGAGGCCGTCGAAAGTGGCGGTGGTGGTGTTGTGTTAAGCCGCGCTCGTTAAAAGGATAATTGCATCCTTTGATGGCGCAAGCCCTGTCGGCCAATCGGCCATCTAATCTCAATTGACGAGTGGGGTGATTTAGGAGAGCGAGTCCGGGCATCGCAAGGCGTTCGTGCTGCTTCGGATACCGCGGGACTACGACCTTGTCCTTGAGCTCGATTCCCTAGCGTCTCGGCGGAAGTTCATTGCGAAACTGGAGGCCTTCCTCGCCTCCCACAAGAAGCACTTCACCCTCAGCCAGGTGGGCCGGGAGATCATGCTCGCCAAGGCGGAGACCAAAGAGAGGCGCCAGAAGAAATTGGAGCAGGTGAGCTATCCGAGGATCTTCATTTAGTTCGATTCGCTTGATCTTTCACAATCATTTCCGCCAGTTCTTCCGGGAGGCTTACGCCCTTACGTTCGGACTACGTCCTGGGGAACGACGGAGGCGCTCGGAGGACAGCGACTCCGGGGAAGTGGTGACCGTCATGAGGACTTCCCTCTCGAAGAGCGAATTCGCCAGCGCCCTTGGCATGCGAGCGGACGCGGTCTTTGTTAAGAAGATGTTTAATATCGTCGACAAGGACGGCGATGGCCGCATATCCTTTCAGGTAATCTTTTGCTTCTATTTTTATATATCAGAGTTGTTCTACAAGAGTTGGGAGTTCCAGCCAGCGGCACAACTGATATCGGCTTTTGATTCCAGGAATTCTTGGACACGGTCCTACTTTTCTCGAGAGGAAAAACCGAGGACAAGCTCAGGATCATCTTCGACATGTGCGATAAAGACAGTAACGGAGTCATTGACAAAGAGGAATTATCCGAAATGCTGAGGTCCTTGGTTGAGATCGCCAGGACGACCAGTCTCTCTGACGACCACGTCACCGAACTCATTGACGGCATGTTCCAGGTAAGACGATAAAACCACGAGCAAGAGTCTTCAACAAGTCCGAATTTAATACGGGGAGGGAATTCTGCTTTTCTCAAGGACGCTGGCCTGGAAAGGAAGGACTATCTCACCTACAACGACTTCAAGCTCATGATGAAGGAGTACAAGGGAGACTTCGTGGCGATCGGCCTCGACTGCAAGGGCGCCAAGCAGAACTTCCTCGACACTTCGACGAACGTCGCGCGAATGACCAGCTTCCACATCGACCAGCTTCCCCCGGAAGACTCGAAGAGCTGGGCGCGCAAGCAGTGGGACGCAGTCTCCACTTTCCTTGAGGAAAACAGGCAGAATATCTTCTACCTCTTCGTCTTCTATGTCGTCACCATCGCACTCTTCGTCGAAAGATTCATCCGTGAGTGAAGGCCAATTCATGATTAATGATTCATTTGAAAGAGAATTTCCAATGTTCCAATTCCCCGCAGATTACTCATTCATGGCGGAACACACGGACCTCCGGCACATTATGGGCGTTGGAATCGCCATCACCAGAGGATCGGCAGCCGCTCTCTCTTTCTGCTACAGTCTCCTTCTCCTGACGATGTCGCGCAACCTCCTCACTAAGCTCAAAGAGTTCTCGATCCAACAGTACATTCCCCTAGACTCACACATCCAGTTCCACAAAATCGCGGCGTGCACGGCTCTCTTCTTCTCGGTCCTCCACACAGTAGGACACATCGTCAACTTCTACCACGTCTCGACTCAGCCGATCGCTCACCTCCGATGCCTCACCACCGAGATCAGCTTTCCCAGCGATGCTCGCCCCACCATTTCCTTCTGGCTCTTTAAAACCGTCACCGGTTTAACGGGCATATTACTCTTCGTCGTCATGACAATAATCTTCGTCTTCGCCCACCCAACCATTCGACAGAAGGCCTACAAGTTCTTCTGGAAGACGCACAGCCTCTACGTCGTCCTCTACGCCCTTTGTTTGGTCCACGGATTGGCCAGGCTCACCGGTTCCCCGCGTTTCTGGATCTTCTTCGTCGGGCCGGCGATCGTCTACGCCCTCGACAAAATGGTCAGCCTCAGGACCAAGTACATGGCCCTCGATATAATCGAGACGGAGCTCCTGCCCTCCGATGTCATAAAAATCAAGTTCTATCGTCCGCCGAACCTCAAGTACCTCTCGGGCCAATGGGTCCGTCTCTCCTGCACGGTTTTCCAGTCGAGCGAGTTCCACTCGTTCACCCTCACCTCCGCGCCCCACGAGAACTTCCTCTCCTGTCATATTAAGGCCCAGGGTCCCTGGACCTGGAAGTTGCGCAATTATTTTGACCCTTGCAATTACAATCCTGAGGACGAGCACCCCAAGATTAGGATCGAAGGACCTTTCGGCGGCGGCAATCAGGATTGGTACAAATTCGAGGTGGCTGTGATGGTCGGTGGTGGGATTGGCGTCACTCCTTACGCTTCCATGCTCAATGATCTTGTCTTTGGTACCTCGACCAATCGCTACTCAGGCGTCGCTTGCAAGAAGGTAACTTCATTTCTGCCTGAATTCCCTTCAATTCTTTCATTAAAATGGGAATATTGATTTTTAACATTGCTTCCATCAGGTCTACTTCCTCTGGATCTGTCCCTCGCACAAGCACTTCGAGTGGTTCATCGATGTCCTGAGGGACGTTGAGAAGAAGGACGTCACCGACGTCCTCGAGATCCATATATTCATCACCCAATTCTTCCACAAGTTCGATCTTCGCACAACAATGCTGGTAAGTCCAGTTTGATGACTCTTCATCATTTATTGATTACTATTAATTAATACTCGTCGAATATTAATTAATGCCTGTCCGTTTGTTGGTTTCAGTACATTTGCGAGAACCATTTTCAAAGGCTCTCGAAGAAGAGTATTTTCACGGGGCTGAAAGCGGTGAACCACTTTGGTCGACCGGACATGACGTCGTTCCTCAAGTTCGTCCAGAAGAAGCACAGCTACGTGAGTGTTGCGTAACAATATGCAATGATGAAAGAGTTCTAGTTCAAAGGTTTGATTGTAAACTGCGTTGACAGGTGAGCAAGATCGGAGTATTCAGCTGCGGTCCGCGACCCCTGACCAAGAGCGTCATGTCCTCTTGCGACGAGGTGAACAAGGGTCGCCGCCTGCCCTACTTCATCCACCACTTCGAGAACTTCGGCTAATTGCGAGGGATCGCCACAGCTACCAGCAACCATTGTATATAGTCCTCTCCTATTTATAACTTATACATATAGACCACCACCCACGTGTCCTATTTATGAAGAACGACGCGACGCACGCTCGAGTTAATTAAGCCAATTGTCGGATAGAAGAGTCCTCCAGGGAGGACTGATATTTTTAATAAATTTCTACTGCTAAACCGAGGGGAAGGAATCGCCGGCGTGTAATTAAATATTTCTTTATTCATCGAAAGCTTTGGTAGAAGAAGAGTTTTCAAGGATTGGTCCTGCGAGGAGCCGGCGGAAAGGGGTAGGACCAGTTCTTCCCAGGCACTTCGTTGCCCTGATGGAACTCCGAGGGCTCGTGCGACGCATAGCCCCGATTAATCACACCCTGGGAGTAATCGGCTGATGACTCCGGCCTGGTCTGCAACTTGGAGGACAGCTGGCTGGAAAGATTAACCGCGCCATATTGACAATTCGATCTGCGAATCTCCCAAAGGAAAGAACTATGTAATAGGAGTAGTATCCTTAAGAGGAGTCTTTCATAATTATCCGCTCGCCTCATTATTCGATCGCCGAAGGAGTCCTCGATCTTGGGCAATCGTCGCACGTTCCTGGTATCGAAGCTCTCCTCGATAATGACGTGCCGGTCGTAGGGCGTGTCGTAGTCGACCTCGAGGATCGTCGAGAACTGGTGCGGGAAGATCATGTCGATCGCGCTGATGATCACCCCCGCCAGCGAGCAGCCCACCCCTAATTCGAACAGAGCAATTAGCAGTGGCTCGATATAGCTCATTGACAATTGTCCATACCAGCGAGTAGAACCAGCCAGTAATTCCAGCCGAGGTTGAACGCGAGGATCGACCCATCGATGTGGGCAATCAGGGGCTCGCAGGGCAGAAGCGACCAGTAAAGTAGATTCGTCAGGAGCATGCAAGTCCCTGTAAAAACCATTCCGTAGGCTCCGTATCTCGGAACTACCATTAGCAGAAGGTTCATCATGCACCAGGAAGCGAAGGAACTCCTGAGGAATTACATTGAATTTTCAGTAATTTCTAGTAAAAATTAAATGACTTATGCCATTATATTTCTTCGCCAACTTAAAAAGAGTTGGAGTTCACTTACCAGAGCATAATGGAAGCATAATATCCAGCTTCCCTGTACCTGCTGCCCCAGGAGAAGCCCTCCTGGTGCAGGCTAAAGTACTCAGCCAAGGAAACAATGGGGAACGGTGCGCCCTGGTACAAAGCTTCCTTGAACGAGCTGGTCATCTCTCCGGAGCCCCTCCACCAGAATCTCTCGTTGTACTCGACGTCCTCGTCGACGTTTCCGTTCACCGGCAATACTGAACGTGGGTCTCGGTTTACGCTTAGTCTAGGAACGGGTAGGAATGAAGGGCTGTCTCTCACGTCTGTAGGTGATGTTGATGTGCATTAGGCCGATGTAGCCGCCGATCTCCGCGCTCGTCCTGTGCTTGGAGAAGGCGCTGTAGGGGCTGACGATCGTCGCCGAGCTCGTGTGCCAGGAGGAGCCATACTGGGCCACTGGGGAGAGCAATCACGAACAATAGTTGAAATAATAACCTAACCCAACTTTGGTAGGGCCCAATAAGGCCCATTCTCTCACTAGTACTAGGAATCGTTAGCACACCTTGGATAGTTGCGCCGACGAACAGGCTCAGGGTTACCGTGAGGAAAGTGCTCAGCCTCTGTCAAAAGAAATTGGGCCCAGAATGAGAATCAAGTGGAGGAAGCGCGAGGGGGAAGCCAAAATCCTGGTACCTCCTTGCGTATGCCAGGGAAGATGACTAAGAAGGCAGTGAATAGAGTGCCAAAGATGACAAAGACAATGACGAGGTGGACATCGCCAGTGACTGGGGTCCGATTGCTGTAGCTGTAGAGCGTCGGTCCCCCGTCACTGCGGAAGGCGTCAAACCATCCTTTCATCCTTGAAACTGAGTCTCAAGGTGGCCCTCGACAATCTTAGTCCATCCACTCGCCAACTGGCCCAACCACTCCACTTATTCCCAAGCTAATTGACCAACTAGCTGCACCACCGACAACTTTCAATTTCACTCTACCACCGCGCGGACTTAGAAATTGGATAGGAAAGCTTAAGAAAGTCCCAGAATTGCGAAAGAAGCGCGCGTGAGTGTAGTCGGACTGAAACTGCGGGCCCAGTAGGTTAACGGGTCTGGGAAAGTGAGTGGTCGATGAGGTGGGGGCCGGAACCGAGGGACTGTCCGGGAGGAAGTGGGAGGTGGCCGCAAGGCCCAACTCGGGAGGCTTCACGGACGTCCTCAAGAGGGTCCGTCGGGGAGGCGAAGGACTCTCTCTGATCAGCTGATCAAATCAAAACAGAAGGCCGACGCTTCGTTTTCTCTTTATGCAATCCGGGGACTTACGATATCAATCTAGTCCGAGTCCGCGGACGACTTCCAACGGCAACAGGTTGCTATTGCCGGCTCGAAGCTCATTGGAAAGAAGAGGCGTGCGGGCCCAAATAAGAGTCGAAAGAAAAAGGCCCAAAGAAGCGAGGATCGGTGTTGCGCGGTGCGGAAGCTGCTCACTCGCCGGCCGGTATGCACCGAGGCTTGTAGACAGAGAGAGTATCGGCAATAACTCGCTCTATTTCGGGCAGCTTCTAATTCGGTATGGGTGACGCTATGCTTTTAACGGCAACGGAGCCATCACCCGGCGCGTCCGCTAGCTCCGCCGCCGCGCCGGCAGTCGGCCACAGCAGCACCAGCGGCGCGATAACCACCGGTACCCAAACTCTACGGTGGCAGTGAGGAACAAGAGGAGCTGCCACACGCGCGGCCACCAACCCACCAACCCACCACCGCACCGCATCGACGCACGCACTCCACCCCTCTGCAAACCACCGACCCTTTAAGGTAAAATCATTCCAATTCGATCCATAGAGAGCATATATCGAACGGGCCCACTGGACCCAGCGGGCCAATCGTCAGGCCAATCGGGTCAACGTTCCCTCTGACCCGATTGGCGCGTCCCCCGATTCCCACGACCACTGGAACCTGTCGCCGCGCCGACTCGGACAGGCCAATCAGCAAGTCGAGCTAAAAACTCCCCCATCGAATCCCACTGATGAAAATGCCGAGCGGGCCTGGACCTCCAGATCGGCTCGAAATCCCTGGGAAAGCGAGCGTTCGCACGGTGTCCGGTGGTGCGAGGGGGTGTGGCCTGCAGGCATCCTCATTTTCGGCCTCCAGAAATAGCGGAGCTTCTTCTCCTGGCGTGCCCACCGCACCACACCGCAACGCACCGTATAGATTGTACCGGTACCGGTGCCGGTGTTATTGATATCGGGCTTGGCCCTTTCCTCCCCTCCTCCTCTCTCCAACAGTTCCTAATTTCCGTAACGGCGAAATAGGGTCAACGCTATTTTCGGCCAAGACTCGCCACTGGCCAGTCGAGAGTTCTCTTCCTTCCCTCCGCGATTCATCGATCGACACGCTGCTGCTCCGGAGCTTTGTTTACGGAAGAGGATTTCCTTCCAGTCTCATTTTCCGCTCCTTTAAAGGCTATAACCGAGTGCTTTTCGTTCCAGAGACCTGCTCGCCGAAGCTGAAATGTCGGAGACGGAAGGTGAGCTGCCCTACTCCACTTGCGATCATTAATTAATTCTCCACCTAATTGCTGACCTAGAACATATAAGGAAAGAGCTGTGAATCCTTTCAGAATTCCGGGTCCAATCGCCGGTGAGGAGCGTGCGAGAAGGAAGCATGGAGCGATCGAGTCCGATTCGCCACGTCGACTTCAATCCAGGAACACCAAAGTCCTGGTCGAGACAAGGCACCCTCGACGACACCTCGAGCCAGGAGGATCCTTCCCTCGAAAGATCGAGTCCCGTGCGCCACGTCGACTTCCATCCAGGAACCCCGAAATCCTGGTCCAGGCAAGGAACCCTCGAGGAGAATCCCTCCGAAGCCGCGACTCCCATCAGACACGTCGAGTTCAACCCAGGAAGCCCGAGGAGTCTCTCTCGACAGGGAACCCTCGACGAGCCCAAGGAGAACCTCTCTCGGCCAACGAGTCCTTTCGAGAAGCCCGTCCAGTTGCCAGCGTTCGAGGAGTCGAACCAACCCAGCCAGACTCCGAAAGAGCCGGAGAAAACAGGTGGGTGCTGATGGAAAAGTTGCTACCAATCGGCTAAATCAATCGGAAGCGTCGGAAGCATCGGAGAAAGGCTCGAGTTTCTCGGGGCGAATGCACGTCGTGGAAGGTTTTCCTACGCGGCGAGGCAGCTGCCGGGAGGAAGCGCGTCGCGGCGAGGCCGCCGAAAATAAATGCCGCGGAGAATCCCGTGGGGTTTTAAATAAAGCGAGAGGAGCCGATGCCGCGCCGACGAGCCCGACAACTCCGACGTACGTACGCTGAGTTCGCACTTTTCGACTCCCCATTGTCTTCCACCGGATCGAATTCATCGAGTCCGCCTGCATTTCTCCAATTCTCTTACCAATTGCCGCCTTTGGACGCGCTCCAACTATAGTCGACTAAACTAGTTATTTCCGTCTTTTTCCTATTTTCTGCCGCTCGGTTGCGTCGTGTCGTTGCTGAAAGAGCCTGTAGTCGGCTGGCGTGCGAGCAAACACGCGTGCGACGTACACGCGTGTTTCCCCTCGTTTCTCGCATCCTTCGCTGGCGAGGGAGAACCCAATGGATTATGGGGATCTCGGACAGCCAATCATCTAATTATTTATCGACACTTTTTTCCTCATGATATGCTGTCAAGTCCAATAAAATTGGAGCTGTATACTATATAGTTGTAGTTGGTGAGAATCTGGATAACTGTCGGAAGGTTCCTCTGTCCGCAGGAGAAAGCGGAACTGGCGGCTTCGGGCCCGTCGAGGGTGATCCAACGAAGGGAGGTGATGGCCAGGATGCGAGGAGGCCGATCGCCGATGGTCAAAGCGGGCAAAGCGGGCGAAACGGGAACACGGGAGGAGTAGTTGGTGAGTGGAATTCATTGCCAGTACTGGTAGGGCGTCTTCGCGCAGCCCTCGAGCTCTCTCTAGGGAGTGGAAGCCAGCAGCGGCAGCAGCGGGAAGGGGAGGAGACGGCAGCCCTCCCGGAAGACTCCGGGGTCGACTCCGAGGAGGACTTCCGGGTGCGTAGTTGGACGGCGGTTCAGGAGGAGGAGGTGAAGAAGGACCTCAAGTTCCTCGAGGAGCTGCTGCTCTCGGACATCGAGACGGCCCTCTCCCGTCTCCGCTCGACTCTCGAGCGGATCGACGTGGGCGCCCTGGCGCGCCAGGGTGCGGCCGCCGACCCGAACAGCAAGCTCCACCTCCTCAAGCTCGTCTCGAGTCTCCTCTCGAGGCTGCCAGTGCCCGAGGAGCCGCCGCCCGAGAAGAAGCCACCGATCGAGTCGCCGATGGAGCCTTCTGCCCTCCTGCCGCAGGCTCCCGCTCCTGCTGCCCCGAGGAAGCGACGCGTCACCAGGCACACCATCGGCGTGAGCAGTGAGGAACTGGCCAGTGCGAGGAGGTGGCTCGAGGAGGAGCGCGACCGTCAGACTCTCCTCGACTCCCGGAAGCCCCCGAGCCCCGACGTCCCCGTCCCCGTCGCCGAGGAACTCCACCACGACAAATGCACCAAGGACGCGATTAATCAGCGTCAGTCGTTGCGCGACAAGACCAAAGAAAGCGCGCGCGAGCAGCGCACTCCGCAGGCTCGAGGGCTGGCAGCGGCTCCGGCGCAGCCCGAGCCGAACCAACTGGTCGCCGCTCACGCTCAGTATCAGCCGAAGCCCCAAGGCTGCCAGGAGGCCAAAGCCGAGCCAGCCGCGATCGACGCCCACGAGAATGAAGAAGGCCGCGTGAGCCAACTGGCGGCGGCGCTCAGGCAACGCGCCGAGATCGCACTCTCCGCCGGACGCTTCTCCGGAAACAACAAGTTCTCCGCGAAGAAGTCGCGGATCAAGCGCGCAAACACCGTCGACATTCCGAGCTACCTCAAGCTCCAGGCCGAGAGCCAGGAGGCGTCGGGCTGCGTCTCCCTGCGACGTCCGATTCACGTCGGGGATAGGACGGGGCCCGGGACCACCACCCTCAACATCCTACCGTCCTTCCAACCGCGCACGGAAAACGACCGCAAGTTCCTCGCTCTTATCAACAAGAACAACGAGCTTCCATCGGTTAATAATCAGCCGGGACCGTTCAAGCCGTTCGGCTATAACAAACCATCGGAGCCCTCGGCCCTCGTCAATAAGAATTGGAACAGTCGCTTCTCCAATATCAAGACCACCTTCGACAAACCGTCCACGGAGCCTTCCGAGCGAGCCTCCTTAAAGAACCGGATGGCCAAACGCTTTCCACCTGCTTGGAATCAAACTGAGCCGCCTCCGGGGAGCAACCTCGCCAAGGAGAAGTCTCCCGCTTACACGAGCAGTCCGAGCCTGAAGAACGAATCGGGTTTCCGACACGCGGCATCCTCGCCCTTCCGCAGGATCGAGAAGCCCGTGCCGTTGTCGCCGGCGACCAAGGTGCCGCCGGCCTACCACTGGGCGAAGAACGGTGTCCAGGTGGCGACGAGTAGTATCAAGGAGAAGGCCAAGATGATGTTCGACCGGGACAAGCTTCAACCACGTGGGCCTCTCCAGTCGAAGGAGCCCAGTGGCTTCCCGCGGCCACCCTGGATCGACGAGCAAAACAAAGGGGCCCAGAACGGCCGGCTGGATTATCGCTCGTTCTGCAAGCAGTTTGCCCCCTTCGTCGGGAAGGCGGTCGACTCCAAGCTCCGCGGCTTCGAGGAGCAGAAGAACCACGCGACGAGTCGCCGGGACTCGCAAGTGGTCGACGGTAGGATCTCCTTCCGGATGGTACCAAGTACTGGTGGTGATGTTCCGGAGAGGCGTCGGGAGCCGGCGCAATTGGCCCGCGAGAGATTGAGTGGGGGGGACTCGAGGGTGTTCGGGTGGCCTGAGGGTAAGAGTGGCAAGGTTGGTGATCCTAGTGGGAAGGAAGCCAGCAGGGTCAACTGTCTGCGCGGGAGTTCCTCGGTCGGTGTGCAGACTGGCCTGGAGGAGGACCATCACGGTGAGGCTCGCTCTTTCCGCGTTGCGCCCAGGATCGCTAAGGGTCCGCCCTCCCTTTCCGCCAACGCCTCCGTCCAAACGAGCGCCGCCGGCCCCGAGTCTACCACTTACGCGCAACCTTCCCAACCGCGTCACTTTATCTTGGACCACAACCAAAACTATCGCGTCATTCCCCAACTGGCCAACGACACTCCGATGACGCCTTCCAGCCTCGAGCTCGCCAAACCCGACAAACCCCCCGAGAACTTCTATCCGCCAGAGCCGATCGAGAAGCCTCGCGCGAACCTTCCCGAGCAGAAGCCCAGAGAATCGTCGAGCAACTCCCAAGTCAAGTCCTTCGCGCCTAGCATCTTTAACAGTGAGAGCAGAGTCGAGGCACACGGTTCCAACGTCCACGAGCCCAGGATGGACTGGCCGGTTGACGACCCTGGCTTCCTCGATGATGAGAACATCCAGAACCAGGACATCAGCCCCGAAGTCGGAGTGGTCACGAGGTACACCTGTGCGATCGCAACAGTCGAGTCTGTGGACAGTCCTGAGCCCCGTTCGGAGGAGGCTGGAGCCGCCGACTCTCGAACTCCGTCCTCTCCGTCCCCCTCGCCATCCTGGTCGAGGTCGAGGCCACCAACCAATGGAGCGACCACGCCGGAAGAAGAGATCAGGCGTCACAACATGCTCCAGCAGAGTCTGGTGCGTCGACTCCAAAACGAAAGGACCTCCCTCAACGAACCTGCTAGCCCAATGGTTAGCCCCAACTATTCGCCGAGCCGAACGCCCAATAACCTTCAGGAGAGCTACGAGCAACCCGCGAGGCTTCCCTCCTCTTATCAAACACAGGATTATTACCAGCCGAGTAACTTCCTCGAAGCTCCGACGGCACATCAGTCGGCCAGGTTCCTATCACCGAGTGCGGTGACGGTGAGGGCGCAGGAACATCCAGTGAGGGTTCCTTCTCCAACAGCAGTCGGCCCTGCAAACAGAATAAATGCGTTAAGGGAAGCCTATGAGCAGCCTCTTCCACCGAGGCCAATGCAAAAGGAGCGTTCGCCGATCCCGAACGGCGTGAACCCCATCGACTCGAGCGACGAGTACCTCGTGTCCTGCGCGAGCAAGCCCTCCAGGTCGATAGTCCTCTCGAAATCGGAGTCCTGGCACCAGCTGGCCGTCAACAACAGCCACAACTATCCACGTGCTCCTCGACTGAACGTGCCGTCGGGGACGAGCCAGATATGCCAGAACCTCCCGAAACCGCCGAAAGCCAAGTCACCCTCGACGCAGAAGCTCCGCTCGAAGCAGTACGAGGCTTCCTCCGCGTCAGACAGTGTAAAGAAGATGGAGGAGAAGATCCGTCGTTACTTCGACGGGCCGAGCGAGACTCTGGAAGTGAAGGAATCGAGGAGCAGACGCTCCTCCCCTCGCCAGCTCGGCAAGGGGCTCGTAGGTCTGAGCAGGAGTCGCACTATGCCTGGAATCTGCGACGAGAAGCTCCGCCTGTCGCTTCCGAAGGTCCAGTTGCCCCTGCTCAACGTCAACACCGCCGACGTCGACAAGGTCTTCGACGACCTCTTCGAGGAGGCCACCAGGACCGACAGCCACCACTTCTGACGGAGCCCTCCTCCCACTCGTCCTCCCATCTAGGACGCGCTAGAGACCGAAACTTTTGATAAACCGTTTGTTTGTGCCATGTGATGATACCGCGCGCTACGTCCTCGAGCTCTCGAGCGACGAGCGGGAGAACGAGAGAGTGTGATATGCCTGCGTGTGTTGGTGCGTGTTGTTGCAATGAGGCCGCCCCGCGACGCGACGGTCAGTTCCTAGAGGAGGCAGGCCTCTTTACGCCGATCCTCCCGCTAAATGGACCACTCGGAGATATCTCCGCTTTTAGAGCCGCCGGCCTCCAACCAGACTATAATTAGCCGATCCGCTCGATTCGATTCGTCCCACGCCGAGAATAGGTCCCGCGACCCTGTGGCTCCACGAGGTGTCCTGCGCCCTCGAAAGGATTGAGAGTAGGCGCATCCAGTGTGTCATCTCCGTCTCCTCCATCTGGAAATAAGTGGCGTCCTCTCATCTACATAACTCTAAACCGGCGCCCGCGCCGCGACGCGACCCTTTTCCTTCGACTCGAACGGGACGCGCTCGCTAATCCTCGGGTAGGAAACCAACTGCGATTTCTCGCGAGGACGGACGTTGAGAGAGTGGCTAAGGTCGTGCCAAGCTCCGAATAAAGCAGTGAGTCACCCAGCCCTTCTTCTTCATCCTTTTCTCACACACTTCTACCCACCTTCTCTTACCTTACACACACTACGTCCCACCCATCAATTCTCCCTCCCTCTCTCCCTCTCTCTCTCTCTGTCCAGTGGCGCGTTATGCACTAGGCTAATTAGGCAATGGCCAAATTTTCTTTCAACTCAACAATCAAACGCCAGCGGACTTCGTCACAAGCAAAGCCTCTTAGAATCGAAGCTCTAGGAACGTGATTGCATTTCCATGGAATAAGTATAAGGTTAGCCCAAATTCTCTTCTGCCTAGAAGCCCTATTGGTCCTAACGCGTCACTGTCTGTGTGTGCTGGTGATGTTTGTAGTTGACAATCGAGTACGGTCCCTTAATTAACGACTGCGTGGTGTCTGTGATTGAAACCTTGGCTTTCTTGTATGAGAGACGATGTAGTTGGTTGGTTGTTGGAGGGAAGATATCGGGGAAATGATTGGGTAGAGAGTAGAGGTGGGGGGATTGGCTTTGGAGTTAGGATCCTTGAAAGGAAGCGCGCGAGGAATAAAGTACGCGAGAGAGTAAGCTCGAACACCTCAGGAAAAAGCGAGCTATACTTAGCCTGGAGAGTTGGTGCGTCGAAGAAACCTCGCCAGAAAGCCAGCCGCGCTCTCGTAGATTCGCCCCGATTTTAGCGTAGTTGGCATCGCTCCTTTCCCCCCAGGATATTAAAGCGCGCACTAACTCGAGCCGCGGTGCGATGATTCACCCTCGCAAAGATAGAATTCAATGCTCCCTTACAAACAAATAGAAATACTTACTCTACCTTTCCACGAGCTTTTCGCGGAAAAGTGCGCTCCCCCCTCTCTCTCTCTCTATCTCTTTGGCGGACGAATTCCGAGCGATTGAAGAATCGGCCGTTTGGGGGAAGAGAAGTTGGCAGGTAGGAGTGCGCGCGTTTGCGGTGGCTATGTCTGTGCTTTTGGGACTGTGACGCGCACGACTCCTTTGCCAGACTTTCCCACCTATTTAGACGAACGCTCATCTCGCGAATGCGCCTAATTAGCCTAATTAGCCTAATTATTAGAAAGTCACAGACTCTTGTAGGATGTAGGATGGTAGGATGTAGACTTGTAGAGAGTGTTGGAGAATGATTTGAGTATTGGGCTCTGGCAGTTGTGAGTAATAACTCGCTTAATGATGGGGCGAGGGTGCTCTAGAATTAGCCGCGCGTACCAGAATGCGTGTGTTTGAGAGTGGAATGGGCCTCTAGACCGCACCTCGTCGTACTCCCCGTGTCCAGTAACATTGACCAAATAATGTCCTACTAGTAATGTCCAGATTAAACGGATGGAGAGACAATTGTTGATTAATGCGTAGAAGATGTAGTGACGGAATTGGGGGCCAGGTTCGCTGATCGCCGACTTGTCTCTTCCCTTTTTCAGGCCGCAAGAAGCCGCTCTCGCCCTTCGCCAAGTTCCGCCAGCTCGACCGACAGCACAGCGCTACTTCCACGCCCAGGTACACATACCACGTAGCACATAGTTCCCTCGAAATATCCGAGATTCTTCCATTAGGCTAGATTTCCTTGGCTGAGTTCAAAAGACCCGAAATGTTTTAATGGCTCTGGCTCTCTTTCTGGCCCGGTTAATTATAGCCCGGTGAAGTCGCCGGCTGGCGAGTTTCGATTCAAGTTCACTGAGCCAGCGGTGCAGAGCAACGCGGTGCAAATAAAGGAGCGGCTGCTGGCCTGGTGCCGCTCCAAGACGAAAGAGTACGAGGTGGGTCCGGCTAAATTTACGCGGATTTTCTCCGCAAAAACATTGACTTGCGATCCCCTTACACCGGCGCGTGTCCGCGCAATACATGTACTCGGCCGATTCTCCTAATTCATGATTACGCCGGGCAGAACATTCAGCTGGACAACTTCTCGACGAGCTGGAACAACGGGCTGGCATTCTGCGCCCTCCTCCACCACTTCCGGCCGGACGCCTTCGACTACCAGTCGCTGCGGGCGGAGAGTCGCAGGAAGAACTTTGAGCTGGCGTTCACCAAGGCCGAGTGCGCATCTTAGCATTCTAATTGAGAAAAGTCACTTAATTAATCGGTTCATCTAATGGGGGTTCGAAACTTTACAACTTGCAGCGAGCTCGCAGGCATCGCGCCGCTCCTCGACGTCGAGGACATGGTGGTGATGCGCAAGCCCGACTGGAAGTGCGTCTTCACCTACGTCCAGTCGATCTACCGCCGCTTCAAGGACGAGGACTAAGCTCGCCCGGGCTGCAACCGCTTGCCAATAGCGTGCCTTTAATGATGCGAGAGGCCAGGCTCGGGGACGAGCGTGGACGGGCAGGGGCCCCAACAGGCCCCCCAACAACCCCCAACCTCGGGGACCAGAGCTGGACACTTGGAAAGGATCCGCAACACCCAATTGCCGAATACGCCGCTTCGCGCACGCGTAGACGTTGATTTCTCGTACCACGCGGAGGCCAGGCCAAGCCTGTTCTTCATTCATGTGGAAACTGACAATACCAAAGATTACAGGAATAAAGAATGTGCCATGAGAGACAAACCGACCACTTGACAATCATTATACCAACCCCACTTGATTCTCCACTTGAATTTGATGGGATTTTGTATGTCGAGACACTTTATTTCATGTAAACTGAACAATGCGATGCGAGTCGCATATTCGAGGTAGACAATGTCCGCTTTGATTATTTTCATAGGCACGTTAAAACTAGACGAGGCAAGACTGCCAGGGCGCGTACGCGCTACACATTTCCCCGGCGCTTTTTAACTTTGCTTACGTTGCTCAGACTTTTACTTCCTCTCGGCGGCTCCGCACTCGTCCGCGCGAAAGTACACTTTTGCTTGTCTCCGATATAGTTAGTTTATCTTAGTTTAATAGTTGGAAAGTCGAGAGTGAACTCGAGGCTGAAAGGCGCGAGGGTGACTCTCTCCCCGATGAGAGTGTCGAATGTCATGTTGGATTGGAGTTACTCTCGCGGCTCTCAGCCCCGAGTCGACGCTCGTCGCAGGCACACACGGTAATACTAGTAGTTCAGGGTGCAGTTAAACTGCGCTGTCGTCAAGGGAGTTGTTTATGTCATTCCTGTCCTCGCCGACCATGTCTTGCAGGATTTCGACCAGCTGGCGCGTCTCATCCAGCATCTCCTTGTACATGCGGTTCTCTTCTACCAGAGTATCTACACGCTCGTGCAATTCCTTGTTCTCTTCGAGCGCATCCTCCAATGCGATCCGTCGTCTTTCTGCCATGACCTCCCAGTAATTCTCGCTGGGCCCGGCATCGGATGTCAGATCTTCCACTTCGATTTTGATGTTCTCTCCCCTCGCGGTCTGAACACCTTTGTCCTTGAAAGAGGACTTCTTACGCTTTGGAACATCTGGCTTCTGCTTGTCAGTGACGTCGCTGTTTCAGAAACAAAATCAGATTAGATTATCCAGTTCTGGGGATGGAAAGGAAGAGTTCCAATTTACCTTTTCATAGCCTCCTTGCCGGGCAGAGTCGACCTGAGCACTCTCCCGCCGCCAACCAAATTCTCTTTGTCAGTGGCTGCCGGCTGCAAAACGTGCAAAGACTTTCTGACCTTATCCTGTTTCGATAAAAGAGAAAACGTTACGTCGTACCATCCTGCGAGTAGATCTGATATCATCTGTTAGACAAGTTACAAACAATCTAAGCTACCGCGCCAGCCAACTCGACCCAACAAATCTCAAAGGACACAAAAAGGACTCCAAAAACAAATATTTCAAGAAGGAAAGTTACAGTTACTCCAACAGGACGTTGTTTTCAATCTACAAAGTATTGTTTCCTCGACTCGTACACAAACAATGAAGAAAAGGAAGGAAAAGAACGAAAGCTACTCGAGACACCCAAAACGCGGCGACAATAAAGAATCATCGCACTAAAAAATCTACGTACGCCGCAATTTCGCGCAATTCCCATGCATTCCCAAGCAGGCAGGCGTTGAAGAGAAAGCAAGGGAATCGGCGTATTAAGCAGGGAAAGGTGTTGAAAGTGAGGAAGAAAGGATAAAGGATAAAGCACAAAGAACCACTAACCTCCGATGCGACGGTTTTGGCGGCAGAGACTTTAGTTCCACCTCCAGGCTTCATGGCTCAGTGCAACTTGTTGCTTCCAGTTGGAATAAAAGAGGTTGGAGGAGCGAGCGAAGCTCCGAGCAGAGATACTCCTTCTTGGTGAATTCCACGATCGGCAGGCACAACGACCTAATATTTAAATCGACTGATAAACACTCTCCGCTCTCTCCCCTCGAACAATATTCTATCTAGCGGAATGGCAACACACAATACTCACGCACGCACCTCTCCAACCGTCACGATTATTCTCCCGTTAGTGGCGCTGCGATCGATTCACTAAGAACCGTTTGAATTTGGCGCGCAATCGAAAGATCGATGTATCGAACGGCTCGGCGGGTGATTCGAATTTCTGCCGGTTTGTTTCGAGGTATCGAGCTCCAGAGCGAGGCGAGAAGGCGAGATTATCAAAAGTGGAAACAATGGCGCTCGCCATGGAGGACCTGACGAACCTGCAGAAGGAGATCTTCTCCAGAATCAACAATAATGAAGTTTCCGAGCTAAAAACTCTCCTCTCCTCGAAGAAGCTGAGCATGGACTTCGTCGACGAGCATGGAATGACTGCTCTCCAGCAAGCCTCCTACAAGGGCAACACCGAAATCGTGCAGATGCTACTCGACCAGGTAGGTTAAGAATAAGCCTTTTCCCGGCAGAAATCTTGTCAATTTCATTTTCTCAATTAATAACCCTTAAGAAACCTTCATTCCCCACGGTAATTTCACCGATATTTCCCTTCATTCGAGCAATCCTCGAGATCGCTCTGCCGAGACGCTTGCCGATGAATCCCGCGGGTAAACAGAGTTGTTTTTGTAAAAGGTCCTACGGTTATTTCGGCCGGTGCTAAAAATAGCCGCGCACTCGGTACGCGCCAACGCGCCATGCAATTCAATGTAGACTTAAAGTAGTTGCCTCCAGGAAAATACTTTTCTTGCCTCTTTTTTTTTCATCTTTCGCATATAATAACCTTTACACCCCCTTCTGACTTGTGACTACGTTTCCAATTTCATTCAACTCGCGCGCAACAGTTTCTCATCTCATTTTTAACCGACTTTTCTTTTCTTTTTTTCAAGACTATTACCTGACAAGCTTTTGATCTTTAATTCTTTCCAGGGAGCAGACGTCAATGCTCACCCTCACGAGCATGCGTACACTGCCCTCCACTTTGCGGCTCTCAGTGGAAATGCTGGACTCTGCCACCTGCTGATGTCCCATGGGGCCAAAGTGGCTGCACTGAACAGTGTAGGAAGAACACCGGCGCAAATGGCTGCTTTTGTTGGCAATCACAATTGTGTCGCGATCATCAATAATTTCATTCCAAAGGCTGACATTGATTACTACACCAAGCCGCAGGGATTGCAGACAGAGGCGATGCTAGCGCCCCATCTGGCTGATTCCTTTCACAGTTTCATCATGCAGGTGAACGTGCATCCGGTCAGAGTTTCTATAAACCTGCAGAGATGTCCAGGCTTACTAGAAAATGCTATCAAGGTAATGAACAATCGATTGTCAAAGGGTTGAGAAATGTTGTTGAGTCTAAGAAAATTTGATTTCTGACAGATCCAGAAAGTGTTGGAGTCAATGCGTCACAAGGAGATGACGAGAGGAGCAGAGAGTAACGAAGTAATGGCATTCAAGTACCACTACCTGAGCTGCGTAATTGCCGAGGTGATCAAGTGCCAGAAGCGGCAGGAAGCGCTTCGCGCGGAGAAGACGGATAAATCGGCCGAGGAAGAGAAGAAATCCGACACTCTGGAGCTCCTAATCCGCAAGTTCCTCAAGTGCAGCAAAAGCGACGGGACGCCGGAATACCAGGAGGGCTTCCTTAGGGAGACAGTTAGGGAATTCCCATACAGAGAAAGCACAATATTCCGGCAGATGGTGGCAACTCTAGCGGCGAGCGATCCTCCATCGGCAGTGTCGGTGGTATCGGCGGCGATCAACGGGCAGCGAGCCTTCGCCGATAATACTCAAGCGTGCGTAACTTGCGGCGAGGAGAAGGCCAGCAAGAAGTGCAGCAAGTGCAAGGCGGTCCAGTACTGCGACCGCGAATGCCAAAGACTCCACTGGTTCATGCACAAGAAGGCCTGTGCGCGGCTAGGGCAGAACACTGCCAAGCTAACCGACGCTTAGGATCTAAGTCACCAGGACTGAGTATCACCGAGTTTCAAAGTTTAAACCAGCAAGGGTCCAAAGTATTCACACCTAAGTCAGCACGAACCGAATTCTTTTCACTCTGGTTTCTTTGGCGTTTAGCTCGAATACTTTTCGCTCTCGCTGGGGAAGGAGAGAGAGAGATCTATGCGTACGCGACTCCAAAGTCGCGCGTCACAGCCAATTCATTCGGTTCAAGCACATATTCCGCGTTCGACCTCAGTTGCAAACTGGCTCGGACGCCTCATTGGGTTTTATCTCGACGGATTCGGAGGAAGGCGGCAGAGACAGGGCGGGGTTTGGGAGGTTGTATAGGACCTTTCAGGCTGACTGTATATTATTTAGTTTTATATGTCGAACACGGATTTTCTACCGAAATCAGCCGCATGTTTTTTTTTTACTCCTGCGACACGTTCGCGCGCAAACTAACGCGCGCGGCTTTTCAGATGTGTGTATACGTGTGCTGCATCTTCCTGGCGCGGACGAGCGCAGGATCACCGTCGTTCCCTTTGTGATTGTATTCCACCCGTTGTCGTCGACGTCCTTGTAAAAATAAATCGAGTACACTGGAACCTTGACTTGTCATTTCACGAGCAATAACCGAAGAATCGTGTCATCGAATTGAGTATTAGTGTCACGCGGAGGCTTCGGTAACGGGCGCACTCGTTACCGTTAAAATATCTAATCATATTTCATACGGAGCATGATGTAACAGGACTTGGACACTCGCTAAGCTCTCTGATGACAAGCAATAATAAGCGAGATTCCTAGCAACAAGCAACAATAGAAGTTTCCTGCGCCGCTACTCAAAATCCAAAGGACTTTCACCTCGTGCGACGGAAATACCGGGAGACTTTCTCTTTGACAAGCAAACAGGAGGAATCGGATCTTCGCACCTCTTCTTGCGCAAACGGCCCGACGACCCGACGGATTTCGGAGCTGATCGGCTCCGGAATATATTTTCTTCTATGTTAAAAACTTCAAAAAAGTCTAACTCCCTCTAAATTTCCTCATAAAGCGGACACTTACGAAGAAAGCCAAAACAATCATAATTCTCGAGGTAATAGTTTTCGAGAAGGAGATATAAATTATACCGAACGGAGTCAGGCCGAGATGCGAGATGCGACTTGCGAGGCGTTGGACTCGGGTGGGAGAGTGCGAGCGCAAGGAGTACGAATACCTCGTGCTCGTAGGAGGGTCCGACGTCGGACGGGTCGGACCCAGTGGAAGTAGTCTTGGAGCGGCACTCCACCAGCGAAGATGTCGACGAGCACAATTTTCATCCTAGTTCTCTCAGTGACGGTGTCAGGATGTCTGGCAGCGGCGGGAAAGAGGACCGGGCGAGGGCCAATCCAGGATGCGATAGAGAGCGGCGCCGCGGCCGAGTACAATCGCGACGACTGCGTCTGGCGACGAGGAAACGACCGGGATGCCTGTCCCGATCCTGACATCAAGATCTACCTCTACGTTCCTGGGAAACCACGCAGGGAACTCGACCATCACCAGGAAACTGATTGGCTCAGACAGGATTACGAGCCCACCAAGGAGAATGTCATCCTCGTCCACGGATACGCCGGTCAGTCTTCCAATTTCTAATTATTTAAATATGTAATTTCTATGGTTTCCTTTGCTATCAGTCCGCGGTACTATAATGCGTCGGCTGGTCTGTCTAATGACCCGCAGGAGAGCTGAGGCGATTGTGTGACCCAATAGTCCCATTTTCACCTGTCGGAGATAACACAGAAATATACGTATATCTAATAACTGAAACTACTAACGCGGGTAGTTGAAGGGGAGGAAAATAAGAAACTGTCCTCTATTTGTTTTCCTACTAATTGAAAGTACTTAAATGGATAGGGGGAGACGACACCCTGCCGATCGCCGTTCTCCGCGACGCCTACCTCCGCAACAACAGCTACAACGTCTTCCTCGTGGACTGGGGCGCACTCTGCGCGCCACCCTGTTACCCAGCAGCAGTAGCCAATCTCCGTCCGGTGGCCCGTTGTCTCGCCGCAAGTCTCACCAGCCTGCGGAATCTCGGCCTGCCGATCTCGAGGACAACCTGCGTCGGGCACTCCCTCGGTGCGCACGTCTGCGGCGTCATGGCCAACTTCCTCCTCTTCCGGATGCACCGGATCGTCGGCCTCGACCCCGCGCGTCCGCTCCTCCGTCCTGGACTCGTCAACCGACTGGACAGCGGGGATGCCGACTTCGTCGAGGTGATCCACACGAACGCCGGTTATTACGGGGAGTCCGGTCGCATGGGCCACGTGGACTTTTGCGTCAACGGCGGCAAAGTGCAGCCCTTCTGCGAGGACAAGGAGAACGACCAGCTCTGCAGCCACGTCTGGGTCGTCTGTTACATGGCGCAGAGTATCGATAACGGTGGTTTGCAAGCGATGGCCGAACCCTGCTCGAGGAGATGCCCTTCCGGTCCGAGGATCGGAGTCAGGGCGGGAGTCTACGTGCCCATGGGACAACACACTCCGACTGGGACGAGGGGTTCCTATTGTTTCACTAGCCAGTATCCTCCTTATTGCCCCAAGTACGCCGATGGAAAGGGCGACGCCAGGTGTTGCATGCCTGAGGACGACTCCGCGCCGAAGATGCTACAATAAAGAGTGTGGCTTAAATAATTTTTTTCATCGATATCTGTGCATGTCTCTTTGGACGCGACGGCCCTTAATTGGATATAATTCTCGCCCTTTCCAGTAAGCCAGCCTTACCCCGGACATAACGGCCGGATGTTATTAGAGGAGTATTGAACGCCGGGAATAACATTACATCGAGCCCGGCACGTCCCATTCCCGTTGGCACGTGCGCGACACTAATTAATACATAGCTACTCAACACGGAAGGTGTGGAGGGTATCCGCCGCCTCGACCGAATGCGAAGCACTCGCGCAGTGCAATTGCGTATTCGAGAAGAGTGGCCGGAAAAGTACGTTCATCGAGCGGACGATCGATCCCGTTAGCCGCGTGCTCCACTCGCGATCCGGGCATCCCGATTCTTTGATTGTGTCATCGATGACACCGCGCCTTTCGTAATGGGGCGCCCGGGTATTAGCCTAATTGGGTTTCAAGTTTTCAGATTGCGCAAGCGGCATCCTTGGACCGCGCGCGTCACTTTCGGTGTTCCGATGACGGCGCGGCGAGCCGATTGACTGGATAGTGAAAGCCTATCTAGTCGTCCTCGATCAGAATGCAGGAATAGAATATCAAACTGATGCGTCCGAGGAGCTGGAAACATGCATTGCGGATGTAGCCAATGTGCTGTCTTTTGTAAAAAGTAATTTATTGTAACATTTAAGGAATAGTGGAACTGCTTCCCTTATAACTAGCTATTGTCGCCCTAAGTTAACAATAAGTCGTCAATTAGAAATTCGACACTAAGTATAATACTGCGAGGCTGGAATCTGAAAAGGATCGCTTGTACATAGATAAATCTCTCGGTTTAAGGCGATCTACTAATCTATTCAATCAGTCAATTATTTACAATTCTGTAATCTCGTTCGATTAAAGCAGGATTTCTCCCACAAGTTATTGGCACAGTGATTCCATCGCCTGGCGAAATGGAGCAGAAAGTTAGAAAGGCGACGACGAGCATCATCCTCTCGGCAGTCGAGGAAAGTCGAGGGGGAAATCGTGGGGGAAATTTCGCGTGGCGAATCGAAAATGTCGCACAGCATTTCACGCGGGCTCTCTCGCCAATGTTAATGCAGACTTTGTACGGTAAAAGGCCGCTCTCGACGGACTTTCCTCTCCTTTACTTTCTTGCCACGGCGCGGTCGCGGCAATGTCAAAAGCACACACTTGCCAGAAGCGCGTTCGGACGCGTTCGGACGCGACACGCTGCAATACGCGATGCACGCGAAACAATAAATCTATCTGTATGTACAAGTTGGCCGCTGGCGTTGAGGGGAATACCTTACGAGCTAGTTTTTAAGGCACTTTAAGTAGACTAACGATAAGTCGATCTCATTCAGGAACAATGGTAGTCCGAGGACGCTTAAACTAACGCGACTCTTTGGTATTACGAATACAATTAGGATTACTAGGCTTCGAAGCTAACAATGGCATTCGGAGAGCACACGCCTCTTCTAATGAAACCTGGAGAACTGAGGTTGGTTCTGATTGGCCGGTTGGAAAAGTGAGAAGTAATAAGGCGGCAGAGTAAAAGCAGGGTGTAACTTGGCCTGGGAGGTGGAGGGCGAGGAGGAGGAGGAAGAGGAAAGAGGTGCGTCGAGCCAAGGTCTATGCAAACGCGGTTGAACCTCCCGTTCCTCACCCCTCGAGGGCGACTTTCCACCCTCGCAGCTGCTCACACTCTCGTCAACGCTGCTCGCCTCGCTCAACGCTCTCTTCGGCCTCTGCGGCGTCTCCAATCGCGACATCCCGCCTCCTCCTCCTCTCGACTCCGACTCCGAGGACGACACTGTCCCTTCCTCCTCCTCTTCCTCCTCCAATTGACGCTCCGACTCCAACTGCTGGAACTTCCGCTTGCTCCGCGATTGGCCCGACTCCCGGAAACCCTTGGCGAACGGGTTGTTGTCGATTTTCAGCTTAGTTATGTTCTCGTTCTGTAAAATTTATCAATGGTAACTGGTTTGGTAATTTGGCATTTTGAGTTTAATGTCAGAGGACTCATTTCTCGTTTCCATAATAATTCTCCACTACGTTTTATTGACTGGATTGTCGAGGACTTAGTTTAATTAATTAATCGACGAATCCTACCTGGTAAGCAGTGACTGCGATGAATTCCGTCTCCTTAAAAGTGAACGAAGCTGCCGGATGGGAGTAGAAATCGGTGATTCTAGTGAGATCGTCGCATCGGATGATCCAAATGCGCGGAACGTACTTGTGCATCGACGTCAACACCACCTGCAACACAAACCAATAATAATTAATAAGACGATTCACGAAAAATAACAATTTCTTATTCACGAAATCTAATCGGGCGGCGCGCGACTGGAAGGGCTTGGGAGACGTTGCGGTAGCTGCGCGCCGCCGAGGACTTTTATTAAATCGGTAATTAGTTCTGGCCGGCGCGGCGCGGAGTCTGAAAGGGCGCCGAGATAAGTTGGCGCCTCCTTAAGGGCTCGTCGCCGACGGCAGACGCGATTCTCCAAAACCAGACTGCTGCCCCCCTCCATTCCACTCTGCCCGACCTTCCCAGAACTCGAACCCGACTCTCCCTATCCCCCTTTTATGTACCCGGAGCTGACGTTTATAATTACCAGACTGCGGACTTGTATGGAAATATCTCATACTCATCTGATAATGAATAAATGAAAATAACGGACAAGACAGTAATAGGAATGAATACAGTTGATTTTGAGAATGAATTGGTCGACTGATTTGGTGGGAAGAAAGAAAGGAAGAAAGAAAGGCTGGCTCTCTCAAAGTGTGGATAAATGGAGATAGGTAGAGTAGCATAGCGGTGGATCGGTGAGGTGGGGTGTTGTTATTGGGAAGAAGATCCGCGTGAATCGATGGAATATTGAAAAGACTGGCAAGGGGACAGCTGTCGAAGAGGACTAAGTCCGCAGAGGTGTATCGATTACAAGGTGTCCCGGGGCGACTTTGAGCACCACCAATCCCCAGGAATCCTCCGCGGGTGTCCGCGGTACTTCAAAGTGGCCGCCGCCCCGCAAACCGCGGAGCGTCCGTTTCCTTAGCCGAAGAGTGGGGATTAAAGGGGAATTTAGCGCGTCGCTGACTCTTTTTGAGGCGCATGGTGTCCTCGTGAAAACGACACCGAGTCTCCAATATCCTTGCGGTAATCAAACACTCCTAGTCGCTCATCTCCACTTTGTTATTAATGTACTACAAGTTGTCTCGGGGCAGCTACTGGATGAGTTGCTGGAGCGGAAGTTGGAGTAGTAGTAGTAGAGGTGGAGGAAGAAGAGAGATTAGTAGCTAATCGGCCGACAAAGACAGTGACATGTGTGTGGCGACCGCCCAGCTTCCTACAAAGGGACGAGCGAGGAAAAGGGAGAAAGAGTCCTTGCTTGTCCAAACATCGGACATCAGATAGACGAATGGTTCGCCGCCTCCGAGGAAACACTGGTTTCGTCTCTTCTTACCAAGTGGACTCCAACTGCACGCCTCCAATTACAAACTCCAATCACTCTTCTCTTCTCTAGCTAATTGATTGAAACAAGTGTACTAACGTTGTTGCGACTGTCGACAGCATTATTGGTGAGCTTGAGTTTGTCGAACTTGACCGGATGCTGGGCCCAATGTGCACCTGGCGCAGGACTGTCCGGGTGGAGGTAAATCCGCCGTTCAATCCTGGGCTGCGGTTCCGCGGGACCGGCCGATGTCCAACCTCGGTGAGAGGCCTCCTCGTTCGAGCCGCTCCCCACGTACTTGTGTCGGCGATCCGAGGCTGGTGCCACTTCCAGCAGCACACAGTACCTCGCGCGACGCTCCAAACCCTCCACTTTCAGCTGGATCGACGGGAACATACGCCTTTAAACACAATAAATTTAGAATTATACAAATAGAAATAACAAAAAGTTTCAAAGTTTCAATTTCGCTTACGGTTCTATAAGATTGTAATTGAAATTGAAATAGATATTAATTTGCATTCCATGGGGTATACATAATAATTTGCTTAAAGTTCTACAAGATTATAATTGAAATTTAAATACATATTAATTTGCATTCCTTGGCGTATACATAATAATATTGAGTTGACAGAGAATCGAATTGACTTAGGGCAGATCTGACTTTTTGACTGAAAGTTTGGAAAGTTTCCCAGTCATTATGGGCGGTAGAGGAAACTCGAAGTTAATCCGCAGTGCAAACGGAGGAAAAGTCAATCGAGCCGGGACCTAATTGCAGACTTCGGCCCTCTTGTTTGCCATAGCACTCTCCGAGGACTAAGTCCCAGGACTTAGGAAAGGTGGAGTGATTGCAGTTGGCCTTCCCGGAGCCAATTAGATGACTAAGACTAAGCGGCCGGGAGTAAGGAAGGTGCGCGTTTGGCAGGGTAACATCGACAGTGTGTTTGAATAAAGTCCGCGGTGGATTTGCTTCCTGTGGGAATAAGCGAGGAGGCAATTAGAGCGGTGCTCCTCGACGGTGGTGGTCGTAATGGGCGAGAGTGAGAGTGGGGCCGGGCCCAAGTGGAGGATTAGGTCGTCGCGACGTCTGCGAGGCCCGTGCCATGTCTGGCAACCGAAAAAAGCATCTCGAGTGTCGAGACCTACTGCACAAGCTGATACCAAGCACGCGCCCCCCTTCCTGCCTGCTCTTTCATCTACGACGAGTCTCACGTGGCCCCCAATGAAAATTACCCACTATCCTCCACCTCCCGATAAACTAAATATAAATAATCCAGCAATCGATTTTCTTCCGGCGAGAATTGGTCCCAAGGAGTCGCTTCGTCTGGAGAGCAGATTGTCCAAGGTTTTCAAGGTAGAAAAGTGGAATAGTAGAAGAGAAAGGTTTCAAGAGAGCACTCGAAGGAGGCAAATCGTGCCGAGGAATACTGATTGGCAATAAAGCTGCAAGGGGCCACGTGCTCGACACGTGGTGAAGCAAGTCCGGGAAGCCGGAAGACCTGGAAGACACCTTGGCCCGGGCATTGTTCCCATCGCGACCGCCCACTAGTTCCTATCTCAGCTCGGGGAGACAACTGGACACGTTTCCTTCGAGCCGCCGCTACACGTGTAAGCCGGCTTTCCCCAAACATTCACACGTACTGCGTCCTACGGCCCAGGGCTGTCCAAGGTGGACTTCGCGGGGAATAACAGCTCCCGCATTCGCGTACCCTTCTCATCAACCATCACGCGCTTGTACTGTGCATCGTTACCGCCTAACTCTCCCCCACTCCACCTTGACATCTTAATCAGAGCATCAGTCTACTCGGCGATTTTCTTTCTCCAAAGTACAGGGTGTGCCGTTGGCTTTGAATCGCTAATAATGGATATGGGCCGTTAAAATTGTAATAATTACACGGTTTTCCGTAATTTTAATATAAAGAAGCCTTTACCGATTTTTTGCCGCGCACCGAGATTTATTTATAATATCAAATCGTACCAGTAATAGAAATAATTGGAACTCGAAGGGGGTGATTAAAAGGCAACTGACTCGCACTATACAGGGCGAGTCAGTTGCCTTCTAATCAGTCCGTTCATATTCGAGTTGCGATTATTTCCATTATTGGCACAATTGGAAAATCATAAATAAACTTGAGTGCATGGAAAAGTCAAGATAAAGACTGTTTGATATTAAAATTACGTACGCCAGGCTCCCGCCGATCCAACAAGGGTTGCGGCTTCCTTCGACGCGTACGCGGTTCGATCGAGAATCGAGATACGATACTCCCTATCAGTCTCGCATGCCAAGAGTCCACCGGATGCGAGTGATTCCTCTGGCAATTTCATTGCTTCCTGCGCAACCTACACCACTTCCGCTTCCGCGGCGGAGAAAATCCGAGGCCTATCAGTAAGATGGACTGCGAAATTCCGAGTAATCTTATCGAGGAGATAGTCGCTCTTTCTGGCAATAGTCATTGGTGCTGATCGGCACCCTCGATAGACACTCCTCTTCATCTCCGCCCGATTCTCCTCGCACTATCCTCCCGACCTTTTGCTTCCGACGACCACCTTCCGCGAGACTAATCGTCCTGTCGACGCGACGCGACGCCACACGACCCTCCATTTAGTATTTACTATCCCAAACCTACCCGACTACCGTCCCCTCGCAGGACCACGATTCCTCTGAACTAATGATAAGCTCTTCTTAATCAACTCACCGTCCTGACTTGGTGATGATCATCTCGGTGTCCTCGGCGTGGAACTCTCGCCAGAGTGGCTGATTGTGGAGCTCGACTTTCACGTCCGACGAGAGCGGTGGACCACACATCGCCCATCCACTTGTCTTTTGCATCTCCTCTGCAATCATCAAATCAACCTCGCGTTAGCAAACTACATATACTCAGTTCTTCTACTCTTCTTTCGCTCGAGTTGCGTCGGCAGCGTTCCAAAGCGCACAGGTAGCCAGTGCGGAGCGGATCAGACTCAAAGGGCCACTTAATGAGATGCGAACTGCGAAACAAATCGGCAGGCGACACTCGCCGTCAGGTGGAACCGGAGACAACGCGGCGTCGTCACACAAAGACAATGGGCGCCCGAGGGGGCAAAAAAGGTAGAGGAGTTTCCCTCGGATTGTTATCCCAACTTTTTCTAGGCGAGAGCCTGCCGGGTCATCCTCACTGGGATTCGATGGAAGAGGAGCGAAGCTTGAGATTGATATTGAGCTTCAACATTGAGCTAATAATTCTATATAGAGGAAGAGAATACTTACCAGGTCGGTGTCGTCGAAGAGCGATCTGCTCCTGTCGATAGAGCATCTGCTGGTGCATCTGCATCTGCAGTTCCATCGGCATCGTCAGGATCGAGTGCATAATAACACCCAACAGTCCTTCCACAATAATCTCACAAACACGCGAAAACAATGGTTGGTGAAAAGGACTAAGCACCGGAGAGAGAGGTTCGCGCGGACAGTGGCGAGGGTTGACTGAGGTTCAGGCGAGGATGCACTCGGTCTCTCAGACTCTCGGTGCATCGAGATTCATTCCTAGCCGGATCCAACTCCCCTCGACTATTGGCTCCTGCGTCCCCCGGAAGGACGTCCCAGCCACGCCCAGCAACCTCCATTGGCCCTCGGCGAGATCCTGCCGATTCGTCCTCGGGAATCCATTCACGGTGGCCCTGGATTCGTCTTATGCGTGTATCCCCTAACTTGCTATTACATACTATGTACTTTCTCTCTCTTTCTCCCCCTCTGGTGTAAAGACAATTTTTCCCATCTACCACCTAAAATTGACGCGTCCCAAGTAACGATCCAAGCTTTCTTTTCCATCTGAAAAAGGAGAATTCGGTCAATTAATTCGTTTCGATGAACTCTTCTCACTCAATCCTGGCAAGTCTCCACTTGGGATAAAGATTCGTTCCAGTACTACAGCAAACAAATCTCCCTTTTCATAGGAATCAATTCGATTGCGAAACAAAATCCATACAAAGTTTCTCGATGCATGTAACTTGAATGTCCCTTAAATAGTGGGCAATTTCAAGTTGCGGTAAGAAATGAGGAATTACAGTAGTTTTTGGCGTAGTGCGCGGGGGCGAACAAGACGAAAGCTAGTAATACAAGAGGAACACTGACCGAGAGAGGGTGGTGGTGGGGGGGAGTGGCTGTCGGCGCATTTGACGATTAGATCTGACAGAAGCGTCGTCGCCATAAATTGCGGAATCCGGCTCGGAGTCGGCGCGTCCGTTTAATAGGTTCTCTCGCGGCCGAGGGCGATAAGAATCGTCCGAGGCAAAAGGACGCCTGGATGTTAAGATAATCATCTACGAGGCATTTTCCCCGGCGCGCAGTCGCTCTTTTTCGGGCCCCTGTCGACGCCTCCTCCTCTTCCTCGTTTGGCTCGTCGCAGGAGCCGCGGGGGTCCGATGATCCTCGGAGGCTGCGAGAGAGTCGCCCCCGTCCTCCCCCTCCTCCTCCCCTGAAAACTGTCATTCCGTCATTGTCGTGGGTTCCGGATTGCGGATTAACTGTAAGCGATACCCACAACAAAAGGGGACGCGCGCGCCGTCTCTGACCTACCTGGCGCGGCTACCTGTCTTCCTACCTTCGAGCCTCGGCCCTCGACTTACTCCAACTTACTCCTCTCCCGCCGATGGGAACAACCCTAATACACTTCCAACCCTGTCGTCGACCGGCGGCTCCCCTTTGTCCTGCGCGACGCGATGCGACGCGACGCCTCGGACGCAGTGAAAGACACTCGGTCAGTTCCAGCCGAGTTACATCGCTTTTCTCTTACTTACCCGTGTCCCTCCTGAGATTCCTCTACGCTGCAATAAGTAACAACTGAGGTGGAGGACGCCCGCGCCGGTTTCATCGTAATTCGAGGGTAAGAAAGACTCACGCCCGGGCCCCGGGGGTCGATGGGGGGTCCTTCCCCCCCGGGGAATTGTACATTCATTGCCGGGCATTTGCGCTCTCGGCGATTAGCCAGATTGTTAGGGCCCATTCTTCCCTTGTCTCTTCACCCTAAGTACCTAATTAGGTGTCGGGAATTCCTGCTCCACCATCCCCCTCGCCCCGACAAACACTCCTTTCTCCGCACCTGTTTATTAATTATTAAACGATTATTAGACTGCCGATTGTTTAAGGTTGCCTAATTTCTAAGCTTTTTCTTACCAACTACAGACGATATTAGGGGGGATCGATTCTGGAAAATGTTCTTGCTGTATGGAGAAGCCCCGGATGACTCACATCAGACTCATTGCCAGTAAGGTTTGACTGGGCTCATCCTTAGAAGGTGTAATGCGTTGTTAAGTGCGAATGATGATTGCAGAGCCGCGGGCGAACGTAAGCGGTCATTATCGGGCGCATAACTGTCGCGTGCGATGGGCAGGAAGTGAGCCGTAAAACTCATTTGTCGGCTACTTGTTGCCTACTTTTACCCTTAAACGCTATCTCTCGACGCCTCGGCTTTCGCCGTCTGCGCAATTCCACTCGTTGAAGCAAGTTTCTCCTCCCTCCCCTAAAACAATCCCACCAACAATTAGTTACCGACGATAATAACAGCGGGCGCGGTTTACTTGTTCCGCTTTCCATACATACATAAACAGACACGTTACAGACTACAGAAGACTATGGGAAAAGACTGGAGATTTCCATTAACCTCGAATGATAGCATTGAGTATCCCATGGGTTCCATTGAGGGATTTCGGGAGCATAAACAGAAGCAGTGACAAGTGGGCAGGACACGGCGTCCTTGCCAGTGTACTTGGAGGACGAAGCATTGTTCTCAAGTGGCCACACACTTTCCCTCGTCGAGTTCTCTGCTGCTGCTCTTCCAACGGAAGCTTGCCTTCCACTGGAGACCAGTGTTGGAATGTAAGAAGAAATGTGTTTACAAACTTTCTTTAGATTTATGTTTCTACTTGGGAAGGGAAAAGAAGTGCAAAATAAGTTTTCCAGGTGGTTGTGAGGCGTGCGAGCGAGGAGTTGCCGGTTGTATTCCCTTGCCCTTATCTGACGAGTCCTCCTCCCTCGAGTCCCTGGACAATGTTTATCCTCTTTGTCCTGAAATAACAAAGGCCAATCGAATCCCTTCTGGCTCGCCACACTAGCAGAGTTGCTCTGTTAACAGAGTCACTTGATTGGCCACTCTCTCTGGGAGAGGAATTCGCAGGGAATTCGGGGATCTTCCGTCGATAAGTCTGGGAGATACTTGATCAACACTGGAAATAATGAGACCAATGCCGACCGATAAGAATTCACTGATTGCTTTATTTATTATACAATGTCTTATGTCTAGTTGGTAGTGGGTGTCAGGAAGAAATGCTAAGTTCTCGGAGAAAATGATTGAATGAGTTGCTTGACTGATATTTACCGACCGCTGTTACCGTCTCCCTGGACAGCTAATCGGGGAGGATTAGCCTGACGCGGAAGAGCGCAGATAGAGAGAGATAAGGGAACATATGTGTGAGATTGTTTGGCTTGCCCGACCGAGACTAATCATCGGAGTTTGTGTTTTCTGTGAGATGGAGCGGAGAGATGCGCTCCATATGGGGTTTCATTGTCCTGCGGAGGGATAGGAATCTTAACTTAGAAGGATGGGATCCTGCAGGATCAGGATGAGGAAAGACGATCAACTCGGGTGGGTAATCGAGCGTTGGTACGTTTTGCGCCATTTACTTGCCCCTCGAAGTACAGTGTGAAAGATTCTAACAGTTCGATAACATAATCAATCGGCGAGCGACGAGCGGCCGCGACGAGCGGGTAAAATTCGATAGTACGGTTATTGAAGTAGGCGATGCTCCGCCCCAGGAAGTACAACGTCTCTCACGTGAGTAACGTGTCGTCTAGTTCCTCTATCTTGCCCTCTGGCTGTGAGAGGACCTTACGCAGCACTTTGCTCACCACGTCCGACAAAGATTCCCTTGCACCGGCGTCCAGGAAGGCCATGCATCGCTGCAAGTAATTATTCTATTAATTCACGTGACGACTGATTGACTCGGCTTGGTCAAAACTGAAACTCATTTACTTGATACTCCTCTTCTCCCCCACGCAGCCTCAGAACCGCGATAAGAGCCAGCTCGCTATTCGCCTTCACGTATCCGTTCTTCTCCTTCGTCCCGTTCACCAGCATCGGCAAGAGCGACTTGAGCAATTCCGGCGACATCTTGTCCGGTTGGATATTGCGCGCCAGGTGAATCGACACTCTTGCCAGTAGTTGCTTAACGTCGTTGCTATTGTTGTTCATAGACTGAAAGTCAAAGTGCGAGATGAATGGAACTTGCCAATTGACTTAATCGACGCATTAGCAAGTTTTTCAATCAATCATAATTACCCTGACGAAGGGAGAAAGCACTTGCTGAGGGATGGATTGCTCCTCGGTGAGGAGGTACTGGAATAAATAACCACAGGCTCGCACTCCGTTCATGACTACTTGAACCCTGTCGGCCGAGAGGTAGGAGAGTATCACAGCGCAGACGCGATCCTTGTCTTTGCTGTTGTATATCGTCTCGGGTGATTCCTTGAGAGCGACGGAGAGCGCGGCCGAGCGACCGTGTCGCAGCATCCAATCGGCACTGGAATCGTTACCTATGACCCACAATTCATAAACCTGTAATGCGCAGGAAAGGAACCCGGAGGCAATTGTACCCCGAGCGCAATCGATTCTGTTAGTTTCTCCGCTCTGTTTACATGGGCATTTCTAACAGAATCGGTTGAGCAGGCTGTACATAATCGGCTGAATGAGAATTACATAATATGTGATCGTTAAATGCAACATTCTGCATTTCAGGGCTGAGCCATCGAAGGAGAGCTCCGTAGCAGCCGGCAACGGCGTTTCTCGTCACGTCTTCCTGGTGACCGAGCATGCTGCTCAAAGTGGCGTAAACTTGCTTCTTCATTGGGTCGGTCATTTTGTCACCGGCTGGCGTGAGGACTCCTCTCAAAGCCTGCAGCATCGTCTCCCTGGGAT
Source organism: Crossocerus cetratus (assembly GCA_963675795.1). Classification (NCBI taxonomy): domain Eukaryota; kingdom Metazoa; phylum Arthropoda; class Insecta; order Hymenoptera; family Crabronidae; genus Crossocerus; species Crossocerus cetratus. The sequence goes on from OY776664.1 coordinate 1,271,376, forward strand.
TAAATGGGGTTGATTGATAACAAAACAAAGAAGGAAAAAATCGAGGGGAAAAAGTGTTGTTAAAGTCTAAAATAATGAGAAACCTGATTGCTGGATCATCGCCTGTCTTGATGCCAGTGTGAAGCTCGGTGAATAGGGGATCGACGCGGGTGTGGATGATAATTAGATTGCTGAGGGCGTAGGCTGCCTTTAATCGCACTTGTCTGTTACTGTCGTTCAACGCTCGCAGGAAAGTGGTTTGGAGTTGCGGCAGGAATTGTTTCAGCATCACGCCGACCTGGTGGCATTTTATAAAAATTAAATATCGCATTCATCGATTGTATTGATAAGCGACCAGATTTTGAATGAATGATCGACCTTTCCAAGGAGAATAGCGAGGGTTTCGAGAACGGCAGCTTTGACACTCCAATTGAATCGATCACCAAGAATACGAATGAGTGGCCCAGTAATGTGAACAACGCTCGGCTGCAATGCAGCCGCGCTAGTTAATTTGATGACTTCTCCCAATCCCTGAGCCGCCTGCTCCTTGGCTTCCGGTGGGCCATTGAGAATGGCTTCGCGGAAGATGGGTAGGATCGGCGTGATGCCCTTTGGCAGGCAGAAACCCGGCAGTAAGTCCTGGCCCTTGAGGTCGGAGACTGCGAAGCGCACCGCTTGCCGGATGTCTTGAACATGGGCGATTTGCTGGTTCGACGCTAAAGTCTGTGGGGAAAGGCCGCGGATTATTATGATTGAGAGAAATGATTATTGTGCGACGGAGAATGAAAGGGGCGGACAACCACCTTAGTAACGGCAGTGAGAGCTTCCCAACTCATTTGCAAGACATCCCTGTCTTCATCGGTGAACAAATGAATGAGTCCTCGGAGCAACTGAGGAACATATTGGCTGTAATCGGCGCGAGTGTCTCGGCAGAACGCGCAGAGAAGCGTCGCGGCGCTGCGTCGCCTGGACGGGTTCTCCGCCCTGGTGGCTTCCATCAACTGGTCCATCACAGTCCGGACACCGACCTCGTCGGTCACCGAGAGAATCACCGCCTGGCAGTACTCGAGCTCCTGGACCTCGTTCGGCGTGCCCTGGGCGCTCGAGAGGGCGGTAAGCAAAGCGGGCAGAATCTTGTGGAGGAACCTGGTCAAAGCCTCGCCGGCGACGCTCGCCAGGATCGAAAGCGCCTTCGTGTTGACTGGTGCACTAGTCAACTGCGGCACCAGGTACGGTAGAACAACCCTCGACTTGATTGCCATCACTTGGCGAAGTCCGTCCAAGGTGTTCTCCGCTTCGACCGGATCCGGCGAGTTCAACTGCATCAACATCGCAGGCAATATGTCGTCGAGCGCACGAACACCGACCGTCGAATGCAAACCATCGAAGGTCTTGGCGGCTGCTTGACGAACTTCTGGCAGAGGATCGCAGAGGGCTTTCCTGAAATGATGATTTCGCAGCTGAATTCATCTGGTTGAATCGATGATTAAAAAACTCTCTCTCTCTCTCTCTCTCGCCCCCTTTTTACCTGACAGTCGGGACCAAACTGATGACGAAGGTCAAGACCATGTCTTTGTTAGTGCTAGACATGATCTCCGAGAGTCCAATACACACGCCTTGGCGTTGATCGGCCTGGTCGCTCTGCAGTCCCTTCTCAAGGATCGGTATGATCTCCGGGAGGACCCGCTCGCCCAATTTCCGCACGAGGTCTCCCAAAGTTCGACCAGCGACTTGCCGCTTATCGTAACTCGTACTGGCCAGGCACCCGAGGAGAAGCGTGAAGAGGGTCGGCAGGATTTCCCTGAGAGTCCTTGGAGTGTTGGTCACCACGACCTTCCATACATGAAGGGCTGCCTGTCGGACCATGAGAGCGACGTCCGATCTGCCCATGTACAATCCCGCGAGGACCCTGTTGCGCCTCTCAGCACCAAGCGCGTTGATGATGGCGTAGTGGGACTGTTCCGTTCCAAAGTTGTCGTCCTCGCTGGCCGTCTCCGTCGACATTTTCCCGGAGACTCCGGAGATCCTGTAGAGCAGGTCGCCCAGCAGCTGAACCGAGGAGTACCTGATGCGCCAATTGTCATCAAACAGGCCCTTCTCCAATTCCGGCAGCAGCAACATTATCGCCGAGTCAGCGTAAAGCGTGACGATCCTCTGACCAGCCCTCAGTGCGGTTTCCCTCACGTATTCGTTCTCATCGGCCAATGCTTTCAGTATTGGATTAATAATCTGGCCAATGTACGGCGTGAACTCGCTGGTGAAGGCGCTCGGCATGTAAATGAACATCATAATGTAACCATCCTTGACGTGCGGTGCAATGTCCGTGCGCTCGGCAGTGCTGATGATCTCCGGCATGAGTTTGTGGAGTTTCTCGACACCAAGGCCTCGCACCACCTCCGATAAGCCTTGGGCGGCCCCGGACCTGTCGACACTGCTCGTCTCCGAGGTGAGAGTCTGCATCAGCCAAGGAAGCAGGTCCTCAAAGCTCGATTCTCCCATCCCTCGCACCATAGCACCCAAAGCCCTCGCGGAGACGCTCCTCACTTCCGGCACTGGGTCCAGTAGACTCGTCTTCAAGCCAGGAATGATCGTCGGCAGGTAGGGCGTCAAGTCCTTCTGGTCCGTCAAGGAATACATGTTGCCGATTATCTGAGCCGCCATCTTCCTCGTCTCCGTGCTTCGGTCGAGGAAGGCGCGTTGGACCACCGGCATTATCAGGGCGAGGGAGGGCGCGTCGATGAAATGGACGAACTGGGTGTCAAGGAGTGTTTGCAGGCAGGTCGCAGTCTTGTGGGATGGATCCTGCAGGGCCTTCAACAAAACCGGCACGATTGCTTGGATTTCGGGATTGCGAATGACACTTCCGATGACTTTAAGGGCCTCGGCGCCCGCCTCTTGGACCTTGGTGTGGGAATCGCTGAGGACTTCGATGAGCTTGGGCACGATGCTCGGGAGACAACTACTCAATTGTTTGGGGGCGCAGTACGCCATGGCTCCGAGCAGTTCGACCGAGCCCGTCTTCGTTCTCCAGGAGTCCTCCTCTAGAGCGGCCAGCAAGCTCGGCAGGACCAGCTTAACTCCATGAGCGGATAACTTGCTCATGACAACCCTGGCAGTGTCGTCGGTCGCCGCCCGGACGTACTGGCTGGAATCGCCGAAACAGAGGAGCAAATGCGGCAAAACATGGACGATGTAAGGCTCGAACAGCCTGCCGAGCATTGTGCAGAGCATCTCGAAGGCAAAGAGCGCTCCCTCCCGATGCCTGTAGTTCTTCTTATCCTGAATGGCGTTGGTGAGAGTGGTCATAATGTCGAGTTGCTTCAACGCCAGGATTCCCATCCCCTTGATGATGCCGGCAAGGCCGTAGGCGGCGCCTTTCCGCTCCCCGTACTTGTCCGACTTCAGCAACTGGTCCATCAAGTTGTCGACGATCTTAGGTGCGTCCTCCTTGATCGAGGGGACCAAGTGCGGCAGGCAATTGGCCACAGCTTCCTGAACTTGTTGGGAAGGCGTGGAGAGAGCTGCGATCAAGCGCATGACGATTGGCTTGATTCGAGGGTCATCCTTGTCCAAATGCCTCGCCAAGGATCCCATCAAGATCACGACCGATTGCTTGATCGCGTCGAAGCTCCCGATCTTGGGGGCTTTGTCCATGAACTCCTCGAAGACCGGCAGGAGACAGGTGATGTTTGCCTTCCCGTGGAGATCGACGGCCGCCACTGCCGCGTGCAGCATCTCCGTGCGGACTTCCTGGTTCCTGTCGCCTAGCCCCGTCGACACGAAGAACTGGACGATCTTGAGGACGGTCTCCGGCGTGAGGAGAGGTGCGATCCTCGCGAGAGCCAAAGCTACTCCTCGCCTCGGACCCCAAGTGTCCACCGGTTGCTCCACCACTCGACCGAAGTCGTTCAACTTGGGCGGAATCATGACCAATTTCTCCTGGTAGAGTTCTAACAATCTCTCCAAGACCGAAGGCATTAACTTGGAGACGTTGGTGAGGGATTGGGAGAGAGCAGCTGCGGCAGCTTGTTGGACAGGTTCGACAGGATGCGCTATGTCCTGGATGAGCTGGTCGCAGAGGATGTCCGCGTAGGCGACCAGACCCGCCGCGTTCCAAAGCTCAGTCGCTAGGATTTGGTTCTCGTCGTCGACGTCGAACCTCGCCACCCAGATTCGCCGAACGAGCCGCAGGTGCTGGGCATTGTCCTCCTTTTGGGTGGGGAAAGCCTGCCGCACGACGGTCAAAGCCCTCAGTGCCGCGTCTCGGATGGTCGTGTGGGAATTCTGTAAGGCGCCGATCAGAGAGTCCAAGTCCTCCGAAGTGGCGGTGGCAGTGCCAGGTTGGCCGCTTCCCGATTGGGCGACGTCCAACAGAGTTGCTACCGCGTGCGATTGTACTCGGCCTGTTGTTATGCTCATCAGTTCGATCAACAAGTCGAACATCTGTCGTCGAAGGAGCAATCTCGGATGCCTCGTGTCTCCAGAATCCATTGAGTTGCTCCTCTGCTTCGCGTGTTCCTGGATCATCTGCAGGCCCTGGACGATCATCGCGTCGTCCTTGTACGACAGCAACACCTTCTTCATGAATGGAAAAGCGTAGCAGAAAGCCGGCGCCGTGAATAATTGCTTCTGTTTGATGGAAATGGTGTGCAACCAATTGAGACACCGCTTAACAGCTACGTCCAGACTCTCTTCCTCCCAGGCTTGGTCCAAGTCGCACTGCGGGTGCAACAGGCGCAGAGTTACGTGGGCTACCAACTCGCGCAACACGTTGTCGTTGCTTATCGAGACTACTTTGCCCATCTCGAGATAAATCTCGGTCATCTGCGGGGCCGCCAAGGGCGAGCCCAGATTTTGCAGGATCGGCGGAAGTAAGTCCTTGAAGTACAAAGACAATGCCTGCCCGTTCCCGCTTATCGAACACTTGGTCAAAGAGACAGCATCGTCGATGTTCGACTTGAGTTCGGTGAGTCGCTTTCGGGCCGCGTTTTCTTTGGCTATTTGCGACTTGAGAATCTCTTCCTGCTTGGTTGTGAGTTTGGGCTCCTTGATCTTCCCTTCTCGCTTCCGCTTCTCGTACAATTCTCTTCTCAATTGCAGCTCTTCCTGCTGCTCTTTGAACGAGTAAACTTTGCTCTCGCGCTTCATGTTCATCGAGTTTAGAATGTCATTCTCGTCGATCGCCGGCAGAACACTCTTGTCGTAGAGCTCGCCCTCCGGCGTTAAGTAGATGAAGTACTCGTCCTTGGTAACTTTGAGGATCTCTGGATTGTCGAGTTTGGCGGTGATACTCGCGACGACTCCTGGCAAAATGATGTCCGGTGCGATTGATACGACGCGAGTGAGTGCGTTCTCGTAACTAGCAGTTGGTTTGTAGTCTTGGATGAGCAGCTTCTTCACCTCGCCGCTGTACGATCGGAGGAAGTCGATGGGCTGGATTTTGAAGTTGTTGGCGATCTTGAACCAGAGGTTCGGTATTGCACGGTGAATGGCTGGGTGGTGGGCTGGGATGAGAGCGTCCCTGATCAACTGCATCGCTGGAAGCTCGAACACGAAGGAACCCGAACAAATAGCTAAGAGTCCATCGGCCAAAGAACGTCCGGTCACCTCTCCGCTCGACGAGTCCTCCTTGTTCTCCTTCTCGCTACTCTCCGATCTGATCCTTGCGTTCTCGAGGAACCGCTCGAACTCGGCGAGAAGAGCCTGGGCCGGCGCGTATGTTCCAAGCCCTGACAAGACTCTCTTGATCAGAGGAAAGCAGCGTTTCCTCGTGCTCGACTTGGAGGATGTCGCGCATGTGATCACTGCCCGGTGGACGCCACTCAACGCTTTCTCGTTCAGCTTGTCCGCGAAATCCATGAGCAAGCGCTCGCAGAGTAACATCATGTTGTACAAGCTCTCGTCGCCGCAGGAAGAGAGGAACTTCTCGCTGAAGAAGATCTGCTCGTCGATCGCGTTCCACAGGACAGCCTGCTTATCGTTCTCCACCTGATTTGCGAGGACGAACTTGAGCAGCAAGTAGGAGGCGACTAAACCCTCGGTTAACGCAGGAGCCTGGGTGGATTGCTGGCTCGCTCTGGTTATCGCCAGAGTTAAAATCGGTACGAGGACGTCTCCATAGGTAGTTATCGGCGCCGAGAAGAATAATCGAATGTAAGCCGCTCGAACCGAGGGTGTCGAGGTCTTGGCGAGCATTCCCTTTTTAAATGCTTCGATTATACTCTTGGGAACGTCGCTCGCAAATTTATTCGACCAGAGGGCCATCATTTCCAACGCCTGGATCAGCGTCTTCTCGTGAACTTCGGTCTCGAGGACCTTAACAAAGTGCTCGCAGGCGGTCTCCGCCAGTCTCTGAACGCTGCTCCCCGAGGCCGCGTTGTAACTAAGGTTTCCCGCGCCCTGGAGCACTGAGATCTTGTGAGTGGCCACGGTCAGCTTGCCCTCAGAGCCGTGGAAGACGGCGAAGAGCGACGCGAGCAGGTTCTCCAAGGCTGTTGCGTCCGAGCATTGCAGAGCGAGTCGCTTGCAAGCTCCGACTGCTTCGTCTCGGACGACATCTTCCTTCGAGTGTAGATTCGCGAAGAGTCCCTTACTTATGTCCTGACTGTATTGGCTCAGGTCGAGACTTACCCCGCTGAGCGTGTGCCCGACGGACTCGATTATGATCTCAGGATTCCTTAACATGGCTTTCTGCAATGCCGGCAGGAGTTGGCTCTTGAACTCGTCGTGGCTCAGTCGCCGGAGCAATGGAACTGCCGTGTCCACCACATACAAATCTGGTTTTTTCTTACAACTGATGGTCACTTTGATAAAAGTCTCTATGGTATTGGTCTGGAAATATAGTTGGATCAAATAAATACTAATTTCCTTGCTCCTAAATTCAGATAAACAGTTTAAATCTTCTATTTTACCTTCAATCGGTCCACCAAGTCCATCTTCTTCTCACCTGCCAGGTACTTGGTAAGCAAACTGGCCAGAACAATAGCTCCATTACCAACTTCCAATCTGGCGAGAGTCTCCACGAAAATCACTTCCAAATCACTGACTGCTTTCCACTGATGTGCCAGGAGCAAGTAAACTTTCTCTGATAACTTTTTATTTGTAGAAGCTAATGCAGCCGCAGTTAAATTAGCCTGGGCATCAATCAGCTTGGCCAGTTCCTCTTTATTGGCATCCGAGCCATTCTTTATCCCATGGATTACTATTAGTGAGGACCATTTCAGTGCAAGGTACGCAGTTAGAGCAGTGTTGAACCTGAAAGAGGATGGATCGGAGTAATCACAATACCGGCAAGTGAAACAAGTAAAGGTTTTCTTACGTGGGTACAGCATTCTTGTGCCAGACAGCTTGTTCAATCACAACACTTGTCATATACTTGACCGAGGCTTCAGGATGGGCCTTTAACAGGCCAACAATCAGGTTCTTCACGTAAGATTGGGAAGCAGTGTCCTTGTATCGATGTAAGGTAAGGGATAATGTCTTGCAAATTCCTCCCACGATTTTCTCATTGATGCCTGGAAAAACATTATCCAGCCAGGATGGTTGAGCCAAAAAACCAACATCTCACGCTCACTTGCGCCCACTCACAGTCACACATATACAGACACATAGGTATGTAAACACGAAGATTAAAGTACGATTGAGGGGTGTTAAATTGTGAGAAGTACACTAGTATGGAAAAAGAAGCTTGGTTCTCTTGGTTGGAGGAAGAGACAGAGTGTGAATGTCGGAACGAACGGTAAAATCTGGAGCAAGATAAGACTGGAACTCTCACCTGGATTTGACAAGACGCCGAAGACATTGCGTAGGATCTCCTGCCGCTCGGCTTTACTTGCGGTCTGAATGCGAATTGGTAGGTCCTTGAGTGCTCGCGCCAGCTGAAAGACAATTGGGAGGATATCAGTCGTAGTTAGAGGGGATTTCTTCTCACCGATTTCCCTTCCACGTGACGGACTCACCTCGACATCCGCCATATTTCTTCGAGACACCGGAGGCAGTGGAGGCACACACCGGACCACACCGGAGCCGGAGTCAATGAATCGCGCCGCCTGCCCACACGGCACAACTTGACTCGCAGTCTGCTGCGATTATCGAACTCTATCGAATATCGAACCAAGTCCGACCACTCGAACTTTGAACGATCGCAGCGACACGCGCCACGGTCGGCGCGAAACCTCTGGCCAACATGGCCGAACTATTCATAACACGCTTGGCTTCTCAACGAGTCTGAAAGTAAATAGCCAATTTTACTCTAAACCTAGTACAATAAACGGCGCGATTTTACTGGATTATTAATATATACAACTGTGATCTGTTCTGTTAGGACCAATCCAAGGAAAGGAGAAGAAGAAGTTTCGGTGTTGATCGAACCTCAAAAGCAACTCGATCCAAAGACTCAAAGGGATTCTCGTTTCTGATTTCTGGAGAGAATAAAAGTGAGAATGTCGACGGATTTCTATATTCGGTACTACGTCGGGCACAAAGGAAAGTTCGGCCACGAGTTCCTCGAGTTCGAGTTCCGACCGGACGGTAAGCTGCGTTATGCCAATAACTCCAACTACAAAAACGACACGATGATCAGAAAAGAAGCGTACGTTCATCAATGCGTGATGGAGGAGTTGAAGAGGATTATCCAGGACTCGGAAATCATGCAGGAAGACGACTCCCTCTGGCCCCAGCCGGACAGAGTCGGTCGCCAAGAGTTGGAGATTGTCATTGGGGACGAACACATCTCCTTCACCACCTCCAAGACTGGGTCTCTCCTCGATGTTAATCAGTCAAGGGATCCTGAAGGATTGCGTTGCTTCTACTACCTCGTCCAGGATCTCAAATGCCTGGTTTTCTCCCTCATAGGCCTCCACTTCAAGATCAAGCCCATATAACTGGCACAGCTTGCTTTCCCCCCCATCTTTTTATCTCCCTTTGTAAAACTCGCGACTCTGACGAAATAAATCCTCACTTTTCTCAATGACCAACACCACTCGCCTTTTATTCGCGATGAGTATACAAGATATGAGTGTCCGGTCTGACGTTCCGACTGATTCAGGACTCGCAGGAGTCGCGTGCCCGCTCGATCAAGGTTCGGGCGCACCAGTGAAAACTACTTGCAGGTATCTGCCAAATCTTCGATCGCTCCAAGTTATTTCTCTAATTAAATCGATCCAGTCGAAACGTGAAAGTAATAATCGATCGGTTTAGCTGAAATTGGATTTGTTTGGACGTTCGATCCTTTGAGGTTAGAATACACAAACTTGTTGCATCAGAATTCGAGTCTCTAATCGCTCGAATTCAAATTCAAATTCATCCAATCGTCAACTAAACTCTAATTCTAATAGAAATCGCAAAAATCCAATAATTCGGGCTCAATCGAAATTTCACCATGTTTCCACTACTCTGCTCTTCCTCTCGAAATCTCATGATTTCAAGACACGCACCCTATCGAGCCTCTAGATTTTTTCCATCCAGGAAAAAAAGGGAACGTGAAAATGTTTAATTACAACTGATCAAGCATTGCGAATTTTCTGCAAGAATCAATAAATAATCAATAAGATTCAATAAGACAATCAATAAAAAAAACAATAAGAAGAGGACAAGAAATCATTTGTTTAGCAGGTGAAAAATGTCGAAAGAACTTGACACGAACGACTGTCCGCTCAAGGAGTGCACGGAGCGGGCAGTTACGGACTCGGTGCATTCGAGGTTCCGACCAATTCAGATTCACTGCAGCATCTGCGACCTGGACCTCGTAGGGAACCCAGAGTTGATCGCAAAACACTTCGACGACTCCTCTCACCCTTCGATCGAGCACTGCCGCTACTGCAAAGGCAAAGTCTTTCGTTACACGCTAGTTCCACTGTGCGAGGCCGACGAGGAGAAGATGTTCGTCTATCACAGGTGCAGAAAGCGTCCTAGCGATAGCCGAGGGTGACGTCCAACTGCATTTATCGATAATAAGTTAATTAAGCCAGCGAACAAATCGGGGGACTCTCTTGTCAAAGTCATGCGCGACTTAGTACACATACCTGTATATTACAAACACATAAATAAAAGACATTGTACATGTGGTTTATGGTACAATAAAGGACTTACATTATAAAACTTGAGCTTACAAATACGTAAGAGTTCACTCCGAGTACAAAGGTACATGCGTTTGTACATATAAGTGTAGGTGTGCCGATTCTCTCCTCTCTCTCGCCCCTCCCGCTCTCCATCTCTCTTTCTCAGTGAATCCTTGGACGACTTCCTTTCCATCCTTCGACTTGTACTTCATTGTACGCTGCTTCTCTCATACTCGTCGCCAACTGAATGGGCGCTTTCAAAAATCGCTTTTCTTCCAATCCTCTTGTGTTATCCTTTTCCGCATCATATATTTAATAGCCAAGTTGGATAAGTTCCTATGCCAACTGGGTGCAATCAGCAAAAGCGACCTTGAAACCACCCATTGAGTTTGCGGCGACAATAGTAGTAAGACGTGTATACATAAGAAATAAAGAGGTTCTTGGTGCAATTGTGATGCGTCGAGGTCTCATTGCACACCGCGCAGACATTCCCCTCTGGATGGCATTGTTCTCTTCCCCTTCGAGTAAATCCGCGAAATCATTCATTCCTAATACTAGAATTGTGCGCGCACTCTATCCACTGATATTTCATCGTCACTCGGCAAGCCTCTGCCCGTCTATTTTGCTCTCTCATCTCCCACACTCTCTCTGATATACTCTGCGCCGAGCTGCCCGGTAAGTAGTGAATAATAGTTCAATCTCTCAACATCTCACGGCAGGATCGTATAAACACACGCGTGCGGGATAGAAAAAATAATTCGCCACCTTTGTAAATAGCCCTCTCGACTCTCCCATCGGTCTCTCTCTCACACACTCTCTCGCCACTCGGTTCACCGTTGTGCCGTGAGTACATGGCTAAAGATATGTCGCAAAAAATTGGTACATAAATACTTGAAACTTTGATAAATTTAACGGAATATATAGATTTATGTATATATATATATTCTAATCTCCCTGTCTCTCTCTCTCTCTCCGTTTCGCCCGGATCTTCACTGCGACTAGCTTCCTCCGAGGATAGCAAGGTCGTGACCAACTGAATAGGCGATTTCTAGGTCGCTTTTCTTCCTATTCCTCCTGCTGCCTTTTCGTTTTGCGAGTACAATGAGGAAAAGCGAGCTTGGGTGGCCTATTCGAGTTGGCGGCGACTATAATAACGGAATAATAGGACGCGAAGTGTGGACGGCGGACTCTCGAGGATCAAGTTGCATCGGAGGAAAGTCCGTCGCCGATAACGCGTTCTATACGGAGCGCGACTAGACTTCCCATCGGAAACGAGGTCGTAAACTTTATAATTTCACTAACTAACGATCACAATGTGCGGCGACCACGCGCCGGCACAGTTCAAGAAAGTAATCCAGCCTCTAATGTCGCAAAGATAAATGCAGAGTATGGCACTGGGATTCGCAAGCCCAAAAAGATTCATTGGCTACTGACTTTCGGCCGCACAATAAATCCGAGGTACACGCTGAGTAACGGCAATATGAATATAGTCGCGTTATTCAGTGTCAGTCACTGCTTAATGAAAGGTTACGCTTTACGCCTTCCTGTAAATAGATATATCTTTCTTCGAAGCGGATAACACTTTCGCATTCGCGCCCCTGTCCGTGTACCTATGCGACGGGTGTGTCTCTGTGTATGTGTGTGTGTGTGTGCGCGAGTGAAGATTAATAGTAATAGTTTCATTCTAGCGCCTCCTTTTTTATTAAAAATAGTTTCAGCCGCGTGGGGTAGTCGGTCATTACCCCTGTCGCCCCTAGGTCGAACGCTTTCTTGAACTCTTCCTCTTTGTTCAACACCCAAAAGTACACCTGGAACACGAGAGAACTCGGGTTAAAATGAAGATTTCGAGGGGAAATAAGCCTCGCCGGGACTCACGTGTATTCCTCGAGCTTTGAGATGCTGGAAGAGGCAGGGCCTCATTAGTAAAACGTTTATTGTTCGCACTACAAGCTTCTCCAATGGCAGAAACGTTGGGCTTGGACCACCTTTACGTCTGGGAGAAGACCCGAACGGAGTAACAGCAGTTGTTAGTCGCGAATTGACTCGATAAGGAATTGCTGGCTTTTTACCTTAAATAGATCGAAGGTAAAAATATCTCGAGGTGGGTTTCTTTCAAAGGTACAAATGGCAGTAAACCAGTGTACATGAGGAATATGAGGAGAGTCACGCGCTGCATAGAAAACAACAAGTTGACATTCGGATTCTGTAAAGTAATGGAACAATTCGCGCTATTAATGCCAAGTTACTCGGGAGGCGTAGAAGCAGGACGAACCACGAGCCAACCAATGAAGAAGGACGTACCGTCTTGTAACACTTTTGCGTGATCTCGTCGCTGAAATTGCCCCAGACGGTGTACTCCTCGCGATTATAGTGCTTTATAAGATCGGAGACTTTCTCTATGAGGCGGTCGTCGTTGATTTTGATGTCGATGTTGATGGGCGTGTCGGGGAACTCGTCAAAGACCTCCTTGAGCAGGGCGATCCTCCTCTCCTCCTCCTTCTCCGAGCCGACGTACTCGACATCTGCCCGATTGTCATCTCTGAATACAACGCACGTATTTCGCGGGTTAAATTAGGCCGCGTACCTGGGTCGAAGTCGATGGGAAGCCGCGGCTTTAGGAGCGGCAGCTCTTGGTACATCAGCTCGCAGATGTTTCTGTCTGTGCCGGTGCTTCTCAGGAGATTCTGATCATGGGATACTACAACCTCTCCATCTTTCGTCAGGTGGCAATCCAGCTCTAGCATTTGGGTTCCTATTGCCACCGCTCTGCAAACATTCCTTTCGTTAGCTCCTTGCAGCACATCAAAATTCTCCTACAATAGAATAATAGCAACCTTTTGAACGCGTACATTGTGTTCTCGTAACTCTCTCCAGCACCTAAGGTCCATAAATCAAATGGGTAAATGAAGGAGAAATTCAGAGAAGAGAGGAGAGGAGAAAGAGGAGATTGCTCACCGCCTCGGTGGCTTATATGGTGGCAGACAAACTTGACCCGCTTCTTCTTGTGCAGGAGGGTCGGATACTTGAAGAGTATCAGCGATGTCAAGACATAGCCGCCGATCAGAGTATAGAATAGCATCTTCCCAGGCTCCTTGCGGCCACTTACTCCAGGTACAACTCTGCCCAGGTAGGCTCGGACCTGCTCATGCCGATGAGTGAACCTTGCCACTCCTTGCCACTGGTCGCTCCCCTGGCCGACATCCAATTGCATCCAATCTAGTAGAATTCTCCTCTCAAAGCTGATTTACTCCTCTCCAATTTCGTTCCTTTCAACCTACAAGGGAGAGACTTTTCTCAAACTCAATGAATCCCATGGAGAAGGAGTTTCTAGGAGAAAGAGAAATCAACTGACAACTGACAAGTGACAAGTGACACTCTCGAGTGGATATTTCCGATGGAATCAAGAGAATTGTTTCTCTGACATATCCTAGAACAGGAACTGAGAGCAAAGAGGCAGAGGTGAGCTCGACGGTCGAGGTGGTCGAGGCGGTCGAGCTCGCGCATATCCCAACTCCCAACACTCTTTCTCAAGTCGAACTTGCTCGCGCTCCCAATGGATCGTAGGCTATGACTTTGCCAAGAAACTGCTGGATCCTCGAATTCCTCGCATTCTCCCATTCACTCGGAATCCGCTCCGCTCCGAATCTATAAGTTCCTGGTGGTGTCAGTGTCGGTGTGTGGTCGCGGTGGTCGTCGGTGGTGTGCTGCAGTGTGATGGTGTGTGATCCAGTGCAGTATGAATTGGTATGAATCAGTGTGATCTAGGTTATCTGGAGATAACCGAGTAGGCGCGTGCGCGAACAAGTTTTCGGAGTGTTTCGGAGCTTTCGGAGCACGGAGCCTTCGGGGCAGGATTCGGAGGATTCGGAGTGGTTCGGAGCTTTGGAAGCATCGCGGCCGCGGGTGCTTGGTGCGGTCACGTGGTACAAGTAATATCCCTGGTGGTTGGTGTGCGGTGGTGTGCGGCGGCTTGGCCAGTTCCTGGGAGCGAAGATGTGTTTTCGTGAGGGTCCGCGGTCCCTTTAACGAGAATGTCCGACTCGAGCTCACCGAAGCCCGATGCAGCAAGTCCCAGTAGTCTCTTGGGGAATCTGCGCCGCTTCCGATTCCAAAAGAAGTCATCCAAGCTCTTGAACATGTGTAAGCATCTTCCTCCTCCTCCTCCTCCTCATCCTCCTGCTCCGACTACTCGAGGGCTCAACTTTGCCAGTTGGCTTCACCGTCTTTCTCAATTTCAGCGGACGAGGATAGCAATTTGGCGAGCTCGGAGGTCCAGTTCCGTCGGAAGGCAGTGAACGTGATCGAGGACAGCGACAGCGACGCTGCCAGTCCGAGGAAGAGCGTCGCCTCCAACGCCAGCGGCAGTGGCACCGAAAAATCCGACAAATCCGACAATAAGGACAAGGAGAGCGCGAAAGAGTACCTGAGCCCCAAGCGTCCAGAGGTCGATCCTGTATGCTGCTTTTCTTTAAGATATCTACTTTCTCCCCTCCAGATTTGATCATTTCACATTTCTCATTTCTCTCTTGTTTTGGCTACCACAAACAGGATGTACTTAGCTTAAACGGTAACAGTGATGATGAAGAGGAAGGCTACACCAGGAAGCGTAGAAGGGATGAGTCCAATAGCTCTGGCAAAAAGAGGAAAAAGAAGCGGAGAAAAGTACGGAGGGATGTGGATGAAGATGGGGATTCGGACAACCCAAACTTCAAGGACAAAGTCTTTGATAGGTAAAGATCAAAGTAGCTCCTTTCAGTTCACCTTATGTAACAAATCACTTGATTCTCCCAGTGATGAGGAATCCGACGTGGAAATCTCCAATGTCATGAATGCTGAGAAGAAAGCTGTCCTAGAATTTATGAGGAACGCGTCCTCCGTGGAGCTGCTTCTCATGTCCCAATGCTCCCAGAAGAAGGCTAATGCCATTGTAGAAGCCAGGCCCTTTAAAGATTGGAGAAGTTTGGTAGCCAAGTTCCAGGACAGCAAGTACTTGGACACAGAGTTGCTAAACTCTGCCCAGGTAAAGCTCAAATTCTGACAAGTTAATCCAGTGATTGTAAGAGGATTGGTGTTGTTAACACAGGAATTACTAGCAACAAGGCAAGCAGTGGATGGCCTTATGAAGAAATGCCTTCGAATATCGGCCAACATAGAGCGAGATGTAGCACTTGGGGGCTCCAAGATCAAGGAGCAACCTAAAGAATTATCTTCCAGCTTAACTCTTGCACCATATCAAATGGTCGGATTGAACTGGCTGGCCGTGATGCACGGGCAGAACGTAAACGGGATCCTCGCCGACGAGATGGGCCTCGGGAAGACGGTGCAGGTCATAGCGTTCCTTACTTACTTGAAAGAGGCTGGCCTCAACGAGAGAGAAGGGCCGCACCTGATAGTCGTTCCTAGTTCGACAATGGGTAGGTTGATTCCAACAAGAGCTCCCTTTCGCCCCCTCCACCAATGAATAATCTTTCGGGTTGATTTAACGCAGAGAATTGGTGGAACGAGTTGAAACGATGGTCACCTGGTTTGTCAGTGGTGCAGTATTACGGCTCGCAGAAGGAGCGGAAGGACATGCGTATGCAGTGGAGGAACCGTGAGTACGAGAAGATCGACGTGTGGCTGACAACGTACAATTTAATCAGCAGCACACCCGAGGAGCGCAGACTATTCCGCGTAATGCCGATTAATTATGTCGTGTTCGATGAGGCGCACATGCTCAAGAACATGAGCACAATCCGATACGAGAATCTCATAAGAATCAACGTAGGTGCTTGATTGATAGAGTTTAGTCGGGGTCGATTCTACACAAGTCTGCGATCTCTGTCTCAACAGGCGCAGCATCGCATACTACTGACGGGCACACCGCTCCAGAACAACCTGTTGGAGCTGATGTCGCTGCTCATGTTCGTCATGCCGTCCTTGTTCGCTGGGAAACAAGCCGACCTCAAGAGCTTGTTCTCCAAGAACAATGTGAGTACTAAAATAAAACCATACGCATACAACATATATGTAGAATAAACCTCCTGATTGGGGGTTCGGATTCGTTCTGATTGGACTCTCTCCTCTAGAAAATTCCTGCACTAAGCAAGAAGGACGATCAGCCGCTCTTCGAGCAGGAGCAAGTGAAGAACGCCAAGCTAATAATGCGGCCGTTCGTTCTGCGCCGGCTCAAGTCCGAGGTCCTCCGCGATCTGCCCATCAAAACCGACCAAGTAATCAAGTGCCCGATGACCGAGAAACAGAAGACAATGTACAAGAACCTGGTGGCGGAGTTCTCCGAGGAAGCTGGTAGAAGTAGCGAGGTTAATGGGGTTGGGATGATGATGCAGCTCCGGAAACTGGCCAACCACCCTTTGCTCACGAGGGACTATTACAACGATGATAAGCTGCAGGTAAACTTCATCCTTCCTTCCCAATGAAACCAATGAATCTCATGTTGCTAATCTTTCAACAACTCGATTTACTCGACAGGTGATAGCAAAGAGATTAGCCAAGGAGCTAGGCCACAAGCAGAAGAATCCGGACTACGTTTTCGAGGATCTCCAGTGGATGTCTGATTACCAAATCAATCAATTGTCCAGGACGTACAAGAGCATAGGCGGCCAGGCTCTTCCCCTCGAGCTCATTCCAGAAGCTGCCAAATTGAGGAAACTCGACAAGCTCTTGCCGGACTTGAAGGCGGAGGGTCACAGGGTATTAATCTTTAGTCAATTCACCATGGTCCTCGACATCCTCGAGGAATACTTGACCATTCGCGGACACGCCTTCCTCAGGTACGAAACAAATGAGGAATATTTTCCTCAAATATTGAATTCAACCGCACTCGACTACTCCAAGTGTTGACTTCCAGAATGGACGGGAACACGCCGGTCACCGATCGACAGAAGCTTATAAACGTTTACACGACCGACCCGAGTATCTTCATATTCCTCTTGTCCACGAGGGCCGGTGGTTTAGGGATCAATCTAACCGCGGCGGACACCGTCATCATCCATGACATCGATTTCAATCCGTACAATGATAAGCAAGCGGAGGATCGCTGTCATCGAGTCGGCCAGAAAAAGTAGGCTTCCTCGGCTCATTTTGGTTATAATAATTCCTCTATAATAATTCTATTCTTCTTCTCTTCCTCAGGCCTGTTACAATCATCAGATTACTAAGCGAGGGTACGATAGACGAAGGGATGTATGAAATAGCTAAAGAGAAATTAATGCTCGAGCGACAAATCACTGGGAATGAAGGTGAGTCTCTTTAGAAATTAGCTGATTGCCACTCGCGACTTGCGACTCCAACTATTAATAATCAATTATTATAACAATCGACTCAGAGAGCGAAGGAACCGACAAGAAGAGCGTGTTGAAGCTGCTAAAGATGACTCTGGGCCTCGATCTGCACAACAGATCCTTGTCATTGTCGCCAGTCAAGAACTCCAAGTCGACCAACGGCCACGAGGACGCCCAGGCCGCTTGTACAGGAGAATTTTAACACTCCCGAGCCACCGGCTAATTTTTTACGCATAATTGCCGACGGCCCTGTCGGATCAAGAGGACTATTTAAGGGGTTTTTGTGATTGAATTGAGAATGTCTGTGCCCGTGTGTGTACGTGTAGGTGTGCGTGTGATGCGTCGCGTGCCACTTATTATTTTAAATTTGGGATTACGAGTCGCTTGGTATACTCCAATCTTTTTTAAAGAGAATCTTAATTTCTAGAAATGATCGATTAGTAGTGATTCCCAGCAGGTATTAATGGACGCTTTGGAAGAAAAGCGAGTCTGGGCATTGTACGCTGCATTGAGGTCCTCGCTGTTTAATCCGAGGCCGATTCACTTGGCTCCGACTATCGGACAACTATCAATTCTCTGGATTCCAGATGAATTTGTCCGAATCCTCTGTACATTGGAAAGATTCTGATTTTGGAAATTAGCGGAGCCAATGGATGGGGCCTTGGATTAAAGGGGACCACTATTTATTTGATACTCTCTTATACACATTCCCTGCGGGAGAAAGCGTCGTTGTACAAAAGCAATCGCAAGATACTGCGTCACTTATTAAATTTATTTATTATCCAACCCCATGCCTTCTTCTTGCGACGCGATGCTGAGAAAGAGAACGGTTCTCTCCACCTGACGCACTAGACCAATCCTAGATGAGATAGTGCCCAATTTCATATTCCCTCCCTCCCGATTAGATAATCTATCGGATTGATATTGAGAGACTTTTCCTTTCGAGTTTCGAAACAGCTGAAAAAGGGGCAATTTTTTCCGCTTTTTTATAGCAAATTCAACGACAGGATATTAATTGAGTTAGGCACATTTGTTGCATTTTGCACTTGGTGCATTGTTCATGATTTTATACAATAGGGCCAATTACGAAGTAGATTAGGCCAACTATCGGCGAGTCGCGTAGGAGGAATGATTGTATAAAAGTAAGGGTCGAGTCGAGCCGAGCCCTTGATCCCGTTGAGGGCTCGTTGTTGAAAGGAGAGGGTGTCTGTGTGCCTGTGGGGCGAAATGTGACAAGAGAAGAAGGAAGGAAGGAAGGAACGCGTGCCAGGCCAGGCGAGCGATTCCCCTCCAAGTGGTGTGAGAGACGACCAGGCAGACTCTGACTGTGTCAAGAGAGGGAAAGATCGGGCGGAATGGTTGGTATAAAACAATTCCTAGCGCGAACGCGGCAGCAGTCGGGCTGGCGCACCTGTCGCCAAACGGAACAAGTAGCTCAAAAGCCGAAATACAAGAGGATCGCTCCTTTTCCGTCGGTCGGACAGAGTCGATCCTGCGCCGGCAATCGGATCCTCGCGAGTGGACTAGAGAGTGAAAGGGTCGCCCTACCATGGCACAGTCCCACGATAATTTGGCATTCGCCGCCAGCACGGTAAGTCTGAATGAAAGCAATCGCTAATGAAATTGATGAAAGGCCTCCTCGACTTGGAGTCGCGAGCCAAGCCGAGGTGAGGCGAGGCGAGGCGAACCAGTCGCAAAGCGAGAAAGGGCCCTCAAGTGCGCAACTCTATGTAGTAAGTAGTACGTACTCGAGGAAGATTGAAGATTGAAAAGAAGCGGAGGAAGAGCGCGCATGAGTGACTTATTTACATTTCTTTTTTAAAATCTCGCCTCGCTCCAGTCAGACGAACGAGATGTGACTCGACTCGAGCTCCTAAGTTGCTTTCAGGTGGTTGCAAGTAAATCGCGATCGACCCTGGGGAGTGTGATCGATCGCGCGGTGCGGCGCGTTAGCTGCGAAATCGAGAGCGCGGCCTTCGAGTCCTCGGGACGAGATGACCGGGCGCTCTCGGCCGCGGCTCGATCGTTGCGGGAGGGAGTTTGACGCTTTTTAGACCGAGTGATTGTATGTATCTTGTACGACATACCTAGTGCGTACATAGATAGGCGGCTCCGCGCTGGCATTGAGCGTCCGTCGAGCGTCAAATGTCAGAGGACTCGGTGAGAAAGGACGATGGATTAGTCGCAACTCGCAACTTTCCTATCTGCCGGTTCGCCAGTTTGTCAGCTTGCTCAATTTAGAAGAAGCGGATGTGGCCGGAGCGGGTGCTAATAGTTGAGTCCATTCGGAATCAATTAAAGTAGTTTCGGGGTATCGTGTAAGCCCACGGGCTACTTGAAGTTTCGAGGGGCGGCTTTACGACTTATCGCCAGTGATAGCTATCGACTTGCGTGCCAATGGAAAAGTACCCTTTTTCGAGAAGCGAAGGGAATCGACTGGAGAGTTTTATGAAAATTCTAATTGTCTCGGCACTCAACGAGACTAGATAGTCACTAATCCAAGCAAGATAGGCAAAACAACTACATACTACATAGTATCGCGGAGACTTTAAAATGCGAAATGCGAAATGCGAAATGCGAACTCCGACTTGGAGACTGAGCCGGCGATCTTACTGGGTAGCATAGGCGGGCAATGCGGGTATTGTGAGATTGTTTTTCGGGAGATTAATCGAGAGCGATAGCAGTTGGCTCGCACTCGATTGTCTGATCAGGTGGATTCCTTCGGCCTATCTTGCCGTCGCGTGGATCTTCCGTCGAGATCTCGGCTTATCGTCCACTTTCCAATGACCCACTGCTATCTCGCGATCCAACTCGCCCAATGATGTGCGAGGGCAATTGGCATAGCTGAGGAGGAATGTGAGAGAGAAAAAGTGTGAACAAGACGAGTGATTTGTTTGCCGATTTGAGAGCGGCCTGGAAGGGGAGGTGTCCTAGAATCGAGTGAGCATCGATGGCCCATCGGGAGATAAAAGCAGCACCGATGGGATCGATCGATGACGAAACCGATAAAGGCAAACGCGACAATTGACAGTCGGTGACGAAAGGTTTATTGAATTTTTCCTACGATAAAGCTCGCTCCTGTCCGAGCAGACGCGGCGTCGAGCCGTCCCGACACACCTATCCCCCGATTATCGCTTTATCAACAGCCAATCAGTGTCAATGAACTCTCGCCACTACTATTCTATCTAGTAATAATTTCCACCCCAATATCGCCCGAACCCACTTCAACCAACCAATGGGAGATCGACTGGGGGAGCAATGGAATCGCTTTTCCCCAAAATGCCCGAAAATCCCACCAACCCAGTCAATGAATCAACCGCGAAAGGAAGGCGTAAATAAATCGATCGTGAATCGATAGGGTAGAAAAATAAGAAATGGAAGCAGGTCGAGCGATAAAATGAGCGAATGAAAAGTTAATCAAACTTACCCTTATCTAACCAAGCAGAGCAGGAGAAGGAACGGCGGATTCCTCGTCAGGTGTAGCCGGCACTTTCCCAGTGAGCCGCTTGCAAAACAGCAGCACACCTTTTATCACCTCGCGCGATAGTAGCCGCGCGCGGAAGCTGACGAGTCCATATACTTTAATGCACCTGTTTTCCCCTAAGTCGCCGCTCGCTTGCGATAAAAGAGCTCAGGGCTCACCTCTTCTCTCTCTCTTGTTTGCACTCGGCGATCGTTCCTAATTACACTTACACCGGCATCCAGAACAATCCCACTTCGTACAACTCGCAACCCACAACTTGACCGCTCTTCAACTTCAACTATGAATTACCTAGTCGAGCAATTCTTCTTTCTTCCCTTTTTGGCAAAGAGTATCTGTGCCTATGACTATGTATGTATGTGTACGTCGCTAGCCGAACAGGTCGAGACGCGTCTCCGGGCCCAGGCTAATGTTTACGAGAGGCGCGCACGCCGTGTTCGCTGCGCCGCTACGTCACAAGTAAGCGAGGCCTGGGGGTCGCTCTCGATTGGCCAAGTCGAGCCCCGAGCCCCCATGCTTTACCCTTGAGAACGACTCTCAGCTCTTTCGACATTTTCCCTCCCAAATCTTGCCCACTACACACATACTATCGTATCCATGGTTATTTGAAGGGGCCCGTTTATAAAAGCATTTTCCGCTGGACCCACTGCAATCTGACTGCAAGTTGCAGAAATGAAGTGCAGCATTAGTAATGGTTGAGAGATCCAATTGGAATCTGCAGGTTATATTCTTGAAAGTGGAATCTTTTCTAAAAATGCAAAAGAGGCAATGTGGATTTTTGCACGTTCTCTCATCGCTATCTATGTAACACGAAGTACAACCTTAATTACTACGAGGCTTATGCTAATCAGCAGTAAATGCCCGGAGGAACATGGTTTCCTCAGCATTCCGCGTTTGCATAATCGGCGTAATCGCGCGATGCAACTGGTGTTAGATGCGTCGCGTGGCGTCGCGTTGCTCTAGTCTGGATGGATGGATGGATAGGTCGTTGGAGTTGGAGGGAAGGGACTTGTTGTTGGACTCGCGGGAATTATTGGCTGGCGCGCACAACTGCTCCTCGCTCGCTTGCCAAATAGAGCCTTTGTATTAACTGGCTACCGGCAATTTCGGCACTGTTTGCTCTGTCAATAAGCGGAAATACCACGGCCCCGCTCCTGGCCCCCAAAAACCCGACAAAACTTTCCGCATTTAGCTCGAAACGAGCGCCGCCGCGCCGCTCCGATTCCAGTCTCCCGCGACAGACTTTTAATTACATAGTTTGGAAAATGAACGGTTATCTTTATTTTCCTCGATTAATTCCCTTAATCTCCAAATCTGACATTTAATTGAGAGTTGCAAGCAAAAATCCGGCTGCGCCAACAGTTGGCGGGTAATTGGACTAGTAGCCGGAAACCGAGGAATAATCGTGTTGCGCCGATTAGCATGCAACTGCCATTCTCCGCTTTTCCATCATTGTCCTCCCAAGGACGCGACTCTTTCCACGTTTCCACGCTTCCACTTGCAGACTTAATTAAAGGTGAGATTAGCGCGGCTGGAGTGCGCGCTGCTATTAAAACCAACACCTCTGCAATTCAATGAAACTGTCAGGATCATCCGCGAGTATGAGTTCTGTACCGTCAGTTCTAGTTTTGCGTCGTTTTGCCAGTGGGGATCGGGCGAGGTTTAAAAATTCTTCTGCGTTCGTTTACCAACAGAGATCAGTGCCGCGTCACTGATGACTCGAACGTGATGAGTCTCCGCATTTAGGTTAGGTAATTGACGGCTCACTCGTCCACCACCGCCACCGACAAATTGCGAGGAGCGCGGTGGTGGCTGCAGGTGCCTGGAGGCCTGACGATTTATTGACACAGATGCCGAGGACTCGCGAGAATGATTTATTGGGAGACCCCTACCTCGCAATCCTCCAAACCGCCGGCCTCTTTCCGATTAAGACGACGACGCCGCCAAGTCGACAATTGAGAAACAATAACCGCGCGCTTCCATAAATCACTCGGGCTTCGATCGAGCGATTCTTCCACTCGTAAACACTCATTGTTTCTGGAAAAAGCGTGCTCGGCGAATTTGCCGGGAAATGACTCATCTTTCTTGCTCAACTTGAAATTAATTGGCATGCGCCTAGACCGGCCCCTAGGCCCTAGAATCCCTAGACTATCAACGGATACGAGATATGCGAGCAAAGGCCACGAGCGAGCCCGATTTTAATGGGCCTGATTAATAGAAGCAATTATCCTAGTAATCCGAGTCGCCACACTTCGCCATCACTAAGAATCCGGCCACTTTGCTCATTATTCCCTCGAATTAGTCCGTGAGGCATCTCTTCCTATTAAGGTACCAGGCTGGAATTACATCATACCGTGCTATATTTCAGGGAGCAACTCGAATACTCGAATACTCGAACTCAAAGTTGCCATATCGCGAAAGACCCGGAAGATAATAGAGAGTAAAACGCAGTAAAAGAGTTGATCGAATTGTCAAAGTTTGTCTAGAAAGTAGTCTAGGTACTCGAAATATTTGTTGAAATATATTTGGGTCTTTTTCAATTCCAGGACGCGATATGCGGCGGAAAGTGGGAACCGTCGGGCCAGGAAAACCGCAACAGGTAAACTCATCAGCTCTTCACCTACATATAGTATATCAAATCGAGTATTTCAATGAAATGATAAAGGTGAATCAAGAATTGTTCTGAGAATTGCGCGATTGCGACAGTTGCAGTCGAAATGGGCGGAACACTGTCTACGTGATGGAGATGGAGGAGAAGAAGAAGAAGAGCGTCGAGGAAGCCGAGGAGGAGTACGATCCCCACCTGCACAGAGTCGTCACGCACCCAACCACGTGAGTTGGCCCTTTCAAGGAATATTGACAAACAATGACAATTTCGATGCCGATTATTAAACCTATCCAAAAACGATATTAATTGAAGGAGAGTTTGAAAATGTGCATTTCCATCCAGGAACATGGAGACGCTGCTGCATCTATTGAAGGGCAGCTTGGGAACAGGAATCCTGGCGATGCCGAACGCCTTCCACAATGCCGGATATGCAGTCGGCCTAGTCGCGACCGTGATAATCGGCCTTCTCTGCACATACTGCATTCGAATACTGGTCGACTCGCAATACGAACTCTGCAAGCGGAAGAGGATACCTGCGTTGTCCTATCCGACGACAGCCGAGGCTGCCCTTAGCGAGGGGCCCAGGTGGCTGAGACCCTTGTCCAAACCTTCCATGTACGTAACATGCCCTTTTATTTGAACTTTTTCTCCACCTCTTCCACCTCTCCAATCTCACACTGCACATTCCGGATAAAATTTTCCTTCTATTCTTCCAGACACATTGTCAACGTCTTCCTTTTGATTTACCAATTGGGCACCTGCTGCGTCTACGTTATGTTCATCGCGTCCAATCTCCAAATGGTGAGGACTCGTCGCCTTTTGCTTATATCTACGCACATACACACATACATACATACTGCTTCCTAGTTTCATCATTCATACGAGGACCTACGCTTAAACAACTTTGTTCCTTCTTCGAGTCCACTTTAACATATGTCTGAAAAAATGTTAGCCAGGGTCACTTAATGAATCATTTCTAGTTTACTAAGCTGAATCTTTGCGGCCTGCGATGAATGATTCATGGATTCGAGTAATCCACGAGATTTGAGTTAAGTTGAGTGAAGTTGAAGTGAACCAAGGAATAAAGTTGTTTAAGCGTAGCTTAGCAGGAGAGCCCCAAGGGAAACGGCCGGCGCGGCGCGGCGGGGATGTAGGTCAGGGAAATCCGCTGTAAGGAATGAGCGATTAGACGCTCGCCGTGTAATTAATGCTGTTCGCCAAGGTAATTTCGCATTGTAGCCAGTGCGTTGACACGTAGTGAGCCTTACTTAATCGGACAATGGCCCGATCGCCCGCCCGCCTTGGTTTTTGGCTGTTGACCTTAACTCCCAAATTCGAGCGGTGTCCGATGAATATGAAATTCGAGTGGGGATTTCATTGAGACCAAGAGGAAGAAGTGGAAAAAGAAGAAGAAGTTGTTCCTTTGGTCGATGGCTTCATTCTGCAGGATATATGCCACGCGGCTCGGTTGCACGCGATCGTTGATAACGTCGGGCTCGAGGGTCAGCAAACAGGCGTGTAGTAGTTTTCTAGCCGCTTATCGTGTTCGCTCATCACTTACTATTCCGAGCCGAGTGCATATGCATGTGTATACGTACAACAGCTCGTACACCTGTTGAGTAAGAAATCTTTTGGGAGGTTTGAGAGTTCTCAAGCCTCCAAGATTGGGTAAAGATGGGCAAAAACCGGCATCAATTGGAGTATATCGGATCGATAGGGGGCCGGGAGTTCGATTCCTGAAAAGAAGCCGCTCGAGCGTGACAGGAAGAGGGAAAAAAGGCGTGTCCGCATTGCAATCGGCATCGAGCAGCGTTACCATTGCGTCAAGAGTCCGTTGCGTAACTCCTCGAGCGATGCAACAATCACTGAGATCACTTCCGGCTGTCCTTCAATTCGATATCGGCAGTCGCCGTCTGAACGCCGGCCCGCCCGCCCTGGCCAGCCTATTAATTATAGTCACACGCTCATATCGCAGTCGGGTTGAATTATATAGTTCAGCGTCCTGTTAAACAAGCGGGGAGAATTTGTCATTTTTTGTGTTTCCTCTAAATGACTATGAGTCTTGGAGGAAGCAATGCGGTGCTTATCCCTTAGGAGGATTGAATAGATTGGTTGGCGTGTTTCAGGGTCTGGACAGTTTCCTGCCGAAGGTCGATGTCAGGATAGTAATGGTGATCCTGTTGCTGCCGCTGGTATTCGTCAACTGGATCAGAAACCTCAAGTTCCTCGCGCCATGCTCGACAGTCGCCAACTGCGTGACTTTCGTCAGTTTCGGCATCATTTTGTACTACATTTTCCGGGAACCGCTGACTTTCGAGGGTCGACCTGCTGTCGGGGACGTGGCCAATTTCCCTCTTTTCTTCGGGACCGTCCTCTTCGCCCTCGAAGCCATCGGAGTGGTCAGTAATGATATAAGAGGAGGAGACGGAGTTGCATAAATCAAGTAGAGATAGAATAAGACATGAGAGGAAGGAGAGGAAGAAATTGTCACATTTTCTCCCTGAATGAACCGTAGATTATGCCGTTGGAGAACGAAATGAAGACGCCCAAGACCTTCCTCAAGCCAGCCGGGATTCTTAATCTTGGAATGGGTCTGATTATCCTGTTGTACGCGGGCCTCGGCTTCTTCGGGTACATTCGTTACGGGAGTGCGATCAAGGGTAGCATCACTTTCAATCTCTCGGAAACCGAAGTCCTGGCTAAGGTTGTCCAGGTCCTCCTCGCGCTGGCCATCTACTTCACCCACCCTGTCCAGTGCTACGTCGCCATTGACATCCTCTGGAACGACTACGCGGCGCCTCGCCTCGAGAAGAATCCGCACAAGCTCTTCTGGGAGTTCTTCATGAGGACCTGCATCGTTTTATTCACCAGTGAGTATCTCATCCCAATGGAAAGTCCGTCCCCAACCAGTAACGAGGCCTTTCAACTCTCAATCTGGAGAGCCGAGAGGCCCAATCACACCCCTTAATTGCCACTTTATGTACACAGCAATTCTCCACTCTTTGCCCCAGCAAAGTGGTCGCGCATCATCAGAGACACCCACCTTCCTTTATTGGCAGATTCAATAAAGGGAATTGTTTCTCTTTCTTTTCCAGCCCTGCTGGCCATTGCCATTCCCGAGCTGGAGCTTTTCATCTCATTGTTCGGCGCCCTCTGCTTGTCAGCGTTGGGCCTGGCCTTCCCCGCGCTAATCCAGTTGTGCACCTTCTGGAACGTCTCCAAGGGCATGGGCAAACTCTTCCTCTTCTCCAAGAACGTCGCACTGATGGCCTTCGGCTTCCTGGGGCTGATCGTCGGCACTTATACTAGCCTCCGCGACATCATCGCCACTTTCTCCTGAGGCTGACACCGCAGGACTGAGGTGGAGAGAGTGGAACGTTGGGACCAATGTACCAACTACGAAGCGTCGTCGTCGTCCTCGTCGTCCTCGTCGTCCTCGTCGACGCTGACAATGTGATAATCGTCCTAAGGAAGATATATCTAAGGAAGACAGGCTCTGGCCAATTATTTATTTAACGAAGCCGCTCGGCAGGCAACCCGCTTTCCCCACTCCGATATCGAGCCGGACTCGCACCAGGAGAGACGCGTTAATTGTAGCCTGATTAATCCGATTAGTCGGTGCCTCAGGAGTGCCAAGAGGCAAGAGTGATCTGAGCTGAGAGTGCGATCTGCTTCTCTCAGATCGCTTAACTGGCCGATCGACTTGTTGCGTTTGCGAGTGGAGAGTTGTGCAGAAATCGACTAATTCTTATTATAACTCGTCTCGACTCGAGATTCTCATTTCCTCCTTTTACTTCATTCAGATGCTACCCATTTTCCCACTCGATGACAAATAATCTATTCTTCATGTTAAAGCATTCCATAATCCATATAAATATATGTACATATGTACTACATACACACATTGCGCTATTCACTCCAACAACCAACTTGCGCTGCGAATAAACTATTTTTAGTAATTAACACTGTCTTTTATTCTTCTACCTTCTTTAATCACAGACTAGGAGACCGGGTACTACTACTTATATAGTACGGACCTGGTCTGTGCTTTAATCTTTAATCCAACCAAGGCATAAGGTAAAGAAGTGAGGGAGGTTGGAGTGAGTGGCGGCCTCTGAGAAACTCTAATTGAATCTAGAGCGTCGGCCATTCCTACCAATTATCTTCAATCCAGGTTTTTTCAGATTTAATCCGGCAAAGGTAATGAAGTGTTTTTTAACATTCGAACAAGTGAGTGGCGGCCTCTGAGGAACTTGGGTCGAAAGCAGACTGTCGGTAATTCCTCGCTTTACCAATTTACCATCCAACATTACCGATAATTCGACTGCCAACGAATCCAATAGCACATCTAACCGAGTAAATCGGTTTGAAGCGGAGCGAAAGAGATTTGGTCATCACCTGAAAAACTAAGCGGAGTGTTTGATCTCCGAGGTTGTACTACACATATGTAACGCGTCCCTCCTGGGTGGACGCCGAGAGTGCCCGAGTGAATCCATAGAGAACAAGAAGGAGAAGGAGTGAACCGAGCGAGCGGTCTCCGTCGGGCGGTGGGCGGCGGGGAAACTGTCGGGTTGGAGTTCGAAGTGGCAGTTTCGCGCCGGAGCTTATACGAGCTGGTCCACCGAGCGTCCACCCGAGCCGAGGTGCATCCGACCAGCCGACTCGGTTCAAGCCTCGTCCTTTGTCTTCCGGTGTGTACGGTGTGTGCGGCATACGTGCGGCGTGTCCAGTGCGCACGGCGGCGGCTCTATGCCTCGGCAATCTCTTCTCTCCGGGGCCAGGCAATAATTGGCCGCTTTTTCCCGAGTGCACCAGTGCCAACTGCCAGGCCGCGGCTGGCTGCGATGTTCTAGCAGCGGATGCGCGCAGGAAGCGGAGCAGCCCCATTGGCGTAACAACGCACTCGGTGAGTGGCCGATCACTCATTTCCATTATATTCCATTTTAGGATTGTTTAATATCTCGCGAGAACGCACAAGTCAGCTCGAACCGAGCGGCTCGCTCCTATCGAGCTAGGTAGGTATGCACATTTCATTTGGCTGTGAAGTAGTTTGAGCGCGAGACGTCGCGGCGGCGATAATACTTGATGCTTCGTCCTTGATGGAATCGATCAATCCCGACCCATACTATGTAGTACTATGATAGGCGAGCGGGGCAAGGTTTTCTTAGATCGATGCCGATGGATCAAGGATTAATCGACTAGTTGGCAATTCAGACAGGGAATTTGCAAGCGCGAAGCTCTTTAAAAGATTATCTGCTCGCGCTTCTTTTTTATTTAATTGCTATCTTCGAAAGGAGATAGCTCGCCGCGCTTATCGATCCCAGCGGACCGGTCAAATGTCACTCCCCGTAATTAGCCGGGCGTAGAAACAAGCTGATAAGATTGAAACTAATATGCCGATCGATTGGTGAACCTCAAGCCCAGATCGTCCTCGCGTTGAAAGAGAGCGGCGCCCGGGCTGCTGGCCGGCTGCACTCTCTTTCCCTTTGTAGTCGGCTAACCGCGCAATTGTCCAAGACCAGCGAGGAGCGAGGATACAGTACACGCGTGTTCTGTTGCGTGACTCACTGCTGGGTGAAGCACCGTTCGAGCCTCGCTTTTTACTCCGCGGCTAATGCGCCGCTGGTTCTCCACTTTTACTCCTCGGCCTTGCAACATCCACGTGCGGCCGCGCCGGCCTATCGGCTTTACAGGCCGTTCGCAGCCAGCTTTTAATCCACCAACAGGCCTTTTCCACCCGATATTCCTGCCAAAAAGATTTTTACGTTTATCAGCCAGTTCCTTTCTCTTTTTCTTGATTCTACTGTTTCTTGAACCCCTCCACCCCAACTGTTTGAATGAAACTCAAATTCTTGAATGATTCGAAAAGAAATTATGATTATCATTGTGCTGGGGATTAAGAAGTGGTCCGGAGAAGGTCCGAAAATGATTGGAGTTGGGCAATGAGACTAAAGAAAGGAGGAGAGGTTTGGTGTCGGCGGAGCATGAAAAAAGAAACCGAGGGTTCGGAGAAGAGTGTCGAAAGAGGAGCGAACGAACCAACGAACGAAGCACACCTTGACCGAATGAATCATTCCCGTCCGTCCGACCGTCCAATACCTCTCTACTCTGCCAATCGCTGTCTCCCAACACTCGCCCGGTAAAAAGTGGCTTTGGTTCGGGTGTCTGCGGTTCGCCGGTTCATTCGAAAGTCCGGAGCACCGGGGCTAGTATTGAGAAAGCCAGTCTGTCCAGCGGACGCGCGCGCGCGCGAGAGAGAGAGAGAGAAAGAGAGAAAAGGTAACGTAGAGGCATAGGCGCGTAGACCGCGTAGACCGCGTAGACGTGGAGAGCAGCTCAAGGAGAGGTGAGCCCGTAGAGGCGTAGAGGCCCGTCCGACCGCGATAGTCTCTCCTCTCTCCTCTCTCCCAATAATTCGAGCCTCGAGCCTCCAGCAGGAATAGGATTACTCGGTAATCCTCGGTAATCCTCGCGGCGCGGCGAGATTAATGCCGGGGCACGTTATACGGTCGGCTGTTCCGTTGATTCCCGTCGGTGCGGGAGAGCGAGTGGGACGGGAAGAAGCCGGTTAGGAGCGCCGGCGCGAGCTGAGTCATCGCCTCTGAGCACACTGTTTTCCTTGCGGCAACCACCAACCGGCAACCAACTCAACCAACCCGATCGAGCTTTGTCAGCCGGGCAAATCCTGCCCGCATCAAATCTAGGCCCTTTCTCTCGACGGCAGGTGCTAGCCCTCTATCTACTCCACATACAACAACGCATACTCATCTCCTCCAATCTCCTTTACCGCCCCTACCCCACCCGCCTTTTAATTAATATCAATCACCGCAACTCGTCAACATCAACGAACAAACAAGATGATGTTTTGAGCAATTATTCCTTGACTCGGCCGAAAGGAGTTATCGGAAGATTTCGACAAAAATGGCCCCCACCGCGCTGTGCCGGTTAAAGGCGCGACCACACTGCGGCCAATTTAGTTTAAGAATCGCGGGCGCATAGTGATTGAATGAATCATTGGTTTTATTGCGCTCCCTGGTCAATGCACCATGCATCGATATGATGATTGGGTGATTCATTAGGGCGCATCGTAGACAATAGTATTGTATGTATCATGATAGCGGATTTGTCATTGTTTGGACAGTGGGTCACCAGATGCGAGATGGTTTAAAAGGAAAAAATGGTAATATCTAAAGAGAATAGTGCGAGAGTCGGAAAAGGATTACGGAAAGGAATGATTCGACATGAGAAATGATTGGAGGCCTGTTATGCAAAGGTCTTATGTAGCGCGTGTCGGGTGATTACAGGAGCGGAATTGAAGATGGCGGAATATTGCGAGTATATGTGGGATCCAACCAGGGGGCACAACAGTACGTCCCTCGCCAGGAGCATCTACGAGGACGAAGCCAGATTCGACAAGAGGGATAAAAAGTTGGCCATTAAAACGGTCCGTGCCATTCTTCGGGGCATGCCTGATGTTGGTAAGTCCCTCCCTCTTCTTCTTCTTCTTCTTCTTCCCTTATTTCGTCGATTTTATACAATTCGAGCCGAGCCGATCAAAATCCTCTAGTCAGAGAGTACATACATACATAAATCGGGCAAGAACCGTCGAGAGAAGAGTCGTCGACTATACGAGTGCGACTACTTAAAAACGAGTCACGAGTCGTCGAATGGGTTTCCGCGCTGTTAAATCGCGATCGTAGTAACGTAGGGGCTTCCTGCGCGGCGAGAAGCATCGCAATGAGGCCCAACCTGACCCGGGGCCGCCCGCCTCTGTGTGCTCCCTCTCTCTCTCTCCGTAGACTTGAAGGACTGCACCGACGAATACATAACGCGCTTCCTGCTGGCCCGGAAGTATCGGACGGAACAGGCCGCCGCCCTGATAGGGGCTTATCAGGCCCAGATCGCTCATCGCCAGGATATTTTTGGTAATCTAACGGCGAGGGATCCAGCCCTTCAACGGGCCCTTCGTGCAGGAATACCTGGAGTACTTCCCGCGCGTGATAGGTCAGTCCGACTCTTTAATCTCCTCCAATTCCCTCAGTTCCATAATGCTGCTCTGCTGATGGTTATTACAAACGCTGTTGTGCTTCTTAGAAAAGGGAGATGCGTTTTGGTGATCCTTGCCTCCCAATGGGAGCCGATAGCAGTGCCAGCATTGTCCGTGCAAAGAGCCATCTTCTTGGTTTTGGAGATCCTCATTCAAGATCCTCGCAACCAGGTAAACAGTAAAGAGTGTAAATCGAATTTATCGATCGCAATGAATGTTAGAAGCTGATTTTGACCGACGAATCTAGCAATCGGGTTTCGTCGCGGTGGTCGACTGGAGCGGATTCTCCCTGCGGCAAGGCGGGGCCTTAGGAGCTGCGGCCCTGCGAAACTTAATAGCTGCGCTGCGAGGTCGATTTCCGGCGAGGTTCAAAGCGATCCACTTCCTCTCGGCGCCCCTCTACGTCCAGGCGACTCTCGCCCTCGTCAAGCCCTTCCTAGATGAGAAGACTCGCAGCAAGGTGGGCCTGCCTCACCTCCCGCTTCGCCGCTTCGGCCCAATTTTCTCCCCAGCCCTCAAACAGGTTCCTCTTCTCAACTCGGCTGCTTTCCTCTCCATTTCAGATTTATCTCCACGGGAACAACCTGAGCACGTTGCACGAGCATCTGCCGACGGACATCTTGCCAGCGGAGCTCGGGGGAACGGGCCCCGCGTTCAATCCGGGCCTCTGGGCCGAGCCGGTCATCCACTCGGCGATGAAGGAGGCCGAATTGGCGTCGAAGCGAAACCGCGAGAGGCAGCAGGCCGCCCTCCAGTCGGACAAGTCCCAATCGAATCCACAACTCGAAGAAGCCGAAGAAGCCGAACAACTCGAAAAGGAACTGGACGGGGCCTCGTTGCGCCAGAACCTGGCCAATCTCACCGAAAATCCCGGCAAGGAGAAGCGGTTTTTCGGGGCATTCGCCAACTCGAGTAGAAACCAGAAGGAGACTGCTGCCTCGATGAACGTCGAGTTGAATCTGATGAACAGAACCACTGCCAATCACAATCAGCCAGATCCTCGAGAAACTGCCCGTAAGAAGGAGGACTCGCGGGAGAATCGCTTCGCCGCCGAGAATGGCAACAACCTTCAGTCTGATGATAAGTTGGAGAATCGGGCGGAGGAGTTTCGAGAGGGCGACGACACCGCCTTCCTCACCCTCGACGCCGAGAATTCCAACAATCTCGGCACTCTCGCCAACACCGAGAGCAACGGGAACGAGCCTTTGAAGGATAAGTCATTCATTCGCACGGGTCGAAGCGACAATCCCTCGGAGAAGGTCAATCTCATCATGTAATCGCGACTTGGCCGCTCTTTCTTTATCCGACTCCCATTTCTCCCGATGGTTCCTTCAACAGTGTACCCCGAACTCAAACGATTCTGTTAGTTTCTCGGCTTTGTTTACATGGCCATTTCTAACAATCGTTTGGCCAGGCTGTACATATGTACCTTACGTCTACTGCATACTAGGAGTTGTAACTCCTTCGAGTCCAATTCTTCGAATTGCAACTCTGTAGAAACCAGAAGGAACGATCCTTACGTTAATCGTCGTCTGGCTCGGCCAGCTACTTAACTCTCGGACTTTTGATACTTAAACGAGCGAGGGAGTAGATATTTTGACGGATTTTTATCATGCGACTCGCCCGAGACAATAAAACTAGACTTAAACTAGGCTTTTAGGCGTTAAGTACTTGCTGGTTTCATGGCTATGGACGGAGAGATCCTCCCGTCATGTGATTTAGAGGCCCTCAACGGAGCCCAACGGATCTTATTACAGATTAGCTGTAACTCTACTCTATGTCTGTACATATTGTATGGGACTATTTATTGGACGTAGACCTACGTCCTGGAAGGCCGGATCTCGTCTACTACCTAGTACTTACGTTAAGAACCACCCAGCGTCCATTAGATAGCTCGATTAATCGATATTTCGATCATTGTACTTTCTAGTGAAAATATATATTTTACACGACAGAAGCTGCACTGTTCCTTACCTTAGGAGGGTGGAATTCGAGGATTCAATAATCCGTAAAAACTTATTATTTCCATACATAAAATATATATGTATATGCGTGTGTGTACGGTACGTCTCGAAGATTAATGCGCCACTCGAGTTTGGTGCGGAAATGGCTTTATCACATCACCGAGAGCACCCTGCGCAGTGCGCACCATTTCACGCGATGTTCCAATTCCCCAATGTGTAAATAGACGATCTCTCTAGGAATAGTTCTCTTCAAAAATGAGGTATGTAGTAGTTAACAAACGGATCGAAGGCTTCGAAACCATCGCTCCTGTAGAAAACCTCGCACGCTTTCGTCCTTTTGCTTGGCAATTCTTGTACGCGTGGAAGATATAGAAAATAGGGGGTTCAGGGGGGTGGGGGGCATTTTGTAGTACACGAGTAGGAAGCTAAGCTTCCCTGGTCCAGTCTTGAGTTTGTACTTAACCGCGCGAGTCGGTTGCAGCCAACTGTATTGTTGAAACGGGGATTGATCGGACGATTGACGTTGGGTCGGGCAGCGACGAATTCGAGATTTAAGCGGAAATAGCAGGTGGCGTCCATCCGCCGAATCCGCGCTCCAGTTCCTCAGCGACTGCCAGAGTGAGCCGGTCCTGGTTTAAACCAGCAATGACCTACGAAAGAAGGAAAGAATTGCTCGAATGAAATGCGACAAGAGTTCATGAGTCCAAAAGTTCTCTCTGTCTCTTTCTCTCTATGTAAGGGCGGGGTGGGGGGACGAACCTGTATTCCAATAGGAAGACCTTGCTTGTTAAGGCCAAGCGGGCAAGCAGTGGCTGGCATTCCCAATGTGTTAATAATCCCAGTGTAGGTGAAGTTGAACGGCTTGATGAACGTCTCGTGGTGGAGAGGCGCTGCTGTGGGATGCGCTGGGTACAAGAAGACGCCGTCGTCCCCTAGGAAGTCCTAGAAGGTCGGATGGTCGGATTATAGATTAGACACGGGTCTTTTTAAGCTTCAGGTATCAAAGAGGAATCGCAATCCAACTGACCCTGAACTCGTGAAACAATTCCTTGCCCTCCCGTATGAGTTTCTGGTGCTCCTCACTTCCATATGGTATGGCGCACCTCTCGAAGGCGGCAGTGAGAATAGCAATGAGAGTATGATCACCCATGAAGAGGCACCACTTCAGCAGCTCCCAGCCAATACTGATTCTACCCTGGCGATTGGCGAGCTCGTACGAGAAGTCCTTCTCGTCTTTGCAGGTCATGCGCGCCATCCAAATTGCCATGCTCTTTTTCAGCTTCTTGATGTTCAATTTGGTCGCTTTCACCTTGTGCGCCTTTTCCAGGTAGTTGACCACCTTCTGCATCGATTCCTTGATCTCAGGGTCGACCGGCGACAGCCAGTACTGACCGCCGTCGTCCTCCATGTAGTAGAACTTGATCTTGGAGATGTCGACCTTCTCGTCCAGACGTAGCTTCTCTGAATTGGAGCCTGAGATGACTTTGAGGGTGGGTGCGAGGTCCTGGGCGTATCTGCACATTGGGCCCATCGCAAGGAGTTGGCCCTGTTCCTCGCTGTGGGTACTGGGGTATTGGCCGTCGTTTGAGACGACTCCTGAAGGAAAGGAGATACATGTACTCGGATTAGTCTAGCTTTTGAGATTGGCAGAACAACATATACCTACAATACGTATATGTATAGTTGTGGGGATTTGGTATGCATGTATGTAAATACCTTTGGAAGGCTTGTGGCCGAAGATGCCGTTGAAGAAGGCTGGTATTCGAATGGAGCCACCGATATCCGTGCCGATTCCCAAGGGGGAAGCTGCTGCTGCTAGGATACAACCCTCGCCACCTGAAGATCCGCCAACGATGTGTCTGCAAATGAAATCGAATCGAATCGTGTTAGAATTATAGTCTTCTCGCTTCCGGTTTTGGTAAGATTTGGCTGGGAACCTGGTGTTGTAGGGATTGTTCGTAGCACCATAGAGGCAGTTAGAGGTCGACCACCACATGGCTAATTCGGGGACATTAGTCAAGGCCAAAGGGATCGCTCCTGCGTCTCTCAGCAGCCTGATCGCCTCGGCGTCCTTTTCCGCCCTGCAGTTACGCCTGGCGACGAGGCCCGCGGTTTGCTTCATGCCCTCGACGCCTATGCAGTCCTGTTTAAACGAAAGAAGAGTGTCAGGTAGGAGCAATTGAGAGAGAGAGAGAGAGAGAGAGAGAGAGAGAGAGAGAGAGAGGTGGGTAAGTTGTGAATAGTATCACCTTAGTGGTAAAAGGAACACCGAGGAAAGGCTTCTCCCTCGCGAGGGTTTCCGCCGACGGCGCGTCAGCCGACTTCAACATCGCGTCGCACGCCTTGGCCTCCTCCAACGCAGCCTCGAACCGATCCTCAACCATGAAGTTGAGCATCGGCTGGCATTCCTTGATTCTGTCGATGTAGGATCGCACCACATCCTCCGAAGACAACTTGAGCAGAAGAAAGATAAACAATTATAGTAAACGAAAATTGAAAATTTTTTCCATTTTTCGACATTTTTCTAACTCGCCCGATTTCGATATTTTTCAATAGATTTAACCCTAAAACTAAGATTCTACACAGAATTAGTGGCTGAGAGTCCGTAATTGTGTCGTACGAGTGATATTTCGTTGATTTTCGGGCGAAAATCCTCGAAATCTCAACCATTTGGCACAGTTTTGGCCCCTGATCAACTAATTTCCAGCCGATTCTTAGTTTCTAGGCTCAAACTAAAGAAATATCAAGCATTCGATCGATTTCGGGAACCTTCGAAAAATTTGAAATTTTTCCATACCTACCCCTTCTCATTTTTTCGATTTTTCGACATTTTTCCAACTCGCCCGATTTCGATATTTTTCAATAGATTTTACCCTAAAACTAAGATTCTACACAGAATTAGTGGGTAGGAGTCCGTAATTGTGTCGTACGAGCGATATTTCGTTGATTTTCGGGCGAAAATCCTCGAAATCTCATCCATTTGGCACAGTTTTGGCCCCTGACAAACTAATTTCCAGCCGATTCTTAGTTTCTAGGCTCAAACTAAAGAAATAGCAAGCATTCGATCGATTTCGGGAACCTTCGAAAATTTTGAAATTTTTCCATACCTACCCCTTCTCATTTTTTCGATTTTTCGACATTTTTTAAAATCGCCTCTAATGGTGCTGGCTGTTTAGTTTAAGCCTAGAAACTAACATTCCGCCCAGAATTGGCCGGTCAAAGCCCAGAACGGCGCCGTATCAACGATGTTTCGTTTATTCTCGTCGAAAACACGTTCATACACCGCCGTTCTGGCCTAGAAGCCTCTAATTCTGTATATAATTGTACAATAAACAATTGTGATTGACTGATCAGGGGGAAGGGGTGAAGTCTGACTCACCTGCTTATTGCGAATTTTGAGTGCGAGCGCCGACGCACTTTGCAGAAGAGTCAGGTCTTTTATGGGTGGCTGGCTCTCCGCTGGGCCGCTTATGTACGCTACTAATAGCAATATCCCTCGACCGATCACTTCGATCACCCTATGGACGAACCGGAAGAACCGGCCCTTCGAGTCCATCTTCTTCTCCTCGGAGTGGTCTTTCCCCATTCTTCTAAAATCAAAGCAAAGCGCAGCCGCGCTGGATTAGTCGGGCGAACTCTCGTGAGCGCGCTACTATATCTAGTAATTGATCGATGTCGTAGCTGGTGTAGCACGTAGATGGTAGAATTTCGGCTGTAGTTATGAAAAAGTGACGGCGACGGTGACGGTGACGGTGACGGCGGACGTGTGCTTGCCGGAATAATTTAAGCGACACGTCGGCTCTTCTCAATGATGTAATCGCCCGGTCCGATTCAAGGCCGCGCGCGAACAATAGCCATGTGCAGTCTGACAGGCCTTTAACTCTCCTCGACTGCCCGACTGTTGCTCCAACTTTGTATTGTTGTCTCGTAGATTGAATATATTATCCGTCCTAGCTAATAAGCGGGCGCCTCGGCCTTCGACTCACCGACCCCAACGGAGAAGACGAGTGCGGAGAGCGGCGTAATTGAATTTCATTAGGCCGGTGTGCTTGATTATGCAGAAGTAATGAGCCTATTATTACACGACCCGACTAAGTGGTTATTGATCCCATTTCCCGGAAAGATCGATGGCTCGGAAGTCCGAGTGCTACTGGCCGAGTCGTAAATCCCCCCCGGAGCCAATTACATATTCCATGTAAACAAGGGCGAACCACTATGTAAATCGCTCCACTTTTTCTCTCCCCCTCGCCCTCCCCCGCAGACCGAGCAGTTGTTACTTTATCGCTTCCGGAATTAGCCGCTGTGATAAGGCCAGTCGAGTAAACCGCCGATAAGAGGAAAATCGGACGCGCTTTCTAACGCGAGAACTCCCAACTCCGCGCCTCGTGTAGCCTCGCACTCTCTTACTTACGCGAGCTTCAAAGAATTCAAGGCAGGAACGACGAGCTACCGAGACTCATCCGCTTGAGAAGTTGAGAGCGGATCGCAGTAACAAGAACCGGCTCTCTTCCACTCACCAACTACACTGGCCAATTTGAGTCCCTTTGCTCATCCAGCGCTCTGGACAGATGTTTACTGATATATATATATATTAGGTTCGATGGTAGACGAGTTCTGCGTTCTGCGTCGACGCATTAATCCGAGCGGACTGAGTGTCGGCGATCAGCGATCCCTCTGCTCTACCTCTACTGTCTACCACAGCACCAGGTCTACCTCTACCATCTCCCTCCTTCCCCCGTTGGAATTGTCCGCTGGAGACGCGCGCACCTTCCCGATTCATCCACTGCGCCGCGCCGGCATTTGCCCGTTTGCCGGGCGCCTCTGTTGGGTGTGGCAGGGGAAGATGAAAAGAGTCGATCAACTCGTTCGTTAGCTTGATCGACGAGTAGATATTGGGTTGGTAAGGATACAGTAGATTAGTAGATAATGCAGCGGAGGTTGCTACTGGGAATTGGAGGGCGAAGCTCGCCGTTTATCTGAATAAGCCGAAAGAGGAAAGGCGGAAAGACTCGAAGTAAAAGTGAGCGTCGAGGGAAGATTACGAAAGGAGGAGGAGAAAGACTCCAACTCGCGACCAAGTCCCAAGGTTAGAGGGTCACGTGACTCTCTGTTATGGTGTGCCCTCACGTGATCCCGCGGTGCCAAGAGCCGAGTGGCCGAGTGAGCCGAAGCTCGAGTCTCCACGTTCTCTCGACGTGCTCTCGCTCTCTTGAGGAGACACGGGACAGTCAAGAGCGCGCGTGTGCGGGTCTGCGGGTCGTCTCAGCTGTTCGGCCTGGAGAGTGTCGGATTGCTGGAGAAACGGACCGGTGGAATTGACTGACTGATTGCGGTTGGCCACTTGCCGAGCTCGGAACCGGTGAATCTCTCCGTCGGTGGGAAGCCCTCGTAGACGCGCACTCTCCCACTCTCCTATTCGAGATTGGAGGTTAGGTTCTCCGCGTGTTTTTGGCGGAAGCTTCGAACGGATTTCACACGCACTTGACACTCTTCCTTCTATCAATCATTCTTATCTTGTTTACTCATCGCCGCTTAATCTTACTCGTGGCTTTGATTATTGATTCTCGGGAGCGAATTATAGATCTTTCCTCGAGTCAAACTATATACATACATACATACACTTGCTGCTCTACTAATTGTTTTGTCCTTTGAACCCGATGCCTTCCTTCTTCAGCTCTCCAACTATTATGATAAAGTGAGGGGTTCGCGGGGCCTAAGAAATCCACGAGGAACATGAAGAAGCGCGAGGATAATGAACCGAAGGAAGAGGACTCGAGGGGGAAAGCGGAGATGGAAGAGAAGTTGAAGAAAGTCGAAATCAAATCCCCGACCACTCTACTCGCGAGGAACACTGTCCTCCTCCCGAGCGGGGTTGCAAGGGTCAAACAACTCGAACAAGTTAAAACCCCTTCGCAGATGACCTCCTCTGGATCCGCCACGGGTAAGTCAATCAACCCCCCACCCTTTTGTATTCTGTTTCGTCCATTTTCATTCTCCACCCACTCTCGTTTCGTAATACATACATATATACATTTGCCTATTCTTGGCAATTATAGTATTTCTCTCAATAATAAGATGATGAATAATATGTACAAGTTGGAGAATATTTCTTAGAGACTTATGCAACTTGTATGGAGTTGGTAGAAAATATTATGCTAAAAATGATATGAGAGGAGGAATAGGACGAAAATGATGAGCTTAAAAGCTCATATTGAATCGGCGGCGACTGTACACGTATACATAGGTATACGTATGCATAGTTGGGGTGGGTTTGGAAGAGCGGATCTTCCCTTCCGCCCTCCGTCGAACTATCGAATTAGCAGGTTCGAGGCTGGGGAACCTGCGTGGTACTCGCTGCAGCATCCTACTATATTGATCTAGTTGTCCAGCAGCGTCCTATGTAGAAGATCGCGGCGAGCGTGTGTCATCGCGGTGGACTTGATTTTAGTAGCGTCTAGCACCTTCGCCAGTCGCCAGTGATATCTTTCCTCAAAACCACTCCAATTCCGTTCGAGTCTTCCCCCCGCCCCCACCCCCGGCCTCTGCCGCCCTTGATTTTCCGGCAATTTCGCGGCCGACTAACCTCACATTTAAGCGGACTCGTCAGATTCAGAGTATGAGTTTTCGTTGGGTTCGAGGAGGGTCGAGGGATCGAGGGATGGCGCGATTCGGTGGGAGACGTTGGATTTGAGTCTCGCGGTGAGAAAATGCGAGGATGCTTCGGCACCTCGATGATATCCATCATCGAGGGCGAGCGCCCGTCGCGGAGCATCGGTTTGCGCATCCACGATGGTTCGTAATTAGTCTAATTAGTCCAATTAGCTCTCATCATTAACTTTTTATATGTTCTCGAATCGCCAGAGGGCACTTGCCCGTAAATAAATCAATTATTATTATTCTAAACTGCGATTGGTTTCTTTCTGCGCAGGGAATCCACGAAACAAGACGGTCCTGGCGCCAGGACACAGCCTGATGGACTGGATTCGGCTGGGGAACTCGGGGGTTGATTTAACCGGTGTCGGTGGTGTCCCGCGAATGGTTAGCATGTCCGAACTCGCCAGGCACAACAAGCAAAATGATGCTTGGATTGCTATTCGAGGTAGTTTTCATTCGTCCCCGAGGATTTCCGAGGGTAATCTTGAGTTTCGATCAATAATGTTACGCCAGGTATCGTCTTCAACGTCACCCGGTACATGGACTTCCATCCCGGCGGCGTCGACGAGCTCATGCGCGCCGTGGGCAAGGACGCGACCACCCTCTTCGACAACGTAAACAGCAGCTCCGACCCGCGACACCTTCTTCCCCTCTTCCTCCTTTTATGTATCCGTAGATCGTTCCTTCCAGGTGCACGCTTGGGTCAACTATCAGAGCATCCTGCAGAAATGCGTCGTCGGCAGGTTGAACCGATCCTCTGCATCCGCCTCCACCGCGGGGCCCGCGTCCATCGTCGAGAAAGCCCAGAAGAGTTCCACTTCCTCCACGTTCAACCTCATCAAGAGCTGCACTGGTAAGAATAGGCCGCGGTAGTCAGTAGACGGTAAGAAAATGCACCGTTAAACATTATAAGGTTTCATTGAATGCTCGCAGCTGCAAGCACCGAAGAACAGAGTTCGGACTCGGAGGTGTTGAATATCAGTCTCGATTGGAGGCAAACGACCAACACGGTCACCCTTTTCTACAAGGGTGCCCAAAGCTTCCCAGCGTTGTATTACCAGCTAGAGAGGATCGATGATGCCAAGCTCCTTTTTAAATTGATTTTCCCGACGGATACTATCGAGCACGAGGTCCTCCTGCACGCTGACGTCGAGTGGCCGCCGGTCTGCACGCGGAATTTCGACACCATGGAAGTAAGGAGACTCTTAATCAACTATCTACCATCCAAGGAGGATGGTATACATATATAGTTAATCGAGGGATCGATTTCAGATGGAGTTCGCATTCGCCAAGCGGTCCAAGGAGATCTGGAAGACACTGGGCAGTCAAACCCTCTCCAAGGAACGCCGCGGAAGTAAGAGAGCGTACAGGAGCTACCAAGTCATAGCGAATGTTCCCGTTTCGAAGTTGGTGAACCTGCTAGTATTGCGAGCCAAGGATTTCCTCCAAGTGGTACCGATTGGCAGACACTTGGAGGCCAAAATGAGAGTAATGGGTGAGTACTCGGAATTGTCCGGTGATTTGGTGAGTTGTCGGTTTAAATAGTAACTTTAAAGAGGCTGTGTGTGTCTTTCTCTCTTTGAGGGATGGAAGTGTCGAGGTCCTACACAGCCGTGCCACCGTGCCTTCACCGTGACGCCCTCGCGCCGAGCTACAAGTCCGACTGCGTTTGTCTCATGATCAAACGCTACCCCGATGGCGCCTTGAGTCCGTCCATAACTGCACTCGAGCCTGGCGAGAGTCTCACCTTGAGCGAGGCTCTCGGCACCTTTGTCGTCGAGTCCTTTGACCGCTATTCCGTCGTCCACATGCTGGCTGGGGGCACAGGACTA
Organism: Crossocerus cetratus; assembly: GCA_963675795.1. NCBI lineage: Eukaryota > Metazoa > Arthropoda > Insecta > Hymenoptera > Crabronidae > Crossocerus > Crossocerus cetratus. The sequence continues at coordinate 1,313,282 of OY776664.1, forward strand.
ACCGCTATGCTAGGAATCCTCCAGAGAGCCTTGGCCAGACGCTCTGTGTTAGTAGAGTTCGCAGTTCGTCATGTCCGTCCCTCCACAATTCCGGCTCGAGATTAATCTCCTACTTTCCTACTTCCAGGAGAAGCGTGAATCTTCTCAATTTCAACAAGGACGAGGATAACATGTTCTACGTGGAACAACTGGAGAGAGCCTCTGGTGACAAGTAAGTAGATCGGCCGAGAGTCCTTCAACTCTTGTCTCTCAGTGTTGATTCTATATCGGCTCTTCATTTTAGATTAAGGGTAACTCATATTCTCTCCGAAGGGAGCAGTGGGTGTACGGCTAGGAGAGGAACCCTCGGCGATGATTTGCTAAAGGAATTGATAGCAGAGAGCACGTCCGATGCCTGCGTGTTTACTTGCGGTCCAGCGGGATTCATCCAAACCGCGAAGAAGTAAGCGTCGCATCACGACAATTCATCTTCCACTTCTGGATTTGATCTTTTTTCATTCGTTTCAATTCGCAGGTGTCTGCAAAACCTCGGCTGGACGGCCGAGCAGACCTTCGAGTTTGACGATTGACTTGTGTCTGATACGTCGGCCGTAATTTTTCTACCAAACTGAACAGCCCAACCGAAGAAGAGCAACGTGGGAGACTAGTTTCCGCATTTACTGAGAGACTTTCGGTACCTGGAGCTTTCGTTCATTCCAGTTTCCAATGCACACTTCCGACAGAATCTATACTTGGCCTGTGGTCCATTTGACCATCCCAGCACCAATTCTCCCCAATTGATTCATCAATTGATCCAATTCGAAAGTAGCCGGACACGAGAGCTTTTTCGAGCGTATATTTTTTACGATGTACCGTGCGCCACTCGCTTTATTAATTCCCCCACGCCTCCCTCGCTATCTCTGGCAGTCGTTTAATTCGCGAAGACCGAGAAAGAGGGAGAGAGCTGTTTGATAGTCGTGTCCGGATTCGTAGAGAGCGACCGATCTTGTCTGTGATATGAACAATAGTGTCCTATGGCAATGCAACACCAGTACTGTGTCCTGCGCACTGTCCCAACATTCTAGAGTACAATTTTCACCGTGAGCGGTGCGCCGATCAATGTTGTACCCTCCTATTTGTAACTGGCCCGAGTCCACCGATGTTAATAAAGAAACTAGGTAAGAGCCTAAGCTATCTCGTCTTCCTTCCGTCAGCTCCCGAGTGAAGAGGGAGAACAAGCCCGACCGCCTAGCCGACGCGGCCGGCCGGCCGATCTGCTATCTGCTATGTGAGGAGGAGATATTTGGCCGCGGTGGCGAAGGCGAACCTTCCGATGTGCAGCGGTGCAGCCAAGTTAATGAGAGCAAGCTGATGTGCCCGATTAGGGCAAATGGGATGGTTCCTCGGGTGGAATGACCCGATTGATTCGGCCCTCGTTTCACCCTCAATTTCACATTAACATAACAAGCCGATGTCTTAGGGCCGTTTAGCGGCAATAATGTTTGCCGAATGCTTAATCTCGAGTGCGGCGGTGTGTGCGCCGCGTTCCACGCGCCGCCGGCCGGGCCGAACAATAGATCGGGCCGCGGAAAATGCGGCCTATTGTGCCGGAGAATCGATCGAGCCCCATTCTTCGCCGAGGCCGATCAAGATAGACCGGAAGCGACACAAGTCCTTCCCGCCGCTGCCGCCGCCAACCAGCGAACCAGTTCCTTCTCTTCGATCGGTTCCCGATCCCCCGATCGGAGACACTCTTCTTCCCCCGTTGGCTCCGTTGCTATTGTTGCCGCGAGGCTCCAACAGAACTTCCGCCACTGCACTGGCGAGGGCCTCCACTCTCCGTTGGAACTGGGATTGGACTGAAAAGTGGAGTAAAACGATTTTCAACATTGTTTTCACCGGGGGAAAACAATGGAGCCAGGGAACTTTTCGAAAGGGAAGGCGAAGCCCTCGAAGAAGAAAGAGTTGATTGACCAGGGCTCGCTTCCTAATGAGGAGCCAAGGGGTGAATGGACTGACCGCTGGAGGCTGGTGCGAGGAGAGTCGGCCTTTGCCTTGGGAGTGCGGGCCAAGGGGGAGGCACAGACTGCGGTCAGTCTAAAATGGAAAGGGTTGAAAGGGGTAAGCCGGTGCGGATTTAATATTTATTACCCCAGGCTCATCCTCCTCCTTCTCCTCCTTCGCCTCCTCCTCGGCGACTCATTGCACCAGGCTTCTTCCTCTTACATATGTATAGATATGTATGTATGTACTTGGAGAGTCACCGTCGGACATTTGATTTACGGCCGGATTATTAACCGCGAGCGCTTTTTGCTGGATCCGCTCGGTTGTTTCGAGACTTGGCCGAACTCGAAGTGCGCCCGCCGCGGCCGCGGTCGGCCGGGGCTTCATTGGAGTGTGGGTCGACGCGCCTATCCGAAAATAGGTCGAAGCCCCGGCGAGGGGAAAAAACTTGGGATGGGAGTAGGTGGATAGTACGTAAAGGCCAAACGGAACAAGCTCTTCCACGGAAGGTGATGCTCTCCTTCAAATCCGTTCCGTACTCGTAGAGTTGCCCGTCTGCGGCTCCCTAATGGCCTGCAACCCCTGAACTTGTTTGGTTGGATTATTAGATATGTATGTATGTACATAGTTGACCTCAAGACGAATGTCGGGCCAATGTGGCCGATCCGGCTCGATGAGCCCCAGCAAATGGAAAAGACAAGGAGACGTTCTCGCCAGCCGATTGATTGGTGTGCGGCGGGATGGGTACGGCGGTGGGTATGGCGGTGGCTTTCTCTCGGTCATTCAGTCAATAAGAGTAGAGTATTTCGAGGGAAGCCGGGCATCTCTGAGCATCAGGTGTGGAAAAGAGAGGGGTTGCTCGCTCGGGAGAGAAGAGGAGGAGTAGAGAAGTAGGAGGAGCGGAGCGGAGCGCGTGGGTCGAAGATCGGTGCGGTGTGAGGGATGCCGGGATGCTGGGATGCTGGGCGGCTGTAACGGAGGGACGGTGGGACGGTGGCGATGGAGAGAGGCTCAGTCGTGCGACGACTCTCGCCCCGGCCGGCGAGTCGATCGAGCTTCACCTTCATCCTCCAGTCATCGCGCGAGCCACTCGCACAGTTATGCACTTGCTCGCTCGTTCACTCGCTCGCTCCTCTCTCTTTCTCTCTCTCCCTTATTTGATTCAGAATCCGAATCTCCGAATCAATTCCACCCTCAGTGATCCAATCTACATGCCAGCCTCTGCCATCCGGAGCCCCGCCGCAGTTCGCACACTTTCAATCTACCTGCGCGCTCTCGTGCCGTGCAACCACCTGTGCTCCCAGTGACCAGTGGAACTCGCACTCGCCACTACCGGGGGGTCGTTGACCCTCGGATTCACCTAAAGATACATACCTGCCCTCGGAGAAGAGGCTTTTCCCTTTCGACTCCTTACAATTCCTACCAGTAACAGCCTTATCTTATTGCTCCTTTTCTTTTCCACTGTCAATCCGGTCTCTGGGTCAAGGTTGACTTGACGCTTGACGGCTCTCTTTCAGGAGGCTGCTTTCTTCATCGAATTTCCCATTTTCTCCCCTCTTCTCCCGTTTCTTGCGACTTTCCAAGTCGCTTGCTCGCAAGGGGGTCGGCTCGACACCAGACTCCTTTTCATTAAGCATGTGACAGGAGTGAGATTAATCGGCGCATCACGTGCTGAACAGATTGAAGAATAATCTAGGTGAGTATATCGAAAGGCAGGTTTCATTATTAGAATTCTTGGATAATGTAATTATGAAATGGGAATTGTTGCTCCCTCTCCCTCCCTCTTTCTACGTGTAGAGTATAGCGGAACTGTAATTTATCAGTGAGCACACGCTCCCCGCCGCACCGCGGCCCCGATTCTCTCTCTCATTTCGCCCGAGTGTTTGTCCAGTACTTATGCCCGGGCGTTTAAGATTTAATTAGTGCGCCGAGCCATTTCCATCCTCGACCCCCCGTCCACCCCCAACGCTCCTGGCCCGCGCCAATAATTGCCGCGTTCCGAGGGCGCCGCGCGCGTTCGACTATCATTTTCCGAGTTAATTGTTTCAATGCTCGGGGAGGGGAATCGAGCCCTCTTCATAGTTGCTAGGAATCGCAATGTATCCCGGCATTTCCAGCTTTTCCGCAGGCCAAGCTTTAAGGTACACACACACACACCTCGTGACTCGGCCTCTGCAACAAGGTCTGTGTATGGCGCGAGTGTTGTACACATGCCGGCGGGATTACGCTACCGCGATATTGGATGGCACACCGAATTAGACACGAACAGCCAGCGGAAAATTGATTTTTTTTTTCGTCCCTCCGGCCGCCCCCCAGAAGCTTGCTCGCTACTGGTTGGCACGGGTCGGCGCGAAAAAGGGCAGCACGGGAAAAATTGAGAGATCAGCCGCCCTCATCGCTCTTGTCGAGCAATCCCACCCTCTTTTAATGAAATATGCAAATTCCGCGGTGGAATTGAATAAAAGAATAATGATCAAACTAACAATTTGAAGGAGCATTTGGTTGCGGCGGGAATGCAAGGATATCTTTATTTAGCGCCTGCTCCTGCCAATCGAGCATAATCTCATTGAGGAGGGGAGGCGGGGGCCCAACGCGCTCTCTGTGTTCGCTGGACAAACAATCAATCAATTTGTTGGCGCGAGCGGCTTTAGATTAGATCGGCGCGGCGCGGCAGCGGCGACGGGGCAAGGGGGAAAAGTTTGCCAAGTCGGCGGCAATCGGAGAAGCACTTTCGGAAATTCTCGGCGGGCGATAAAAAGGGATATTTTGCGAGGAGGGCAGACGGAGTGGAAGATTGGTGCGGGAGAGGAGGGGGAAGGGAAGAATATAAAGGGTACATCGATTTAAAAGAGTCGGCCATTGCCACAATACGCGTTCTACCCTCTTGTTTAACGTGCTCCAGTTTTCCGGGGGCTCGCATTAGTTAATGAAAGACTGGCATTATAGATATTAGAAGCAGATTCGGTCTCCGAGAGTTGCAACTAGCTTGGCCAATATTCCGCTTCGGCGGAGCAGTTAAAAAGTGAACTTGGTGGCGACTGATGTCGATCGGTAATACGAGCCAGGGGGGGCCAATGGACTGCGAAGTGCGAGTCATATTTCTTGAGTAGAGAGTAGCCGGTACGCCACCCCGTCGAGGCTCCAGCCAATAATTCTCGGCCTCGCCGCTCGCCTGCTTCTTGTTGCAGCCGGTGCATTATTTCAGATTTCAATATCCAACGAGATGGCGGGCAGTGGGGAGCGGAGAGCAGAGAGCTTTATTAATAATGTCGTCTGTCGCTGCTTCAAGCCGTAGAAATGCGAGGGAACTCGACATTCGAACCTCCACCTCGAGACTTTACCAGGTGGCCGAGAACTACCATGGTGCGAGAAATACGCGCGACTAGAATACAGTATGAAAGTGAAGGATTATGAATCGAGTGCTGGTAAATAGCGTAATCGAAAGTAATGGGAGCAGTTGCGTAAAATGAAAAGCGTATGCCGTCTATAGGTGTAGGAGGGTGGCGAGGGTGAATGAGGAAAGACGAATGGTGGAATGGTGAACGTGAAGGCTTCATCCCCGTTGAAAAGTGTTGGTTTGTCGAAAAGGGGGACAAAGTGCCGCCGCCGGGCGAGAAACAGGCTGTCGGAATACTTTAGCATACGATCGGGGATACGTCTTATCGGTATCCGGGGCGAAACAAGGCCGCCGAAAAGAGGGAAAGAGGACGCGCGTGAAAGAGATAAGATTCGGGAGTAGGGGCCGGGGTAGAAGAGGCTGTTCTTCGTCGATTTTTCCCGGCGTCTTCCGGACAAGTTTCGGAAGCCCGCAGACACGGACGAGACTTACGAGACCCTTGGAACTTTCTGATCGAGTAGAGGCTGATTCCGAATCGACCACTTCCTCGGCCAAATAAGCCTCGATCCCTCGATGCCTCAATGGTTCAAATGCTCCGCGATAAATCTCACCTTCAGAACCATCGGATCCTTCCCGGAACAATACTTGGATGGAATGATCGACCCTCTGCCTTTGTCTGGCGAGTGCTTTGTCCTCCGTTCGGGCCTTTAATAATTAGAGGGGGCTTTTAGAGGATCGCCAACTGTCACTCTCACTACATATGTAGTTGTATGTACATACATAGATTGTAGGACCGTGCATCGATCGACGGCGCATCATTTTTTCAAGCCAAATCCTTGTTAGAGCCCAACATTATCGGGTTGACCCAATTCTCTGCCAAAGGGGTCTTCGGCCATCGGCCATCCCATCAGGCCAACCCAACCCATATATGCATTTACATTTCCATAGCGGCTCTTTAGGAGGCCCGCAGATGCTCCCAGTGGAAGGTCCATTGCCGAGTTCGAGATGATAAGGTCGCTTTGTAGCCGGCGTGGCGTGATTCGGCGGAGAACCTTCTTTCTCTGCACGGTCGCCGTTAGCTCGTGCAACAATGATCCATGGATGATCGCATTACGCGACGGCAGAATGAACTGGAAAAGCTCAAGGCTCGCAGGGTCTAAACTTACACCGTCCTTGCCAATTATCCGTCCTTCTACTATATCGGATTGAATTCCTTCGCCAGCCGAGAGGCGTCCGCACCTGAGGAAAGTGATTGAAAGGGAGAATGAGAAGGCATGTGTAGATCGGCCGTGGATTGGCGAGTAAACCTCGTGCAGCGCTGCGCGGCGGCGGAGTCTGCTGGCTTTTCCACTCGATGGGGCAAAGATTTAGGTGAAGCGGAACGAGCGTCCGCCCTGTGAAACTAAAGCTCTTTAAAAGCCTGCACTCCCGTGAAACCCAGCAGCGGCTACGTTAAAAAAAAGGGAGAGAGAGAGAGGAGGTGGCTCGCTTGCTGTCTCGCAAGGTAGGAAGGTGCAACGGTCTGAGGGCGGAGTGAATAGAGCGCTAGAGGTGATATTCCGCTCTCTTGTGAGTCCGGGATTGCGTTGCATACCATCTCCCATCCTCCTCCAGCTTTAACAGGCTCTGCCAATCCTAGCCGTTACGGGGACAAGTGCTCTACAGTTTCCTCGGCAACTAGACACCAGCCCTTTTCTACCCCTCGATCCTTTCAACCTTTCCCCTAGTTCCCCTAGTCCCCCACCACCTTTTTACCCTCCCTCGCCAAACATCAATTATCCTAGTTGCTAGAGAAGACCACTTTTCTTCTCGCAATTTCTTTAATATTGCCAACTTGTTCCAACTATATAGTGGCCAAATTTCCATTGGACTGGACGGCATTGTCTCCCTGGTATACATAGTAATCGTTTAAAGTACACAGTAAAGTTTAAAGAAAAGTTTAAAGAAATTCTTAAGAAAAGAATTGATTTCCCTTACCAACTGGCTGAAATATAAAGTGAATGGGGATGGGTCTTGTTTTGTTCTGATAAGTATTCTGTAATCAGCTCGGGGAAGATATGCGTGGACGGAAACGCACGGCGCGGTGCGGCGCCTGCTCCACGTTCATTGAGTTGGGTGGTTGGGTTGCGCGCAGCTGGCCAAACAGTGAGCCAATCGAGAGCCTCGTCAAACACGGCTGCATCGATGAGTCTGTGCATACATACACTGTTGTAGGTAGGATCGGTCGTCAGTCATCTAATTAGCTCGGCTGCTATTCCAAGGTCGCGCATAACTAATTGTTGTAATCGGTAATTGACTAATTTCGGGAGAATTGTGAGCTCTTTGTGGTTGAGACTCGAGTCTCGAGTTTCGAGGGTTGTACGTGTGTACCTTGTCTACAATTGGAGGAGTAGTCCCCTGTTGCCCGAGGCGTGCCAGCCAAGAATTAGGATTGGCTGAGGGGCTGAAGGGCCCTGCTCTCTGGCCCGGCGCGAGACTCCCATCGACACTTGAGTGAGACGTATCCGCTCGAGCATCTACTTGGTCGGTGGCGCGTTCTTTCATTTTCTCTTGAGGCCCCAATCCTCCAAAGAGAACCGCGCGGGCGCTCGCGTCGCGTCGGATGCAATTAGAGTTGTGACGCAATTCCAGCGCGACCGTTGGAAGTTGCCGGCGGATGAAGTGGGGAGTGGGAGGAAGGGTGATTTTCGCGGCTTTTCCCTTTTAATTGATTGGAGACTGACGAGGGCGGTATTGGTGTCAGTGGAACAGCGATATCGACTGCATCAGTGCTAAACGGCTGCCAGCCAGCTCCTGCTTTCCTTCGTCTTCCGAGATACATATGTATACCTTGACGAATCTCCCAGCCTCGATTCCCCATCTCTGGCTTCGATCTCCGCTCCCTCGCTGCCTCGGCCAATAATGCCTTTCCTCTCTACTCTCGGACAGAGCGGCACTGTGATTATGAAAGTGCGGATTGCGGAGCGTGGCGAGGAGAGCGCGATGTGTTTATTTCGCCGGGGGAATTCATTTCCGGACTGGAGCGGTCGAGCCCTCAACAGTTGGTTCCAGCCGCTTTGTTCCCAGCTACGGCCCCGACCCCAACCCCGACCAAAGCAAACGCGCGCTATGTATGTATATGTATCCCAATATTTATCGGCTTGGCCCGGCTCGAGTTACACTCGCCAAAGTGGAAAAGGCATTTTCCAGCCGCTCCCGACCGGCCCATAACCTATTACATACCGCTCGGAATGCCGCGCGCGCCTTCCTTCCGCCCTTCCTTCCTTCCTTCCGTCCTTCCGCTCGGCGTACAATTTCATTCGACAGACTTTCCGCTTTTTCCCGCGGACTTTTCTCATTCTAGCCAATTTAGCCAATTAAGCGAGAACGTGTGCTCCGCACCGCATCTCTTTTTTCTTGCAACTTGGTTGTAACAACGAGCGACATGCCAATACGCTCGACGCACTTGCGTCAGAGACGCGGCCATCGATGCCAATTATCGGACCTCTTCTCATCTGCCAATTTAGCTCTAAACCCAGTCTACCTTCCAACCCATCCTTCTCAATTAATATTCTTTTATTCTCCAGGGCAAATATTCATAAGCCACTGCAAAACTACTCTCGCTCCTATGTTTTCTATAAACATTCTATGTATGTGTCCGCTGGAACCTGCGTCTGGCATTCGGCCCACTCGGAAAGGCAACCATGTGTCGTCCGCTCTTTCTTTCCGCCCGTCGACCCCACTTTCCTCCGACCCTCTCTCTCACTCAAGTTTTTCGTCGACCTCCACCCACACACACATACATAGATAGACGCAGCTTGAAAAAGGTTCCGGTAGAGCGGACTTGAATGGGGTTGAGTTGATAAGGCTCTCTTTGAACTCGGACGCGGCCTCCTCCGAGCCACCTTACCACCTTGCCACCCAGTCTCACTCGAGGACAGAAGCAGTTGATGATTTTATCACTATTCTAGCCCAATTCCCAGCGAAAGGGCCGCAGCCTTCTTCCCTGCGGGAGACAATTGCGCGGACCATCCAGCGATTTTAGTAATGCAGCAGGTGCCCGCCACCACGCGATAACACCCTCTATCTCCACCTAGAAAGGTCTGCCTCCCTCCGTGTCCCTTCATGTCCCTTCGAGTCCCGGCGACCGGCGACACAGGTTCGCCCAGGGAGAAAAGGAGCGCGCGGCTGGCTGCTCGACCGATAGCGCGCGCGCGGCCGCCAGAGAGAGAGAGAGAGAGAGAGAGGAGGCCGCTTCTCGGATGAAATCAATAACACACCTCCATTCAAAGCCGCGTCCCTTGCCCTGCTGTGCCGCCTGTTGGCATGCTCGAGGTTCAGTCTCACCTAGAAATAGAAGAAAAGAGCTCTGTTAAAGAGAAATCCGAGAGAAATGCTCGAGAGGGCCCCGAGAAAGCCCTGTAAAAAGCCGGCTTTCACGGCCCGTTTAATTCTTTCCAGACTAGAATTAGCTCGTTCGACTTTAGCCAAGTCCGCGGCTCGACAAGGATTTCGTGGTAAGGGACAGGTGGATCTAATGGGCTCTTCTGCTCTCGGGACTCTAAATAAAAAGAAGATGATTCATCTCATTTGAAAATCTACAAGGGGAATATAGCTAGTCGAGCTCAGCCCGCCCGGTCGGCCCCCTTAATGGGATGAGCACGTGGCCGTGGAGCATTGAAATGTTGAGTTGTCCTCATTGGCTGCCGGGTGACAGGCTGGTGGTACAGGTTGGTGAAAGGGGCAGGCGGGTCTGGCTGCGACTGACATTTTCGGTGAGGTTCCATCATTTGGCCTTTGAAATTGCGGGGGAAAAATACATCTATGTATGTAGATATATTGCGCAACGCAACCGGCTCTCCTCGACCCGCCAATCAAATGAACAACCTAATTAGACCAATTCTCTCGCTTGGGAGTTCCGAGCGAAAAAGAATTAGCACGACTATACATATTATAGTAATTTTGCTTTGATGGGTCGAAAATGACGTGCTACTCATTTCTCAACAAACCACCAGTATGGACAGAGTGAGTCAGTTGCCTTTTAATCAGTCCGTCCACATTCGAGGTCCAATTATTTCCGTTATTGGTACAATTGGAAATTATAAATAAATTTTAGTGTCTGGAAAAGACTAGGTAAAGACTCCTTTATATTAAAATTACTGAACACTGTATTATTATTACTTTTTCGACCAGAAATATCCATCATTAGCGATTCAAAGCCAACTGAATCACCTTGTACATACCAGTATGTAATGTCATTTATCCTATAAAGTAAAATTGCTTTTGAGCTTTGATTTTTGGGCAAAACTTTGCTTTGAACTGAGAGCCTCGAAATCGGCCTCTGCCAAGGCTGTAGAAGGCTTTCCTTCTATATAAGTTGATTAAAAATTATTCTCGACTCCTCCAACTAAGAAGGAAGGTGCGCTGATGTGTTGCAGGTGCGAGGTGCGAAATGAAGCCGTCGAGGACTCCGTGGGCTGCCGATTCAGCTCCTTCCGTCCGAGTGTAATCACGTGGCGCGAGAGGGTGAGGGAGCGAGTAGTCTCAGCCGTGGAGTGTCGCGGGCCAAGGAAACATCTATCAACGGAGCCCCCCTGGAAGCCCCTCATCCCCCTCCTCCGGCCGGAACAAGTGTTGCTCGCTCGGGGGAAGAATGAGGAGGACGCGTGGGTGAGCTGTCGTGTTCTGGGATGCTGGAGGCTGGTGGCGGTGGTGGTGGTGGCGGCGGTGGTGGCGGTGGTGGTCTGTAAAAATGTTGGTCGACGATTGCGGCAACGGGATGGCCTGGTCGTCGCCGGGCATTAGGGGGGGTTGGTCCACGCCGGCTGGAGCCTGCAGGAATTCGACCATGAGCTTCGGCGGCAGCGTACCGTCCCTCCATCCCGCGGGATCCATGCGATCGTTGCGCTCTCAACATTCTGTACAGGTAAGCCCTGGCGACCCCCGTCAGCGTGAAGGTGACCACTATTCATCGGGGAATTACGCGCTTCTTGCCGTCGAGAGCGGGTAGCCTAGCGAAGTAGCGAAGCGTCTTGATTTGCGCCGTCTAGTTTACTTTGGTGAAATGTATAGATAGGTAGGTATATAGGGAGGTGATGGTGGAATGCGAGTCAATGCGAGTCGTTGGGCGAAATGAGCGGTGAAGGCCGGCTACTTGGCCCACTTGGCACACTTGGCATAACGGCGGCAAGCGATTTATGGAAATTAAAAGACTCTAATCGAATTAGAAGGGAATCCGAGCGATCCACGCCGCAATATATATATACAGCTTTCACCTTTCACGAAAATCACTCGGGCAGGAATGTCCGGGATTCCGGCAATAACCTTCGCGAGAAAATTCCACGCACTCATCTCCAAATCGATCGCTCCCGTCAAAATGATAAAATGATAAAATGGTGTCTTTTACTGGCAGGGTGGTGGGCCGGAGACGCCTCGCAGATGCCTTCATTGCCATCCAGTGCGAGTGCCGAGCACGCCCAACAATTATCCACATCAACCCCAACCCATGCAGTACTACACGCCCAACCACATGCCCAACGACATTCCGAATGGGACCTACACACCGCATCGCATCAGCAACTCCTATCACGGCGGTAAGTTTCGCTCTCGATACAATCTATCATTCCGTTTCACGCCTTCTCTCCCCCCTTCCGATCCAATTATCCAATTACACAGTTGGGACCTTTCAATCCAACCAATCAGAGCCATCAGAGGTCAAGCAGCGAATGGGTCCAACGAGCCGATGGATTTCTCTCCAATGGAAAAGGCAGAGAGAGCCTTGCCAAAATTGCCACAAGCCCAGAGAAAGGGAGGAGGATTGGAAATCCGCAGGCTAGCTCGGCGAGATAGTGTGTAATAACAGAAGATAAATAGAGAGCGGGTGGTAAATAGAGAAGACCTAGGTTGAAGGGGGGTGGAGGATCGTTATTGTAGAGTTTCGAGTGTATGCGACGCGACCTTTCGAGAGGGTGGCTTTGGCGAATGAATTTTAGGAGCCGCTGAAATTCTTCGTGATCGGCGACCTCCTTCCTCGGAAAAAACTCCCCCCGTCCCTCTCCCGCAATGGCACATCTCCCTTTCATGCGAGCCCTTTTACCCAACCCTCCTCTCTCCATCACTCCGGCGATCTCTCGCGCGGTCTACACGGTGCTCCACTTCCGGCGCTCCCCCCATCAACTGGAAATGCCAAGCATAATCATCAGAGTCGGGTGGATTTAAACAAAAAGGGAGAGAGGTAATAATAAATGGCACGAGTGTTGTTTGGCTGGAAAAATTGGGCTTGGATGGGGAATGTTTGAGCTCTTCGGGACAAATGGATCACCCTCTAGCTCTGCTCCGGTGAGTGTATGCTCGTTCGCTCTTCGCTCTTCGCTCCTCGGTTCTTTCAGTCCGCTTCGTACTAACACACAGGCTCGAGTCGAGTCGAGTCTCTAGCATGCAAATGCTAGAACTCGCGTGTAACCCGTTGCACAGTTGCGAGCTTCCACCGCACAGCATATGCCGCCGGATTCCGACCTGGGGAATTGACGTTTCGCCGGATTAATCCACTTTCCACCCTGATTTCCCATCCACGAGGCCACGAGGCCACGAGCCTATAATTAGTGGCTGGGAGCAGGGACCGACCACCATGCACCGCTATCGAGATCGTTAATTTGTTGATAGGCGGGTGGTAGTGGGGGAAAATGCGAGAAAGTTGGCCAAGATCGGAGGATTGGATTGGCCACTTGACTCGGTCAGGATATCGATGCCCTTGATGGACCCGTTTTCTCATTGTAGATCCGAGGATTCGATACGTCGACACGGAGGAAAGCATAGCTGGCAACACGAATTGGGTGCTGGGCGACTTGAGAAGCCTCCACCGGTGTGTCCCTGCTCTACGTCGTCCTGGTAAGATCTCATACTCCCCCTCCCCCTGGGGCGGCTCGAGACACCGAGTGCGCCAAGTATATGTATATGTCGGGTTGTAGGTTGAGCATCGTCAAGGAAACGGGCAAGTTTGAAGTTTGAAGGATTCGCATAAGGTCGCTCTCCTAACAATAACAGGGACGGGGCTTGCACTTGCACGCCTAACTCCTAATGAAAGCTAGGCTCCGCGGACTTATCGTCGAGAAGTTGCTTCTTGTAGTTGCGTCGCGCACGGAGACACTCGAGATCCCCGAGAGCGGCTTGTCATAATTTATCCTGGACCGAGCCCCGAGCCCCGAGGCCCGAGCCACTCGACAAATTGACGGGAAAGTCGAGTGGAAAGAGCCGATTTCGACTACATAGTCTGCTTGGCTTAAAGGGCTGTTCCACTTTGGATGCGTCACTTTAATCACGACAAGTACACGAGGATAATATGTACTCCGTATTCTTCAAACTTGGTCAAAAGTGTCTGCCAAGTTTCAAATTCCTTCCGTGCTGTACAATAGCATTACATACATAGTTGCCGTTTTCATTAATGCTGAAAATGTTAATTAGACAGCGGACTCGGATTGCTTCCTCGGCTGGGTGAATGCCTTGCTCGAATTTTTTACGGTGTTGATTGTTGAAGGTGTCTGCGATTTGAGGGAGGGAGTGTAATATTGGGAAATGATGAGTTGGCGAAAGTAACGGGCGGGCCGGATGATGGTGTGTGCCCTCAGGCATAGACGTCGCCGGGATGCGGACACACTTCTACCCGGAGGGTGGCTGGGGTTGGCTGGTCTGCGCAGCCGGCTTCCTCGCCCTGTTGCTCACCACCGGCATGCAGCTCGCTTTCGGCATCCTCCACCTTTACTCCGCGAGGCACCTTGGCGACTCTCACGTCAACGACATGGGTAGGTCCCGCCGTCCCAACGGAGTTCCTATTACATACACTAACAGAAATAACAGTTGGACGTACCAGAGTTTATAGCCTGTTCTCCCTGGGCATTGGCATTCGAGGGGCATGCAGTTTATGATTAAACCAAGCTGTCGAGGCCGACACGTGGGAGCATCGGGTCGGATCGGATTTTCCTCGCCAACGAGTCGTTAAGTGCCCCACGAACCCCTTTACCCCTGGGATTGAAGGTCAAACGGCAAGGCTTTCCTCCGGTACGGCCTCCGTTCCGCGATTATTGTCCTTGTAACCTGCTCATCTTTTATTAAAAGCCAATAATTAGCGCGATGCGCACGGGCTGCAGGCTGATGGCATCGCGGTGGATACCTATTCTATTTTTACTCCTAGCCTAGTCCTCATCGATTGGGCCGTGCGAGACGCATTGTTCACGCGGGGAAACGAGAAGCGCAAAACGCGAATAGAGAAACGGGTTTTTTTTGTTGTTTTTTTAAGAATTGAAAGCGGGAAAATGGAACGGGACGAGACGAGACGTGACGTGACGCGCAGCGCTCGGATTGACTGGGAACTGACTAATCGATACATATGCGACATGAGAGTTTAATTCCCCTCGATCTCTCGAGCCTTGCGAGGGATAAACTGCTTTCGCTTTGAAGCGAGTTAATTGATCGCAAGCCTTTAAGGAGTTAAATACAACGGGAAAGCAAAAAGTCGAGAAAAAGTTGGTATTTTTCACTTTGATTAACCTCATAGGATTTCAATAGGGAATTAATACCGAATGAAACGGCCAAGAAGCTTTTCCAAGGTCTTTGGGAAATTCGCAGCGATAGAGCTTTCCTCCCCAACTTGGACGTCCTGTGCATAAGTGCGGAAGCACAGCCGCGAATAGTAATGGAGTCCTCTGAAACGTCGAATATTAGGAAACTTTGCAATTTCGGATATCGACAAGTTTGCCAGGACGCCGCCGCCGCCGACGGCTTTCATTACCCGAGGGACACGACACTCGGACTCGGACGGAATTTTAATATAATGCTCGATTTCGAGCGCGAAAATTCCCGCGCGCCAACTTTCCCCGATCGCCGCAACGAGCAAGTTGTAGTTGCCGCCGTTGCCGTCGGTTTAATGCTCGGCCGACTTTTACCCCAACCTACCACCGCAACCGCAGTTACATTTGCCGAATCAAATACAGCGGAAAAGTGCCAATCTAACTTTTGACTGTTTGTTCCATTAGAAGTGTGCGCTTGAGTCAGTAAAAAGGCAATATCCAGCCTGAGAATGTTAAAGTGGAAGGGGAAGAGAGTAAGCTGCAGGACGAGGAAAGCTTTGGATGAAAATGCAGCGCGGAGCTTAATTGATTGATCCCGGGAAAGAGAGAGGGAGTAGTAGTAGCTGGCAGGAACATCTGCTTGATTCTCCTTGGGTCTCCTTAAAGGATTAACACGCTCTTCCCGAGGAGAAAGAGAGATTAGTTGGGAAAAATATTGGCTCCACTAAATGTCTTAGTCTAAGAGGCTTAACTTCCCCGGGCGAGGATTTAGTAATACGGCTAAGCCCAAGCGCTAAGATTAAAAACTCCTTTAAAAGGACACTCGATCATCCTACCAATCTGATGGGCCGGCCTTCTTTCAGCAGTCCTACACCTCCATCTGCCCCCTCCACTCTCCACTCACGGCTAGATATCACAGCATTAGCCAATAAAGTTATTGACCTATCAATAATACAACTATTTCATTAGATGCAAATTCCCCGCTAATCATTTTATTATGGGTTTCTCCGTTTGTTTCGACCTAATCATCTCAACTGATTAATAGCTCAAACCTATTGGCCATGGGCATAGCCCTCTTCACAACATATCCACATGAGCATCAAGAGGAAGCTTGCAGATTGATCCGCGACTTCCGATTTCGAAAGTCGACTCGCAGATGGATTCCCGGGGCTCGAATCTATTATCGCCAGGGGACAAGAACCGTTCTCTCCGCTACGGTATGAATTGCAAAAGGCATCGATTGCACCGGCGCCGCGCGGCCAGAGATGATGAAGAGCGCGGGAGGATGGCGGCCGAGGGCGAAGGGAGAGAAGGGAGAGATAAAGTAGTGAGCGTGAGCCATTGGTGGAAAGGCCTCTCTTCGGACTCGGAGAAATGAATGAGGAGGAAGGACGCGACGGGGAAGTCGGGAGATGCCAGTTTTCGGGCGGAATCTGGAACGGCTGAGGCCTTGCCAGCCGAAAAGCCTCCAGGCCTCACACTACTCCCAGGAAAAAAAGGAAGCCATCCCTCTGACCACACCAATCACTCTCCCTCCACCTACTCCACACACTCGCCAACGATTTATCGCCGGCTTTTTCACCATCCGGGATTTATCGGCTGGATCTCTCATCGAATGCAGCCCAGAGCCAAAACAGCCCTCTCCCTCTCTTGTAGGCCGCGACTTTCTATTATTTCCCTTCGCCCCTCCCAGTCCCCGCCGCGGGGATTTTCTAATCGAGCGAGTAAGGAAAAGGCTCCTGATTCTACGTTATACATACATACATAGATATTGGAAGAGTAGTTGCTCGGCAGTCAATAAGAATTAGCGGGGCCCCTGCCACTATCTCAAATTGGTGTGGTACGCGGTGCGGTGGTGGTGGGACGAAAGTCGAGAGTTGCTCCAATGCTGGAATATGAATAATGTAAAAAGTGAATCGCAGCATAACTCGGGTCCGTTCCTGTTTGGTCGCTACATTATTCAGGCGCAAGGACCAAGGAAGGCCGGCCGTGCAGGAAGCCGTGTCCGAAACTTGGCACGATAATTCAGCGGATTGCCGTCCGGCGCGGCGGGGCCAGTTGTAATCGGGGGCTTTCCCGCCCTAGTAATTCCGACTGGTTTGCGAGAGAGCAATTAGTCGTCATTCTCCTCGAGGTCTTTTATTCCGAGTTATTTAGCATGAACCTAACTGGATGGCAGGAGGCGGCAGTCGGTTGATTGGAGTTGGAGTTGCGGTTAAAGTTGGAGTCGGGTCGCGGGTGTATTGTTTGTTGCAGCATGGGCTGGTGCGTTGAGCGCGGCTGTCGCCCGGGGTTCCGCCCCATTGGTCGTGGGTGCCTGCCGCCGAGGAAGTACAAGGCTCACCGCGGTTATCGGAGGCCTCGTTCTGGCATTGGCGTCGCTCTTCACCTCATTCGCGGTACAAGTGCACCAGGTACTCCTCAGGTAAGCGCGCCTCTACACTTTCGACAGCCCTCCCCATCCCCATCGAGTGGCCATCCGCTCGAGGAATCGAGGAATCGAGAGCAAACATAGATAGCCTTCGCAATCAGCACCGGTTAGCTGGCTCAATTCCTCGCGAGAGATACGTCACTCGAGGGTAGGAAATGGCCCATTTTTCCTTGGCGCGGACCATTTGCGGCCTGGCACGCCTGGCACGCCTGGCACGCGGGATTAGCTCTGATGAAGACTAACGACACCCTCCTCGAAAATGCAACAGCTACGGCCTGGTGCTTGGTACCGGCGCCGGCCTCGTAAGGGAAACTGCCGGTTTGGTGCTGGGCCATTACTTCCGGAAACGACGGGAGTTCGTCGAGATGGTCGTGCAAGCTGGCACTGGTGTCGGCATAGCTCTCTTCAGCGTCTTCTACAAGGAGGCCTTGTGGTAAGCTTATTACACACCCACACACACACACACATCCTCTTAGAGGACCGCTCATATCCACTCATTTTCCTTCAGTATTATCTACTCATACTTGCGCTATTAAAAATTATCTATCCTATCTTCATTATTGTACATACTTGACTTTATCGAAGGATTTTGTGAGCCAAATCTAACTCGGCCGTTCTCGAGATTGACTGCGATTGTCAACTAGTCGAGGACGACTGGGTCAGTTTCAACTTTTAACTGGGGCTTCCCTGGTCAATGATAGCTGCTAACAGGAAGGGGCCTCGCATTCCGCTGAAATTTTAATTATCCACGCCCTCTTGTTAATCACGCACGACTGACGTTAATTACAGTTTAACGAGGACCCAAAGGATTACAACGCGCAACCACTCGAAAAACTCCCCTTTCCAAAGAGGAGTCAATCCACCCACTCTCCCAGGATGAAATCATTCTCAGACCAATAATTCATCAAGGACAAGAGCGTCGCGTAAAATCTAAAGTAGTCTGGACGGCCAGAGAGAACTCTTCGCAAGCTGTTGCTGCGCACTTGGTTCCTTTCTCCGTGGATGCTTCCTCGGAGGAGCTGAAAAGCCGCAAGCGAATTCCACCTGAAATAATTGGACGTCCACTCGTCGGGCGCTTTGTGTCGGCAAGCCAGGCCACGCCACGCCAGGCCTTTTCCACAATTGGCAGTATTGGCACTCGCGTTCGTTACGAGTATCGCGACAAGCCCGGCCAGTCGATGAAAAGGATTTTCCTCTCCCATAACTCGACGCGACGCGACGTGCGTGTGACTCGCGCTATCCTCCCTGCCAGTAGCCAAATACATAGAGGCGCTTCCAAACTTCTATTCTTCCTCTCTCACTGTTTTCGGCACCATACATATTTCGTACCAATTCGTCCAACTTGCAGTATTTTTCCCAGCAAATCATATCTGTAAAAGGGATAAGTTGCTATTGCACCTCCGTCTCGATCCAACTCGAGGTTTCCTCGAGGAGTCGAGATGATTTCCAACGTGTAGGAGTGAAGAGGAGGAGATTCTCCTGCTCTCCTCGACCGCTCTCCTCGACCATTCATCAAAGGGACTGGCCGATCAACTATCTCACTGCGGCCAATTGGAGCAGGTGTAATTAGGGCCAATAACGCTTCTCCCGGCCCGTCCCGGCCAAGTCTCCTGGAAAGAGAGTGAGACTCGATTGGCGATGAAGCACACACACACACAGAAAGAGAGAGAGACCGGCAAAGGAAGGGGGGAAAGGGCGTCGAGAGGGAGCAGAGGACAAAGGGAGAGAAAAGGGTGGGCTAATTGAAAAGAAAAAAAGAGGTCGGAGGGACCTAGCGATTGGACCAGGCGACTTGATTTAATGTCCTGGTCGCTCGGCTCGTCCCTAGAAGACAACTTTTCCCTATCTAATTAAATAAACGAGCACCCCCTCGTACGTCTTCTTTTTTCCCCTCTCCATCCTCGAAGCCTTCGTGCTCTCGAGCAGCTCCAACATAGCATAAGGATTATTGCAAATTCAGTTATGCCCCTTGAAAAACTTGCTTTTATTGTGCTTTGAAAAGGCCTTGGAATTCTCTGTCGGAGCTCGGAAATTCCCTTTTAGACCCCCCACCACCAAATCACGCCACCAACCTCCTTAACGAGCACCGGAAACAATCGCGTCCGGTCGATCGTGTCTCTCTCTCTCTCTCTCTCTCGCTCTCTCGCTAAACATTTTCCGAAGCAATTTGCCGGGATAAAGCGGGTACCGGTGGCGGCAGGGAGGGGGGCGTGTGGGAAGCAGATTAATCGTCATCGAGTCCGCGGAGGTTTAACGGAGTGACGATAGAGGTGTGGAGGGTGTGTAGAAGGGTGGGTGGGATTGGTGGATTCGTCCATCGAGAGATCGATGATTCGAGCTGTGTGTGTATCCGACGCACGGCATTCTCCACATTTTCCAGGCCCGATATCCCACCCGCCCACCCACTGCAATGCGGCTCTCCTCCGACACGCACTCTCCAAACTTCAACTCTCCCACTCCCACGCGTCTCCACTTGATTTGATTTGCCTTCATTCGCGGGAGCTCCAGGGCTTTCCTTTCGAGAAACTTGCAAAAAGATTCCCACTCTTATTTCGATCGGTTGCTTTGATTTTCGAGGGAAAATACATAACTAAAATCAACTGGTTCTCTCTCTCTCTCTCTCTCTCTCTCTCTCTCTGTTTGAAGAGCTGTATGGAGTGTAGTGGTCGGTGCTTTGCGATTAACTCAGCGACTTGGCCCGAGTTTGATTTGTCGCGGTGTGCATTGGTCGCGGGCGGCCGCCGGGAGCTGTTGTTAGGAGAGGATTCGATTTGTCGGCGAGAATTTAGGAGGTATCGTTAATGCGCAATGAAAACTGGCGGCGCAGGAGTGGATCGGTTGCCGTGTGCAGAGTGCAGGGAGCAAGTGGCACCTTGCAGTTTGCACAGCCGGGCCATAATGCCGCATTAGAGCGGTGATATATGTACTGCTGGACTCGCTAGCCGGGCCGATGCGCCCGGTAATATCTGCCCGAGCGTTATTTATCGTCCCATTAGCTTCCGCGGGAAGAGGCAGCAACTTTGAGAGGCATCCTTCCTCAGCAGATACTCGAGCGACGGTCGAGTGTATCATTTGATTTGGTTTGCTCGCGGAAGAGGAGTCGAGGCTTGGGAATGAGAGGACGATGGGTTGGTTGTTGGTTGTTGCAGGAACCTGGGCTGGCGACGCGGTCTTCAGTCGATAACAGGGGCACTATCCTTAGCCTTTTTCCTCGGTCTCATCTACCGGAGTGCCTCCCTCTACCACCCTCAGCGGCGCGCCATCCTCCACCTCAAGAATCAGCGGAGCAAGCTCAAGGAGAAGAAATCGGCGACCAAGCTCCCGAGGCAGCCCCTCGTCGACTTCAGCCCTTTGGGCAGCAGGCCCGTCAGGATGCTCATGCTCGCCGCTGCGGCCGCTGGCTTCGGACTCTACACTCCTGCCTTTTATATCGTAACTACCACATACATTCCCATCTACACAGCTGCCAGCTGCCAGCGGATAAATACCATCCAATCCATTTCAATAGTCTTGAGATTCTGAAAGGGCTGCCTGAAAACAATCCAAATCCAAATGGAATATTTACGTAGAGCTAACAAGTGAAGAATCTCATATCTTTCACTCTAATTTCTTCCCGATTCTAAAGCTGACAGAGCAGAAATACGTATCGTCGAGTGTGGAGAGTGGGAGGGTGATATGAGGTTGACATTGACAGGCCATGCAAGGAGTCCAGGACGGCTTGGAGATGAGTGCGATCGTTCTTCTTCAAACTTGCCTGGGCCTGGCTGCTGCTTTGGGCTGCGCGGCCTGGGGAGTGGTGACTGCGAGGCCATCCGCACAGTGCCTCGTCTCCAGGCAGTACCTCTGCCAGGCAGCACTTCTAGGAGTCGGTCAGTATTACCAACTAACAACAAACTACAAACTATGCAATCCGCTCCTCCTCCTCCCCCGCGTTTCACCATCCATGTTGTACTATACTCTATACACAGTACATAGTACCGTCTGCTTTTTTCGCGTGCAGAGAGCCCGGAGCAAGGAAACGCCGACAAGCGAGAGTTAAATTTACGGGTAGCGACGCCCGCGACTCGACGCGCCGGTAGTTTCAGTGGGAAGAGAGCGGCTTATCCTGGCCGCGTCCCGAATCGAGTTTGCTGCCAGCACCGCAGCAAGATAAACTATCCCGCGAAAAGAATTTGCAATTTCCCTCCCGGCTAGACTTACGTCTTCATCCCCTCTCGAGCCGGGAAACCTTAATGGAAAGAGATGCAGTGGCATGGCTCCTTCCACGAGCTAGCTAATTGAAAGTCTGCTCTGGAAGCCAATTATGAGGAGTCGAGTCGCACTTGCTCCTTGCTCCGCATTATAGTCAGGACACGAGACACGAGCCAGGGGTGTAATCGATTGGGGGTGGCTATGTAGGTTGTATAAGTTGGATTTCTGTTGCAGCGATAGCTCAAGTGGCCCTGGGAAGCGTCCAGGGTTACCACGGACTGGTACTCGCCTCGGGCCTCTACGGAGCGTCCCTCGGCGGGGCCCTTTATTCCCTCAAGATGCTGGCACTCGAGCGGTTGAGGGCCAGACACTTCGCGAGGGCTTGGGCTCTCGTCCAGGCAGCCGAGGCTCTGCCGATCCTTCTTGGAGTTCCTCTTACCGGTAACTGTCTACATACATATGTACATAGAAATGTGCGCCGGTAAATAGAACTTTAGACATTTTGGAGTCTTGAAAAATGCCAAAAATTCCAAAAAAAGAAAGATGGGTGTTTTTTTGTAAATGGTCGAAACGAATATTGGTAAAAGGGTGCGCAATTGCAGGTTACATGAACGCGAACAGCCCGCGGGTGGGTTACTACGCGTGCACATTGAGTTCCTTGTGCGGTGCAGCGTTACTCTTCCTGGTCGGTTGGGGCCGGCAGCCCTCCTCGCCGATCGTAGCTGGGCCACGTATCTCGAGTTTGGGCCCTTTACCGCCACCATGTGCCTGCCCGCCGCCACCTAGGCCCAGACTACCCAAGTCCCAATCACTCCATGTGCCTCTCGACCTCGAAGAGGCGATGCGCTCGCCTGAGAGGTTCCCCACTGCCGACCACTACTATCAGCCCCAGTTCCACATGCCACTGAGGCCCAGCAAGAGCGTGCCCGAGGGCCTCAGTCATCACGAGTCTTACCGGAGGCCCAGGAGACATCGCGACGTCACCGTCATCGAACAGATGACCACTAGTGTCTAGACTCTCTAGAGTTATTAGCCTTTGGCCAGTTAGATGAGAGCCTTTAGCAAGTTCTCTCCCATATACTGGGACTCACTACTCAACTCAACTCACTACTCACTAGGTACTGGGCCCGGTCGGGCCCAGCCACTCATTGCGAGCGTCAATCCTTCTCCGGATATACCTCGGGTAAACTTTCTAGTAGCTGATTCGCGCGGTGTTTCCCAATGATTCGGTCAAGATACTATAGATATGTAGTTGGTAAGTGTTGACCGGCCGGTTCCTTGCTAGGATGTATGTACACGTGGAAATTGATTGGAGACCCGCGTCGACCCCCCCTCTCATACATACATTGGAGAGGAACAGAAAGAATGACTCTTTCATCTGTCTTAACGTCGGCCGATCTTTCTTCGGCTATTGGCAAACATCGGCGATGAAAGGTTGTTGCGTGTTTGCCGAGGGAAGTGAGTGCGCGTCGTGCCGAGGTGTAGCTTGCCTTGTCCAAGTACCTTGCGATACGTACGTGTCAGCCGTGAGAAGCGTTCTTGCCCCGACTATACTTGGACCAACTGGCTTCTCGGGCTCGCTTCTTTCGCGGCACTTCGAGGCTCGCGGAGCGTTGCTCCTGGGGAAGCGGATATGCGTCGGAGCTGGCCTCCGCCCGCCTCCTCCAGCCGCCTCGTACCACTAAGTTATCATTAGCGTAGAAACTTTGAAAGTAAGTACATACAATCTAAAATCCACCCGGCCAGATCGCCACCTCCCCTTCCCCCACGGCTTTTTCCCGCTCCCGCTTACCCTCGCCGCTGTAGTTAAGCGCAAAGTTTCGCACCCGGGAAAATTGAAATACTCGCTGTGCTCGCTCGCCACTCCCGGAACTATCGAGGGCGGAGGCGGTTCCGGGTGCGAAACTTGTCGATTAATTCCTCAAGCCTGTTCTCGCGATACATATACCAAAAGCGCAGCCAATTCATTTCGCCAGGTAAATCGAGATGCCAGATGAACTTATTGATTAACGGAATAAGTGCTCGGAGCTTAATTTATATAATGTAATTAGGAGCCACTACAGAAAGCGGTGCGCAGCTTACTCAGCCGTAATTGTTGATTGTTATCGACGCCCGAGCGCTGCTCGTCAGCCACAGCTACCCTCTACCCTCCACTTTGCACGAGCCTCTCTTCATTCTGCACGCTCTCTCTCTCTCGATTGCAACTTGGTTCGTTTTGAGTGCTCGGACAGAGTGCTCTTGGCAATCGGACCAAGACTCGACGTGCTGATCCGATCACTTATTGCACCTTCAAGCAACACTTTCACTTTCACTATCTCTCTGTCTCTGTCTCCATTTCTCTTTCTCTCGCTTTGCCACTCTTGATCGGCAGAGAGAACGTTGAGGATTTTGTAAAGTTTTATAAATAGTTGTACTGTAGTCGAACAGCTGGACCAATAAAGTGTATATCCGATTGTATGCTGTTAATGATCGTTTATTCAATCCTTCCGGCAATCTCTCTCTCTATCCAATTTCCCATCGAATAAATCTCATAGAAATACATATGTTATTCGTATGACTCTTATCGATCCATTGAGCTATTTTCCAACTGTGTTACTTTGGATTTTCAGGTAGTTATGCCGCCTGGATAGCTTTCCTTGGAGTGGAGACCACTGCCTGTTAGTACTGAGATACATAGTGCAGTGCTAGTTGGACATTATTATCCGAAGCTGGCCATTCAGTTACCGTAAAATCATTCTAGTATCGCCTCAAGTGAAGTTTAGACCTGCTCAGTGCTAGGCCTAAAATGTCAAATATAATACCGAGGCGGGAAATACCAAAGTGGCCACTTTGTAACAGGTGGAGGTGCTTCTCCAAACAAACGTACGTGTTCATTCATTCATTTATTCATTCATTCGTTCATTCATTCATTCGGAAAAGACGTCCGACTCTCAAAAAGGATAATTACATATATATACTTATAATATATATGATGACCCGCATTCGATCCCATTTCAATTCCAACAATCCATGTTGGAAGAAATAAATAGTACAATATAGTCCTGATGTCGTGAATGAACGACGACCAGAGAGAGAGTGAGACCGGGGGGCGAGAGTTGTTGAGATGAAGGGGTTTTATTTGTACTGCGAGCTCGAAGGCACTAGGAGCTAGGATAATACTGGTAACCATAAGGAGGTGGCTGCCTCTCCTTGCTAATTGGAGGGCGGAAATTGCCGCACTTGGGGAATCCTTGGGGTACTGGCGGCAGGTCGGACTGCGTGCCGACGCGCAGGATGAGCTCCATTCCGACCATCTGGTGGTATATGAAGTGGCAATGAAAGAGCCAATAGCCTGAAATCAACGAGATGGCATTAAACCTTGAAAGAAGTACTAATGAATGAAATGGAGATATTGGAGAGAGAGATACCAGGATTGTTGGCGCGAAAGCGCATCACGACGAATCCGTTATTTGGAATGGGAACGGTGTCCTTCCGCGGGGGATTCTCAAAGAGCCTCTTCATCTGGTTCTTCCGGTCGAGCTCCTTGGCGTACTCGAGATTGATCTTCCGCCTCTTGGTGAGGCACTCGTCGCAGTTCGGGTTGGAGTCGTCCACGTTCTCGTTGACGTTGGTCGCGTTCTCGTTGAAGGGCTGGCCCATGCTCAGCACGTAGAACGAGTGGCCGTGCAAGTGGAAAGGGTGAAGAATGTTGGGCGCTTGAACTGTTGAGATCGAGATAGACATGTTTTACATATCCTAAGGGAGGGGTCACGATGTCAAAGTATACTTGCATTCGTCGATGAGGACCATTTCAACGACGGCGTTGTGGGGCACCTCGATCATATGGGAGCACTTGCAATTATTGCCCTCGCAGCTGTCAGGAAGATTGCGCGAATTGCAAAAATGCGATCGGGTCAGCTCATTCTGTTGCGAGAGCGGCGGTGAGGGTGGAAAGGTGAAGCTGATGCCGTCGACGAGGGACGTCGCCGTCACATTGGTTTGCTGCACTGGGCGCAGAGAAGATATAGGGTAGAATTGAAAGGGAATCTCGGAAAGAATTGGGAACGAGCAGAGAAATGAGAATGCTTGACTGGCTGCTCACCTAAGAATGAATTGTAAGTATTGGGTTTGAAGACCGTTTGCGCGGCGTAGTCGTGAAAACGGACGGGCAAGAAGAACTTGAAGTCCGGCTGGGCCTTGAGAAGGTCCGGATCGACTGGGTTCGCGCTCCTCAGGTTACTTATACAGATGGCGTCCTTCCGCGGACTGTTGCAAACGCCGTCCAACGGATTGAGCACCTGCGCGCCGGGGTTCGACATGCATAGAGCCGACGGCTCCAGGAAAGCCAATTGTTTGTCGAGGAATCGACGAAAAGACATCTCTACTCACCACGCCGCGCTCGAGTCCTTCATTGTAAGTGGGACTTTCCGTGTGTGGCGTTTCGTATCCGCCCTTGTACTTGAGCAGAGCCAATTGTTGAACGGTGCCGCGGTCGCAGACGCCGATCCCTCGGACTTGGATCCAATAAGTGGCGGGCGGCTGATTCGCTTCTAAAATAAAGTCGTAACGCTCGCCGGCGAACGAGTTTATCGAGTCGACGACCACGGGCTTCACCTCCTGCCCGTCGGTCTCAATGACTGTGAGCTTGTGAGCCTGGATGACGATCTGAGCCGGGCAGACCGTGCAGAATGCGTTAACCATTCGGAAACGGTATCGGCGATTGGCCTCGACAACAAACACTTGCATCGGCGTGTCGGTCGTTTCGTTGCTCGTTCTGTCCTACAAGTTGACATGCAATTGCCCAGCCCTCCCCTCATATCATTCGGAGTCCGATGGATGAAAAAGAGATGGAAAGACGCTCCAACTAAGTAAATCATTTACCGTGTATGTGCCTTTCCCGTTGATCAACACTGACTGGGGTAACTGACTTACGGGCTGTCTTACATTGTTACCGGGAAAGCGCGCGGTGGCTTCCTCGTGCATCCAGTCATTTATGACTATCACGTGCTCAGACAAGTCGTACTTGTAAAGGAAAGCACTCTGCTCGACCACCGAGGGCTGTCGAATGATCAAACTCCCGAAAACCCCATCCATCTTGTGGAGACCACTGTGCGCGTGCCAAAAGTGGGTGCCTGCATTCGACGCCGGCCATTGGTACCTGCGAGAGCGTCAGCACATTCCATTATCATGCCATTTTTCACCATTCCAAAAGCTCATTATTCTATATATGTATGATTGAAATCATCTAAATGGAGAGGGAAGAGAAAAGAAAAGAGTAAAACCTGAAGGTGGTGTGCTCGGGAATGGGGCATTGGGTGACGTAAGGGACCCCGTCGTAGTATTGATGGCCCTTTTGGTAGACACCGTGCCAGTGGAGGCTTATGCCCGCCCCTTTGATCTGATTTTCGACGTCGATTACGACGTAATCGCCGAGGCAAACCTCGATCGACGGCCCCGGAATCATTCGATTCACGGTTAGTGCCATTCGCTCCACGCCGTCCCCGGGGACGCACTGGCAGCTGCTGCAGTGCGTGTTGGTCGCGTTCGGAGTGCAGTACTGGCAGGCTCTGATACAGATTACAACAGATTACAACCGGCGCTAATAAACTAACACGGTTATATGTATAGAAAATATATAAATGTATGCGTATTTTGTTATTCTACAAGTAGAAAAGTGGTCTATGTATCTAGGTATGTATGTAGATAGATGCGTACTCACCTGCCATTAACGGGATAGCGCTCGACGACAAAGTGGTAGTAGCAGGTCTTGGGCGGCTCGCCGTAAATGCAGGTGCGAGCGCACTCAACGGGCCCCGACAAACTCTTGTCCAATCGCAGAGCCTCACTAGTGCAGGACTCGGTTCCGATAGGTCGGACGGTGTCGAGACCACCGACCACGGTGATCGGATTATTCTTAATCCCAACGTCAATGGGCTCCGGGAAATCCGGGGGGAGTTGCGTGCTCGGCCAATCAGGGAGCTGGGCCCGGGGCCTTATCCACTGATCGTGATACCATCTGTTGGAGGACCAATGTGACGATACACCTGTGGGCGGACAACCAATCCAGTTAAGTTAAGCCAATCAACCCCTCGGCACCTTGATTGGTCCCAAGTCAGCTAAAAGGCGACCAATCCGACGAAATTGTAGACTATTCAATGTTTTGATTGGAGTAGGCGAGTACTATTATTGTTGTCATTGATAGACGAGGTGAGAGTCGCGTCGGTTAAATAGTGAATGAATCGGAGAATGCGAGAGCAGGAGAGCAGGAAAGCAGGAGCGTTTACGCAATCGAGATTACGATCGCGGGCGTGTATTATCAGTGAAAACTGTTGTGGAACGGTGGGCGCGCGGCGATGAGAAGAATAACAAGACCGTAAAAGGAAGAGAAGCAAGAGAATGAAGCTTAGCAGCGTGCGTACCGGAAGAGAGGAGAGCCAAATAGAGCGCGGCGAATGGTATATAGAAATCCATGATGGTGCCAAAATATAATGAATGGCGCTGTCTTCCCAGGAGAGCTTCTACTTATACGTCGCGTCCTCCTCTCAGCCCTCTTGTTTGCCCTCCACCCGCCGAACAAAATACCCATCGCAAATAGAATCAGATAATCTTTGTTTGCCAGCCGGAGCCGGAGCCAGCGACATACCCGCGCGGACACAATGCGCTCCACCTGAATACGCAATCAGAATAAAGTTCCCATTGTTTTCCAAAGTACGTCAGACCCGAAAGACAATCTAGTTGCGGCTGGTGGGGCCACTCTTGCCCAACGCACGCCCGCTCCCCCCTTTATTCCTCCCATTTTCCCGCTTCCCGCCCCAACAAACGTCTGCCTCTTTGACGAGTTGCCATTATTCCATTACGCAGGGTGCGCCCAAGACGTAGGTCCCATCTCTTCAGTCTCCCCCTCTGCAATTCGACCTCTTTTTATCGGCTCTATTCAAACGAGGGAATGTTTTTTAAAGAAAAATTTAGCTTTACTTTATGTGACATGTAGAACAAAACAGTTTTAATGTTAATATTGCTATAGATATAGACTAGAACTGGAGCAAGTGTTGGTCTGTTGAAGGCGTAGTGGAGTAAAAATGGCCGTTAAGTATGTGACATAACATACTCAACCTAGCCTATCCTGAGAAAAGAAATGAAAATCACAGTTGACATACATACATTGGTATATCTTTCGTTGTAAGAATAAAAAGAGCGATATGCGAATATGCACGCACCTGCGTCAGAAAGAGCAGAACCAACGCGGATTATGAGGGCTCTTGGCAAAAATGTCTTCATCGTCGCGCCGGGCAATATTTCCATCTGCCAATAATTTATATTTGCAAAGGCAGCGTACCTTCCATCCAATTCCTTGAAAAATGAATATTGTTTTATTGTCGAGGGGAAATATTCATAAACGACTGCAAAAGTACTGCCATGTTTTCCATAAACATAATGTTTTCTATAAACAAAGAATTGAAGCGGAGATTTTCAGCCCCTTTTGAACTCATATCTTTCTATGTGTTGTACTACTACACATACATATACTAAGCACGCACTTGCTATCGCACGTGAATTATTCCGACTAGCGTGCGCCCAGTTGGCTCATCCTCTAGCCGAATGTCGATAGCAGGATAGCGGCTTTGACTACCGGACCCGGCGCGGCGGCTTTATATGTACATATGTATGTTGTTGTTGTGCTGGGTCCCCGCTGAAACGCCTTGCGAGGGCGAAGAACCCGCCACGCCGCCGCGCCGCCAACTTTACCGCTTACGACCGCCTTACGTTTATTCAGGCTTTTTCCAGCTTTTATTTTCCATATACAATTTCTATTTTCCTCCCAAACAAGAGTGGCATAACTGATCGATTATTATCCATACTCTCTCGCTTCGCACATTCCATCTCTCGAGAAATGTCCGCGCGTTTCACGACTGACCGACCGACACTCGACTCGAGCAACCACCTCGAGATTGAGTTGGAGAGGTCGGCGATAGATGACGGATGGCGGGTGACGCCGGAGGTTCGAGAGTTGTCCGGGAAACCGCTCGAGTGCTGTCGCAAGCCAACTCTTTCATAAACAATTGAACAATAATATAGGGACTGTCGGGGTTTTGTGGACGGATCACTGCTCAATTTCACTGAAAGCCAATCACAGCCAATGAGTGGCAGCCGGCGGCCGGCAGAGCGCGGATGAGGTCACGTTACACGAGGTCGTTGGTAGCTCAACACGCAGAATCGGAATGTTAGAATGACCAAGTTGAGGTTAAAATCGGCAAATTGGCCTGGCGAAAGATGAGAACGGCGACAACAAGTGTGCTTCGAGCGAGAGTAAGAGTCAAGTGAGGAGGGAAGTTTGGAATCGATGCGAATGATTGTCCGTCTGTGAGGAACTGTGGCAAGTGGCAAGTGGGAAGAGTTGCAAGATGCCCGGTGGACGGAAGAGTGTCTCCGCTCGAGCCAACACACCAAAGAGTCAAGTGGCGCTCCCCGGAGTGGGATATTCCTCGATGAGAAGCCAGAGCAATGAGAGGACATCCCAGGATACTCATTTCGCAGATGAGAAGCGAATAAGCGAGGAGCCTTTCACCGGGAAACCCTTGGCACCCAAGCATGTTCCTATCCCAGTTGTCCCTGTCGACGGGGAACTAACCTTTGAAGCTTTGACTCTGGCAGAGTCGATTATCGCCACATGCCTGCAAATGCTCAACCTCTACAGGACTGTCTGGTGGCTACCTCATTCCTATAACAATTACACTATGGTAAGCCACTCGCTCCTATACCGAGGGAGCAGAGCTAGTATTTCTACTGGTAAATACATAAGTTAGGTTTTAGCGCGCAAATCAGTCTTCTTCTCGCAAAAAGAATAACAGAACAGAAAACTATACTCGAGACCAATTCCTTTTTCCATCGTTGCGTACCGACAGGATTTTTTTTGTTTGCTTCAGAATTTTTACTTGATCAACCCCTATTTACTTCTCTTCATCGCGACTATCATCGCGAGGGGTTTCACCTACAAGTTGGTGAGGTATTTCCTCGATAGGCTTCTCCCCATCCACTGGACGCCGATCGCCCAAAAGACGATAAAGTACGTCTCCCACATTCTTTTTTTCATTGCGGTTCCTCCTCGCACGTCCATCGATGCTATCTAATTCAAATCACTCTCGATAGAATGACGCTCTTAACAATCGTGATGACGATACTTTGCTGGTGTTTGTATTACATGGCGCAGGATCATAATCTCATGAAAATCTTCTACCTATGCTATCCGTGAGTATCCCTTGTGCTTCTATCTAATACAAGCGTCGCGCGTCGCCTCGGCTAAAGGCGCGAGCTCTCCAACTTTATTCTAAGGAAACCTGCTTTCAGAAGTTTGTCGATATATTTCGTCATGTTCGGCATAAGCGTGACTCCCTTTTTCGATATACTAGCAGCACCCTCCGCTACCAAGGAAGAGAAGAAAATACGAGTGGCGATGGGTAAATCATTTCTTTGAACCTGAACCTTGCCTTTCGAGCAGAGGTCTGTAAAGAATAACAATTAGTCGACTATCGATGTGACTCGAGACTTCCCGCACAGAGAAACCACTGCACAACTGTTCGTTAAACGCCTCGACGATTAGGGCGGAAGTGGCTGCTCTGCGAGGAGATTTTAACCATAGGCTGAAACAAGCGCTATTCGCATCCTCGAGCAACGCGTACATGTGCGGCCTCGCACCAATCATATTCGTTCCTCAACACTTGCACTTCAACGTCCTCTGGGTCGTCCAACACGTGGTGATGTTCTGGCTCGGACGAATCTGCGCCCACTTCTCGCAAGCTTATCCAATGCGGTAACAGTTGATCATAGATCAATCTTTCTTAAATCTTTGGCTAATGGGCAAACCACTCTCTCTCTCATACACACACACACGCAATCGGACAGGTATTGCGACATCTTACATAGAGCGTCGTTGCATTTGGGTCGCTGGACCAAGATCGATGATCCGAGCAGCCAAGAGTACGCGCAATCCTGGAACGACTCTCTCTTGTGGCCGCATGGCTCGATCGTACGACACAACAAAGAGATCTATCGGTCGGAGGGTGTGTGTACCGTCGCGGAGCCGGGCAACCCCAATCATTACAGATTTTACGTGAGTTGGCAACAAAGAGAGTCACAAGCGCAATCTTAACAACAGGCAATATACGTTGTTCGTGCCCGCGTCCGTTTCAGGATCTATTTAGTAACCCGACCATGTTGTTGAGTTTACTGTTGAGTCTCCACCTATTCCTCCTGGGTACTCAACTGTTCGTCCTGTTGCGCGCGACCGACTGGTACCAAACGCTGTCGATGACTTTGCTGCTGGTCATCAATTACTACACACTTTTCAAGATCGCGAGGGACTACCTCATCAGTTGGAAGGTCTACCACGCGGAGAAGATGATACAAGAGAAGTCACAATTATTAGTCAATAATCTTCCTGTACAGTGAATTATAGCTGCGATAAGAGATTGGCCTGGTTGCTCTTTTATTTTGCTTCTGAAACTGAAAGCAAGTCAGATCTCTCGTCGGATCGTCTCTTTCTCTCCTCTCTCTCGTAGTTGCAAGAAAATGCGATACAAAAATATACTACATACAACTATCCGAACGCTTAGGACGCTATGGAATTCTCATCAGATCTCGCGACTTGGTAAACTATTACAACCT
The DNA here is from genome assembly GCA_963675795.1 of Crossocerus cetratus. NCBI lineage: Eukaryota > Metazoa > Arthropoda > Insecta > Hymenoptera > Crabronidae > Crossocerus > Crossocerus cetratus. The sequence goes on from OY776664.1 coordinate 1,345,407, forward strand.
TAACGCTGTACACTTTAAAGCAGCAGTTTGCCCCAGAACTAAACGACCCCCTCCCCGCACCCGCACCCCTTTCTCGAGGTTGAACTCGGTCTTAAATAAATCCCTGATACTTTGTACAATTGGCCCTTTTGCTATACGAGAGATGCTTGCGTCAAAGCAGCAGCAGCAGCACACTCGTCTTAACAATGTTGACAAGTTATAATCGCATCCCTGTGTCCAAGTTGAAGAGCTGCTTCATCAACTCGTAGGTGGCGAAGCTCACCGATACCATTGGAACTGCTCGCACATAGTTTATGCTCATGCCGCGGTACAAACCCTTGGTGAAGCCGTTCTCTGCGTAAGTCAGCCTCAAAGTACTCAACATCCCGCTACTAAAAAGGGACAGAGAATTTAAGGGATTAACCCTATACATAGATATTTCTCGGAGGTCGTCCATGCATGCTTCAAGGGTCATATTTACCTGTACTTGTGCGTGGCTGGGTCCATCATAGCCAATTGCATTCGCCTCCGGGCGACGTCCAACGGATAAGAGAAGCACTGGGCTATTGCTCCGGCTGCTCCTCCGCATAGCAGTTTCGCCGGCAAAGTCAGAACCAATCCTCCTAAAACCGTGAGAGAAGGTCAATGTCAAGGTGGTAGCATTCGGTATCAAGTGGATGAAAGGTTGCGAATCGATATCGCTGGTGCACCTGTGTTCCTGTCGCATTTCTTGCAGAACACGTTCGGCGCGTACTTCATGCAGAAGTACTTGAGCTTGGCGAACATGTAGAAGGAGAATCCTGCGTAAGGGACCATGCCGACGACAGTGGGCACGAAGCCTCTGTACAAGGCTCTAACGCCACCCTCCTGGAACATTGAAAGTTTAGTCTAGAGTCTCGCGTTGTCAGTGAGAAGAGGAACAGGCCCGGTGGCGGGATGGAGACGTACCTCTTTAAAAATTGAGGCAGCCGTGTGTACAATCCCCGTGTAAACGTGCTCCCCCGTGATCTGGAAGGCGAGCCTGGCACGAATGGTATCGAGCGGATACGTTATGGTAACTGCGGTGACGCCGGCCGCCGAGCCAGCAATAAATCGGTCCATGTGCGAGTGCTTTCCAAAGAGTCCGCCGAGGTACTAGCAATAATGAATCAAGAGAGACTCGTATTAGAGATGCGATGGCTTGATGGGCGGCGTGCGATATCTATGTAGATATATGTATGCATGTTCGATGTATGTAGTATGTAGTACCTCCGCTCCGGTTAGATTAGTTTTGTCACGCAACTTTTGTATCGGTCACTAAATGTGTCTGGCTGGAGAACACGCAATTCCGTTCAATCAGCAGTTGTCTCTACACGCGCATACTTTTCACGGGTCTAGTGGCTGTCGCCAACTAGTTATCGTAAGAAAACGTCCAAGCACTTTACCCAGAAAAAAGGTATGTACAATTACACCCTTGGCAGCGATGACACTGACAATGAAACACACACGTATGTTGTATGTATGTAAAATCGAAATGCTGAGAGAAGAAGAAAGAAGAAAGAAAGCGCTCTACCTTTTTGTACGTCTCGAAGGCTGTGAACTGGGTCGCTGCATAGGGAAAGATCCGAATCATTTGCGCGAAATTCCCTTTGTAGAGGGCAAAGAAGCTTTCGCGCTCGATGATCGCTCTTAATCCGGAGAGAATACCTTTAATAGAAGATTGGCCAGTATCTATTAGTCAGAATCAATTATTCCCTCGGGAATAATTCATGAGCGCGGTTACCTGTCGTACCTTACCTAAGTGTTTGTAATAATTATTATGCGCTTGCAGTAATATCTTTATCCTATCTAGTGGAGCGACCGCCGTCTTGGAGCACATGCCTGCAACGCCTGTGGAAGTGGAACAACGTCGATTCTAAAGCATCAACTATCCTCAAATGACACCTCGGAATTCATTGTCTGCCAATGAATGAACATAACTGACCGATAGCAAAACAGTCGTAAGTATAAACATGCCTCGTTTTCTAGAAAACTTTGCCACTGTTTAACACATTAGCGCGCGTCGTGTCGCGTCCTTCTCCATCCTATCTCGTTTCAAAATCCATTTGCACATATTTCAATATTCAATAAGAAAACTAATAAAAACTCTCGATAAACTTGGAATAACATTGACCAAACAAGAAATATCCGTTCGAAAGTCCGAAAGGTGGGACGACCTACATTTATCTCGCGACCGAATTCCATGCTCTAAGAACCGCAAGGCCTCAATCTCTCTCCCTCTCTCTCTTTGTGATTAATTGCTGAAAGGAATGAAGATGTATGTAAAACAATAACAAATCTCACCGCCGGCAAACAAATGCTTGACGTAGAACTCGGCGTTCCTTTGCTCAACGTGTGCCATGTTGTCACGTTGTCAGAGGTGCGTGTCCAACTTGTAACTGTAAACTGACTGCTAGAAAGCGTTTCCCCGCCGGTTTAGGAGAAACGTGGCGTGTAAGCCGCGTGCGGCATCCATCGACTCCACAAGTAGACTGAATGGACTGAACAACACGCCACTCAACTGAATGCTCCGCAGCGTGTGCAGGCAGCCTACTGTGAGCCGAAACCATTCCGTATTTACTGGCCAACTACTTTACTTGCTGTGGTGGCCGTGATTACCGCGGAGGGCGCTGCACTTGCCAATAATACAAATCCAAGTGAATCTCGTAGAATGTATAGTTATCAGCCTGGGGAGGGGAGGATTTGTAGGGAGGGAGCAGATAGATACATGTTGTAGATAGATCAACAAACACTGGTAACAAGTATTATATTGGATTAATGGTATGGTATTGTTATTATGCATCCGTATCCATATTATATGACAACGATTCATTCGATTTGCAATGTCTAATGCGTCATAACTCATAACATCGGGCGCTGAGGTACGTAGTATATATCCATTATCGACTCCTCTCCCACGTAGAGCTACGGGATTATAATCACAACTCGTTTAACAGTGGGTGGAGACTCTTATTGCGACATGTACTATTAACAATCGTCATCTTACTTAGTCCCCTACGTTCATCTTCTCTTGCAATATTTGGTAGTAACAAGCCTGCGGAAGAATGCAGTTGATGAAAAGGGCTTTTAAAGGAAAAGGATAAAAGCTATAGGTATAGAGGTTCCATACCTTAAGAGTAGTGAACATAATTCCAAGCTCTCCATTTTGTAAATAAGGCTCCATAAAGTCCTCGATAAAATGAATTTCGCTACCTAACTGCAAAACGCTTGCGCGTACAACAACGAAGCAGAATACTGGAAATAATTCATCCATTGTCCAGAGATATGTAGAGCCCAGTTGCTTTTGTACTGCCTGGATGGGAGGAAAGAATAGAATAAAGCTAGAATTCCTCTCTGGACTAGATATTATACAGCTCATTTATACCACCTGTGTCATTTGTTCAAAGGTATTCCTAACAACTAATAGCTTCTCCAGTGGCGAAAAGGTCGTTTTCAATTGCTGTAACGTTTCAATCGCGTCACTGAAGAATGGTTCACTTTGGTATGGCATTGCACTCTCCCCTAGGTTCATTCCATTAGCATTCTTCCAGAATTTTCTGCAATTTCACCAGCAGAAGCATGCATTAGTCCACTCCCGTCTCTCATCAGTCTCGGGATCGGATTCTTTATTGGATGCTTACTGATCGATCTCTAAGAAGGCCATTAGAGTGATATCTGGCTGTTTATTCCACTTGATCAATCGCTCCCAGTAAGCATCGTCCTCCTTTTTATTATGTAGAGCATATAATACAAACAGTGCCGAATGTACGCGGGGTAGTAAGATGGGGTGAAGAATTGCAGCAGCACTTATGACTTGCCTAAAAATCGCGTGGAAATGTGAGAAAAAGATGAAAAACTTTATAGAGAGAGACTGGAGGAGCCTACCCTTCCTCGTTGAGGTCAGTCTCCAAGACGTACTCCTTTCCACCCCGTGGTAATGCTGGAAATAGTAGAGTCACCATCTCGTAGATCCTCGATGTAATACTGTGAAGTTCTAACACTGCGTGGCTTAATAATAAGGGGTGAACCCTCACACCCCCATAGGTAGCTGTATAGACTGTCGCGACTTCGCTGAGAAGGGCTCCCAAAGGATGATGCGGACTTTCGAAGGCCTTTATTAAATATTTGTGGATCTCGTTGTAGCTCTCGGTGTTAAGGTTCGCTCGGCCGAAGCACGGAATCTTATCTAGGTGGTCGATATTCTCACTCTCCTTATCTCTATTGACCGACGACGCATTTGTCATTGCCTTCCTTCGTTGCAATGCTTTTTGGTGGGATTTGGTGATTATGCTCGCTACGTTCTGCCAGATTCTTTGGGTTTCGGCTGACTTGTCATTTCCGGTGGCTTTGCTGCCGGGCTCAGGTACACCGAGTTGTAGGTAACACTGTCGAAATATCGCTTTCCACTTTTGATCGGGCGACACGCATAGCTTACCGAACGATCTGTAGAGTGTAGGGGTCGGTTAGACCTAGCTTGATAAAACTGTACCCTTCAATCAAAAGGAAGAAGAAGAGGTTCTTTTCTTACGTCGGTTTGGAATTCATTTGTACATTTCCTCCTGATTTATTCATGTGTAAGGTTGCCATGACTTTAACACCTTCGTTCCAAGCCCCATTCATATTCCCCTCGAGTCTTTCACCGCTACGAAAGGTCAATGTGCCTTTCCCGTAAAAGATACCGGCTGATTTAAACTCGCCCTCGTAATGAGTCCCATCCTCAAATACCATAACACCGTGGCCCTTTAAACGTATATTGAGAATGCAGTGAAATGATTGCGAGCAACTTGGGAGAAGAATAATAATGGTGGGAATATCCATGGGATCGGATAAATGAAAACGCTACCGTTAAAACATCCTGCGTAAATAGACCCTCGTAATAAATACCGTCGAGTGTGACGATTAAGCCACAGCCGTTCTTCATGCCATTGCTCCAGGATCCGAGATACTTCTCCCCTGGAAGGAGCGACTGCGCATCTCAGTTTCTACGTTTCTATCACCAAAAACTTTGATTCTACCGCTCTCACCTGTCATAATATCGTCCATAATCCCGTAGCCCTGCTTCACCCCGGAAGCCCATTCTCCGATATAGACCGAAGCAAGCGTTGCCATGAAGTGACCCTCTTTCTTCACCCCGTGACCATGCGGCAAAGCGTCTTTAAAATAGCCTTCGTAAAGATCCCCGTTGGAATATCTGATAGTCGGAGCGAAAAGAATCTCTCTGTATTATAGCTCGGAGCTGCCAGACTACAGGATCGAGGACTCACTTCATGGTACCATATCCATTTTGCTGGCCATCTTTCCACTGGCCTTCGTAGACCCCTTGAGATGGCATTTCCATTTTCCCGTTGCCATGGATCACTCCCTTGTGGAACTGGCCAACATATACCCGACCATCCGTCCACTCGAGTCTTCCCGAACCGTGCGGTTTACCATTTAACCAGCGGCCTGTTTACCACAATTCCAATTATCCTTCCATCTACTACTACTGTCGATCGATTATTTATTTGCACCAACCTGTGTATTTCGAGTCCTTGTAAACACTGTGCTTTGTAAAAGAAAAGGAACTAGAACGGACTACCGGTGGCACAGATCCCAAAACCCTTTGCAAGCTATTCTTTATGCTATTTTGTAATGCGTGCAGCCACTCGTTTCGTTCGTGAGGTGTAGCAGTATATAAAACAAAGCTCTCCTCGGGAGCAATCACTGATATGGCATTCTGAAATGAGAGAGCAAAGGTTTGAGAAAAGCATGTTTTATGTAGTCAGTTAGCAAGTCAGCGAGAAGACGTATGTATGGACATACTTGCATCGAGTCAGAGTCGGAAAGCGGTTCGACCCACAGTGTTTTCAGAGGATGAACCGCGTGGGATGCTCCGGTAACATGTATGAATACATCAGTTAATAGGATGAACCAGTGAGAGGTGAAGCGGCCGGGGTTTAAGATTGATATGGGATTGCTTCGAGATTCTCGAATGAGCCTTCTGTCGGGCGATCGCAAGAATTCGCCAATCTTGCCGGAATTGTCCCAAAAGTGCTTTGTCGCTTCGGCTTCCTTCTGGCGCTTTTCCTGCTCGTCGCACAACTGTTCCCACTTGGCCAGGGCCTCCTGCAATCTTTCGCTGCCCATTCGCGTGCCATTGCATCTCAATAAGCCCGCGATCAACCCTGAGTATCTACCATCGTCAGGAGAGAGAGAGAGAGAGAGAGAGAGAGGGGGTAATTTGGATTTCTCCCCAAACACAATCGCTTACTTATTCTTACTCGTTCTGTATGATTCTGATAGTTACCGGCTCAATTTCTTGAGTGGATGTTGCAGCGCCATGGCAATAACCAGTTCGTTGATCATTTTCTTTCCCTCGTTGGGCCGAAGCTTCTCCAGAAATAAATTGGAAATGGCATGCGGCACTTGGATGAGTTTAGCGATATAGGCGAACCCGCCGAGAGAAATAACATCACAGACTGCATTCAAGTAATACTTATGTACAGTAATATACTCTTCGATACTGGCAACTGCCGTTACCTCGTATGCCTCGCCAACATGATTAGAATAATCCAATAAACTTATCACATTCAATACAGTAAAACTCAGCAAGTCCGTGTAACATTTGCACAATGTTTCGTAGACGTTGGACTCTTGGGTAGCACCGCCTTTCTTTTGGAATGGTTTTATCAGGTTTTGGTAAATTATCAACATCTCCTCCAGCAGTATTTGATCGACGGCCAATTCCTCGGAAAGGTTTATTGCCGGCTTATTTATCACAGAACAGCAGCTATATTGGCCCGAACTAAAGATCTCCCTTGGACTGTACTCCGTCTCCGTCTCGATGTCCAAGTGAAACATTTCACCGGGTTTACTGTGCACACAAAATGCACTCGAGTACATATACTGAGAGAGTTGAGAGAGACTCTTATTCTATAGTCGCCACCGACTCAATATTGAATAGGCCCTGAAAAGGTCCCCTTTCTTTCTCTCTCATCGACATAGCCGAGTACGATCCGAAGAGGAACCTTGTAAGGACCTATCGAATGGACGACGCGATTCGTCACGGCAGGGCGGATATATTGTATTTAAAGAGCAATGCAAAGATAGAACCATCTTACTAACTCACCTTGACTTTCCTATAAAATATAAACCATGGTGCATCATAATTAAGCTATGGAAATCACCAGCTGCTATATCCTTAGCCCTTTCACTAAGGGATAGCTGGGTAGTGAAGAGTTGGGGTGCACTGTGATGCGTCAGTGAATCTAAAGACACTTGCTTATAATTATTTCTGCCCCAAGCAAAGACTCTGCCGTCTGGTGTCAAAGCCAAGATATGGAAGGAACCACAGGCGATCTTTTTAATGCCAGTGTTATTGAATTTGGCTACCAAGACTGGCCTCTGCCTTCTTATGGTGTCTCCTGTCCCTAACTGGCCATGCTCCTTGTCACCCCAGACCCATAATTCACTGGAGAGTATGCTGCTGCCAGTCTGAGTCATCAGACTAATCTTGTCGTTCAAGCCTTGCAGGGACAACTCGTGCTCTGAGGATCCCGTGCTTGATGACCAAGGGAACTCTTCGCATCGTAAACTCAGTGTCAAGCTTGTATTGGCAGCTTTTAAAGCTTCTTCTCCTGCCTCTGGAATATTTTCCCCGCTCTCCTCTTTATACTCATTCACATCTGAACTTCCACTCATGTGCCTGGACAAGGTGACCACCTTGCCTCCCACTGTCTTCACCCCCTCATAAACCAGATTGGCCATATTGGAGACATTTTGTTTGATTAGTCTTGTTGGCTTTTCCGCTGCCTCTGAAGGTGGTACATCTTGGGTGGTGGTGGTGGTGGTTGTAGTGGTGGCATTGGTGCTGGTGGTAGTGGTGATGGTTGCAGCAGTGGTGGTGATGGCACTGGTGGTGCTCCCATAGGACGATACCCAGGACAACTGTCTGGTCAAGAACTGTCGGGCTGCCTCTGTGTTTATAAAAATAACATTCTTCTTTTCCTCCTCCTTATCCGATGGTTCAGGGCTGTTGTTCCTCAAACAATTATCCTCATTCTCCTGGAGGTCACAAGAAGTTTCTCTGTTGGAGGTGTCAGAAGATGTAGTATCAGCGGACTCTCTTGTTCCAATGGGAAGAGTATTAATGGAGATTTCGGAGTAAGGTTGGGCCAGGTGGTGGCGTTGGGAGGAATAAGTGACGGCGGTGGAAATAGCTGGATTGGAGGGATCACTATTAGCCATTGCCAAACAGTGAGGACAAGAGTGGACAAAGACCTCTTCCTCCAACTCATTGTCACTGTCTGTGTCAGCATCCTTGAAGGGTTTGGCTGCCTTTCTGGCGACAATGGCGTTAAAATTCTGCCCACAGACGACTCTGGAGATTCTTCTGTCTTGGAAGAATGTGACTTTCTTAGGCTCTTTGGTTCTAATATCTATTTGGGGCTGGTCCCCGCTTGCCCAGAGTTGTCCACTCTCCGTGACAAAGAGTGCAGCTTGATCGCTCACCGCCAGCGACTTGACTCGAATAGTCTCGTCGTTGGCTGATTCCTTATAGCCGTGAGAACAGGACCTGATCTCCTCCTTGAGTATTATTCTCTCGATGGGCGCGAGGTCCTCGGGAGCAATCTTGAGGACATGGCCATTCTCGTCCAAGGCGAAGAGATGTGTCGAATTGGAGGCGATGTCGAACGCGGGGAACTCTGCCCTTGTGAGGAGGAGCTCGAGGGAGGATGGCTTCTCCGAGAGCGGTGGTGACGGTGGTGGTGTGAGCTCGCCGTGGTACAAGTGATTGGCGGTGGTTAGTAGGAAAACTCGATCGTTGACTGAGGCCAGCCGGCAGATCAGACCCCGACCGCCGCTCGGCTCCTCGTCCTCGGCGAACCTTAATGACAATTTGTCAACACCGTGCCACAAGTGCAAGAACCTCTCCATCTTCAACTTGTTGAGGGAGGAGGCTCAATTCCCACAAAGATAACAACCCGCCAGAGTACTCTTTTGGCCACCTTTCACCAAGCCTCTGCAAATCGCGCGACACAGCTCTCTGCGTCATGTTATCTCGCCACTCCAGCCACTTGCTTCGGCCAATCTTGCCTTCTGCGCGCTCCATTCCTTTTACACCCTGACATCTTTCACAATTCTCACCACAATTCTCCTCCTTCCAATCTTTACCACACTGCACAACACATCTATCAATCAATCAATCTCGCATCTCGCCCTCGTCTACAACTCTACAGCAATACGGTACCACAGTGCGTCCTCGGTATATGCTGTACGATCAGACCACCACAGTGCACCACAGTGCACCACAGCACAACAACCCAACACTCCTCGTCCACTGTCACCGTCCGTCACTCCGTAGCATACGTTCTTCTAGTCCGTCCGCCCAATGCTACAGTATAGACATATGTAACCAGTAGGGTCACTTGGCCGATTTCCCGAAGCCACGATCAGTAGATATCCCCCTGTGGTTCGAATTTCCTCTGCCTTACCAACTGGCGAGTTGAATGTTTCCGGCACAGGATGATTTTCACCGACAAACTTCCATATATTTGCGAGTGAGCCGCACGTGGCGTCAGCTACGTTTCGACTCTGCAAACGCGAAATAATTACCGAGGTTCAGTTCTAGAAAACAGTGTTCGATGATCGTGAAAACTGTGGCTCGTGGATGCCTTAGAGTTCTCTTGGTTAGCTTCCAGTCTGTCTAAAGCGTAGGTTAATATCCTACCGCCCAAAAAGTACTGGTTCAACACATCCACCATGTACGAGCAGGACTTCACCGAGGTGCGTGGAATTGGTTGTCGGCCGCCGCGATTGCGGCGTAAGAGTTCAACGATCGTAAACATTCTTATACGTTTTACAGTACGACTCGGCCGAGGAGTACCCGCCGCAGGATACCCACGGCGAGGAGTATGACAGGCTAAGTTACCGCCAGGTGCCCGAGAACGTGCGGAGCTTCCTGGTCTGCCTGCAGAATTGCATAAACAAGGGGATGGTCTTCGAGATTCAGAATCTCTACGAGACAGTCTTCCCGAAGATCTCCGAGCAGCTCTACGACAAGACGTCCTGGCCGACCGCGACGACTATAGCACCGCTCGTCGACAATGACCCCGTCTTCCTCACCCTCTACAAGGAGCTCTTCTACCGGCACATCTACGCGAGAATGCAGGGCCCCACTATTGAGCAGCGACTGGGCTCCTTTTATAATTATTGCGACCTCTTCAACTATATCGTCTATCCAGACACACCTGTTCAGCTACAATTGCCCGACCAGTGGCTTTGGGAGTTGATAGATGAGTTCGTATACCAGTTCCAGTCGTTCGCACAGTACCGTGCTAATCTGTCGAACAAGACACCTGATGAGATAGAAACCCTGAATGCGCACACTAAGATTTGGGATATATTGTGTATCTTGAATGTCCTGCATTATTTGGTGGACAAGTCGAAGATTAAGAGCCAGTTGGAGGTACACGCCAGTGGTGGCGATCCAGATTCTGTGGCTGGAGTCTTTGGTAGATTGCCACTTTATAAAATGTTGGGGTACTTTTCCCTTGTCGGGCTGCTCCGCTTACATTCCCTCTTGGGCGATTATTATCAGGCCATTAAAGTATTGGAGAATGTGGAATTGTACAAGAAGAGTGCATTCTCCCATGTGCCTGGGTGCCAGATTTCAACGGCTTATTATGTCGGATTCGCGTACACGATGATGCGAAGATACGCAGACGCGATCAGAACGTTCTCGAGTATTCTCCTGTACATCCAGCGAACGAAACAGTTATTCGCCGCGAGGAGTTATCAAAATGATCAGATTAATAAGCAAACAGAGCAAATGTATCATTTGCTGGCAATTTGCTTGGTACTTCATCCTCAGTGTATCGATGAAGGTTTGCAACAAGCACTGAGGGACAAGGGTTACCATGAGAAAATGTACAAAATGCAGAATGGCGATCTGCCGGAGTTCGAATCCTGTTTCCTCTTCTCGTGCCCGAAATTCTTATCCCTGACGCCACCGAACCCCGAGAATCCCAATGAAGACTACGTGCGCGAAGCAATTAAGCATCAAACACAAGTCTTCATGGATGAGGTCGTTCAACAGAAGATGTTGCCGACGATACGTTCATACTTGAAGTTGTACACCACCCTGCCATTGAGCAAATTGACCACATTCTTATGCAGCAGCAATAGGCCAGATAATGACTGGGACTTGGACAAAGAAGTCAGCGATCTGGCGATTCATTTACTCTGCTTCAAGCACAAGATGAAGAATATCGTGTGGACCAAGGGTTCCTCGGGATTGGATGGAAAATTCCAGTCCGGCTCGGAGGTATTTCAATTTTCACGCGTACTCTGAAACATCGAACTCGAGCACCATGGTACTTACATACACATTTGTTTCAGCTCGACTTCTACATCGACCATGACATGGTCCACATTGCGGACACCAAAGTCGCGCATCGTTACGGCGACTTCTTCATTCGGAAGATTCTCAAATTCGAAGAGCTCAACCGAAAACTCCATCATATAAAAATCTAATTCCACCGCTTTTGTACGACGTCCTTTGCAAAGAGAAATAAATTGTGGATTAATAATAAATATGTCTTTATTACTTTAGAATAAACAACTTGCGCCCACGGAATGGTGTAACCACTGTGCACAGTTCAACGGACCATTCTCACAGCTGCTTTAGACTGGGAACAACAACACACAGTAGTAACAGTCATCTGATTTTGAACAATGGCCCTTGTTAGGAATAGAATAACATAAATCAGTCTAGCTAAAATAATAAACATAAAAAATATTGCTAGCTCTTGAAAAACGCGCAGATCCCGAGTCACATTCTCCGATACGCCGGTTTTATTTACATCTTAACTCCCGTCCTCGCCACCTTTCTCTTGCAATGCTTTGCACGCAGCGGCCAAAATATGTGGCCGCAAAGATGTTGAGGAATCTTTCATTCCGTGCAAATAGTGAAAGAATCGATGTCCTCGTTTGCTGTTTGTACTAGATCGAGAGTCCTCCGCTCGGCATATCGTCCTTGTACACGACACATAATCAAGGGAAATAACTCGACGATCAAGTATCAATGGCGCGACATGGGCTAGAGCTGTGTCTACACCCCTGTTTAATTGCTTCTTCAATAAAATGTTCTTTCGGTATTGTAGCCCATCTTGATGAGAAAACTGATCGTTATTCATCGTTTTTCTTTCTATCCACTCAGCTATATCTGAGCTTAAACTGTGCGAAGTGGAGAACGGCGAATAGTCTTCCGCCAAAGATAAGCTGGGTTGAAGATTAACGCGGTATATGTTCACCGCCGAATCGTCTATGTTTACCAATGTGGATATTAAAGCTATATTGTCCAGTTGTTCCGAAATAACGTTTAATACGTCGATCGAACTATTTGATGTCGCCACATCTTCCGCGCTCTTCTTTCCCTTTTGCGATTTATTTAGTTTGATCGCTGGCTTATAGACGTTGTATCGCAAGTCACACCATAGAGTCTTTCGAACACTCGTCGAGTGAACTGGTACTTCTGGTGGTCCTGATAATAGCAAGTACTGCAATTGCAATAAAGCTCTTCGCAAGTCGCCCGGTTGTAGTAGTTGCTAAAATTAAATAGGATATGAAATAATACAACTCTGTGTATTGAAGTGGATTGCCATTTGTTATACTTACTGCCAAGCAATCGCTGGAAAGTTTGTAGCCTGTTTCCGCTAAGGAAATAAGTTCGAGGAGTGTTGTGATTCTCTTGCCGCTCGGGGTTTGAAAGTAAATTCGGTTTAGCTGGGGTGCCATTTTACTTAGATGAGGACAGGCGCGCCGGCATGTCATCACAATGGGACGTTTTGTGTTTGATGCCAGTTGGTAGGCAGCAGAAACGAACCCCTCGTCTTCGTCGAATAGGATATCTATGTCCTCCAACAAAATAAGGGAATTCTGTGGCACTTGTTTAACGCCCAGATTATTTGCCATGGCTTTGAACAGTGGCATGTCCTTCTCTTTCCTAATACGATGTGATTTTGTTGCTTCCTCGAATTCTTTTAGCAGCTTCTTGCCAGTTCGTCGTGATGAAGCGTTCACTTCCAGTACCCTGCGGAAGAATAATTCATTCTAGGATCCAAGTTGGAAAATCAGATGTATTACAAAGATACTTTAATACTAACGTGTATCCGAGTTCCTCCGCTACAGCATAAACACTGGCAGTTTTTCCACTTCCATGAGGTCCTAACAAGACGGCTACAAGATTGTTCTCGTTACTACTCGAATAACTACAATCCGATGAGTAAAATTCATCGCTGCTATTGCCGTCATTGTTCTTCAATGTTGCTCTCCAACCATGCAACCAGTCTCTAAGTTTTCCTGCAGCTTCTTCATTGCCAACCACTTCATAAGTAGACTTCGGCCTATATTTGTTCAGCCATATAGAATTCTCTTCTTGTTTTTCTGTATTCTGGGATTTGGGCGAGGACCCGTTTATGCCAGCTTTTCCCTTTTTATTCCTAGTCTTTGGTGATTTCTTACCCGAATCTCCTCTTACAACTACCGACACTTGGTCCCACATGGTCGTCGCGCCCGCGCATTGCTCCTCAAGCTCGGCCACAGCCGCTTGTATAGATTTTTTGTTTAATTTCTTTGCTGCTGAAGGCTTTAATTTCTTGTCGCTTATGTTCAATATGTACTTATGATTATTTGTATCGAGGATTGGGGTGTATGAATCTTCTACTTTCATTGGTATTCTAAATGTTTCCAATGGACTACAAGTTGTGTCGTTGAGTTGAGTGACGTGACTAATACTGGGAAAGAGTACGAAATTCGTAGGTGTTCGGTCGGTGGTTTTGGTTTCGGTTTCCGAAATATCTGGTTGGAAGAATAATCGTCTCCGCTCGAGTAGGTCTGGATCGGGCTTTCTTCGTTTCGTGAATAATGGAGCTAATTTCTCATCGGTCTTTCTCTTGGACGTATTTTCGCACTCGGAACTACAGTTCTCCTTTTTACTAATAATTGATATGTCTTCATTGCTATCAATCCGAGTTTCTGGTGGATGAGATATACTCGTTGATGAAGAATTTGTACTCTTACTGGAGCTTTCAGGTTGCGTGCTTTCATCCGAATTATTGGAACGTTTCTTTCTTTTCAAGTTGGATTTCGCGGTGCCATTTAGTAATTGTTTTCCATTCTTCATGTTTACAGTCTTTAATTCGCGATCTGCGTCAGACTTCTTTTCCTTAGTCTTCTTTGAGTGCTCAAATATTTGTTCATCACTGGAATCATCTAGTTGACGAAAAATGTATATTAAAGAAAATGTCATCAACATTTTTAAACAATGTTATATTATGGGGAAAGTCAGCGATCAAAGTGTGAACATTCACCGCCATCAACCGAACTTAAAGTCCAGGAGACTCTTGGGTTCTCTTTTTTCATCATACTGGTATACACAAAACCTGTTCAATTTATAATAATTAGATATGATTACACATTACCTTCCGCGTAATCAACCACATTGTCAGTCTCTTGAAGTTTTATACGAAGTGACCATCTGTCCTTATTCTGGGGCTTTACTTTCTTCTTTTGTACTTGGTCCTTGGTCACTACTTCCCCAGATTCTATCACTTGGATACAATCTACTTCCTCCAAGTTCACAGTTGGCTTCTTCTTTCTTCTGTCATGGTGAGCTTTCTTATAATTTAAGGATTTCTTCAAAATCCCAACATCTGAGGTCTCAGACACATGCACATCTGCTTTCACAACAAAAGTGGATCTTTCTGCAATTTTTGGGGGCCCGTCTGCTTTGCTGTATAAATAAAACATGATGGAATAATAAATAACACAGAATTACACGGATGCATTAGGAATAATTCTAATGTACCTGAAGTAATTGAACAAGCTACCATTTGCTGGCTTTTGATTGGCTTGCACCGGTGGTGATGCAGAGTCAGGATTTTTTAGATTTTCACCCGTGAGAAGCTTAATACGATTCTGAATGTTCTTATCTATTACTTCTCCTTCTTCCAATTCCGCCTGCTTTCTCTTACTAAATCCTTTTTTATCAGCTAAGGCAGTTAGCTTTTCTTTAGATTTCTTTAACTTTTCTTTCTGTTCATCAGACCTTCTGGTCTGCTTATCCACATCTTGTGACGATGTCTGGACGGGAGACATTGATTTTGAAGGCTTCTTTTTATTCATTAAGATTTGAAAAGCATCTTCAGTCTGTTGATTCTTATCTTTATCTTCGTCATTGGACAAGTCAATAATTGGTACTTCCAATGCCTTATTCGCTACTGGCTTCTCCTTATTAGATACTGAATCTTTTCTACTTCGACTTGGCTGTTCATTTGAACTAACCGTGGGCAGTTTTGTATGGCTGTTTGTCTCCTTGTTTTCTAGAGAGCTTTCCTGAGTATCATTACCTTTTGTACTTTTCGCAGGAATTGTAGAACTATCACTCTTCTTTCTACCACGCCTGCTGAGTGGAGGTATACTCGGCCGAGGTAAATCATGATTGAGATTTACCTCGGCCAACACTTCCACTTCATCAGTGTCCCCCTTAGAAATGCGTCTACGACTGGGACGAGCTACTTTCGTTAAGATAGCTTTCTTGGGGGTATCATCGTCGGGCAGCTTGGCCGCCTCTTTTAACTTAGGAAAAGGACTGGGAGTCTTATCAACCATATCATTGTTATTGTCGATTATTCTGCATACCCTCTCGTCCGTGCTTCGCCGCGATATCTTGATTTTCACGCGATTCCGCTTTCTCCCGCCCAGACTCTCGCACTCGTCCTCCGGCTCGATCTCCTCGACGGAATCCACCGGCGACGTACCATCAGGTTTCCTCGCATCGGCAAAGTACTGAGTTATATCTTTCATTCTTCATCACTCTGTCCACGATAACAGCAACAATCCAGGCGAGCGGCTGGGATTTTTGTAAAACGGATTCGATTTATCCACCCGTGCAGCGTACGCAAGTTTTTGGCGCCACGGCAACATGGTTATATATATAGTACCTGCATATCTACAGTTTGATCCAGTTCGATTGCTATCGGAGATGAAGAATGAAGTGTGATGAAGTGCTCGCCATGCACTGCCGCCATGCGATTCGTGCCGGTAACTTGAACCGATGAAATCCCCTAGATTGCGGTCGGCCGTCAGCGCCATCCGGAACAGTTTTTCCTAGTTGCGGCAAATTCAAATGCATGTTCAGGTCTTGGACATACAATTGTTAGAGGAATATTAAGTTTAGGGGTAAAACTGTTGAAATATGACGAATTTGGTTGGCTTCGGAAACCTTCGAAAAATTGAAAAATTTTGCATGGGTACCCCTTCTCATTTTTTCGATTTTTCGACATTTTTTCAACTCGGCCGATTTCAATATTTTTCAATAGTTTTAACACTAAAACTAAGATTCTATACAGAATTAGTGGATGAGAGTCCGTATTTTGGTTGTACGAGGGATATTTCGCCAATTTTTAGGTGAAAATTGTCGAAATCTCATCCGTTCGCCACAGTTTCGGCCTCTGACTGCCTAATTATGTGATGAAAGTTAGTTTCTAGGGTCAAACTAAAGAAATATCAAGCATTCGATCGATTTCCCAAACCTTCGAAAAATTGTAAATTTTTCCATACCTACCCCTTCTCATTTTTTCGAATTTTCGACATTTTTCCAACTTGCCCGATTTCGACATTTTTCAATAGATTTAACCCTAAAACTAAGATTCTACACAGAATTAGTGGGTGAGAGTCCATAATTGTGTCGTACGAGCGATATTTCGTTGATTTTCGGGCGAAAATCCTCGAAATCTCATCCGTTTGGCACAGTTTTGGCCCCTGACCAACTAATTTCCAGCCGATTCTTAGTTTCTAGGCTCAAACTAAAGAAATATCAAGCATTCGATCGATTTCCCAAACCTTCGAAAAATTGCAAATTTTTCCATACCTACCCCTTCCTATTTTTTCGATTTTTCGACATTTTTCCCACTCGCCCGATTTTGACATTTTTCCATAGCTTTATCTCCAAAACAAATATCCTACACTGAATTAGCATTCCAGAACTCACGATTCCCCCGATTTCAATCCCAAAACTTCAAAAAACCAATTCCAACAACCTTTCAACCGCCAATTCAAACTTGCTCGGCCTCGCGCCAAAATCGACCGTTTTCCCATCGCGCATTGCAAACGGGTCCAACCTCGCTCCAATGGCCCAATGGGACGCAGCTCGGAGGTTCCGAGCGGTGGGTGCGCGAGGTATTCGGCTGGGCTCGGCCGCTCCTTCGGCTGGTCCGGGTGACGTCAGGCAGCAAGATGGCCGCCGGTATTGAAAATGGAGTAGCGTAGAGACTGGGCGGTAGGAACGAACTGTAGGTGTGTCAGTGCTCGACATCGCGAGGATAAAGCGGTGAAAAATGCGGAGGGTCGCCGCTTGACTCGGACGCGCGCGACACATAGATCGCTCTTACCGTGGTGTCGACGGTGTTGTTCGAGATCGGCCGAGTGTTCGCCGACACTGCGACTGCCAGAGGAATTCGCCTCTCGACTTAGTGCGGTGCGGGAGCGACACGAGAACTATAACAACCCAACAGAAGAGTCTAGGAGTTGCTCTCTCCACCTAAGCCAACTGTTCCCGAGCATCCCTCCACCTCCCGGTCGAGCCTCACTCGAGAGAACGCGCTCGACGGTGTTTGCCGTGGGAGGCCAGTTGTCGAACCAGCGGAGCTTCGACTAGAGTACCCAGCGGCGACACACGCACAGTGCTCTCTCTCTCCCTGGGCAGTGAGTGACGGAGCGGATTTTCCACGTTCCTGCGCTCCGAAGTTAGCCCGGCTCGGCTTGCGAGGGCGCCGGCTTGCTCGATATCTGTTAACTAGTAGCATAGTCCTACCGCTAGACCTTTGCAGAGTCCCGCGATTCCTCTCTCTCTCCGTGCACGCAGACACCATGCCAAGGGAGTCCTCCGGCCGCGGTGCCTAGCGAGAGAGCGCTCGTCAATCCTCGCCCTGCGCCCCCGTAATGCGTTACCTCGCCGATTTGTCAGAGAGCCGAGTGGCAGCTCGCCCGAACCCAAGCAGCGAGATCGATTTATAGCGTCCGATCGCGTGCACCCTGCGTGCTTGCGGGAGGCTCCGCGAAGCGTTTTCGCCGATCGATTTGGTGGTACGAGCGTGAGCGGAGGCGGAAGAGAAAGATCGCGCCGGGGGCGAGAGAGGCCGAGCGAGAGAGAGGGAAAGGGAAGAACGAGTGAGCGAGAGA
This sequence comes from Crossocerus cetratus, assembly GCA_963675795.1. Lineage (NCBI taxonomy): Eukaryota > Metazoa > Arthropoda > Insecta > Hymenoptera > Crabronidae > Crossocerus > Crossocerus cetratus. The sequence goes on from OY776664.1 coordinate 1,363,626, forward strand.
GAGAGAGAGTGAGACTGGTAGAAGGAGAGAGGACAAGTGAGTGGAGCGTCTCTATGTTCCCTGATACGCACGGAGAGCAGCCGTGCGGCTGGTGGACTCGCTTCCACTAGGAGTCTCCTCTATAGTTGACAATTCTTGCAGAGCACCAGGCTGTCGAGCGACCGATCACCGTCGGCCGAGTGATGTTGAGCCTGGAACCGGCGACCGACTTGGCGAACGACGAGTACGCCGCTCGCTGTTCCCTGGACAGACGCACGCACGAGGACCTGCCGATGAAAGCGACGGTGCACCTCTCCACGCGACAGAGTCAACCGACTGACCGAGGAAGCCGCCAATAAATCGCGCACACTCTACTCTCCTCGATCCGGGGCGAGCGGCGAGCGCGTGCCACTGTACCGAGGAGCCAAGGTAGAGCCAAGGCAATTAGGGAACATGAGGAGTTGAGAGAGAGAAACAAGCGGAGGGTAGGTGCGAGCTCACCGGACGAAAGCCACTGGCCAAAAGCATTCGCAGAGTGCGTGCGGTCCAGCCACTCGCTCCTTCCCCGAGTACAACAAGTGCACGATCTTGCCGTACGCGCGCGCGCCTCTTTGTGTGTGTGTGTGAGTGAGTGAGTGGAGAGTGTGTGTGCGTGTGCGGACCCGATCACCCTGGTCGGCCCCTGTGCTTCCAGTGCTGCGCCTTGGGGTGCGTTCGACGAAGAGTAAGCTAGAAGAAAAGAAGCCAAGATGTGGAATGTGATGTGCGACGTGATGCCGACGATCGCGGAGGACAGCCTGAGCCAGCAGAGCTCGCAGTTCTCCGGCGACGAACTCGACCTGGACCATGTGATGATGCGAGTGCTCGACGAGCGGGACAAACTGGTCGACTCGTTGCGGGACAATCAGGAGCGGTTGCAGCAGACGGAGGCTCGCCTCCGGGAGGTCGAGAAAGACCGGGACCTCCTCATCCGGCAAAACAATGGCAATATCTCTCAGGTAAATGTCGAGTCGATCCTCCTTACTTCCAGGCTTTAGGGATACTCCAGATGCGCCCGCCGGTGGAGATTCGTGGCGAGAGAAAGCGAGCATATTCGATTCATTGGAAAGTGCAGTATCGATTGGTTCGATAATGCTGGGATGTGTAGGAAACGGCTGTTATCGCTCCCATAACGTATCGTCCTATCTCTATTGACCAGGTGCGATTAGCTCGGTGACCGGGACCGACTATTTCCTCGCTCGCCTCCAAACGGCACTGTCCGCGAGTTGGCGACTTCCACGGGACAAAAGCAGCCCCGACGCTCTCTGTTGTGACTGGCTAGATTAGCCGCAATCTCTAATCCGAGAGTCAAGCGCACACGCGGCGTCTTTTTAACAGCGCAATATGCCTATCGGCTGCTGGTGCGCTCGCTGCTGGGGAGTTTATGTAATGCTCGAAAGCAATCTAACTCTATTAATTACGACGTTATTACGAGCGTGTCCCCGTTTTTGCGAGATATACAGATCACAGATCATGCGATCGGTCTATTTCAGATGAGTCTCGCCGCGCTAGCGAGAGATATCCCTCGGCCGCCTACCGGCCAGAGCTCGATGAATCAGTCGTTGACACACGAATCTTTCTGCCTTCAAAGTCGACGTGATGTATGCAAGTAAACAAAGCGGGGCTTCCTTTCGTCGAATTGTCTACTATCAAAAGAACTCTGATATTCCTTGAAATGAGCCAAGACTAGAATCAACAAAAGCCGACTAATCCAGTAAACAGACTGCCGCTTCCCTCATAATCCGAATTAGGAAGTTGTAAACTAATTTCTCTATTCGTCGCCTGTTCATTTAGAATGCGAGCCTGGCTGGCAAACCTTGCGAGTCCGCTCTTCTCAGAAGTATCCTACAAGGAAGTCATTATGTGTCTTCTATCTGCATTATGTAATTAGTAAATGCACGTCTGCAACCGGAGCGAGCGAAGCTGCATCACGTCGAGTACTGTCTGTTTCAGCAAACACAACCGCGAGCGCATAAACATAATTCAGAGAATTTCATACCTAACAAGAAAAACAACAAGGAAATTAGATCGAAGGAATCCAAAGGAAACCTTAAATTAAAATCGCTTCAGAGATTACTCTTCGTCTTTATATAATGAGAGCACTTACGCACGCAGTGTTATTATTACGGCGATATATAATAATATTGTCAGAGCCATCAATCAATTTGAGCCGCCAATTAATTTCATTTAACTAGACGGGGAAGGCAGACGCAGACTGCGCCCGAGGTAAACAACCGATAGAACTGAAAACGTGGCAGAGCATAGTAAAATCAAGTATCGAAAGCTCTATCTCACCGCTATTAATACCGAACCTATAACATATTTACCGCCGTGGACGAGCATACCTGCTCCCCTTTTTTTCTCAAGAGTCCAACTATCGCAGCGCAGTTTATTCGATCGCGAAGAATTCCCCTCCCGCACACGGAGCGACCATTTATACTATAAACAATACAAGTTCATCGAAAGTTTGTCGATACTCGGATGAACTAACTTTACGCGCGGCAGCGAGTCAGTTCGTAACAAGTTTCCGATGCGCGGCCGCGATGCGGCTACGGCTAGGCGAAGCACACACACAGACACCTGTTATATTCTGTTTACGGTGTCGTTTGATGCCAGTCTACGCGCGTTTCAAGGGAAACCGTACAAGTGACATAACAAAGCGATCGGATTGTAGAAAATTCGTGCGAGAGCGATTGTACTATGCGATCAATTCGATATCCTACGAGCGGCATGGAAGCGAGGCAGATCGTGTTTACGTCACGAGCTCCGAGCGCATATCCGTTGGTTTACTGTTATGTGGAGACACGTACACATGTACGGGGAGGAATTGGACCACACGGCCCACGTAATATCTGATCCCGGCGAGCTGCGGGGAGGACACGCGTATCGGACTGACCAGAAAATGCATAACAGCGGAGCCATGGCGCAACTGAGTAATTACACCTACGAAACCTACAGCGGAGAAATGCTGCAGGTATGTGTGGAGGAGTACATATGTGCATTTCTCCGCGTGCGGTGTACTGGGGTTTTAATCAGCCCCGTCGGCTTGCCACTTGTCGCCAAGCCCATATAGAGCTCGTTCTGAAAATGCAAATGACACAGGGTCTTATCGCCGAGAATTAACCCAATTGCGCAATGTAACAATGCAGGTTGCGCGAGAGCCTTCCAACTAGACGATCAGCGAGGACATTTTATCCAATCGGCTCCTGTGACCCGCTGACACACATCTGCCAAGCGCAGCCGAAAAGCGGAGCGAGCCCGATAATGAGATACACTCCCGTCACGCTATCGCCGTCATTCGATTATCCCGCGCGGCCGATTGATCCGAGAGGAAATGGAGGATGCGGAGATGAGTTCGCATCGCGAAGTCCGCCCGCGCGAGAAAAGCCCAATGGGCTGAGGCGGCGATCGGCTGATCCAATTGGAACTCTCCTCCAAATTCCCCCATTCACTTTGGACTCGGCCGCTTCATTCAGCCTTAGAGTGGCCGGTGCAGCGAACCCAGCGCGAGTGCCGTGGGCACTTTGCGCTGCTTTGCACTGTTTTGCACGCCGAGGAGGCGTCGCGCGCGCTCGCTACCACTCGCCAACGCCACCCCATCAATTTCGTGCCCGGCGTCGTTTCATCGGTCGGGATGTTCGGGGCAAAATATCGATCCTCCTCTGTATCGCGTTGCGACCGAGTGCGAACCCACCGAGGAGACACGGACACGGAGACTTTGCGCCGGTGTCGAATCCTTAGGGCTAGTTTCGCGTTACGTGTGCACACGGAAGGGGAGGAACATGGAAGTATTGCGGTAGGCGCCTTGGAGCGGCGAGATTTCTTCGGCTCGCGAAGGCGGACCAAGTATTAGTCGCGTGGAAACTGCCGGCTCATCGCGCGTCGACGATGACAGCATTCGTCGACGGCCCGCCCGCCGATTTCAATATATCCATTTGAGTTAATTCAGGCCCTTAATATGAATCAACGTGATTGAATTAAATTGAACTTTTAATGACGCGGTCGAGAGTTTCAGGCTACCTTTCGTCCCGGGAACTGGTCTCTGTCGACGAGTACTCGAGAACAATTTCAACTTTGTTCTTTAAAAAAACAATTTTCATCATTTGGCTATACATATAACTCTGAATCGAACGGTTATAGTTATCTGAAATCTCTCGCATTCCGCGGAGGAAGTCGCTTTCCGTCGAAGCACAGCGTGGCAGTCGATCGAACCCAACGAAAAATGGTGTGGACGCGTATTTATTGCCGGGAGCGGATCCATTACGTTCCAGGTATATGGAGATTGGGTGTGGATGTCGTGATGTAATCCACCCTGGATTATAGACTACCTCGGAGTAATTGGAGTGCGAAGGGCAGAGTCACTCGGCCGTCTCGTGTTACGTGATTTCTGGCTTCGTCCTTCCGTGCCGCTAGCGCTGTTCTGCCTCCACTTATCAACATACAAATAGTTACAAGCGCGTACTCAAAAAGCGACTTGCCTCTCCTTCGGCTCCAGCGAGCCTATCACCGATCCGCCGACGACGAATAAATGATTGCGCGAGCAAACGGACGGAAGGTGATGAAAACGAGGCGAAAGGGTAGGAAGGATTGCTGGCAACAGTCGAGAATAAAAAAGAAGAAGAGAAGGGAAGCGACCTCCTCTCGTTTTTGCACCCTTTTCCGTTAGCACAGCGAAACTTTCCGCAGTATTACGAATGAAGCGGCCTTTGTACCGCGTCATCGCGCGCCGCAGAGGAAGAAATCACTCGGCGCATTCTTGGCAGAGCTCTGCCTTTCTTCTTCTCTCTTCTTCCTCCACGCACAGCCACCGTTCGATCTCTCTCTCTGTCTCTCTCGGATGCTGCCTGCCAAGATTATTTCTATGTAAGGCAGGGATATTTATTCAAGCCTGCACTCCAACTCGAATGCTCCCGGAAAAGCGAGGCCTCGCTATCGACTCGCTGTGCTCTACCTGTCGATCTTCCTCCTCTTTCGATGTCGCTGGTAGGGATTTTGGGGAAGTTGTTATCGCTTCGATGGTGCATTCGCCGATGCGAAGTGACACGAATCCCCTTCGGAGCCAGTTAAATTTGTGCAACCAAGCAGCCGGCATAATTGCTCGTGAATGGGCCCCTTAAAGCTGCCCAAGCATCAAGTTCGGTATTCTCTATTACAGCGCGTTGGGAGATGTCTCTGCGCTGTCGACGCTCGAGATGGCACGTGGGAGTAAGTTTGTTGGGCAGTAGATTTGATGTTGCTGGTAAAGAGCGGCGAGTGTCGGAAAGCAGAAGAAGCAGGTGTGACAGGTGTCTGTTTTCTCGTAAAGCGCTGAGCAAGCTCCGTGGACGGGTCGAAAGTAACTTATGCATTTATGGCGACACTTTGCCAAGGGAACCTGTCGGCCGCCTGCAATTAGTGTCGCTGGACAATTAGACTGATTTCTGTTGACGTCGGCTCTCTTCTTCAACGCTGAGTCCTGCTCGAAGGTGTTGAAACATTTATTTAACCGAATTCAGGTCAAACTATGCACTTTAACGAGTATACCTCGAGTTTCAATGAAAAACCGGCTGGTTTCCCATCTTTTTCCGCTGGTGTTCGTACGGGACACATTAAAGAGTGGCAGGCAGGCAAGCAGGCTTGTTTGTGGCTCTCTCATCATGCGGAATGGTCCAATCCGGCGGTTGCCGGGCCATCGAGGGCGAATCCTCGGGCTGAAGGGTGCCACTAACAGCAGCGGGGTCGAAACACCTACAGCCCCGCGCTCGCACACACACCACCCCCGTCGGGAATGCTCGAGGTGGTGCGGAAGTTTAGGGTAAAAATTTCTAGGACGAGGCGAGCGGGTGCAATGCACCGGGACGTGTACGCCGTCTACAGGGTGGTAAATTTCTTCTCGAACCCAGTAATCTTCTATCATCGAGCTGAAAACATACAAGCAATTATTCCACTACACTTCCATGACTCTTAATAAAGTAGAACAACTGTTATCCTCACTCTATTTCTCTCAAATATTCAAGAGACCGTTGGTAGTCCTAATGTTAATCTAACTAAAACAATATATAGAAATAGTCCGCATTAGTGGTCGAGGGTACACGCGAGAAACATAAGTGTAAATTAGAGAGAAGTCCGAGAGGAAAGTGGGACGTGCGAGAGTTGGGACTGAGCGAAGTGAATCACCCTGTAGAGCCGGCGGATCAATAGTCACCCCACCCACTCGCCCGCCGGCGCATGAATGAACCTCGCCTCCGCCTTTTACACACTACTCGCCAGAGCGCCCCGACAGTAGTAGCTCCCCCTATCGCCTCTCCTCTCTCTCTCGGCCTCTCTCCGCTCTCGTCGCTCCCGCCCCACTGGTAGATGTGCATCTACGTACAAGGGTGATGCACTCGCCTTTCGATCAGGAGTGCCGTACACCTTTTTTTAATCACGCGTCTTATATGCGGCCCTTTTGTATGGGAAATGATAATAGAGTATGTTCGATTGTAGGACCCTAATAGGATCTTGGAACTTCGATTGTTTGACCCTTGGGTCTTGGGGCTTCGGTTCTATGAGCTTTAGGTCCTGGGACTAAGGTTCTATGAGCTTTAGGGCTTGAAACTTCGATTCGATGACCTCTGGGTACTGAAAGTTGAAAGCGTCTTAGAAGAACCTTCGGTCGCACGAAATCTACTAGCGTTGGATTTTGTAATTTAAGATAATTTACGAGCACGCAGTGCAAGGTTACGCGACCCACGAAAGACGTCCAATAAAGAGAACCCGAGGAATTCTTAATAAAAGGCGCCGGATTACAGCAGTATCCGACTTCATAACGTCCGCGGGGATACGCGGCTTTGTTATCTCGTTTGCTTTGTCGAAAATCTTACTGCGCCCTCGTAAATCACTGGGATTTGCGATAAACATTAGAGCTCCATGGCAAACGAACCTTTGCTCTCGACCTCGCTCTCTTATCGCAACTCTTTCCTCCACGTACAATGCGCGCCGCAGTATAGAAAGCACTTTGGCCAATTTGCACCCGAAATCATCTCGCTTTCTCCAGTGAATATTCCAAGATATGAAATTTCCCCGTTCAATTCACCGGGAGGAAATCATTCCAGTCCAATCTTCCTCGCTACTTGTATCTATTTATGTTCCGGGCATATGCGAGCGTCCAACTAGGAAGCCGCGCTCGTTCCATCTGCAGGATATTAGCCGAACTTTCCGGAAACTAGCCTGTATCGCGAGTTCGTAAGTCAATAGGGCTCGGCGCCCTCCACTGGCAACCATAGCCAAGTTACACGGTGCCCATTGCGGCCGCTGTTCCACTGTACTGTGGTTCCTACAGTTCCTACAGTTCCCCAGTACTTTTGCGAAATTGCAACCTCCGGCTGCCATCGCAAATATCTCCAACGCGCCCTGCCAAACTTCTCGACAGCCTCGCCTGCACTTGCAGGACAATCCCGTGCTTTCTGATTTCACTGGGGATGTTTATGCAAAATTTCTCGTTGCTGGCGTGTGCGGGGCTTTGAAAGTTTCCATTAAACTGATCCTGAAATGGAAAAATAAAAAAGAATAATAAGCACAAGTGCAATGCACCAATGGAGTTCACTACTGGCCATTGCGCAACTCATCCACTCTGTCCATATCTGTCGCGTTTTACGTTATGCATCCGCTCGAGAGGCTAATTAGCAAGTAACATGAGCTGCCACCTCAGCAACCTGTCAATGAAAAGTCTGTCGGACGGTGCGTGGGTTCTGAGTACTTTCTACCTCGTCGTGCAGTGCCCTCCCCCTCGAGCGTCTGATCGCCGCAGGATTATGTCTACATGCATCGCACAGATATTCGAGAAAATAAAAAAATTGAACACTAATTATTAAAATTCTTACTTTAGTCAATTCCAGTGCCCATGGAAAGTTTTAATTATACAAAAAAGAATGAATTTCAGGTCCCCGAGGTTGATTTAAACGCTTGTGACGTAAGTGAAAGCGCACGGGCTTATTTAAAAGCATACTCAATTAAATTTGCAATCAAATTATCCCCCCAGTCTCCGCCGCCGAGATCGGCTGTCTGTCGACGCGAGCACACGTTGCGAAAAAGCAGAGGAGCGCGCGCTCCCGTCTAGCCGACAAACAGTCGGCAAGTATGCGCATTTGCATACGCGTAGTACAGGCTGGTACAGCTGTGACGCCATCCGCTAAACTCTCGGTCGACCGAGGAATCCGCAGTATGCACGGGAGCGCGCAGTTTTTCATGTATAGGTTGAGACAATCGTTGCGACGATCCTCCCCGAGGACTTCGAGAGGGAGGAGGCTCTGCCAGTGGTCGAGGCGGCCGGTAGGAATTTGCAGTCGAGACAGGCATAGGTGAGCACCATTTTCCGCCACACCTCGTGTGCGCATACCAATCTAACAAGCAACCGGATAAAGCCGCTACTGTGAAACACGAGATCCTGATTAGCCAGCGACTGTGCCAGTTTCGTAGCGGCGTCAATTAACTTCGAGATTTTAATAGTTTACCTGATACCCTGCTCCACCCGCCAGCTGTCTGCCTTCCTTTCTCGCCGTTCGTGTACCCTTGTTCTACATATAGGGTGCTACTTAAATGTCGTCAATTATCTTTGGGTCCTGGAACTTCGGTTCTATGATCTTTGGTTGAAACTCCGACATTCTGACCCTTGGGTCTTAAAACTTCTATTCTGCGACTCTTGGGTCTTAGAGCCTTCAATCGTCGAATTTTCCAGTTAAAAGACATTTGGTCCCAGCCCCAAGTGACAATGGCATGTCTAAAGAAAATTAGATAAAGAAGCTGATTGAAACTGTCTGAGGAAGCAACTGAAATTTCGATTCCGTCGATTCTTGACTGCAATTAGCGGGATCAGTGGCGCGGCGACTTGCAAATCAGTGGAATCCGTGAATGGCTGTGCCGGTGAATAGGCCGGGGTGGCATCCAATCGCAAGCCGACGAGAGGATTACGATGCAGTCGGCCTTAGGCCGATCTTAAATTCGTATGAATGAACCCAGTGCGCTGATGATGATGACTCAGTCGGCTGGCGCACGTATGAGTGTTTCCCAAGCCGCCCTCGTTCCCAGAACTCTACAGGGTGGCCCAGAAATACATTAAAGCACTAAGAGAGTTCTCAAAAAATTGCAACAAAGAAAATTTTACCGCAGTTCGCTCGTCAGCTGCCAGATTAAAATTCGCTAAGATCCTCGCGATTCCCGAGCCGAACCTTTCAACGTCGCTCGCCACGCTACTCGAACTTTCGAACTTTCGAACTCTGAAAGGAATTAGCGTCAGAGTTCAAGTTCCAGACTTCCTACTCGATTTTTCATAATACAATGCCACGCAATTGCACTGCGCCCGCCGCTGACTCCCCTCCAATGTCTTTCCATCGGCGTGTCTGCAAGAGAATTCTAACGAAAGAGCAAACCATCTTACTGTCATCGGGCGCGATCGGCGAGTTAACGCGACGAGTCGAAAGTGTAAACACATTTACCCGACTTCCGTCGGAATTAGGTTAAGTTGCACTTGCCGGCCAACTGTTGCAACTGTTACACGCGAGTGCGAGGACTCAGGGGGGTTAGCGAGGCTCTTGCATCGAGGTGGCAGCACCGCTCAGCCGTCACTCGCGAGACAGCACTCGTTAGATTTTCATTACGTAAGATCGAGCTCGGCGCCGCCGATGATAGCGCGGGGTTTCTTTCCGCGCTAACTGGGTTAGCGCAGCATCGGGTATTAGCGGAGCAATTGCCTGCGAACTCTTCTTAGAATTGTAGTCGAGACCCAAAGGTCGTGGAATCGATGTTACAAGACCCAAGGGTTGTGGAAACAGAGTTCGAAGAGTCAAGGGTACAATCGAAGTTCTAATCAAATGATTACATTTTTATGGTATACAATTACTAACGATTAATAATATAAATTAATATATAAAATGTGAAGTAAAATTAATAGAATAAATTATTAACCCGTAAGTGTTCTAACACGCAACTGACTAAAATTCTATTCAATATTATACAAAACATCACAGTATTTGCGTTTTCCCGGAATAATCGAGTTCGGTACTCGGAGCCCAACATTTCGGAGTGTTCGCCCTTTTTTCTTAGCAACATAGTGCGCATCGATACACACACCAACACACCAAGCGCCCGACGTTTTGTCCACAGTCGCCGGCTCTCACTTAATCGCTTTTTTCCCGACGCCAAACAGGCGCGCGACTCTCCATTAGCGCTCCGCTATGAAATACAGTTGGCCTCAAAACTTCCCTTCCACCCTGGCCATTAAGGTATCTCACACAAGCACAGCCACGGAAAAAGGATTTGCTAACTCTTTTTCTATAATTCTAGGAAAAGGAACATTAAACCTGCACGCACGTCGGTAAAGAGATATTGCGATTGATGCGAGTGTTTGACGAAACAGAAGTAAGAGGTAGTCGAATGATCGAACATCTGTTGAAACAACGCTGAAAATCTGACTCTGCCAGTCAATTGACCGAGTGCAGTCAGTCTGTGGCGGCTCGACGGTAATTGGGAACGTTTAACGCGAATAATAGCAGTGATTAATGCTAATTCGATTAATACTGATTGAATGACCTGAAATCAGAAAATTAACCATTGAGGGTATTTATTTGAATGGATAATTAATGACTGCGAAGGATATCGCGGTTGTGTGTGTTTTGTATGAGCAATTCACACGAATCATTGCAAAGTCATTAAAATGTGTAGAATGGTTTCTTGCACCGAGGTTGAGATTCGTCTCTGTGCAGGCTTCGCCCGCGCGAGAATGCCGACGAGAATTACTGAGTCTGTTTAAAGTGATTAGTATCTTTGTACTAATTACTGTAACAAAGATTTCACTGTTGCTCACTTGGTGTGCGGCTGATTTACTTGGCTTTGAATAGTCGCCTCTGCCAGGAATATAATCATGAACGATCTACTGATATTAATTATGTATTATTTTTATATTTCATTGACGATGTTTGATAATACAACGAAAACGATGCCTCGTAACACTCGAGATTTGTCGAGAGCAATTGCCCGCCAAGATCATGGTGACATTCACATAACGCAGATCGAATTCTGTTCGCAGGAATTCATTCAGCTAACGAAGGAACATGCGAAGACGCGCGAGACCCTGCTGGAGAAGGAAGAGGAGATCTCGGAGTTGAAAGCTGAGCGGAACAACACCCGGGTGCGTTTCTTTCGATCCGCAGACGAATAAAATAATTCATCTCTCGATTCTTCATAATCGCCCGCCCTCGTTAACAGATTAATGACGCTCATGATCTTTTACAGCTTCTACTGGAACATCTGGAATGCCTGGTGTCGAGGCACGAGCGCTCACTGCGGATGACTGTGGTGAAGCGGCAGGCCGTAGCCCAGACCGGGGTTTCCTCGGAGGGCGAAGTGCTCAAAGCTCTCAAAAGTTTGTTCGAGCACCATAAAGCTTTAGACGAGAAGGTACGAGTATCTACCGCAGTGGCATTTACTGCTATTGATATTTGCAGAAGCATCAGTGTTCAGTGATGGCAAATTTTAGGTGCGGGAACGGTTACGCGGGGCTCTCAACCGAAACAAACAACTCGAGGACGAACTGTCGCTTACCAAAGACGAGGTAAGCACCTCATTGCAATGAGTATTTCTAATAAAACTTGATTTGTGTCTCAGAGAGATTTGAATGGGATGTGTAAGGTGTACAGTGATGTACCTAGTGCATCGAGGTGTTCTTTATAATGAATTATTAGGATGTTCCTTGCAACGATATTTCATGGAAAACAAGGTCTTTTAACTGGGACTTCCGTTACAGCTCCAACAATATAAATTAAGTGGTCACACGCCTAAATCCATAGAAGAGAGACCAAAGGAGAACGGGCAAGCGGACGAGAGTCAGCAAAGCAAGGTATCGAGGAAAACTGCGCCGGCTAAGCTCCACATTTGTCATATACGCATTCACCATGTTTCACACACATTGCTCCTCCATATTTCACATCGACCGTGCCAACGTGGGCGTGTTCGGAATGCTTGAGAGTCATGAATCCTGTCTGTGGCATTTTTCACTCTGCATGCTCGTGTTTAGAATGGTTCGATATCTCTCTTGTCCACGTACATATATCCGCCCGAGCTGTTGATTCTCGTATTCCCGCACGATCCGAATTGCCCGAGAAAATCAGCCGCTCCGCAATCCCGGCACGAATTCGGAATCATTGCTGGGCAGATTTCAGTGCGCCTGCGGCTTGAGGTATTCCGTACAAGTGGAATCGCGAAAAGAGGAACATTCTGTCGATGTTCTTCCTGCAGATAATAATTTAGATTAGAGAAGATTGAGCCGACTTTTTGCGGATCTGCATGTACGAGATGCCTCAGGAGTTGGTCATTCAGAATCATTAGAACGAAAGGCAGCGTAGCAAACGAGTATACGTGACTAATGAAAATCAGCGCCGAAATCTCATCAGTATTCACACTCCTCGATTCACCTTGATCGTTGCATCTCCGAAGATATTACGTCAGCAGTAGAGAATGCATGGTAGTCGCTTGAGCGCCAAGTAGACTTAAGTAGTCGTACAATAGCAATGGGGGAATCGCGCGGCAATGCAGGGCAAGCTATCCGAGCGAGGCATTCTGAATGTAGTATTGTGATCGGGCAGAATGAGGCGGAGCAAGCAACAGACCAGCAAGTCCAAGAACAACTGCAGCAGCAGGTGCTCCAGTCGCAGGTAGACCAGCAGCAGCCGCAACAACCGGCTCAGACACAACCAGTACAAAAGCTAGGTACGGAGAAATCCGCAGAAATCGGGAATAGGCTGAGTAATGGGAATCTCGATCTGGCGGATCAGGATACGGCGAGTCGTGTTATAGATTTGCAAACCACACTGGACAAGCAGGTATGAAGCTGCACCACTGCAGCGAGATTAGAGTACAGCAGCCCCCCGATCTCCGCCGCTCTTTCGACACTGAAAGCTTTACAGGGCGCAGAAACCCTCGCCCTACAGCTAAGTCGAGCTAAACATGGCTAGTCGAGAAAGGATAATCTCCGAAAGCTGCCTAGCCTGAAGCAATCATCTCTAAATTTGATTCCACCAAAAAGCATTTCTCAGATCAAATGTCTGAGTATTAAAGCCAAGGTCTTGTGGAGTTTGGCACCTGTCAAACTGTTGGAATTGGGTAAAATATTGGGAATAAACTTGTTGAAAATATCGAGGGAGGCAAAGCGACAGAGATCGGGGGACTGCTGTGCACCGTACGAAGTATTCGAACCGGTAGTAAGGCAGATAGATTATCATCAGGTGTGCAGCAGCGCATTCGTGTTATCTTCGGTGCTCCAGCCCTGTAAAACCTTCGCCCTTTTATGTACTTATCGGACCCTCGCCCGCGCTAAATTTCCGCCAGCTTGCATGAACCTTGTCTTTGACACGAAGCACCCTGCGCGCTTCGACTGGATTATTGTATCTCACACGTATTTAAGACGTATATCTAGGGGGGCAAAGAAGGTCGATTCTTGAAAGATGTTTTTTCCTCTGCCAGTACAAACTTGCTGATCATAAATGAACAGTAATCTTTCCCACGCAATTGTGCATGTCGATCTTTTACCCAGTAGACATATCTCTCTTATTCGTAAATACAAAAACAGAGCTAGGCGACTCTTCTATCCCAAAGAAAAAGTGAAAGTAAATGCAACTTGTTAAAGTTTGTTGTACTATCGCACATCAGTTTATCAGTGTGACCTTTGAAACAATGACGCCCACGGCATGATGTGGTTTGAACAATTACAATACGTGTTATGCATTATTTATTTATATATATATATTTCTATGTACTCGCATGTTTAGTGATAAGATGGACTTCCCCCGGGCGGAAAGTATCTTTGTACGGCAAGACTTAGCAATTGACGTGGCATAAGAGAACACTGAACATAAATACGTTGACACGAGCTGTACACTGTCTAGAGGCACATATTAACTCATATCGATTAAGAATAACGTGCAGGACACGGCCATCCAAAGGACAGAGTTTCAATTCATACTTCCAACAATTTACGCGACATACACACAGACATATTCTCTAAAGTTGTGCCCTCACTGGAGGAAGACAGAGGTTTGTGTTGCTTGCAAAACAAGTTCCCGGTCGTTGCTCCAGTGAAGTCACAGATTCACGACGAGACAATCCATATACTATTCTTTAAACATTCACAAAACTAGCAGTACTACTACTGCGAAATTCTCGGCTTACTAACAGTAGGAACCACTGATTTTAGAGCTCGGAACTGAGCACTTGGCAGCGGCGGGTGGCTGAGCTGAGCGGTCGAGTAGGCGAGCTGGAAGAAACACTGTCCAAGTCCCAGAAGGACCTCATGAAAACCCAAGAGACGAACTCCAAGCTTCAAAGGGACTTGCGCGAGAACATTGCCCACAAGGAGGACCAAGAAGAGAGGATATCGACACTGGAGAAGCGATACATGAATGCTCAAAGGGAGTCGACTAGTTTGCATGACCTTAACGAAAAGTTGGAACAAGAGTTACAACATAAGAAGGCTCAATTAAAGGTAAGTGTCGATTGAACGTAAGAGGCCGTACAAGATATCGCAAATATGTGACATCGACGAATCCCATTCCCAGCTCCAAGAAGAGAAGATTGCAGCAATACAAGAGAAATTGGAGCTTGCCGAGCAGAAGTTGGCTCAATATGCCAAATTGCCTGAAATGGAAGAGCAATTGAAGCAGAGGATGGAGGCTCTGACGCAGGTGAGGAGGCCCAACCAGGTACGCAGGGGAATCATATCGTTGCATCGTCAATCTACCCTACTTTATATTCCTCTGCACTGTTGTCAATACTCCCGAAACATGACTGTATTTAGTGAGCTTTCTCTCTCTATCTCGATATGTCGCGGTAATATTCCGATTGATCTTATACTGTACATGACCCTACAGGAACTTGCAACAATGTTCTTCTATATATCTATATATACATATGTGTATATCCTATCTTAGCTGCTCTGTCTCCAATACATGACTTATTCTGTGTCACACACAATCAAACAGTTATCGGGATCAAGCGTTGGGTTTCGTTATGATTTTCTCTGCGTGCTAAAAGTTATTAACAGATCTTGTGCCATTATGTTGTCTCTAAATGTTATACTTTCAGAGATTTCTGTGAGGTAAAACTGCTTTCTGTAATCTTAGTTCATCGGCGATCATTATTCTTAAGTCAATCGCATCATGGGTGTCGACAAGCATATATTCAGTTACAAATGCGGCTTCACTTCAATATGGTTTTCATTCAAGTGATTAACACCATTTCTTGCCCACACTAACATACTAATATTCTCAACATGCAAGTGATGTTTTATACTTTTTAGAGCTTATTAGCCGTTCACCGTTTCAGTTTGGTGTCACGTTAGCCTGGATAGTCTCACTCTAGACACACTTTGCGTTTCAACTAGATTTCTCGCGGCTTTTCCTTTCGATAGAACCGCTGGGAAATAGTTTTTGCGCACAATGTGTATTTCGAGAAACGGCATGGCGCGTCCAATTCATTTCTTACTCATCAACATTCTATCATTTTCTGTTGGTTGGATATCAATTGAACTAGTTTGTGTATATGACCATGGTTCTAGGTATTAAATATTCTATAGACTGTGAATATGAACGTGAACAATTTTAAGTGATGTGTACAAACATTATAATAGATCCATAAATCATTGACAGGTCTTTTCACGTTTCACTGTGTTCAGAGTGTGTTATTATAAGCCTGTTATACATTTTACAAGCAGGCTCAGGAAAGACATGGTAGCGCGGAGGATAGGATACAGAGGCTAGAAACACAATTAGAAGAAAAGAATGGGGAAGTAATGCGGCTTAATCAACGGCTTAAGATGAACGAAGAGCATAATACACGTCTTAGTACAACGGTCGATAAACTGTTATCTGGTAAAGCTGGACATTCTTCCTTCCGATACTCTTACAGCATTACAGTTTTGTACACACCTGTCCTCCTTTGCAGAGTCGAACGAACGCCTGCAAGTGCACTTGAAGGAAAGAATGCACGCTTTGGAGGAGAAGAACGCGCTCACACAGGAGCTAGAGAAGACGAGAAAGATCGCGGACGACCTGCAAAACGAGAAGGCGGAGATCGTTAAAGAATTAGGAAAAGCACGCCTTGAAATTGACAATGTAAAAAGACAGTTGCTCCAGCAGGAGATAGCGTTTAATATTCAACAGACGGATGCTCTAACCAGGAGCTTATCGCCGAATGCGTGTGACCCAGGCTCGTTCTCCAGGAGTGCGAGCCACAGTAGTTTTGACACACACTCGTTACCCAGGAGAGCGGCCAAGCGAGCTGCCATGGAAGAAGAAGCATCGAAGGTGAGCCGAAGGCGTAAACGATCCAGCAATTCTACCCACCGTCCGTCAGTCAAACAGTTTTAATCTGAAACTTTGAGGTTCCAGTTCCTAAACGATGGAACATGTTTCCAGAGCTACGCAGCACGCACTTTAACCGAACAGGAGTGGGAGAAGTTGCAGCAAGCGCACGTTTTAGCCAATGTTCAGCAAGCATTCGATGTCTCTAGCGACGCCGAGGCTGACGGTGATAATGAGAGTCTTTTCAGTTGTGCCGCCGATGTTATTAGTCCGAGCGGCCACACAGATGCTCAAACTCTAGCCCTGATGTTACAAGAACAATTAGATGCAATTAATAATGAAATTAGGTTGATACAGGTAATTGTCAGATTGACAGCATTGTCTCCTTGGTTCCTTTCACTCTTACAACTATCGATCTGTGCCTGCAGGAAGAGAAACAAAGCACGGAGGCGAGAGCGGAAGAATTAGAGTCTCGGGTTGGTAGCCTCGAGCACATGAACTTATTGGCAAGAGGCCGAAGTCTAGAAAGAGCATCTCCACCACTGAGCGGGCGTTCTACTCCTAAATCACATCATAGTCCAAATAGAGATTATCTACATAAGTATCACACGGTGAGACAAAGTCATTTAGTATGCAAACGTCCACAAAGAATCGCAAGGTTAATCAAAGTTGTTAATTTTGAACAGGCGCCAGCATCAATGTCTCCAGCTCACCTGCATCAGTACGCTGCCTCCCTAGCCAGTCCAGGTCAACTTTCAGAATCGCTTCCTGCAAGCCAGGTTCGCCCGATATTTAATGCTTTTAATATTTCCTCGCTCACGATCTCACTATACCTAACCGTACGCTGTGTTATTCAGTTGCAGTTATCGGGGGAGGAATTGCATTCTGTAAGCGAAAGAGACAGCGGCGGAGGTGGAAGTGGCGGGAGCGACGCAGCTTCGCCGTTGACAGCGCGATCAATTGGCCTGGAACGTGTTGTACAAGCACTGGCGCATAGTCAAGAGGAGTTGAGAAGGTATGTCCAGCGCACCCGATTCAATCGTTCTCCAAAGCGTTTTCTGCTTCAGATTCTTGATTTCTATCAATCGCGTCTGAAACATTGAACAATGCACTTGCCACGCTTTAGCAGCCGCACCTCTAACAATCGGAACTGCGAGAACATTCGTATCTCGTTGCAAACTGTTTAAAATTCCTTTCGCTCGCTTGGGAAGCACGTTACATCTTCCCATACACCAAATCCGTGCGATACGCTTCTTCTTCTGACAAGTTTAACGCACTCGGTAGTAGACGGCAGTCGAGTCCTTGTTTCCGTAGAGGTGAGATTGCCGAAGGTGTCACAATAATCCTATGAGTTGTTAGTACTATGCATTGTTTATGCTGCCAGACGTACCGGACAGACCGGATTTCCCAGCGGTGGTTTCCCTGCGCACAGGTTAATTAAAGATTGTAGTACTGCATGTATTCCGCATCACATGCCGCTGTGCGCGACAGATTTCTGTGGTACATGTGGGTATGAGATAATCAACCTCGAGCTCGACCTAAGTGACATCGACGGTAACAGATTCATTTTTTCTGCTTTGGGAGAACTGAATGGTGTCTTAATTTACAGTTTTTACCTACGTCTATAGGACGTGTGGACCATTAAACGCGTATAATCGCAGCAGAACGTCTCTACGTTAGAATCACTTGATTCAGGTCAGGTGTCAGGTGATTTCTCATCGAAGAAGTAATACATACATGCCCACAGACCCATTTCTCGAGCACAGTGGCACGGACGAACCACCTGATATATCTGATAGAAATGAGTCCCCAGAAGAAACTTATAGTAGCTTCTTCCACCCGTCGAACTTTCAAGCCTGCCCAGTACACGACGAGCATCGCTCTCTCAGACAGACAAAGGGACTAAAGCAGCCAAGAGAATTGCATCGAGTACGCACTGCGGCCCATTCTCATGTGCGAGCAAGGTTGTTCTTTAGCGATGCGCCGCAAAGACACACGCAGACCCAATGACTTGTGCTTCATTCATTCACAATTGGTAGCTCAAGATTTACACCTATGCTAAAAGAAGAAGTCTGGGTGTGTCTTTGCAATTGTATTCCAATACAAATATGACAATCCCACCTCATAAACAATGATCAGCTATATTTCTAGGTTGTTGTGTCTTGCGTGTAATACTGAGTATGTACTTCTACTTCAGATACAAGTAGTCACTTCAGCTTCCTAATTTTTTGGTTTTGCATTCACCGCAGTTAATGAGTAATGCGCGCTTTAGTAGTGCTCGGGTTGATTAGAAGCAGCTCGGTTATTAGTTAAAGTTTTCTATAGATTAAAGCATACAATTGTAGAGCAGCAAGAATTCGCTTGCTACGGTACGTCCGCTGCTAGTACGAATTTTCTACACACATAACACTATCTATGTCCCCTCGAGAGCTTACATGATAAAGATGATATCATGAAATGCGTAAGCTTAATGCAATTCACTTGGCTACGTAAGTGTCCTATCCATTTTTAAGAACCAATTGCCAGAAAATGCGCAAAATAGCTTCGTTACCGATGTCTGAGAGCAAGTATGGTCGAAGAGAGTTGGGAGAAGAAGTGCAATACCCGTCTAGAATAGCGAAGGAAGCATCAGCGTACAAGATTGGATGGGCCAGAATGTAGTAGTCGCATTTAGAGTAGAACTAGAGACTAGATTAGCGCTCCATGCAGCAGGCATGGGCACCATAACAACGGCGCACTCAATTCTGGGACTCCTCCTTCCCCATTGTCCTCACGCCACAGCAGCCAGGACAGTTTGCACAAGAACAACTTCTCTGGAGTGGGACTACCCATTGGCCAGTTGTCCAGCTCGCACTTGCACATGCAGATGCAAATGCAAGCTACCATGAGTCCCGTGACAGCTGCCGCAGTCGCAGCAGCCCAGAAGAAGAAGGGCATCAAGAGTAGTCTGGGGCGATTCTTCAGTAAAAAGGATAAGGTGAGCACAACTCTTCTAGATCAATGCTTCGATCCTTTTACCACGACATTGTTGAGGAAAGAATGGCAACCTAAACCACCTACTTTGTCAGATAAAGGGAAAAGATGCGGCTATGCCTGGAGACTTGCCGGGTATGGGAGGAATGTGTGCGGATCCTGATTACGGCGAGGTCGTAGCGGTAGCCGGAACACTTGGTAGTAAAAGTGATTTCGATCGAAGGAAAAAGAAGAGGTACGTCACCTGCTGGAATTGCAGCTTGAATTTTCAAATGTTTTCTCCATGTGGCGCAATAATTACAGTCCTAGCATGTTTGGCAGTATGTTGGATTCATCTAGACACGAGCTGTTAGCGGAAGCAATGAAAGCTGGTACACCATTCGCTCTGTGGAATGGTCCCACCGTCGTCGCCTGGCTGGAACTTTGGGTCGGAATGCCAACCTGGTATGTTGCAGCCTGCCGTGCCAATGTGAAGAGTGGAGCAATCATGAGTGCCCTTAGCGACACCGAAATCCAACGAGAAATTGGTATTAGGTAAGTGGAAAATCTACTTGATTAAATTATGGTATTAAACGCTCTATTAATCGCCCGGCAAACTTATTTTCCAGTAACCCCTTGCACCGGCTGAAACTTCGGCTAGCCATTCAGGAGATGGTGTCGCTCACGAGTCCGTCAGCACCGAAAACTTCTCGCACAACACTAGCATTCGGAGATATGAACCACGAATGGATTGGCAATGTGTGGCTTCCGAGTCTCGGATTGCCTCAATATCGATCCACTTTCATGGAGTGCCTTGTCGATGCCAGAATGCTCGATCACCTCACCAAGAAGGACCTTCGCGGCCAACTTAAGATGGTGGATAGTTTTCACAGGTAAGGGATAAGATCCTAAACACTATATCGAAGTTCATTTATATTCGAAATGTGCTCAATGGTCTGATAAATACTTGTTCCAGAACAAGCTTACAATACGGGATTTCGTGCTTGAAGCGATTAAATTACGATAGACAACAATTAGAGGAGCGAAGGCGAATGGCAGAAGGTGCCAACGTTGACGTTCTTGTGTGGAGCAACGATCGTGTTATTAGATGGGTTCAATCCATTGGTCTCAAGGTAAGTCCTGCACCTATACATGTGACTAGTGAGTCCATACCAAATAGATCACCCAACAAATTGTTCTGCTCGCAGGAATATGGGAACAACCTTTTGGAGTCTGGGGTACACGGAGCTCTTGTAGCCCTTGATGACGGTTTCGATGCTAATAGCTTTGCCCTGGCCTTGCAAATTCCTACACAAAATATACAAGTAAGTAATTCACAATACATATAGAAACCGACGTCATTGATGGTGTAACACCCCATTATTCTTTAAACTAAATCACTGTTAGCGAGCAGATGAATTGCCAGGCATACGAAGCCGGCACGGACTACTAGTATTAGAAAAAAAGGCTGGATCGGACACGTTTGTTCGGTGCAGATTGACAATGACGTTTCCTTTAATCCCTTTCATTGTCTGTGCAGGCGAGACAGATATTAGAGATGGAATTTGCAAATATGCTGGCAGTAGGAACTGAAAGGAGGCTGGACGATGCGAATAGTATGAAATCCTGATCCAGCTCGTCTAGCAAGCTGCCCCATCTTCAACCACATCACGTCTAGTCCAGAACCCCAGCTATTACTACTCTTTGTATGCAAGTGTGTTGTAAAAGTTGTAAGAGCTTTAAGTATCATTCTAAGAGTATCGTCATACTGTTAAGCAAGTGTAACATGCGGCGGGATGGAAAGCGTGGCCGAACTTAGGGCGCTGTTGACGTAAGTGTGGATTCTATCATACGTTCGCGAGTGAAGTTTGAACGATTTTAGTAATTTTTACGCCGCACATTTCACAAGCCGCTTGTTACGTCTTTCGATAAAGAGTAGTTATTCTGAAATTGCTTTCGTATAGATACCGAAATGTAGCAGGCGGTCAGAAGGTCACGCACTTGTATTTTAAAGATATGTCGATAAGACTAGCGGTACGTCTTTCCTCGATAGCCACACTATCAGTTGCAGATCATTACGACAATAAGTCTCGTTTAGCTTGATTCCTTTTCTACGAGCTGTAGCAGCCCAGTTGTAGTCTTCTCGGTATCGTAACCTCATGGTAGACGATAGAGATACTTACGATGTAATTGCATCTTTCTTATACCACATTGTGTACTTATATCGTACGACGAAAACTCGACGCGAACTATATATATTTTGATACCTCTTGCCGCACAAAGTATACAATCGGGAAAAAAACTTTTTCTTGGCGGTGTCTTTGCTTTCGAGGAAACTAATGATTGCGAATCATGTACAAGAAACACTGAAAAGACTGCGTCCTATATTTCTGCATCTGTAAGATGGTGACCTAACAAGCCATATACATACAAACAAAAAAAGTATATATATATTATTATGTATATATATACATATATATATATTCCTTTCTACAGAAGGAGCCGCAAAGTACTTGTCCTCCTCTGTTATTTCGATGAATTTTCAATGTCTGTAGGTCACAATATTGTAAACACGTGAACGTAGCCAAGAGAAAATAATAATGCCGGCAGAACCTCCGACTCCAGGGAGAAATACGGGGGAACGGGGACCGGCCGCATTAAACGTGTTTAAGGAGCTCGCTTTTTATTTACCGAGGATTTACGATCAGACATTTTATACCAAAATATTTGCGCGATGTATAAGTACGTGTATGGAATGTTAGTAAGTGTCGTAAGATTAAGCAACTTTATAATTACCATTGGTAACGTAACTACCGATCGCTCCTTTCATATATCATTCTGACTCATTCCACACAAACACACACACACACCCCCCTTTCTCGACGAATCCATTCGGAAACTCGGATTCCCAAAAGACCCAGCGGCGGCCTTTGATTCGTTCAGCGTCGACCACTTCACGGATCAATTATATTCCTATGATAGTAAACGGATCGGTAGTTGAGAAATTGACCGGGCGAGGAAGCGTTGTAAAGACGAGAGGGCGAGATTATAGGAAGTGTGGGGGGTAGGGGGGGAGAGAAGGGATAGCTAATACCACAGCCGCTACGGCTACGCCGGCAAGGGCCATAAATAATACTAACTAACAATAGTGACGATGTTGCTGAAGACAATGATTGCGATGATAATTATAACTATCCATTTACAAAATGATGTTATCAAGCTGAGAAGGTGTGGCGAAAGACTGAAACTACGACACGGCGACTGTAACGAGGAAAAACAAAGGAACTGATCACGATAGAGACGATCACAATAATGATGATAAGTTATAAAGTGATGTTGTTAATGTTGTTGATACTTGAGGAATCATTGTTGTTGATGTTTGTTTCCCTGTGAAGTATCCCCCGCAAGCTGTTCATTCGTTGTAGCTCCATCGACCTGCACGACCTTCCGAATGGGCGCATACGTACCAAACGGTTTCTACCAAAGACGTTACAATATGACAAACCCTGACTTGAGCATTATAACTCCAAGTGTCTTCGTACTGGTATCCAAAAGGCGTACACTGCTATATCATCGAGATATCCGTTCGCGAATCGTAAGAGGAGATTCCGCCCCACTCTTCGGAAAATCATTGTTATACGTGTCGTGCCACCGATCAGTCGAATATGTCTAGATAATCAGAAAGACTCGCTAAGCCAAAGCAACAGTACGCTACCTCAAACTGAGCACCGGTGGCACGACTTTCTCCCTTTCTCTTCATCTTCGTTTCTGTGTTCGATATTTCCGCCTCCGGTAAATCCTTCTCTCTCTCTGTCTCCTCTCTTTCCTAACGAAAAGAAACCACAGGCGTGTGTGCCCCCTGAACGACAATTTGCCCGAGACTTAATTAGCCAATATACAGTACTCTCTTCCTGTTCTCGGAGTTGATGCCAGTAGAGCGCAACCAATACGCATCGACGGAGAAAGCGAATCGCTGAAGTTGAGCATTCCTATAAAAGTATTATGAATTGCTCATCTCAATATTAGACGATTATGTATGTAGGATTAATTTATACCGTCGAGTAACGTGTATGCGAAAGCCCGATGGACTTGTTCACTTGAAACATACTGGCCGTCTCTCCCTTTCGGAAGGGTCTGCGGTGCGTGTAAATGACTGAACTTATTTTTAATGTATGCTAGTTAATAGTGTGTCTATGGACATTCCAAATAACAAAAGGAGAAAGGGAATGAAAAAAAAACGAACCTTCCAAAGCAGTCACATTCGTAATCGCATATGTAGACCATAAATCAACGTGTAGCAGCTTTGACGCCTTCTAACGTATTTAAGCGAAAATATATAAAGCATATTCAGTGAACTTCGCCCGTGCAGGCAGCCCCACCGGCTGCCCTCGGCATCGAATAGAGCTTCTGTTGGTAGAATTAGTAACGTTAAAGGTCAATCGGACGCCCTGTACGTAATGCGTTTTCTTTCACCATTTCTAAGACAGAGTGCTATTGCTGTTTCGGCTGCGTCTCTTGCTTTATGGTTTCCTTTCGCTTATCCGCCAAGTTTGCTCCAATCTGTTCTCTCCACTCCAGAACTGCGCTCTTTGTTTCCACAAGTGTTTGCATACCTTTTGCACGGATCAAGTAGACACGCGGCGCCTTTGAGTAACAGAAAGTTGTCTTCAGCAATGCAGCGAAACCCTTTACGTTCAGTCCGAGTCGAACCGCATCTAGCATAATAAGGTCCGCGTTTCACCGAGTATAATCGCTAGGCCAACGATATAGAGAGAATTTCATTTTCCGATTATCTGTTCGTAACATATCATGGGTATTGTATAGAGAAGAAAAATTGGGGTCGGCATGAGAAGAATTGTGTACATTAGTCCGGTCTCCTCGTATGTAAGTCCCAGTTCATTTCCTTCGCCGAGTAGAACTATCTCTCTCTGTGTGTATACCACTGTTCGCGGTCGGAACGCATACGCGTGATTGTGTATGTATTAACGTTATTACATATTCGGGACGCCGATATGTATTGTTTCGATCACACGACATCTTTGGTACTTTCTCAGTTGTCCGTTGGTTCTTACGCTCAATTCGGCCGAAAAGACGGGAACCGACCAAGTTCCCGACGTTACTCCGGACTTTTATACGACATACGTTTGAGTGTTACACTAATAATTACTGTACATAAGTATGGGTGTGCGTGAGTGCGTGTATATATATATAGCATATATCCTTCTTTATGTATATACGAAATTATTTATTAACAAGCCGGTAACACGTAAGCGTTTAATGAAAAACAAGCCCGACGCAGTAAGTGGCGCTGCATACCCGCAGTCTCAATGTACTTCGACTAAATACTAAGCCGCGCTGTTAAGTGTCATATTATTTTACTTCTGAATAAACCTGTTCAAGTAACAAATCACAACGGGGCAGCCGTCGCTCTTTGTCACAATCGGAGAGTACAATGCATTTACTTTGTGCGATGCTGGTCTTAGTATATTCACTGTATTCACCACGCCGAGTGCTTTCTATATTATTTGTTAACTAGCTCCGCTTGGTCCCTTTCTCGTTGAAAGCAATACGGATTCAACTCATCGGCTATACGAGTGATGCGCTGAATACTTACGCCGACCGGGACGCGGTCAGAAATCCTCCGCCTTTTGCCGGAATGCCCATTATTAGCTTTAAGAGATTCCCGAGATTCAAAGGTGTCTGTGTTTTATATTCCTCTGGGAACGTAACATGCGTGTGTAGGTTCGTTCGCTGAAAACGACTCCGCGAACTCACCCCTTGTTAGGCAAACGATATATAGCTATCGGCGAGACTCTCGCTCTCTTTGTGCCATTGTTCGATCCACAGAATCGACTTCCCAGAGACTTATTTCCGGGCGGAAAGCGGGATCGATCGCTTGTCTCTACGACTGTTGGGAATTGTAAGGCGGTGTACAGGAATTAGGTGGATTGTCAGAAAACATGTAAACGGTACAAAAAAAAAGAGAAGGAAAGAAACGTCTATCATAGTGTGCAACGGTGATTTCGATGTAATACAGTAAGTGAATTCCTTTCATATTTATTTCACGAAGTACGCGCCTACAAAAGTGAGTGTCTAAGTCATCGATATTATACACACGTGTATGCATAATTACACACTGATTCTCAGTTCTAGACGAATGCGCCCTTACTTCGGCGAAGAAAAGCGGGCGTACGCCAGCATAAAGAAACTGCGAACGTGCTTGCAGGCGCGAATTACTACTGTCGAGGGTCACACTTTTTCTCAATGTGAAGTAGTATATAACATATAACAGTATGAGTATATACATCTATAACGAAAAAATGCATAGTATGGTACACAGCGCGCATAAAGAAGAAACGTTGGCGGGTGGGCTCCGCGTGACCCACGACCGACCTAGGCCTTTTTCCCCTTTCATTTACAATTACCACCTAATTCCACCAGTTTCTTCCTCTCCGAGCGATCTTTTCGACCCAATTTTGTACTTCCGACATTCACGCGTCTCACCCCACCAATACACCTTACCTCTTTTCCCGAACTAGAACAAGTGCGCGGCTCGTTAAAAAAACAAAAGGCAATACTAAACTCAAGCGGGTGCATTGTACAATACTATGATTCACTGTGCATACGTCATAATAGATATATTACGTTCAAGAGTTACTACTACCGTGTACTACTTCACGTTTTTCTATGACAAGGAGTGTAAAGTCTATAATACGCGCGTAACGCACGTGCGGGCGCAGGGGCACCTTTTTAGCTGTGATGTTAACAATAGAGAATATTCGTTTAGACGTGCAGGGGAGGCGGGAAGTTGGGGGGGGGGGGGGGCGATTTAGTTTACTAGTAAAAGAGATTAACTCCGTGCTATCACACACACACTTATTATCGTAAACAATACGATTCAGTATTACAGACGCGCGCGGTGTCTGGCGACCGTCATTCTGACGAACGAAATCGCCGCAGCTCGCGGCTTTCGCGCGAGGCGACGCGCAGACACACAATACCAAATACTAGGGGAGGATTAGAGGGGAGAGAATGATATGGTAATGAGGCACAAGTCCGGGCGGCGAATACATACATGTCACGAAGTCATTGAGACACACAAATGATTGCGCGAGGTGGGTCGTAAGAATATATGCGCAAGTATACGCACCAGAGACAAATTACGATGTTACAAGCGATTGACGAGGGGGTAGTGAATGAAGTTACGAATAACTGACAAGGAGAGCAAGGACATGTATATATAATATATCTATAATATATATATATGTGCCTCTCCGTGCGTGTATGCGAGGAATTGCGTGCGTGCCAGTGTAATTGAGAGGAAGTAATAAAAGCGCGCGAATGAGAGAAACTCTAACTGTCAAACGAACAATTATAACGGTAAAACATTATTATCGCAATCACTACTGCTGCTAGTACTGCTACTAACTAACGAACTATTACCAACTACCATTAGAGCTACCAATATCCATTCACTAATTACTACCAATCTACCGTTACATATACCATTACCATTATAAATTGTCCTTGTAATTTTTATATGCCAAGTCGATATATATCTATATGTATGTTATATGCAGATATGTGTGTGTAATATAGATATGGATGTATATATGCTCTAATAGGAAAAAGATAAACTTCGATGAGGCGATGGGTGCGAGCGGCGAGTCGCAGTGTGTGTAACATATAATTATGGTCCGCGATGACCTAGGCCGCGGGCCGCGAACTATGTTAACTGAAACTATGAATTATAAATATTGTATAAGACGATATAAATAATAATTAATTATTATCATTATTATATACCCACTATCCATTGAATTGCGGCGAATGTAAGCTCATCGATCCTCAATCCACATCTCTCGCGCGAGAACGATAAGAGTCTGTAATTCGTGTGTAACAAAAAGTTAAGTTAAATAATGTTGTCATTATAACTTGTTGTCTCTTTCTATATCCCATCCCGCTCTATTGAAGTTTCTGAGTCGTAGACGCAGCACCGCAAAAAAAGGAGAATTTATCTTTAATTCATCATATACCTAGTTGCAAACTGAAGGGAAGAAAGTATGTAGATCAATAACAAGAAAAAAAAATCGATGCCGAGCGACGCAGCACAATCCAAATAAAAAAAGTTGACTAATAATTCAGCGAAACGGAGCAGACGGTTAAATTGTTACTATCGCGATCAAAATGAAGAAAGTACTTGGCATTAATCCAACAATCGTACTGGATGTACGAAACTACGAAGTCTCCATTGATCCTAGTGATAGAGAAATTATTGGAGCACATGCTATACGTGGAAAGTGGATGAGAACGGAGCATCAGTTGGCAATCAGCCGGTTCGATTATAGCACGAAATCATTTCGGCTTTTCTCTGACATCAGACATTGACGCTTCTCACACTCACACGTTAATGCTACGCCAAGCTCGGACGAAATGTATCTGCACATTGCTCCTAGAAAGAAACAATGCCATTCCTTGGAAAAGGGAATTGTTGTGTGCGCCGCATGACCTAACCTGCAAGCATGCGAGGCAGTCGTCGAGCCAAGTAAACACAATTGACCGGCTCAACAATGCACCGAACTCCGCGTACGCGAACGTCCTACCATCGCACTCGCAAATCGTCATTGCCGGCGCTGGGACAGTCGCTAACTCGGTCGCCTACCATTTGGTTCTTTATGGCTGGAACGATGTTCTTGTTTTGGAGCAAAACAGGTATATATTAGTTGTACATAATTGGGGGTCGAATGTTTATGATATTGTGCTTGCAGGATCGGGAGCGGAACGTCGCATTTCGGCTCTGGCACTCTTGGCTTGTTCAAGCCGATTTCGCGCAGAAACTTAATCTCTTACAGTATTAAGTTGTACCAACAACTACATGAAATGGGATACGACATTGGGTTGAGGCAATGTGGAAGTATAAACCTTGCACAAACCAAGGATAGAATGGTTGCTTTGCAACGAAGAATGGCGTATAATGTCCCAACTGGTTTACATTGTGAAGTAAGCTATTCTGCAGAATTGATTTTTGTACTTTTAATGGATATAAGGTGAACTTATTGGAGGTTTAAACAGATTCTAGGTAAAGAGCAGCTTAAGAGTTTGCACCCGTACTTAAATGTGGATGACTTGGAGGGTGCAGTTTGGGTCCCAGAGGATGCAGTTGCAAATCCCAGTGCAATATGTGAAGTTCTGGCTAAATTGGCAAAGCAGGGGGGAGCAAGATACATTGAGCACTGTCGAATTAAAGAAGTACAGACTGAGAATGGAATGGTGAAAGGGGTGGAGACTGATCGCGGCCGAGTCTCGTGTGAATATTTTGTTAACTGTGCTGGAATGGTAATGACTATTTTTATGGCATCCCTTAACATAGTTTCTTAGATTAACAAAGTTTCTTTGTTGAACAGTGGGCGAGAGAATTGGGGTTGAAGTGTAATCCACCTGTTCGCATACCAGCATATCCAGCCGAGCATTTTTACGCCATCACGCCACCGTTTTCTGCAGAGTTGGACTCGAGTTTGCCTTGCGTACGAGACTTCGACTCGCACTCCTATATGAGGGAATGGCAAGGTATAATCAATTCCTATTAAAACCTGCGAGATTATTACGTATCACTGAAAGATGTTTATGTTGGAAGGTGGCTTGTTAGTCGGCTGGTTTGAGCCCGAAGCCAAAGCCGCATTCGAGAGCGGCCACGTGCCCGCGGAGAATTGGAGGAATCACATCCGCAATAATCATGTGCATTGGAAACCGCTCTGGGACAAAGTAATTCATAGACTTCCTGTATTAAAAGAATTAAGGAATCCAAACGTGTATAATTGCCCCGATAATTTTACGCCAGATGGCCGATGGATTTTAGGCGAGAGTCCTGAAGTAAAGAATTATTTCGTGGCTGTCGGTATGAATGGGAACTCTTTGCAAGGTATTAACTTTAAACTGGCTCTGCACTGGAGGAACAACGAGGAACTTTTCATTAGTTATTCTCAATCTAAACTGTTTGACTGCAAGGTGCTGGAGGAATAGGCAAAGAAGTCGCCGAGTGTTTGATAAACGGTGAATCCACGCAAGAACTGTTGCCTTTCAATGTGCAAAGGTTTCTGGATTTGCATAACAATAAGCAATATCTACAACAAAGGATAAGAGAAGTAGTTGGAAGGAACTATGCCATACTCTATCCGCACCAGTGCGAGTACAAATACGCCCGCAAATTGCGCTGTTCGCCTTTGTATTCGGTATTAGAAGAAAGGGGTGCGATTTTCGGTGTAAAAATGGCATACGAGCGACCATTGTATTTCGATTCGACATACAGAAGTATGTGTGCTTGTTTATTTGCATAGATAAATCCCAGCTGCTGTTTAAATAGTCGTAAAATAAATTTCCATACTCTTCATTTGAAGGAGGACAGAAGAAGCCTGTTATGCCGCAAGGAAGCTTTTACAAGCCGAAATTTTTCGACTTTATGAAGGAAGAATTTTTAGCTTGCAGAGAAGGTGTAGGAATAATTGACATGAGTTCATTCTCGAAAATTGAAGTGAAAGTAAGTCGATTGATTCCTTTACTCAGGAAAAATGTCCTCACTCAGTATTTCGCTGGTATTTATAGTCGAGTCGTACCGAAGTTGTCGACTACCTTCAAAAGTTGTGTTCTAACGATGCGGATATTCCGGTTGGTGGAATCGTACACACTGGGATGCAAAATGAGAGAGGCGGCTATGAAAACGATTGCATGCTTGTGAGGCAAGCTGAGAACAGCTACTTTATGGTATCACCGACATCACAGCAAACTCGGATTTATCAGTGGATGTCCCGGTAATAAACAATGAAACACAGGAAACAGCGATTGTACCAGTTACCTATTTTCATGTTATTATTGTGAGTAATTGTTTCAGTCACTTGCCATCGGATCACACAGTGGGGTTGAACGACGTGACATCGAAATACACTGTGATGAACATTGTGGGCCCAAAATCCACGGAGCTACTGTCGGAGCTCTCCAATTCCGACATTAATTTATCACCTTTTACATATAAGGTAGTAAAATATTTTTGATATATATTGATCATCGGTTAACTTTCTGATGTTCACAGACAGTGAACATAGCATACGCGTCGGACGTGATGGTAATGGCATTTACTCACACCGGGGAATCCGGCTACTGCTTGTACGTTCCCTCGGAATACGCTCTTCACGTATACTCTACCCTGATGGAAGTGGGAAGAGATTACGGAGCTCGGGACGTGGGTGTGTTAACGCAACGTTTCATGCGGATAGAAAGATTCATTCCGTTCTGGGCGGAGGAGTTGACGCCGTACGTCACACCTTATGAAGCCGCTTCCGGATACAGCGTTAAACTAGATGTTAGTATCTTCAATCGCGAGAAGCTTACAAATTGAGGAGAAAGTGTACTAACAGCTTTTCTCACCGAAACAGAAGGGGTACTTCATCGGGAAGTTCGCGCTGCAACACCAAAAGGAGCAAGGTTTGACGAAGCGACTGGTCCTATTTGTGATCCAGGACCTGGACATCAACAAAAACGTATGGGCGTGGGGCGGTGAGCCGGTGTATCGGAATAATGAGTTCGTGGGAACAGTGACTTCAGCTGGGTAAGTTCAATTACTTGGAAAATAAAAATGTATTGCTCGACTATCGATACATTAACAAATAAACGTGAAGGTATGGATTCATCACGGACAAACTGGTCTGCCTTGGTTTCATCAGTCTTCCTGGCGCAAGATTTAGTGCGCCGGATACAAATATCGTTACCACCGACTTCATAATGGAGTCCTCGGCTCGATACGAAATCGACATTGCCGGGACGAGATTCCGAGCCAAACCACATATTCATCCGTTGCCCATACCAGTATTGAGTAGTAAGTTAAATAAGAAGTATATTCCTACACCCGTGATTTCTTACCAAAGCGACGTGTCTCGTTAGGAACTTCTTTCGTCAAATAAAACATGCGAAAAGAACACCCGTGAGACAGTCACATTTCGATTGAACTAGTCCGCATAATATTATATCACAATATGCAAGTGTAAACTCTTTTCAGACAAAGTCATTTAGTCATTCACAAGCTTTTCTGTATTTCTGTGATAGTTGATACCAAAATGTTGATCAATATAAACATCTTCTTTTCATGGATCATTGAAATCACTTCGTCCGTCTCGTGCATCAGTACAAACGTGTATATTTTTAAATCGGCATTCATGGCGAAGCGACACTAAACACTCATCTCTGTATTAATAATAGACATTGAACGATCCAAGATTCCAACAATTATTATATTCCATAAACTACGCATTATCACGTGTGCAGTTGTAAGCATATAATCTCTGTTACCACTACGGATTGAGTACGAAGCAAATGTACGCCCCTCTTTACATCGGCGATATTTTTCTACTAGCCGTAAGTGCATTTGCCTGCCGAACGAAATTTCGGCGGTCCAATTTCTGGGGCCAGTCGGCGCATCACTTTTACCGGCCAGGCTGTGAAAGTGGACCGTTCATCGCAGGGTTAAATACAGAAAATACAGTTTTCCAAAATGTCATCGATATATATTCATTTAAGGACATTCAGAGGTTCAGAAGCAACATCCTGGTAGCCCAGCACTCCTTCCATATATCTTTCGATAATAAGAATATTATTATACTTTTTACATTGCAAATGCAAATAATATTAACAGCAACTTAATATTGTTAACCTTCTCTCGGAACAGTGAGTTCTGCCAATGTACAATAGCTCGTCGTTCTCTGTTATCGTGTCGAGTATGAGCCGAGCATCGTTTTCCTATCGCATCGGATACTAGTACTAATGTTTGAATCTAGCTCCCTATATCATCTTTCCGGAGATAAGGTGAATAAGGCACCCGATGTTTTGTAAAACGTGAGGGGAGTTCATAAAATCATACAAAATCAGGAATATTATTGCTTACTTGATTCAGTGGCATAGATGTAAACCTTGCTATTATTAAGTTTCGTAGATATTCCCTTTTTACAAGCAATTCTATATGTATTCTTAAGTTGCCCAGGCTTCTAATTCCTTTAGATCTTCATCCTCATCAAGCTTGGCTTCTGGGAGGAAGTGTGGAGAATGATTATCTGTTAGTATCTGTTTTAGCTTTAAGATTCAGTAATACTGTACACTGCACTTACTTGTGCGAGCCTTGGCTGGTACAGGTGGTGCGGATGGTAGAGCTGTAGCAGGGACAGCAGGCAATTCGTCCGTAGGTTCAATACCGAGTAATTCCTTATCGAGTTGCTCTTGCTCAAGCTCCTCCAATTCTCTTTCTAATTCATCCTCATCTATGTCTTGGCCGAATGCCACTGGATTCGAAATGGCATCGGAAATTTCTCTTGCTACATCTTGTTGCTCTGCTATATCGTCCATCATGTCATGTACTTGATCCACATCCCTGAAAGAAAACATTGTTTGAATAGAAGAAGAATATGAAAATCCAATGCCACTCGGATCCAAGTCCTTTCGCTCGAGTTGCACCATACAACTGCTACTTCTTTGAGAGTTTTACAACAGAAATTCTTACATGTGTTGGTGAGCTGCCTTGAGTGCATCAGCTGCACTCTTCATGTTGGTGAGTACCGCAGTATTAGTATTGGCACTTTCCAGGGCTTCCCTTTGCATTTCGATAGTAGAAAGGGTCCCATCGATTTGTTGCAATTGCTTCTCATACCTCTTTTTCCTCTTGAGCGCTTGAATAGCAGCTGCAACACACAGTCAACTCTAAGAACTCTGCAATTGTTTTGATTCTAAAACTCCGACTTTGCTTTCGCTCAATCCAGCCAATCTTTCTCAAAGCCCACACGACTATAAACTAATCGCAGTTAATAAAGGAACAAGGCACACATTTCCTTCAAATTGATACGTAGGCGCAAGAAAGATAACAGAGGAAACGTCACGAATGACAAGTGACCTTAGCGACCATCAATAACCCGACCGGACACTCTCCCGAGAATCTCGCTTCCCCGAGACTGCCGAGGGCCAGCCAACCAAGATCAACGCACCTCGCTTGTTCTTCTGTCCATTCTTCCTAGCTACTTGTATTTCTAATTCGATTTTGCTCTCGAGGAAGTCCTGCTTCTTGATGAGCATATCCTCGGTCTCGCGCAGCTTCTGGATCGCCTCGGCCGTCGAAGGAGCGGCCGCCTCCTTCTTGCCACCGAACACCTTGCTGAAGAAACTCATCCTCGGCTCCCGCGCTCTTTACAGCTCGATCTCACTCTCCCGATCCCAATCACCAGCTACCATCCACGTACTGGCTGAGTCAACAATCGGTCGTGCGGCTAAACTGTTCGCGCACAACCGCCATATTACTCCTGGCTAGCTCTGCCCTATGTACTCACTAGCCGCACTAACTTACGTCACATGACTCATCGTCGGTTTTATATGCTCCGTCAAATTGTACATATGTTCAGGCTATACGGACACGTCGTTTCCAAACCGGCTGGCCGTCGGTTAAGTAGATGCCTGTAGGGTCTGCTGGTTGGAATATAAAAGTCAAGGTCGATAAAAAGGAATTAAGAATGCGTGGTCTGTGATCCTGATAGAACGATTATCTTTCATTCGATTCATCATCGCTTCTGGAATCTTTATAATGCAACTGACTCATTTATTGTTATCTAATCTAAAAACAGGCTGCGTACTGATATCTATATCAACCTGCGATCTTATATATACTTAGATTATCTGACTTCAAAATAGTAGAGTGAGCTGCGCAAAACCGCGCAAATCTTGTGCTTGCATGTTCATGCATAACGTATTTGCGCGGGGAGCGAGCCGTCATGATGTAATTCATAGACAAGTTGAAAGTAGAAGCTTCGACGTGCAGGAAAAGCGCAATTAGCACTTGGCAGAGAATTCCCAATACTTTGTTGTTGCGGAAGTTGAGCGGAATAAGCAATTGATTCTAGTTGGCACGTAAAGTCGGACAACCCTTGACTTCATTATGAATTACACCCCAGGAGCGGCAGAGGTAATCAGTAGTTGAACAAACAAAGAAAAACAGTAGCATGTTGCATTATTGAACAATAGTACATTGTTACACCGCGCGGCTTGATTCCGTATACTTGGATACTCGGCGCTCGTCACTCCCACCAAATTCGGATTGTCCAACATTTCGTAAGGACGTATTTAAAAATAAATATGTGCAACAGAAGCTCTCTGTTTCTTCCCCGAGTTCTTTCGGGTTTAGTCATTCGGTCATTCAACGCTATGCGAAGCACATGGAGAGACAGAGATCGGGTAACTTGCTATTCTGATTGGCGACCGGAAATCAGATATTTTTTTACCTCGATTTCTGTTGGAATAATTGTTGTTAATCAATATTTTATGCAGTATTAAGTTGGATGTAATTTGACTGTGTAACAATGTTCTATTAGGACTTTCGGAAACACCTTCCGGATGGGGAGACCACACCAAAAAGGCTCACGGATGCCTTGATGACGGTTGAGACAATT
Source organism: Crossocerus cetratus (assembly GCA_963675795.1). Lineage (NCBI taxonomy): Eukaryota > Metazoa > Arthropoda > Insecta > Hymenoptera > Crabronidae > Crossocerus > Crossocerus cetratus. Next base: position 1,398,370 of record OY776664.1, read on the forward strand.
AACAAGCCCGTTCCAGGCTTTGATTCGGATAGAGATGACCTACAGTATTATCGTTTGCAACAAGGAATTGATTGCGATGAAGTATACCCGGGCATATTCATTGGCGACGCGTAAGTTTCTGCTAATGGCTGTTTCAAACTCAGAATTAGTAATGCAATTAACATTGTTCTAATTATATTGAAGGCCAACCGCCAAGAACAAGAAGTACCTGCATATGGTAGGAATAACGCATCTGCTGAATACAGCAGAAGGCAAAAGATTCGGATTTGTTAATACCGATAAAAGTTATTACATGGACACCAGCATTAAATATCTAGGTCTACCAATGGCTGATCTGATTACAACAGATATTAGTCAATATTTTTATACTGCTGCAGAGTTCATCGAAGAAGGCCTTTCTTCGGGTGGTAAGAGAATTTTCCTATTTACTTTGTTTTCTTTCCCAAATTGGAATTGTTTTAGGTTCAAGTTTTTTTTGCTTTTACAGGGAAAGTTCTTGTCCATTGTATGATGGGGATATCGCGCAGTTCAACGTGTGTCCTCGCATATTTAATGATAAAACAAGGAATGCTCGCCACAGATGCGATACGACTCGTTCGTAAAAGCCGGTTCATACATCCGAACAATGGCTTCTTGCATCAACTGGCGCAATTGGATAATCACCTACGACGAGAGCGAATTTAAAGAGCAAACATTGCATGTCAACGGACGCAGAGCGTGAACAGAATCATGCGTGAACAACATTCTGTAATGGTAAAGACTGAAGGAACAATCAGTACAAGATTATAAGTCGGTGGACGTTTTTAAATCACACTATGTCTCATTGTTATATGATCAAACCTGTACAGATATTATAAGTTTTTTTTTTTTTTTTTTTATTAAAGCCGCTGATTCAATATATTATAAGTTAGCACGGCGAATAATTATTGAGTTTCACAGACAAACGGCCGTCACCTAACAGCTGATAATTAAATACTTTCTCCTACATTATTTACAAATACACGGTCGGCGTAAAAATGTATTTTCGAAGTTATATAAATTATTATATAAAAGCGTATAAAGCATATAATTTTTGAGTCACTGTAGGGCTTGGTAATACAGATGAAGTTGACTTTCCACGGTTTTATGATTAGTTTGAAAAAAATACTGTTTAATAAGTCCTCGTTAAAATAGGAGTATTACTTCAGATGAAAGATGACAATAACACTCGATTCGCATGCTGAAAAGGCGCCAATTCAACTGTCAAGCTAGTAGACTTACTCTAGTTCTGTTAATTTACTACGCGCGGTCTCTTGGAGTGAATTTCACTTAATGTTGCTGGCTGGCTCGACGCGCCGGCCTCCTTTCCAAGGTCTAAATCAGCGGGACCGCTGCGCTTTCTTGCTTTCGGTGACAACTGCTTCAGACATTCCATATCGCTGAATACCACCTGAGCCCCGCCGCCGCTTGTAGGAAGTATGTCACCCTAGAAAACAGCAGAATAGAGAAATTTAGAAAAGTATGGTATTGCCGGCGCGAGGGCGATACTTGAGAGGTCCGTTTCCCATTTAGAAAGTGTAATGAAATCAAAAATTACCTTGTACAACTTTGTTTCCAATTCTCCCTCCGAGTCATGCTCCTGCGCTACGAGGCAATATCTAGACGCACCGTCTGTGATTTCTTTGGGACTTGTGAGCCTTGTTACACTGCGTCTTCTACGCATCAAGGGTTGTAAGACAGTTCCGAGAGGCACTAATGCCCCTGGCCTATGATCGATCCACCTATCAGCGCTTTGGGACCTTCGGTGCCTTGGCGTGGAAACGGCCATCCTGTCCTGTAGGAATATCATTTATTAACACAAATATCTCGCTTAAGTTTTTTTCTCGTGGAAAATTGAATACGAACCCGCCGTGATCGGGCCTCCGACGCTTTTGCCGCATTATCAGCAGTAGTGATGGGAGTACTTCCTTCCGGTAAAGCAACTCCGTTGTCATCCACTAAGATCTGTTTCATTAGTCTTAACTTGTCCTCTTTATCCTTCATTTGATGCTGAATAAAGTAAAAGTTCTTGCTTAACGTAAGAGTACATTAATGTGTTACACGAATATATTTAGGGAAGAAGCAACGCTACCTGAAGGTGCTGTCGTTGTTGGCGTAACTTCACTTCGAGCTCTCTATTCATCTTATCAGTTTCTGCTTGTATCTTTGTAGTGTACTTTTGTTTTACGCGTTGTTTGTCGATTAAGCGCTGGTTCAGTAACATGTCTTTATCTTTTACCTGCAATGTTATTGATACGTGGAATATTCACTCTTATTTAGTAATAAGCCAAATAGCAATGTATGGGCGAACTCATGACTACCTCTTGCTGTAATGACCGAATAGTATCATTTGCGTGGTTTAACTTTCGCCGCAAACTATCCATTTGTTCTTCAGTTTTACACAAGTGTCCTTCCAGCGCTGATAACTGAAAGAGCATAGTTATATTTCTGTTTGCAACATGCAGAGTTAATTGGGTGACTCGCTCATACCTTCTTCTTTTGTTGGGCAGTGTCTATCTTTAAATTCATGTGTTCCTGTTCCATTGTCATAAGCATTTTCCTAAGATTGGTCTCTGTAAATCCATGGTATCAATAAGATGTCTAAGTATTATTTTACTTGTTTGTCTAATTGTCATTCCTTACGTTTTTGTTGCAAGTCCGCACGAAGGATATTGCGTTTGTTGATACGTTGTTCCAAGAAGTGCATCAGTGCAGTAATAATTTGGTCATTGCGCGGGGAAGTGACCTCCAGCTCAGGAAACGGACCACCTAAACTGTAAACCAAGCCTAAGTCGATCTCCAACTCTGCAGTTCCCGGCAATCCTTCCCTGTCCAATCTGTTGCGTGCATCTTTGAACAGCTGTTGGAGATCAGTTTCGAAATGTAGAAAACAGTACTTGCAAATGTTAAAGCAGTAAAATCAATTGTTTACTTTGTTCGCTTGCCGTCTGCCTGGTGTGAAGCCAAGATCCAACTTTGTGGTGCCTTGTCTAGCAACCTGGACTTCTTGGGTCATTTCAGCAAACTTCATAACTTGCTGCAATGTAATCCCTTCAATTAGTTCTGTAGCAATGGGAATTTTGCGATGTTAAGCATATTTAACTTATAGTTTATGCAACACATACGATTGTTTCATCGTAATCATCGGCTCTTGGATTCACGCAAACAACCATCCTAACGTGTCCTTCTCCATCAAAGTAGTTCTTGAATAGATGAGTAAGCTTTGAATCCCGGTAGGGTACCATTTTATTAATACCCTGTGCTTGATTCTCTCTCAAGATCTCCAAGCATGATCTGAGTGTCATTAACGAGTTGTTAATATTTCCTGTGTAGCAGTTTATGTTTCATATATATTCTGCTCATGACAAATACCTCTATGAACATTGAGAAAGAAGATATAACAAACCAGCTTCCCGCAATCGCTGCCCCGTGTTTTTCGTTCGATTCGTTCTCTCGCTGCCAGCCAAATCTACCAGGGATAACTGACTAATACATATGACTCTCTTGTCTTGGATAACTTGCTCTCCTTCATTGTCGAGAGGTGACTGCACTAGGCGAATTGTAAATACACTGTGCGATCTGCTCGATTCTGCATTTAGAGCAGTGTGCGCGACACGCCGTCTACGTTGACCACTGTGAAATACTTCAAACGCTTCTTCTGAACTCTTAACTTCAATTTCTGTCACTGCATGAACATACATGTTTTTGTTGCCATCTTCCCTGACAATCTTACTTTGAAGTGTCCTATATGCAACCAAAAAATGGATTATAGAACTAAGTAATTGTTTAAGTCAGCATTTGCAATTTGAATTCTAAGTACTCACTTTGATTTTATATCATCATCGTCTAGTAAGTCATATACACTATTGTTATATATTTCTACATATGTTACAAATACAGCATATGCATTGTCCTGATCAATTGCTACCACTTGTGAATCATTAACTTCGCGCAGGATCAGTGGATTGCTATCACTGTCACCTTCTGGTTTTCGCCTATGCAAAAAACATAAATGATGAAGACCAGTAAAGTAAGCATAAACCCAACAAACTTACGTTCTTCCTGATTTACTATTCTTCTGTGATATCAAGCCAGCATGTAGCTCAGTTTGCCTATCAAGCATGGCATCTGCCTCGCTCTGAACATCAAACCCATTCAGCTTGTCCGGCTTGAAGACAAACTTTTTGGTCTGATAATTACCAATACTATTAAATATGACATCAAGGCAACGGGGCATTATGCCTGTGTCTTGGGACTCTCCGGTCATGGTAAATGTTTTGCCACTGCCAGTAACACCATAAGTAAACAAGAGACTATTTCTACCACGAATGACATTCTCCACCAGTGGCAGTGCCACCACGTCGAAGATATCCTTTTGCGAAGAACATTCAGGAAAAACTCTTGTGAAGGTTGTCTGAATCTCTTTGTTACTCATATTACGAAAGTTGGTTGCTGTCTCAGGAGGAGTGATGATTAATGTCGTCTCTGACACCACCTTCATGCAAGATACGTCTGAGGGATGTTGCATGGGTTTTATCCGACAGTAAACCTGAACAGGGTCTTTGGACAACATGTTGATTCCCTTTAGACGACTGATAGGTTTGCGTGCCGAGACTGGTGGTTTTGGTCGTCTGCAATTAATTCAGCATTACCAGTTGCTTCTCGTTCGGAGTAAAAGGCAACCAAACAACTTCGATGTCAACTTATTGATATTAAATTAATTTCGAGCCAGGTATATTTGTTAGTAGGACGTGACAGAGTTCTAATACTCACGCCGACTTCATTTTTGTATAATCCTTTCGAACTCGCGATGATGATCTTATTGAAAACTCTCCTCGGTTCTACCGCCTGACAGATCCAGTATGAAATGTCGTTGGGAAAACACTCTGTTTGAAATTTAAATCTCACTGCCACCACGCGTCGTCAGTGCAGCCAACGGGACAACCTCGATTTCAGGGATTTTCAGGGCTTTCATGAGAAACTACCCAAAGGCAAACGTCTATCAAACATCTAGTGTGCGCGCGAAGTTATTTAATAAATATTATTATTATAAACAAGGATTTTCTACTTGCTCCATATAGATATTGCATCCCAAGACATAGTAAACTAATAACGCTGCGCTTTGTTTAACCATGTAACATGGAAAACAATAAAGACTACTCCGCTATAACATTATTTAATTGTTTAACTTTCTCCGAAAGCAGAATCTTCTTATTTATAATATTGGAGATTTTAGTTAGAGTTGGCGGGCGGCAGGTGGCGCAGGCGGCGGCGTGTTACCGACGGAGCGGCCCAGCGAGTTACCCCGGCGGGAGGACCGAAGCGCCACGGAGGCGGCCAGCAACGCCATTTTCGGCGGCGTGTATGTCCGACTGGCGTGAAGTCTGCATCGTTAGTGCCGAACTGTGTGTACATATAAATGGCGGCTGACGAAAAATGGTACTTTACGAAAGAACAGCTAACAAACACGCCGAGCAGAAGATCCGGCATCGATGCAGATAAAGAGTTAAGTTACAGGCAGCAGGCCGCGAATTTTATCCAGGATATGGGTCAGCGGCTTGTGGTGTATCCTTTTGCGACGAGTGCATGTTCGATTGCGTGTTTCTCAACCTCCCTCTCTTCCCCTCGATTTTCAGTCAGCAGTTTTCCACTGGGCCAGGGCGTTCGCCCGCTCCGAAAACTCGTTGCCCGAGATTTCTCGGTAGTGCTGGCTCTCCCGTTCTCGTTATGCAATTGGGGAGAGCGCGCGGCCGAGATAACGCGCGAGATCGCGCTGCACTTATCGTGCATCGGGCATCGTAATGACGTCCAGGAGGTCACGCGTCTCAATAATCGTTCTCCATATTGCTGTGCAATGCGTCACATGTTTTCTCCCTACTTGTTCTGCGGCGGGTTTCATTGTTCCTCGGGGGATTTCGAGGGCGATCGAACCCTCGAGGGCGGCCCGTGGGTTCGAGGCTTTTCTCCTCCGAAATAAGGACATTGAACAGGGTCACCGTGCAATGGTGTTTCTTCTTTAATCAAATTTGACAGTAGTGCCAACCGCCTATCGAGCCTTTCCGCTCTCCTCCACTTTCCAAGGAATCCGAGGAGTTAGGTGGTTATTGTTTATTGTTGCCCACAGGGGAACTTCGCGGAAATGATTATTGTTGGTAGCAAGTCTTTTCGTGCGGATGTAGTAGCTGCTGTGTAAAGTCTGGCAAAGTGATTGCGGATGGAACGAGTGGAGAAGCTTTATGCATTTTTTCATGGATCAGGCATTCCAATAGTAAATCATTCAGCGCGTATACAATACTCCGTTCCTGTTAGAAGCATAGATTTTTGATCAGGTTGAAATTCATAACTTTTTCATTTAGTATATCTTCGACGTAGCTCTACCTTCTGGCTTCGCTAATTCTGTATTTCCTTTCTTCCTCTTTTCCTAATCAAGAACTTTCTTCAAGGAAACTATACATATTTTTCCATAAGACAAATTTCTTTTTAGGTCACCTAAATGGATATCTTTGTGATAATTTCTTTAAAAGTTTCCAGGCGTTCCACTCAAAATGTATATTTATAAGTTCCATTTGTTAATGAATCAATATTATTGCGACTAGATTCGCATTGTGTAGTGCTGGTCGAAATATGGAATTCACGAACCTTTGTATTTAGAGTCCACTTTCATTGAGATGAGAAAGATTACTATGGAAATCTTACATTTGTCATTGTTGAATTTCACTTTGGAATCATTGCAAACGATAATCACCAATCAATCCTGTGAATATACTTTAAAAGCTATGATAGACTAAAACTGGAAACAAACAGAATCGAAGATTTGAAAGGTAGAATCCAAATGTTAATAATGAAAACCAAATTCTCATTCCATACGACATAGTCAATTTGCATTCTACACACAGATGTATCTGATAGACCAAATAAATTATTGGAAATAAAATCTACTGTTCTATTAATTTTCTTATCTTACCGCTTAATGTAGCATTATTGAAATGTTCCATACAACAACTGTTGATTTCATTTGTAGTGATATGAAAATTCAGTATTATTATTATGCTATTGTAGAGTTTGGAATACTGGTGGAATACCTTAGTCTGTCCATTCACCACTTTGACCAATATATCTTGTAGGAAGATTAACTGAATAGCAAATTATATTTAATATGTGAATGAATAATATAATTAATCTTACATTGAGTGGTACTTTATATCATCTATTTGCTTGATCTATAACTGAGAATGTATTACTATTCTTGAACTTCTGGGGGGAAAAATGTGCGCATTGTATACGAAAATATGATGTATTCTCATATAAAACTGGCCTCATCTTTACTGAGTTGTGTAATTTTATTTCTTTAAGGTTGAAGGCAATTGTTCTGAAAGTTTTTTCCTTAATTCTTGAATCATAGGTCACAATTATGTATCAATACGGCGATAGTGTACATGCACAGATTCTACGTATTCCATTCCCTGTCCCAGTTCCACAGAAATGCTATTGCAGCAGCAGCACTTTTCTTGGCTGCAAAGGTGGAAGAGCAACCACGCAAGTTAGAACATGTTATCAAAATGGCACATATGTGCCTGCACAGGGACCAGCCCCCACCTGATGTGAGATCAGAGGTACAAGAGTTTCTACGCTTCTCAATGACTCTTTGTCAAGTCTGTGACTTACTCTACACTAAGCAGTACTCACACCAGTCTTGAACACTCTCCACTTTTCAGCAATATTTGGAACAAGCTCAAGACTTAGTCTTCAATGAGAACGTCCTCCTACAAACATTGGGGTTTGACGTTGCCATTGATCATCCCCACACCCATGTTGTTCGATGTTGTCAGCTGGTTAAAGGTAAGAATGTCCAATCCACTATTCCTTTAAAATACTCCAACACTGTGATAATTATTTCCATTCAAATGCAACACCTCGGGAAAAACGTCGATTCATTGCAATAATTCTCTTGATCCTGATTTTGATATATTGTATAAGAAATCTGTTAGATTTTATTTTACTAAAAGTTTTAAATACTGACTAGGCGTTGCATAAAAAATGACACTAAGTGCAATATTCGTTCTGTATTGCAGCAAGCAAGGACTTAGCCCAGACCTCGTACTTCATGGCATCTAACAGGTGGCTACACATTATTTCGTAGTATCTCTTACTCTTAGCAGCCTTCTGGTCAAATAGATGCCAACTGGAGCATATTTCCAAGCTAAGACTATCAGGCAATCACTACTGGCGCAACATTCTCTCACATACAGCATCCTTCGAAAGCAAAGTAAACGAAGCAAGTTATAAACATAAATCACATCCCGAATAACGTAATGGAAGATTTCCGTATCCCTTTCTGCAGTTTCAATACTCAATGCCAATAACGGAAACTTAACAAAATTTGATAATTAGGGTCTATAGAACCGCAAAGGTTTACTTTGATTTCATTCAAGTCTCCAGTTCATTTGAACATAAAGCTTTTGATTGCTATGATTGAGATATGGTGAGGAATGTTGTGACACGGTCGCGATAATGTCTGATTCTAAAGAGAACGTACGCCAAAGCGAAAAGAAGTTTATTAAGTTAACTAAGTTCACGGTGAAGAATACTTAAGTCAAGGTAAATGGAATATTCTTAAGGCTCGAACGCTTTCTTTATATTCCGGTACATCCTTCACGTTTTATTTGCTTGTCGCTCGTTGAAACACATACTTAGTTTGGAAGTGCATAACATGTATTTCGAGTACAAGTGAAGAACTTTACCTATCGAAACGACTGAGTTTTCCATATAGCATTGGTATGAAACCCAAAAGCCGTCAATTCCACTTTAGATTTCAAACAAATTATCGATTTTCGATTAAAATTCAATATGTCGTCCTTCAGATGATATAAGGGGTGGGGGGTCCTCACTCGTCACATGTTTAACACTTTAATCCGGTATGTTTGAACTAATAATATGATACTAATCTCATTTACGAGTAGCTAGTATGTAGCCAATGATGTGCAAGAGAAAGCTGCAGGAGCTATGGTTTAAATCTGTTTTGGAAACGTACTCTTTGGAATTATAAATGGTACAAGGCTGCTTGTCGCATATACTGATATACAGGATGCAGCATTGAAGGCGCTTCAGGGTATTCGGAACAATTAGTTGTTTGCAGACTGATTTCTTTGAAATGGAGCAACCGTTAGTTAAATAACAATTATCAATGCGTTTTGAACACTGGATCCTGTATTGATGTGAAATTACATGTAATAAGTCATGTTTCGACCATGTTGTTGAGTATCACAAAAGCATTCCTGTATTTCCGTATAGTACTCGATTCCTTTCAGTTTGGCTTTCATTATTACCAAAGTCATTCAAGTCGTTCACTGTGAGTAGTGCGAATATACAGGAATGCTATATCCAGGTAGAGGATGAAAGAAAATCTTTTTAATCCTCGTTACGCCAGCTCGTATGCCACCATTCACGGATGCACTGTACATACGCATTGGTGCATGCGAAGCACCATAAGGCATTTTTGTTGATGATGGTGTTGCTTTTGTGACAGATATATTATACACAGTTTGTAATTGAAGCACTTCATCTATCGCGTGCCCCATTCAATAATCATCCTTTGTTCGAAAGGAGTTTTTAGCCTCCGACCATACGGAATGGTGATGACTTAGAGAGCACAACTGATGAAGTCTTTAGTAGTCTCAATATTTCACGACTTTGTCTTACTCCTGCAACTTGATCTTTCAGCCTACATTTGACGACAATGTGCCTGCAGTATAAGCCAACAGTGGTTGCCTGCTTCTGCATACACCTCGCGTGCAAATGGTCGAACTGGGAGGTAATGAAAAAAAGAAACACAGGCTTTGCTAGTTGTATGAAACAATATTTTCATAGGATCATTCCTTCAAAATGTGTTTCTTGCTTGTTCAAAGATCCCGCAGAGTAACGAAGGAAAGCACTGGTTTTGGTACGTTGACAGAAGTGTCACGTGCGAGCTTCTACAACAATTGACGGCTGAATTCCTTCACATATTCGACAAATGCCCGTCACGGCTTAAGAGAAAGATTATGAGTATTTCTGCAACACAAAGTCCAAACCTTAGTCACGCAAGTTTACCGAATTCACCATTCGTAAGTATTCTTCTCACGCCTACTATTAATTCAAGCTATCGTTTTGCGTGATATATAATTAAGTTGGCAATCGCGTGCATACGCGTACTTTCCAAAGTTACAATTAGAAAATCAATACTGCACATTCTCAAGAGCGATTGACTATTATTTCTGTAGGACGCAGAGCCACGTAAAGTGCAATCTCCGGCGAATGCGGATGGTCCGATTTTCCACACGAGTCGTTCCCACCACTCGGACAAGCAAGATGAGAGGAAGCCACTCGCCCCGCTCTCCACAAGGCCACCAGTCGACTACCGGGAGTACCGTGAGAAGAAGGAGCGCGAGCGCTTGGAGAGGGAGAAAGCAGCGGCGGCTGCGACATCCGCCTCATCGACAATGTCATTGCCAGTAGCACCAATCACGACAACAACAATTGCACCAAGTCACTTACCGGACATCAACAAACATCATTCGCACCATCATAAACCGACGTCCAGCACGAATGTGGCTAACAAGCATCCACTCTCGGCAGGACAGAAAGGCGCCCTACATCACAATCACCATCACCGACCAGAATTGAAAGTTGGACAACCTGTGCCGCAGAGACACTCCGCCAGTGGTCAAGTGAGGGAATCCGGCCGCGACTCAACCAGACAGAGACTCCAAAGAGAATATAATACATCAAGTAGTACGAGTAGCAGTAATTTGCATTCCCATGCTCACGGCGTTTACCAGACAAGGGATACAAGCTGGGAGAAACTTTCGTTAGAGTCTTGCCCTTTCAGGCCGCCTGACCTTAGTCCGATACAGGACTCCACAGCGGCTCCTCTGAACTTACCGGAGAAGCTTCCTACTAATCACAATGCACATAGATCGAGTTCAATAGACAAACATCAATCTCACGACAAGAGGATGTACGATCCACGGCACAAGGCAGTGGACCACAAGAAAGAAGGCGAGCAGAAGTCGTACAACAAGTATGTAGACCCATCGCGCATGGAACGGCAACGCAAGCCGGATTCGCTAGAGCAGAGATGCGAGGAGGTGCGCAAGCTCATCGAGAAACCATTACCTCCGCCGAAGACAAGCATGGATGCGCCGCATGCGTCAAACGCCTTGAAACAGTCCCACCACAGGACGCAGATGAGCAGCGGCACTGATCCGAAACTTAGTATAAGCCAGAGTGCATTTTCCCAAGAGAAATCGCCGAACGCTGCCGCGACTGCTATGTTCGCCCAGAAGGTACAGTCGTCGAAGCTCGTGCCGGGTCAGCATCCGGCTCACGGCGTCTCACAAATACTGAAGGATACCATAAAGAATGGGAATTCCGCTGTAATGACATTGAACAACATAGACGATCCTAAAGCAGAGAAACGTCCGCGGTATGACGACGGCAATAAAGGCTCTTCCGAGTTGCAACAGTCGCAACTGCAAACCCCACCCGGGAAACACAAATCTTTGTTTAGCCCCGAGAAGACACCGAGTAGTCGTGAGATTCACCAGCAGAAGCCTAAGAGTAAACAAAAGACGCCGCCCTCCATTGCGAAAGTTCCTAAACAAGAACGGCTCCCGGAGGTATCGATAGCTAATTTAGTCTCGCCGTTCGACAGTCCGCCAGCTATACAGCAAGAAAGTAGTGTGTCGGTGAAGCGTTCGGCAAGCGACGTTTCCACCACGTCACACAAACGGCATCGTACATCCAGCGCGGACGAGAATGCCCAGCAACTGAAGATTAAAGCGGAGGATACCTCTAGTTTCGAAGCCGTTCATATGCTCGGTAAAGTGCCGGATCTAATCCAACCAATCAGAGACAATCCCTCGAGTATAAAATGCGAGCTGAAGCCAGTCGAGTCCGAGCTTTTGTCACGTTTTTGTCCAACGACACATCAACCAATGACGTCAACAAGCCAACAAAGTATTACAAACGGCATGGATACCAATTTTATAAAACCAGAATCGCAGGAGCCACTTGTTAAGAAGGATGCTTTTAAAGCTGATGCATTGACATTGATGCAGTTGGATCATACTCCGCTTAAGGTCGAATATTTATCTCCAATGAAGTCTGCCCAAAGTATAAGTGCCCTTCTCCAAGAACCACTGGCACCTTTGCCCTCGTTATTGCAAAGTATACAGCCGTTCGGTCAAGTCACATCGCAACAGGTGCATCAAGAACAATTGCAACAACAACACCAACAACACCAGCAGCACCAACAACAACGACAACAGCATCAACAGCAGCACCAACAGCAGCAGCAGCAGCAAACGCACCACCATCACCACCACCACCACCATCCCCACCTTCAGCAACAGCAGCAGCAGCAGCAAGTGTTGTCACAAACGATGCCAGTTGCTGAGCAGCAAGCGCCAATGCAACCGCAGAGTTTGCCACTGGTCACAGCAAGCGAGCCTCCCCCAGTGCTCTCAACAATTGACATCAGTGCTCTCTGCGTTCCTGTACAGACCAGTACGGAAGCAGTGGTGGCGACGGTGGCTGCACCGAGTGTTACCGGGACAGTAGTCGAGAAGAAATCGGAACACCACAAGACGGAGAAGAAGAAGAAGGAGAAGAAACACAAGCACAAGGACAAGGAAAAGAACAAGGAGAAGCATAAGCACAAGCATAAAGATAAGGACAAAGAGAAGCACCGGGAGAAGGAGAAGGACAAGGAGAAAGGGGAAGAGGCAATAACCGCAGTTCCGATAAAAATCACGATACCTAAAGACAAATTAAATTTAAGTACAGAAACTACCAGCAGCAGCAGCAGTGGTGTATCGGTTGCGTCGTCCGAGAAGACGAAATCGCCGCCGAATACAAGCATCAAAATCATTATCCCGAAGGAGCGGCTGAAGGTATCGGAGAATGCGGCGAACTCCCAGGGTCAGCCGGTGTCGGTCCAACCGTCGTTGAAAATCAAAATTCGCACAGACGGGATCTCCCGGAGTTCCGGCGGCTCGAGCACAATCGGTGGGAACGTGAGTGCCGTTTTACCGGAGTTCGCTGTCGAGAGTCGGAAGCGCGAGAGGGATCGGGAGCGTGATCGTGATCGTGAACGAACCGACAGCAAAGAGAGCCCCACCGGCGGCCTGCAGCCTACGAAGAAGCAGTCGCAGATGACGTCCTTAGGATACGGACACCATCGGCCGAGCGAGCGGCAGAACGGCAGGCATTACGGATCTAGCAGTAATAACAAGGTACGTGGAGGTGCTAGGGGCTGCCGTCAGTTTATCGGCCGCGGTCCACCACCAGCAGGATCAGCGGCAGCCCATTACGGCGCTCCTGGTCAGCGCCAAGACGGTTATTACCAACAAGACAGTTATAATAGTAGCGCTCCTCGCAATCCTCATCATCCTCCTTTACAAGCGCGTGGCGGTGAGCCGAGCTTCGCGAGAGCCGGCCACAACCGGTGCCAATCGCAGACTGATTCCTATTTCTTTGCCAACTATCCGCCGCCCTCAATGTTCAATCCTGCCGGGTACATCTACGATCCCGCTATCTTTTACCAGCAGTATCAGCAGCAACAGCAGCAACAGCAAACTTACTCTGTTTACCCGGGCGGTAGTGTTATATTGACAGCCGACGGCGCTATAGACACCTCTATACCGCCGCCAACCCTATCCACAAATCTTCACCATACCCAAGCTCAGCTGATGGCCCCTCCAATTAGTACGCCACCACCGCCATTGCCATCCGGCCCTCCACCTAGTTCATCTCCACCACCACCGCCACCGCCGCCAGAATAATGAGCTTTACTTCATAACCGGCTTGATTGATCCTTGTTTATCTTACGCTGACCGAGCGATATAACTGTACTGCATCCCCTTTATCAACGCTGCTTCAGTAGAGATCCTTTCTGTCGATCGAACTTGTTAGTTACGTATAATACCTTCATTTTGATAGTAGACCCGGTTACCTCGAGCCACTCCTCTAGAGTATAACTTCCAAGCGATATGTTAAACGTAAACATAGTTTCGAGTCGGTTACTCTGGAAACCGGGGACAGTGGCTCGAAGTAACCTTTAGAGCGTAACTCTGCAGTAAAGGTTTTGTATCCTCATTATATTTCTGTCCTCTCTTCTTCTTCTTTTCAGTTTGAGAATGGTAGATGTAGCAGCATGACACCCTCAACGATCTCTTTTTCTACTGTTATGAGTATCTTTCTATAGATGTTTCCACCTTTACGTCTTTAGTAGTCTCGTGCGAGGGAGAGCACGGGTGTTAGGCCATGAGGCGTAGACGAGCTGCAACGAGATTTCTCGGCTCTCCTTTCTTCCCGCGTAGAACGTTCTTCTCGGGGGAAAGCTTCCAGTGCGACGCGCTCGGAGCGCCGCACGATACCCAGACAATTGGCGCATATCCAGATCACCGATTACATTCCTGGAGACGTGAATTTTCTTAGCTTCGGCTCAATCTTACCGAATCCTTCGCACCACGCGGCCTGTGTACGCGTGGGTGCAGCATCGGCTTGGAAATTCGTTTCGCACGTGGAGGCAGCTGGGCTTCCGCGGGAAGTCCATCTGGGCGAGATCGTGTAATAATATGAATGCTTGTGCGTAGGTAGAGGGAAATGCCGTCGAGCGTTTCACGCGCCATCGTTCGGAGGATGGCGTGACTCACGCGAGATAGGCATGGGAGGAGCAGGCATATCATGACACTGCCAAAACGCGATAGGATCTTTCAGGACACGGGGACCGGGTATTTTTCCATATCGAGGCCAGGAGGGGATAGGAGAGTAGAGTAGGCGTTTACTGTAGGCGATTGCTGTGGGAGGGAAGAAGTGTATGTTCATGTGTAGGGTTGATGCGTAAGTCCTCATGCATATTATTTTGATTGGGGCACCTAGTCTTCCTTTGCAGGCAAAGGATTACCGAGAACAGGAAAGTAGTCTACGCAATCCTTCAGGTTCAACCAAACCAACTCACGACGTAATCAAGAGATCAGTAAAAAGAACCATTTGACTGCACGTTGATGGTGTAAATAAGAATATACATGTAAAGAAGTAAAACTGTGCAATTACAAAAGTATATATATCAATATATATACACATATATATATATATATATATATATATAAATATAAATGTTTCTACACAGTGATTGTGTATTAGACAACATTAAATGTTTCTCAGGAAACATTGTCCAGAATTTATGATCATGTTTCTCCGATTCTTGCGGTTAGACTGTTAGTTTCGTGTTTCATCCATGCAATCCTCGGCCGATTTTCATTTCGATGATAGAAAGAGGTTTTCGGCAATTTCGGAAATCAGGGGCTAGCGATAGAATATCCTGTTCTCATTCCTGTACGATTCGGGCCAGGTGTGCTTTGATAAAGCGCGCAAATCATCTGTCGCCCAAACACTCCAGTAACTCAATGACGATTAGTGTAGACTTCCTCTTTTTTTCTTTGTTGACGATGCTCTGTCGTGCCAAGTTGCGGAATCCACGCACCAGCCAGATGGCACTCTGAGAACACTAAAAGCATATAGTAATTTTTAATTAGTACTCGATAGTATTTCTCATTGACTTCTCGAACTCGACTAAACGCAATCCCCGTTTCATTTGTATTAACCAATTTTCTTTTCTTTTCTTTCTGTTTCTTTGGCACAGAATTCGAGGTTCGCAATCGACCGCTGACAGGCATTTAGAACAGAATTTTCGCTAAATCGACACGTGAGCACGAGTATTTCCAGAATACTCTCAGGGCGGAGATTAGCTTTCCCGCGCAATCGTTCGTGTTCTGAAATATCATTGGTCGTGTTAGGGTTCTGTCGCCAATGGTGGGGGACAGAGATCTGTGAATGGCGAGTTCCACCAATCCGCTAGGAAATGCGATGTATGTACAAAGTGGGGGGAAAGATTTCCTGCTTCTGCGCAAACCCGCTTCATGTGGCCAGGCAAATTAGAGGAGTGTATTTTTTTCATATTTATTTTGACTAATGCAAATCGAACAACATCCGTTTAATTTTAGTGTCACTAGACTCGACGGAGGACGAAATAATATTAATTACTGCACAGTTGTATTAGCTCAGGAAAGATTAGCGCAGTTGGCGAGCAAAACTCTATATACATAAATCTATATATATACACGGTTAATATATCGTCGATGTGTGTTTACATTTAAGATAAGTTGATATTGCATTGTATATATGTACGTATATATTGCAGCCAATCGTGTACCACGCATCCTGACGCGCAGGCGTGTGTGGTTTTGTATGTTCGTTACATATGTATAAATATATATGTATGAATATCCATTGCATAATGCCTATGCATACGATATATGTATACATATAGGACTCGACGCCTCAATGATGTGCCTCACATATGTCCATATACGGCCAGGCCTCTGTAATGAATTTCTACGAGTACGTAATCTAACTACGAGAACCGCCGGAGAGATGTAATGATTGTCAGAGTTTATAGTTGTTATACCGCGGGTGAATTGATAGTTCACCCTCGAGCTTTGTCCAGCGACTCCTCGTGCAAAATTCTATGCGCTTTCGCTCGGCGGGAAACGAGCTCGCGGTGATCGCGAGTTCCCCGCGAGACACGCGACGGACGAGAGTCGGCGTTTTGGTGTTAAAGATTCTCGGCCAGCATAGGATTTTGCACAACGCAAAATACCCGATCGCTCGACTCCCCGAAGATTCCGGCTCGTAGTGTCGATCCGGGTGGATAGGAGGCGGTGATTATTGTACGCGGGCTGATTTCTTAGTGGCTGCGAGCTCGCAGCGAGCGCCAATAAGCTGACTAGCTACGCTCACCTCTTAGGGACAGTGGGGGGGGGGGGAAGAATGGGCGAGAACATGTTAGAGAGCATCTAACGCATAAGTGATGAATGGTCCAGCCGTGCCTGGCGAGAGCCGGCCACGCTGAATTGTGCAATTGTTGTAGACGAATGAAGACAAAATAATTGCTAAGGTAACTTTGTTAAGGTAGTTTTATATTCTTTAATCACGGAGAGTCGGAGAGAAATTGTATGTACATATATGCGCATTCCTCACATGTCCTGTGTGTGAATATATGTATATCTGTGCATATGTATATACACACACACTCACTCACACACATACACACTCACACACACACACACATTTAGAAACGAATGCATGTAAATAGCGATTAATACCATTGATATGAGGAGCAATTAGGGACACGTTGAATCACAAAGACAAAGACAAAGAAACATTATTCCGAGATAGAGAAATGGTGTATCACTGCGACAATTGTATATAAATATTGTAATTCTCGTAGAGTCCCGATGATATTTCAGTTACTCAACTTTGACACTTCCTCTCGGACATATCTTGTGATACACTTAACTCGCTTGCGTTTGCCGACTTGAATAGCTCGTGCATTGAGCGTGTGCAATGGGGAAAAAGGGCGGAAAGTGCCGAGAGCATCGAAGGCTGGACTCGAGCCTTAATTAGCTACTGGTTTAATTAGTTTACTGGTACTGCGAGAGCACGCGGCATCTGAGATTATACTTGCGACGACTGGCGAACGCTTGGATACCTGAGTAAACTAGGGTAAAATCGTGCGTGTCACACGTGTTTGGTCACGAAAGCGACGTCGACAAAAAAAAAGAAGTAACAGAAAATAAACGTTCTGTGGAAACGAATCGTACCTTAGTAATTATTTTGTCTCTTCTTCTTAACACCACGCATATACAAACGTCACGCATCGTATTTATCATGTATCTTTGTCCACTAACATCACATTGCATCTGAATTTCATCCATGCCGAGAGCGTAACTGCTTTCTCGCATCACAGTAGAATTAAGGGAGGGGGCAAGTTACGAAGAGGCTGCCAGTGTTGAGAAGTGGGAGGAAGCCGCAACCAATCGCAGGACGACACGTGTTACCGTGGGATCGGCAAGAGCCAATGAGAGATTGGTTTGATCGAAGCTATGCTCTTACAGTGGATGAAGTTCGATGCGGTGATATACTTGTTGCGAGAAACGTCGCATCGCAAGCTTCGTCATTAGAGAAAGCCGTCATCTGGAGTCATCGGGCTTGGTGGAGGACGACACGCGTTGAGTGCGCTAATGTGGTTGCAAGCATTCGTAGTATTATCTGATATATACGCTACTTACTGCGAGTATGGTTGTTGTATGGTGTAGCGATGGGGTTTGGGCCTAGCACGCGCTCCGAGGAGATTAGGATCTCGCCGACTTGCTTTTGGTGATAGCTCGATGCTTCCGTGCGCTGAATGCTAATTAATTGTCGCTGTTATCGTAGATAGAATAGTGATTTAATGGCAGGATCATTCAAGTGGTTCTTGTTGTGATGAGCCACTTGCTCCATCTGGTGGTGTTAAGCTAATATGCATGAATAGTTCTCTTAGTATCAAACTTTGCATGACTGTAGTGTTGTTTGTGTTGTTGTTGTTGTGCTGCATGCAGGGGTGTCGATCGGTAGGTATGTTTCTGTCAAATTATATCCCCACTGTTGATGATTTGATATGTCAACACCTCGACTTTGGATGTTGTTCTACTCGGAATTGAGTTTTTAGTTTACTCTTCCTTTGAGTCGCATCTACATTGCGATTATGTAATTTTGAAGTTATGCTGAAAAGTTGTTGTCTTCCTGCAAAGTTCTAAAGTCTTTTCCTGGAAAGATGCTGAACACTCGAACTCGTTGGTACTGTTTCTGAGTTAGCGAGTCCTGCTTTACTGTTTAATTATCAAGCGGATAAACTAAAGATGCTGCACATCCTCGGAATCGCCAGTTACTTGTCGTTCACTTTTCTAATGTGAATGGTCACGTTGCGGTACTTTCGTTTTTCCCCTCTTTTCGACTGTGCTCTGATCCCAGTCATATCAGGAATCCAACTAAAGAGGCAATGTGAGTGGAACTGTACCTCGGGCAAGATAAAGCTGGCTCCACACCGAGCGCAACGTTTCCATGCGATTGCGGGCTTTCGGAAGGATTTTTCAGTGTTGCATAATAGAGTTGCTTTCGTCATTGGTACTCCATGCGACTTTATGGCAATTTACATTTTGCGATATCGTGCAAGATAATGTTGCGTCGCAAAGTGTTGCGAAGTGGAATGGTGCGCTCGGTGTGCAGGCGGCTTTAAGTAGAACAAGTGTTGCGCAACGGAATTGATCGTGGATGGCCCCTTAAAGCCCGAGGCAAATGCCAGTGTCTACTATTTAGACATTTCCGTAGGCGATTGTTTGACCTTCATTTAGAGATGTTGTCCAGTGTTGTATGAAAAAACCCGATTTCTTTAGTCCGACTTGCGGTTGGCATATAAACAAACTTGTAGCGAGCGTAAATACTACGTTGCATAACCGGTTCTTTCTCATTTTCAGGAAAAATATGCATCCAGTCATCACAAAAGTTCCAGTAAGCAACCTCATTCACAGCAATCCCACGTGACGTAGCATCAAGACGCGTGCGGAAAGCGTCAGCCGTGAGGCCCATCGACGAAGTTACCCACAGTCCACCCAGGAACACCAACTTTCAATCAAGAAGAACACACCGCCACCTTCTCCCACGTACGAGTTTACGACGATTGCCTCTCCAAGTCGTCACCCTTCTCCCCTAAATAGAGAGATTTGAGAGTCCAAATTCAAGCACTAACACTTCAGAGTTCTCTCGGCCTTCCAAGTGGAATATATAAAAAGAATTAATTGAATCACTAGAGCGCCACGTTGTTTATGAAGTTTGACGAGCGGGTCGAGCGAAAACCAGCAACCGTTTACAGCTGAAGTTTTAACGAGGGAAGATTTCCAGACGATGTTGTTTATTTTATTTCTACACGTGTGGACACTGTCGCTCGATACAGTCACTTGGGACATTTGGAAACTTATCGCAAAGTAGGCAAGGCTTTATTCCAGAGTGGAAATGTTCTCACTGGTTTGAGCTTCGCTTTTGTCCTCCTGGTGGAAGTGTGTGTGGTGGAAAACCCATGACACACCCACTCAAGACTTCCAATCGAGTCTTTTATTTATCTTGCGACCTCAGACCTCACAAATCAATCCTGCAATTCCCACGATGTTGCAGAAAACGTTATGATAGGCGGCTTAAACGTTCCCCGTGACTATATCGAACGATAGTTAAATATGTGTACGAATAAAATAAAAAAAGAAACTGTCCAGAAATCTGTTCACTCGTTATTGTTTCACTGGAGGACGGGGGCTACTCCTCCTCGACGAGGCTCCGTTGCGAAGCGAGCGAGCAGTAGGCAAACCTGTACAAGCAATTAGGTATTTCTTATCACCTTTCGAAAGTTGCATGTAAACGTGGCCCACCCCCCACCCCGAGCGCCACTGCTCATTAAACATCCGAGAATGTAGAGATTCAGTGAATGTTCATAATTGCTATCCTATTAGCCTACGACTTAAACAAACGCGAAGTCACATTCGATTGCATCGTCGGCGTCAGTTGAAGTCGACGAGCGGAATTTAGTTGGTACGTTAACCAAAGTAACGTAAATGAGGAAGTAGCTTAGTATTTCCGAGTAAAGAGTCGGCAAGAAGGTAACATCATTTTCGAGGTTGGATTAGGTACTTATTGTTAGTATGCTATTGTATTCCTGGTAGCGAATAATCTTCCGATTCCGGTACAATACATACAGAGCCAGTCTCACAGTGGGCGACCCTGTGTCGCGCACACGTGTTCTTAGATTTGTATGGAATTCCAGGAACTTGGAGAAGACAGGGTAAGCGGCAGAATCTGATACTCAGTTCCTCCCTGCCCTCCAAGCCTCTTCGTCGCGTCTGTCAAAAGTTCCGCGGCAACTTTTCTTAAAACAATCTTAGCTGTGAAAGTATGATGGGTTTCGACAAGTCACGAACGGTATTTTACGAGCGAAACATGGAAGTTTAAATGAAAAGGAAAAAAAAACGATTTATATGAGAAGACAGTCTTTAGATTATTGTAAATAAAGCTTTTATTTCTCAAGATTACGCATTCGAAAAATGTGTCGCCCTCAATTGTTCTGAATATTCTCTTTTGGAGAATGACACGTACCTTGTGAATGTCATCCTGTTGTTTTCGGGAGGTTGATGGGTATTTTCTATACAACCGCGCTGAATTACACTTGCAGAACAACATCGAAGAACTGAGTATCCGACTTCGATACGCACGAGTTCTGTAATCATAAGTTCTTGACATTGCATATAAATTCTTGTTGTTTCTCATCCGAGATGCTCGTCGATCCCAAAACCTGTTTCCTTGGACGACTACAAAGTCCAATGACTCGTAGGGACGCGAATTGGCCACGTATGACTACCACATACTGATAGTTCTGTACTCAATCCAAGTCGCATGCGTGCTCAGTGGAATCATGAAAAAGTTGTATCCGTTTCTACGAATTACTCCCACTCATTGTCCACGTACCAAAATGTTGATACGCGATCATCCGCACTCCCACGAAAGTCGCCATCAGGGATAGTAATCCATTGCGTAAAAGTACTTATACTGTTATAATGCGATTCTACCAATTGTAGAGCTTCTACACATTACTATGCGCTGTAATGCGTACCGCATTTCATTTGTAAGCGCCACCTCATGCCCGTGCGCGTGTAATACAAGGTGGGGTGGAACATTTACACCATTTAAGCTTGTCTGTTACTAGAACCGCCCGCCACCTACCAACGTAATTCAGTAACAACAAGTTTACACGGTTTTCTTGCCTCCCACCACCCTTGTACTTCCGTTATGTAAACACGAATACTCATCGACCCACTTATTTATTACCTTAGACTCCTCGCATTTCAAACTGCAATTGAGAAACGTACAATCTCCTAGTTTAGTTCCCTAATTATCGTTGTCCTGCTATCGGCGAGACAAATTAGGGCAAGGATCAATGTCAAATATGTTATTTCTGCGATGCTACGAACGAATGATACTTCTTTTTAGTTAATTGACAACACGAAGACAGGCAGAGTTAAGGGCATTCTTTTTCTTTAGCCGGGCGATTCGAGATACCCAAAAGGGGCGGACGTTTCCTCTCTACGGTCGGGCGATCACTGTTGTCAGTACCTTCTTGTCTAACTCGAATTTTCATGTTTAAAGCTAATGCTTACTTGCATTACTGACCATATAGAGATAGCTCATCAATTGACATTGGGATTGCTGAACCCGTCGCCGATCGATTCGTTGGAAAGGAATCCGCGTGACGTTCGAGATATCTTTTTCTTATTGTTCGATGGGATTGTTTAATCCGAGTCTCGAGCAGCGCGTACTAAGTGTGCCTGCTCTTGTTCAAGACGTTCGAGTACGTTGCCACTTATTACACGTTTCCCAAAATGATGCATTTACACGACAGTACCAAGGATAACAGTGAAAGTACTGATTTATTACAAGCATACTGTTCAAACAACCTCCACTGCGTTGCGTTATTCTCCAAGGCCGGAAGGGAGCCCGACGACACGCGCATTTATAGTTTTGAGTTATTTGGTGAGACTTCGGACGGGCCTTCTTATTCTTTCAATATTCCTGACGACGAATCGATTGTCGGGGAGAATGTGCACTTATAGTAACCGAAAGCGGTCCCCCGATACTATTTATTTGTGCCGATTTGTTATGTAAATAGTTGAAATTGCGTAATGCAGTACACTATACGATTATACTATCGCATATTTAGTATAAATAACTACCGGTAAATACTTAATATTATTGTCAGACTGTACATAAAATTATTTTGTATGCCAAAATAAACCAAATGAAACGATTCCCGGAGTGTGTTGAGGAGGGCGAGTTCCGCCGTAGTCGAGTAGTACTGCCGTGCTTTCCTTACTGGCGAAATGGACGGCTGTTGAGCGCACTAAAACTCATCGTTTATATAAATGACTGGTCTTCAACGGCTAATATTTTACACTTTTATTATATCCATCAACTTCTACACGATGCGTGGTACTCCATAAAAAAAAGCTCGGCACGAACACAAATATGTAATATACATGTGTTCCGGAAAAGTAAATCGGTGAAAAGCACATACTGAAACTCCAGTAGCAATAACGAACATAGGGTTGTCCAGGGTACACTCTCAAATTGCACGCTTAACACTAGAGCTATCAAGGCCCCTCCAAATGATGGGTCTCTGATATTTTTGCCTTTAAAATTATTAGCATCATGCTGGTACAGTTGTAGGAGTTTATGATGACTTTTAATAAAATAGAACGCAACTATACATATGTTATGTCTACCGTGCCTCACATTCAAGATTATGCTCGCTGCTTTTCGGTGGATGAATATCTTCGTCACGAACGGAAAACGAATACTGCATTACACGTTTACCAGCTAATAGCACCAAGAACACATGAAAAATATATTCGTAATATTACGGCTACGAATTCCGCTGCCCTGAATAAAGGGACCCTCGAAGGGTTCACAATCGATTATGTTACACATATATACCTGCTGAATATTCGTAATGAGTTCATGAAATTGTTGCTTTTGTACATGATTTTGACGAATAAGGGCATGTATGCCTGTGTGAAATACCTAAATTCTATTACTAGTACCCCTTGTCCATGTGAGTGAGGGGAATGCTCGACAATCCGCAAGCTATAAGTATTGTATTCCTACGCATTGCGTAGCGTAAGTACCAACTATAGTAGAACCTCAGAGTTAGACACCTATCGAGTGTGTTTCAACTGTGCACATTGGCAAGATTTATCGCGATGTCCGCGTGTCAATGCAACTTTAGCTTTTTTCAATCCCTTACGAGGAAAATGCTACTCTCGCTGAGTATAATTTTAAACTATACGCCGATCCCTTTTGATCAGTTACGGAAAAAGAAACGAATATTTAAGTTCTTCGGTTTAGGGGAGACTCAGGCAAAGTAGAAGGGTTAACGGAATGCATGAAGAAATAGCAAAATACTATAAACTGACAAAACACTTCTGTTGTATTTTTACTCCTTGAACAATCATGTGCCAATAAAAAAGAATATGAAAGATGGAAATGAAATCATTATGATTTACTGTTTTGGCAAAACTAAAAAAACAGTACCTGCTATCGACTTTAGCCGAGCACCCGGGCAAAGTGACTACTCAATCACCACGTGCAGCAATAATATGACGCAACAATGAGCGTTAAGTGGGGAGCCAATGGGGTAACAGGTCTCCCCACCACCACCAGCTTAACAGAAGAAAATAAACAATAAAAGGTTCTTGTTTTAGAATTAGTACTTATTCACTTTGCCCGGACTTCCACTGTCTGTATAAGGACTTGAGTTCTCGACGAGTTCACGGCCAATTGCTCGGTTGCAGTTGCATTCTCCTCCAATTTTCAATCCGTTACGACTACAGACACGCACATTGTAAAACCCTTTGGTACACATCTTAAGCTGTGTCCCCACTGAAGGAACAACCGGGAACTTGTTCTTGCTCATTGTTGCTGAATACTTTGGTATTATCCGTATTGATATATTGTCTACACTGACATCGACGTACGAGCAACACGCGGCAATTCTTGTGACCCACCTTTCCCCCTCCAAACTTAGCGCTGCTAAGCCACGTAGTCTTCTTCATGCATGGCGAGAAATAGTGCGAAACTTTAATTACGGAGTGTTTTCATTGTACAGTGCAATGTATGGATCGAGCTATCGAGTTAGCATAGCAAGAACTGGATGCGTCTATCGCTGCTGGCGGAAGTGATAATAGAGATTGACACTTTGATGACCGCTGTCATGTGCACGTACGTCTTCGCTATGCCAGCGGCTCTCAGCCGCCGTTGGGGGTAGAAATACCGCGAGTATAATTATCGAATATGAGAAAATTAGTAAGGGAAACGCGCGGTCGTCAAAGTGTTAACAGTAACAGCGTACCTCTCATATAAACTATACTTATACACATACATACTGCTCGTATTTGTATTTGTTAATGAAGATGCTACAAATATTGTCCACGCGCGCAAACAATCTCGATCGCTTGTTAATGTTTTGTGCCTCAAGTACAATTCGCTCCGACGCATTTGTTACACGTGTCCTTCGGGAGTTCGTGTATGCGCGAGAATAAAACTAAATAATCGTTTGAACAAACCGAGGCCATGATTTCTGCTGTGACGTTCTGCTGGCCGGCAAATGGGATATAGAATCAACGGATATCGATTCTACAGTACACTCGGTACACCCCAGTAAGGTAAACTGCGTAGAACGCTGGTTTTTGTTGAAATCTTGCCATAGTCCAACAATTTGATCAGTCTTTACTTAATTAATCGCTGAATATATTTTTAAGATCGTGTTCGTAGAGCGCTATAACTAACATGATTCCAAGACCACAAGCGAGCCCCAATCCTTGCAATACGCATTGCCAATGAGAACTACGCTCGGTAGAGTGGCTCGATGTTAATTCCGGCATCTGAAATAGTCGATGGAATGAGTACAGTACGTTCAAGGGCGAACGGAAGTACCGAGGATAAAATCACTTACCATATCTACTAGTGCTATATATATAAACATCCCCGCGGCAGCCGCGAACATCCAACTGGAAGCAGCGGGTGTACTTCCCAAGAGGACGCCGAATACCATTCCAAGTAAACAAAGTACAGAAGAAAGCAAGTTGTAAAATACTGCTTGTTTAGCACTCATGCCAGCTTTCAATAACACTGCGAAATCACCTGTGGGAAACAGAGCATTGTTGTCGTAATATAATAATGCGTATCACCTGTTGCTCTAAACAAGGAATTCTCAAAATCTAGTCAGTAGTTTCCGAGATTGTCACTTGCATTGAAACGAGCAGGTTACATCTTTATGTATTTGTATAGATAGATATGGATAAACGTGGAATGCGAACTGTCAATGTTGATCTAGTAGTTGGTGCAAACAATATGAAGTGATAAAATGTGACATATTCCATTTGAAGATACCTAGTTCATGCGGCAGCTCGTGGCAAAAGACAGCTATTGCCGTCGAAAATCCGCCGGCTATGTTTGCCGAAAATGCAGCACCTATGGCCATGCCATCTGTGAAATTGTGTAAACCGTCGCCCATCACTACCATCCATGCTACATTAGACATTGATTCCGGTGCCGAGTGAACATGGCCTAGAGAAAAATGAACGAATTGATGATTAAGTTCGCAATGCAGTAGGATTTCTTTTGCACGTATGAGAAACTCTTGAATTCGCTTACCATGCGAATGCGTGTGACCGTGATGCTTCGTTTCATGTTCCCGTATGATGACAGTGTAGCTCTCCGATTCGTTCAGCGGCAAGTCTGCACTGTCAGGGTTCTTCTTCGTGTTGTTCAAGGCAGATTCGTCCAATTTCCAGTCTTCCTCCGACTTTTTGTCTATTGTACTTGAGACAATTTTCGATGCAGCGGTACAATTCAATGTCAACGGCTTCTCTTCTTCTACCGTTGGCGGTCTCTCGTGGTTATTGTGCTTTTGATTGTGATGATTGTCTGTGTCAGGAGGAATTTTTCACATGAGAAATCATTGTACATTATTTTTAAATGAAATCGAGTAGTTACCTTGGGTCTCGGTGGTGATTTCACCGTAGCAATAGGGATATGATGAATATTTATGTTTACATAGTTTCTCACCGACAACGTTGCTGTTCGGCCCGTCCGTTTCTCTCATTACACGAACCCGTGAAGGCAGCTGGAATGAAGATCAAATGGAAATTGATAATTTTTGCTTGAGATTCTTTTTGAATCTATGATTATTGAAATGTATTATTTTCATACCTTGTTCCTCCGCTGGCGAAGCTTTCTCCACTCTGCCACCACGGTTAGAGCCTTCTCGGTGAAGAAGAATAGCACGAGTCCTATCATAGCGACTAATCCCTTCCACATGTTCATATTATGTTGCTCCTCGTGGCTGCTGGCCGCAGAATCCTCGTGATTCTTATTATGTTCATGATCATGACTATGAGATTCATGCGACATCATCGCCTGCAAAAGTAGTGTGCTTCGCAATTAACTCTTGATCCTTTCCGACTAGTATTCGGTATTGGCATAAAAAGATAAACTATAAATACAGATTCATAGCAAGCGGATTGAAGGAGAGTAATCCTGTCAAACCGAGATGGATTCTTAGGAAAAACTTACATGTGGTAACAGATGAATAAGTGCATCACCACACAAAGTCCCTACTGCAAGTGCGACTAAGAATTGTAGTAATTGATTATAGTAAACTTTTCCCATAAAAGGTATCACCGCCACTCCCAGTAGTCCACAAAGACTGATTATTAATATACTGATTGTAGAATACACCCACACTAAAATGTCAAATAAACCATTTTATGTTAAAGAGACAAAATAAGGACTGAACATACGTGAGACTAGGAAAGCGAGAGTACAAATAACAGTGTGCAGTTATTGTGTTATACAATTATGAAACATGTAGCACCTGCAACTATTCCTGAAATTCTACTTGTGCAATCAAACTAATAATTGTAAACAGGCATCTTCGAACCTTGAACCATGTTGCGTTTCAAATCCTCGCCAGGGTACTTATTAATTGTGATCGGCTTATAACTCTCGGGCACGCGAATGCATCCGTTTCGCTGCGAACTTGATTCGGCCGCCAGCTGATAAACAATAGCCGGACAGACGCGTTCGAAAAGCCAACGCGGTAAAATTGTACTGTTCTCTGTTGCCACATTATATGGCATATCTTGAGCAACGGAAGTTAATAACTCTTTTTTACTTAAGCACTGTAAAAAAATATAAATGGTTTAATCCCATGTTAAATTGCCAGATTATTGAAGCTTGCAAACCTTACCCTTTCCTTTAGTCTCCCACTGTCGTATTCGGAAACTCCATTATTCTGTACACTTTTTGTATTATCTGAAAGAAATCACACAAGAAATATAGAGGACATAAAGAAACATATAAAGAAGGTAGGAAAAACTTAGGTAAACACCCTTACCTAATCCCTTATCTGGCTGACTAGGAAAAACATTCTGATCCTCTCCCGGTGTATCTTTTAATAATCTTAACAGACCTAAGTTTCGTAACAATTTCTCAAAGCCTTCCATTGTTATACTTGTGCCATCCCCATAGGCATCAAACATCTTCTGCATGAAGTAATGCTCATCTATGATATCTGCGCTTCTTTTCTTCCTGAAAGAAGGCTTGTAACTCTTGGACAAATTTGACTTGGAAGAATCCAATGTTTCACTTTCATGGGACTGAATTTGGCCGAGTCTTTCTAATATTTCAGTTCTTTCTAATTCAGAGTTGTCTGCCATTACACTTGATTCAATGTCTGGAGCGACCGACTTCTCCATAGGCCTTTGGAATCTTGTCTTTGAATAAGATTCATTCTCTGTATTTGATGCTGAATTTACTCCAATATGATTCCTCTTGGAAAGAGTGGCTGTGTGCATTGAAGTTTTATTAGCACTGTGCTTGGAAACTGTACCATTCGCAATTGTCCATTGTGGATCTTTGTTCTGTTGCACGTCTGGTGACTTGACTATAATCGAGGGCGGCGGTAGGAGTTTAGTGGATCTAAAGTATTTTGAACTATTGGTTGCATGGCCCGTTGTCGCAAATTCTGTATGCGCCGAACAAGGTGTGTGTGCCGCACATAAGACGCAAACCACGCATACTGTGACTATGTGGTGTGACATGTTGAATTAACTGAAATCAAAAGAGAGAATTCCACAGATAAATACTGTGTGACCTCCAGTTTTTATTACACAAGAATAAAGGACTCCAACTGCATCTTTACACAGGAATATTCGAATCTGCTCCAAAAAGACTACCGTTTCAATTATTACACCATAGGAACCCGGCAGTCGGTGACTTTTCCTCTCAGGCCTTTTCCACTTAGTCTCTCTTCCTCCCGGGGCTTTTCCACTGGGAACGGTGTACAGTTACCACGGTTACATTTACGCATTTCTCTTAACCACGACTCGCGATAGAGGCAGAGCTTAGGTTAGAGAGGCTTTCTCCCCAATCATGCGAGAAAGAAATGCTCCAATTGCGAGTCACAAGTGGCGAACGCACCAAATATAGCAGAGCTGACTTTCCAGCGAAACGAATAGTGACCAGGAGAACACAGTACCTTCAGCCTCGCGTCGAAACGAAATTCCCGCTCGGGAATAACATACGGCATCAAGCGAACGGCGGCCACTGGCTCGAGCCGAGTTCCCAAAAGCCGATCAAATACTCGGCGAAAATATCCTCGACGATCTTATCGCCGCGCTCGTTCCCGCTGCCTTTTTTTCCTTTTCCTTTCCTTTCACTCCAACTCTATCTCGGCTACCGAAACAAATACCGCGCTCCCAACGGCACACTTTTCAGAAAGGCTGCTTATCGGGCGAGCACACTCGTTCATATATATACTCGCTTACTCACACCAAGGGCCCGAGGAACGCCGGTGCGTGGCCGTCGCCGTCCGCGGGTTCGCTACGAAGATGGTCTCGAGTGTCCTTGGACCGCGAAAGTAGATCTGCCTGCGTGGGAACTGGTGGGAACTCCAATGATTGAAGAGGAGCTCAGAGTCCGAAAAAAGATGTATATGAATAAAGTAGTTGAGATGATGACCAGGCAATTAATAAAGTTCCTGGAATCGAGTCGAAGGCAGACAATGTGCCCGGGCGATCGATTTCTAAATCGCTTGAATAGCTTTATAGGATACTCCCCCTCCTTAATACTTTCATCTTCCCGCGCGAATTGATATCCAGGGAATTTCGATTGGAGCCACCTTCATCACGGGGCGGCGCAGCACGCAACTGTGAGCGACTTGTATTAACAGTAGAAATGGTAGTCGGCAGATGGAAAATATAGCTTCGTTCAATTTCTAATCTTAGCAGGACACTCTTCTCCTAATTCGCAGCAATTCACGCTAGACATATTCCAGGACATTCACAAACATGGCGCTCTCCTATACAAGGTATGTTGTGGACTCCGGTATTCCTTGTTTGTTGCTGGAACTGTGGTAAAATGATTTATACAAATTTTTCTACTTTTCAGACTCCTGTGCCGCCGGACGATAGATCTCCGTCATTTACGGAGCGTATACACCTGCAGGTGATCAGTTACATAATACATAACCATAATCATCTGTCATTCGAATTTACCAATCTCTTACATTCGCTATAAGATACTTCTTAACACTAAACTGAGGAAATCGAGATGCCCTGAGAAATACCCGAATTCCCGCGAAAATGTATTAAATAGGGAATCTTTTGCAGCCCTTTGAGCGCAGCGGTTACGAAGCCGGCCCTCGGCGCAGCTCCGATCTGTGAGAGTCATGACGAGAGGAACATGCGACTCAAGAGGCCTATGTCACCTCACATGACCATCTACCAATTTCAGCTCACAGCCGTGTTATCAATTACTCATCGCACCACTGGTATCATACTAACAAGTTATGCCGTTGCACTTGGTTTAGGTGAGTTCACCAGGCTTGTGATACCAGAGGCATCCAATATTATGTAAATGATGGTTGACAGGGACACTGTTAATTCCGGGTGGAGTACCTTGTATGATTGAAACTGTTGCTGCTATGAACCTGCCTGCAGCAGTTCTTCTTGCTAGCAAAGCGATGCTGGCATTCCCAGCAACCTACCATACTTTCAATGGACTGAGGCATTTGGTAAAGGCATTTGGAGTTACCCCAAAGTACTTCTGTTTTGTTGTCAAACTGATTGTAATGTATGTTTCAGGCTTGGGACATGGGACTTTTCTTAACTATCAAGCAGGTCTACAGCACCGGATACTTGGTAACAGCCATATCTGCCCTCAGTGCTGCTGCCCTTGCTATTATGTACTAATCTCTCGCGGTAATGCTAAAGATCTTATGATACCAGTTTTGGAGTATCTCAAAATCAGTATCAAGAGTATTGTACTTTAATACAAATTGTATAAATCTTAGAATAAAATAATTTATCAAACGTAGGCAATATTACCCAGTTCTTTTCTTATTTGCTATTTCACTTTAGAAAGAGATAAACTACATAAAATCTTGTAGGGTGGACTCGAGGAAGTTTTTGTAAATCATCATAAATCGAGTGACGAAAGCTTCCAAATGAAAAATGGGTTTCGAGCCTCGTTGCATCTTGTGCTCGTACTCCGCGGCGACCGATGCTATCTCACTCTTCAGCTGCAGGTCGCAGCGTTTCATGCACTCTTGGAGTAGTCCTTTGAATATCAAGTCGCACGGTATCGCGTGCGTGAGTAATTCGTAAAGCCTGTTTCGCACTTCGAGCACTTTCTTGGGGCTTTGTTCCGCGACCATCAGATTGGCTGTGGTCTTGATGTACACTTGCCAGTCTGGCAATGTTATGTTTTGATTCTCCACAAACGGATACCTATGCAAATAGAATGAAACACCCATGATATCTCTGCTTCACATCAGCAATGATCTTCATAGTATCAATGTACATACTGCTCTACTTTACAAGTCTCTGCCATTAAAATTGCTCTCCTGAGATTCCTGCCACTGGCATTTGCTATTCTAACTGCCAGTGCATCCGGGAGAGACAAGCCTTCCTTCTTGCAGACAGAGTGCAAGATAGTCTTTATCTCATCCACCGTCGGAGCTGCCACTCGGATGCCCAAGCACCTGGATCTAATAGCTGGCAAAACCCTGGATGTCGAGTTTGCACAGAGTATCAATCTACACGTGGAGATATACTTTTCCATAGTTCTCCTGAGTGCATGCTGGGCATCTCTAGTCAACTGGTCCACATTTGTCAGTAACACCACTGAATCATGCAAAAGATATTTGATATAGAAATGAATAATTGGCAAGATATTCTCTATTATCTCTCGAATACCTTTAAACTCCCTCTGGCCAGCAGGATCGATTTGATGAGTCTGTGCAGTCGTTTTTACGAGATCCATCACGACAATTCTATCGTAGATCCCAACGTCGCTGGGATTCACCTCGATGTGATAGTTACTGCTTATTGTCGTGATTTCCAGCTTCTTCTTCGACGGGGTCTCGAAGTGCATCGTCTCCATTCGCAACCGCTCTGCACCGGTTCCGTATAATTCTCGGAGGATGCACATGATTCGAGTTTTCTTGCCGGCTCCCGGCGGCCCGTAAACCAACAGATGAGGAAAATCTCCTTTTTGAACCTACGTATTAGAAATTTTGAAAATCTCCGACATGTGAGTGAGAAGGTCACTTAACCTTTTCGTGGCGGAAAATCGAATATTCAATATAATTACCATGTTCTTGAGATATTCCGCTTGCTCGGTGTGGTAGTCCAACTTCGTCAAAGAAGTCGGACGATATTTGTCCACCCAGAGGCTCATTTTTCGTTGATTAAACTATGAAAGTTGTGACGGGACTCCTCATTCAGCCGGCTTCGCCGGGATAGTAAATCACAAACTGTATCAACACACCTAATACAACGCAACATTTACCTGCATTGCGATCTAATAATTCAATAATCAACGTAATAC
The DNA here is from genome assembly GCA_963675795.1 of Crossocerus cetratus. Classification (NCBI taxonomy): domain Eukaryota; kingdom Metazoa; phylum Arthropoda; class Insecta; order Hymenoptera; family Crabronidae; genus Crossocerus; species Crossocerus cetratus. The sequence continues at coordinate 1,430,797 of OY776664.1, forward strand.
CATTAAACAGAAGGAATTATAAACTCCAACAAACCAAACCAAACAATAATAAAACAAAGACAACAAAGACGCGCGCTTGAAGTTGCGCCGGTAGTTTTGGCGCCAAACCTTCGGCTGTTATCGGATGCGTTCGTCTGTTACTCCGACTTTCAAGAATCCTATCATATCCCAGACTCAAATAACAAAGAATGAAGGAGAAGATGAAAAGAAAATCAACACCGTGAGTTTTATAAGTGTATTACATATTCTATTTATTTTCACGGAATTAGATAAACACCCTGAAAATAGAAGTACTCCGACATCTTATCGAGGGAGCGCAGAGACACACACACTCTGCCTACGACTTTCCCTCGCGAGTTATGATTCCCTACCGCTACAGATTCTGGACGGATTCTGAAAAGGCGAGAGCGTCGGCCCGCGGAAAACCGACGGCGCCGACCATCCCAACTAGACGGTAAAACGCTTTATCACACACTAACGCAATTACGCACTAATACTTAGTTGATATTAAGTCATCCTTAGGAGTAACATTACAATGCTACCATGTATATATCGTACAGCGAAGTATTCGGCACGCAAAACCCAGTGGACGGAGAAGCGCACTTTTGCGAGGACCAAATCTCTGCCGAGGATTCGTGGCATCGAATGATCGTCTGACCTTCATCCTAATACCGCAGTGGTCGCAAGTGGCAGACACGTATACTGGGCTTCACAACGCGATTACACTTATTTGGGTATTAGACTTAGATCTTAAATGTTTAAAACTGTATACAAGGGGCCACCCACTAATTATTCCAAGGCACGATGCGTGAATTGTTGGTGTGTCGAGAACGACTCTCATTACAGAGGAGTATTAATTGCCAAGTATAATAATTTAAGAACGCGATTATTAATTTACGCACTCGCATATCTAAAATCCCTTCGCTACTGCCGTTGTAATGCGTTATGATAATAAGTCGCGGTAGTATGTTAGGAGTATATCGTTAGGTTAAAGCGGGCAGTCCATCAATCCGTGCTAATTACAAAAGTCATAAAAACGAGATTGCCGGCTGGGGAGACTGACACACGCGCAGCTGCTAATATTCCTCTGTACGTGAAGATTTCTTGATTCCCGCGGGCAAACTATATAACTCGAAAACAGTGAGCGACATATTTCTAGTAATACTTCTCGATGATACATAGAGTCCCAGTTCTAATTAGTCCTTGCTGTAATTAAATATATATTACCTCAATCGACGGTTCGCGCCTCCTCTCAATGGACGCAGCTATAAACCTTTACACGCGAATCAGAATAAATAATAATTAATAAATCGATCTCCTTTCAGATCTTAGTCAGTGGACGGAGTATACTTGTTCCGCGCATTCGCGTCAACACCAAAGTACCAAACACGCAACAAGTAAGACCTCGCCAGGATCGGCTAAAGCTATCAGAGAGTCACACGGAGATCCAAGAGTCCGAGATACTGTGCCAAACACACGTGGGGCGAACGGATGATTCTCTCGAGGGATTGCTGATTCCCGTGGAAAGCGGGGGTGGGTCAGTCGATTTAAAGAGTGTCGAGGAGCGAATCGAGTAGATCCAACTGATTCTCGTCCCAGCCGGCGGTGGCAATCAGCAGCCCGGTAAGGTCGTCCTCGCTGAGGCTGACTTGTGTGGAGTCCGGGACTTCGGAGAGGCTATCGGGGATGGGCGGCGAGACGCTGCTGGGAGGAGTCTCGTAGAGCGCGGACAAACAGGTGGTCGGCGGCGCGCAATTCGTCTGGATGCTGTTGAGAGTAACCGTCGTGGCTGCCGGGGCTGTGGGCGTCATCGCGGTAGACTGCTTCTTGGAGCCGCGGATCCTGTGGGACATGACCGCGCGACGTCTGGACCTCTTGCCTTCTTCCATCCTCTCGAGGTCGAGCTTCCAGAATCCACCCTTGCCCGGCTCGTCCTTGGACCGAGGTAGCTTCACGAAACACTTGTTTAGGGAGAGATTGTGTCGGATGGAATTCTAGAGAACAAAAATCGTAAATAAATCTTGGATGCTGACTTTTTCAGAAATCAAGAAGAAAGTTTCCAAGGACTCCATCGAGTCTCTCGATTCCGCTGCAAAGCTCCGCGCGAGTAGTTCGAGTCACCGCATAGTCCGACGAGACTTACCTGCCAGGCGGGGTCGGCGTACTTGTAGAAGAGGAAGTTCTCGCGAATCCAGGCGTATATATTCGAGAGCGAGACCTTATTGTTATTCGCGCGCATCGCCAGGCAGATGATCGTCGCGTAGGAAAAGGGTGGCTTCGCATCGGGGTCCGTCCTGTACTTCTCCGCATTGTCCGCCAGGTCTAAAAGAGGAAAAAGCTGCTTCCTAAGTACAATTCCAACATGATAAGAATCACCGTACTCAAGGAGCGCGTTCCTACCGAGTTCCGCCTTGACAAGAGGGGAGAGTTTCTTGGGGGGTTGTCGTGCGACCGGCGGCGGCGACGGCGAGCAAGGGGGTGTTGGCAAACTGGAGGCACTGGTGATGTCGAGGGACTGTAGCCAGGAGAGGCTGGTCAACTCAGCCTCGACGCCGTAATCCTCGCTCTCCATCGGCTCCAAGGCGACGAGGGTCCCGCCGTCCGCTGACATCTCAGCATCGACCACCTCTGATCTCATTCTCACCATCTCTCATCACACGGCACCCGCGCGCTCTGCGCCTACGGACACACCAAACAACCATACTCTCTTTACCGAGAACTCGATATCTACGCTTTCAACTCTTCTATTCAGCGAGTCCATCGCTTCGACAGGAATACCGCGAAAACGTAAAGTATAAAAGTGCCACGAAGTATGTCAGGGTTCGATCTCGCCAAAGTGCAGGCGTGACGTGTTCCAGAGTGCTATTACGTCCCACGTTATCTTTTTGCGCATTTCAACTTACTGCCGGGTAGCAGCGCCCGATCTATAAAGAACCACCCCGCCGAGAGATCGTTGTCGGCGTCGGCAGAAAATCCCAATTACGCGCTTCTCCGGCTCGCTTTCTGATGAATTCTCTGATTCACTAGGTGGAGGCCGATTCGATGACTCCAATTGAACGAAGATCGGATCGCTAAGATAGGCGATTCTTGGTACAGCAGGGGTTGTAGCAGGTAGATTGAACTCGGAGAACACTGGGATCACAACTCGAGGAAAGGTAGAGACTGGACGATGAGGTGCTAGCTGGATGATTATTCGACTGGGACTGGTTGGAAAGGGTGGCAGGAGGGCCGAGGAGCCCCCACTATTTGGTGTACCTGCCGGCTGTGGTTGGTGCGCGTGACAGGTGCTGGTTCCCTCTCGCAGGTGGACCATGCACACGCCGCCCCGGAGCGGACACGACCCTCTTTCCTCCTGGTGGTCTCCCCCTCGTGCCAGGGGGAGCGCACCCTTCTGCCTTCAGTCATGGCGATTGCACCCGTCCTTCTCTCTCTCTCTCTCTCTCTCTTTCCTAACGAAAGCACCCCATCATCTTGGTAAATTGGAGTGGGTTCGATGGAAACAGGTGGATCGATCTCCTCAGCCATCAGCTATATCCGACTTGGAAAATGGAATTGCGATCGATTCCTCCAGTTATATAGAAAATTCGATCTCCCACGCTTCCAATTCCTCTAATTCCATCGCGGCTTCTTTCCACATTCTCCCAAAGGTCTGGCAGCAGTACGGAAAGCTCCGAATTACCGGGGAACAGCAGCTGAGGGTAATTACCATGTACCCAGCTGCCACCGAGCTCTCGAAAGCCCTCGAGTGTGAAGACTACAGTGCCTACTTTTCCGTTCCAGTGGCCGTCCACGTGCGCCCCGTCACCTTCCTATCGGACTGCCGCAGCGGCAATTAAACTACCCGGGGAAAATGGTGTTAGCTCGAGCAAAGCGGGCCGGACGTCGAGGAAGTCGGTGAAACGAAGCGAAGAATTGTTCGTTTTGGAAAGTTGATGGAAGAAGGATGTTGGGAGATGAGTCCGCGGGGGTGGAAGAGGGCTGGAGGCGGTGGTTAACGCTCTTCGGGCGGGGGGTTGGCGCGGGGGTGGTCACGCGAGCCTGGCCACCTTGGTACAGGTGCCTCCATTGATCGAATCGAGGAGGCAGCGACCGCCAGCTACGATATCCCCTGCCGAGAGAGAGGGGTAGAACCTGCAGCCATTCGACCGTCATCAGAATGGCGCGCGAGATACACCCCGCGAAGCCTGCTCATCATTGGTCGACCGACCCTCGTACTCCCGCCGAGCTGATCCTCCGAATCATCCCCCGACGACCCCAGCCCTTATCCTCTACATCGCCATTTTTTCCTTTTGCCCGGGAATTGCGCACTTCCTCTCATCCAACATTCCATACTCCCGTCATCCCCTTTTGGGTATTCTGAATTCGCTAATTGTTAAGGGTGGTTTTGGGCAGTTGGTTTAAACTTTGACCAAAAATGTGGATTTTTGCAGGAATAGAAGTGTCATTAAAATTGGAGATGATCTGGGAAGATGAGCGAGGGGTAGTTCCAAGGAGGATGTCCGGCGGAGCTAGCCAGTGAGAGACCACGTCGTCCAAGTGGAAGTATCTACACCCCCGATCAATAATCTCCTGGGAATATTCGTCCCCCTGCCGACTACCCCAGCTGCTGCTACCACCGAGCGCAGGGGTAGCAGCAGCAGTACCAGCACTTACAGTAGCACCTGCCACCCTCCCCGAAGCAGCGGCAGGTTCTGACTCACTGCCACCTTCCGCTTCGCCACCGACCGCAACCAGGACACCCATCGTCATAAAGCGACATGTTCTCCAGTTCTGATTTTTCCAATTCATTCAGTCATCCCCTGAATCTTAATTGAAACCTCGCGCGGCGCTCGGGAGGAGGAGTCGAGAAATGTTACATGGAACCTTTCGACTTGTTTCCTTGGCCTCTGTAGTAATTTTCCAATGAAATTGTAGTCTCCGAAGATTCGAGAGAGTCTGGTGGAAATGGGTGGTTGTCGCGATGACACCAAAGAGCATTAATGTCTCCTTGAAAAGTTGCATCGGAGCCCGCTGAGTTTTCCCCATCGGAAGAAATGGGTATAGGTCATCGAGGATAGTATGATGTGGCCGTATTTCAGTGGATAACTGAAAACGGCGGATAATAGCCGGACGAGACAGATATAGTAGAATGAGTATAGTTTCTGGGAGGGCGGAGGCGCGCGCTCGCATAAAATATTCAGGGAAATTGATCCCGACCGCCGCAGCAGAATTCACTGCTACTTCGTACTCCGCGAAACTACCGGCGATTTTTGGTGCCGTAGATAGTTGTGTCGCGAAATGATGCAAGATGTACGATATGCAATAACGAGGCTTCTAAGGAGATTCCTTGAGACTGGAACCGCCGGCAGTTTTATCAGAAGCTTACAAAAGTTGCCTAAAGCGACAGGTGCATTTTTCTGCAGATAATTGCGTAAACGTTTAATTTTCAATACTCACAAAACCCCGTAGCAAGTGATTATTCCAAGTCGGCTTGATTCTTGCATTCGAAGCCGAGTAGCGATGAGTTGACCAGTTGTCCTTAGAAACTTGGTTTTCTCAGATTAGAAATTGTCCTTAGATGCTCAAACACAAGACTACTTTTCCTATTGCACAGTTTAACGAAATAAATCTCGCGCAGCAGAGTCCAGGATTTCTATTACAGGGGTAGCAAAGTCCAGAATTTCTATTACATGGTCCAAGGATTCAAGCGGTTCCGAGTGAAACACGAATTTCCTCGATGGCAAGTTGTTAATCAATCATAGATTAATGCGAGAATTATTAGTGGTGAGTTAAAAAAGGATTGGAGCGTAATACGCGGCGGAACCGATGGTACCCTCGCGACTGTAAACGCGCACCACCGTCAACCACCGCTGGCACCGTTCGACCGCCATCTTCTTACCTGTGCAAACGGTACCACCACGACAGGTGTAGCCACACACATTGGCCAGCTCTATCGATTCTCCCCGTGGATGTTCCTGCCAAGAGCGAAGGTGCAAAGTACGCCGGGGCTGACTGTAAGGCTCCACGAACTCTATGCACTCGGCAACTACCAATGATGCGCTCGAGTGGAGGCTGATCGTTGAGATCCGAATGATTTGGAAGTAAACTTGAAGTTTTCGTTTAGCTCGTTCTTTAGGGATCGCAGTAGAATCAGCCTGGAGTTTAGATAGTAAGTCGGGAACTGCGGCACCTGGAGACCCGCACCTCGTCCACTTATATCTGCACTGTCTTATCTGAATGGATGTGCGAAATGTGAACTAGCCGCATACGGGCGAGATGAGGGTTCACTGCCACCGGAAGAAGGTGTGGCAGAAGATCATTCACGCTCTTTCTGTGTTTATTCTCATATATTTATTCGCATATATATACATACAATCCACGATGAGTTCGTCGATCGAATTGTGTCACTGCGGAACTAAGAAAGGGTTCTCTTGGTCGAGGACTATTGTTTTTTTTTTTTATCAAATGGAAACGGGAAGATAATAGAGGCGAGAGGGACGAGGGTCACCGAACTGATAAACGCTCCTCGATTCTTCTCAATTGGGAAATCAGGAATTCCAAAGGTCTTATTCCGACGCACTACGTAGAGGATGATGCCAACCTGCCGCTGCGATACACTAATCGCTACGCTTACGAGCACTTTGCAGCATTAATAGTAAAGTTTCTAAGCAACGTGATTTTCCCACTGTCAAATCAATTATACTATCTACGCTAGATCGGAGTGTAAAATGACTCTCTTTCGTTTCTCCTCAGGAATAGCAGCCAGAGTGGGACCGCGAAAATCAAGGTACAAACACACATCTTGCATCTCGCTTTATACGACTTTTAATGCCGATTGCTAGTGAAAGGCGTTAATCCCCTGAGAGCCATATTGTCTAAAATGCCGACTATATATGCAGCAACATCGATCGTGTCCTTCTCGGCTTTCCGTATGAAATGCTGCTCCAGTAGTTTATTGTACTTGGGTCTTTGCGTTTCCTCTTTAATTAAACTGTAAAGTAAGATTGAGTCAGGGAGGATTCTTTGCTTCTTATTAAAATGAGGACATCTTTCTTGGGGCCCACCATGTGTTCACGAAATTTACGAAGTCCATGGTAAAGTGGTTTCCATTCTCGTTCGGTGATAGTCTAGGCGGGTCGCCCTGAACTACTTGATACAGCTGCTCGAAAACGGAATTCCACTTGGGATAGGGGAAGTAACCAGTGGCTATTTCCATAAGAGTAATCCCTAATGACCATACATCACTCCGTACATCGTAGCCCCTAGCTCTTTGCGGGTCTATCCTCTCGGGCTGGTAGGAATTAATGAATTCAATATAAGCTCATTAGTGTTGACAGGTTGATTGGCCTTTCTACTACTTACAGCCATGTATGGTCGACATCCAGCATCTCGTGTCCGTGCAATCGAATCTACCAATTGCCCGGATATCCCAAAATCGCAAAGTTTTATATTGCCGTGGCGATCTAATAAGATATTACTAGGTTTAACGTCTCTATGGATAATGCGTAATTTCTCCTTGAGGTAATTTAGCGCTTTTACTGTGGCGACAGTAATTTTTCCTAAGATACGCTCCGGTATCCTCTCCTTTAATACCTCGTGAATGAATTTGTAAAATATATCTAAAGATGTGTCCATGAGCTCCATGCATATCCAACAATCCCCCTGTAAGTTTAATACTTCATTACAGAACTGCTTCAGCTCCCTCATCCATTTTCATACAGTACCTCTTTAAATAAAGCCCCGTAAAATTGGACAATGCACGGACATTCATTGGATTTCATAACAACTTCTAAGTCCATTAACAGTTGCTTTTGCTCCCTTTCGTCAACTGTTGAACGAATTCTCTGTAATGGGGAGGGAGGCATTCATATCTAGTTTCTCCTTCTAACTTCATTCTATCACAGACTATTTGAATAAGAGCAGATACCTTCACAGCCATAACAGTATCACTTATCCTATGAACCATTTTATTTACAGTCCCAAATCCACCTCTTCCTATTTCCCCTAAGTCTAAAAGATCTTCACTGGTGAAGTCGTACACTGTGGTTGGTGACAATTGCAATTTGCCACTGCTTTGCATTGACTGACTCATTCTCAGTTTATCTCTGTAAGATCTGTCATTGTACACTTTATCCTAGTAGAACAATATTCGTGTGCAACCTTCTCACTCTACCTGGTTTTCTCTTTCTGGACATCCAGTGGGGGTGGGGGTGGTGGTGGTGGTTGTGGTTGTGGTGTCGGAGTAGGAAGAGGCCTCCTTGCTGGCTCCAGCCGAAGGTAAGGGACACAGGAGGACCTAGCGCAAAAGAAACTTTTGGTAACTCAGGCAGATGTTGCTGTCAACTACCACAGAGTGAAAAGAGGCTTACATCAGTGGACAGCCAGTCGCCCCGGTGGAATTAGAGAGAGTGGAGTTTGTGGAATTAGCGAATGACAAATTACTCCCCTGAGTCTCGAAACTAAGCTTCAATTGTCGCCTTTTCTCCGACATGTCGTTTTGCACGTCATTGTTGGATCGAAACTCCAAACGCTGAAAGTTGAATGACCTGCCTGAGCCTGAAACACATCGTACCGTCAGGACGAAGGGAAACGACCGGAGGTTCGCTCAGCTGATTGCGAGAACGATCTCCCCTCAATTCCTTATCAATTAAAGGGCTCGATTTCTGACGTTAGCGGACTCCGATGCCCAGGTTAGGAGTCGCGCACGATCATCGGGAAAGCTACGCGAAGCAGCCGCAATGTGAATGAGAGTACCTTGGCTCGTCTGATTGTGAGCGTGTCCTTGGTTCTCCGCCATTTCGAGGGCACTCACTATTTCACACTCGTTGAAACGAAACTACTTGTCAAAGGCGCTCCCCTTAGGAGACCTTTCCCCAAGATTTCAACAACCTGGCATATGTGTTGCGGAACGGACCCACCATTTATGCGGCTCCTCGGAGTCCGGCAATTCTCTCCTCGAGATAATTCGCTGGCCAAGTTAATCGCGCGCCAGCCTCGCCTCGAGATTTACTAGTTTCGAGGCTCGAAACCGCACCGCAAGCTCTCGCGTGACCACTTGTCCCTGTTGGCTTTACGCTTGTTGACGGTGGTTTACGAGCTGCACAATACAGATTCGAGACTCCTCGCTACTACTCTTCCCAATATCGTACGCCCACCGCTTTCTCCGATTCCTAGAGTTCCTCATGCCTGGTCCACAAGTATGGATACTATGGATGTGCTCGAGAGAGCGGCGGTGAAAACTAGAGGAGCAAGTTTGTTGCTCCGATCCATAGATATTCGGCCTGGAAATCAAAACAAGTTGGAAATATGGTTTCGATACGGTTGTTTAATTTCGAGGCGGCGCTTCGTCATTTAACTGCGACCGGGTAAAAGTTTACATCTTAGTATAATTGAACTTGGTAGCAATTCTGGATTACTTAGTGTTACGTTTTTTCAGAGAAATGTTGTGATGATCGAACTTAACCTTACTTCGAGGTTTTATTAATTGGGACTTGTTTAATTAGGGCTTGCGGCACTGTCAGGACCTATGCGATGGTTCCAAGGACCCACGCAGTACCGATCATTCGAAAGGAGGAACAAGAGCAATTCCTGTCGGAGAGTATAGTCGATGTCCCGCATTTCGTGAAGCCAGCTATCGCCTCTGACACATCCTCCGAATTCTTCGACGAAACCATCAGAAAGTTCACAAATTGCATAATGAGGCAAGGGAAGAAAACATTGGCGAGGAAGCTGGTGGCTGATACACTGACAATGGTGAAACTGGCACAGCTGAAGAAATATCACGCTGCTCCGGATGCCCAGAAGAATATGATTGAGTTGGACCCGAGGAAGATTCTGGTGACAGCTATTGAGAACTGCAAGCCAGTACTCGGCACGTGCAAAGTTAGGAGAGGAGGAATTAACTACACAGTTCCTCTACCTATTAAAGAGAAGAGATCCAACTTCTTGGGTATGAAGTTCTTGATTGAAGCGGGCAAAAATAAACACAGGAAGCTACACTTTGCTGAAACCTTGGCAAAGGATGTATTGGAGGCCTTTGATAATTCGGTATGGTGTCATTACCAATTTAATCAATGTTTGTATTTCCCCTTGCTTTGTATAGAATGAGACTCAGTTCTTTGTTATTGTAGGGACGTGCTATCCAGAAGAAACAACAGCTACACAGAGTATGCGATGAAAATAGAGCATACGCACATTACAGGTGGTTGAACCAGGGTAAAAAGATGCACTAAAGGTGCTCTAGTCTTAAGGATATTTGGATTCGTATGATGAATAAATGTACAACAAGTTTCATTGTACCTTTATTTCCTAGTGCCAATGGCCGATTATAGCCTGAAGCTTATCTTCATCCATAACAATCCCTTGTTTCCCTAAGTATATTCTATATTGTTTCTTCTGCGTTACAATGTGCACCTTCCTATAAACCATGCTCAGGAGGTTCTTTGGTGCCTCATCAAGCGGTACTATGTTCGCGATCTCCACCATCAGATTGCTCCTCTTGCCCCAATAGTTGACGTACGATATTATAGCAGTATCATCTTCCTCTTTCGCATAGATCGAGCCGACAAAGTTGTTGGACAACATAAGTCCACCAAGGTGGAAATACATGCAACCCAGTGCAACTGCGTATGGAAATCGTAGGATGAGTGATCACAGGATTAAACGATTGCAGTCGGATCTTTTTGAACTTACAAGCGGCGAATAAATTCAAGGAGACCTGGGGTGTGAGATAACTGGTTGCATAAAGGCTGCTGATAGTCACCGTACCCAAACCGAGGCAGACGGTCGAAATAGTCTTAGCGAAATTGAACAGGGAAACGTAACGGACCGCGGGGAAGGCGTAGACTATTTGATAATCGGGGAAAATCCGAGACTGGATCTTCTCTTCCTTCTTCTCATTGTTTTGAGCAATTGTTTCCGACATGTGTCGACTAGATCCTCGGAGTACATTGTTGAGAATACGTGTGCCACTGAAGAGTGGCCTGCCGTGCAAATACCGCAAGAGCAACATGAGGAACCTTTGTTTATTATTACGTCCCGGAAGGAAGAATGTCGTTCGGCGAACCTTTACACAACCTCCTTTCACACCGACTTCTTACGAGATGCTATTACAACTAATTATCGCGCGCGTGTGTCATACTAGACCAGTTTTTAATTGAAATAATCCCCGCCGGCACTTTATTGTTCAATTACTACGAGATGTCTGTGATTTTTACGGAGATCCATGTCAATAATTTAACTTCTCACGTTTTATCTGGAATTTCGATCATCTACCATCTGGTTTTCATCTTGTACACAGAGCCACATGGTGCGGGCCGCAGTTAAACATTCGTGATAATAACCTGGGACCATCGAGTGAACATGTTTATATGAGTAAACGGCTTTCGTGCAATAAAGAAACATGAGTAAAGCAACTTTAAAGGAGGCGTAAGTATTAGCACGATTTTGATCCACTGATTTCTTTATAAATTGACAAATTCGTCTGATCAACAATTACTTGTTAACAGTTTCGAGGTCGAGTCGAAACATGTTGCGTTTTACACCGGTGGCATCGTCCAGGTATTGTTGCGTTCAAAGAGGAGAATAGTTTGTATCAAAGAGTTCTGACGTGTGTGATTTTTCAGTGGAGTTCGAATGGTGAGCACATCTTTTGTCAAAGAGGAGGTGCCGTGTCTGTACTGTCGTTAAGCAAGGGCACAGTGCTCTCATACATTGGACAAATCGATGGGGAGCAGGAGGACCAAGATATAATACATTCCTTCACTCTGAGCAGTGATGGTGACAATGTTATTACACATCATAAGAGTGGACTGTTTAAACTATGGAACTGGAAAGGTACTCTCGGATAACAAATGTTCCATCTATGTTTGATTCCAGTTACTATTATTGATCAAGTATTCTTGCAGATAATAAATTGATTAAAATGTGGAAATCCATTCACAAGGGACCTGTTGTTCAAATTGCTCTTTCTAATGGAGTTAACTTAATGGCATCAGGAGGAAGCGACAGTACTGTCAGAGTATGGGATCTGGAACATCATGCGTGTACTCATAATCTACAAGGAGTTCAAGGAGTTGTTAGGTACTTTGACCCTTGGACAATATTCTTCTATTTAAAATGTGTGTTAATAACTGTTCTCCTTGTACAGTGTCTTGGCCTTTCATCCAGACAGCACGAAGAATCTTCTTTTTGGTGCTGGGGATGACACTAAAATCCATGTATGGAATATTAAGAATGGTCAGGAAACAGTAACTCTTTCTGGCCACTTTAGCAGAGTAACTTCTTTGTCTTTCCACGATGATGGGATACATTTGATCAGGTACTGTTAAAGACAATCTGCTAGAATGAATCTTAATCTCTGGCTGCAATGTGTAAGGTAACAAAAATTATCTCTTGGTAGTTCAGGAAGAGATAGGGTATTAATATTGTGGGACATTCAATCTGGCAAGTCTATCCGTGTTCTACCAGTTTATGAAGGTCTGGAGGGTACCTTTATCATACCCAAGGGTGTCTCTTTACCAGTGCCCCTTGAAAGTTCAAAATCTGAACCAATATATGTTGCTGGGGCTGGTGAAAAGGGTAAGTTCATGTTTATTCTTTTAATATTATGGATTACTAAGTTACATATCAAATATTTAGGTGTGGTAAAAATCTGGGAAATGAAGTCAGGACGAGAGTTATATGTCCAGGAAAACTCTATAGTACCAGCTGCAAAAGAGGAAGGAAGCTTATCCATTGTCCATCTTTTGCACAATAAACAGTCCAGTGCTTTTGCTGTTGTCTCTGTGGACCATAACATAATTATTCATTCTTTGGAAACGTTCAATTGTACAAAACAAGTAAGTTCAATTTGCTTCATATCAAGTGAGAGCTTGATAAAACAACTAATTTATAATAAATACTTTCAGTTAGTGGGATATACTGATGAAATACTGGATCTGGTATATCTTGGGGTCGAGGACACTCACATAGCTGTTGCAACCAACAGTCATGACATAAAACTGTACGACCTGATGACAATGAATTGCCAACTACTCACGGGGCATACTGACATTGTTCTATCGCTTGCTACGACACCCGCCAATCCTTATCTACTATTATCTTCCGCTAAAGTACTTGACCTGCTACCCACCGAAGTTACAATCGAAGTATTAGTAGAATACACGATTTATTAAATTAATTTTAGGACAACTGTGTACGAGTTTGGCTTATGGACAAGGGGACCGCAAGAGTAACATGCATTGCATCCGGCGAAAGGCATACGGCCTCGGTCGGTTCGGTTGCATTATCGCAGGCAACGTCCAAATTTTTCGCCTCAGTCAGCCAAGATCAATGTCTGAAGATATGGGAGCTACCTCAAGACTTAGAGGCAAACGATATATCCCTCAATGCAGTTCATACAGTATTAGCCCATCAAAAGGATATCAATAACGTTACAATCTCGCCAAACGACAAGTTAGTTGCTACAGGATCGCAGGACAAAACAGCCAAGGTATGCTTTTCAGACTGGCGTTTGCGTTTCCATGATTAATAGTGGTACAACATTACAGCTATGGTCCGCGGACGATCTTCAATTACTTGGAGTATTGAAGGGTCATAGACGAGGTGTATGGTGCGTGCGGTTCTCACCGGTAGATCAAGTACTCCTCACTTCGTCGGCAGATTGTACGATTAAGCTCTGGTCCATAACAGATCTGAACTGTTTGAAGGTAATAGGCAACTTTTTACTCAATGGAAATCTTAAGTTTTGTACTACAAATACAGTTCCTTCTGCTATAGACATTGGAGGGTCACGAATCGTCGGTACTGAGAGTCGAATTCTTAACTCGCGGGATGCAACTGATAACTACTGGTGGAGATGGTCTCCTGAAGCTTTGGAGTATAAAGACTTCCGAATGCATGACTACGCTAGAGCAACACGAGAGTCGAGTGTGGGCACTTGCTGGTATGTTGACGAAGCATCACACCACGTTTTCCTGTATCCTTAGTCCCAACTCAAATATTTTGTATTCTTGGCTACAGTCAGCAAAGACCAAAGGCACATCATCACCGGCGGAAGTGATTCACTGCTTGCTATTTGGCGAGATGTGACGGAGGAGCGAAAAGCAAAGCTCGCCGCTGAGAGAGAGCAATTAACACTCGAGGAGCAACGATTAGCCAATTTGCTGAAGGCTGAAGAATTAACTGCAGCGTTGAAACTAGCATTAAAGTTGGGACGACCACTGCAAGTGCTGAAAATCGTGGAAGGAATCTTGAAGAGAGGCAATAGTCATCTGCTGGAGACAGTAAGTGAATTAAAGCCGTTGCAAAAGGAAGACTTGCTACGATGTGCCGTTTCCTGGAACACGAATAGCCGAAATTGTCAAGCTGCCCAGGTTCGTCTAACTGGAATCATTCATAGTCAATAAATATCGCTTCAATCAATCGACTATACGCAGATCATATTTTTTCAGATGGTAATAAATGCACTAATGGTAGAAATTGGAATGGAAGAACTCCAGATATCCGGACTGGCCTCCACGCTAGAATCCGTGATCCCCTACACCGAGCGGCACTTCAAGCGAATGACGAAACTCCTTCAGGACTTGCACTTGCTCACGTACACCGTGAACCGCATGAAACCGCACATCACATCTATAGGCATCGACTAATACATAAGAATTGTATTATTAAAATAAATTATGTACATTTTTTTACAAGCCTCCGGTCTTCCCCGATCCTTCCGCGAGCCATCGCCCTAAATCCCACCAGATGAGACATCTCGCGCTCTCCAATTAAGGGGAAAACTTATTTGCACCGATTGCCCGTCATAAAGATAAAGTGAAACTCGGTAAGTGGAAGTGTGATTCGTGCACTATTGAAACCAGCCGCGTTAACGTCGCGACAGCGGCTATCTGGGCAAACAGTGGCGGATAGTGAATTTCAGGAAGCCGCCTAGTCGAATACCAGCCGAGAACTATGGATGCTGGCAGATTTCCGTGGCGCATTTTCTATTTGTAACAACAAGACCCGCACTACGTAACGTGCAGGCACACAATGTTGATCCCCGGGCACATACTGGATGTGTACAGTGTCAGGCCGCCGCTGTACATCTGTGCGGGCCGGTGTGCGAGTGTGTTGTATCTTCGGCAAGCAGAAGAACAGGAGGATGAGTGGGAGCAAGGTTTGGCTGGCATCTGGTTTCCAGCAAATTTACTCAAGTACATACATCTTCAAGAAAAGATCAGTTGGTGCTCATTGGTGGAGCAGTTAAGTGATGAAGGAGTTTAGAATGACTCTGGGAGGAAGAGTCTTTATCCTGGTGTTCCTCTTGCACCTGCTATGGAAGCTGCGCCTCGCGAATGCATCTAGTGTGTAAGTTTAACGAATTTCTGGCGAATTAACATTGTTCCCCGCGTCCTAATCGTTGGTCTACGATAGCGCGACGCTTTTTAGTGGCATTTCATTAACGCGTCGATCACCGTCGGCTTCGAGATCTTCATTTGAGAAAACATCTGTCCTCGCGCATTTTGAAGGCGAAGCGCAATAATTCGATCTTTATGCTATCGCTCGATCATTAGGATTAATAAAGTGAAACAATACCAACTTGACCCACGCGCGCGTCTTCGTTGATCTCGATTAATACAAGCCGAGCTCCAGCGCATTCTATTTCTTCCGCGGAAGAAAAACAATCTTTCCTAGAGAATTATCAAACCCATCTCGTAAACGTGTCGTCCGACTTGTTTTAATGACGATCGTAAGTACTAAAACCGCAAATGTGCCTCTCGCGCTTCCATCCATCGATAAATCGTACTTTTCAAGTGAGCCTAGACTGATTTAGCTGCCATAAAAGAAATCATTGTTCATTCTCGGACGATCCCAAATGGACGACTGCGCGATATTGGAAAGATTGTCAAAGCAAGTTCTCGACTGTCAGTCTGGTGGAAATGACGAAATGTGAATTCTTTTAATAATCTCGCGCACTTGTCGATCGGGAGCACGTGCTCGCGGGGCGTCAAATCGTTTTGACACAAACGACTGATTTGTCAAAGGCTGCGATCGGCAGCAGGCTGCGACGAGAGCCACTTATTTTTTCAGGGGTAAGAAGAGCCGTATTTCGGTAGTAAACGGAGCAAACGTGCCACTTGTGCAAACAGCAGCCTCGCACCATTTTCGACTTCTACCTTTTATTGGTATACTCTTTAACTTGTTATCATTGACATAACATGCGGTCCCTCTCACTTTCTTGCGCGGCCCGGAGTTACATTGTGATTACCCGTAGTATCTTAATTACGGCATATAAATGTAATAAAGTTCGCTGCCGGCTCGCGCATGACTCAACGATACATTTCCCATCGACGTGTGTCTCCGACCTAATATCTCTCTCCCGTCGAGCCCAGCCGGCTGTTATTCCTTTTCGCGGCAAAACCCAGTGGAATCGGCCGCGGTGGAAAAAAGGCTTTCTAATCTCGAGCGGGACCCTCTAGCGGGCGAAGATGCGCATAAATATTGATAACTTATATAAACAGCGCCGAACTGTTTGATGCTGTAAATTTCGGTGGACGCGCGGGCCCGATAAGAGCTTAGTGCTCGCGTCGGTATCCCTTTTTGCAGTGACGCCGCTGCCACCACGTGCATCTCTTCGATTCCAAGGTTTTCTTTCAGAGAACAAGAAAGAGATAGTGGTTTTTGGGGGACTAGCTCGGTTTAACGAACCTTTTCTAATCTGAAGTTTCGACTTAGTATTTCTTAAACGCAACCCGATTTCTTAAAAGTAAAACGATTTATAATCTAATTCTGCGCTTCTGTTCTTCAATGTATAGTTCTGCCCCTTTCTCTTCCGAAAATTCATCGATATTCCCCAAGCTCCAATCGACATCCAGACTCGATGAGACGTATTCCCTCGGTGGTAGTCCTCCGAGAGTCATATGACGCTTGTTTGGCAGCGATCGGCCAACGGCGTTTCTTAATTCTCCGGGTGTAAGCCAGTGTTTGTTCGCGGCGGGAGTGGCTTACTTAACTGGGCGTAGCGACGGTATTGCACTATCTATTGTCAGGCAAACACCCTCACGTGCCTCGAGATTGTTCCACATGATTTTCGTCGGAGGCTGCCCAGGCCCACCGGCAAAATCTCTCCCTCTCCCTCGAGATAACGTGGAGCCGGCTCGCCAGTCCGAGTTCCCGTTCCAGCGGGGCAAGTAGAAATTGGCCCCACAAAGGGAATGGTCACATGCGCGCGACACTTATGTCATCTGCATCGGCCTATACAATGCGTCGACAATGCGGCATTCTGCTAGCCGGCGCTGCCAATGGGAGTGCGAATTCAAGGGCTTCCTTTCACGCAGCTCCCATCGTGTGCGCGCCCGCATAATTAGCATAATTTCCACGCGGCGCGTGATGCGCGCCGTGCGCCACGCTAATGCGTCGCGCCGATCGGCACTGATACAGTTTCGACTTCTCTAGGTTCCTCACCCTAAAGGACTGTGGCGCGTTAGGACCGTTAAGGGTTCCGGGCACAAAAGATTTTTGGGGCCCTTCATTATTTTTAAATATAAATGTTTTTCTTCGAGCTTTGATTTTAGGATCTTTGGGTCTTGGATCTTCGATTCTATGACCTTGAGTCTTCGAACTTCGATTTCATGACCTTGAGTTTTGAAAATCCGATTCTATAATAATGGAATGGTGACATTGCAGGCTGGGTAGTTGCCCGTCACTGAGCGGTGCCAACTCGATGACGCAGACGGAATTGCTGCAGGAATTGACGAACGAGTGCCGCTATGACAAAATGGCAAGACCGCCGGGCGAGGCGAATGCCACCGATCCCATCGACGTCTACACCAGGGCCTACATCTACACGATCAAGTCCAATATGGCCAAAACGCTGGTAGCTCTCATTCTTAATTGGTCCCCGCGCAGATTGACATTCGATTAGCAATTAGATCGATCTTGATACTTGAACTCAAATGCATTGGATTCCCCTGCAGCAGTTCGACGTGTACATAATGCTGCAGTTCCGATACGTGGACAAGAGGCTGAGATACTCGGACATTGCTCCGTCACTTAGCCAACTCTACGGGGGCCAATTAGCGCATGATTTAATCTGGACGCCCTCTGTCTATGTTTCGAATGAGCGAAGTTCCGCGGTGATGGGGAAGAATGTTAAGGATCTGCTGATCTCCATTGATCCTTCGGGAATGGTCGTATTGAACACCAGGTTCGTCAAGTTTGTAATTTAACTTCGCTTTAAATGAAGAGAGATTTAAAGGCGTTTTAATAATTGCAGGCTCGAGGCTATTCTGAATTGCGGAATGCGACTGGAAAAGTTCCCCTTCGACGTGCAGGAGTGTCCTTTGGTGTTCGAAAGCTGTAAGTTTGCGAGGAGATTTGGATTTGTCTGTGAACTAAATAGAGTCGATTCCTCAGGGACCCACAATGTCAACGAGATGGTACTGGAGTGGGA
The DNA here is from genome assembly GCA_963675795.1 of Crossocerus cetratus. Taxonomy (NCBI): domain Eukaryota; kingdom Metazoa; phylum Arthropoda; class Insecta; order Hymenoptera; family Crabronidae; genus Crossocerus; species Crossocerus cetratus. The sequence goes on from OY776664.1 coordinate 1,449,215, forward strand.
CAGGGATCCGATCGTCCTGGCGGAGGAGCTGCACCTCACCGAGTACCGGCTCGTGGGCAATTGGGTAAATATATCGAAAGTGTCTTATACCACGTCGCAACAGCATTACGGCCACTTCGGTAATTGCATATTACTCCAGATCTATCCTATCGCTGGGCAGTGCCAGTTTAATGACGATAATGTCTCCATTCCGCAGCCGGCAACTTCAGCTCGATTAGCATCACGTTCAAGCTCGCCCGCGAAATGGGATTCTTCATGATGGATTATTATATTCCGTCGATATTAATCGTCGTCATTTCCTGGGTCTCCTTCTGGCTACACATGGACGCGAGTCCTCCGAGGATCGTCCTTGGTAGGGAACTGGCGACGGGCGCGCGACTCATTCTACTGACGATCTGATGTTCAACCGATTACTCTCTTTTCCAGGTACTAACACGATCTTGACGTTTATGACACTGGCGTCCAAGGTCGAGAACTCCCTGCCGAAAGTCTCTTACATAAAGGCCAGCGAGATTTGGTTCCTTGGCTGCACAGTTTTCCTGTTCGCGGCAATGGTCGAGTTCGCCTTTGTCAATACGATTTACAGGCGAAAGTAAGTGCTGCGCGAGATTTGCACTTCGTCAGAGTCGATAATGAGTGACATTTTTTCCTGTAGGAAGAACGTGCCTCTGAAGAAGGTGAACAGCAAGTACATACTGAAGTCGACACTGACCCCTCGCCTGGCGAGGAAACAGTTCCAGAAGAATACCAGCGGACTGGAGCGATCGCGTTCCTGGTCGTCGCTCGAGAATACTAATGTCAGTGAGCAAGATTACACCAGTCAGAATTACCTCACAGTGCACGTGAGTTCTCACCATTTTTCGCTTGCTTATTACCACCTGCACACTTCGCACAGTCTTCAAGCGTCTAGGCCTGTTTGCTACTTTACTCAAAACCCTGATTTCCCCGAGATTACCAATCCCGTCGGATTCTTTCGCAGAGTTTCCCCAGCACGATCAACATACCGTCGGTGAAAATCGACGAGGACAAGGATCAGGAGTGCTCGGTGGGCAGCATCATGACCATCGACAGCAACCCACCGCCCCCGCCGCCGAAACCGTTCCCGCGGCGACACACCCTCGCGCAATTGCACAACTTCACGACGATGACGCCGCAGGAGATCGCCCAGTGGATAGACAAGCGCAGCAGGATCGTCTTCCCGGTGGCCTTCATCATCTTCAACATCCTCTACTGGTCCTTCATCTGGATCTAGCCAGCGCCTCCTACACAGATAATTTATTCTTTGTTACTGCAAGCTACCCAGAAGAAGCAACTAACATTCCCGACTAACGAGAGCTTGTTCTCGCCTTTTATACAAAACTGAAGAATAAACTCGATTTAAAGCTGCGCCGACCTTTAATTAGCCGCGGCCCGTTCTATTCCCGGCGAGCGCCTTAGCTTTTCCACGGCCGGCCTGCACACGAACCACGATAATGATCAACGCGAGCGACTTGTGAACGAGGTTTTACGAGCCCCCCTCCCCCCATGAATATTCCAAAGAACATTCTCAGAAGGAAACCACCAGTGAGTAGCGAGCTTTCACGATCTCCCCCAGGGTTGGCTGAGTCCTGGGGGTGGATTTCGTGCCGCACGCAATTTCCTGCCATGCTAATTCGAGCCACGCGCACTTATCTTTTACTCGCAATTAATGCGTTCTCGCTTTTCCGAAATACCATACCCAGTCCCGATTGAATCTCGACTATTTTAACTAACGGCCTGGTCTACTTTTAACCGCAGGCAAGTGGGAGTCGAATGATTGATAGATCCGGGGAAATGCGGGCGCAGTCTCGCCGCCCATTTCCCACGAACCTCGAGGGCCGAGCTTTATTTGCGATCATCGGCACACATTTCCTTCGTTCCCTCCGCTGTCCCTCTCTTTCTCTGCCCCCTCGGCGTTACATTCATTTAATGCTCCGACATTCATAATATCGATCGCCGCTATCTGACCAGCCGGCCGGCTCTGACCTCGATGCTTAACAGTGCCCGGCATTGATTACTTTCGTTAGTGGTCCGCGATCCTACAATGGATAATACACACAACAGACACACACATACACATATTAGAACAACCAACCCCCGAACAAACTTGTTATACCAGCTCGCACTGAAAAGGCAAAGCCTCGGGGGAATTTTTCATGAGGCGCCCGTGCTAATGACTCCCTCGCAGTGTTAAACATTATGTTTTACACTCGTCGAAATAAAGAGCGGGTTCCGCCTTCCGATCATTATAGGTTTGCTCGAATTGAAAGGCCGGTGTATACCACGAGTGTATAATTCGATCGACTATACTCCGGCCTCTACCGCCGCCTCGTTTAAAGCCCCCCTTTTTGCGTCTGCCTCGTGAAACGAGCTATTGCGCTTATCCCAAGTTATTCGGCGCTGTTTCTCGCGTGTTGGACTCGGCTCGAATGAATTTCAGATAAGTCGGACCTCCAAGGGCGCCGGGAGTCAAGGCCAGGGATTATCCTACTTGTAGAAAATCTGTGAAAAAGAGAGAGGCCGGGAGAATTTATGGGAGAGATAAGTGGTATTCGCTGATTAAGCGACGGCATTTGCAGTGGCGATGTGAAAGTCACTAATTGACAAGTCGAGCCCGCTGATTGAATGGCTTTACACCTGCCGGCGGTGTTCTGCGATAGAAGGGAAATCGTCGGGCGCCGTGACCCCTAGACACTGCACGTCTGTACACGAGTTCCTCCACGTGTGTCGGGTGCGCGCGTATGCGTGGCTGCTACGGATCGCGAGGGGAACGTGGAACTTGCGTAGAAGTTGGAGGGCAGATTGCCCGCTTACAGGTGGAACAGGTGCACTCCAGTCGACCGCGCAGTCCCGCGGCGATAACACCTCCCTCGACGCTCTAAACCACTTTACGATCTCTGCAAAACAATAAATACAATGCACTTACAACTCGAGGGAAATTGACAGACAGAAATATTCAAGTTCCCCAACTCCTCAATCGCGTGTCGCCCGAGTTCGCGGACATCACGTGTGCTTCGAATCCGTTTATTAATTTTTCAACCCAACAGCCTGACTCGATGGATCGTGAATAATTGAAGGATCTCGCTTTCGCTTCTTGGTATTGTAATGTGCGGCTTGTGAAGGATCGTCGAGAAGCGATCGCCGAGGCATGGACCGTCTTCGGTGCCGTCTGACCACGCACGGACTCATACTACTGCGCGCGGATAGACCCACTGATTCGCTTTCATCCGGCCGACTCGTTGACTCTCCTCTGGTCCTGTACCTTTGAGTGGATCGGAGCCGAGAACAATGACGCAGTACAGCAGCAGCGGCAGCAGCAGCAGCAGCAGTAACAGTCATCGGGAATTCAAGGATCGATCGTCCCGGGGGATCGAAGAGAAACTCAAGGTACCGAAACCGATCCCCGCAGAGTTCTCTTCGCTCGGCTCCGCTCTGCGGACGAGTCGTATTAGAATGATAAAGGATTCATCCGCTCCCCGATGAATGAATGATGCGTTGCTGAAGCCAGGGCCAGTTTTGCGCGATGAACTATTCAGTAATCGGACGGGAGTACTTTCTAATGTCTCTGTCTTGATCGATCTCGGGTCGTTGTGCCGATGCCGATGACTAAACAGTCGCTGCTGAGCCCTGGTGCGCTGAAAGTCACAGTCAAGGGTTGGAGAGCCAAGTACAAGGACCTTCAGTCGTCATGGATTTCGGCGAAGTTATCGCTTTTACTCAGGAGAAAATGATATCGGTTTCATTTTTTACTTACATTTTTAGATTTGATGTAATTTTGCTGGTATTGCTCTGGGTGATTTGTTATGTTCTGTGTTGTTCTTATTGATAGGTCGCCGTGCGGATCAGGCCTCTGAGTTCCGGCGAGAGCGGCAGCAGGGTCCTCTATGCCGTCAACGATAAGGTACGTGAAGAATTATTATACGTAGTGGACAAATTATTATTCATTATTACGGTGTAGATGGTGGTGATTGAAGAGGTCGAGAGCGAGAAACAAAAGAAATCGGCACCCAAGCAGTATTTATACGACGTTGTCTTCGGCGAGGAGTCCACTCAGGAGAACGTGTACGAGGGAACCGCGAAGAAGTTAGTCCAGGATGTCCTCGATGGCTACAACGCCACAGTATTCGCCTACGGGGCAACTGGCGCGGGCAAGACGCACACCATGGTCGGCACTCCTTCCGATCCTGGAATCATGGTGCGAGCCCTCAACGATATCTTCCTAGCCAGTCGCCAACTCTCCGAGAGCTCCAACTTCACGGTAAGACGAAGTTCTTTCGAGTCACTTCAAACAGACTTCAAAAGTACTTTCCCAGGTGACGATGTCCTACATGGAACTCTACAACGAGAACATTCGGGACCTGTTGAACCCAGGCACCGGCTACTTGGAACTCAGAGAGGACTCTCGCGGCCGCAATGTTCAGGTGTCTGGCTTGACGGAGATCTCGACCAATTCTACTGAGGAAGTAAGTCGACGTTACGGAATTATTGATTTCAGAGTGGCTGGACAATTGTTTGATTTAGGTGATGCAGTTATTGCATCGAGGAAATCGAGCTAGGACAGTTGAGCCGACCGCTGCTAATGAAACGTCTTCTCGGAGCCACGCACTTCTTAGTGTCACCGTGAGACAGTCGCCGAAAGTCAGTCATCCTGGTGAACAGAGATTCCGGAGCAGAGTCAAGCAGGGGAGGCTCTTTATGATAGACTTGGCTGGATCCGAAAGGGCTAAACAAACTAAGGTAAGATTTCCATTCAAATTTGTATTGTTTATATTTTATGCATTTTACCTTTAGAATAAAGGCAAGCGACTGCAAGAAGGAGCCCACATAAACCGATCTCTTCTCGCCCTTGGAAATTGCATAAACGCCCTATCGGGTGGCGCCCGGTACGTTAACTTCCGGGATTCCAAGCTGACGAGAATGCTAAAGGAAGCCCTCAGTGGGAATTGCCGGACCTTCATGATCGCCCACGTATCCCCCGCCGGCGTGCATCGCGACGAGAGTAAGAACACCCTGACATATGCGGATCGCGCGAACAAGATCTCTAATAAAGTTGAGCGAAACGTTCTCGACGTGAGCTACCTCCACATGGCGCAGTACCGAGACATAATCAGTGACTTGAAGAGTGAGATCTCGAGATTGAGGAATAAGATGAAGGACGACAGGCCCATTAAGCCCGAAGCCCAGCAGAAGAGTCAGGTCGGCGATTTCAGGGCTCTCAGGGAGAAGATCGTGTCGGCTTTCAAGGAACAGATGCGATTGAGGTAAGTAGTCTAGAGAGATTCTACAGAAACTGAGACTGTGAGATGTAATTATTGATAACAGGAGGAAATTAATGGAGCTGGATAGCCACCTGTTGGGTCTGAACATCGCGGCAGAGCAGCAACACTCCGTCATATCTCACTGGGAATCCAGGAACAACAGACTCTACGGGAAAGGCCGGGAGACCAACGTTAGACGACCTGGTACCGACTACCAAGTAGAGGAAGCTGACGATGCAGGTCTGTAAAAGAATTCCATCCCCACAAAAAAGTGTTTCTTCGTCGAAATTAAGTATTGTTTCTTCCCGAAGATATTTTGGGAGACAACGACTTCGAGGACGCTGCTGCGGTTCAGCAAGCTTGGGGCGAACTCGCGGAAATCAGCAGGGAACAGGAAAGGTACGCCGAACTGCGCGCTGTGGCCGAGAAGGAATTGGAGGACTGCAGGAAGAAGAGTACCGAGCTCGAAGACGTAAGTGGACGTGGATTTCTGATAAGTGAACAAAGATAATAGAATCATGTCTCAGGAATTGCCCTCCCGAATTAACTCGGACGAGGAAAGGGAGCTTCTGGCGCTGATGCTGAGGGTCCACGAACTCGAGGCTGACAAAATGATGCTGCAAAGTGAGAGACTCGTGAAGCAACACGAGCTCAGGCGTCGAGAACTGCTGATTCTTCGCTACGACAGGCAAAGGCAGATATCCGATGAAATCATCACCAGGCAACGGCGAATCATGGAAGGTACTGTGAAGAAAAGTGTAGAATCCTGATGGAATTCTGATCTTATTCTTGATTTCTATAGACGGACGATTGTCCTTGCCAGCGGACCTGCAGAATCTCTACGCGATGTACCAGCAGGAGATCCAAGCCGCGACTTACATCGACAGCAACCTCGTGGAAGTGACATCCCCCACCAAAGTCTTCGGCGGCAAATTACCGCCGATCTCCCACGGACTTAGTTACGACAATCTTGCGAGCGACGTTCGAATAGCGAGCAGGTAGGTGTTTCGCATCGCGCATCGATCCACTTTTTCTTCAACGCGCCGTTTATCGAGCGCCTTTCTTCTGTCCTAATACATCCTCAACTATTCATGCCGGCCGCGCGAATACATCGAATCGCGACTTACGCTTTCGCGACAAAAGTCTCCGACAACTTTAAACCGCTGTTTAAACCACAGGCCAATTGTATTGTTGGCATAAGTACATGTTGCGTGTAAAGCCTGAGCCGAGGAACGATTTCCCCTCGCCTGAAAATTGAGTAGTGCCAAGTTTATTTTTAAAAGTGCGTGTAAAAGTGCATGACTTTGCATGAATATGTACAGGCTGCTCAAACGATTCTGTTACAAATGCCCATGTAAGCAGAGCGGAGAAACTAACAGAATCGATTGCGCCCGGGGTACAATTAACTGGACTTCCGGCCGCGTGAGAGCTTACCCTCGCAAATACTGTTTTCCTGAGACTCCGTGTGTACGATGCACCGATCGATCGCCACGCGAGCTCGACCGCAAATTATCAGCATGCCACGACACACAATCATCCCCTGCCTCCATCGATTCCCACTGTATACAAGAGTTTGATGGGGAAATTTATGGAACTCGTGGATGCTTCCAGTTCCACTGACTCGGACTGGGAACCGTCGCCCTTGCCACCGATTCAAGAGCCCCCTGAGTTGGAGAGGGTGATGGGCCCAGTAGTGCAACCTCTGATTAGTCCGGGCGTCCTCTTTCCGCCGATCTCCGCCTCTACTTCCCGAGCGCAGTAAGCAGGTCTTTTAAAAACCCCATAACAATTCTACTAAAACACGATGCGATGAATAACAAGTTTGAGTACAAGTGTTTATTAAAACTAACAGGGAGAAAAAGCTGCGTCGAATCGCTAGCGACGGCAGCATGGAATCGTTAAAGTTCGCCCAGACCGTGAACCGCTACAACGTTCTCCGAGCGAGCGACAATCGAAGCATCCCAAGCTGAGGTAATTTCCGCAATGATCCAATTAGGTGGAAAGTGGAGGACGTTGCGTTTCGGAAAATACGAGAACGGGAAATCGATGGCGGGACGCTTGTCTCTCATTCGTCACTGCTGACAATAGTCCCACTTTGGCTGGCAGCCGCGATCTTCATTAAGCAAAGAGCGTCGCTAATCTAGAGCAGCGTGCAATCGTGTCAGGGTTTCAAGGTTCAATAACAATGGTGTTGTCTCTCTGTTATTTGTTATTTCAGGTCGTAACTGAAGGCCATGCTCTCTCGACGGCGACCCCTCGGGGTTCTGTACAGCACGTTCGAGTCTTCCTCGGGCTGCATCTCCTGCGGGGCCTGGGACAGAGCTTGAGCCGCCGCCAGGTTGATTCTAGTACTGCGGACCCTCTTGCGCAAAATGATTCCGTCGTAGTGCGGATTGGTCACCTCCAGGGCGAGTACTCTCGCCCGATGTCGCTCGCGAGCGTTCATCCGCGCCTGTGGACTCCTCGGCGGATTGACTTCCTGGTTCTCCTGACTAGCGGGATCCCTGAGCATCTCCGCCGCGTACTTGCTACTCGTCGACTCGACGTCCGACTCCAGTCTCCGGGTTAACTTTGTCAACTGCGGGAAGTACGATTGTGAGACTCGTAATAAAAGACTTTGTAAAAATCGATCTACTTAGCCGAGTATACAGGATGATTTCGATAGTTTCATGAATGACATTTTCCGAAATTCTGATAAAAATAACTAAACAGTGTTAATGATTCGAACCAAGCAAAGTGAATCATCCTGTACACACACTATCCGAATAAAGTCCTTGTTCTTATCTCCCGAGTTGTTCGATATTAAGCTCACTGCTGTTTTCGAATTCCGCGTGTCTATGTTCCACCTGGGGAGTGGCGACTGCAGGGACGTATTCTGGTGGCTCCGGTTGTCATTGGTATCAGGAGCCTCGTCGCTGGTCCTGTATTTCTGCACGGACTCCTCGTCCTCGTCGGACGAGGATGCGATGGTAGCTTGGATGCTCTTGCTACTCTCCGTCGACCAGTTCTTGATCCGATTCTCCCATTGACCTTTCCACTCGAGCCAATAACTCTTCGTGTGCCCGAAGATCAGCTGATCGCCGAAAATCGCGCAATCCCCGCATGGCTGCGCTATCAAGGGGGACAAGGCATCGTCGGGACGATCTTTCATGTATCGAAACGCGTCGAAGGGAGAGTCGCGTTTACCAGACGAGAGGGCCGCGCTTCTATGCCCAAATTAGCCATCTCGCAATTCCGAAAGTAATCCATCTTCCGCGAGACCTCCAGGAGAATGCTCACGAGAAACTTGGAGACGATCTCGTGCACCTGCATCGTCATTTTCGAGGGGAAGGTCTCGTTTATGAAGGTCAGCAAATGATAGCCGAAGTTCTGCAGGGGAATCACCGCCGATTACCTCATAGGACTATATACTCGGCGCAAGCATAAGCACCTACAAACATATCCTGTTTCTCGAGCTTCATGTCCTTGTGCACCATCGCTATGTAGCCGACAAGTCGATCAAGCTGCCTGGGCTTGGTGTAGAAGTCGAGGAAGAGGAAACCCATGGCCTCCATGATAACCGTAAATTTCGAGGTGGTTCGGACGTCGAGATGTAGCGGGCGGTACTGCTCCAGAGTGAAAAATTTGATGTACTGCGGGTGCGCGCCGACGAGACTGAAATCCCACAGCATTGGATCTAACGGCCGGCGCATACTTTTCGATAGTTCTCGCGGGTGAGTACCTGGAGAAGAACGCAGTCCCGTAGAACTGAGGATTATTCTCGATCTCCGACCAAAGTTGCTTCACCAGAGCGTGGTCTTCCACCGAGAGCTTATTATAATTCAATGGGCCTGGACTCTCGTACAAACTCTGCTTTGTTCCCATCCTCCTCGCGATCGGGACGCATTAGATTTTACGTTGATAGTATTCAACAGTAATCTAAACATAAATGAACTTTAACCTAGGACATCTGAGTCCTATTACTCAGCCACTTCGTCCAGAAGGAAAAAGTTGAAACGCGTGCATTGCTAGATTTGTCAAATTCAATTTCCAAATTCACATTTTCCTATGATCTTTAATTCGTTGATTGTCGGTAAGGCAGTTTACTAGACTAGTCGGGTAATTAGAATCGAGCACTGCATTACCGACCGGATACGGAATTTAATGAAATGCAGGGAAGTGTCGAATGAAGAAATGTCCCTAGTGCCAATGATGGCGGCATTGGACAATGGACGGTGGCAGAATTGTGCGTCGCACCAGCTGCTCACACGCACGCCGCGTCGGTCGGCTTCCAATTGCCTGTTTGCTTCCTGTGGAAGTTTCGATTGTGGATATCCACGCGTGTATACGTTTACGATCGTAAGCCAAGATGCCTTGCGTATTATTGAGACATCCTCGAGGAATTGCTTACTATTCGTATGATGTTCCGGCGAGAATTTCTACAGACTGAGAGAACCGCCTGACAATAATGGCTTAAACCGCGAGGTAAGGAACAAAGTCCCGCCACTGACTAGGACTCCATGCTTCGAAAAGTATAAGTAGAATTTTGAGTTTAATAAGAATCCCGTAAATGCGAGGTTATCGAGTAATTTTTTTTATTATGATAAAATTAAAGAAATTTTGTTTGTTTTTCCATTTTATGCTCTCATACTTTAGAGAAAGATAAAATGGGCTTGGCCATTTTTTATGTATGCTGTAATGTGATAGGATTACTTTCTGGGACACAATGGAATAGCATCTGTGTTGTTTTACTTGCAGCAGAGGCCCAAGTATCGAAGAGCTAAGTGAAAACAGATGGTATAAATGGCGGGGAAGGGCCAGACGATTCAGTCTCCACTGAGCGTGGAGAGTGATGAAGAGGCAGAGGATGTTATCAGAAAGTTGTTGAAGTTACTGTCCACGCAAAAATCTTTGCCCCTTGATAAGAAAGATGATTGCCGATCAGTTTCTACCTCTAGTCCTGACAATGGAAAGCGAAGCAATTTTGACTGCACAATGCCATTTTCACCGCATCTCAGTCATTACCAATATAACTGTTCCCTCCTGCAACAAGATGATGCGAGCCCTTTGCACACTCCTGGTCAGTTACCACCTGTCGGAGTATTCTGGGATATTGAAAATTGTAGTGTAAGTATTCATGATAAAACACTGAGAAATGTGCAAATTATTAATGGCCTGAATGTCAAACAGATTCCATCGGAGAGATCTGCTTTAGCAGCTATACAAGTTATCAGGGATGAATTCCTAAGTAGCTACAGAGAAGTAGAGTTTATTATAGCCTGTAATATAAATAATATGAATACCCAAGTGGTCAAGGAATTGACTGATGCTCAGGTAAAAATTGATGCTAATTCTGAGACTTTAAGGTTTGGTTTGGTTTCAGAGACTTAATATCTGATTGTCATTTTTAGGTAAATTTGATACATGTTGGGTCACGAAAAAATGCAGCAGATCTAAAATTGAAACAATGCATCGCGCGATTTGCTGATACTCACGGTACTCCAGCAGCGATAATATTGATATCGGGAGATGCCGATTTCGCACCCGATTTATGTGATTTACGCTATCGAAAAAAGATTCATGTGATATTGTTGCATCCAGCGATTACTTCGAAAGCGCTGTTACCTTGCGCTGATGAGCATCATGAATTTACAAAGCTTATGGAGTCACTACCACATAGGACAAATAAGGTAATTCATTCAATCATTCACGAGTTATTTTTCAATCTGCACACTGTACGCAATTTCATACTTTTTAATAAAAAGTTTTCTTACAAACAAGATTTGTCAAAATCATCCAAATTTAATTGTCACTATTTGTTTGTCACTGTGTTTATTTTGATGCTCTAACTTTGTCACTCTAATCTATACAATCTGTGTATCCTACAGTATTTAGTCCTGACCTTAAATTTCATGTCACTTGAGTCTTTGTGGTTTTATATGACTTTTAAATAGTACATAGCATTCGTCATATTCCATCCTCTAGTCTGTGATTTGTGTGTCTTCCAGGTTCTTCCAGTCCATGACCTTGTAGTTAGTAACCTTCCTCAGGACAAAAACATAAAAACTGTTAAACAGCATCTTATCCAATTGTCCAAAAGCTACAGCGGACGTGTAGTTGGAATACAGCTAAACACTGCTGTGATACGTTTCACCTCGCAGGATTTTGCTCTAAGGTACAATTTCATTTATTATATTGGAGTATATTATGTATTTGCTTGACCGTGATTCGGATTTAATTCTATAATTTTCGTATTTAAACTACCCGCCTTCATAAAAGGCACCCATCGCTTATCACCATGTGGAGACTATTGGAAACAGTAGGCAGAGACAAAAAAAACGCTGGTAGGAGGAGTAGGATAGGTATACAAGTACATAAATAGACATTCAAACCATGTGCAGTAGTGTAACGAACGTTGTCTTGTCGAGTGAACATCAAGCATTTCCGCAAATTGATGTCTAATATATTACAATAATTTATGTTCACGATCGCGCTTATAATGCAGGAGTCTCCACAAACGTGTCAGTATTATTTATTGTTGTGTTTTGTTTAATGTATTTTTAATGTGATCCAATAATTGGCTCCACATCGAGGTAAGCTCACTTGGATATGCCGAATATTTAAGATCGCGTTTAACTGAACCATAATTATGATTAGGAAGTACAGATGTTTCCTTGGAAATGGCAATGTTATTCTGAATCCGATACAAATGTATATCCTGAAGGTCATTCTTAAGCAATTTCAGTTCCAATTCAAATCCACGTGTATGAAGATAACCAACTGTATTTATAAAATCATTTATTTTAGGGCTTTACAGGATATAAATGGAAAAGATCTTCTTGGTTCAAAGATTCTAGTGGAATTGAAAACGAACGAGGACGTTTCGGTTGAGCAAGCTCAAGGTAATCCAACAGCTATTGGTGTAAATTAACGGCTAATGGCTTGTTTCTTTGTTCCCCGAATTCGTTTGAACGTATCAATAACTTCGATCACATCGTGATTTTAGAAACACGGATAAATAAAAGTTGTACAGTGGGTGGCAACGAGATTGCTACCAAATTACCTAGTCAAATGTACGGCGCAAGTGCTTCGATAGCGGGTGGAAGAACCCTTCAAATTCCGCACTATCAGACAGCGTCGCCAGTCGTTGGAGCATATACTGGATGGAGCAACCATTGTACACCGATGACTGCACCGCCCGCGTAAGTTTTTATTCAGAATTGCTTAGAACGAAAAGTAAGATTTTCTATGATGACACACCGAGAGTGAGCTTTTGAGTCGGGAGTCGATCGTCCGATCCTCCATGATTCGAGCTATGATTGAAGAAGCTTTGATCTTATCTGATATTGCAAATCAATATTCCTCAATGATCCGAGGCAATTTGATGATACTTTAACCAAATACTCGTTCTTCCAGAATGATTCAACCACCGCCAATATTTGTTGGAAGGCCATATTCAAATAATAATACTGTGGCATTTAATAGAGCATATAACGAACTCGCCCGAGTCCAATCCCCCATGTTTTGGCAAGTTTCGAGTTCACAGCAATGTCATCTCTGGGAGGAGCAATTCAAGGTATACATTGTACATGCTGAGTTTGAATGGACAATAATACGTCGAGTGGGCTTCGCATCGATAACAATTCAATATTGTCTTTTAAGGTCGAGAAGACAAAAACACTTGGGAAGAGAATTAACGCCCCGCAGGTTCGGGATGCCGCTCGTAATAACAATGTTGGAGATTCTAGAACGCCGGAAGGATTACGGCGTGCTAGGGGAAGCCATAATTCATTTGCGCAAACTCCCGAATGGTCTAGGCAATCATATCATTCACTGAATGTATCATCGAACTATAACGGGAACGGTTCGTCCAGCAATCTTTTTTTCTCTAGCTTACATACTATTATGTGATGTTTACCTGCCTTTTTTTTTACAGGGCACAATCAAGTAAATTCTTATAAACGTCGTAGTCTGTCCCCAATGTGCGATAGACAATTACGCGAGCGCAATCAGTGGAATAATCAAGTCAGTATATTATTAATTAAAATGCAATAATGTTCACAAAAATATCTACGTAATTGTTCTTCTTTAGAATCAGCAGTCTACAAGTCTTCGATCTACCAGAAGTTCTTCCCCATACGAGAATACTGCTTTGCAACTAACATCTCAACAAAGTAATCGCATTTCTCCGTTCCTGCCAAGCGATGGCGAAAATGAAGAGGTCGAGGTAAGCGATTATTTGTTGAGAAAGTGACACCAATGACAATACTCTTAAGACGTTATACTAATTAATCTATTTAACCCACTAGAAATTGTTTCACCCCATTAATAATCATAATGGAACAAACTCAGGAAGTGAGACATCCACACCGATCGAATTACAAGTTACAAATTTAGACCAAAGTATTAATCCAAAAAAGATGAAGCATATGTTAGCATCGATTTTCTTGGAATACGTCATGGTATAAAAATCCCTTGTTCCTTTCGAGTGGCAGTCGAATGTGTGTAGATTTTATTAATGCGCTGTACATTTCAGGTATTGAGTGTTGCTGTTTTTACACAATCTGACGGAAACTTTGCCGCGAGTGTGAAAGTAGCTTCACTGTCAGACGCACAATATGCAATATCCAAATTGCATCGTCGTAAAGTGGGATACAAACGCATATTAATCTCGTATGCCCATACTGGAAGAGCCAGTCCGCAAGTAGTGCGAGCCCAAATTGTAATGTTACTACAAGAAGTGCCTAGTTATAGGCTTCCTCTCTTTAAATTTCGAGAGATGTATGAGAGTCGCTTTATGATCTCTATTAGCGTATCAGAATTATACAAGATGAAGGATGTTTGCCTTGTCACGGAGGATCCTGGTGGTCGAATGGTTTCTCTGAATCCTGATCATAGAAACACGCCATCGCCATGCTTCAATAACACTACTCCCCAGGTACTGCGTAAAATCTGTCTACAACCCACCTGCTTTTCTCTTTGTTCTTTAACAATCATGATGAAAAGAGACCGAGTCTCAGCTTCTCCAGTATTTGTTGAGCAGCAGCTCCTTACTGTTGAGAACCGATGACTATACCCCAAGCGATATTCATGTACTGACTTAGTTTATGAAATGTCTATATACACAATTCGACAGAATTTCGGTTTGATATAAACAATTTTCTTTAGGAGGAGCAAGTTGAGTTACCATACTGCACAATTCATATGGTTAAACCATGCTCTGATAAAGGCTGGGCAGAACAAAAGGTGGCCTCTTTACCGAACGTAAAAATCTCCCTGAAACTTTTGGATCCTCGTATACGTCAATTACTAACTACACATAATGGTAGCTTGCCATTACCCAGGTACATAGTGATTTTCCTCCTTGGCTAATTAACTGGAATTCAGAGTAAAATGTTCATGTATCATATTTCACTTTCAGTTTACCTAACTGCTATGAGGCCGAATTCAAGGAGCAGTTGCAAGTTGATGAAAATGGTGTACCTCTAGAGCATTTAGTATCATGCCTATCATGCGTTGAATTGAAACAGGGTATCGGCAGTGTAAAGTACTTAGTTCGCCCAGGAAATAAAAGTCATGATAGCACACATGAAGGTAATATACGAAGCCTTTTATAAAATAGTCAAAAACAAGTTCCTGAATAATAAATAAAATACTTTTTAGAAAACAAATACGTCAGCCCACCGCTTGCCAATCAATTAGCCCTGTTTAGCCGTGAGCTCGTTGACCTTTTAAAGACAGCTCCGCATTGTCAATTGCCGTTTAATCGATTTATACCAGCATATCATCATCACTTTGGTAGACAATGCAGAGTAGCGGATTATGGATTTACGAAATTGATTGATTTGCTAGAGGCCCTCACACATACAGTTCAAGTACGTCAAGCTGAACACCAAAAACAAATAAAGATACAAGAATTATAACTATGAATGTAACTTATTTGCGAACGTGGTTCCAGGTAATGGGAGAAGGAAATAATCGTGTGGTCACCTTGTCGCACCGCGCACAGGTTCGTCGTTTCACTTCCGACTTGTTGAGAGTCTTAAAATCCAAAGCAAGTAAACAAGTGCCGCTGTCTGAATTTCCATTCCTGTATCCACGTGTGATAGGTAAGTTTTATTTTCCCGTGGCTCTTATTATAAGGAATGTAATTAAATATGAAGATACAAATAATTGCAGCTAAACCATGGGACATTGTCGATTACGGGGTATGCGACATCGAGGATATCCTGAGTGAAGTATCTGAAAATACGGTTGTAGTAACAACTGTGAATGGTGGAGACAAAATAATTGGTATATTAAAGAGGGAACAAAATGAGGAAGAAATTGAACGAACAAAGCAGTTTGCTCTTGAAGTAAGTAAACGATATAAGGTATACTATTGAAAATATGTATGAATACTATATGTGAGTATGAATTTTAGGTTGTTGAACTATTGCGCCATGCACCGCAGTGTAGGATGCTATTTAACAAATTCGTTCCATCATACCATCATCACTTTGGTCATCAATGTCGCGTGTCCGACTATGGATTTACGAAATTGATCGAGTTATTCGAAGCCATTCCTGAGGTGGTGAAAATAGAGGACGATAGCTGCGGGGAGAGACAAATTATATTAACAGAAAAGGAAGGACTCCGAGTCCTTTCAGAGCAAATAATAAAATTAGTTAGTTGCTCGAGGGGCTGCCTCCCCACTTCCAATATTTCACAAGCCTTCTTACTTGAGTTTGGCTATGCTCTCAAGCCAGAATTATTCGGATGCTCAACTGTTTTGCAACTTATGCAAAAACTCAACCAAACTGTTAAAGTATGACATCGAGACTCCACGATAAAGACAGAATTTTTCGTGTCACACTTTTTTCTGACAATCTTTTGTACTTTTCAGGTCGTGGAGTTAGCGACTGGCCCAGCAGTCGTGACAATAGACAAATCTCAGCGTCAACAATTAACTTTGGAATGCAGGCGTATATTGATGAACCAAACCGAGCGAAAAATGCTTGTTAAAGAATTCCAACAGCTATATTCTCAATTCTATATGAAACCATGTAATCTGGACGAGCTAAAGCAGAATTTATCCCACGTCGTTCGGGTGCGTTCCCCTTGCCTATAAGTCTTCTGTGCTGTTTTGTATCATATCCATATTACTATGAAGGGGATGATTGATTATGCATTCATTTTCAGTTTTCAACCATAAACGATGAACATTTCGTGGAGCTGACACCTTTGCATTCTTTTGCATGCGACGTGTATCAGGTCCTTATAAATCATGGTGGATCTTTGAAACTTTCGCAATTTGAAATGGCATACTTATCTGTTACCGGCAATATTTGCAGACCTGTGCAATATGGGTTCCCAACAATCTTCGCACTGTTGCAAGCTCTGCCATGCACTGTTTTACTGAAAACTTCCCGATCGAAAAGAATTATGATATATCTTAACAAGAAACTTGTTGGTGGGTGTATATAATCAACTCGCTTGTCTTGATGTATCCAATTCGAATACAGCTTTTTGCAATTTCAGCGGCAGGCATACCTTTGCCTGCGAAGTATACAGCAGGTTCCTCATCGTATCGTGATACCGACTCAAGTAATGAATCTTTCGAGAGTGATACTTCATCGCGTGGAAATATGGTCACCAATTCCACAACATTGGATGACTCTGGAAAATCATCAACTGAGTTGACAGAGAAGCAGAATTCGTGGTCTCATTCAGAAAACATCTCTCTTTGGCCAAAAGACCCTGATTGGACGATCTTGAAAACGGAAGAACCAACCATTAATTGGACATTTCCGAATAGCGCTAATGACAGTTTTTTGAAAAACTTCATGCAAGCGCCGGCAACTCAGCGAGGATTTCCTCCTCCACCTCCTAAGCCTGATTCGCCACCAGTGGTAATATCATCCCTCCTTCAATTCTACAGACACTTAGAGACTAACAGAACTCATTACACAAAGCTCTCATTACAGGAGACTGCGACAAAAGGGCATTGGGAATCTTCAGTATGGGCTACACCAAAGTTCACATATTCACAATCAGACCATACCACTAATGTTCAGGTATGTCTTTAATTCCCTATTCACTGATAAGTGTAATATTCGTGGTTGTGTCTTATTAACTGATACATTATTCTAGGTACCACCTTTGACCCTACCCGCATCATGGAGCCAAATTGTATCAAGCAACAGTACTGCAAACTTACTGTCGCCGACTAAAAATCTCTTACCTGCTGCTGCGAATCCATTGAATCCGCGAACCTCGCCGTATTTTTCGTTGAAGCGCAACCTTGTCGTTGCACCGCATCCATCTGAATTACCATTACCCTCACTATCTCTAACCCCGAAGAAAAGCACTGCCTCGGAATCCGTTCCATTCGGCCAGAATGTCTCATTCAATTTGGAGAAGGTAAATGATAATAGTTCGGTTGAAACTATGTCCAAACATATTAAGCACAACGGTAGTAGTCCGAATGGCAGCGATGAAACAGGAAAATGTTCCACTCCTTCCAAATTGGGTATGTACTACCTAGGAATGTTATATCTTTATTATTATTCCGTTATTACTGGTAATGGTTTTTTACCGCTTTTTCACATTCCCAGGCAAACGACGACTAGCAGCGCATTTTGATCAACCAATCGAGTCATAATCGTATGATCGCCCAAACGGAACAGGATGTACGGAAATATAACTTACCATGGCATTAGCTTTCTACAATTAAAGGGATTACAATATGGAGGATTCCTGACCGTTACACTTTTTTATATTATTTGATCCGGACACGAATTTGTAACATCTCGGTAGGCCGCCTCAGAACGGGTCGCAATACCTATACACCATTTTTCGGATGGTAGGTACCTCCCATCGAGTATTTTTTTTTTTTTTTCAGAAAATTGAATATTGCCACGCTAATTCGAAGCGACAGAAAAGGTTTATTTTCAAATACTGTGAAAATATGTACACACAACAAGTATAGTTCATAGTTGGAAGTCATGAGTGTGCGGCGCTTATACCGAGTGATAGGTACTGATCGCGTGGCACAAAAGGTTCAAGTAACACTTTTCATTCTGTGATATAGCATAGAAAAAGACTGCAAACAATATTACTATCATAATACGAGAGTAACTCGAAAGTGGCAATTGTCGAGTGCTCTAGGATTGGGCCAAACATTGCTGGTGAAAGATCCAAAGCATTGCAATTTAGGAAATGAATTACACAGTGTGTAAATCTACATAAACAGTGGCAATCATTTCTAGGTGGTAAACGAAAATTAACTATGATCTGTTCAGACTTAATTTTGCTAGACCCTTTTTGTCTAATCCTAGCTGCACTTCTTATTGTCAGTGAGAAAGAGTTGTGTTCAAAACATCGTATATATTACAATACTATACGATAAGTATTATCAGTCATAAATTGAATGCAACTCATTTTCGAAGCTTATTCAACTTTACTTACACAATTTGATCGATTTGCATCTTCTTTCCATTATTGTCATTGTACCTTTATTTTGAATATGTAATTTCTTGATTGCATTATGAACGGCTACTTCTTAAAACATTTGATGATGCCAGTACATTGGTGTATGTGTATGATATAAGTGAATACTTTTATCACAGAAACCATCTTTCATACATAATAATGTAGTTATTAGTAGAAAATGCCTACAATGAAGTGGAGTATGGTACAACCCGAATTTCGAATAATGCGGAGAAAACTTTAGTTATTAGAAACACTCGTTCGCCCAGGGTGGAAGAAACAAAACCATTGGAATTTGTAAAAGATTGATATTATTTTAAGTCGATTTGTCTTTAAAAATACTTGTGTAGATCTAAAGCTGTATCAGCAGCCAATTTAATTTCGTAGACTAATGACATCTAAGTTACATGTTAGATGTCAAAATTTGGTAATCCTTGCTCTCTTCGGATTACTTATACGATCATTGCGATCCTTTGTTTTAAAGTTAGCATTAAGAATGATTTTTATTGTGCGCGCGTACAGTTGTAATATAGCAGATGTAAGGGGGCCTTCGGATTGCGACGGTTGTAAATCATAAATTCTGGAAAGCTTTAGTATGCTAATTTGGCAAGAAATGTTAATATTCAATACTGCAAGTAAGCTTAGAAAACGTGAAAAGCAAGCAGCTCGCGGATGAAAAAAAAAACATAAATTAGCCCAGAAAGTGATAATCGTAATTTCATGATACTCCGGCTTCTTATATTCTGTGATACTCGTCGAAATTTCGTTTATTTATTTATTCTTATTGAATGAAACAGTTTTGTTATATGTGATATATTTATTGGATAAAAGTCGATCCTATTGTATTTTACATTTACACGAAAAAGGAAAGATGTGATTTTTAATTCATCTTTCAGTTCGCATAAGATTAGTGCGTCGCAGTAAATTTTCTATTGCTGCTCCCAAAGATCGTTTTTAGAAAAAGAGGCATTAAGCGCTATCCGTGCAATTAAGAGCGCGTCATTAAACAGAACGATCATATCTGAAATATCAATGTATGTCGGGAGCTGTACGAGAGCACTTTTCCAATACTGTCATTCCACTTATTAAGTATTTAAACCGATATTTCATGCGAAGTTCTGTTGAAACTCAAGAAAGAACTAGTTGTATATGAAGTTTTATTGTAATAACGAATGCAACTAAAATTGTAAAGCATAAGTAATCAATAGAATCTTTGAAAGATGTATTTAATAAAACAATTTGATGCGTATATAAAAGGAATGCTTCCCAGAGTTACATCACTTGTGGATTTCAAGATCACACTGTAAGAAACCATTTCAATGATCACTGTGATAACTTAGTTTTATTTTTAATACACTGTATTTGTACATAGCTTGAAGTTATCAATCAGCTGATGCATGATTGCATGTAATTTGTTAATTATTATCTACAACGATCCAATTTCGTGTTTACTTCTATATTGGTGTTTTCATACCAGTACCCACTGGCCCATGGCGCCTTTCCCAAATCATACGATGCTTCTGTTTCATGTATGCATTCTTGGCATTGATAAAAACTCCCATTTCGCCATCTACAACAAGCGTGTGATATCCAGTTCAATCAGTTATTCTGCCCAATGCGCAGCATCTTAAGTAGACCTATCAATCTGTACCACTAAGCTCCCTGAATACCTACACTTTATAAACCATGCATCAGAGGCAGTTTTGTAAGTATCGTATATTTCAGCACAACTGGTTTCACGATCTTCCCCATAGTCCCAACAACATTGTTCATAACGTTTTCTCAAGATGGTAAGGATTTCATCGTCGACCAGCCTGAAAGTGAGAATGTACAGAAGTAGGCATATATAAAAGCCTCCACTTGAACAAGAGCTTGTTCCACTCGCAGAATATGGACTAATGTAAAAGTGTGGATTAAAATTAGAGTGCTGTCTCCAGATATTAATATGCGCTACTTATATAGTACTACAGTGTCATATTTACTTATCACGTCTAAACTGATTGTCTGCTTCATAAACGCAGAGAACGTCGTCGACGTAACACTCGTCGATCGATGGGACTCGACGGAACTTTTGATGATACCACGGGTATTCCTGTTGGTTCGGCTTGACAATCTTTTCTGCAATGGAAATAGAGTTTCTCGTTTACGAGACATCCACCTTGCTCCATTCTATAATAACATAACCAAGAACACTGTTAGATAATACCTCGCAGGAAGGTGACCGGTGTATCTAAAACATTATTGACAGAATTCAGAAATCTCCTCAGGAGATTTCCCTCGGTCCCCATGATTTCTGACCGACGGTGAGTGGAAATTCAGCGAGAACAGAGAGGATATTATGGTAAAACTAGGAAATCAAAATCATCGGACACCCTAAGGCGAATGCTTCGAAAAGCACCACTTTAAAGGGGGCACCAGTGAGCCGTCATATGGGAGATGGGAGCTCTCCCCACCGCTCCCCACTGCTGGCCAACTCTTCCCAAGTCAAGAAGAAACTTGAAGCGTATGCAGTTGTGCTCTATTATGTAATAGGATAATAATTCCAACCGGAGTTTTTACAATTCTTTTATTTCTTCTATGAAGAATAATTCATTATTTACCCAATGAATGTGACGGGTGCGGTTTGCAATGATGCGACGCTCGAATCCAAAATATTTCCTCTCCTATTTGATAGTTTCAAGCGTCGATATACTGCAAAGCTCAATATGCGGCTTTGCGAAAATCGAATCCTCAACTCGGACACGAGACACGCACACTTCATTTCCTCAGTGCGAAATCTCAGCGTCTTCTGGAATTCGCGTGACCTCCGCGTTTTTCCTCCAGGAATAAACCTTACAATATTTATAGCGCAGTCAATATATAATTCTTAACCGCGCAGTTTCTTTTTGTTATAAACCACTATATATTTTTGGCGGGAATTGGAGAATTGGTGAGAAAACATGGGGATATTGTGAAAAATGAAGAAAGCTCGTTAGTCCGTCCTTTAAAGGAACAAAGGTATATATTTTCGTGCAAGTTGAGAACACGCTTTCAGTTTTTGCGCAGATCTCAGCCGGTGGTGAAGTGTAGGCCGTCGGGTCACCCCCAAAGTGATCCCACACAACATCCTCTGGAAAACTAGAAAAACGTATTATGATAGTTACATCATCGGAATAATGTTATTAAAGAATAGGGAATAAATGGGATGAAATAGGATTATAGGATTCCGTTGGCTACAGAGCCGGGGAATTAGATAGACTCTCATCCACACGTGCACGTCTCTCTAGAACGACGCACACGCGCGTACACGCGACTGCGTCTGAACTGGCGGCATCGCGCGCGCCTGCAACATTTCTCCAGCCCTCCAACCGTGTGCGTATTTACAAAATCTCTGAGGGAGCTCTCGGTGACAGGCTACCTACGATCAGTCGACAAAGATTCCCGGAGAATGCAGCCGCGCCACATAAATGCGGACGTGTGCACAGTGTTGCAGTGAGGGCTCGCTCGCCATCTATTGGCTCGCGAATATTCTCTCGGAACCGAGAGAGAGGATTGCATGCAGATCGCAGTCGGGCAGCACATTGGTGCGGCCGGTCGCCATTTTGTTTATTTTCGCGTAAAAGAGAGACGAGAGGCTCGTCGGTGCGGATCGGCTGGTTTTCGCGTAGGAAAAGGGCCAGGAAGCAGCAGCGAGCGGAGAGCGTCGGGGACGTGGAAAATCACGAGGCACGCGGCGAGGGTGATTCTCTCAACGGGTGCGCGAGGCAAAGAGAAGGACGGAGTGAGCGATAGGGCGGGCGGGCGGGAGGGGGAGAGAAAGGGAGAGCGAAAGAGAGCGTACAGAAGGGAGGGAGCGAGAGAGCGAGAGGGAGAGTGCGAGTCGCGAGCGAAGTTGTAGCGGACATCGGGATCAGGACGTAGGAGAAGCGAGAAGTCCGCGAGAAGTACATAGATCTGGCGATTAGCAGCGCGCCGGTCCCGCGCCGCAGAAACCGTTTCTCGGATAACTCGGCAAGGAGGAGCGGAGCGCGAGGGGGTACAAGCTGGAAGGTGCGAGGAAGACAGGTGCCACGACGGTAAGGGGGAGACCAAGTGCCGCGGCTACGAGGGCAACGGGGCCAGCGACCAATTCCCAATTCTAACTTGGAGAGCTCGCCAAGACACGAGGGTGGAATATATGCTGTGGGCGTCCCCCGAGCGAGCGGGGGCACTTGATGGCCGCAGAAATTGGGCGCATCGCAAGTAAATATCAATCATCGCCGTGCGGTGAGACCAGTCGGAGACGTGCTAGTAAGACGAGTTCGCTCGCACTCGGTACCGAGGATCCGCTCCCGTGCCAAATATTCCAACGGGATCTGATACTCTCGTCCTTTCACGAGCATCCCGAGTCACCAGTGCATCAACAACATCCGATGGACTCTAGAAAACGACATAGATTCTTTCGTGATAGGGACAGTAGGCCCACTGAGACTCAGGATTCCGAGGAGGTCGAGACGGCCATCAGTATTGGCA
Organism: Crossocerus cetratus; assembly: GCA_963675795.1. NCBI lineage: Eukaryota > Metazoa > Arthropoda > Insecta > Hymenoptera > Crabronidae > Crossocerus > Crossocerus cetratus. Next base: position 1,472,431 of record OY776664.1, read on the forward strand.
TGACGATGAACCACGTTAACGACCAGGACAACTTGAAGCAACTCAACCTGGGACCACTTGAAGTCAATGAGGTTGAGGAGATGGATACACAGGAGGGTAAGCCTCCAGGGGCTTCTTCATGCTCTTGCACAATCTTTCCTCATTTATTCTTACAATATATTCTTCACCAGACATATCTCTATCTATACCTTCTATTTACTCATACTTGTTACTTCTTTGTTCATTATTCTTCCACACCAACCTATGCTGCTCTCACCCATTGCCTGTATAGACCATGTATTTCATGTCTGCAAGTAATAGCAATGGGTAAACATGATAGTCATTCTTACCTGAGGATAAAGATCAAAACCGTTTATACCACTCAACGTATGTTGTGTATAATGCTGCAAAGCTGCCCCTGCGCATGACTTACAACAGCCTCGAGGGATCTTTCACAGACGTTCATATAATACATTAATAGAATTTGAACCAAAGTAGAGCTTTCACAGCCACCACGAATGGTTAAGTTTATATATATGTGTGGATATATACATGTAGGTGTATATATATATATCTGCATCTGTACGCGTGTATATATATAGCTTTGCTTTGGTTTCTATCTTGATAGATACAGTCAACTGTTTTAACCTAATTTTGACACATCATGAAGTTTATGTGAAACATTCCTCAGACTTCCAACCACACCAATAAATCATCTGTTCCAAGATTACTGCGAGGTATTAACGAAGCATAGAATCTTCTGTGCATCATCAATGTACGCATTTAATACCAGCCTGCTTCACCAGTCTCTAATGTGTCTTCTAGGGGAAGTGAGGGAATTTTAATCATTAAATTTTATTGCAAAACATATATTGACTTGTAGAAACACCACATGATGGTAGAGGGGATGGAAATGACACCTGTCCTATTAATGGAGAACCTGAACTAGCATGTATAGTACAAGATCAAGAGATGCAAGAAGGTATCTCGAGAGTTGAATTAACTTGATGCGTATTGGGGTGTGTGATTCTCTGTTTACCCACTGATCACTATGACATTTTGCGAACAGACGAAGCAAGACCCGAAGCGACTTTTCGCTACACAGTAAACAATGTATCTAAGATGAAAGAATCTGAATTGTCACCACCATGTTATGTCCGTAACTTACCATGGAAGATAATGGTGATGCCGAGGTCGAGTCAGACCCAAGAGAGACCGCCACAGAAATCGCTAGGCTTTTTCTTACAATGCAACGGCGAAAGCGATTCCACATCTTGGAGCTGCTATGCAGTCGCCGAACTCAGATTGCTCTCTCACAGAGACATGTCATTTAGTAGAAGTGAGTTGTTTGTTGACTTAGTAAAGGCTTGGTGGTAATTGTAGTTGTGGATTCTTAATGATGAGGGTGTCTGTGCTTTTAGAAATACAGCACCTTTTCTACAGCAAAGAGAATGATTGGGGCTTCAGTCACTTTATGACATGGCAGGATGTTGTGGATGCTGAGAAAGGCTTTATTAAAGATGATTCTATCACATTAGAGGTCTGTGTATTATTGTTTCCGCCGTTATGTTGACTCTTCTCTAATAAATAATGAATGGGACTTCAGGTTCATGTGATGGCAGATGCACCACACGGTGTCAGTTGGGACAGTAAAAAACATACTGGGTATGTAGGCTTGAAAAACCAAGGTGCTACGTGTTACATGAATTCTCTACTACAAACGTTATATTTCACAAATCAGGTATACGAATTGATAATTAGAGAATGTTGTTAGATCTGAGATGCTGTGGTCGAGATATACAATAAATCGTAACGTGGTTTTCAGTTACGCAAAGCTGTATACAAAATGCCCACTGAGAGTGATGATTCTAGTAAAAGTGTTGCTTTGGCTTTGCAAAGGGTTTTTCACGAACTGCAATTTTCTGACAAGCCTGTAGGTACAAAAAAGCTAACCAAAAGTTTTGGTTGGGAAACCCTGGATTCTTTCATGCAGCATGATGTGCAAGAATTCCTACGTGTGGTAAGGGATGCAATGAAAATAGATGTTAACATGCAGAAGACTAGTGTACTAGTATATGCTACTAAGATGTTGCTTTAGCTTTTAGACAAACTGGAGAGCAAAATGAAAGATACATGCGTTGAGGGAACAGTGCCAAAATTGTTTGAGGGGAAAATGGTCTCCTTTATCAAGTGCAAAAATATAGACTACAAGTCCACGAGAGTGGAAACTTTTTATGATATTCAATTAAATATCAAGGGCAAGAAAAACAGTGAGTAACAGAAAAGATAAATGGTTAGATATTGCTATACTGGAGGGACAACAGTGACGAACCGAAATATCTTTGTTTCAGTTTATGAATCCTTTAATGACTATGTTAGTACAGAAAGTCTTGACGGTGATAATAAATACGACGCTGGTGAACACGGGCTGCAAGAGGCCGAAAAGGGCGTCATTTTTTCATCTTTTCCACCAGTTTTACATTTGCATTTAATGCGTTTTCAATACGACCCAGTTACAGATTGTTCTGTCAAATTTAATGACAGGTGAGGGGATGTGATTTTCGATGCCGGGGAGTCTGCCTTTCCGCAAATAATAATGAACCTGTGTCTTGATGGATTTCTTGTATTCGAAGGTTTGAATTTTACGACAAAATCAGTCTTGGAAAGTATCTGCAAAATAAGGAGGGTGCCAGCGCGGACTATACATTACACGCGGTTCTCGTTCACAGTGGCGATAATCACGGTGGACACTATGTTGTATTTATTAATCCTGCTGGTGACGGAAAAGTATGTAAAGTGAGATTTTTCGGGATTGATTATTAAGAGAAAGAAGAGAGGAGAGGAGTATAGTTTAGAGGAGAGGTATGTTATTGGCTGGTACTTAAAATGTTGCAGTGGTGCAAATTCGACGACGATGTTGTCTCACGATGTACGAAGCAGGAAGCCATCGAGCATAATTACGGTGGGCAGGACGAGGACATGTCTTTGGCTGTGAAACACTGTACCAATGCCTATATGTTGGTGTATATACGGAATTCTGAGTTGGAAAACGTTTTACAAGAAGTCAAAGAAGAGGATATACCTCAAGAGGTCAGAAACGTCCTACAAAGAGAGCTTTCCCGGGAGTTGTGCGAACTTGAACGTGACAAAGACGCGACTGACTCGATCAAAGACTCGAATACAGATACTATGACTCTTCGCTCATGCACGCAAAATCCACGCAATACAAATCTCTATATTCATGACTTTTAACAGCCAGATTGATTGATACCTGTACAGATAACAGAGATGTATATCGCTTGAATTTCTTTGGAACGGTGCTCTTCCTGCTTTTCAAAGCTTCTCTGACTCATAACTAAGAAACCCAACAGCGCGGCAGAGTAAAGTCGTGACTCTCGAAACGAAGTGATAGACACAATTCATTTTAACGGTATGAAAACGTACGCATAGATTCGAAATTTTGCAAGTCTAAATTAGCGAAAGAATGGAAAATCGGATATTTGTATTTTATAAATTAATATTTTTTGTTAGTGCATATACATATTTTCAAATGTTTGTTATGAGATTTCTCCGAATATTTTATAAGAAAATAAACAATTTATAGTGTTATCAGCTACTGGCTGCAATATCACTAAATGTTAATACTGTACATTTTTTCGACTTTTGAATAAGCTGTGTTATATTGGATAGTAGAAAATCACGGTCTTTCAAAGTGTTACGCGCACATTCTCTCTTCAACGCTATGTTTTCTAGACACTTCCCGATGAATCATGATATATAGAGATTTGTTTGATTTACATGCTGTATCTTGCATTTTGTATTTCTTGGCATAGGGACACACCTGGCTATGATTGAGTAATGTAAAAACATTTCGCGGAGTTTTATTTATTTTGCACAGCAAGGATTGATTTTATAATATTATTTATACCGACTGACTACGTCTCCACAGCTCCAACTAATGTACGCGTTTCACTTCGAATCATACAGAGAAAGAAATTCGAACATCAGGTTGGCAGGAAACCTGATTGCTAGGCAAAGATCATGACGAGCCTTAGAACCGTGTTGACATGTTTATTGTAATAAATATTGTATGATATTACATTCGAAATGAATAATTGTACTGTAGTATACTAGCTTTGGCGGAAAGTGCACAGACATATCGCAGAATAAGTGAAGCGCGTGTGAATAATCATAAATATAATGGTGGGAAAGACTTACACAAGATGGTACAATGGGATATAACAGTCGATATCTTTTCGAATAGCGAGTTTCAGATCGTGTGGCAGTTAGTATTGAGATGAATGCAAGGGAAAGTGAACAACAATTAATGTCTATGAATATCATTAGCTTCCTTAACATGTCTTCTATAGTATATTTGTTATTTAGTAAGCGTCATGAAATGTGATTTACATTAATCAAAATCATGGTTTTAGTCAGTACCGAGATATCTTGAATCAACTGAGATGAAGCAAGCCGTCGAAAAGTTCAATTCTGTCGGTGTTAATTACCAATATGAATGAAAGATGCTACTTATTTATTTGTTGTTACGCATTAATAAATAGCACGAACAATGCAGAATATTACTGCCGAGTGAATACTTTATGGTAGCTGTTACATTCAAGCTCCTGCGAATGCCACCTGATCAAAGACAAAGTGAATTCAAGTTATCGTTTAAGATTTCAATTCGCCGATTCCACAAACGGTATATCAAGAGCGAAGCATCTCCACACTACTGTAGTTACACAATACATTTTTATTATTATTTGGCATAAGTGGTGACCATGTATTGACCATGCAAGTAACTTTTCAACAAACACCAGTCCAATCTCTTGGATTTCAAAACTTTTCTAAAGCTCTCACCAACTACAACTAACCGTTGCTTTTAGGTATTATTTTCTCATTGCTAATTAATTGTACGTCTGGCGTAAATAACGATACATGGTACCATCATTTACCGCCGAATAATTTTCAAATAGTGCAATTGTCTGACTTGGCAGTCGGTATTGCGGCAGATGAACAAAATTAAAATTACCAAACTAGTGAGAAGGATCGAGTCACTCTTTTGACGTTTCGATTGCTATATTATTCTCGAGATCCCAAAAGTATGCTGTCAAATGCACAGTCTTACAAAGAAACGAAATTTTAAATACCAAAAAATATATACGAGGAAAAATTTATTAACCAGATGAAATTTAGTACACATCTCGATAATTTTAATTTTGTTGGTCTAGCTGGTGGAGAGGCTGCAAGAGGAGAAGAGGCTGGAGCAAATAAGAAGAAAGGAAAGAAACGAGGCATACTTATATATGACTGTTAATGTCCTCCTCGAGGATAACTTTGACGGTCACCAAGGGAGTGATCTCTATGATCCAGAACACGCTTTGTATCGTGTATTTCGCGTGCGTAGACAGGGTACCTTGCACGAGTTTCTTGAGCTGCTCAGTGAAAATTTGGTAAGTCAACACATTTTCCTCCCTTATATGCGTTTCGTTCTCTCTCTCATCGCCTACTATGGATCACTGTGAGTTACTTTCGACTCGGCAATTCCAACATACCCAATTAGTGCTACGTTTTACTCTTACGTTCACGTAATCCACTGTTCAAACGGTAGGTAGGAAAAAGGATTGCCAGTTCCATGAAATTGAAGGAGCGACTCGGAAAGAATCGTCGAACTGACGATGTTACTCTTACTGTTACACTTTGCATTCTTCCCACAGAAATATCCTATCGAACAAATCCGATTATGGCCATTCAATGTACGGACCAATCAAACATGCAGACCAACGCCACTTGAATTAGAAGCTGATCTTCAGAAACCCATCTTTGATTGCTCGGATAATTTAATTACTTGGAATGTATTTGTCGAATTAGTCCCTCCCGATTCTGAGTTGACAGCCTTGCCACCATTCGATAAGGACACTGATGTCTTACTGTTCTTTAAATTGTACGATCCTAAGAATAAGAAAATTCATTATTGTGGCCATCATTACATGCCGGTTACCGCCAAAGTCCGTAAGTGTCTAGGAACTTTCCTATTTGCCCATTGGCTCGTGCTTTCAACAACTACACTAATGATTTATATACAATTCCTATGCAGAGGATCTCATACCAATCTTAAACGAAAGAGCTGGTTTCCCGTCGGAAACAGAATTAGCTCTTTACGAGGAAATAAAGCCCAATTTAGTAGAAAAGATAGATAATTTATCGGACCCACTTGAGAAAGTTCTCGAAGAATTAATGGACGGTGACATCATCGTGTTTCAAAAGGAAGAACCAAATAACCAAACCTATGAACTACCAACGTGTCGAGAGTACTTTAAGTAAGTAACATACAAATGTTGAACTTTGAAAGCTCTGCTTTCCAACATCATTTTCCCTGTTATTGTCATTATTGTTGTGTTCCTGTTTCAGAGATTTATTCCATAGAGTAGAAGTAACATTTTGTGACAAAACAATCCCCAATGATCCCGGTTTTACAATGGAACTCTCGTTACGGATGACTTATGATCAAATGGCAAAGGCAGTGGCACAGCGAGTTGGCACAGACCCGTACCTTTTACAATTCTTTAAGTGTCAAAAGTAACTATTCTCAGTGATTATGTTTTAAAAGCATGTAAATAGAACTCGATACCCATGGAATGACTTTATTACAGCTACAAAGATTCGCCTGGGCATCCACTAAAATGTACATTTGAGGGCTCCCTGAAAGACTTGGTTTCCTACTGTAAACCAAAGACAAAGAAGCTCTTTTACCAGCAACTCAGTATTAGAGTGAATGAACTGGAAAACAAGAAGCAATTCAAATGTATATGGGTTGGACCTTCGTTGAAGGAAGAGAAAGAGATTATTCTTTATCCGAATAAGAATGGCACCGTGGCTACATTGCTCGAGGAAGCTAAGAAGCAAGTGGAGCTCTCCGAAAACGGATCGGGGAAATTGAGGATATTGGAAATCAATTGCAGTAAATTATTACCTGGTCCCAGGGAAGATACATCTTTAGATCATTTAAATGCATCAGGCACCAAAATATATAGGATAGAAGAGATCCCGAACGACGAATTGAATTTAGCCGAAGACGAAATGTTGGTTCCCGTCGCACATTTCCACAAGGATGTTTTCTCGACGTTTGGTATTCCCTTCTTCTTCAAAATTAAGCATGTAAGTATTAACAATATTGGCGATAAAGATGCTAACAAGCACACTGTCTTTACACAACAATGAATTGTTGATATAGGGCGAGCCGTTCCTGAAGATGAAGGAGAGGTTGCTGAAGAAATTAGGAGTGCAAGAAAAGGAATTTGAAAAGGTAGGTATTTCGGTTTAACTCTTTCTGATCTTTTATGAGAACTCATAAAAAATCTTGAAGTTTAAGTTCGCGGTGGTGTCTCTGGGAAAGCCACACTTCATCATCGACTCCCCGGATCACTGCATGGACCTCGCTGACTTCCGCTCACAACCCGGCCAGAGTAAGTATGGTTGAAATTCTATTCAGTCCCAATCTGCAGAGAGTAGCAGCATAGTCCGAAAAAGTTGGAGATATGAATTTAGTCTACCGACTAAATCAATTCTGATTGGTAATAATTTTGTAGTTCATCTACTTTTAAAAACAGGCATATCGCACAGGCCTTGGCTTGGCCTGGAACACGTCAACAAAGCGCCGAAGCGCTCTCGAATCAACTACCTCGAAAAGGCCATTAAAATTTACAATTAAATTTCCATTGTGCGAAGAGGAGTAAGGATTAGGCAGCCATTCATATAACTCATGCAACTATATAGTAACAGAGCGATGTCTGACACACAAATGTTGGAAATGCGTTTATATATTCGGTTCTTCAGCCAGATTACGTATGCGATTTTACTGTTATAATAGTTGTCATCGGAAGGTAAATCCAATTTATGTCTATACTGGATCAAGAGACTATAATGAACGGGTGTTTTTCGTCACGGAACTTGGGTGATACAGTTCTCCATTTCGAACCGGCAGGGATTTTACATAATGGCTGGATCGATATTACGTTGATTCCACCGCACACCAACATTGGGTTAGACGCTTCTGCCTGTGAAATCGATTTTTATATTTGTAAATATTTCGCCAGTCACCACCTTTAAAGGCAGACATTTCACTGAATTCAATTCTATCAGCAATAAGAATTTATTTCAAAGCAGATCCCTTTTTACCAAACTGGATATGGCTTTCAACCAATCGAAGTTAAGTCACTTCAAGTGGTAGCGAGGTATTTATAAATAATGTAGTACTGCTGTTATGACCCGGTGCGATATTTCAAAGTTCCATTTCTTTGATCCTGCCATGTAAAATCTTTGTGTCTGAACGCGACACCTGAAGGGCGTTACAAACTGTTTTGCCTTATACTAAACGCTTTCCTACAAGGAACTTAACATTTTGTTCTCTTTCACATAACACTTTGTGATTACAAATCTCTTTAAGTTCACCAATTCCCATCGTCAAAGCTACGTACATTTACAATGAATTTACATTGAATAAGAACATTAATCGAGGCGTATTACATTGTTATATGGAAAACTGCTTTACACTCTCTAACAGATGAGTTCTAACGCAAATTTTCAAAGTGCTATCTGAAAATCCTCTAACAGTATCGTAATTTCTTGTATAATACTTTGCCTATTGTTTCACATCTGCTTTCTTCCTTGTACACACGCGTAACCGGGACATTAGACGCATCTTAAGAGAAAGACTACGAGTTTAATTATGACACCAACAAAGTTGAGATCAAAAGAGTTTAAAGTCCTTATCGGCGGTGACATCAAGTAATCGGTACTTGATGTCACTTGGTTGCCCACGTAAGTCGCTCTCTCCACCTTGTTTCTTCAATTTTCGTATAGGGGACTTGGTGGGTGTGAGTTTGCAAGTGATATCGGGAAAGATGCGTATTTCACAAACAAAGTGTGAATGCGCGTCACTGTGTGCTGTATGGGTCGCCTTTACCGAAATTTCCTGACAGTGCGGAAAATAGCTCTTTCGATGTCTGTTAATAACTTCTATATTTACCATCGCATTTCGTATTGTATACGTCACATTTTCCCGTTTAGATGAAGTAACAAGCGTTATTTTCGTAATTAAACCCCATTTTCAATCAATACTTCTTTATTTTGTTTTCCTGTGACAGAAATCTTTGCCGCTTGCATACGCTAATTGACTTGCAGATCTGACGTATCGTAAAGAACGTGGAAAAAGAAAAGAGAACGATTCATTATAGTTGAATTATTTCGCGATGACATTTTTCGTTTCAATGATATTTAGCATGTTGTTTGTTTATTAAGCGATCTTGAAATCTGTCGCGTTCTTTCCAACCAGCGCTTTCAGATTTTAAGTGAGACCCAACTGTGTTAACTCAGTAAACTTAACTACGGCGAAGCTAGCTGTAAGATTTACTAGGTATAATAAATTATCGCAGCCAGAACGGAATCATAATTTCTACCAATACAACAACTCACCGATGTAGTAGTACCGTATAATGATCTATTGTTTGGATTAGCGAGAAATTGTACCGATCGCAACAGGTCTACATTGCTATCAAGGATTGTGCTGAGAGGCCGAGAAACTGTATAACTAAGATAAGCAAAAAAAACCATCCTGTAAGACATGTAATAGTGTTTACTGGGACTGACGAAATTAGTTGTCAGGGTATCACAGTATTTTGTAAAAAAACAAATATAGGGGTGATTGTACAGATCATTTCATGACTTAACACCGTCATGTTATTAACATACGTCGTAAGTCTTCACGCTATATTGGGAACTTAATGTCGAGAAACGTTAAAAGAATCTTAGACGGCACTCTTGTTATTGAATACACACCACGATATGGTCGCGAAATTGACTGCTTTTGTATAATGACGTTCAACCCACACAACCAAAGGTCGCGCGGCGAATTTTTATCGAAGGTAAAAACTATTAATGAGCTACCTGCGCGAAGGTGGGAGAGCCGAGTCTTCGCGTGCGTTGCGATGCCAAACGAGTATCGGATGTTCCTGACTGCATTTGTAGCGATGTCATTTTTAGACAAAATGCCGGTGTGCGCAGGCCTTGCTATGTCACACACACCCCCACGAGGAAACGACGGCAGCGGGTCGCTGGCACTTTTGCGATCGCTAAAGATATTTTGTATCCAGTACGCGGGAGTGGCGCGAGAATATATTCGATGGAATAGAGGCAGTTATCATCAGAAACCAGATATGTCTAGAGTCCGTGGAAGGCACAGGCTGCATTGTGTTGTTGTTTATACGTATAACACACACACTCCTCACACACTCGAGCAAACGCGTACACCGATATATGTGCGTGCAGATAAATATGTATCTGTGTGGGCGTTTGTTGGCCAGGTTCCTCGATGAGTACTAATCACGATGACCGTCTCGAAGTCGAACGGGGTGGTACGAAATAACAGTTAATGATATTAATAGTAAGCATCTACTTTTTTTTCACGGAATCATATATATGAATTTTATCCGAAAAGAATTGTTTAAGTTATTACTGTATAATAATGATAATAAATCGAAAGTACCAGACGAATATGTAATAAAACAAAAAGAAACCGCTCGCGAGACACTGCATTTTCCGGCATACTTTACATATATACGCAATTACGTATAATGCTTGTAATTATAGTCTTAGCGAGTTTCTGTCGTTTTGTATAGGTAACATTATAGCAGAGCTGCTCAATCGCAATTGTACATCTGACTCGATAAGTTTTTCGATGATTCTTTTTCTATGCAAATGGATTGAAGCGGGCGTGCGATTATGCATATAAAATTGATAACCAAATAATAAACTCAAGCATATATGGCTATACATATGTGTAGAATAATCATCTAAAGATTTTCAATTACGCATTTCACTCCAAGTGAGAATTAAAAGTATGTGCTTCTTTGGATCGGCGCGAGCACGATGCGCCGTTGGGAGTCCGTGTTAAATCTAGCACATACGTATACACACGTACCATAGAGTCTCAAATGGACTTTCTCTGACATTATATAGCAACACCGGTGCGACCGAATGCACGGTGCACATTGTACACCAGACGTTATATTTTACGGAGCAATATACACAGAAACATTACAATCATAAGAGTTACATTCAATGAGTAGTTTTTTGAAGATACTGCAAAAAGTATTTTTCAAGGTTTCTAAAAGATATTGTGCATTATTAAATCTTTCTAATTCAAATAAATAACATGATCCACGTACTGGTGATAATCTATATGATAATAACAATAAGGTACACTTATGTCGCACGCGTTGTTACGATTAGCACACGTATTTACTGGCCAATATCGTTCCGATATCAACATCGCAAACACACTACTGTGCGTATTATACATTGGACGCTGCAAGATTAATCTCTGGAGGAATACGCAATATCGCAGAGATAAAAAAGCTGTTGACGTGCGCACGTATAACGCTACGAGTGTTACATCCTGCAAAGGGCGCACGCCGCTCTACCGATCTGGAAGACCCGACAATTAGAACTTTCAACGTTAAAATTCAGACAAGACAAAAATGGCAAGATATACTTAGACGGAAATATAATTGTTAAAATTGACAATGGGCTCTCTAATATTCAAAACCAGTAGCATACATTGAATGTAGCGCATACGCTTTCGAAAGGAACTTTAAAAAGGAACTTGAGAGTATTACCGACCGCACTTTGATAAGAAAGAGCACCTAAAGGTCTCGATAAAAATGTTATGAACTGGATTGGCCGGTCGGGCAGTAGAATGTGAAAGAGTCTGTAAAGCATGAAAGTTTATATTGATCATTGCGCGCTACTACTTTCCAATGGGCATTGCCGAAGCCTGAATCGATAGTGTAGCACATTCTCAAATACGCTAGTGTGTGCAGTAATACTTGTATTATATCGTTTATACAGAGATTTGACAGTCAGCTAGCCTTATCAGTGGACCGCGAGGTGGTGAAGAATAGCGAGTTTACTATTGTTTTATTGTCGCTTGTACGGAGAAGTCTTGTTTGAGTTTGAACTTATATAAGATCTCGGCAGTATTGACCGCGGGACTGTTTGATGTACAATCTTATGCATTTCCATCTATAAAAGGTAAATTGAGGAACGAATAACATATTTACAATTTCTAAACTGTCTTTTGCCTTTATCCATCCGAATGCCGACATTAGTTCGAGCCGAGTTTTTCCCTATGTGCACATATGCTTGCGCGACGCCAGTCCAATCGTGTGCGCCATCGATTCATTAGAATTAAATTCCTGCAACGTGTTCCCAGTGCTTTCGCCTGGAAAAATAATCGCATGTGTGTACTGAAAAAGACTGCGGTTGCATCGGGTGACACGTATCAGACTAATCCACCTGCCGCTTTCTTGCAATATGTGGAGATATGCTTTCCCAGTGGGATAGAAATCAACCGATGGTATTGAGAGTTGAAAAGCCTCGTTTGGTCCATGCTGCGATACGCTTTAGGTTATGAAGTTCAAGGGAGAAGTACTTCGTGTGTGGTAGAACTCGTGCTGAACGCACCGCAAGAGCAACTCCTTTATTATAATAGCCGATTGTTGATTAATTCGCTTGGCATTCAAGAAACGATCGACTATGGCTCGCAACTGGACGAATTTAAACCGGCGCGGTTTTCAATTGGTTGAAAATCTACTAATCGGCGCCCCGCGCCGTATAAAAGCACGGCTTGTTCAAGGACAACTTCCAGAACTCTTCGCCGTTTCAACTCGCAACGTGCACCTTTCGGCGACCTGTTGCTTCCCGAAACACGTGAGTGGCACATGCATTTTTTTACATAAACAAATATCACTGCGACTCTCGAGTGGTGAGTGCGCCACTAGATTTTCAAAAAATTCGAACAAACATTTTGCGGGATTTTGATCCGACTATCTCTACGAATCTCACACACTGTTCACTCGACGAATTTTTTGATATTCGATAACCAACGATAAAGAGAAATATTTGCGTGTATTAAAAGTTAAAATTGCGACCAACTTTACTCCAATTAACTTGATAAAATGTCTACTGTTCGTTTTACTTTGGCCTTGAGATTAAGATTTTCGAACCGTTCAATGGTGTTCATGTGGTCCTCTGTTCCACTCCACGAAAAACTATGCACGCACTTGCGAAATTTGTGTTTGCTTAGACTGACGTACGAGCAAACATTAATAAAAAAAATCGCGATCGTGCAAATCCCGCGAACCAGGGGTTATCAGTAGAAGTACTATGATGTAAGGAATTCATCTGTACTTGGAGTACCCCCAGCAGAGCTGGAACTTTGATAAACAGATACTAGATACATCTATATCTAATGGGAACTTGAAAGCACTAATCTGCCCACACTACTCAGATATTGATTACGATATTGAGTTGTATCATCAAACTTTCCCACTACAACTAAAAAGAACTTGCTGCAGACAATGGACAAGATTCTTAAAAATAACATTTGGGAGACTGATGCTGAGCTGTTCGAGCTCATGAAAAAGGAGAAGAAACGTCAGGAAACATGTCTGGAAATGATAGCCAGTGAAAACTTTACATCCCTGAGTGTACTCCAATGTCTTAGCTCCTGTCTTCATAATAAATATAGTGAAGGATTGCCTGGTCAAAGGTATGTTTCCATAAAATTCTCTTATTGATGGTTCTTCTCTTCTTCTGACTAATCTGTTTTACTTCAGATATTACGGGGGAAATGAGTACATTGATGAAATTGAAGTACTCGCCCAGAAAAGAGCTCTGGAAGCTTTTAACTTGAATCCTGAAGAATGGGGCTGCAATGTACAGCCTTACTCAGGGAGTCCAGCTAATCTCGCTGTCTATACAGGTCTTATTCAACCCCATGATAGAATAATGGGATTGGATCTTCCTGATGGTGGTCATCTTACTCATGGTATGTTATAAACAATTGATTGTACATCTGTGGTTATAATCACCAGCTTCTGTAACCATTTCTGATTTCTTTCAGGCTTCTTTACGTCGAATAAGAAAATCTCTGCTACTTCTATATTTTTTGAATCTATGCCATATAAGGTAGACCCTGCTACAGGTTTAATTGCTTACGATAAGTTAGCGGAGTCCGCGAAATTATTCAAACCGAAAGTTATAGTAGCAGGAGTGTCCTGCTATAGCAGGTGTTTAGATTACAAACGTTTCAAGGAAATAGCTATGGAGAATAATGCCTATTTGTTCAGTGATATGGCGCATGTCGCAGGACTTGTTGCAGCTGGACTCATCCCAAGTCCTTTCGAATATAGCGATGTTGTATCGACAACCACACACAAAACTTTAAGGTACCAAACTTTTATTCCACAATCAATCGATCTTTGGATTTATTCATGCTAAGTTATGATTCTTAAACCACAGAGGTCCACGCGCGGGCGTCATATTTTACCGGAAAGGAGTGCGAAGTGTAGGCAAAGATGGGAAACAAGTTATGTATGACTTGGAGAGTCGAATCAATCAATCTGTTTTCCCTGGCCTACAAGGTGGACCCCACAATCACGCGATCGCAGGAATAGCCACTACAATGAAACAAGTGAAAACCCCCGAGTTCATCGCTTATCAAAAACAAGTAATAGCCAACGCGAAGAGATTGTGCGCCGGTCTCCAAGAGCGCGGCTACAAGATTTCTTCCGGCGGCACGGACGTACACATGCTATTAGTGGATTTACGATCGGCCGGAGTGACCGGTGCTAAGGCAGAAAGGATCCTGGAAGAAATCTCGATTGCTTGTAATAAAAATACAGTGCCAGGAGATAAGAGTGCCCTAAATCCTAGCGGTATCCGGTTAGGCACCCCTGCTTTGACTACCCGCGGCATGCTTGAAAAGGACATCGACAAGGTTGTCGATTTCATAGACAGAGGTACGAGATATTCAAAATGAGTATGAGACCATCTGTGATCTGGGGATTGAGTATTTAACATGAATATACATCTTTCAGGTCTGTTGCTTTCGAAAGAGGTGTCCGACATTTCGGGACCGAAGCTCGTTGATTACAAGAAAGTCTTAACTACCGATGAGGGTATTAAGGCAAAAGTACTTGCCCTGAAAAATGAAGTTGAGGAATTTGCAACCAAATTCCCCCTTCCTGGTCTCGAGACCTACTAATACTTTAGTGCTTCCTAGATGTAAGGACTATATTTATAGGAATAACGATTTTGTACAAGTGTAAATTATTCACGACTTTTTTTATGAGCTTGTAATTAAACAACATGCAAAAAGATTATACTAGATTTGTATTACAAATGGATTGTAATGGATAGTAACAAAGCATTGATTTTCTTAATTAATTTGTTTAATTATTTCCGAATGTCCATCCACTTGTATCTATATACAAGTTAAGTGTAGCTGCTTGCAATCGTACAATGTACTTGCGTACATGATTCCCGCTCAGTACAAATTCTGTCTGCGTCACATAATCGGTTTCTTTCAAGTAGACACTTCATTCTTTTTTTTAATTAAAACTGCATTCCTTTAGTTAAGGGTTTTTCCTATCTTTTTCATTTAGTACACAGCATTATTATATTTGTCTTATTAGTACTATAAAGAGCTTTATTTCCCGTTCATGGCCGCTCGTAAGTCCATAACTACATAAGTAGTCTATTATCTGTTAAAATTTTTGAACAGTTTCACTTACATTAGTAATTGGATAAATAAATATCAGCTCATTGTTTTGAGAATAGCGGAATCTCCACGTTACTGCAAACAACCAGCCGTAGCATTAAGCGCTCAATCTTGGAAGCTAGAATTATCTCACATTTATTCGTCACGCTGCTTGGGGTATATAAAATAAATGTTTGATTCAGCGTCTGATCACAGACGCATCTCTTCCGAATAGTTCTGTGACACAATAGGTGTATTTGCTTAAAATGTTTCAGTTAAAATCTAAATTTATCTCATACATTCATATAGTTTATCTTCGAAGCACTGACGCTTATTAATTGCTTGAATTTCATAGATGAAATGCGACGGAATTTTATTTATAAATCATCAGAGCGGATGACAGGATTCGTACCATGACTAATCAACGCCCGAATTTAATTTCATTCTTCGGCAATATCTACTTAACTAAATTTTCGAACAAAGTCCTCTTAACTGGCTCGAAGCTCGATGGATGGAGCCTGAGCAACTTCAAAGAATTGCCTTGATAGTGCGCTCAATCTATATTTACGGTAGACAACCAGCATATACAAAGCATAAAAAATCGTACTAGTGTGATGTTTTTTCTTTCAACGGTCTGAAAAGGTAGCATGGTTGCAATTATTTAAAGTGGCCGGGATGAAGACATACAAAAATCCAGTATTAGTCGCTTTCATCACACTGCACAGTAACGTCAAACCTTTAATCAATCGAGTTCTTGTGCTGTGTGCGAAGTCGAAGCTGTATTCCGTTGTTCTTCGTCCGAATCTTCGTCATCTTGATAGTTAAAAAAGGATTGCAGGAGAGAACCGAACAATCCCTGATTCCGTGGTCGCGGCGGTGGAACATTAAAAAATAGTTGACCTATTTTATCTAAATACTGTTGATAGCACGGATCTCGATTTAAAGATATCTGATACTGGTCGCAGAGCACTAAGAACACTGGCAGCTTACCACTGAAAGAAAATCATCAGAAAATTGTTTTCTTTTACATTGGATTCGGACAATACACGTCGATAGCCGTGGACGGAGAATGGCGTGTACCTACCTATCGATTGTTTGTAGAAGAAAGAATAAGAAGTTTAACAAAGGAAGTAGATATGGTGGGCCACTATTTATTTTTGGATGCTGCGAAGTGTACGAATGGAAAGCTTCCTGTGCAGTTGCTTTGTTCTGCAAACAAAGGTACCTGCAAATAAAATTCACATCCATTAAGAGATCTCTTTACACTGGCCGAGTAATTGTAAAAATTCTCATCTTTGTATTCTTACTGCAGTACTGCTTGGGCTATAAATAAATCTATTTCGTTTGAGTAACCTCGTTGCTCATGGAGTTCTACAAGCATTGCGGCACATCCCGACCCATCTCTGCTATGTATAAAATGTGGTCTGGCCATAACATAATTTTTTTCTACAAGTTGAGAAGCACAGTTAGAACCAATTGAATCCTTTCACGTTGTAAGCATACTTCTCCCTTTGCATTGCCACTTGCCTCTCCAGAAAACCTGCGCTATCTTTTTATGTAAATCTGGATGGCCAGTTTTATATTCTGTACCCTTTATGCTCCATTTAAGTGCATCCTGTACATACACATCTCTTTCGGGAGACGAAGGGCTCATTATTCTAAAGAGATTAGTGATTTTATCAAAATATGCCTGTGAAGGCTCTGTTTCTGATACGGTTAAAACATGTACAAATAAAATTCCTAAGTCAGCCCCACTTGCATGCTGTAAAGTAACAACAATACACATGTTTAGCTATTGTCTTCAATGATACGCCTGAAGTAAAACATTTCTTAAATAGAATGCCAGTCAGAATATAAACTCAATAATTCATATATCTCAATTAAACTGCACGTTTTTCTCAATCTAGAATTAATTATACGCTCTTATCAGAACTTGGAATATTCTAGATTTTCTTCCCCCTAGAAAATGATATCACAATCCTAATGGTATTAATAGTAAAGGAGAGTCAGTCAATGTTAAATGCAAAAGACCGATAAACAATTGTGCATGGCTACGTCAACATTAATATATGCGTGGAATATTCGAGGTTGATGCGACATTAAATGAAATTGCAAAGTACTGGCAACGCGTCCGATTCGATTGGTAAAGTCTAACAAAAGATGAAGAACAATATCACGCACCTGTTCCCGTTGCAATAATAGGGATGCCCCAGTATACAGTAATTCCAATAGTTCCGCATATTTTTTCTGTGCAAGGTACCTGAAACAGGAGGTTAAGAAGTAGCAGCAATGCTAACTGAAAAAGGAGCTCGTGACGGGGCTCCGCGAATTTCCTGTAAGCTCACCTGAAATATAAGGTTCTATACATTTGATGAGCTTCATAATAATTTTCTGAATTTATGGACGCCTGTAATTTTGCTAAAACTCGCTGAACTCCGTGATTGTACCGCGACGCCATGTTTACGCTATCTGGGAAGTTTTCACTTCCCCTTTCGGTTCGTCAATTGGCATTATTGTCCGCGTGCGAGATTTAAATTCGTATTTCCTTCCAACAATTTCGTGTCGATGACAGTATTGTTAAGAAACTTTTAATCTTAACGCGGAATAGATCGTGGCTTCCACTTGAATGGCAAGAGTTGCTCTATAATAATCTGCGCATCTCAGTCTTCTGCATCAGCAGTAATTGCGCTTTTATCCTAGCGTGCTTGAACTATATATATGTCTGACGCTTCAATCTTTTTGTCAAAGGATTGAATTAAATCTAACACTATGATGTAAAAGTTCACCCTCCCTCTTTCTCGATATAATTTTCGCAAAAAAATATGAAAGTATTTTTAGTATAAATAATATAATAAATAATTTAGTATAAATAACATAAACAATAATTTCTCCAACTGACTGAAATTCATCTATTATGAGTGGAGGACTAAATTTGTTTATTAGCCGCAAACATAAATGAACATATGTGTGGAGTGCGCATATATCCGGTGGATAAAAAATAAGAGATGAACCTATATAAAGCGCGAGGATATCAGAGAGTGCGGCGGAGCCGCCGGCGCAGGAGTGTCTGGTGAGTCCCGGGCAAGCCCTCGCCGTGACATTCGAAGGGTTGTCAGGGGGTATCAATTGCAAAAAGTAATATTGATAAATGCGCAAAGTGGCGTCGCGTAAGCGCGACCGGCACCGCTGGCTATGTGTGCACCTGCACCTACGAATGCCCGGGCTCGATAACTCTGTGTGCGGTTGCATACCGCACAGATATATGTGTGGGAAGGCCAAAAATCGCGGATGGCGATATGCGCCTCTGGCGGCCGGCGGTGCAATCGTACCTCGCGGAAATAATTATCGGGATTTATGTTATTTGCAAATGCGGGGAGATTAATTAATTCGAGAATGCTAAGTAGTAGTGACTAGAGGGAGAAACGAGGCCTCGGGCGCTCCCGGCTTCGCGTGTCGGCAAGTGGACGTGGTGCCCGGTCCGGGGTGAGTCTCCAAATCGTCCGTCCGATCCCCCCGCTGTAGAACGGGGGGCGGTGGCTCGTATATAACCACTGTTTTTTACCAGCACCCAGCTATCCGTACCTCAAATATAACAACGGCCGTAGGAGCGAATCGCGTCGCGATTTATCCAATGTTTCCTCCGGTGCATGACCGCTACCGGCTCCCGCCGCGATATCCTTCCTTTCTCTACAGCATCTCTTTTATCGCATGCCCCAAATTGGCGAGACGTCTCTTCTCCGGGTTTCGGTTTACCTCCGGAGGCACAGGCTCCTACGCGTCTGCTTCCAAATTCCCCACGAGTCTCACTGGCCACTCGGCATCTCGGCGAATCGTACGGTTTAGGATAACGAAGTTGCTAGGGTGACAGTATGTGTGCGTTCTTTCTGCAGAATGGACTTGGCAGAAACTATGAAAAATATTGTTGCCAAAGGTATGCAAACAGAGATGGGGCCGCCAAGTGGAGGATCCGGATACCCTGGCACTCCGAGTAGTGCCGGCTATGTCACTGAGAAGATGTACATGTTGCTCCAAGCTTACCTGCAAAACAAGGGATGGAATCCTAACATTGAGCTCCTGCAGTGTTTCTCGGAATTCAAGGACGCATCTATGATGCCCAGTGCTGCCTACTTGCAGTAAGCCTATGCTTCTTCATGTATATGAGTTGTTTTTGATGTAATATGATTTACTTATACTGATGTTATCTTGTTTAGAATGATGGCATCTAGAGTGGCGCTGGATTCGCAAGGAAGATTGGTTCTAAGAGAAAATGGGAAAATCATTCTTCCGTACGAGCATTTTGCCAATGCAGTGATGTTGAAGCACATGAATGGCCCTCATGGTTTGCATTTAGGCCTAGAAGGAACTGTACGAGCTGTAATGGAGTCTTATACCATTGGAAGAGAATGCTTTGGCATGGAAAAGGAGTTTATAATTGAGGTCGTCCAAAACTGTCCAAACCCTGCTTGTCGTTACTACAAGAATCAATTGGAGTTAACTCAAAAGATGGGGCACATGGCACCAACTTATATTCAAGAAAATGAGGCAACTGCTTCTCTGTTGCGCAGTGGGTTCCCACACAATGCTGACTTTCAGGCAGTAAGCTGGAATTTTCATAGACATCCAAACACATCTTGTTGAGAATGGCAGATTTTAGGATTGGAATATTTTTCTTACAGTCTCTGTCTAACACTAATCCAAATACGCACATGGGAGGATCTCCTGCGGATATTTCGGAAATGAGAGGTGCTGGAAACCAAATGAATCTTCAACGTCCTCCAAGCCGTCCATCGTTAAATATTCCACATCGGCCTGTTTCGCAAGAGAAGAAAGTACCCACTGGCAAGCAGCATTATGAATCTTTAATACCTTCTGTACCGATTTCTGATCATAAATTAACAGACTTTTTACGAACGAATTTGGATAATTTGGACAATCTTAGTGGACTTGGTTTAGGGAATCTTCAAGGACTAGGAAACGCGAATAAGGATCTTCTGGCCTTGCACAATGGAGCTTGGCCCATGGAGAATGAGAAGGGTTCGCGATCTGCATCCTCGAATTCAGAAGGTAAAATACATTTGTCACTCTATCGATGTTCGCGACGATTTCTAAGAGGAAGTCTAAAGCTTTTAGCTTTTGTACAATAGGAGATCCGTATAATTTTCCAGGAGGCCAGGAGAAGATTGTGCGAGCGTTTGCCGAGGTCATGAATAATATGGCAAGAATGAAGGCCTGCGTGCGTCCCGCCATGTGTAAACCATATGGGAAGCAGTCGGAAGCCTTGCAGAAAAGTAACTATTCAATAGCATTGTGTTGTTAAAAATAACTCGATTGGTTTTCTTTTTAATAAAACTTCACTCGCGCGATAAATATTCTTTTGATTATAACAGAGCTACTGATGTTCCGAGTATTTCACGTATTAAAAGTGGAATATATTGTAAAAGCCAGCAGTCCCATCGGTAGCACTCATAATTCGTAATATTGTCGGTTTCAGCTTTGGTGGATACGATACAACTTGTGCAGTCATTGCGAAGCTTCTTGCCGCCGCCACATATTCCAGTGTCGAGCTGGAAAAACGAAGATAAACATCGATTAGACCACACCGCTACTTCGTATCTCCCGACATTGTAAGTATCAATCGTTCACTACAGCAGGCAGATAAGCATCGATTAAATGGTTTTAATGACCTTTCTGCAGAAAGGGTGGTGGTTTAGAAGAATTGTGCGAGCAACGTAAACTAGATTAAGCAATGTCTCCGCTTTATAAGCGTCAGACCAGGTTTTGTCTTTGCGCTCTATGATGTTCTAGTCATGTGGTGTTTCTGGATTAGATGGGTGTTTTGTGTTTAAACAACCCGAAGGATTGCTCAAAAAAGTTGTTGGCGTTTAGGACTTCAGATACTAAGAGACAAAACGAGTCATGCGTGGACTGTGATAAATGTGGGTAGTGAAGAAGAAAAAATTTATATATAGGTCGAAACTCACACCGTTATTTTGACGATCTGAATTAGCTTTATTTCATCGGGATAGCTCTCTCTTGAAATTTCAAAAACGCTGCCTATGGGGCTTGACATTTATATATATTCGGGGCTACATATGACACGGGTCTATTGGCCCCCGAAAAAGCAGCATGACGCGAATCGGGAAATGCGAATAATCAATTAGTATTTATACTTTTTATTGTTATATACTTTATTCCTGAAATAAGTCGCCATTTGTGTTCTGTTAAATACCTCATTCGTGTAAGCATTATACGCTGCCTGTATAGGTACGCATGTATGTTCGTTTATTTCACACAGAGGAAGTCACGTACTACAGAATGGTTGTGACTGGTAATCATAATAATGACAAGTTCACATAGCCTCTATTGTTTTCAAGCTGAACTAGCACAATCTCACTTTGATGGCTTTATATCAAATTGCGTGTTGAGTCTCAAGTATTCTTTTACTTGGTACTGCTCGGTTTATCAAAAAGCTGTTTACCTAGTTAAAATCACCAATTGTTCGACTTGTGTATGTTTTCTCTTGAAAGATTCTATCGCGTGGATTATTATTTATTTTGAAGCATATATGGAGCATATATCCTTGTTATAGCTAGTATTATTAAACGGCGAAACTTTCGAAAATGCGTATGTATTGGGAATCTGCAATATTCTCCTCAGCTCCATGGGCAGTTTAATTAATCCGGTGTGCAAATATGAAAACGTAATTCGTCAATTCACAAATATTTTTCAAGAAACAGATTATTTCTTAGTATACATGTATAAATAAAAAACTTACACTGTTAGGAAACTCTCGAAGTGCGTGATTCGCACTGACGCTCAAAATCTTCCCACTGTGCACTACTGATATTACAGAAAGGAAACTTCCGCACCGCGTGCAAGGGAATGGAAATGCGCAGTAAAGTATTTGAGTAAGACTTTTGTAAGGAGGCGGCATTTTATGTCCGTTGCAAGGGGTGGAGGATGTTTACAAACTTGGTTGTTATAACGCATACCTGCGATGGTAAAATGTTTCCTTCTTTCTCAATAATGTAAAATTACGAATCTTGGTTTCGTATGCGAAAATTGCGTATTGAGTACTTTGGAAATATTTCGGAATGCGTGGTTTCGGTTTTGCACGCATGTTGTTTGAATGGCGCTGTTTCGGCTATTAAATAGCAAAATTTTATATGAGTGCGTGAGAGAGAATGTTGAAAATGTCTTTCTATACGTGTATTTGTTATGCATATGTTTATTTATTACGTCTGCAGCAAAGGTGACGATCTGATTGTCAGCGGGACTCAGATATTTGTGTTAGTAAAAATTTGTGATACTCAGCGATACTGCTCTCTCTCTATGGGTATTGTAACATCGTTGCCGTGCTTGTGTTCTTGTTAATTGTTACAGTATTTTTAGTAAAAGGAGGAGAAAAAGTGTGCACACATACACGTACTAACATTTAGTAAAATTCGAAAACAAATATTTTGTACTAGATTCATGTATATATATATAATTACTTTTTATACTTATATCTCTGTTTATATTATTCAATATGGACGGAGAAAGATAAAAATTTAATCGTAAACTACCGATCGTACATTTCTCAAATGTAATCAACCGCCGTCGCCGCCGCCGCGCCCCTTCTGTAGCGAGGAAACTTAGTTGGACAGGTCTAGCTATCGGCTATACTTCCTCAATAGTAGAAATAATGAATATTTTTAGAGCTGTGCCCGCAAACTCAAATACACTTTGGCAGGCACGAGATTGCCCCAACTAAGACTTCGAGGTATATCACACAAGTCTGGGTCCTGTACGTCACGTTTTTCGTTATAAGTGTTGAAATAAGGCTGCTGCTACAATATTATCCGTAATTGGCCGATTACTTGTTACACACCAAAGTGTATTTCCAGTAATTAAATGAACTTATTTCGTCTAGTTATTATGTAATACTAAAACGCAAACGAACCGCCGTTTGTCTTGCTGTCGAGATATCCTCGACGTATTTAAGCGTATCCACGACTAAGTCACAGCAACTATACCAAATAAGGGAGGTGAAAAGGGAGCAAGGAAACTGGATCTAATCAGGTCTCGAATAAAGACAAGACTGATCACCTAAGAGATTCGATTACAGGCAGGCTACTCAGATAGCACTTCCAGACTTTGCTCCTCCTGCGCCATAATACCACAGAAATGCGTACAACTTCTCCGCACTGACTTTGACAGTAAGATATTTGTAAAATGCGCACCGTCGTTGTACCATCATTAAATGGACAACGAATATCATACACCAATGCTACCGCTGTGTCTGCACATTAAGCTTGTTGTCGCTTTCCAGTATTGCCCTTCTGTATTCTCGCATAATTCTAATTCATGACGACAACCATTAAAGTTTTTACAAGTGTGACTTGGCTATCTGTACCTTGTTTGTATATCTCCGTCTCCGTGTTCAGCCCTGCCCGTGTGCCCCCCGTTCCAATCAGTGCAATTTGCCCCAACTCGTCGCCTCGCAAGTCTCGGGGGAATTTAGCGGCGGATACTGCGGCGTATCCTGAAAGTTTCTAGCGTATGAATACCTAGTGAAGCTCCTCACGGAAAAGTCACGGCAATGAGTACTAACTGGCACGGCTTCCAGCACGAATATCACATCGTCCAGGAAGTAATACGCCTGGCCTAGGTCACCCTCGCACAGATAAGGTAGCTTGCTCCAAGCAAGGCACCTCAGACCCAAAGGCCCGAAAACCCTATCCACCAGACCAGCGATTTGTCCTTCCAGACCGTTCCCCCTTACTGCTAGATATTCCGATGGCTTGTGGTCGTTCCTTTCGCCCACCTCCACGTACGGGCTGAATGGCAAGACTAACGCCACCACCAGCCGCCCGCCAGGAGCTAAAGAGTTTTTGAGCCGCGTTAATAAAGTATTTGGTCGGTCGCATCGGTCCAATAGATTCAGGCAGAGGATCACGTTGAACGGCCCAGTTTCGTACCACCTCTCGACGTCCAGTACCCTGCACAGAGTTTAAGAAAACATGTCCTACCGCTTCGCTCAGAAACAGCAAGGTGGTTACACACACGGACACACAAATGGAATATACACAATCTAACAGTAACAATCAACCAACGACTAATCATCAACCTCACGTTGAATGACATCTATGCAACAAAGGCAATAGTACCACTAAATATGCACTACGTGTAGCAAGATGACAATTTGCGAGAGTATCTGCAGAGCGAATTAACGGTTACAACGCAATGCGGCGGGAGCTAACTACGATTACCTTCCCCTGCGACTTTAGAAACTTATCACTTAAACTTTGGGACTTGTACGTGTGCCTGTACGTTGCTTGCGAGTTCTATAGGTACAGTTACGCGCGGAATTCCATGAGCCACGCTCTATTGCTCCCATCACTCGAAGAATGTAATTTGTTTCGCCCGCTCGCGCGTGCAACTCTGTGTGATTTAAAGGAAAGTTTCTCGACAAAGTTTCAAGCACACCTCGACAAGTTAGGGACGCCGATGTACTCAACGACTAGAGAGACTGATCGAACAAGGATCTCCATTACTGGGGATAGTTGGCCTTACGTGAATTTCCGTTTCGCGAGGGCCCACCTCATGGGCGGTGATATGTCTGTAGCGTAAACTTTGTCAAAGAAATGTGCGACATGAGCGGTGGTTGCGCCGTCGCCCGCTCCTAAGTCTATCAACGAGTGCCATGGTCCCACAAATCCGCTAGCTTCCATCAGCAGCTCGAACTGGTCGCCGGAGAAGACGTGCATCGAGCCGCGGCCGAGGAGGCTGAAATCAAAAAGTCCATTTTCATCGGAAGCTCCAGCCTCGTTATTAATAACGGGCGGAGAGGGCTTGTCGCCGCAGCCTTTGCAAAGTGTATGTTGAGCGGCGGGCGAGTCTTTCGTGAGGAAAAAGGGGCGGAATCATTCGAAAAATACCGAGGGCGAGTGGACACGGCGATCCATCAATGCCGCGGAACGCGGGATTTTAATCGTGAATTCGGCTGCCCTCGGCGTTATAAATAAGGCGATGGTGGTCCCACTCGGTCCCCTTCTTCGAGGGGGCCCACCTCAATTTTTCTCTCTCTCTCTCTCTCGCTCCTTCCTTCTCCCCTTTGTACTTGGTCCACTGTGTCGCCTCGGCTTTCCCTCCGCCGCCCCCCCTCCGCCTTTCTTTCTCCTACCTCAGTCGACCATGGCCGGTGCCATCAATTAACGAGCACCTTCTGGCCCCCATTGAATAATAAATAAAAATAAGCGAGAGCGCCCGAGCCGAGCGGGGAGAAAGAAAGGCGAGCCAGCGGAGAGAAGGAATCGAGAGAATACAGGGTACCGAACTATACATGCATACATACGAAAAGGAGGAGGATGAAGGAGGAGACTGAGGATGAGCAGGAGAAGGAACGCGCGAACGCGGTTGGCGCATTGTTCGCAGCCTCGTCGTCGAGTGTTCCTCTACCTTATTCCTTTTCCCTTCCGCTGATCATCGGTGTGTGCCCTTCTCTTCCTTCCTCTACCCCGCAACAACAACTCCCTTCTTCGTCCTTCTTCGAGCACCCTCCCCCCTCTCCTCCCCCCGTTTCGGTTTTGTTTCCTGCTCTTCTTCATCGCCTTCCTCCTTGCTCCCTTCTGCGCCCGCCGCGTTCCCGATCTGTCCTCGTCCTTCGTGCTTGTTTCCATTGTCAGACGCAGACCTCCACCACCATGGTCACGGCATCCTCCGGGGGCCCCCCTCTGTCGTCGTCGAGGGCCGCGCGGCGTCCAGCCACGCCAGAGGGGGACAAGGAAGCCCGATAGCACCGAGCCAAGGAAACGACGGAGAAGGAAGGAAGCCGAGCAATTCTGCCGAGTTAGGCTTCGAGAGGGTGGCGGTGGCGAAGGGGGGGAAGGGGGCACGGGGTGCGTGCACACACGACACATACGTGTGCGACTCACAAATCAGGCCCGTGGATATCGCAGCGGGCTCGTCGGCGGCGCGAGCGACAATTAATTCACCGCTTTTGCTCTCGGCTCCTCTTTCCGGGCCTATTGTGTGTGTACCCACCCGGTTCGGGCCCCCCCACGGACCCCCCCGTTGCCGCCCAGAGTCGGATCTGCCCTCTGTATCGGCACTTCCAACGTCGCCCTGGTTTATCCGCCGGCGGCTTCCTTGCCCCCTCCCCCTCCTCCTTCTCTCCCGCCGCCCTTTTTTGCCGTCGACCATCCGGGGCCCAGGGACCCCCTGCCCTCAAGAGAGCAGCGTCTTTAATTCCGGACCAGGCGTCACGCGGTCTACGGAGCCAGGATCCCCTCGGAGCCAACGTTGCCAGCTTTTGAGATCGATTCTCGATCTTCTTCCGATCAACCTTCATTCCACGGTGATTATTAGATTATTGGAATAACCAGGCGCGTTGGGTTCTGTTGACTTGGTTGTTTGCAAACGTCAAATTTGCAAGTGCGAACAATGCCGGATGGAGTTCCGAGAGGACACGCGCGTGCGCGATAGCGATCTCTCTCGAGGGGGGGCAGGGAGCGATTCCTTAGAATTCCAGCCACCCACTGGGGCCCCAGGGCGGCGTGGTCCCAGGTTTTCTCTCTACGAGCGCGCGGTAGCGCGCGCGACACGGCGACACCGTGCGCGGCGGCCAACAACACTGTGCGCGACTCACGCTCTCCTTGCTGGCCGGTGACTTTTATCGGCGGGGGGGTTTCTCCTCCTTGCTCGTAAAATACCTCGAGGGGGCGAGCGCGTAGTGTTAAAGAGGCGCTCGGAGGACCGTTTACCTAATAATAGCAATAATATGTAAATGCGATGCGTATCGAAGCCAACATCTAAAGAATCCACCCTGCTCCGGGGCCTATTGTTTGCAAATCCCCGTTCAACTGTGCACGCTGCACTCCCGTGGACCACGGCCTCCTCCTTCTGTCTCCTTCTCCGCCTCCTCCGCCTCCTCCAGCTCCCCTGCCTCTAGCTCTCCTCGGCCGATCGAACAACCCCGGCCACCTCATTCGATGCTCCGCGCGCAAATAATCGAGCGTATGCTAGTGTCACGGAGAGAGAAACACGCCTGAGGACATCGCCGAGGGAGAACTCTCCTATGTGACCCTGCTCACACCGACCTTTCCTCCCCGATGACTCTCAAAGAGTAGAGAATTGACCTTCGTCCCGCCAGTCATTGATCGTTACCTTCGTGTTATTAAGGTACTTGCTAGAGAAAATCACTTTTCTTTAAACTTGTAGGCAATAATCTTTACAAGCTTATCTTTATAGATTCTATTTCGTTTTCGATACGTTTTTAATGACTGACAGATTCTGGCTATGTCACAAGTATAAAAGTTACAAATTCCAAAATGGATTATTTCGTAAAAATTCGAAAATTGATTTTCTATACCAATCATCTTAACCCAGGGAATCGGAATGCGGTCCGTTGCGATGTGAGTTAGGACTCGCGGCCGAGTCCGACTATTAGCTGCTAAAAGTGACGATGTCAGATTCACCGGCTGTTATGCTAATGGGGGAATTACGTGGCGTGCTAGCCGGGCGCGCGTCTGTTTATAGATGTAAACTTGGATTGTCCGGCGCGGTAAACCGCTTTAAAAGGTACCAGCGCTCGCACGGCTACAATTATAATTTGCTTGAATCTCGTCACGCTCTCCCGAGCGATCGGCGCGCGCTCTTGCCCCCCTCGTTATCTCCTCGCGGCATTACATATTCACGCGGTTACATCGGACGAGCGCCAGTGTAATTCCGTAGATAAAGCGAGAGAGGGCGAGTTTTTCGAGTCCGGGGCCTGAATGGATTAATGAAGCGAGTGACATGGGATCTGATTGGAGCAACACTTAAGGAATCCGTCCAGTCATCTTTAGCTTCGTTTGTCGTACTCAGCGTGCACTGTATCCTGACCTTTCTCTTTCTCCTCTACCTCTGCCCCCTCCTCCGCCGCCACACGCTTACGTTACTCGGCAAGAAATCACTCGTCCTCGGGGCGCGTCACTATTTATCGGCCCAGTGCCACTAAGTACATACACGCATTCCCGACGTGGATAAAACCAGGCCCTGCAACGCGAGCCGGCAAATAGAACCCAAGCAACTCGCCCCCCCCCCCCCCCCCTCTCCGGTCAATTCTCGCGATATTACTTTCGCCGGCGCGCGCGCACTCAATCAATGTCCGTCAGGCTGAAAAATGTATTTCGAATTGGCGCCGCGCGAAGGAAGCAGCTCGAGGAAATTCTCCGGGATTTCGCGCGGGTGAAAAGGGAACTCGGGGAACTCGAGGGATTCGAATGGATGGCGAAACGGTGAGGTGCCGTTCCCCCGGGCGGTTCCACCCTCTGTACCCACCGACGGAAGTGTCAGAAGCTCATTAACAGAGGAGAACTTATCTCCGGGTTATTAGTCGCGAGTCCTGTGTCGAGTCGATTCAATAGTCAAAGGCGAGTGCGGGGAATAAAGGGAGGCTGGAGCGAGTCAAGGGTCTTTCGGTCCGATGTCATCAGGCCTCGTCTACTCTCCCACCCGCGATTATACAATCGAACTTAGCCATCGCCGGTACGGGGAGGTTGCGCAGGTTGGCGGGGGTTGTGGGACGCTAGAGAGAGAGAGGGTTGGAAGACAAAAGCGCGAAGGTCGTAGAGGAGGGTCGCGAGATCCAAAAGCGAGTGGACAGAGCCACCCCCTAGGGGGTGGTGTGAGGCGGCACCGGCGATGTAAAGGTAAGTAGCACTCGGCGTGGTCGTCGTCTCGGAGGCTTCGCCACCAGGTCTCGTCCTCCCCGTGGAACCTGGTCGAGCTGTGGTGGTGGGGACGGCGCGCTCTCCCGAGAGCTTATTTCGCGAGAGCGGAATTCGCGGTGGGGCCGCGAGCAGCGGCCTGGAGGGAGAAAGGAAGGAAGGAAGACGCGAGGAGGAGAGGACTCGGCCAAGGAGTAGATAGACCAGTGGAGGCGAGGAGAGAGGACGCCGCTAGGGCGCTGGAGAAGGACGTCGCGTATTTAGCATTCCCCTATCGGTGCGACGTCGTCGCCGTCGCTCGTCGTTCTCTCGTTAGTCCTCTTTTCTTGCCCTCCTTCGTCCCCCCCGGCGACTCTCTTCCTTCGAGGACGAGGGTCAGAGGGAGACGAGGGTGAAAGCGCGTGCGGGGGAGGCTGCTGGAAGAGGGGAGACTCGCTCGCTCGTCAGATCAGGATAGCTAGGGATGCTGGGTAGGCGTGGACCACGGACCACCCTGTCCGCGATTCCTGGAGGGGAGGCCACGCCATGCCTCCTTCTCCTCGAGGACCCTCTCTCTTTCGCCCCCTCCCTCCCTCTGCCGGCAACCACTTCGGCGCCAGGGTGGAAACGCGCCCGTTATACGTGGACAATAATTATTATTATTATACACCCTCGCTTTTTGCCAGGCGAGTGTTTGCCGAGAAAGGGGCAGAGAGCCGCGAGGATGAGACTGGCGAGGAACAACTGTGCTCGGTAGGGGAAGCGGGTGAAGGAGAAAGGGTAGGTCGGTGGGATTGGTGAGGGTGGATGGTGGGCGCCCGTTATTTCGCCAGGCTCCGCGAGCCGCTAAGTAGAGAGTGGGGATTGTCGCGAGAGGGTGGAAAAGGACCTTCAAGGGGAAACGGTAATGGGTTGGGTCCCGAAAAATCGATTTTAATGACGCGCCTCTCTACAACTAGCGCCGTAACTAGTACCCAAGGAAATTAAGACCCTCTCTCACACCGGCCAATCAAGATCGCAATCCTACCATTAATATACAACTATCAGAAGCATAGGAATATAGAAAAATGGGCTTTTCTGAAATTCGAAGTACGCCAAGTGTCCTCTTGGCGAATGAGTCGGTCGCGGGAGGGTCTCGTAGGTAGGAGTGGAAAAATGGTGCAGGTTCGACGGATCTTATATGGGCTTTTGAAGTGGCGAGTGTCTCCCCCTTAAACGGGATCGTTATGCCGGGGCGTTTCGCCTGGCCTCTCTCTCTCTTTCTCTCTCTCCGGCGATGGAGAGGGCCGCTACATTCCTCTCCTCTTTCTAGTCGGCGAGGAGGTACGCGCGCCACTGCTTTCGCTTCTCTTGTTCTCCGGCCGTTCCTTCTCCTCCGGACGCGTTTCAACCCCGTGAAAACTCGTCCTTCTCCCACTGGCGGGGCTCCTCTTCCACGTACGCCGGGGGTGGAAGAGAGGGAAGGAGAATCGAAGGGTGTCATGTGCTCGAGGTGTGTGGGTCACGCGTCACATATCGGCAGGGACGCGAACCCACACGACTCTGCTCGACGAAACACTCCCTTCACCCCCCTCGCCGGCCCCCGTACCCTCCGGCGGGGCTTTTATGAAAGGGGCGCGCGCGACTGGAGGAATCGCACGACGGCGACGCTCGTTCTTTTCTCTTCGCTCTCCTTCGTGTCAATTTTCCAAGCGTCGAACCCCCCCGTCGATGGAATTCCATGCACCGTTGGGACAATCCACCTCCGATCCCTGAATTTTTAGATTCTCTGCGATATTCTTAGGTTCGTTGGTAAAACAACTAAAGAGTCTATGCCTCGCTTTGCATAAACTAGTTAACAAGGGCGTTAATGTTAGAAGGTAATGGGATCTCCGAGCTCTCCCAGTTGGCGAGTTCCTAATTCCAGGGAAACTTGGCGGACGTCGTCTGACTTTCAAAGAGGCGGCGGCCGCCCCACCGTCGCGGGAGTACCAAGTGGACTATTCGCGAGGGAAATATACACTTTTATAACTCGTTTCCCCCCCCCCGGGTAAATCCCCATCGAGCGGGAGACACGCTTCTGAATTTTCGACGCTTTAAACACCGTGATTCCTCGCCGCGATCCCGGGACGTTGCCGCCCCGTAAAGCAAAGGCCGCCGGAAATATATGATATCTCGATTTACCGGCTCCCGCTCTCGCCGATGAAACCCACCGCGCTTCGAGACCTCCTCCCCCCGACTTCCTCCCGAGCCGTCCATCAATCCTCCTCCCGGTCGATCCATATCCTACGCAACATCCTACGAGAAATTCCCCGACCAATTAAAACCCAGCTATATCTACATTACTCGAGTCGACTCGATGGAACTATATATCGAAACTATATCTCTCGACTGGTCGATCGCGCGGTTCGTTAGGACAGCAGTACATCTCGCGGAGGACTCTCGATCCAGTTTTTCTCGCCGATGTTAAAGGCGATCGCTGATTGGTCGACCGTGCTTCTTCATATCGTTCGATTTATGCGTCTGGCAGGGGGACGAGGGGGAGAGACGTGTCAGAGTCGCCGAGTCTCGGGTAGCCGTAATTTTTCGGGAATGCTCGCTGGAGCCATTCCAGCCGGAGAAGAGACAGTGTGCGCGGACAGTGCTCGACGTTGTCCTCTGGTTAGTCGGGCGGGATACCGGTTTGCGTATTGATATCGAGGGCGCGCGTTCGTCACGGGGCGGAGGGAGATCGGCTGGGTGGGTGGACTTTGGGACTCTTCCTCTCAGGTGGTGATCCGATACGCGCCCTTATTTATCCGAGGTTCTCGGGACGCTGCTGCTGGCGCTCGCTTAATCCATGCTTACGGCCGGGATTTAGTGAGAGCCGCTATCAGGAGCTTGTATATTGCTATGGGCCCGGCCCGATAATCCCCTGAGATATTAACCGCGTACCCGGGGGCCGCAAAGTGTAATTGTGCCCCCCCCCCCACCCCCACCTCCCAGCCCCCTTTGGATACCTATCGCACTCTCGTACACGTATTACCTTTTTGTCGCAGGCGAACATGACGTCTCGCGTGTTCATTTCGTCGCAGGCGGCGCTGAAACGGCGAAGCGTAAACGGAAACGCGCGATAGTCGGCGCACTAATGACTCGGCCGATTAAATGAGCGGCGGCGCGGTGGGTGGGGTGGCGGGCGAGAGGGAAAGAAAGGGCGACGAGCAACACGAGTCTCATTCATTATGAATCGAGCCTAACACGAGAGAGTCGGCCTCTCGCGCGCGCGCGGATGGAAGGTGAATTTTTCCGCCCGCTCGAAAGCGCCGCTCGCCGTAAAAAAGTGACATGCATTTATGCCGCGGGGAGAGAAGCACGGAAATTATAGCCGGGAGAAGCTTGCGGGAGCTTCATTACGAC
Source organism: Crossocerus cetratus (assembly GCA_963675795.1). Lineage (NCBI taxonomy): Eukaryota > Metazoa > Arthropoda > Insecta > Hymenoptera > Crabronidae > Crossocerus > Crossocerus cetratus. The sequence goes on from OY776664.1 coordinate 1,505,056, forward strand.
TTATTACGCACAGAGAGAGAGAGAGAGAGAGAGAGAGGGGGAGGGAGATTGCGTGTCAGGTGCACTATGCACTGGCCAGGGCGTAGAGGGTGAATTTTAAAAAGGCTCGCGTTACAATTGCCAGCCGATCACTTTCCTTCGATTCTGCCCCAGGGAGTTTTAATATTCCAAGTAGAGAGTGGAGAACAGAGTATGTACATATATTGCAACGAGGCTTGTTAATGTCCCACGATTAAAGCCACCCAGTGGCTTTTCCCTCGATTATCAACCCCTGTCCAACCACCCTCGCGCCACCAGTCAAATATGTATTCTCTTTCACTTATGTCCCACTCATTCGGTCAATTCCCGGCAAATTGTCGGTGACTCAGTGCAACTAGAGTCGAGTATTATTTCCCTCTCGAATTAAACCTCCAGTGCACAGTCTCCCTTAAATACAAGAGCGAGGTTAATAACCAGCGAGTGGGTGGAGGCTGCCGATAGGCGAATCGACGCTCGGTTCCGCGCAAGTGTTCTCACCCGGGGGTTGGCCGGCGCCGTGTAGCTTTGTCTCGGGCGGCTTTCTTTTCCTTCGTTATCCCCGGGGAGGATCCTGCGATTGGTCCACGGGGAGAGCCGGGGCCGCGCGAGCCTCGTTGGTCAGTAATTATCATTAGCGCGTTTGCGCGTCCGGAGGGGTGGCGGTGGTGGTGGTTTGCCGGTGGCCCAGGGAGGTTCGAGCAACCCTCTCCCTCCTAATTAATCCGAGGGCGCAAGCGCCAATTCTCGCCCGTCTCGGAAACCGAGGAGAGAGAACTGCGCTGCTGCTGCTGCTGGCTTTCGACCACCCCTCCGAAACTAGGAGAGTGCGAGTGAGTCGCGTAGAGGGTGGGAGAGAGGTTTCTGGCCTTCCTCCGCTCGGGCTATGACCAGTAATTATAAGGGAAGGGCGGCGCTCGACTTTGACGCCAATTGCCACCGAGCCACCCTCATTCGTGGAGACCACGGGCTTGCGCCCTGCGCTAATTACTCATTAATCCTTTCGCCCGGTCCACGCCCCCGCGGATCTTCGGGTTCTCGGCGCCGAAAGGGGTGGTCCCCGAGGAAACCTCGACTCCCACATTTCTTAGTGAGAATTAATGGAGGAATTGATCAGGAAACAGTGTCCTTTTGAATTCTAGTTTCCAGGACCCACGGAGCTATTGAGTACGCGGAGTTTGCAGGTGAGCAGAGCGAGTAGCTCGATACTCCGGGAGAAGAGGTCGAAGAGGATACAGGGAGGTAACAGGTGGCCCGCGGAACTAAACACCCCCTTCCCTCGATGATCCTCTACCTCGGCTATTCAGTGCCGCGCCAGGACTTCATACACAGGCGGCGCGTTCGAGACAAAAACTGGCTACTGGATTCCGCCTGACTCTGGTTTATACCTGTGGCCTGGCTACCCCCGTCGCCGCCGACAGACTGCCTCGGGTAAACCTACCTCCCTCCACGCCTTATGTTTCACCGGCGAGCGCTAATAATAGCCGCCGGTAATGACAATACACCCAAAGGAGAACCTGGTCATTTCTGCGACTTTGTCGCGCGCAGCCAATCAATAATTAACACAATGTAGCCGAGGATTAATTGTTGGCGTACGAATGCTTTTGATATTTTTGATAAATAGAAATATCGTGATATATTTGTACTTATCAAAAGTATCAAAAGTATTCGTTTTGTAGTCATTCTTATAAGTACAGACATATCATGATATTTGTACTTATAAGGATAAGTATAAATATCGTCGGCTCCCCCGCATCCGGCCCACTTTAAGGGCCCCGATAATTACTCGTGCGAGATGCGAGTCGGCAAGCAGGTATTAGAAACACGGGTGGTAATAGGCGTCGTGGCGCAATTATCCTCCGAGGAGGGCGGGCCCTTAACAACCGAATTTGCATCGCGCGCGATACAATCGGTACCGCGGTCTGGGAATAACAGAAACGCGCGGTTAAAGGAGGAGAACGTTTCCGGCTGCCGCCGCCGCGGCAATTATAAGTAATAACCATTCGAGAGAGCGAGGTACCAATCACTGTTAATTGACATCAGCGAGAGCGACGTCGGCGCAGGGCTCGCCGCGCGCGAGAAAGGATTCGTACGGCTGGCGGACACCTGCGTGCCGATTCGTTGAAAATTGCTGGTAATTTGGTCGAAAATAAAATCAAGATGGCGATAGGGCCGGAGAAACGAGGCGGAGGAGAGAAGTCCCCGCGGTGGAGAAGGGCCCGTGGGCCTTTTCGTGAGCCGAGAGCGGATACACGCTTCGAGCGGCTGATTTTCTTTCGTCTCTTTCACCTTCGTCAGCTCCTCCTTTTTTCCTGCTCCTTTTCGTCCCGACTCTCTCTCTCTCTCTCTCTCTCTCCCTCTCCCCGAGCGATAGAGAGAGAAAGGAGACTGGGCCTGACTACGTTCTCTCCCCCATCATGTCCTGGCGATCCTCGCCAGCAGCAGCCTCGATGCAGGACATCTCGCCGCTAATTATGATTAATTTGTGAGCGGCCGCGCAGGATCGAGAGGGAGAGAGCGAGCGAGTCCCCGACGGCTCCCAAGAGAGACGCACGGGGATCGGCTCCGGTCCCGGCTACGTAATTAATATTCACAGCGGGAGCCGCTTGTAACGTCAAAGGACCGTCACCCAGGTGACTCCTCGCGATCCTTCCTACCATCCTAGTCCCTACACCAGCATACATCTTTGTACCCGATAGCCCATACTTTACCGCGGCTTCTCACGTCCCAATAACGAACCTCTCGCCCCTCGCTAATCATTGTCATTAATTCCTCCGACTAGTGAAATCCATATCGACTGCGGCTCGGACGAGCGGAAACACACGTCCGCCGAATGACTGTTTCTCGGGCTCTAATCCGCGGCTAAAGAAGAAGCCAAATGACTGGTACGCGCGCTACCTATGTGTATCGGCTCGTCCCACCTCAAGGATAAACCAGTGCTCAATGCCCGGGCGAAAAGAGTTAATTATACACATCTCTCGGCACGGCATGCGGCCCCGAGCGTGACTAGGCCGAATTCACTTACAAATCCGACATCACAGTTTGAACCCAATTACCGGCGTGGCTCGCATCAGCGCTGCAAGCCGCGAACGCCGACTCCTCGAAGAACGAGCTAAAACCACTGGTGATATTCGTGCGCGCCAAATGCACAAATACACTCCGCTCATTTCCGGCGGCCTCTATTCTCGCCGGGCGGAGGATGTCGCGCGATACGTAGCGGCCCACTGCCAAGCGATAAGCGGATGCATTTGAGAGCAGAGGCCTCTTTTGATAGTTGGATTAATAAAGAGAGGAGGCAGCGACTGTCATGAGTAATTAATATTGACGAACTCTGGCAGAGGGCTGCGCGAACCTTGCACCTGGCGCCCTTGACGTCTCTACTACAAGGTGTGAGAGGTGCGAGGGAGAGTCCGGGCGGGTTCTAATTACTCAATTCGTCAGAGGACGGCCAACGAAAAACTTCTTTATCATTCTAATTCATGAAGCGTCCGCCGGGATGGAAGGGCGGCTCCGCCTAGTAGCGATGCCTGGATTTTAATAAACGGTTCCCCGCTCGCTCCCACATGCGTGGATACAGTGTACACAGAGAGAGAGTGAGAGAGAGAGAGGTTGAGAAGAGCGGGCGCGTGGAGGTGTATCGGCTGGTAGCCGGGAGGACGACGCGCCAGCGAGGTTAATCACCCGCGTTGGATTTTAATAAACGGTTCGGGGGGCAAACAAAGCTGGCCATCAATAACCATTTCTCTCGCTCTCTCGTGGCGGGCGAGTTTAGCGGAGCTCTGCTCTCGGCCGGGCATCGAGCGAGCCAGCCCACCTTCGGCCGGGGCCAGACAGCCGAGAGAGGTACCAGTGGTGCGGCCATCCCGGGGAACCGGGCCTTTGCCACCTCGGCTTGTCGGCTACCATCGGACAGTGAGATAGGCGGAGATCGTATCTCCGTGGTTATTAATTAACCGGCGAGAAGGGAAAGCCTCCTTTCATCACCTCGCAAACGATCTACCCCTTTACTGGCCTCACTCGCACTCCACCACCACTCGCTCCCCGAGCATCCCACTGTATACATACCACCCATGTGCTACCAACTAAGAACTCTATTATTGCACGCTTCATTTTTCTTCTCTCGGCTTTGGTGGAGTTAAATACTTCCACGGGAATCGGGGGATCAGGAGACTCGGTAGAGTTCATCCTGAGTTGTATTTTGACGCTAGTTTTTCTGAATCCAACGAGCCAAGAACCAAATGAATCGGTTCAATCGTTTTTTGTATTTCGACTCTAATTTTTCTGAATCCAACGAGCCAAGAACCAAACGAATCGGTTCAATATTTTTTTGTCTTTCGACACTAATTTTTCTGAATCCAACGAGCCAAGAACCAAACGAATCGGTTCAATCGTTGAGGAGACATAAATGTCTCCTGTTCATCTGTTTATTCATCCCACGGCGTCCGATTCCGGGAGCGTTGGTACTGACCCGTTTATAGAGGTGCGGCTGATGAACCAGGAGAGGGCGGACCTCGCCAAGGAATGCCAGGTCTGCAGCGGCAACGAGTCCGATCTTTCCGCCGATTTCATGAGGAAGATCTCGGCCGCTTTGTCCGGTTGGTCGTGACGGGGACCTGCGCCCAGGGGCACCCATAGGTGCAGCAGGTCCTCGCGGATCTTGCTCCTCTCCACTTTGTACCACTGCAATCATAATCGATCATACATGTAGCCATAGTTACAGAGTGCACAAATGATAATCCGAGCATGATACTTGATTAAGGCTAGCGGACATGTCGGGGCTTGGCTGAAGAATGCGACAAGGTAAAGGAAGCTTTAATAATTGGGTATCGCGTTGTTAGCTTTCGACTTAACTTTCGAGTGCAAAACAGTCGTCCCTCCGCACTTGCCACGGCGAGAGAAGCAATTAGGTTGACCGGTCCGGGCATCCCGCTCTACACGACAGATATCCGATTTCACCGCGTGAGCTTCCCAGAATGAGAACCAATTACGCGCGGCCCGGGCCCATTAAGGAATCGATCTAATTTGCGCGCGCTGCTTCCTTAATGGCCGACGAGCGAGCGAGCGACGAGCCGCGAGATGAAATTACACGAAAATGTAATCAACGCGCTTTTTGTCTCGTCGTCCGCTCACCCTCGGCGAGGTGTAGCCGGGGATCGGCAAGCCTCTTCTAATTAGGAATGCTTTTGCGCCTCGCGACGGGAGACACTTGTTGCTATCGGCCCTCCACCCATTGCGCTCTCGCCCTTTACCTTCAACCCTTCGCTCCTTCCCTCTCGCTCCCCCCGGCAATTTGCCGAGGGACTCGAGCCGCCGGGTCTCTTAATTGATGAATTAAGAAAATTAAAAGTGAGAGCTCGAGTGCGGCTGCGGAGCTGGGCCGATTCATAAGTCCGCGCGCGGCGGCCTCTGTTACGGCTGGAAGCGGAGAGCGCGCGGTCGAAAAAAGGATACCTCGCCGATGGGACGGCGGAGAGTGAAGGAGAGTAATTAACACCGGGGTGTCCAGGTGCGCTGGCCGCGGCCCTAAGAAGTCGTTTATGGATTGCCCGGCAGCCGAGCGGCGCTCGGCCATCAATTAGATTCTCTAATTAAAACAGAATCCCTGCCCCTCGACCGGGCACAGGTGTGACCGGGCATCCGCCTCTCGATTCACTCATTATTATCGCATTCGTCTAAATTAGACCGCGAGCCACCGCCGATCCTGTTATCGCAACTCTCTCGCGATAAAGAAACAAGGTCACGACTACTCGCCTTTTTTACTGTCAGTGCTGCGAAGCTGAAAAACTTGCGTAAAGAGAGGATGCAGAAAACAGTTGCTTGGGCAATAAAGCAAAAGCCTGTCTCTTATCTACTTGACTAAGTTACGAGAGGATTGGAGCTCGGTGGAAATCTGCGGCTTTCTCGGGAGTCGAGAGCCGAGTCGAGTTTTCCAAAGGACGCGTCTTCAGGCCTCGATCCAGAAAGGGACGAGTCATTGATGTCTGGGTGATCGCGCGAAAGTGCACGCAGGCGTAATGAGTGTCGAAATAAATGATGATCGCCGCGGCCGAGGCGGCGTTGCAGGTAGCTCAGCGCGAGAGGAGAAGCAGAAATAAGAAATAAGAAGGAAAGCCGGCAGCCGTTCGTATGGAAAGGAGGCTTCTCGTAGATGGTCTGCCTGCAGAGAGAGAGAGAGAGGGGGGGGGAGCGGACAATTTTAATTATGGTTGCCAGCATGCGTCACTAATTGCAGGTAGCCGGTGCGCGGCCGAGCCGCCGTCATCACACTTTGATTCGACTTTTTCTCCCCGACTTTTTCTCACCGGCGAATTACAAATGGCTACTGCGCGAACTCCTCTCCTCCTCTTTCTCTCTGCCTCGCTGCCCGACAGCATTCCTCTTTGTGTCATTAGTGGCGACTTTCTATGCCACGGCAATCCGCCAGAGCTCAGGGGGAGCGAGCGAACGCCGGCGAGCGCTCCCGGGGAAAAAGAGTAGTCCGCCCGGGAACCAAGGGACGAGGGACCTCGCACACCTTCCGTGCCACTGGCATCCTCTAAGCCTCGAGCCTCCAACGGTAATGGCTATCTTCGAAAGTCGCCACGCGTGACTCATCGCGATAACTCTCATTTCTCGAGGAATCGAGGAGTCGAGGAGTCGCGCGCTCGAGTTTACCCTCTCGGGGGAAAATGCCAAGTCAAACTTTAAACAATCGCGAGCCTGTTTTCCCACGCACTCGAGATCTCGAGAGGCTGTGGCGAAAAAAGAAATGGAGATCTCAACAAGAGCGGTGGATAGATAATACATGCTGGCTCCGAGTCGCTCCGGGCTTTCTCTCGGGTCGGTTATGTAATCGGCAATCAGCGATATTAAAAGTGCACACACAACTTTATCGCAATGGGCTTGCAGATCGCTGATAACGAGATGATAACTCGCCCACGAGTCTTGGATTGGGAATGTCGGAAGACTCTACCGAGTCTCGCGCCAAGTAGTTAGACTCTACATCGATGTCGAACTTTCCTTTCACTATCTACAAAAATTCCACACCAACGATTAATTTACGAATTTTGTATTTCATTCTTTAATTGTCCGAATCCAACGAGCCAAGAATCAAGGGAATCGGTTCACCCGTTCAAAAGATACGAATTTCTCTCTACTTTCCCGTGGTCCTTACGCGTGGATTCGATGCCAATGCAAATGCCTGAACCGCGTCCGACCGAGCGCGGACCTCTACCACTTGTCCCCCCCTCCCCCCGGCCCTTATTACGGCTGTCATTATCGCCGGCCACCCGCTGCTACCGAAAGACGAATAAAGTGGCGGCGAAATAAAAGTCCTTATTACCCTGGAATTAACTGAAAAACTGGCCGAGCGAGGGGCCGAGTGTCGTAAACGACGTGTCTTCCAAAAGAAGCCTGCCACTTTTACCGCGAGTCCGCACAACTCGGCGCGATCGCACGCCGCCGTTCTAGCTGCTTATGCGCCTCTCGACAATGCCACAGAGGGCGTAAACTCGCTCGCATAAACTCCGCCGCTTGAGCGCTGCGTCGAGACTACAACACTCGCCACCACTCCCTCTATGTAGCACTTTTCTCTCTCGAGTATCTCTCAAGCTGAGTCCATCGGGATTTGACCCGAGAAACTCTGCATTCGCGAGAGTTAATAATCGAGGGAAAGGGGTCAGAGATTGGGAGGAAATCCAACGTTAATTTCTCAAGAACCAAGTGGACCCGAGCCAAAAGTGCAAGCAACCTTCTCCAACCTCTGAGACTAGTACGAGTCTCGTCGCGCTATTTACAAGTCGCTTTGGCCGCAAGTGCCCGGCGCTCGCGTCGTCGAGAGCTACATAGCACGGGGATCGACCGTAAGGACGCGTAAACCGGCGCGAACGGTGTATGATAAAGAAAGCGGCGTGTCAAGAGAGTTTATGCTTTCGACGGTGTAGGAATACTGGGGATGTTTGGCCGCTCGAGGAGTCCGGGTCTCCGGATTCCACGGGCGTGTTGGATCGCGAGTCAAACGCATTCTCTTCCTCTGCCCATTATGTTATTGCTGGGAGCCGCTCGCCTCCGCGAGCCAACCCGTTTCCTTCGTCGCCGGCGATTCCTGCGATTCCTCCCCATTTCCAAACTAGGCAAATGAGACATGCTGGTAGAAGCCGGCGGGCTTGGTTCCCGTTGATTTCCAGGGGACTATTTATACTATTCTGCAATTGGACTGGGAAGTGAATCACTGGCAGATTGACCTTGAAGGAGCCTCGCCTTTATTTACGCAATTCTTACCGGGATTTCAAGGTTCCGATTTGTCATCGGAATATTTTGTAAAGGTCGCTGTGACGAGTCTTTTCCTTATGGCAAATATAACAGCAATCCGTCACATCTCTAAGTGTATATAAATTTAATAATATAAATTATACATTTACATTTAATATTTAATTATATAAAATTATTAATAATAATTTTATATAAATGTTGCCACTGAGTACGATATTACTTCACTTAAGTTACGTTAAGTTAAATTAAGTTATACCAAAATCATCCATAACTCCAACCGAATATTTATCATGCGAAAAATACCCTGTAAAATCCTACAACCTTCAATGTACGTGGATAGTTAAGATCGGCGAACATCTACTGTAAGATTGGCACGCGTTGGCAGCCGGCAATGAGAGACGCCAGGCTTTTACACCGTGGCGTATATCAAGCTCGTCGGTCGGGCGATCGTAGTATGAAGAAGGGTTGGCGCGCGAGAGCGAGGGAGTAAGAAGAGGGTTCTTGATTGGAAAAGCAGTGTCGGTGTAACTAACCGTGAGGAGTTTTCATCGCGATAGACGGCTCCGGCCTAACGAGGAGAGAGAGAGAGAGAGAGAGCGGGGGGCCGGCGCGCCTAGAATATCAGTTCGTTTGCGCCGAAAGCGGCGAACGCGCCTCTCGACTTTGGAAAGAGCCTCGGGTACGCCGGTGCTTCCTATCTAGTCGACTGTGAAAACATCGGCTTACCGATATATGCTCTCTCTCCTCATAAGGAATAGAGGCGAGTAGTCGAGATAAGAGCGCGGCGCCTTCGCTCTATCAGGAAATCGAGCCCCGAGTTATCACTCTCCTCGGCCCGGCCAATGCGGACGCTTTCATTTATAAGGAAATTCAAATAATACTCGCGAGCAATAGCGGCGAGGTTGCCGAGGGTGCGAGTGTCGATAGTACCCTGCTCGCGGAACCCGAGCACGGAATTAGATGCTAATGACAGTGATGCGTGCGGAGGGAGGAGAATGTGTGTTGGCCGCGCTCGATATCATCTACGGGAGGTTCCTCTTTCCCGATCGATCATGCGTGAAACCGAGGGAGCCCGGCCTCCTACGATTCCTGTTATACGCGTCCCTGGGACTTACCTCCCTGCCCCTCAGGAATATTTCGAGAACGAGCCGATAACGATCGATGTGTCCAAGGAACACGGCTTCGGTATCCGATCAGCATAGGCGGCGGGGAATAACTTGCAAATTACAATGTAGAATGTAGATAGTCCCACATTGTGGTGGATATTCTCGCGGCTTTCGAGATTTCATGAAAGTTCTTTCAGTCAGGAAACGCGCGATTAAGATTCCTTGAGCTTATCAATACTCGATGGGACGCGTGGAATTTGAGGGCTCGGTGACGGTAGTTTGAAAAGTTGTTGAAAAATGATTGTGGAAGGTTTAAAGCGAAGCGTAGAAGTGGCGAGCGGATTTCCGAGGAATGAGAGTAGGATGTATAATGGGTTTGTTCGATCGGGAGAAGTAGAGAGGTCCGATCGATTGGGCCAAGGGGGAGTAATGGCTTGCTGCTCTTCGATCCGGAGAAACATACGCCGGGCGTATGTGTCGTAAGTGTCCATTGTTTACTTCTCGGAAGGTATGACCTCAGAGGGAAGGTCCGGGCGGCCGCGGCAATAATAAGAATCTCTATGATAATACCCATCGATTTTTACCCTCAGCGAACCGCTCGCCGATTCGTCAAACCTCGAAGCCTCGCGATTGGCAAAAATCCGAGTGGTCGCCGGCTCTAATGAAATCTTTCGTTTACCATCGCCGACTTTGAACTTGCCAACTTTTTCTCGGCCGGCCGCTTATTCCAAAGGGCCGCGCTCGCCTAAGAAATCCCCTCCGGCACAAAGCGAATTTCATGTTCTCACCGCGAAGCGGAGTGGAACTGCGGGCCGACGCGGAAACCGGTATATCCCGTGCAAGAATAAAGACATAAATACGAGGTCCCCCGGCGGATTCGGCCTGCAGAAATCACTTTTTCAACTCTTCGAGTCCTCCTCTTTCTTTCTCGGCGTTTCCCCGCGCGCGCGATCATACCGCTCGATAAGCCGGCGTTCGCCGGCCATCTCGATTTATCGGCTATCCGACAAGATCTCTCGGGCGAGCGGGCCGATTCCGAGCAAGTGGCGCGCGAGGTTCTAGATTCCCCGATTCCAGACGCTCACGCAGACACGCGCGTGTGCGCACGGCCAATTCTCCCCGCGATAACAGAGGCTTTCACGCCGGCTGCGCGCCCTGATGAGCACACAACCTACGTCCTACGCTACACAAGACTATTTACACTCGCGTTTTACTTAACATGCCGAGCGCCGACTTATCGAGCCGGGAATCAATATTTCCAGATAGAGCCCCGTGCCTCGCCTCATAAATCTCCCTCGATACTGCTATCTTGAGCGCGCGCGGTCCCACGGAGGTAAGAGTTTGCGGGATACGTGTAACGAGAAGCGGAGTGGAGTTAAAATTGTGGAGAAACGAGGCCGCCTCGTGAAGGTGTCGCGAGAGAAGGGTGGATGTAGAGAAATATCCTGATTCGAGGGGTGGGGTGGGGTGGGCCCTCAGGAGGCTCATTCATCAGTCACTTAATATTTCAAAGCAACCTGCTTCTCTCCCGGCCTCCTCGGCTTTCCTGGGATCCTTGCCCTCCCCGGCGAGTCGGCCCCTTTTTAAAAGCTTAAAACACCAGCTCTGTGTCAACGCTACTCTCCCGGTACGCTGAGAGTAAAGTTTTCAGACACTTCGCTCAGGGATATTAGCCATCGAGCGAGGTCGCTCAGAACATCCCCTTGTCGCGTGGATAGAGTGAGGGTTTGCGTCGATCTTCCAATTTCAAATTTCTAAATTCGAGGGAAAATGCGAATAAACGTTCCCCGTGTGACTTCTGCTGAATCCGGTTTCCGCTGTTTAACTATAAACAAAAATCTCTTTCCTTTTCCCGGTCAAAGTTGCAAGGTTACCGCAGAGAGTTCAAAAATTAGTTTAATTCGCCGGGCACGTTAATGTCAGTTTTACTAAGTTATCTTTATCGCTCGATCGCAATTCACGTCAATTGAGAATCGATGCGGAAACCTAGTGCAAGAAGGAAGACAATAGCTTGCGCGGCTCGCGTCTCCTTCTCACGTAAATCTCGGCTCTGGAAGTACGGTCCTGTCAGTGGTGGGTCGTGACTGCTCCGAGTTAAATTGGAGGCAGCGCTGGCTCGCGTAATTATAAATAGGGTGAACTCGCGAGGTTCGTGTGCGAGGGGGACACTGGCCGCCGGCGGCGGCGGCGGCGGCTTGGAGGATCTTTCAGGAATATCGAGGACGTAATTATCCCGTAATTACCGAGCGCGCCCGACGTCGAGCAGCGCATCCTTCGTGGAAAGAGGACGGAGAGCAGCCGCAGAGTCCAGTGGTTGGCCTTGCCCGGTAATTGTACTAATTATTACCAGCCCCTTGCCTCTCTTCCAATTACCCTTACTAGCCCGCGCGAGGCATCGCCGACACTAGATTTAAGGATCATTCCTCTCTCGGCTGCACTCGCTAACCCCGAGCGATCCTACTTTGCCAGCGTACATCGCGACTCTACTGACCCGCGGTAACTTTCAGTTAACCTCCCACGGCGTTCGAGCTCCTTCTCACAAGGCTCGATCCTAAAGAAACTAATCCAACTCCAACGCTTCAAAAGCGACGAATTACCATGGCAGCTATATGTGCTATATATATATGTAGCTAGTGCATAGGCAGAAATGGTATAAGAGTGAGAGAGAAAGGTAGATGTACGCGGACGGAAGGATCTCGTCGAAATGAGAGCAGGATCCTGCGTGGAAGGTCCGAGGAGGCGCAGTGGCGGTAGACACGAGGCGAAAGCATGCTCGAGCGCGCGGGCGCGCGGTTTGAGGAAGGGCAGCCGTCCGGATCCGTCCAGATCGGAGAGAGCTCCCGCAGTAGGGTAACCTTTCACGAGCGAGCATCGTCCCGATGAATGACTTACTTGGCTCTTGTCGTATGCCCGCAGTCGCTCGTCCGCCCGCTGCTTGTCGTAGAGGACCCTCGCCAGGCTCCCGTGCGGACGGTAGCTCCTGACAGCGCCGCTGCTCGCAGGATTCTCGCTGAGGGGCGAGCAGGTGCCCTCCAGGCTGCTCGCCTCGCAGCTACACCTCGTCACGCTCGCCATACTCGCCAACCACGCGAGCACCACCGCCGCCCACCGGACTCTCAGTCACTTGAGCCGCATCCTCCGCGAGCACACGCGCCCGCCTTTGATACCGCGCGATACACCGCCACGAGCTACGTCACCCACAACTTTTACGCCAAACCCTACGCTTTCGCCACAGCGTATAAACAGAGACTGCGGCTAGCACGTGGCCATGTTGGCTACTCGCGCGCCACCACGAGTGGGGGAATTGGGAACTAAAGGTGATGAGACTCGCTGTTGGTAAAGTAGGGATTTCGGTGGTAAGAGGGTTTGGAACGTAAGATGATTGTTGGGATTTCTGGAGTTTGTGTTGTATGCACTGGAGAAGGGTCGTGTAAGACTGTAGGTTTACTGTGTATGCAGGAATGTGGAGGAAAAGGGAAATTGTGGAGAATCTGAGAGAGGTGTAATAGTGGTTAGGGGTATTGTGTGGGATAATTGATGGATGAGAGGAGGTTTATATGTTTTTAATATACGGCTGTTGTATGAAATATGGAGCAACTGATGGAATTGATGAGTGAATCATAGAGGTTCGTGTTCTCTGGGTAGCGAGCGTCGAGCTGAAAGGTAGATCGTGACGAATGGCAAAATGAATACTGAAAACGCCGTTCAATACATAATGCACTTTCACCCGCGCGCGTCTACGGATTCTACGCGATGCATATCGAGCCGCGCGCACCAATATCTGTTATTAATTTCCGTTCGTACTTCGGCCGCGAGAGATATATCCATCGGATAGAGTACTGCACATGCACGCGCGCGCACGCATATCTACCTACACACACGCGTCTACATATACAAGTACGGCACAGCGTGGGCTGCCTTTTCCGAAGGCAGGGCGTGCACGAGCGCCGGTGTGTTTTTATCGCGCGGCTCACTCTAAAAGAAGTTACTGACGCGCATAAAAGTTTCACGTGAAATAAATACGGCGCGGCCAGCGCATTTCTGACGAGCGGGCGGTAGGGAGGGTTGGCTGGCGGTGGCTCTCTGTGTATGCGGGCCGATGAATATTTTAAAGAGCATATTGACGCACCGGCCCGCCGATTTCCCTTCTCGCGCCCTGCAACGCTCGCCTCGCGCAACACTGATAATTCATTAATTTATGATAAGCTAGCTTCCATGCTTGGCTTCGGCCGCCGCCACCCCCGCCCTCCATAAATCATTTTCCCCGCTGACGTTAATTGCCCCGGCGCCCCCTCGTTACCGGGAGAAATGAGATTTTTTTAATTGGCGAATTTTTCACTGGCCCCTGACACCCGGCGACACCCTCGCCCCCGCGATTCCTTCCCGCTTTCCCGTGTAAAAGCCACCCCGGAAGAAATATGTCCGAAATGTCGGCATTTCTGCCGCGCTAGGCAACTCGGACGGAGAATTAATCCGGGGCTTTTTTAATTGCAGGTGAATCGGCGAAAAGGCTCGCTAGTTTTAGTTAGCCGAGCGACGAGGGACGGTTACATTGGCTGCTGTAAATGGTCAAGCGGGTACTCGCCGGTTGGAGGCTGCAATTTCGACATCCCGAAGACACTCGGCGAAGGGGCCTTAACTTGATAAGTCTCCTTGGTGCCCGAAGTGAGCTCATAATCGTGAACGAAGCACCCAACCGCTTATTACAAGCGGGGGCATTGTAAATTTCCAGAGAGTGAGTCGTGAAGTGGAAGGACTGCTCGGGCGAGGTACGAGAGAGGAAGAGAGCGAGGGAGAGAGAGAAAGAGAGAGAGAGAGAGAGAGAGGAGAGGTTGATTCCCCCGGAGCAGAAAGTGGTGGATAGAGAAAGGACACGGCTGAGTAAGATCTGGTTGGATCTCTCTTCCATAATGAAAAATGTATCACCTTCTTCTCCGTATCGCCGGTAACATTAAGCCCGATCGCGCTGCTCTTGTTTCAGGCTCTCGAGCCGGCGAATCCAGATTTCATCGAAAGCCGGTACTTAAGATAATGAGGAGATTCTTTGCCGGGACGGGGATAATTAGCGGTGCCGGTGTGGGAAACGTTAATTAGCCCGGGCCAGAGGTGCAAACCGTCATTACGAGAGGCGTACGTGTGTACACATCCACGCGGCGATGAGTTATCGCGTCTGTAATTATGTACTTGAAACCCCTGGTTCGTCTGGTCTCCGCACGTACTCTCTCTCTCTCTCCCTGGCGCGCGGCCCGACATTCTAAAAGCGGTACATACAACAGGCTTCGATTCCCGAGGCCTGTCGAGCAATAATTTAATTACACGCGCTTAACGATAATTGGCCGGACGAATATAAGTCGACGTTAAATCATACCGGTGGATCGAGCCGCACTTTTGCCGCGCGTCCAACCCGATTGAAACGTGATCGAGATGCCGGATCCTTCCACCACTCCTAGAACTCGCAAGATTCGCTCGAAACAATTAAACCTATCCGTTGTAGCAGCTTAAATCAGAAAGGACACTAATACCTTTCTCAGTTTCTCTTTCTGCAGGTCCCTTCGCTCGGCACCTCCCACTCGGCTCGGGCCCCGGCTGTCTGATTACAGGGGAGCACCGAAAGCAGATCCACGCACCGATCCCCCCCACCTCTCCTCCCCCGACCAATGGAGATTCTTCCCTCTTATCCCACGTAATAATAATTACCGAGAGATTCGAGGGAAGCGTATCGGCGGCCAGAGCGGACAGAGTGTCCGGTGGATGCTGCTAGAGTTCTCTGGCGCTGGTGGAGTGCGCGACGGTGTGGTGGTGAGGGTTCACACGTGGAGTGATGTATGCCCGGTGTGCGGCTGGATGCGTAAGACAGGGAGCCTATACGTCTTACATGGCCCCGGGGCTCCCAAACTCGAGGCAGCCTCCCCCCTCGACTGTCATACATGCAACGCTCCACTCACACACTCTCTCTCTCTCTTTCTCTCAGGTCTACCTGGCCGCGCTGCTGCTTGTCGGACACGCTGCCCTAGCTGCCGCCCTACCCCTGCCGTGTAGACAGTGTAGACACGAGTTGGAGGACCGCGAGGGCCACTTGTCCACGGGCCCCGTTCCGCTAATTATCTCCACGGTATGCGATCGATGGAGCAGGACTCTGAATATTAACGCTCGGCTCTCGAGGGCCCGTTGCCCTGCGTGGAGACATCCGCAGGAATGGCAGGCTCGGTACGACATCAATTTCTCGGCTCCGCCGGCTCGAAATATCGTCGCTCCGGCGCGAGGCAGGGGGATTGAAAGAAGCGGTGACTGGGCGCGAAAGCATTAGTGCGGTAATCGAGGTGAGCCGCCGGCCGGCTGCGCTCGAGAGTAAGTCCGCTAACGCGGCCGAGGTAGAAATCTCAGGGTCGTTAACATCGGTTCGCGGCGGGTGCGCGCAGCGGCGGAATGGTAGCGCCGCTCGCAATCTCCCCGCGGAAGAGTGAGGAGGGCCCGATGCCGCGGCGGCCGCGGCGGCGGCGGCGGCGGCGGCAGCTTCCTTTTCGGAGGAGAGCTCGCGGCCGCGCTGCACACATTGATTGCATTTTTGCGTCCCTCGCCGGGTAATAATGCTAATTTGGTAAGTAGAAATGAGCGCCAGCGGGCGGTCCGGGAACGAAGTGCGAGAGAGAGAAAGAGTGCGTGGAGAACGCACGGTAGCAGAGAAGCAGCGCTAATGCCCCGTTTTTGTCCTCTGCCTTCGACGGCGCTCGGGCTCCCTTCGTCCTTCGTTCTCCACCACCTTTTGCAGAGTTCGCCGAAGAGAGAGCTCTCTCCCTCTCTCTCTCCTTGGGAGTCTCGTTGGTTGATGCTCGCTCGGCGCGTCTCTATCGTTTTCCCCGGGCCCTGGCCACTGTTGTGCGTCGCCAGACCTCAAACCTCAAAGTCCTAACTGAATCACGAGTCCTGCCGGGAGGACGCACCTCGGCTCGATTTACCTCGCGCCACCGTCGCCGACCATTCTCAGCTCCAACCCTTTCTCCTCTTTTTACCCTCCCGCTCGACTCCTCGCGATTCCAGCGGCTCGTCGCGCTCAATTGCTCGCCGCCGTTATTCTTTCCACCTCTCGAATTATACTGTTTTCAGGGAAAAAAGACCCTTTCCTCGACGCCGAGGGCCGCTGGCGGGGGGAGGCTTCCTTTTCGGGGGGAAAAATCTTTATAATGGCAGCCGGGTAAAAAGCACCCCTGCGGGACACATATGCTAGCCTGGCTTTTCTTTCAAACCGCAGGATCGCAGCCCCCGTGTCCAATCCCCTGCGTGATTGCCGCGACAGGTAATCGATAACTGGGCGATTGGCGTGCAATCAGATTCCCCGGGACACACATGTCTCCTTGTAATGACAAAGGCCGACCCTTAATGTACAAACAATATCGCGCCGTCCGCGCTACGTCGTTAGTCCAATGTCGCCGGAGAGTTTCTCCTTTGCGACGTTTCCCCGAGGTAACTGTGTGCGATACACGTGTCGGGTATCCTAGAGAATCGGGCAGGAGATCTTTTCTCCGGGATTCCGGGCGAATGAAATTTAAAGGAGTCGCCCGGTTGATTCCCTTCCGATGTCAGTCACGTACACCTCCGCTCGCGGAGGGAAGTGTCGAGGAGGCCGTAGAGTGCGCTCTCCGCTCGCCCTCTAACTGCTCCTGCTTAGGGCTTTTAAGAAGGGCCCGCCCGCCCTTTGCTCCCGCGGCGTCCCGGAATCGAGATTCGAGCGAGTCAGCATCGCGTGCTTCGATACACGCGGCCGCCGCGTCGAATCAGTAATGCGAGCGCGGGCATTTTTCCGCAGGAGATCCGCGGAATGCGAGCGGACGAGGCGCCGAAACGCAGCCGCGCAAGAAGAGGCGTGATGATTCCCGGCGAGGCCGAGAGTATGTCAATCTCGAGGACTGCCGCCGTCGAGCCGCCTCGTCAGTCGCTCGCTCTTTCCCCCCCAGGTGGGTAGGAAAAAAGTAGGAACTGGGCCCTCGAAGAAAACTCCTCATCGAGCCAATGACGAGGCGCATGCCATCTCTGAATATGGCACGCACGGGGAAGAGCGACTGCCCTGGGAATTCTCCGACTCCGGTAATGACTGCGGCGAGTATCTCTCCGAGTAAAGAGCAACAAAGTATTAATGCGTAAAGAAAAGAACAAGAGGAACCAGCCCTTGGAATCGCAAGGGTTCTGATCGAGACTATCGAGCGCGCGAATCCTCAGTTCGAGTATAATTTCGATGAAAGATCGCGGCAGCCTCGGCAGCGATCCACCGGCAAACTCCTTAATTCCTCATGCGCGAAAGGCGAGGCTGTAATTTCCCCGGAGAGAGCGCGAGCCGTTCGCAATGAGCTCTCTCTTTCGCGCTTCCCAGCCGTTAATACCTGCTGTCCGAGGTACCAGATTCGTTGGCACTAAAAAGATCCGGCTCGAAAGCCTGCAATTGGCGGGATCCCACGTACAAATACTTTGTAAGACGAATAATCACGATTCTCCGATCTATAATCCGGTGTTTACGCGGCGTCGCACCTCTCAAAACCCTCCCTCGCCCTCCGCGCCCTTTCATCCTCCACAAGAAGCCTCGATTCGTTCGGGAACTCGTTGTGCCGCGTAAAAACAGGGCGAAGAAGGGGGGACGGGGGGTTGGTCCGAGGGCATTAACCGGCGCAAAAATGAAGGGATAAAGGGAAGATAAATCCTAGAATTGTAAGCGTCGCACACTGCGTCCGCGCTCGGCTTCCCAGTGTCTGTGTGTTTGCGCGCATTCGCGCGAACTAACCGCTCAGGATGGCGGCTGCGGGAGGAAGATCTCTCTCTCGTTGGAACTAGAGAAGGACGACGAGGGGGGGCTGAAAGGATGGAGAGAAACAGAAAGGGAGAGTCTCGCGGTGGCGAGCGCAAGGTGGAGGCGAGGGGGAGAAAAGTATAATGGTGGCTGGCGGGGCGGCAGGGGCTGCCGCAGCATCGATGGATATCGAGTAGGCGAGTTGCTACGTGAGATAATAAGGCGTGCTCGGGCATGCCGATGGAAACCGCACGCGGCATTATTCAAATTGAATCCGGTAAGAATTATTATTGGCGAGCAAGCGAGCTTGCGCTCCAGTCCGAGCGCGGTCGAGTGGTCGACTGGGACGGAGAGAGAGGGAGAGAGAGAGGGGGCTCATTCCACGGACGCATTTGCGAATAAGAGGAGACTCGAAGGTAGAAGCGAGAGTGCAGAGCAAAGGGAAGCCGGATGAAAGAGGCGAAGGTAGTGGTGGGTGTCGGGTAAAGGCAGAAAAGTAAGAGAGGTGCCGATGTTCGAGGTCCTCTCTGTAGGAGAGGTTCGCTCAGGTGGAGCAAACGACCTCGCCGTCACGACCTCCGGCGAATGATCCGCTGCAGTATCGCTCGATGACCCTCGTGTCATTATGCCTCACTCTCCACGTCATTACGCTAATGTCCTTCTCCTTTTCTTCGTCATCTGGTGGCCCTGTAGCCTCTTGTTTCTGCTGGTCACCACACCTCGCCTCAGAAAGAGAGAAACTTCGCACGACCGTCGCCTGACCTCTCCCACCTTTCTCTGCCTTTTGTTATCTCCTCTCTCCAGGCGCCTTCCACTCGGCTCGCTCCATTACAACCTTATTTAAACTCTAATTGAATTGATTGAATTGTACGCTCGTCCGCAGGGAATTCCGGTCCGACCACGAACTCCGCTTCTACTGGGAAAACAGTTAGAGGAGACAAATTCAGGGTTGAGCACACCTCATGCGGACACCTGATTAAATGTTTCACATGGATTCTCGTCGCGGGGCTCCGAGGGTCGGAGGGAGTCTTATGCGAGTACTCGGATCCACCGCAGGAGTGTCCGCAGGGGTTGTCTGGGAAACAGCAGGTGTCCTCTCGTGTTTCGCGGCAGGTGAAGGGACACACGCGCCTCCGCCTTCCGTTCTAGGAGTATTTAAGCGATGCACTTGCTCGCTACCAACGTAATCCACTATCAGGCCTCCGGACCGCTAAGAAGACAGACCGTTAACGAGGCCCCGCCACTCGAATTCACCGCCGTCGACGTCCGAGCCCCAAGTAATTCGCCGAGCTGCTGCTGCCGCTGCTCGTCCACGTGCATTTGACTATCGCGAGGTGTTCCCGACCGCAGACCACACCGCGAGCCACGCACGGTAATAACACTCGGAGGGTTAAGACTGCGCTTACACCTATGGGCCCCGCTTGGCATACTGCTCGCCCGAAAGCGCCGAGCGAGAG
This sequence comes from Crossocerus cetratus, assembly GCA_963675795.1. NCBI lineage: Eukaryota > Metazoa > Arthropoda > Insecta > Hymenoptera > Crabronidae > Crossocerus > Crossocerus cetratus. The sequence goes on from OY776664.1 coordinate 1,524,660, forward strand.
AGACTCTCCGCTCTCCGGCCACGCTATACTTCGTGTTTTTACGGTTCATAATTCAGCCGAGTATATTTCAAGCGCCTGCCAATGCGCGACCGTAACACGGCGATGGCGAGGTCCCTCGTCGGGGCCCGATGGGCTGCAGCCCCCTCGACCCTATTATCCGACTTGGTCACTTTGCACACTTGGAGATTTAACCTTCTGCACGTCGCCTGCGCCGAAACTTCTCATCCGCGATTGCGCTGTTATTTATGCACTTGGAGGATGCGAATTAACTCGTACCCACTCGAAACTTACAAACTCACCCTTTACTCTCTGTCTTTCGTTTCCAGGGCCCAATCTCGCGACGGCGATCGAACCACGACACATCCTGCTGGAGAAAAGATTGTGTCAAAGGGTTCGCGGGCAAGTTCGGCAGCGATGAATTATGCTTCCCGTAAATAAGGCGGCGGCGAGAAACTGCCCTTTATGAGTGCAAAGTCGTAAGAGAGCGCGCGGGCGCGGCGCAGGCCCCGCCAGTAGACAGGGTTACGAGGCGTCACAGTTTGAAGGCCCGCATGATTTAGGGAGCATGTGGGCACCGAGCGAAACGCGACGGCCACCCTTATTTATGCACTGAGCATAAAGTTGGCAGCTCGGCGCTCGCGAGAGCCTCGCCAAGGGTTGCTATCAATCGGGAGAGATTCGATTGGGATCGATCTGTCAGTGGGCTCTCGAGCGCCGATTCATCCGGTCGCTCGTGCTGACAGATAATTCAGGGTTCGGGCTTTCGCTGGCCACGGAAACACTTACGTGCACGTGGGAAGCCACGCGCACTACTATTCGTCTACGGCGGCGCAACGTTTACGGCACGCCGGCCGTGTACGTATTCCCATGTGGAAGGCACAATGCAGAAGATTGAGAGAGAGAGAGAGAGAGCGTGAGAGGGATGCCTTGGAGGTGTTACGGCATAACTCCGTCATTATACGAGCCGGCCGGGCGATCGTCCCGGGAAAATGATATTCAGATGAGAAGGAAATCAATTCCACGATGGAATCGGCGAGGCTTCGATTAGAAACCCTGCCGACTGGGCAGGCGCGCCGGAAAGTGGATTAAATTCCACCGAGTGCTACACTTTTCCACGAGCTCCCCCCCAAACCACCCGGCCCAACTACCGGATACATTTTACCCCAAAAATCCGATAAATCCATCCAAATTATATGGACGCATTCTCGTTTTTTGTTCCCCTCGCGGAAAACGCAATTTTATCGAATTTCCCTTAAAACCTTCAACTCCTCAATGCACCCTGTGCTCTTCAATCGGCAGATTACCGCTCTCGCCATTTCCCCCCCGGAAATCGTGTCCATAATCCTCGCGACTACCGACACTATGATTAATCACTCAAGAGTCATTCAAGACTCAACTGGAAATACACGGCTTTTACAGGTCTGATTCATTCGAGGAATCCGGGGAGTTCGGCGATTTTATTACAACCACGACTAGCCACGCGAATATACTTCCTAATGATAGTACGCGGCCGCGCGAGATTACAGTGGGAATGCACACTGGCGGGGAAAAGCGGTGCAGCGGGGAATCGAACTATCGCGGGACGACTGACTAGTAGTCGACGGCTCAGCGCTAAACGTCTATAATTTAATACGGCGGTCTCGGCGCCGGGCGAATTCGCATCGAAAAGGGGGGGGGGGGGGGGGGCGCCCCAATAAGAACTGCTTTTACACACGCTCTCAAGGGAGATCCCACTTAATCTGGATTTTTATGATTAGTCCGTCGAGGTACGTGGGTATCGGTGGAGCGCGTTGGAAAAATGCGGCGTTAATGTGTCGATCTCTCTGGGCGAAGTGTTCGCCAGTCTCCGAGTTAGCACGGGTGCTTCCGAGCGGCACGCGCTTGGGTGGGACTGGTCCCCTGGGCCCGATGGGTCCTGGTGCGAGCGACGGACTTCTCCCCCGCCCCTCCCGATTCTTATCTGGCCGGCGGGCCGCATATAATTACAATTAAAAGCGATCGATCTCGATAACGAATGGAGGGAGGGGAGGGGGCAGGGAGGATGCGGCGTCGGCGGCGTCCTGTGCAGGTCCACCTTCCGAGGTCGAATGAGGATCTTTCTATCGGGGGGCTGCGTGAAGGGTTCAGTGGATGCACCCAGCTATATGGTTAAGGGGGGCGGATTACCTCGGCGGGTGAGAGAGCGGGGGGCCGGGGGGCTAGGGAAGAATGGTGGCATAATATCCGCTTGAACTTAAGTTATATTCCTCCTCGTGCAGCCGAGATATCGGCTGCGGAGGTGGAGTTCGGTTCGAGGGTATGCTAATTCCGGCCTCGGGCCACCACGCAGCCCTTAATAGCCAGCTGAGCAGCTCTTATGCCGGCAACTAGCGCTCGTATATACAGCAGGCAGGAGGAGGAGGGAGCGAGAACGCGAGAGAGAGGGAGAGAGAGAGTGGAGAGTATCGCGTAGTTATAGAGGCCTTCCCTGCCCCGGCCACTCGTCCGATCGTATACCGTCGGCGAGAATCACCGGTTTTTCGGAATGTTAATGTCCCGCTAGAGAGAGGACGCGAAGGGACGGCCGCGCCGCGCCGAGGGGAAGATGCCAACATTGCCAACCGGCCGGCCCTACGGACTCACGCCGACGATTAGCGCTCGTACGTGTAATTGGGATAATGCGGCGACTTCGCCTATTCCTTAGTTTCCCCGGCACTCCGGCCTTTTTATCGTATTTAAGTGAGGGAGTTTAAATGGCCGCCTCGCTCGATACCTCGGGCTACCCCCGGCCCGTCCCTCCGTCATTAGCTCGATCTCCGATTTCAGAAAATCTGCCTGCCTCTCTGCCTCCCTTCGACCCCCGCAGTCGATCGTGTCTACGTACTCTTTTAATCAGCTCCGAGGAAATTGCTGACTCGCCGCCAGCTCGTAATGAGTATTCGCTTCCTTGGATATTTCCGAGGAAGGAGTTCGCCGATTGCGAAGGAGTCTGTCAAAGTGCGCCGCTTTCCCGAGCGTCCGTCATTGGCCGATCCCGTTGACTAATTAAGTAGTCGAGATATCTCGAAGAACTCTCGGAGAGTGGGAGTCGGCGGGTTAGAGCCGGCTAATGGACTGGCACCTGTCGGCCACGCTCTCCATTCGGGGCCTGATAGTTTCGAGGGTGGGCCCAAGCGCACGCACGTACATCGCTCGATCGTTATTTATCGGCTAATTCGTCTCCATTTAGAAAAAACATCTGCCGCCCTCGGTATGGAGGGTGGAAGGGGGGAAGGGGGTCGGTAGGGCCCTTGACTCGCGGTGAGGAAAGGCGACGAGGCCCACGGCGAGCAATTCTTAGAGCGAGATCGGCCCAACGCCCGACCGACGATTCCTACCTCATAGGCAGATAATCGCCTTTGATTTCTCTCTTCGATTCCTGCCGCCCTTGCCTCCTCCTGCCTCGCCCTTCGCCTCCTTCCTGGCTCCGTGGCACGGAGCCCGCGCGATCGGAGATCACTCCCTTACCTTCTTATATAATTACCTTATTTCCGAATAATTGGCCAATTTATACTCGAGTCCCAGCTGAAAACAATCCGGGGCCTCTCCCTCGGCGCTCCTCGCTCGCTCGCTCCTACGGGGCGCACTCTCCTCTTCTTGCCGGGGCCGCGCCACGGTGTGTGCCCCCATAGGGCCCCGTAGAGCAGTTATTTTATGTATATGGCAGTGTGATTAGATCAGGCTCCGTGCCGCTGTGTGGGTATGATAATTCTGCCCGTAGGGCTTCGTGGGCCAGTCTCCACCCACGCCACGCACACCATCTACCACCGACCCCATACATACCACGGGACTTATCCTCTCTCTCTCTCTCTCTCTCGTTTGCTCTGCTTTCCACCTTTCCCATGTCTGGCTCCATTCCCGCCGCAGTTATCACTGTCAAATTCTGCCTTTCCATCTTTCCACCGATCAACTTCCATTGCAATCTTCCTCGGGGCCCACTGGGCCCTCTTTCTCTCCTCCGACAACTGGCGACCCGCCGCCACCCTCGGGTGTCGGACTCGAGCCAGTAACGGAGACTCTTATCCGCGGCGGATGCACTCTCGGCGAGGATTGCTCGGTTATTAGGAGGCAAGATGTTCCTCGGCCGGGGCCCATGCAGTCTGCCCTCGAGTGCGCGCTCCTTTCCTAACGGTCCCGCGGAAATGACTCTGCGCTCTAGGCTCGATTCGGACTGGCTCTTTCCCTAGCTGGCCCCGCGTCCGAGTACAGTAATCCTCGGCGCGAATCGAGGAGAGGAGGCTTCTTACGAGGGACAAGTCCCACGCTCGACTTTTCCCGCCGGTGTCGAGAGGAGTGGCGGGAGCGAGAGGGTTGAAGGGATGAAGCGGCAATTAACTCGATGCTTACGAGGATAATTAGCGAGGGGTCGAATCGAGAAGCAGCTGGCCGACGTACGAATCACTCTCTACCCGTACCCGAGTTCGTACTCCTTTTTCTTCATCATCCTCTTCTTCTTTCCTTTCACCTCGTCTCTGCATTTACCTACATAATTATCGTTATGATGATTATGTCTGGCTGGCCCGTCGAATCCCCTCTCGGATAGGATCTCTCGAGTGGCCTCGAGTGCCGCTCATCTCAATGATCCCAACACCTCGGCGGGATCTCGGCGGCTCGCCGCACGGGGAAATGTGGAGGATCGGCATCGACAAACGCACGCTGGGAATCGAGGCGATACTTCTCCGCGAGAGAACCGATAATCCAACCAGAGAGAGGGGGAGGTGGAAGTCCGGTAATTACTGGTGGTGGAACATAGAGTGGGTCGGGTGAGAGTTCAGCTAATTCGATTAGAATCTGCCTGGCGAACGGTCAGGAGTCGCCGTGAGCGACTCACTGACTTCACCTCTCCGCCACGCTCTATACTATGTAAGTATGTACCTCGAGCACGTACTCTCTCTCTCTCTCTCTTTCTCCCTCTGGGCAGTTTGGATTATGAGAGGATCGAGACTCGGGTGAACTCGTGCCTCCCGGTATCAGGGTTCCTGGCCGGTGTCGATGCTCGGCTTCGATTATTTCGTTTTCAGGTCGAGATACCGGCGCCTTCTCGTCGGTTAATAGCCTCGTCTAAGATTTCTCGGCAGCGAGTCGATCGATCCTCCGATCCCCCGGCGAAGTTACCGGAAGTCGACATCTGCCAGACTTCCTCGAAAACCGTCGGCATCAACAAGTATCGCGCGCGGAGGACAGTTCACCTCCTCCGCGAATTATTACATCCTCCCTTCCAATCGACGGGGACTATCACCGATCACTTATCCGGGTTTAATGCGCGCGACAGCAGCTTTCTTATTCCTCTCCGGAATTCGATGCGCGCCGGAATGACTGAAATGCGAAATCAGAGATAGCGCGGGATAGGAAGTGGGCTTTCACCTTGAGCGCAAACAAATTCGGCTGGCAATCGAGGCATTGCAGGCATGCAAGGGGTTGGTGGGTGGGGTTGAGAGGGGAAGCGGGCGAAGAAGAAGAAGAGGAAGAAGAAGAAGAAGTGCGGGGGGTGGCAGTAGCTCAGAGAGATGACGAAGGAGCCCTGGGCGCGGGGTGGTTCCCCGGATCGATGTGTGTGCCCCCGCCTTCCTAGTCACCCAGCATCACCCCTTCTCTCTCCTCTCTCTCCTCTCTCTCCTCTCTCTCCTCTCTCTCTCTCGGGGCAGGGTGGTCTCTCGGCCGCTCTCGCCGTCGCTGGGGGTAGTTATACAAATTTCCAAGAGTGTCTGCCTCCGTTCCCTCGAACCTCTCCGCTTCTTCTCGCTCCTCGAGCGACCTCCACACACCCACCACACCATTCCTCGTTGGCCACCTCTCTCTCTCTCTCTCTCGCTCTCTTTCGGGCTGCGTGCTGAGAGAGGCTCCCAGTCGCCATGGTAACGCGGAGGCGGGCCTTTGCATATTATACTTTGTGTGTGACAAGCCGACTCGTTATGTATGCCTCCTGTAGCTGTGGATGTGCACCCGCTCGTCACCCGATTTCAAGCCTCTCCCTTCCGCCCCTGCGAGCTTCACCCACCCACCCCTAGCCAAGTCGTACTTTAGGCCCACTCGATAGAGTCGAGCGAGTGTTGGCAACTATTCTAATTGCAGACTTGTGCGCGTGAGCCCTGGCTCTAAAAAGGGAACGGATACCTAAGAGCAGGATGCTCCCACCCTCTAAAATTCCCTAAAGATAGATGAAGGGTCGTAACGAAAACTCGCTGGATTCCGCACCAATTACATCGAAAACGCACGAAAGACTCACGGGCTTGAAAAGACCTCGGTAGGAAATTCGAAATAGTCGGAGGCTGCGCCGAGCGCTGCATTGTTTAGCGAAGGGAAAGCCTGTAAGAGAGAGTGTGTAAAGTTGCCGGAGCTCGCGGGATACGAGGTATCGCAATAAGTGTCTGTGGATGTAGTTATATGCTCGGCGAGGTGCGTCTAAACGAAGGAAGGGATGAGGGGATGAGGGGATGAGGGGGATGGCGGGGGTTGGCTGGTGGCGGAATCGGGCGTAGAGGTGCGAGAGTAGAGAGGCAGATGAGGAATTGTCACCTCGAGCGGGCAAGTGGTGGGAGGGTTGAGCCGGGCTGGTGGAGGGAGCGTGTGTACCGCGAGCTAGTGGAGGCAAAAAGGGCGGAAGGGCGACGGAGGGGACGTGTCGAGAGGGTGGGTAGGGTGTGCTCGGCTATGCCGGCTCTTTGTACTTCGCAGGGCTCCTGCAATCTCCCATACCCCACGGCAGCGCCTCCGCCTCGCGAGTAAACTCACCCCCTTGCGCGCCACTCGCCCGCCGCCGCCGTCTCCCTCGACTTTGCCAAGGGACCTCTTTCTTCCCGAGTACCCGCACCCCCCACCACCCACCGGCGAATTCTACGAATCCCGCTATCTCGTATGGAGAAAAACCGGTGGGAAGGATCGAGATGCTGTGCGACAGAGAGAGAGAGAGAGAGAGAGGGAGAGGGTGGAAGGGAGGCAGTCGACACGCTGTGATTTTTAGCCAAGCTCCTTCTCTCCGACAACCGCGCGCCACCCTGAGCCTCGAGCGCACACGGGGGTGGCTTTGATTTTTTGAAAGGAATCGGAAGTGACGCTTTCGCCGGGCGACTGCCGGGAGATAGGGCGGAGCGCGCGGCCGCGCTCCACGTCGTCTTAGAAGGAACGCACGGCGACGTGATTTCAATTTGGAACGATGTTCCATCGAATATTACTCTCTACCTCTGTGTACCCCTCCAATCGATGGGACTCTCGGCTCTTGCGCTTTATCAATCTCGCGACCGTTTCCTCCCACGCTTCTCTTCACGCTCTCATATCTCAGGCTTTCTCGCCGCTTTGAATTTATCCAATGATTGCGAGTGCTCGGGAGACAGACTCTTTTTAATGATACTGTGGTTTCAGAATCCTCAGAATTCCGCGCCCGAGTCCTACGGCTTTGATAAGACCTCTCGGCGAGCATATGCTCGTTATCGTTTCTCCCCTAAAGCATTTTCCCTCCACCGCCGCCGTCGGCGCCGCTCGGCATTCGGCGAAGACGAAAAATTGGCTTTCACTCGAACGGGTTCTCGGTGGGATGTGTGCAAGTGTGTATGTACGTTTGAAGCGGAGGATGCGGCAGGGGAAGGTGGGTCCTGATGCGTGGAGCGGCGAGGGTGTCGCGGCTCTTTTGGGGTCCGGGTTGCTGGATACGGCGCGTGGGGTGACGTGTTTTTCTGGCAGCCAAGGGGTGCGAGCCCCTAATTATAAAATAAAAAAAATCAATATCTTACCCCAGCCACCCCGGGCTTAGGGTACGAAAAAAAAGCGGTGGCCTGACTCGCACCCCCCACCCTTCCCCCCGTCATTCCCACCAGCGGTCCTCAATCTCCGAGCGATCCTTACTCCTCTTCTATCGACTGCTTTCAATATTCCCACAATTCCGTTTACAATGCCAATTTCTCCCAATTTCCCTAAACATTTTAACACACATTTTCTTTAAAATACAACTTTTCTCTTCAAGATTTACAATTTTCTTTATCTCCATGTGATCCAGTTTGCGATCCCGGCTAATCGGCATTGGAAGCAGTGGCTGCGCAACTGCACGGGGAAGCAGTGAGAGATGCGGCAGGGGATGAGTCGGTTCGCTCGGTAGTTGGCAAGGGTATAGGGAAGGCTGCTACACCGGATAACGGAAGGAACTGCACGACTTTATTTCGTTGCGCTTATTGCGTTTCCTGAATTTTTATACGCCGCATGCGGCTCATACTTATGAACTTTTAATACCCAGCTGGCGTGGCTCGCCCGTTCCAGCTTCACCCCCGCCCCGGCGCCGCGGCGTGTGCTCGGCAACTTCAAAATCCGAACCGAACCGAACCGAACAAAGCTCGCCGCTATCGCCGCGGCAACGATGGATGCGTTTACGCGCGCCCCACGCGCTTTTTATAACTGTGTTATCGGAATTATCACGCCGAGGCGAAATTTACGGCGGCAGATCAACCTGCGTTACGGCGTATTATACCGTAAATAGCCGTAAAGGATAACTGCACTCTGTAATGCAATTCTAGGTGATAACTTTGGTTTATTCAATTATAAATATTGTCGCATAAAGCACAATAACCCACAAAGTTCAATAATTACGCACAAAGCCAACCACTTCTCAATTTATCATCCTTTCAACTGGGCTTGCCCTCAGTCTATCTTACCAAAAGACCATCTCCGTTAACATCACGTTAATCGATTATGATATCCATATCTATCTTTCTCTACATATATTTATCTTCTTCTTTACACCCCCGGAAACATTTGCCTGTAATACAAATCATCTCCGGTACTTTCTACCCGCAAATACATCCATTACTGGACAGTATATGATGATACAAATATGACATTAAAAACTTGGGATTCTTTGGAGAGTTGTAGAGACCAGTGGGGTGGAAAGAAGATGGAAGAGCAAGCTCGATTAGACAGGACTCTGGCCTCAATCAATAGCCACATAAATATCATATCTGAGGCGCGGGCTTGCCCACGCCGCCCGCACAACTGCCAGCCAAATCTACGTATGTATGTATACCAGGGGGTGGTAGAGGGAGCGGCTGGCATTTTCCACGATTTCCCGTGGCGTTTCCAGCGGGTGCGGATGAGGGTGGCTCGGCTGAGCTCGGCTCGCGCATCGATTCGAGGGATCGAGCCTCGTTTTTGTCTCGCGCGACGACACATTCAAATAAGTAAGAGGGGGGAGGGGGGCATGCGGGGGGTGGTGATTCCGTCTGGGCGCGTTGAAGCGGGTGGTACCGCACCGGGTGGTTCCGGCGGCGCGCAGCTATCTCGGGGCGGCCGGTCCTCTTCTTCTCGGCTCGGTTCCTCGAGGAGGCGATCCGCAGGTCGCGCGCGGCTCCGTGGGATGGGCCGCGACGAGATTAAAAGAAGAATCAATAGCGCCTCTCACCCCCGAGCGAACTCCCCTGGAAGGAGCGGCCTCGGCGAGAGAGGAGCGCGAGCCGAGCAGCCCCCGAGAAGCCCAGAGCCTCAAAGGCCCTTGCCATATATTGAAATGCTCCAAGAGAGAGCACTGCCTTCGAGGAACCAACCCCCACACCCTCGCAACGCGCCTTCCTGCCTCTTCTGCAACAGCCACCACCTACGTGCCCGCCACCAGAGGGGCGACCACCCTCGCAACCCCTCTACTCCCCCCCTTTCCTCTACTCCTTCTTTCACTGGACAAACACTCACTGCTTTCTCACTTACTCCCCGCCCAACCTTCCACTACTATGCTCTCTGATACTCTGCTTTCCTCTAGATGCTGTTCTCCAGGTACGACGCTCTGCTATTTCCAACTCGCCCCATTTCTACGTGTCAATGTCATTGAGGGGAATTTCAGTATTGAGATTTTTCGGAATGATCTTTAGTAGGTGGAGTGAAGATAATTTAGAGCCCTGATTTTATTGCATGACAAATTAATCATTTTCTTACAGTTTTGATTCTATCATTCTTGGGTCTTGGAATTTCTATGACCCTTGTGTCTCGAAAGACCCTTCGATCACACGAAACCCTCAAGCCTTTAATTTTTTAGTTAAAAGAGAATAGTACAACGCGCCACTGAGTAGTTGGAGTAATGTTTGAGTTGGACCAAGGAGAGGGTCAGTTACGATCTCTCCTCACAGTCTCTCACTGCAACCTCGATAAGAAGATCCCGCAGGAATGATTTCACCAGGAGGGGGGGATGTCCAGGTTCTTTGAAGCGCTTTGCATCTCCGGTGACGAAGGCGCAGTGTCACGTGAAATCGCACGGGAGATAGCCTCCTCTCCATTGTCCCCGACCTCTTCTATGGATACTCTCGAGAGCCATTTTCAAAATCACCTCCACGTTCCCCTCGAATCTCGATCCAACATCCTCCAAGAGTACATTTCTCGCTAATCTATTCTCACCGAGTATACTCCGAGTTCCATCGACTCCGAGAATGCGGAGAATGAAATTGTCATTTGATAATGATGTCCTCGGCCGGCGGGTAATCTCGCAAGAGATCGCCCTCGTGGTTGGCGAACCTCCAGGAGTGGCGGGCGTGTGCTCAAGGAGCCGGCTATCTCGAAAATTGCCATCGCTGTTTGCGCAGCGTGATTATGTTAATGCAGTTTGTTCTAATGATTTAATGAGGAAGGGATACAGCGCTCTCGGGTCATTACGAGATTGATATAAGAATGATCGATGAAGCGGCTATTAGCTCGGACGAGCCGAGTCCTCTTCAATCGAGTCCTCGGCAAACTCGACCCAGCCCCTCTCTGCGTTAGAAACGAAATTTCCCATTTAAAGGGCGCATTTCTCAAAGGGGCGGCGCGTGACGGGCGTTGCGTTTGGATCCGGCGGGCGAAGGCAGATTCATTCGTCCGTCGAGGCGAGCTCTGTGTGCACGGGACGCTTTGAATTTGGCACTGCGGAAATTGCCATGCACATTTTGCGCCCGGGTTCTGACAAGCTGAATATTTTAGCGGCGGCGCGGCGCCTCGCTACTGCCAGGAGAAACCTATGCGAACGCACGGGCGAGCGCCCGAGAAGAGGATACGCCTCGGTCAACATCGTCGAAAAATGTATTAAAGGCAAACATATGCATTCTAAGGAGGTTTCCATGGCCCCTTCTTACGCCTCACCCTTTCCCACCAGCGGCCCGCACCCACGCACCCTAACACGCTCATCATAACTCTCGAAGGTTGTATGTTCAAGAGATATGTGCTCGGGGAACACCCATGGTGCAAAAGGTAACGTGAGCGTCCGCGGGACGACCTGCTATCACTGCCAAGAGGAGACCATAAGGATTCCTCCTCGAGTGCGATCGCTTCTCACCGCGCGGCTCTTCCACACTTTAAACGGTGTTTAATGAGCCGCCAATCAAAGCTAGTCCACCGGCCAGACAAGAAACTCGGCTTCCTCGACCGCTTACGAAACACCATCTACCTTACCTCACAGACAGACACACACAGAGAAGGCCCCCTCATCCGGTTGGCGCGCGATACTTGCGAGAAAAGGCGTCTCCCCGATTGGGCCCCGCGCGAGGAGGCAGCGCGGCAATTATTTGGCAATTAATGATTCTCATCGGTAATCGGGCCGGCTAGCTGGCGTCCACTTATCTCGAGATTGCCGCAATTTACCTGAGTACCTCGTGCGCCCTCTCCTCCCAAAAGGAGGCCGTCGAGTGCAGATCGAGGCCGAGCGACCGTGAATCATCACGATTCGAAGAATTAATTTCGCCTTTATTTCCACGGTTCCTACCGGCGCGCCTCCTTCGCTTCCCTCGCCCCGGCGAAATCTCATTTACCTTTAATTACATGCCAGTTTAAACCTATCCGCGCTCCCCGTGCTTTTTCCACCAGCGAGGCGCAGTTGCGCGCCGCTGAAAAAGCCCCACTTTATTTCGACTCGTTCGCGCTTAATGAAGCCTCAGTTAAGTGTACCCGAGTCCGCCGATTAATTGAATATCGATTGATGCCGGAGAAAAAATCTGCCAGCAATTTTCCGGGAAGCAGGTTTATTGCTATGTTATTTCTATTAATTAGGGAGGATAGGATGTGGGGGGCGGAGTGGCCACGGTGGCGAAGGCTGGCTGTTGGTATGGACGGGGAGTTATGTGGCGGAACGAGTTGTTATTTACTTATTAGACAGCATGGGGTGTGAAAATGAACTAACGCCAGCCGGGGAGAAATTAAAAACGTGACTGGCCCGGGAGGAAGGGAGAGCGCGAGCGTCGAGCTTCATCGGCCGGCTAACGAGAAGATACGACCTCCTGGTGGAGCGGGTGTGTAACAGTCTTACGTGCTGCACCATCCCGAGACATACGTTACCCATGTACCGGGTGCTCCGTCTTCGCCGCTGGATATATCTACTCTCCCGGCCAATTATTTCTCTGCTATATTTCCAGAAGATCTTAAATTCTCTGTTTGAACTATTTTACAACTATTTTACTCTGTTTTATATTCCACTGGGGTTGGAAATTGTCCCCGGGGGTGGTAGAGGAATGGATGCGAAAGTAGGATTGCCTGGTACGCGGTGGCGGAGACGAAGTCACATTGGGAGGCTGACTTTTCGAGCGGGTTGGATTGGAGTCAACATACGAGGTGACGTGGAAACGAAAGCGCTTTGGGGGCTCGCTAGCGATGGGGTGCGCTTTGAGTGGATCCGGGAATGGAGGCTGCCAGGGAGGTGAAGACTCGTCTCCTCCGGCTCTGCACTCCTATCTATTCCCCGAGGCCGGAAAAGGTTACCGATAGCAAGGGTGCCTCGCAGCCTCTCCGCGTATATATATTTTACGTGCCGCCTTTATTTCGATACGAGCTTCCTTCGATCCCCGTCTAAACCTAATTTGCGTTCCATCTCGCGAGCAAACACTCCGGGAGGAAGAAGCCGATCCTTTTCCCCGAGCCTCTGTCACCCCCTCCCTCCAACCCCTATACTTCCGCGTCGCTCCTTCGAGGATGCGAACGTGCTTCCAATGTAACTCGGAGAACCGACAATTCCCAAGACTCCCCACACCCGTGCCTCGAAAAAAGATATTTACGAGCGACTCTCCTCGCGCTCTACTTGCACGTGCAATGTCCAATTTGCAGTGCGATAGTTCTCCGCGAAGGATTGTCCTTCGGAAATCCACGCCGGTAATAAGTGAGCTGTATACTTACGCTGGGTTTCTTCTCTCGGCAATCAGCAACCAGGAGGCATCGAGCGACATCGAGGAGAGTTGTATTCGAAGCGGAAACGGAAGTGAGCAGCTCGACTATTTAATCGATGTGGATTTACCACTTGGCCGGTTTCGATATGTTCGCTCGGAATCGTCAAACGAGCGAATACCAAGACTAGGCCTCTAAGGGGGTGGGGTGGAAGAAAGATCGCAGGACTAGCGAGTGGGAATCGTCGAGGGGACTGCGTGGTTATTGAGTGCGCGGGACGAATGGCTAATGGGGGAAGAAGAGCGTAATGTTGGCGTATCATTGAAAAATTGTATCGGCGTCGCGGTGGTACCGGCGGCATCGATGCCGCGTTATCACGCGACATTGGCTGTTCAAGCGGCCGTGCGGCTCGCTCGCTCGCGTCTCTATGCAAATGGCCAGGTGAGCTAATACCCAGGGCCGGAAATGGGCCGCGCGGCCCGTCGCCCCGGAAATCAAATGAAATCCCGCTCGTAATAGAATGCCGGGCCGCCCGGCTTGACAACTCGCTCATCCGCGAGTCAGCCCGAGATCCACCAACCCTCTCGTGCTGTCACCCCCCCGTACCCTATTAAAACAGAGCCACTCACCCGCTGACAATGTCGGAAAACGAGAAAAAGCCATCGGGAAAAAAGGCCGGGAGCGCGAAACCGAAAGCTCATCGAAAAGTAAAAAAAGTGGGGGATGGGGTGATGGATGATAGGGAAATTGGTGGGTGCCACAGACGATATCTATGGTCGTATCGTATGTATATATATAGATATATATCCAATAATATATATAATATCATCGTATCCTTCTTCATCATTATTTATATTTACTGGTATAATTATTTACTCGCTTAGATATGAAACCTAATAGGAACATGATTGCACCGTACCCTTCATCCGCACGATGTTGGCGCCCGATTGCAACTGCCTCGGCCATCTCTCTCTCTCTCTCTCTCTCTCGCTCTCTCCTTCCTAGCGCGTAATCGCGTGGCGGGTTTCTCTTTCCGGAGAATCCATCTACTGCTCGCATCTCGACTGCGCACATCTCTCGCCTAACTCGCCTTAGGAATAGGGGACCGGGGCCGTACGTAGACACACGTGGCGCACGGTGATGCTCGCGTATTCATTGTATACGTATACAGGTACAGCCATCCGAGTGGCGCGTGTCACTGTGTCTGTGTTCGTGTCGGGGGGGTTGCGTGTGTCTCTAAGTACGAGAGCGATCGAACGAGTCCGCGTGCGTACGTCGATCTGCACCGAGTGTGTGTGTGTGTCTGGGTGTCCGTGTATGTGGCGAGCGGTGGCGGTGGCTCGCAGCCGCGCGCACCCCGTGTCTGCGGGCCGCGTCTCTCTGCGTTATAAAATCTAGATCCACGTCCGGGAGAGTCCCGACTGGCCACGAGACGCGGCCCCCACCATAAATATATCGCCGGTGCGCGCGTACCCGGAGACACCAGCCGCCGCCGAAATGATCGGGGAACCGTCGTCGTCAGGGTGGAGAAAGGGGAGCGCGCGAGTGCCGAGGGCACTCGTGACGAAAAGATAATCGTTGCGTAGTCCGCGAGCGGGAGGAGGGTGAGATTGTGGAGTCAAGTCTTGATTGGGTGGTCGATCGGCCGGGAGGTTTTGGTGCCTGCGCCCTTTACAAAAGGGTCTGATCGGGCGGGAGGCACCGAAACCTCCGAGGACCGGGGTGTCTGTCTCCGTGTCTATGCGATTCTCTCTCAATGCTTGCTGGCTGTCTATCCTGTGTGCCGAGGAGAGCTGGTAGTAGTAGTTGCGCCGATGCCCCGCCACTTATACACATATTCCTCTCTCGAGCCTGAAGGTCGTGCTGAGGTCTCGCGATTGCGCTGGCTGTGAATTCGCAGCTCCAACATCGTCGGGCTTGGTGGGCCGGCGTTTTTGGGGACCCGCGCCCGCAGAACCCCCCACCCCCCCCTGCCCCCCCAATACACATATCGGTCCCCCGCCGCACTTCGCCCACTCGCCGCGGGCCCCCGGTTAGTGAGTACATATAGATATACACATGGCAATCTCTCACAAGAATTAGTCGCTATCGTTTATCAATTAGTAGTCCGTTATTACTTAATAGTCAATCAAAGGTCGCTTCGAACAAATCCACCACATACTATGCCCGCTCACAATTCTCAATCGGCGCAATAATAATAATCGTCAAACTCGCAATAATAGCCAATATAATATAATTAATAATTAATCATAACTAATAATGATAATAATCATTCACAATGCAATAATAATAATAATAATGACAATAAAACGGCCCGCAGGGTCGCACGCAGTAATAAAAGTAGGCGCGCACGCTGCCGCCGCCGCTGCCGCCGCTGCTGTTTGGCGGTGCTGCTCTCTCGCTGCTCTGTGCATGCACAATAAATAGGCGTCGCAATAGCGATGCGTGGCAATCGATAGTACACGCGACCTCTCAATAATAGAAGTCGCGCCCCCTGCACGCGGCTGCCGCGGTTTCAACACATATATATGTACGTATGTATGCGCTCTCGACTACTCGCAGAAACACAACAGGAGGCCTAGAAAACTGAAAGAAGCATCGTCGCCGCCTGCTCCCCTCTCTCTCTCTTTTCGAGTCATTAAATCTGCCGAAATCACTGGGGAAAGATTCTGCACTCTAATTGGATGACGTGAATTTGGAGTATTTGGATAGTTTTGTCAAATGAGAGGCAGACAGTGGTGCCTGCGATTGGCAGAGAGAAAGGGGAGCCGGCGGCGCCGGGAGCTCGATACGCAACGTAATTAATTAATTGATTAATCGATTGATCAGCGTATCTCCATCGCCGTATCGTGGATCGTCGATCCTGCCGCATTTCACGATTCACACCAATTCTGCCTTGCGAACCCCGACCCTTTCTTTCACCCCCCCAACCCCCCCATCCCACAACCCCCCATTTAATTTCTTAAGTGTTTTTAATCTTTTGGTTACTTCTCCTCTCGTAATAGCGAAGTGCCTCTTAGTCACTCGTCCTCCTCTTACACTATCCGCGCACGCTTATCACTCATTCATTGTTGATTTTAGGAACAGCTAGTAGCGAGGTTCGGTTACACTCTATCACGCAATCTCCCGTCACTCGAGAAACTCAAAACGCCAAAACCGACCAGGTTTGCGTACACGCGCACGTACGTCGCCGCGTTTTGAGAGCCACCACGCGCGTATATGCGATACATGTGTTTGTGTGTCTGTATTTTCGTTGTGCCTGTGAGTGTCCGTGTGTGTGAGAGATGTTTGTTGGTCCAGGGAGAGATGAGTCTCCCGGGCTAAAAATGTCATGTGATCGTGTCGGATGTGTGTGATGTAAGTGTCGCGTATCTCTTGCCTTAAGTGCGTTGGTCGCCAAAGAATCCAGAGGAAAATCATGAGTCCGAATTTCTAGATTACAGGACCTTGCGAATGGGGAACACGACACGTTGTTTGTTCACTTTGATGCTTTCATTGTGCGTCGGACCGTCTGTTTGTCACTCTCTCTCTCTCTCTCTCTTACTCTCTCTCGCTCTCTTTCTCGCGCGCGTGCTCTCTCGCTCTCGCTCGCTCTCTCTCTCTCTTTCTATCGCTCGTACACAATAATCTCGTAAGTTTCGCTTATAATAGGATAAATACACACGACCATTGATAAATCGCATTGGGAACATCGCGCCTCGTGCTAAAAATAGTGTACACTAATTACAATTTCGGATATAGGCGATATACCGTCGTAGGAGGATGTCGTGATAAAAAATGAGAATATGCCAGTCTCCGCCGTATTAGTATGTCGTCAAGCCCCCGAGCCGATCGAGGCGCCGACACGCCCCCCCTTCTTTCTAATTCGTTCGGTATACACGATTCGATTAACTTATGCTTCAGCGATCATTTCACGTTAATTGTCCTATTTTTGCGAGGTATAGGTTTTCTCGGGCGACCGGCCGGCCGCCGGCGCCCCCGGCAAGACGATAAGTTAAAAAATTTCGACTCAGTGTACCCGTGTGTTCGATGTATGCGCGTCTGCGAGTCTCGCGGCCGATGCCTGAATCTCGTGTCACGTGTCTGTGTGTGTGTGTATTGTGTAGGTGTATGCGTGTGTCGGTGTGTACGTTAGTTCAACGCTGTAACGTTTACATAGATAATAATAAATACATGACCCACATACATGTAAATATAATATCGTAATCTATAATCATAATAATAATAATTCAAATATAATATTAATAATTGTTCGTTTTTTTCTCGTTCTTTACCAACGTTACATTAGAAAAAGCATCTTTTGCAGACAGGAACCTCGAGTTGCTTAGTACCTTAAGAAATAGTTATTACTTCGCGTTTCGTTCGACTTTTAACACGACCACCACCATCACCTTCACCAACCACCTTCACCAGGTCCTCTGCGCCCTTTCCGCGGCCAGCTCGCCCGCTCGCTCGCGCGTCACTCCGTCCGTCTTTGGCCGCCAAGTCTCTGTGTATACCTGTGCCCGGAATCACCACTCCCTCGCCGCACGCGCACAGTCTTACGTCGTCGCCACCTGGACCCTCCACCCTCCTCCCCTAGTTCGGCTGCGAAAATCAACAGATAGTCGTTCGCCCCACCCCCTTGCCTCCCGCGCAATTGATATACCATTAATAATACACGTAGCAGTGAGTGTTACGTCTCTCTCGTGTTCGACTGGTCTTCGGTCGGCTCGCGAGATGCGCCCCGTGTACGCACGCGTGCACGCACGCCACCGGTCCGGATAATACCCTCGAGCCACTCTCTCTATTACAACATCATCATATAATCATATATATATTTATCTACTTAAATATATATATATATATATTTCTTATTCCTCCATTTGTTCATTTATTTATATATATATATAATTCTCATATATATACCTATCTGTCAGTGTGTCGTCGTCCTCGTGCTTTCCGGTGCGTTTAACCCCCCGGCCGTCGCGCCCGCTTCTACTTAACCCAGACTTAACCCGCACCCTCTTGATTACCGCGTCTTTCCTCTCTCCTCCTTGCTCACGAGCTAGTAGTCTGAATTTTTCCCGTTTGCACATTTACAGGGACACCCCCACCCTCTCCCCATCATCCCCCGGCCGACCGGTCTTTCTGTATTTCCGTGTAAATGGGTGGCAGCAACTCTCCCTCCCTCGTCCCAATCTTATCAACCCCTTCGATTACACAGGTGTGCCACCGCATGTGTGTGTGTGTAAGTGTGGCTGTGATTGGGTGTTGACGTGAGCCTGGCGGTGTAAAAACGCGCGAATGGCCGCACCGCCGCGAGGAAAGATTGGAGAAAGAGAGGGAGAGAGAGAGAGTGAGAGAGCGAGATAGTGAAGAGAGCGCGAGAGAACACAAGGGAGCTTTTTCTCCGGAGCAGCGGCGCACGTACGGCACGTGTCACCGGTGCGGGACTCTCATCCGAAAGTGGAGCACGCGGCACCTTCTTCCTCCCGGGCGCGTCGTTCTCTCCTGTGTATATGTCTGCCGCGCGGCATCTCGTTCCCCAGTCTATAACTACACACTGCCCCCCCCCCCCCCCCCCCCTTCGGGCTTCCTTCGCCCGTTTATTACTATCGTTATTTATTACTAGACTCATTATTATCGTTAATAGTTAATTATTAATCGTTCTCGTCTGCGGTTTAGCATTATTAAATATAATTTTATTAAATATAGGAACCATGTTGCTGGGTCGCTCGCGGCCGAACTGCGCGCCCTCGGACCCCCCACCGCGCGCCGGCCGTCCCGGTCCGCGGAGATACACCTGCGCCCTCGCGCGCTCCTGCGGACGCCAATGAGCTCGTTCTGGCGATTGCGCGCGAATTCCCCGGTAAAAGGAGAGAAGGAGAGAGAGAGAGAGAGAGTGAGTGAGAGAGTGAAAGAGAGAGGGTGAGTAGCGAGGGGAACAGGCGCGGTCTTGCGAGAGGAACACCCACCCTCCAGGGCGAAGGTAGTAACCCTGTGTGTCTATGTGTGAGTGTGAGTGTGTGTATGTGTTGATCTCTCCTCTAGCCGTGATGCTCGGTGGCGATGTGCGCGTGTCTGTGTGTCCGTTCGTCCGTGAGCCTCCTCGTCCGATTACGTGCGCGGTGGCCTCGAGGTCGGAAAAATGGTTGGCCGGGTTCGGCGGGCGCGTAGCGTCGCTGCTAAAGTGGTGATGGTCGCGGCCGACGAGCGAATTCGAGGCGCGCACGTAAGCGGAGCAAGAGCAGGCCGGACGTAGACGTAGAGAGTCTAGAGTTAGAGAGATAGAGCGATAGAGAGTGAGATTTATATGAATATGTACGTACGTATTGGTAAACGCGACCGCGGCGCTTAGATTATCCGCGCGCACTCGCATGAGACGACGTTCTTTCTACCCCTAGGTTCTAAACGCGCGCGCGCTTGTCGCCGTGGCGTAATGCTCGCCCGGCTGCGCTTAGTAACTCTGTGTTATTCTTCTGCTTCGCTAAATCTTTATTATTACTTTACATAGGAACGTTTAAGTCAGCCCACCTCTCGCCACACGTCTCTCTCGGCGCCGGCGTCGTCGGGACGCCCCTCTCGCCTTCTCCGCCCGCTGGCCGCCCGCTGGCCGCGCGTCGTCGCGAGGAAAGTCTCTCCCATTCGCGTGCATCGCGTGCATGCACGGCCGAACATCCTTCTCCCGTGGCCGCGGCGGCCGCTGCCGGAGCAAAAGCTCGGGCGCGCACCGCGCGCGAGGATGCCGGTGATATCGTCTCCGGTGAGCCTCGTCGAAAGCTCTCTCTTCCGCTCGGACTTCTCTCCTTCTTCTTTCTATCAGAGGAACTTTGGTAAGGGCGCGCGCGCTCTTGTCGGGCGCGCGCGCGCCTTCTTGCGTGTCGCTTGTAACAGAGACGTCGTTGTCGGTCGCCGGTCGTCGTCGTAACAAAAATAATCGACGAGTCGCGAGCGCCGCGCGATAAGATGCGCCGCGACCAACGAGAGATCTCGGGGTAGCAGCCCCCGCCGCCATTGGTCCAGCGTGTCCACGCGCGAGTGCAGCTCCAGCTGCCCGATATACATCTCTCTCTCCCTCTCTCTCTCTCTCTTTCTCTCTCCTTGTGTCTGGCTGGCAGCGATGATCCGCGGTGTCGAATCCCGGCCGGCCCGCCGGAGGAAGAACCCACCGTCGACACTTGCAACCACCGAGGGTTCACTGACCCTTTCTCTCTCCCCACTTAGGAACGTTGTTTTCACTCGACATCGAGAGCACCCGCTTTCCAATCCTCTCCTCCACATGCTCCTCGGTATTCTCCTCGATTCTCATCGAGCGGCAGCTCCGCACTCGGGGCCTTAACGGGCCCCGGCGAGTGCGGCGACTTCCTGCACGAGTTTCTGCCGCTTGAGCTCGGGCCCGTTGTTGTTGTCCTGGCTGGTCCTCTCTGGATTCTGGCTCTGTCCGGTGGTGCTCTCGGCGGCCGCCTTCGCCGCGAGCAGGGTGATCTGATTGACGACGTCCTCCATCTCGTCGATCAAGGGGTTGGCCTCCTCGCCGGCGCACTGGCCGCTCTCTGCGCTCGGCTGTACGAACTGTTGCTGGTGTTGCTGGTGGCGATCCTGGCTGGCCTCGAGTCTCGCGCGATGCTGGAGGCTCTCGGCGTGTCGACGCCACTCGCCGACGCTCGCGTAGCTCCGGGCGGCGTCGCAGAGGGCACAGACGTAGCGGGTCTGCACGAGGCGCAGGGCGCCGCGACGCTGCTGGTTGCCGAGGTAGCAGGACCTCTGGTGCGCGAGGAGGCTCGACTCCTGGGGATAGGCCCGTCCGCACCGCCGGCACACCAGGCAGACTTCGCTCTCGAGCTCGCGGCAGTTGGCCGGAACGGCGCCGTCATCCGCGCCGGGTGAACCTGTCGGCAGACGTACCGTCTCTAGTCCCGGATGGTTCGGGTCCTGCTGGAGGAAGGCCTGCATCAAGGAACGAGGCACCTGCACTTGGCTCCCACCCTCGACGTGCAGGGACATCAAACCAGCCCCGTGGAGAGCGGCGCTCAAGCCTGAAGCCGCTACTGAAACCAAACCAATATCGAATCCCGTCAGATCAACTCTGTCTCTTTTACATTCTCCTCCTCTTATCACTAAACATCCTATACATCCTATACATCTTGGTTCACTAATATTAATCCTCGGCTCCTCCGGCCGGATTACATGGACTCGAAAGGGATCGCGGCCCTAATTGATTGGCGCGCGCGAGTTAGTTGTCATAATAAGGTGCGCGCGACGTAAGCAGCGCGGAATTGATGGGAAACCAGTTTCTTGGCCGTGGATCGACAGCTAAATTGGTAGTTATTAGCTCGGCGAGCCGTGGGGCAATGCGCATTGACGGGATAATTCCAAGCCGCCCACCTGCCCCCCTGCACCACGACGTCGATCGCTCTGCATCCGAAAATGATTACTACCAATGGGAGCAGCGCGGAACAAACTCTCGGGGCTTTTTGCCGCTTTGCCGCTCGGACGGAAATTGATCGATCGCACTCCTATATACTTTTCGTAATGAAGAGCGGGCGCGAACCAGCCGATCGAACCCAATACAGTTGGATCGTTCGATCGGACAACAGTTGGATCGGCATGAGATGAGGACTCGCGAGGGAAAGATGGGGGGAGGGAAGGGGTCGATTAGGCGGGTTGACAGGTTTACGCAGTGACGCGGGCGCACGGCTATATCGCGCGCGTATCGTGTATCAGAGACGAGGAGTCGTTACGGGGCAGGAAGTGTTAATGATACCCCTGCTCATTCGCTGGACGCTCGCCTGTAATTATCAAGCGTGGTGGGGCGAGAGCCGAGCGGGTGAGTGCTCGCAAGCTCCGATCCGCCGAGAGACAGGATATCGTCGCTTCTCTATCTCCCTGTCCTTCTCTCTCCCTCTCTAGCTCTCGGGGACTCGCGTCACGGCGCCCGTTTCTCCTCGAATCCGCGCTCCCTCCGCTCCCGGCCGCGCTCGCCCTTCCGCGCGTCAACGTCGAATTGATAGTGATTAGAGTGTTCCAAGAGCCGCCAGTTGTAAGAGCTGCTGGCCCCACCGGCAGGCACGTGTGTGCCCGATAGATCCGCACGTCCGCGGATTCTTTCGACTCGAGAGCCGCTAATGAGAACCACTGGACGCGTATGCGTCCTCCGGCTCCGACGCGCTTCTTCCTCCGGGGCGGATTAACGCCTCTCGATATCGAGATTCTCGCGCGGCTCAAATAAGCCGCGTTTTTATGCCCCGGGGACCGAGCCGCGTTTCTCGGAAGGCGGAGGCGGGCGCTCTCTCTCTCTCTCTCTCTCTGCGGCGGAGAACCGGGAAAGTATAGTCGGGATAAAAAGGGGATTAGCGCGACGAGTTTCGGCGGAGTTGAACCTTGGCCATTGCACTGACCCGTGGGACACTGGGCGGCTTCCGGTCGAGAGGAAATCTTTCAGTGATCCTCGGAGTAAAACTAATAATCGGTTAATCGCGAGTCTAATAATTTGCCAGGAACACTGTTGTATCCCTAGCGCGATCCTATCCCGCTCGCCTAGGGAAAAGGACCCCGAGCATCGAACAGATTCGCTCGATAGTCCCCGATAGGGCTGCGATACGATTATAATCGCGACGAAACTCACGAGTCGTACACCTCCTAGAGTCGTGGACGGGCTGGCTCTTTCTGAAGGCCGGCGTCGGCCACTCGACGTAACCCCGAACTAAATAATATAATAAGGAAGACAGTTAAGTAACGCGCAGTATCGCGCAGCCGGCCGCCGATCCGTGTGACACCCTTGAAACAATCGGACCGACTGAAGAGAGGGTTATTACTCTTAATGAGCACTGGTTATTTCTTTGAGTGGCTTTGATTTGCGCCCACTCTTCCCCTACCCGCCCTCGACCCCCTCAGGCCCCTCAGGCCCCTCAGCCTCCGGTTCGCGCCATCAACAGCGTCCTCGCTAATGCTTCTCTCTGTTCTGCGAGAGTCGCAGCTCGCCAGGGCACACGCGATCGATCATCAACCATCGGTCGCTTTGCCGTTGCAGCGTTTAGGATCATGCATACTCGAGAATCGATAGTGGAAGATTCGAAAGAGTCGAGAATCGAGAGTGGAGAGTCTTGTTTCTCGGTTTTGTCGCGGATGGGGTTGAAAAGGCATGTATTAAGGGCCCGGGATCGCCCAGTCGTTATCAGCCTCGCCACGAGTACACGTGTCTTCATTTGCGCCGGGCGCAAACACTTTTACGCGTGCATCGCTCTTTTCTCCATCACTCTCTCTCTCTCCCGGGGGCCCGTCGGAGTCCGTCGGAGTGAGGGGGGTCGGTCCGAGGGCAGGGGTCTCATTTGCGTACGGATTGAGATAGTAGTGGCTCGGTGCAGCGGCGCTCGATGTGTGCTTTTCTTTAAATGTGTGACTGCATACGAGATTCTGATTGCCGGCCGCTCCCAGCTCCCAGCGGTTCTCTCTCCCCGAGACCTCGAGTCCAATCGCTTCCTCGACTATCGCCGAACCGCACGCGCTGCACTCAGGCCGACTGGCTCATTCCACTAATTAAACTGGGCGCACCGGCATTGCCATCGCGGGCGTGGTTTCCATCACCGGGTGCCTTTTGTCCGGGCGCGCGCGCTCCGCGATCGATGCCTCGGGACTCGCGAAAATCGGCGCCGCCTCCTGGACAACGCGAGGGCAACGCCGGCCGCGGCCAACGGCGTCGAGATTCTAATGAGATCCTCCGCTCCGCTCTGATGAGGCTAATGTCCGAGGAGGCCTCTTCCCCTCGTTATTTACGAGACAAATTTTACGAGCCGATTCTCGGCTCCCCGGCAATCGGAGAACCTCTGCTCCTAGCCGGCCCGGACGAGAAGATAGCCGGAGCGCGCGCGCGCGCCCGCGACACATGCTGGAAATTTGTTCGCCGGGAATTTACGAGCGAGTTTCCGTGTCAGACGCAATACCGTGGGCTCCTCTGGTAAGTAGGTATATATACGTTTGTGGATCCTGACAGCTATAAACCCGCATTCGAAGGGCGTCGAGCAGAATAATCGGGAATGTCGTTAGTTAACGCTTTGAGGAATTTTAATGGATGTCCTGGACACGGAGACTGCAACGCCTCGAGTCGCGTCCTCCCGCTCCTTCGCGAGTCTATTCCATTACCACCCCGGCCGCAATTCTCTCTCTCATACTACTGGCCAGCCCACCGCGGTGCTATTTCCACTTAGAGGCCGATGCGCCAGAGACTAGAGAGCCGGGAACGATGCGCGGATTCGTGGATCAATTATGACAAAGATTAACCGATCATGAGGCCCCCGAGGATAAGCATAGAGCATAGAGGAAAGCCCTCTGTTATTGGCGTGCGGTGGAGAGTGGAATCGCAATGCGAGATCTCGACTACTTTGTATCGGCCGATTCCCCGATGCATTGGCGACGGTAATCTCGGGGCTGGCCGGCGCAGGATCGCCGGGTAGAAGTCAATGCCACGGGCGGCGCGGGATATCATCTCTCGGATTGGCGCTCCTCCTCTAATGCAGCCGCGCGTGCATCCATAACTACGCTACGCCAAGTATGCAACAACAACGGTGCACAGGGAGCCGCATTGCGCTCCGGCCCTCTCTCTCTCTCTCTCTCTCGCTCTCTCGGTGAGGTGGTGTGACGGTACACGTACAGGGGAAAACACGCTGCGAACGTGGGCGTGCATTCCTGGGCCGCGCATTATCTCGAGCTCGCTCTCGCCGCGAGCTCTCATCCCGTTTTATCCCGCAGGCTCCTTTCCTTTCGATATCCAGCAGTGCCCTCTCTCTCTCTGCGGTGCGATGGTCCTGGCGAGACGAGAATAAGGTCTCGGAGTAGCTCTCCTCTCTCTCTCGGGTTCTCGGTCGAGCCTCGGACTGTCCCTTCTTTCTCGCCTCCTCTTTTTATTCCTCGTTCATCGAGGAGGCCCGTTATCGTGGATACCGGGGCCCGGAACGGCTGTTTCACACCTCCGCTCGCACGGGAATTAGGAAATAAATTAGCGGCCGGGCTAATTTCGTTATCTCGGCGGACGCGGGACCCTCCCGCTTGAGACGTCAAGGGACCGATGTCCCGGCCCTCGAACTCTCCGCGCCCCTACACGCTCGAGAGCGTGTCCCAAACCCTCTCCCCCCCAATCCCCTACCCCGCCCGCTCACTCTCGACGTATACGAGTATCTCGGAATCAGCAAATGGGACTCGGTTAGAAACGGGTCAATCGTGATTAACGCGACGGCCAGCGGCCGCTCGGCGTTGATAGCCTCTTTCGGGCATGGTCTCTCGCGCATTCTCGCGCGTCCTTGGAGCCGAGGCAATTAAAAGCAGTCTATGTCGCGTTGGCCGCGGATGATAGCAGGTGCGCGAGTGACCCTTTTAATTAGAGGCTGCGGTAATGCTCGAGTGGGCCGGCGCTATCGGCCGACATCATTGAGGCTCGAGCGAGCATCTCCGGAATACCAAAGTTATTAAGCCGTAACGCCGCGCCGTGGAGATATCGCCGCGTCGATCGGCGCCCCTATTCCTCCTTCACTCTGCATTCTAAGTGTACGCGCGATCGTCGGCCAAATTTGGCTCGGCGGATTCCGAGTCACCTGCCCACCCATCGGACGCGTCGATAGCCCTCTGCTCTTCGACACTCCTCGCTCTCTCTCCGTAGGGGCTGACTCCCCCTCTCCCTCTCTCTCTCTCACGATTGGTGCCTCCTTCTCAGGCACTCAGCGCCTCCCTCAGGAAATGTTGGATGTCGAGGATCACGAGGAAGTCGTAATTTCCACGGGAACGAGGCAGCCGAGTGAATTGACGACGGCTTATCTCGCCGGTCGGCCACAAAATCATTTGGTACGCGTATCGGACAAGATAACGACGGTGCGGTATCGATAAATTCCGTTAATTAATTATTTACGTGTCCCGGGGCTATTTTTGCGCCCGGCCTCGCCACACGTGAAGCCACACGGAGGACGAGTCCCCGTCCCCCCCACCTCCCCCCGTTGGTCGTCTTCGTCGAGCAACTCTCCTCGCGCCGTGTCCGTAAATCGCCCTTTTTCTCCTTTTCGAGAGACACGCCGGAACGTATGTTCTGCCTCCTTTCTTTCGTGCCGATTAAATTATCCGTTATGTTAATGCCGCTTCATTAAGTGTGCCAGGCGGAACGCGCCGCCGTAAATCTCTATCGGCGACGGTCACTGTGCTCGTCCCATCGAATTAGCCCTCGCATTCTTCCTAAGTCGCCTCCAAACTGCTTCTCCCCCCCCTCTACCCTTTCCACCGTCGTCGCTCAATATTCCCTTTCGCAAGCATAATAATTGTCTTGTTGGTGTACGAGCTGACTGCTTGCCCTCTGCGCCGCCGCTGTTTGGTTAATGCGACGGATAAACAGCTTGTCCGGGATTGGGAATTAATGAACGATAGAGAGAGAGAAAGAGAGAGAGGGAGTGATTTGGGGAATGTGGGGGCAGGGGGTCGGTCGAGGGCGGTAGTGAACTGTCAGATTGTCGGGACGGAGGTGTGAGGTGTGAGGGTAGGTGGAGTGGAATGGAGAAAGGTGAGGTGAGTTGGTAGCCGATTGCAGGGCGGGTTGACGCGAGTCCGATGAGTGAGCGAGGTCTTCGACCGGTAGCCTAAGTCGAGGAGAGCCGTACGCGCTCTCCTAAAGAGGCAGAGCCGGGGGTCATTAGCGAACGGAACATTTATCCTTGTCCCTCGCGTGTCCTTCTCTTTCTCTTGGGCCGGGTGTTCGCACTTGATTCGCCGTCGGTATCAACGGGTGCCAGGCAGGAAGACCCGTATTATCGAGTCAATTGTCTCTCTCACCCTCTCCTCCCCCGGGCCAGTTCAGCTGACTATAAAATCATTATCACCCGTCCACCACCACCGTGTCCTACCAACCACCGGACTACTCCGTGTCCTCTCCCCTTCTACTCTCCCTCTCTCTTTCCCTCTCTCGCTCTCTCGCTCTCTCGCTCCCTCGGCCGGCCGAGCGTTCACTCTCGCTCGACGTTGAACGCTCGATTATCCCATTAATACGAGCAGTCCGTGCGTCCATCCGTCCCGTCGGATCTTTAATTATTTAAATGCAGAGCAACGCCGGGCTCCGTCGACCTCAACGGTACCAGGGGTCCTCCAAAGTCAGGGGCGAACCTCGGACCAGTGAGTGATCCTTCTCCTCCCAGCTCTACCCTCTTCCTCCTACTCGCACGCCGGCCACAACGCTCGTCTCCTCTTTTAACCCTCGGCATTCGCGCGAGTTTGACTTTCCCGCGCCGTTAGGAATGGCAGCGTTGAACGCGCGTCATTGGACGCTGTTTAGCGCGACGGGCGATAAATAATCGAATAGGATTAACTAATACGCGCGCGGCGTTATGAGAGTGGACGGCGAGGCTTGTCCCGGCCATAACGGGGGATCGCCCGGGCGATTGCAGCTATCATTAAGCGGGGATTTAATGAGCGAGGCGCGCCGGACGTGGGAAGTCGCCTATCCCGCCGGCAATTACGTCGCTTCAATTATTAGCCGATTACAGGGGCGCGTAATGGCCGACGAAAATGGGAGTGGACAGACTAGATTCTCGCGCGACCTCTCCCGCCGATCGTTCTTATTCTCCTTCTCGTTATTTCATTCGCTCTGGAAGGAATAAAAGCACCGAGAGAAAGGTCAGGCGCGAAAGAATACCGCTGTCTCGCTGAGAGAGTACCATTAACGAGATGGGGAGAGAGAGCCGAGTCGGTGGAAAGTACCCTTTAAAGGGCGGATGAAATTCTTAATGCGGGGTTAGCGGGAGTTTTTCCGAGCGGGGATTTTAAGAAGGCGAGGAACCACTGAAAAGTCACCCCTCGACATCGTCTCGGTATTCCGGGCTCCCTTAATGCCACGCGCTTCCCGGATTAGGTCTCGTTACCAATCTCGCGCGCGCGCGCGTCGTTAAAAATAATTGTCAGCCGGATAATTAAGGGTGGGGACCGAGGGTCGCTCGCTATCCAAGACGCTAGGACTCGCGACTTTCTTGCTCTTGTATTTGCCCTTTTCCTCCGTTCCATTCTGCGCCGGGTCCTTTTTTTCCGTATCAGGCCACCGCGGCCGAGGCCCTCAATCTGCTTACGTTTCTCGTCCTCGAGAAAACAGCTCTTTAGGGCGGCGCACTTTGTTAGCACATCGTTAGGAGGCGAAAGGGGCTGCGGCTCGCCGTCTACGCTCCACGGGGGTGGATCTTCCTTCGAGTAGAAAGTATGCACGACTTGTTACGTAAATCAGAGAGAGAGAGAGAGCTTTCTCGAGGAGCAGCCGACCCTTTGGATCCTTAGTCTCGTCTAGAACTGCAAGACGAGAATCCTCCAGCCAAGGTCCCTTGCGCTCGCAAATCGTTTCCTTTGTCGCGATACTTATCGATACCCTTCAACCAGTACCTTCAAGTATCGATGACTTTGCGGAGTATCGCTCGGCGATGTCTTGGGTGGCCATGAATTTCTTTAATTAGTGAGGTGATCGGGATTCATTAAGGGGGATGACTCGGCTGAAAGGACGACTCCTCGGAATCTAGGGCAGAGAGAAGCCTCGCTCCCTCTGTCTTCCTGGACACGGCTTTCCCGGCTTTCCGCCCGGAATCCACCCCTTTGCCATGGGGAGAGAATAAGGCGAGTGGCAGCGGGGCAGAGGCCATTGTAAATATTAATGCGGCGCTCCGCGGGGGCAAAGAAAAATATTTGAATAATAATTACCGAGGCACCCTCGAGCCCTTGTTACCAGCGACGAATAATAAAAAAGGCCGCGTAAAGGGAAGAAGGACGCGGCCGATCGCGGCCGGGGGTCGCGAGGAGAATTTTCTAATTAGGAGGATTCGAGCGGGGCCGCAAACAATGCTGGAAGTACCACTTCCTCTTCTCTCGGACCCGCCCGGACAACCAGAGAGCTCGTCATTCGAGCTCGTCTCCGCGGGGAGGGGGCGATTTTAATATCCAAGCCTCCAGTCGTTTATTATCACTCCCTTATTACCGTCTCGCTGCTCTGCCAAGGAATCGCTCGCCGGCTCGAGTGCCCGGGCGAAACTTCCTTTAAACCACCAAGAAACCGATTCCCAATTAACGATCGCCGTCTCAAAGCCACTGTCTTCCGCCGGTGCATAGTGATGAGCTAGACCTGTCCGAGCGTCTATCTCATAAAGTTATTGAAATGTATTTAGACTCGAGGGGATTTCAATCCAACGATGAAAAGAAGTCGTGTTCGCCGCTGGGAATTCGCGCTCGAGTGTAATCGCGGCAAATAGGCCGAGGAAGAAGAAGCGCAAGACGCAAGGCGGTAGCGAGCGAGCGGAGCGCGCGAGCAAGAGTGTACGCGCGCGTCGCAATCACGACGTGCTTCAAAGGTTAATCGGATGAGTGATGGTGCGCTTATCGGCGAGAATCGGAGAGCTCGCCGGGAGGAGAGCACGAGAGGGTCTTCGGCTCTCGAGTTCGCTTTAAGAAATGCTCGGAGCTGCTACACGATGCTCCGCGTGCGCGCACTGGCATTAACTCGTACGCCCTCTCTCTCTCCGTCGGGCTCTCCGGCCTGATGCGACACGTGATTAGAGTAATTAAGCGGCTGGCCGGCATACGGGGCTGCAAAAGTAGGGCGTTACTGTTTCCCAGAGGGGGATTAAGAAACCCTATCGCTCCGAGGGCAGTCAGTACCCGTATAATTTTAATTCGCCGTCTCTCGGTGCAGTCCCTCTCTCACTCCCTCTCACTCCCTCCCACTCTCGCGCAGACTCCTCGGAATTTGCATTGTGCCGGCTGATCGGACGCGAGCGACACGCACTCTCATCCCGCCAGCTCACCCGAGCCCATCTACCCTCTAACTCTAATGTGTGGCTCGTATGACTTCATATTCCCATTGTCACACTGTCCGATTAGCTGCCATACAAGTTGCACCGATCTAACCCGCCTCTAATAGCGCTCGACCGATTTAATCACTTTTCATTAAAGTCTCCCCGACTTCCGGCCAGCGCAGCTGCGACTCAATAACCAACTAGTTTAAGTAGGAACAAGTTTTCCCATCATCGGGCGATTCCCTCGGAATGATTGGCTCGGCGCGGGCTGCCACGCGGCGGAATTAAGCGCGGATGTGACACGGGCTAAGGAACTAGGCCGTCAGATTTCTCCGCCGAGATTAAGAAGCCCTAGAGCGCCGGGCGACTTGGCCACAGTGTCATTAGATTCGTACTGCGTTTAGCCAACGGCCGAGTGAAGCGTGACGATCGCGAATTTCGCACCAACGAGAGAGAGGCGGAAGTAGGTGGATGGAGCAGAGGTAGATAGGCAAAGGGAGCGGGGTAATTGCGGTGTCGGTATGCTCAAAGAAGTAGCTCCGGAATAAATCAAGCGAGGCAAGAGAGTGGAGGAGAGTGCGCTCTCCTTGCACTCCGCTTTCCGCCGGCTTCGGCTGACAGTCATTAGGGTAATCAACGAATTAGCGTTTCCGCGCTAAGGACTGGATAAGGCATAAGGAGAGTTAGGAGGACAAACTGCGCCCGGACACGCAAGCCCTTGCCCTCGCCCTCCACACACCACCGACTCCTCTCCCTCTCGCCGAGACACGGCTCCGATCGCCTCGACATTATTACGCTCTCTCGCCTATTACTCCATTCACCCGGTGATTACTCCTTCGCCGATTGCTAATGAAACGAACCACCGGACAAAGCCAGCAGCGCTCGACCTGCCAATAATCCTAAACGCGCCCGACACGTTCCATCTGCGCCATTCTTCCGCGAGAGCGCCAGAGGTGTAATTAGAATCGGCCTCGGCGGAGGGCCCCGGGTGTTAATGAGGGCGACGGGAAACGGCGCGTGTTAATGGGAGCCGCGTTGTCGGCACCCTTCGCCGAGGAATTCCCTCGGAAAGATCGTGCGTGTGTCTTCCCGATGCGGACGCGCGATACCGCGCCGGTACCGAGCCGGTGGTCAAGGAGCTTGACTATCTCATCGTTTTTCACGCCGCGCGCGCTCTCCGCCGTTCCTAGGGGCCGCGCGCGTTTGCCTGTGAAATTGAGCGGCACGGCCAGCCGGCATCGTCGACTTGTACTAATTAAATGCTCCTTAACTCTGCCCGGGGCCGGAAACAGTGCGTCACTTCCCTTCGAGCCGACAACTCGCTTTTCATTCCGAGAGTGGGACTGCGCTTCCCCTTCTCCCGCTCGAGCACGTAAATCTGTATCGAGAGTGGAAAGAGTGGCGTGTAAATAAGATCGAGGCGAGCGAGCCTCTAATTCAATAGATCGACTGCCCACTGCGATTTGTCTCAATCGAGGCGCTCGGGCCATGAGGAGCCTGTCGAAACTCTCGCGTCTCGATTACACGGGCGAGTGGAGTCGAATTCAATTAGCCCGATCGAAAGGTAAACGATGGAATCCTGAGGAATCGAGAAACGGGCGGGAAGCGGAACGAGTAACGAGCAGCTAATTAAGATCAAGAGGCGCACGGCTCATTACGCGCGTAAGTTGATTCGCGTTATCACTGGGCCGTTTAAGGGCTCGTCGGCTTTAAGCCTTTAAGCACCTGAGCATAAAGTCGCCGGTAATTGTCCCGGCGAATCTCGGCAGGCCGGCCGCCCTCACCCTCGCCCGGTGTCAGACATGCAAATAACTCGGGGTTAGTTAGCTAATGGGGTTGCGGCCGCTCCGCCCCCCTCCAACTCTCTCTCTCTCTGTCTCCGGGTGAACGGAGTTCATTCATTAAGGGTTGATGGCTTAATTGCCAGCTCGCAGCATCACCGGCCACCCCTCCCATTCCACTGGCGTGGTCCTCTCCCTTCCTCCGGGCCGGTGCGTATCTGGTGCGCGACAGCAACAGGTTGCACGAGAGGAGAGGAGCTTTCGACGGGCGGCTGGTGCCTGCTGGTGGTGCTCGAGCGGGATCCAACTGGTTTGCGCCCAAAATTAAAGCGGCCGAGCCGCGGCATTAATTAATTGTCCCGGCTGCTCCTCGACAAGCCGACAGGAAGCCCTCTCTTGTTCCCCTTCCGCTTGGGGGTTAATTGTCGAGGCACGTCGTTAACGCCGGTTCCTTTCTGCTCTTTTACTTCATGGTTCTTCCAATACTTTCGTTTTCTCGCTCTCGCTCTCTCGTGGTGAGTCATTGAGTCAGATTGGAGATCCGCATTTTCAATTGTTTATTGTTTAATCAATAGGAGAGACCTTCCGAGAAGAACGTATTAATCATAATCTTATTAATATAATATTTTATTAATATAATAAATATCCTTGATATATTAGGAATCCGTGTATTCTATTGAAAGATTGATAACAGAGGAAAATGAAAACGCGCGTGGAAACGGAAGTTTGATCAACGTGGGGACTAGACGCGCTCGTTAGGTCGATTCATCTTCCTCAGGAGAAGCATCGCCGAGACACACGTATGCACGGACGCCGAGAGAGCCGCGCGCGGTCGAGCGCGGGCTTCTCTTCAAGACGAATGTTAATCCGGCATTATCATTTATTCCTGGCGGCCGATTGTCGTGGGGCCGTGGTTGTCTCGGTTGTCGTGCGAGCGCGCAAGGGAATACTTAATTTGAGCCGGGCACGCCGCCGCCGTCGACAAATTGGCCAAGTGGCCCTCGCTAATTTCCCCGTCATAATTACTCGAATTAACCGTCGAGACTCGGACCGAATCTCCTCGAGTCCTGCGCGGTATTATAGTTAGATAGAGCTGCGCCTCGGGTATTACGATGACATTAATCGGGAAATGAGCGGGGAGCAGTACTCGGGCCTGATTATACAATTACCCGGGAGAGTCCGGCGGGTCCGGAATGCCCGATGAGTCCGGGAGCAACAGTCATTTCCATTCTTACCGAAGGCCCGAAAGTCTTTTTTCGCCGCGCGGCCGCTCGGATTTTTCGCCATTTGTATGCGAGGGCTTATCGCCGCCCGTCAACGGGGCCCGACGTGAATTATCGCGCGTCTCGGGCCCCCGGGAGCACCGGCGCTCCTCGTAGGTCCCGTATGGAGCGGTTTCATTTAAGGTCGTCAGTTTCATTGCTGGTAGAAAGCGCACTGGCCGCGCGACACCGCGACAGTAGCCCAAACGCCACGCGGCACTCGCCCGCACGGAATTCTTTCGACGGCGATGCACCGCTACCTTTTCCCTGTCGCCTTCATTTCAATCGCCGAGCACGCACTTCTCCTGGGAAGCTCCTGCTCTTTCGTACTACTTTTCAAAGTAGTGCGCGAGTTCCTTTATTGAACTTCGCTTCTCATTAGTCGAGAGAGATTCGTTAGAATCCTTTCGGGTAGAACGCGTTTTAGTAAAATGTGGATTGGTTGAGAGAGTACGGCGCAGCCCTTTCCATCGGAGATAGCTCACGCTACGAAGGGGAGATGTGCCGTGGATGAAAATGGGCGTAGTTACGCCGGAATCAGGAAAGTTCCACGTACGCTCGCAGCGAGAAAACGCCGAGGGCCCCGAGGCCGGGGATGATTTAGTAATGAAGATATTAACGGACCGAAAGCGCACCACGGAATACTGAGATTCAACTATCTAACTGCTGACATAACTCACGTTTATGACTCCGCGGCGGCCGCTTCTTTCTGCGCCCCACCCTCCCCCTTCGTCTTTCATTCTTCCCATCCTGAAGCCAGTACCCTTGCCACTCGCCTCTCCCTCTCGCTCTCTCTCGTTCTATCCGCGCCAACGTTCCACCGCGATACAATTAATGCCGAAATCGCTGGGGAAAAATTCGCGGTCATCGCCAGATCGACCTCTCTCATTGGCTGTGGTTCAGAATCTAGGGTTGGGGGAATGAAAGTTGGACAGTATTTTACAATGGAACCGGCGAGTGGTTGTTTGAAGTAAAAGTTTTTGGAATAGCTGAAGAGGGAGAGGACGTGTAAAGGAGATTTGCGGATATCCGGGCCGGAGACAAACGTAGATCTTAATCCAGAGGGTTAAGAGGGAATCGCACCCTCCTACTCGCCGAAAGGAAGAAGTAAAGCTGGAGCCGGAGGTCGAGGAATAAGTTGGCCGAGGGTGCATTAGCAGAGCCATACTCCCGAAGACATTGCTCGCCTCGGTATATCTTGCTTATTTTTTATAAACCCTCCCCCTCCGAGAGACCTCGACCAAGGGAATCATCCCTTACACGTCCTTACTCACAAATTAATATACGCTCACCGATGCGAGGCGCACTCTCGGCCCGCGAGCAGACTGCCAGCATAAACCATACTTAAAGCATTAATTTCAAAGCTCGGATCTGCGGTGGAAGTATAGCTATAGCGGGAGGCTCCATATGTCGGCTTTCGAATCCTATTTTCCACGGGCCTCTCCCGATGGAAAGCGATCCCAGGGGCGGCAAGAGGGTTGTTTTTATATTTATGGCGAGGAGAACGCGAGGGGTGTCGCTCGCGGGCCTCCGCACACGCTTCTATTAATGCCCCTGTGCCCTTTTTTCTTCTCCTGTTAATAAACGCGGCTACGATATGGACGAGATCCGAAAGAGAGAGAGAGAGAGAGAGAGAGAGATGGGGATTGGGGAGGGTGGCACCCCGAAAAAAGCATTTCCACAGGGGCACCGTTCACACAGTCTGGCCCGACGGAGATCTTTTTTTCGACGCCCTACGCCTGCGGGCCCGCCGTTAACGCGCGCGTCGATCCGATCGCCATTAATCAGCCGGGAGTTCGATCCAATTAATGGGAGTCACGCGATTACCTACCGAGCGTGGATTAGAGAACTTCGGTGTACGCGAGCGTATGTGCCCGCGCATGGGAAAGCGGACTCTTTTATTTTATTCAAGAGCGTGCGCGGGCAAACTTAAGCCTGTTAGAAGGCGTAATGACGAGGTGCAGCCTAGGGGTCGTGTATCGGCAAGGGTAGGTCGATGACAGGTCGCGTACCTCGCGAGCGCCGTCATCGAAGCGAAACGCACGCAGAATGACGCTCCAACAAAACTTTCTTACATTTCTTCCAACCGAATCAACTATTTCTCTCATCTTCGAAAGGTCCAAGAAGGGAGGAACTGTGCAACACACAAACGGATCTACATACGCGATCCCATCGATTTCCAATTAAGCCCAATACAGAGCTCCCGCTCTCCGAATCCTCCGCGACGAATCGTCCATTGGTTCCGCACGATTTATGCGGGATTTACGGATAAAGTATATCGCTCGACGGACAGCTCGGGGGGAGAAAAAACTCCCTCATTAACAAGAGTGCAGGAAGGGGCGTGCGCCGTACAAAGTATATCGCGGGAATCTAGTAGGATTATATGCTTGCCCCCAGCTTTTTTCTCTTCTAGGTGTACGCACTCGGGGGGGCGGCGGCGCCGAGTGCAACATCCCGCGGCGAGGGGGCGAGTCGAAACAAAAAAATAGCTTTATGTCACGAACGATCATTACCGACGCTTTTTCCCTCGCGTGCCCCCCGGGCATTGCCGGGGTCAGTGATGACCCTTGACCTTGGCCAAGACACGTGGACGCGAGTAACGCGTCGCGGAATAAAGGAAATGTTTATGGTCTTTTGTTGAGAATGGATTTGTTGATGCTGGTAATTTAATTGTTTGGGAAGGTATGTAATACGGTGGAGTTTGGTTGGGCAGGTTCAACGACCGTTCTTGTTAGATATCTCGGGGGCATTGGGTGAATGCGGCTGACAGTCGGGGGCGGAAGGGTGGCGATGCTAGAGAAGGCGGGAAGGGCGTTTCCTCCGATCGTTTTCACGCTCGTCGCGATGTCTCCCATCGAAGAGACTCTTCTCTCTCTCTGGTCTGTATTGTTTAGTCGATACGATATTACGATGCCGGGCGTCTGCTATCGACGAGTCGAAGCCTTCGACTCGGCCCGATCGCGTCGAGGAAGAGTAATTTTCAGGAGGTTCCACTTCATTCGCCGCCAAGTCTCCTTTTTTCTCGGCAGCGGCGTCTGGCTTTATGTCGATCGAACGTCCCACGACAATCGAGCCTCGACGCCGCTGGCCGAGGTTCAAAGCTGCGACGAGCGACGCCTCATTACCGACTCCCGCTCTCCTGACACCACTCTCCTCTCCTCTCCTCTCTTCACCGTCCACCCTCTACCTACCGCGACAACTCGCCGCCCTATATGGCCTATACCTCCGAGGACTTATTCTCGCGATTCCGCGCCGATCGCCGCCCGTGACTAAGCCATAATTGGATACCCTTCGATATCCTCCCGACACCGACCCCATTCATTCCCGCCAAACTCCTCTCTCTCTCTCTCTCTCTCTTTCTCACTAATAGTTCTCGCCCTCTTCCACCTTGTGCGACTACTTACTCGGCGAGCGCTCTTTAAAAGCCGTTTAAAATATACCGGCGGACACGTGCTCGGAGATACCGATCGGCCGCATTATGTCCTGCGCGAGCTATTCAGCGAGTTTTAATTATGTGGCCCTCGTCCCGCTCCGCCGCGGCGCCACTTTCCGGCAGATCGGTATCGAAGCTACGCGCACTCGCGGCCCACTAGAGTGCAGAGTGCAAGTATTCTTGGCAGTGAATGGCCCATGGCCCCTTGTTCGACGTAACGCGGAAGACTCTGCATGAGAACGGAGGGAATTGAGAATTTCTTGACTCGTCAAGCCATCGAATATATTAGCTCGGAGCAAGCAACTTCGAGGCGAGAGTGCGAAGGGAACGATTAATCGAGAAGGACGTATTGTTGGTCGACTCGAGTGAGCCTCGCACGGCGATTCTACCTCGAGAAGATTAATCGTTTCCGGTCGGATTTAAGATCGACACGCTGCGAGCTGATGAGTCGACGGACTAGCCTCCTCGCTTCCTCCAAATCCCGGCGGGCTAATGACAATGTTAACGAAGCCGCAAGGGCCCGACGCCGAGCGACACTGGCAAAAGGGCAGGCGCACCCTTTCTCTCATTTGCATGGAGGGTGGCCCGTGGCTCGAGTGCGCTGCCAACCGGCCGCCGAACAAAAAGTGTTGTACCTAGGGGGACGAGCAGGCTACTACCGCGCGCGAGCCCGACAACGCTACATCCATAGTCTCAAGTTTCCTGCGGAGGCAAGAAAAAACGGCGAGCGGAGGCCTAGTGTCGCGGCACTAATCCCCGTGCCTCGGCCAATCTCTCGCACGCGACAAAAACCCCCCGCAAAAAGAGTGACAAGTAGTCCGCCTGGTTTTCGAGGGTGTTACGCTGCTCCAAACCAATTACTATTATGCACGGAGCCACGAGCTTTTCATTCACCGCGCAGCCTGACAACTTGCCACCAAAGGACGCGTGAAATGCCACTGGTTATTAAAGGCTTGTTAAGAGCCACCGCCTAAAACAAACATACCGCAGTCTCTCGCATTGTCTTCTCGACAAGAAAAAAACATGTTCGGGATTATGAGTTATTAGCAGGGTAAGTGCGGGGTGAGTCACTTGTCTTTTAATCTTCCACTTCATATTCGTCTTTCAATGATTTACATTATTGGTACAAGTTTATATTATAAATAAATCTCAATGTGTGAAAGACTCGGAAAGGACTCCTTTATATTAAAATTACAGAACGTCGTGTAATTATTACATTTTTTGTAATAATCACATGAACAAACGACATTTTTTGTAATAATGTTCAACGACCTATACGCATCATTAGCGATTGAAAGTCAAGTGAATCACTTTGTACATAAGAGTTTTGCCCGGCGATAGAAGCCGTAACTACTGGAAATTGACGAGGCTGCGTGAGACTGTTTGCTCGTGGCTCTATCGGGCGAAAGGAGCCCGAGCGAATGTCGGGGGATGTTGTAGTGACTGTTGTTACTGACCTGTTGGTGGCCAGGACGCGACTGAGGTTGGGAGAGAGCCTGGCCTGCATGATCTACTTGCACCGCTGAAACTATCACAAGTATTTGTTGTTTTATTCCGTCGTGGCGAGAAGCCCCCACTTTTCCTCCCCATCTTACTTTCGTTCGTTAGTTTGAAAGAGGCAAATCGAACTAATCCCGCGATACGACACGTCACTACACAACAGATTGCCAAGGAACTCTACGGATTTGGAAGCGGGTCATTGAACAGTCCTCGAAAAGAGTAATCTCCTACGA
Source organism: Crossocerus cetratus (assembly GCA_963675795.1). NCBI lineage: Eukaryota > Metazoa > Arthropoda > Insecta > Hymenoptera > Crabronidae > Crossocerus > Crossocerus cetratus. The sequence continues at coordinate 1,562,745 of OY776664.1, forward strand.
TTACCATTGACACTCTCTCGTTTACATGTATATCTATATAGTTTTGTTCAATCGAGATTGCTTAAATGCAGGCCAACACTCTCTCCCAACTTGGTCTCGACGCCTCCAACATCAACGTGTAGAATTCTTTCACAACTCTTTCGCTCTACTTAGGCTTTTACATGAATGGGATTGCGACGAAGGGTGCTGCATGCAAATATATACGCTGCCAGTGAGAACTTGATCTTTCCGAGATTGGTCCGATACTAATAATCGAGTGACGCAAAGATGCCAGTAATCCAGCGGGTTTGCTAATTACTAGCTGCTCGTCCTCTCGACGCACCAAGTTCTCACGATAACTCTCCACAACAAGCATGCAAAATCACGTGTGGTGTGGGATCGTGTGTCGTTCGGCGAGTGTGTACTTTCTCTCCCGGCTGGCAATGAGACCCCTTGTAAGAACAATGATCCTAAGGATCTATCATTACTCTCGCGCAAACTCTCTGAACCTTGAACCCTCAGTTGCGAGAGCTCGCCGAGCCTCGAGACAGTTCTGCCTTTAGTATACCGCGTTGCATATCGTGTACAATTGGGAATGATACAATGCTATCATCCCTTGTAACACTGTCGAGGTGACTCAACCGGGTTATCCTGGGGGGAAAAAGCGAGGCTAAGGGAGATCACGACGGAGAAGAACGAGGGTGATGCTGCGATGGAATTTGGTTAAACAGTGGTCGTCTTGGTCCCGGTGGTTCTTGAAGGTGGGAGAGGAGGAGGGAGGAGGAGGTCGGTCCGGGTGCTTAATAAAAATCGAAGTCGTTCGTCGCTGCCCCCCGGGCCCCCTCACACGTTCGAGGGTACACAACGAGATTGTATGAGGGAAGCCGGGGGCAGTCGGGAGACAGGCTCGCTAGAGGAGGAGAGAGAGAGAGAGAGAGAGAGAGAAATGGAAGGAAGCTCGGTTACACTAGGTATGTACTCGTGGAGCAGACATTCGCGCGGCGGATCGCACCAGTGTGTATTCGGATTACAGGTACACGTGTGCTCTCCGGCGGCCGGTGTGTGTGTGTGTGTGTGTGCGGGGGGCCCTAGGGCCCCGAGTGCGAGAAGGAGAGCGACAGGGAGGAAGGGAAAGGTAGAGGGAGAGAGAGAGGATCGCGCGGGCCAGCCCGTTGGCCACGAGTACGGTAGCGATACGTTTCTCCGACAAATAAATAAAACGAAACCGTAAGCGAGGGAATAAAATGTGATTTACAACGGTGGAAAGACAATGGCCGAGGCTCCGCGCGCACGATAATGTATGCGGATGGCGCGGACTGGTACCCGGGCCTACAGACTTCTGATTGGTCGTGCCCCAACGCCAGCGCTACAACGGAAAGCGATAAATAACTGCGAGCAGATAAAACCTTTCTTTCTGCCTTGGGCTTAGCCCGGCCACTCTCGCATCGGGCTTAGCACTCTTAGCTCCGGGCCTCTTTGCTTTCCTTTCTGCTCTCTTCTTCGCCCCCCACACCCCCCACAGCCCCCACAGCCCCCACTATATCCAGCCTCCCTCGATCGTCGCCGGGAGCCGGAGAGCGCGCGATTTCCAACTCTCGCAAGAGCGCGCGGCTTCGCACGATCCACGACAGCCGCCACTGCTCTGATACATTCAACCCCCGCTCCTTCCTCACCCTCATCTCCGGATCTCGCCGGCTCGCCGGCTCCTTTTTTGCCGTCGAGCCGCCGCCACCCTTCGCGGGAGGAAAGCGGAGCGGAGAGGAGGCCGGGAAGAGTAACGCTAGGCGGAGGCCTTCATTTTTCTCGGTGGGCCTTGTCAGCGGCGCGCGCGCTTTTGTTTTTCCTCGCGCGCGCACTGTGAAAGAGAGATCAAGTAGTGGCGGGGGGTGGGGGGGCCCGGTAGCCGCGACGGGGCCCGCTGATTTCGCGATCAAGAGCGCCACCCTGTCCCCCGGGTTCTCCCCGCTCCTCCGCACCCCTGTCGCCATTGTGCTCGCGATATCGCGAGCTTGCCACCTCGGACGGCTCGTAATCGTCGCGGTAAAATAGATAGCGGTGACAAGTATGGATTCGTCCTGGAATCACGCCCACCAGCCCCAGACTCGGCCGCTCGGCTTGCGTGGCCCGATTGCTTAAGAGGAACTTCAGCCCCGTTTATCTCCCTCTCTCTCTCCCTCTCTCTCTCGGTGTCTGCGCCCCTGGCATGGCTCTCTGTTAATTCGTGAATACAGCTACTAAATTTTCGGGAGTCCCGCTCTCGCCGTTCCCCGCAGTACAAGGTACAGGGCTAGCGAGTCCCGGTGATTCTTTTGGGCGCGGACGTCGAGCGGAGCTGTCGTTGGCTTTTTTTATCGGCGGGTGGAAGACGACGGGAAGAGGATCGATCGTTTAGTGGGTCGGGATGGTGACCGGGGCTCAAGGGGGAGAGCACGCAGAGCAGGGGTGGACTCCCCCCGAAATGCGATATCTTAGTGCGGCCGCGAGGGCGGCTTGTTAAAAAATCTACCCCTCGCGAAAGAGAGGGAGAGAGAGAGAATATCGTTGTATCGCTTGAGGTTCTCATTAGAGTCTACGAGCTGAGAGCTCGTGCGATTCAATCCCTCTCGGTACACGCGATGAGTATTAATTATATGCTCGTCAACAAAGCTGGCCGAGTTGTATCGGACGGGGGTTGGGGGTGGTGGGTGGGTAAAGGGCAGTTTGCCGCAGAGCTGATAGGCAATTTTATAGATTACTGTTTGGCAGCGTGTCGCTGCCGCGAGCTGATGCCAAAATATGCTCTTTCCATCGATGCGCGCGGGCCGCTCCATCGAGACCGACATTTAATTAAGAATCGCGGCCTATCGCAAGTCCATCGAATTCGATGGAAAACTCGGCTATGGACGCGCGCCCTCTGAATGGGAGGAGGAGGCGGGGGGTGGGGGGCCGTGGCCGGGGCTATCGGCGATCCGAAATATTTTGCACAAACCAGTCGAGAGAGGGAGAGGAGGCGAGTGGGTGGACAGTGCGCGGGGTCGGGATAGAGATGCAATTATTTAAAACAGCAATCACCGAAATGAAAGAGCGGGATTGGATAGGGCTACCCCTCGGAGGAGCTACGCTCGAATATTCGGGAGGGCAGGCTTTCCCAGCCGGAAAATCTCTCTAAAGGCTTTTCTTCCGGGCCGACGGGCAGCAATGCCGAGCAAAAATCAAACGCGCCCGAGAGAGAGTCCGCTAGCGTGGGGCCGCGGCTCGTGTTTCTTTCTTCCTTTTTAACGCACGCCGAGCCCACGAAAGCCCGCTCATCTCTCGCTTGATATTTGCACGCAAATCCGGGGCCCCCGCGCGTATGTATTTAGTCGAGGCCAACTCCGACGCAGCCTCTTTGCCCTTTTCCTCCGCGGCCGTTAACAAGCGGGAATAACCTGACGAACCTATTGTCCGCGAGCAACAGCTGGAAAAGTACCGGGGACCTTTCCTTGTTTGCCCGTTCCAGCCCCGGAGGACCTCAAGAATTCCTAAGACTCCTAGAGCGTCTCCGCCGAGGTAGATTTCTCAGTGCACTTCGCCGAGTAGATTAATTGGCAGCCGCACGAGAGCTCGGCGCAGGGCTTGTTTTCAAGGTGCGATTTGCCCCAAAGTACAGCGAGCTGGAGGCTTTTTTTAGGGGTGGCCCACGGCAGCCGCGTACAAATGGGACGAGGGGGGTCGGAGGCGCGAAAGGAACGATGATCCTTACGAATGGAGAGAGGGGGCCGAGGGAGGGGTTGCCACGCGTGAATTAGTCCCGCAGGATCGAACCCTTCGATCGGTTCCCGAGCTCGGACGGAGCAATTTTAAATTTACGGCCTCGCGGACCCCGGGATTACTCTCGCTCCCTTCGGAAATCGAACGTTCAACTCTTTCCGTACGCTGCCGCTTCAAGTCGCCAGATTCCTCGTTACTTGAGTCCCCCTCCCTCTCGCCCCCCTCTCAGAGCCTGCTGTTCCTGACTCTCGCATTGATGGATAGAGAACGGCGGATTCTACGGATCGAATGATTCGACACGATTATAGGCGACGTGTGTCCGGTAAAATGAGAAGGTGGAAAGGTGCATTGTTCCGGGGGGGTGGGGGGCATTAAGTTCATTGTCGATGTATGATCGATGGACGGGACAGCGATTATACAGATTAGCCGGAGGATCTCGGTATTTGCTCGCGCTCGATACACAGGCCGACTGAGATTGCCAGTGACCTATCGACCCACACTCTCTATAGTATGTATATGTATACCTTTAGCCGAATCCACCCTTATTGACTTCTGCCGCCTTTCACGGTACCCTCTTGAAAATTCGCCCCCTCTTTCCCTCCCTCCCTCTCGCTCTTCCCCACCCTTTGTGTTTGCCAGGGCGGCCATCGCGAGAGAAAGCCACTTTCGATGTGGACATTTGTTATTGGCCTCCGATGATCGATCGTCCTCTATATCCCGATAATAGGGCGCATTGTATCTCGCATAAAGAGAGCCCACTCCGATAACGGGGATTGGCCCGGCCGGCATTAGGTCCGCGCTTCGCAAATTAATGCGAGAATTACTTCTTTAACCGAGACGCGCTCGTCACTCGCTGCTATGAGTGCAATAATCCCGAGAGCTTCCCGTCGAATGCGGAATGACGGATCCGAACAATGAAGAGCGCTCGCTCTCCACCTTTAATAATAGCCTCTTTCTAAGAGCTCCGTCGAAGACGTCGTCTATTATCAAAGTGTAGGACTGCGTGAAGTTTTCGGCGGGCGGAAGTATCTTTTCATTTCTTTGCCCGGTTTTCGGTCCTCTCTAACAAGCCTCCGCGGCCGCGGGTTCTATTTTAAAAAGGAGGAGGAAGAAATGCCGCGAGTATTGGGAGTTTAATATTGCCGGGAGGAGAGGTTCCCCCGGGCCACCCACCTCGCGCTGTCTCCTTCGGCAGCTGGCTCTGCGGATTGCCGCTCGGCGAGCAGCCCGTCGGTTCCCTTCGAATTTTAATAACTCCGGGAATGCTCAGAATCCAATAATGTCCCGGCGGCACGGCTGCTCGCCGCGCTCCGTGCTTTTCTCCCGCTCAGATTCGCCCGATGTATGGAGGGTGCGCTTCCTTCTTCTTCCCTCTCTCTCTCTCCTTTTCTCTCGAGCCTCTCTCTTAGAGGAACGTATGTACGCGGCCACCCCGACGGCGCCCGGGAAATTTCATATTCCGGAATGACGACGTGAATTCGCGGATCCCCCGCCCCCCACCTCTGTATCTCGAATATGTCTGAGCGAGTTATTCTTGGCGGGGCGGCGGAGCGAGTGATCCCGCGCTATGAATACATTCGAAACTTGTTCTATTCGACTACGTAATGCTATTTACAGGAATGTCGCGGGAGCCGAGATGGAAATGTTTTCGAGAAGAATGGCGCTGGCTTCCTCGATACAGAAGCTTTCAGTGAGTCCCGACGCGTCTAATGTCGCGAGACTTCCCATTTCAATTCTCTCGCGGTTCGCTGCGTAACCGATCAGACTTCGCGCAGGATCCCTGCACCCGTCGCGGCACAGAGATCAGCCCGGTCGAGGGTTGAAGGTGCAGGTGGAGCCAGGGGCTCGGAGGTGTTTCGCGAGGTGGTGGATTGAGAGGAGGATCGAGGAGGTGGAAGAAGAGAAACGCGCGAGGGTGGCTGATGGGGCTTTTGCCTCGGCGTCGATCGCGCTCGAGGAATAAGGCAAGGATAATCGAAGCAATCGAACGTCGGGGACGAGGGCGTTCGGCCGCGAAATGAATTCCAGTCTTCCTTCTTTCCATCGGCTGGAGAAAGGGAGGAGAGAGGATCTTCTCTCGCTCCTCGCAGATGCAGCCACCAGCACGTACCGAATGAGACTCTAGGGCTGCTCGGAGAATGATAAGGTCGCGTTAGAAGGAAGATTTGTGAATACATTAGGGAAAATGCGTGGGGCCGTCAGAGCCGGGAGCGGAGGAATCGGGAGGATGGACTCTGAGGGATGGCGGGTAGCCGGCCGCTCCTCGGGGAGCACATCCTCCAATCCTTTTCTCCGCTAGTATTTATCTTCCTACCGAGCACAGGGGGCTTACCGAGAGAATCCTCTCTCTCCCTCTCTCGCCTCGGGAGAGTCAACGAACTGCGATGTGTATCACCCTACGATCTGGCCTGAAATGAGCGAACCCTCCTAGCTCTACCAACTACGCCTTTAAAAGTTATCGCTCTACTGCCACTCGATACGCCAATCGATTCATTGGTAGCCCGCGTGCAAAATCTCCAAGATGCAAGTAATGTTATGAGATTGGAGAATCGAAGGAAATAAAACTGGGCCCGAAAATGGAGTTGGAAATGTATTCGGGGCCTTAATGAAGAAAAGAGGGCTGAGTGGCGACTATCATCGGGCCCGTTTAGCATTCCTCGGAAGAACAAATCGACGCTCATTATCGGCTCGATGCTTACCCGATTACTCAAGGAAGCGCGACGAGTAGTGCGGAGGGGCCGCCGGGGCCGCCGGGGCCTTTTTTCTTATTCTCACCTCCCGAAGGCGGACGGTGTGGTGCGTGCGGCTGTGATCGGGCGATCGGCACGCTCGAGGGGTCCCGAAATTCGCGACAGTGATAAAAAGAGCCGTCGGCATTACGAAGGTGGAGACATCGTTTGGGCCCGCGAGCCGGGGCCTTCTCGCCTTCTGGGCCCTTCGTCATTTCTCTCATCCTCTCGGCCGGCCGGCCGGCTGCGATCTCCCTCGCTCGCTCCCTCACGCTCCCGGCGCGAGACTGATGGCGGTTTATATTACGCGGATTCATATTACCACCAATTAAACTCCTATACCACCTCGAGCCGCTGGTGTTCATACGTTATACGCCGGGCATACGAGACCACTCGGTGCCCGAAGCCCACGGCCCCATCATCTCTCTCGCATGTGTGCGACCGCACTACCTCATACCGGGTGTTCGCTTCTCGCCCGCTATCATTCCCGCGGAAACCATGCCAAACACCCGAGCAACCACCAACATTTACATAACTACAACTTTATATCTCCATCGAGAAGGATCGCTATTCCATGTCTGACCACGACTCTCTTAGTTCACTGCGCCCCAAGCGCTTTCCTAAGTTTCCCCGTTGCACGCGCTACCCATCAATCCCGCCAATCCCCCCTCTAATTGCGCCGGTTAATTAGGCCCATTATCACTTAGACGGGCCAAGATAGATTGATCTGCAAATTGTCGAGAGTGACCTTTGCGTGTAAGCATCCCCACCTTCTGCCCCGGGTGACTCGCAATCGCGAAGCCGAGAGTCATGCAACCTACAGAGACTCGGCGCGTCCCAGTACGAAGTTCACTCGCTCGACGAGAGAAGCATCGCGGAATTTCGATAGTTGGCCTTTTAAGAGCGACGCGTTCCCCGGGAAAGAAATTCGGCGGGACTTTGCCTGGCCTAATAGGAGCGGCGGTTCGACTCGAGGGAAAAAGGCCGATACTTGGTGGTCCAGGGTAGAAAAAGCGGCATTTTTTCCCGGCACACCCGGTGTGCAAGGATGCAAGGCCACCACCGCAAGAGAGGAGACATTAATATTAAGCGTCCCCACCCGTAGGAGTGAGGAGATGGTCGATAAGATTTTTATAGTGCGCCCGAGCTGCGCCCGGCGAACTCGTGCATTGCCAAATCACGCGTTCGCCCGTTTCCCCGGCTCGGGCATTAGCCGCGCTGTTCACTCGCCGTTAACCTCCGAGATATACATATCCACATATGTTCGGATATGTTCGAGTGGACATTTCTCCAGTTCCGGAGCTTCGATCGGAATTGGATCGGCGGAGAGGGAGGCGGCGGGGGGGACGTGCTCTAAAATTAGCAAGCAGGACAATAGACAGAAGAACGCCGGAGGAGCCATCAATTTCCTAGGACTTCGCAACGGTACCCTTGCCAGGCTATTTCCCTCTCTCTCCTCCTCTTCTCTCTCTCCCTCCGTCGTCCGATTCCCAGAACTCATTTCAATCCGAGAGGATAATTCCACGGCGAAGACATTCCGGAGGACCTCGGCTCCTTTCATTTGGTCGCTGCGAATCTCTCCCGGTTACTCGCCGAATTTCCAGCCGACTCTCCGTCACCGTTGGCCACGTGTCGCGATTCCAGTGGAAAAGTGGAGAAGAATTTTGCAAAGGAAAGCCTTTCAGGGAGTGGAGTGGAGTGGCGGCTTGGTGCTTCCTGGTGGTGGTCGTGGGGATATTGTGAAAGGAAGGCGCAATGTCCAGGGCTATCGGCACTAATGCAAAGTTCGATCATGCCTCGAGGAGGAATGGCGGCATGCCACTTAGGAAGTGCACGGCGGAATGATTGGCCGGGCGGGCGGGTGGCCGCGCGGCCGCGCGCGAGAATTCAGCGTAGCTCTCTCGCCCGGAGCTTCCTCTCTCGGGACTCAAAGTTCACTGGCATTGGGGATTATCGTGAGGCGAGGGCGATACGTGCGAATCACGTCGCGAGTCACGGCCCCTTTCGTGACCGGCGCTCGTGAATGCCGATGGGCGTATTCGTGTATACACGTCCGAGAGACGAGGAATCGATCGGGAAGATCGAGAAGGGCCAGGGCCTCTTCCCTCTTCCCTCACGGTAGCACCAACCCCCTCCCTCTCATCCCTCCACCAACTACTTTTCCATCTTATTGATTAACCTGAAAAACACTACCTTCGCCCACCTCGCCACGCATTAAACACCGCTTATCTTTCGAATTAAATAGCGATCCGGGCATACGTGATTGCACACGCCCGCACGAGTACCGCGATACCCAAGAAACAGCCTACTATGTCGAAGCCTCTCCTCACGCCAACCCAACACTCTGCCAATTGATTCTACTCGGCGGAGTCTCGCACGACTTCAAATGCCGCGAAAGCAATTAATTCAATCGAACGCGCTCCTTTCGAGCGCCAACTGATCTATAGACGGAGGGTCTCCTAATGGTGACTCCCCCTCCCCCAAGAGCTCGTGTCCACCCTCGACCACGACACCGAGTAACTTTTAATTCGTCCACCAACTTTGTCCGGCCGCAGCGCTTGTTTAGCCCTCGGCGTGTGTCCCTGCGAGATAAATAAGGCCAAGTGTCGGCCTAGCTCCAAGAGGAGCTGGACGCCGAGGGGGGAGGCGGCAAGTGGTCCTTTTGTAGTCGGTGGGTGATAATTTTTAATCAGTGCGTCGTAGGTCCACCGTGAAGGAGAGGAGGAACCCGCCTTCTTTGTGCTCCTTTCGCGGCCAGCCCTGCCGGCGAAGATATTGACCAAGGGCGGCGGCGGCCCGTCAGGCGGAAGGACAAAAGTTTCGGGATAATTGGCGGAGACCGCCAATCCCCCCCTCCACTCTCTCCAACCCCTCTCACTGCCCGATCCTCGAGCAGTGCATAATCCTATAACGCTGATTTTCAATAGAACGCCCTCCCGCGCCCCGCACCCCTTTTAAATCGCCTTACGAACGCTCGCCGTCATAAACAACAAGGCGAAGGAAGAAAGTGGAGAGGTCCGTATGAGAGAAACGATTAAACCTCTCTGGGAGCAATTCCAACTTAAGCCGAGCCAACTGCACCGAGACTCCTTTTGCGAAAGACGTCGCTGAGAATTTGAGGATGATAGAATAAGTGTAGAGTAGAGTGTTGAGTGTTGAGTGTTGAGTGGGAATAAGAAGGGAGGGAGCTGACTGTCTTAGGAAGGATCGCGGGCTCGAGGTGAATCTCTCTGTTGGCGGAGGTATGCGCCGGCCGAGAGGACTAGACTGCTGGGCATGCAGAGCGCCACCAAAGGCTATTAGGACTCCCGGCATTCCGAGGTCCCTGACTATAGCAGATAGGGGGGCCAAGGGGGAGAGAAGGGACCGCGGCGATCCTTCCTTCACAAACCGAAACCCATTCGTCCGGGGCCAGGAATCCTCGCTGAAATTGGTCGAGCCCTTGACGAAAGAGGATTCTGCTTTGCCTAACTGGCGGAGCTGCCTATTTCGCCTATTTTCCAACCAACCCCCCTCTCCGGTCCCCTCTCTCTCTCAGGATTCCTCGAGACGTCATTACATTTCGAGTACAGCACTGGCACCATTACCGGGGGGAATAAAGTTCTGCGTAAGGAAAATCGAGTTGTCACTTGTAGGAGGCTCGTAAATTTGATGCCGAAAGCGAGCAAGTAGATGCGAACGATAATAATGGAGGATTGCGTGGCCGAGAGCGGGAGAGCAGGAGAGATGTGCTCTCGTGCGGCTGGTTTAGTGAGCGTGACTGCGTTCGAGTTGGAAGAGCGAACGGGCGCGCGCGCGCGCTCGCGTGGGTGAGGGGCCCGTGCGTACATGTTTGCGTATAAAGGGAATACACCTCGGCGCGGTGTGGCCTGCCACATTCCAAGGCCCATTCAGTCAGCCATGCCCGCCGTTGTCAGACATGCCTACCAACAGACAGCCGGACGCCCTACTCGAGCCTTTTCTCAATCAGGCCAATGCATTCTAACTTCATTCCCCCTCTCGCCCCCCTCATTCTGCTTATTCTCCGCCACTCAACACGCTTCACCGAAAATCCCTCGGTTTTATCTCCCAGTTGCACCGGAGCCTGCACTCTGATCCGACTAGAATGACGAGAGTTGAATTTGCTTCAATTGCGCGCGCGGTAAAAAGTGCGATCTGCTCAAGTCGAAGCCCTTCTGGCGGCGAGCGGGCATTCTAGCACGTTTCCAAGCTTATCCTTGCGGCGGGCATTTAGCCGGACAGCAGCCGCGGCCAGATATCCCGATCGTGTTTAATCGGGAGAGAGGAGCGGCGCGCTCGCGCGCGGATCGGCATTGTTTTGTGGAATTAGGACGGTCAGGAAGGGAAAAAGGTGGAGAGCGAGGGATGGGAGGAAGAGGAGACAGGATGGATCCGAGGGCAGACGGTGGACCGGCTGCTGGCCGCATACCTCCAATATCTCGGCGAGGAGAGTCCTTAGTGGCTCGGGCTCTCTGTGTTGGGCGCCGAGAGCGACGGCGATGACGCGACACTACCGGAGTTAAGTGGCGAAACGCGCGGGCAAAAAGCCCCGGGAAAAAGCTGCCCGAAAGCGAGGCGAAGCGGCTAAAACAAAGGAGGTGTGGAGGTGTGACGAAAGTTTCGAGAGTCTCGACGCGCGAGGACCCCTTCGACACGACGACTCAGCTTCCTTCGATCCCTCCGCTCTCTTTCGCCTCTTCCTCGGACAATTCCTACCGCGCCGCTCGCCAAGTCCGAACATCTATCTACTCGCTGCTTCCTCTGCAGTTACTTAAGTTCCTCGCGGATTCTTTCGGGAAATTCAAAGTCTAATTAATTCATGGTGAAGGCATTCGTGATTATATTAAATTTTATGGCGATGGTGGGGATAGATTGGGGAGTTGATTAGCTTTGTGCGATATTGAAGATTAAGATTGATATTTGTGCTTTGTGGGAGAATATTTCTAATTGAATAAATCAAAGTTATCACCTATAATTGTATTAGAGGAATGAGCGATGTATCGGGATGGAAATGGTAATGGTGGAGGGAAGGGCTGGAGGTGGTGGCAGAGGTTCATTGGCGAGGCGCAGCGAAATTCGATCAGACCCGCCGAAGATTATTAGGCCGGCAGAGAGGGCCGAGGCTCTCGCGTGGGTCGGGATAAAAATTATTTTTCGCCTTGATTGAGATCTCCTGGGAGCAGCGCGCCGGCCCTGACGGCGCGGCCGCGTACGTGTGTGCCCCCCGCCTCTTACGATACATCCCGAGCCCTATGAAATATCAATGGCTTATTACTAATGTAATCTTTCGCTCAATGCCCGATGATTGCTCGCCCGAGCGCGTCCACTCCCTCTCCCACCTCCGACATGGCCAACTTTCTTTCTGTTTGCACAGCTGCCGCGCAACTACTCTTACCCGTTTACGCGATCCAACCAATTCCAGCCAATTATTAACCTCGGTTTCCCGGAGGAAGCGCCGAGAGCCGTGCGCGGAGGAAGACAAGGAAGTGTATTCGGGAATCGACGGTGGTTCCGATCGAGGGACTCGGCTTGACTTATGCGAATTGGGGAGAGACGGGAGGGGTTGAAAGAAGTGATCGAAATAAATCGAGGAGGAGGCCGGGACGTGCTTGCATGCCAAACGGCCATTTTTAAAACTCCGCTGGGAAAATAAGAAAAACTCATCAAGTAGGGATGATTGCCGTTCCCTCCAGCCTGCCGCTGAGTTACCGACAACCCTCACCCACGGGAGCCACTGCCTGGAGAGAGGGAGGGAGCACGAGAATTCCCGTCTCTGTAATCTAGGCCCCCTTCTAAGTCTCTCGGAACTCGGAATTCGCCGGCGGCCTTTTGCGCCGAGTATCCTCGCCAGCATTGACCTTTGATAATGAAAGAGTTATCCACGCCGAGGGTATAGACCGCGCGGACTTTCGGACGGAGTCTTGCGGAGAGCGCACCGCTTAAAAACCTTCTACTTGTCAAACCGAGGAGTTTCGGCGGACTTTTCGCCATCAGGGGCAGAGAGATATATATGTATTGTTAGAAGGATAGGAAGCCGTGGGTAATGCGAGATGTCGGAGGCAGAGGGCGAGCGCCGGCTAATTTCAAATTCGTCCCTGCGTCCCCTGCTCTCGCTCCGTCAGACTCGCTTTTGCTGTGTGTGCATGCGAGAGGCCACGGCGGCGCGCTCGTTCTCGGAGAAAAATCTCATTTTCTTCGCCCTTAGGGCTCCCCCTCCACCCTACGAGCCGCCGCCGTCGCCGTCGCCGCACTCGCTCTAACATCGCCCTCGACGGCGGCGTCGCCGCGAGGCCACCCGGCCAATATTTGCCTAAGGAAATTCAGAAAAGTTTACACACGAGGCCCCGCAGCCCCGGCTTTCCAGCCCGGTTTTTCTTCAGTCAATTTTCTCGCTGCACCCATCTCCAGCCAGCCGACCCTTTAATATCGCCGGCGCGATACCACCGACGAACCACCACCCCCCGATCGTTCACCCCTAACGCAATCGTCTCGCGCTACAACGTGAAAATAATCTCGCGGCGCACCCCCGTCGCCCTTCCCCGGGGTGATACGATATTTTTATACCATTCCGAGAGACTCGCCTCCACTCGAGATATTCCTAAGCCGATAGGGCCCGAGAATTCGCGCGTCGGCCCCAAATATCCCATTAAACTATCTACCGGCAAGATACGTCAGGTGTAGTCATTGGCCGCGCGCGATTGACGGAATAAGAAATCTATCGCGTTAAGAGACCGAGGGCGCATGTATGTAGGTGGGAGCGAGGGTGGCAGTGCTATCTCGAGGCCTCTTTTACGACCCGGCATTATCGCGCCCGAGATATAGCCAGTTTTTCGGCGAGCAGCCTCCTCCTCCTCCCCCCGCCCCCGACACTAGATCGTAAAGAGGAGATGCGTAAAAAGCAATGCGACGGCCCCCCCGGCAAAGCTGCGACATTTACAGGATAATACCGGGCAGGAGGAGAGCGCGCGAGGTGAGTAACAACGAGTCGGAGTGCCTCGTTCTCGGTAGAGACGTAGATCGAGGGAAAAACCGCAATTATAGTCACGTTACCTCCCCATCGGCGAGAGTGCGGCTTTCTCTTTTTGTCGGTCGGCGCGCGGTCGCCTCGCGTGCAAAATCCCCTCGCGAAGGTGACTCTTGAGCGGCGTTCGCCTGGAAAAACCTCCTGAAAAGCGAGGACGCGATGGAAATGACACTACGACACTACACCTCCCGGCGGCCGCTCGCGCTCTCAGGGATTTCTTTCCATTTCTCGGGGCCTCCGCCTCCGCCTCCGCCTCCGCCCGTCTACATACATCCGATATCCATGATAATGAAACTCGACTTCCCGACCAATCTAAAGGTCATGGGGGAGTAAGGCAGCGTGTGTGTGTGTGTGTGTGTGAGTGTGGGTATCGTCGGAGACACGTGCCAACCCCGGGGGGGACTGGGGCTCCATTACAAAATGGATTCGATTTCCCGCGCTTTAGTTGGGATTCGAGGAAAATCTGGAATTGGCGAGCTATAGAACGCGATAAATCTCTCCCTCTCTCTCGCTCTTTCTCTTTCTCGGCTGGTCCAAGGCCCTCGGCAGCTCGGCAGCACCGCGCCACCCAGATGAAAGAGGTACTCTCGTCACTCCCTCTCTCTTTTCTCGTCCCTCTCCTCCGAGGGATTTGAATACGATCGATTCCCAATAAATAAGGATTCTCGTGATAATGGTGCCGAGGGGTGGGGGCAGGGCGGCAGGGCTCTCCACGTGGCTAGGAGGAGGTCGGAAAAGAAGAAAGCGGGGGGGGTGAGGGGGTTTCCTATCTGTAAAAGATAACGAGGCAGCCCTTGGCGACGCTATAGCCTGGGTTGGGCTTCGTTAGATGGACTAACTCGCAGCTCTCTCTCTCTCTCCCCCTCTCTCGCTCCTCAATTCCATTCTGACGAGGCACATAAAGGAAATGCTGCGGGATATTCTTCCCCGTATCGGCCGCCGGCTTCTACAGTAATCCGTTCGAGTAATGCTATCATTCGAGCGACTGATACTCGGCCAGCCTTCCCCCCTTTCCAACTCCGAGCAACATCACCTCCGCAACATCCTCTCCCGCTCCTCTCCCGCTCCTCACCAACTTCTCCAAACTCCTGGAAACTACGGCGGAGATCCGCCCTGACAAAGGGCTCCGCGATTCCGAAAGGAAGCGCGCTCTCCTTATGCGAGCCAACGAAAAGAGAGTCGAGTGGAGTTACAGGGCAGCGCTCGCCCGAGGAATTCGCAATCGCAAATCCATCCGAGACGACGAGTGGACGGGGAGGACGTCGAGGAGGAGGACGTCGGGAGAAGAGGGCCGAAATCACGAATTCCCGGACTGTTGCGCGATCCGGCGTTGATTTATGACAAATAAGAGAATTCGGCCCGGCTACGCACGTTCCCGAGCGGTATAACCAGGCGCGTACCAATAATGAATACGTATAAGGGGAGGCTAGCCCGAGATCACGAGCGAGCGAGAGGGAGAGCAGCGCTATAGAGATCGTCGGCCCGAGCAGAGAGAGAGAATGCGAGCGCGTCGACTTATTTGAAATGTAAAGACGCGCCTCTCTTACCTTCCATCTCCCTCTCCGCCTCTCTCCCTAACCTCCTCCCATTCCCTTCCTCCTCCTTCTCCACCTCCTGCTCCTTTACCTCGCGAATATTCCATTAGCGGGATACCCGATTGCCCGGCTACCTACCTACCTATACCCCTGGCCCTCTGTGCGCGTGGCTTACATGCATAATCGTACGTCAAATTATTTATACATATCTTCCACATCCCTCTCCTCCCACTTATTCCAGATATCACGTACAATCAGCCGTATATGACGCTCGCCTCTATGAATCCTCCGAGAGAAGTCTCCATCTTACTCGACTCCGCGCAATTTTCCGCTTTGGAGAGCTGTCTTGGAGCCAGTCGGCTTAATGCGCTACCCAGAGAGAGAAAGAGGGAGAGGGAGAGAGGGAGTAAATGTAACAAGGACGGGGTCATGGCCCGACTTGACTTTCCACCGAGGTCAACCCGGTACACACGTCACACATGAGAGCGATGTTGTGCCTCCTGGTAAATTTGGACTCGCTACTGTTTGCGCCGCTTGCATTGTCAACTACGCCGGAAGAGTGGAATCAGAAAAAAGATTCAATCAAATGACGCCATGCAATATTCATTTAATGGCGTAATTAGTTAGAAAATTCAATTTTAATATTTTTCGTCTGAAAATCCATTGTGAGTTGGGTTGAGAAAAGGAGCTTCGGAGAGTCGCGCTGCCCAGTCGGCTGACACGTGCGGTTTCAACTACTTGGCGTCGAGACTCTACTGCGTCTCCTGATCCGATAGCGAGATCTTGACGCTCGATAAAGGAGGATCAAAATTAGGAAGAAATAAATAAATACTTGGAGAATCTTGAGAGGGCAACGTCCTCCGAGGATGGAGTCCGTAACGAGAGTGAGGAATTGTTGTCACCTACACGTGTCCGTTAGCCTGGTTAGCCGAGGCACGCTCATAAAGTACGGGTGTAGCCTTAATTCCTCGGCTGGTTGAGCGAGTCCTTGGGCATCGCGTCCCGAGCGAGAACAACAATGCCCGCGAGGACGGAGTGTACCCCGAAACCCGGGAGGCATTGAGACCGAGGGAGAGCGAGCGAGCAGGAGGAGGAAAGAAGAGATGCGGTCATCACGGCCGAGTGGGTTCACCTGGGCACACCTGTGTGTATTCCAGCACGTTGTAGACGTGTATATGTGAAAAAGTACGTGCCTGCAAAGGTGCATCTCTCGAGGGGCCATTCGGCATCCACAGGGCCTGCCTTCTCCACTCATCCCCCTCTCTCTCTCTCTCGGTTCCTTGGGATCCATAAGGCTCGGTCGCTCAGTGCACGCAGATTATCCGCAAAACGCCTCCCATTATGATTATCCATAGGATGCTGCTCTACGATCCGCAGATGTCCGCGGCACGTTCGATCCGAGGCTGATCGCTCTCTCACTCTCTACGTGATCGGTAAGAGGGCACTTTCCCGAGTCCCGCTGCTCTTATTTCCTTTATGCCCCGGCAAGCGCGTCAAGGATCGAAGATCGATTACTAAGCTCGGATTTTTCGGCTGTGGCTTAAGGCCCTTCGATTGCCAGGCGGCATTCCTTCCATCTGGGACTGTGCACTGGTATTCCGCCGATCCTCGCACCCAGCCGAAGATTCTTTTCTCTCCTCTCTCTCTCAGTCTCTCTCGAGAGCCATTTAATCTGGAGCAGCGATAGATCAGCGATGCTAGAGAGGAGCTCGCGCGGCCGCGGATTACATAATTCATGGGCGCTAGCCTATTAAAATAATGCAGACACCCCGGGCTCCCATGACAATTACTGGAAAAGAGCGTGGTGCGATGGGACCAATGATAAGTATGCTGCGCAGTGTGATGACAAAGTTTAAGTTTGCGCGCGAGCCTCGCATGCTAATGGGAGGCCTGGCTCTTCTCTTCTCTCCGCTCTCGGCCTCTCCCTCGCTCTCGTATGCACACGTACCATCCGTGAAATTCCTCCCCATTATGATTACCCGCTCGTTGCCGTTGCGATCTGGATGCGCGCTGCGGTACCGATCGCAGTGATTCTCGCGCGTACGTGATCCAGCTAGTGGCGCGTCCAGCCGATCGGTCCCGTCGCCGATTCTTTCTTTTCAGCGTCATGCCCGCCGCATGTCCCACCGGCGAAACTCCGTCGGAGCCAATCTGCCCGCTCAAAACCTATCATCCCTATTCTCCTCGGAGAAATTAAACTGAGCCGCCGGGATGATGGAGTGCCCGGGAGATACCGCGGTCACACGTATAAACGACGGCCGGGGGATGGGGGGTTGGGGGGTGGGTTCGAGGGGGGGTGTCGACTTTTGAGTTAACAGGGGACCCTCGTCTTTTCCCCGATTCTGAAAAGGGCGAGCGGCTGATCGATGGCTCGCGATGCTGGGGCTTCGGGAAAAATGACGAGGGGTCGCGATTGCCAGCCGCGAGTTTCTCCCGAGGTAGGAGAGAGAGAGAGGGAGAGAGAAGAGCGCGGCATGGAAAGGGGTTCGCGTACGTGGCTACGTGATCAGCATTAACCCTCGTCAGTCTTCGTTTCTTTTTCGAGTACACCGCCACCCCCACCCTCGGGCGGCCGGGGATGAAAAAAGAAAGAGGAAGAGAGAGGGCGTTTTAAATTTCCCCGGCTATTTGGAGGGTGGGCCTCCTTTGATCGGGAGAATGTCATTAGGGCTTCTACTCTTACGAGCCGCTTCCCACTAGTCCGCCGCCGCCGCCGACATCGAATTCGAATTTCGCCCGGGCCGAATTCACGAGGGGACCGGATTAACCTCGCTCCGCTCCTCTTCAACTCCCGGCCCACCAGCCCTCGCGTCTTCACTCTTCGCCGCCGAACCTTTCACTCAGCCCGAATACTTTAAAGAACACATACTTGACTACGGGGCGTCTCGCCCTCGAGGAGAGCCATAACTCCGAGAGTAGCAAAGCCAATCCCAGGGACTTTATCAGATTTCGAGGCTCGAGCCTCTCGATCTCGCCAGCGCGCATCAATCATCATCGAAAGATTCGGCGAGCGCGCGCGCGTGCATGACAGACTTTACAAGGAGCAGTAATGGGGATGATTCGGTTTCATTAGTTGGCCTCACGGAAGTGTCAGTGGCCGAGGGCCAACAAACGCAGAGTGAGAGTGGGGACCCGGGGCCCTAAGCAGTGTTGGAGAGGCGGTGGTATCGTTGGAGGTATTGATTGCCGATCGTGTCGCGCACCCCTGACGTAAATTATCATCGGCCATACTAAAAAAAGGCCTGAGTCATCGGGCGCTCGATAGTCACCCTTCATCAGCCAATGCGGAACACTCGTTCTCTGGGCTTCGTATTCCGTCGACGTCCTTTCCCTCCCGGCTTTCCCCCACCCCCTCCCCCCCTCTCTCTCTCTCTGCCCTAACACACAAATCCCAATACCATTTATCATAATTCATTGACGTGGCCGAGATAAAGACGGCGCCTCCACTCCGAGACGTACTTATAATCGCATTTACGATAAACGCAGATTCGCGTGAGACAGCGGAATCCGATTCCCCCCAGTGTGTTGGTTGGGCCGCTCGACCGACTTAGGCCAAGACGCGCGCCGAGATATATCCCGCGCTCGCCAACACCACCAACACCACCAACACCACCGAGCTTACTTCCCCGGGCATCCCATCAGGAAAACTGCTGATTTCCATGAGGAAGAATCACTGTCATCACTCACCGAATACTCGGCTCGGCCGCCGGGACCTTTTTACACTCGCCGGCGGCGGCGGCTCGAGTGAAATCCCCGATGGGTAAGTGGGAGAGCGAGTTAAATGGACAGGCGACAGCGCGCGCTCCGCCACCAAGGTGGAACGTGCGAACAGGAAGTAATTAGCGGACGGCGCGCTTTCGCGAATTATTCTCCGCGCCGACTTTCTCGGCTCATTTTCCGCGTACGCGTAATTGCGGAGAAAATAGCGGCCAGGGGGCAGAGGGGACAGAGGGGGCAGAGGTGGGGTTGAATGTAGCGCGATCAATCGTCGATAAAGAAGATCTAGGAAGGTCCGAGAGATGAAGAATTCATAGTTTCCCTCTCTCTCTCTATGTGTTGGGAGGAAAAAGTTGGAAGTGGCGGTTGTATGACGATGCAGTGGTGTTTGGATGTTTCTTTTTTCTTTCTTTCCGGCGCGGTCTCTCTGTGTGTTACGGGACCCTTGAGGTGCGGGTGGATCGACGCCGGGCATACCGAGCAGGCATTACTTGATTGTCCCGTCAGGCCGCGCGCCGAGAGGAGCGCGCACTCCTTCAGTCTTAGTCAAGCTTCTCCTCTCCTTTGTCCGATATCAGACGGTTCCAGGCGTGCCGGGACACTGGATACATTCGCTCTCGAGAATGACGAGCCTCTTACCCGGAATACCCAAGTAACGATTATCCTCTCCCTGGCCCCCTCCACTCTCTCGGCCGCAGTGAACTCTCCGGCTGTCCCTCGGCCGTGATCGCACGGCTGGGAATAGCGCGGAATAACTGATAAAATTGTGGCGGCGCGCGCGTGGACAGACGTCTCAACGATAGAGAGAGAGAGAGAGAGAGGGGGAGCGCAGACGGGGGATGCAGATGTACTTGGACACGGAAGAAACGGAATGGTAGGAGCTCCCGGCGTCCATTACGGGGAATCCAGAAGCACGCCGGAATACGAGAGGGAGCCCGTCGGTATCTCCTCTCCTCTGGCGTGTCACGATCCTGCTTCTCGTGATAGAGACTACTCGGCCCCCGTGTTCCTTCGAGCGGCATAAATATCAGACTGATCGGACTCCGACACCGCGCGAGCTCGCTCTCTGCGCGAGCCACTAAATCAATGCGTTCAGCTATGACCAGATAGCCCCACGGAGTCCGCCGTCTGCGAGCCTCGAGGCCGAGCACCGCGCTCTTATTCTACTGACGGGCCCAGCACAGCTGCGCCACTCTGGCCGCTCTGGCCGCTCTGCCGTTTAGAAGAAGCCGGGCTTAATTCTTGATTATCTCCTCTAACATCTCGGCTAATTCGCGATACGTGTCGCGCGAGCGGTGTCGTCGCAGATTCAGTTCAGGCAATCACTGCTCGGCGAACAGACAAAAAGGGGGTCGGCGCGTTGCGCGCGCGCCTCTAATCGGAGTATAATGCGGCCTGCTGTTTCGTAGGTGGGTGCCTTAATCGAAACTACGTGCCTCTTTAAAAAGACCGGACGTCTTACGAGGGAGAAGGAGCGGCCACGGCCGGCTATCTCTTTCTTCTCCGCTCAATTAGAGCCGGACGGACAATTAGCACAATCCGGTCACGAGAACCGTCCACGGGGGAGGAGGCGGCGGAGGGCGCTCGGTGATTAGTGGGCCGGGACACCTATGTGTAATTGAACAATTAACGCGCTGTCCTGATTAGTTAAACAAATTAAGGAGGCGCGCCTCGTGCTCTGACGCAACGAAACGTTAAGTGGGCAGCGAGCGAGGGTATGTACCTGCCCCGTCGCTGCCTTCATTCTTCTCTCTCTCTCTCTCTCTCTCTCTCTCTGGGTTTGCTTCCGAGCGGAGAACGAGACGCTGGTACCAGCTCGTGGTAATTAGAGGCGTGCATAATTAAGCCTCGCCGCGATTGTTGACACGGCGCGTTAGCGCGGCCGCGCCGCGACGACACTGTCTTTTTCGAGGGAGCGTCTCAATTAGTACCGGCGGCGAACGAGGCGTTAGCGCTTGTTTGCCCGGGAGTTTCGCGCCCTGGTAATTCCGTCGCTGCGCCTGTGCTTTATTAATTAATAGTCGGCGCCCGCGAGACCGTTGCTTTCGAGGATCCCCGGCTCTCGATACACCGAATAATCTCGAGGTCTAATGTTTTATCGGCTTGTAAGCCGAGAGGGACGTGTGTTCCTGCCCGAAATTAGAATGTGGGAAAGGGAGAGTGGTGGTGTTAGGCAGGCCGGGAATTCCTGCCGGCTAATCACTGGATAAATATTCATTAGACACGTGTGTGGAAATCCGGGCGGGCCCGTGTCGCCCCATTAAACTGGGCATTCTAATGAAGCCGCGCGTTGAGGTTCTTTCGTTTGCCCGCGAAACAATCGTCGATCCTGCGGCTAGGGAGAGGACTCGAGTTCTGTGCTCGATGAGAAATGGTCCGGTGTCACTCGAAAAGCGGAAGCAACTCCTTAGCATAGGAGGAAAAGTAAGTCTATCTGGCGGTGGTGGGGGGCGAGCGGGCCCGGCCGAAGAATCGGTTTCACGATTCACATTCAAGGTCGCGCTTAACTACAGGGTACACCGTCTACGTGATCGGAATGACGACCGGCGTCAAAAACTTTATTTGTGAGCGCAATGATCTTACGATGGACGTGAGATAATTAAGTCTTTTTTAGGAAGCTCGCGCTCGTGAGCGGACTTTTCAACGAGGCCCCGGGGCCCCGGCCATTCTTCCCGTGTCTCCTGCCCGTTTAGTATTGTCCGGCGGTGCGCGCGGGAATTGTTTGTAATCGCTAATGAAAGCATTCCAATATTTCTCGTGGTGGCCATCTGCGCGCCGCGTGTTGCGCATACCAAATATCCCCGAATCCCAGAATATTCCCATAAGCCGATCCCTCCGGGCTCCGGCTAGTTACCACGAATCATCGTTAAGGAAAGAAACAAGCGCGTTACGTGCGGCCGCGGAGCGCTCGACTTAAAAATATCTCCTTCCACCGGCGCAATTGTCCTTCCAGCAGCACTTGTCACGGTAACGCCAAATGGCGATTACACGCGCGCTGCGCCGCCGCTATTTTGGAGTAGAGCTATTCTAAGCCGCGAGTGCGCGATCGCGGCATCGCTTTTTCCTATTAGCAGTTTTAGCGTCGAGCGCGATCAAACCCTCGCGTATTTCGATCACGTTTGACGAAGGTCGCGCCGGCTCCACACACACAGACATACCCAGAGAGACCAACATACACGTTATCCGCATCTCGCGCGACTCCGAATAAGGCGAGATCCGAATTTATTCGGCAAAATGGCAATTAAAAAGGTAATTAGTCTCGGAGGGGAGTTGGCGTTGGCTCGGCGAGAGTTCGAGGGCCGATGACTGGGGCCCAAGCGGGCGGGCCCCCTTGGCCCCCCACCCCACCCCCCTCTGCACCAACGCATCTCTCGGGGCGCATTTCCGCCGCCGGCGTCCCGTGGTGTCCCGGCCTCTATTTCTGTCGAGTCGCTCGTTTACTATCGGCAATCTGCATAAGCGTTTAACCGAAGCGAGGCTGAATCATACGAGGAGAGCGCGCCCGCCAGAAGAATAGGAAGGCGTCCGAGATGTCCGAGAGTGGTGTGTTTGTGCGTGGGGGAGCGTGCGTGGCGAGAAACCCGAGAGAGAGAGAGAAAGAGAGAGAGAGCGAGGGGACCGACTAAGACAGAGGGAGTCGGAGGAGGAAGGTTGCCGGAGTGGCGCGAGGTAGGCAAGCGAGGAAGGCAGTCAGGCAGCCGGGCAGCCAGGAAGGAAGGAGGACCCGGAGAGCGAGAAGCCGAGCGGAGAGAGGAGAGAGGCGAGAGGCGAGAGGACTCGGAGAGCGAGATAGGTGGAAGAAAGAGGTGAAGCCGGTGGTCCAGGGAAGGCGCGAAGGCGCTCTCGCCGATGGAGGCGAAAGTTTACGACGCGTCGCCCGCCGGAGTTACCGCCACGCTACCACGGAGGCTACCTCCTCGCTCTTTTCAGCCTGGAATCCTTACCTCCCGCCCTCCCTTTCTTCCGACTCGCCTGCTCGCCTGCCTGCCTGCTCGCCTGCCTTCTCCGGCAACCCCCCAGCCACCCGCTCGAGTACGTACACCTACGTAACAACGGGCCGTGCACACCGGCTACACCTCGGTAACACTATACACTGTTCGCAGTAACAATGTGCTCGGTGCCGGTAGTAGCGGATCATTGGTCAGACTCATCGTTCACTCGAGCCTGCCTGGCCCGGCTGCCCGCCTCGAAGCCCCCGTCGCCGCCCGAGCTCAGACATATACTTGCGCGCCGCTATCTCTCGCCGCGAGATGCTAAGTATCCTTGACTTTAACGCCACCGACTCGTCTATCCAACCGATCCTCCAAATCCTCGATGCGAGGAGCATGAGGGCTCGAGTTGGTTAGGGAGCCTCGCGGAGCGGCTGCAGCGAAATTAGAGGAAGTTTATTGTCCTCCAGTTTCGTGGCCGTGTAATTACCGGCGAGCTGAGAGCGCCAGTTGGAGATCCCGGGATTATATCATTCGTCATATTTGCCGCGATTAGCATAATTGCCTCTTTACTTTCAGCGGCGACCGCAATCCACTTTAAATGTTAAATCTAATGGGCAATACCTGTTTATTGCTAGCGAGTCATTTGCAAGCGACTTCATTCGCCAGGGTCCAGGGAGCGCGCGTCCCCGTTCGGGGACTTTGTTTTAAGTAGAATGGGCTGAGCACTCTGTCTGAGCACTCCGAGAGTCCGAGGTGAGTTTTCCAGCGGGGCTTAGAAAGAGTGTGAGCACCGCGCGAGACATGCAACTTGGTCCAATTTCCGAGAGGTGTAATAGGAATTGGTATCAGGTCCTCGCGGGTGTTCTCCATAGCAGTACCTCTCTCTCTCTCTCTCTTTGGTGCGCGGCCGTTTTCTCTCGGCTGGCCGAAGGACAGTCGGGAGACAAGCGGAGCAAAAGAGTTTGCAAACGAAGAGAAGAGAGCAAGGAGAGCGCGCGCAGTAGGGAAGGAAGGGCATACACGCGGGCGAAACGAGTCGGGGCATAAACTGGCCGCCTAACAACCCACACGTACGAGATCTCTCTCTCCCTCTCTCTCTTTCTCTCTTTCTCCCTGAAGAGTGCGAAAGGAGGCAAGTGGGGCTCGGGCAGACGTACGGACAGACAGACGGACACGCACAGACACTATTAAGCGGGCGGGCTCTCCCCGAGCGCCCTAGCGATGCGCCGCGCGCGCGCGCGCGCTCGCCGAGCGAAGCAGCGAGGAGTAGGTGCGAGAGCAGAAGCAGGAGGGAAGCGAGCGAGCGAGCCAAGAGGGCTGTAAATTATAACTCCACCGCGAGGAGTCGAACCCCGAGACTAACCTCAGAGCCAGACTCGTAAAAATATTTCTCTCTGTACCCGACATCCAGCCAGAACTGAACTCATGACTCCCTGCGAGCGAGCGGGCCCCAATGGGGAGGGGGACGGGGGAGAACGGGGGAGAGAGGTTCCAACATTCGAGGTTACCGTCGTAAAGCAGCCAGTCTGATGAACAGGTCATGATCCGAGCCCCTAGATACCAATCCAACCTCGGATTGCCAGATAAAGCCGCGAACCCGAGAATATTATCAAGCCGAGCAACTCTCTCTCCCTCTCTCGAGCCTACCAGTCTACCATCACGGCAAAAGGAACCGATCGCCTAGCCAACTATGTACACTCTTTAGAGGGTCCTGTAAATCAAAGGTAGCGAGAACTTCTCACTCCCGACGCGCGCCCGCGCGCGCGGCTCCTCTGGTCGGCTCTAAGTAATAATTTCGAATTAAACGTTCGGGGTAATGTAATAAAGTCGTTCGTGGGGATAAATTTAGTGGGGTCCCCGTGGCAGCGAGCTCCTCAACGGCCGCTGGCGACGGTGCAGGGCGTTAGGGGACGGTGTTGCTCGCGCCCGCGCGCACCTTCCAAAGAGAGAGAGAGAAGTGTGCGATGTGTGGACCGGGGGTCAGTCGACGGCTCCAGGACGGATACAGTTGTGCCGCGGCCATGTAGGTAGGTGTTGGACACCCAGCGGGGTATACGGAGGAGTGGGCGGCCCCGCGCTGCACACGTTGCACGAGGAAGGAAGGAGTCGGCCGGCTGGCGGAGCGCCTCGGAAAAGAAGAGGGAATGCGAGGACCGAGAAAAGGCACACGGCCCAACGAGAACGAGAGCGAGACCTCTCGAGAGTCGAGCCACTGCCGAGTCCAGTCCAGTCTCCCTCTGTATAGTCACCGAGTTCTGGTATCTGTATTTGTAGATACCAAAGTGCGCGCCGAGAGCGCGAGAGCCGCGCTCTAAAAGAGAGCCGAGAGAGAGAGAGAGAGAGGCGAGAGAGAGGATCCGGCTGAAGCTTGGACCCCCGACACCCACACACAGCGACGCTGCCCGGCCAGGCCATAACAATAAATAACTCTATCCTTCCATGTGTTACCGCAGGATTCCTCCTCTCGCGGTGGAACCGCGCCCTCGACTTGTTCGCTTCGAGGAAGTCGCGCACCACCCGACTACCACCTTCCACCCTGCTCTCCCTGCCCTCAGATCATCAGCGCCGCTTCCACGTCTAAACTCCGCCGCGCTGCCACGGCTATCTACGGGGATATCTCGCTTATAATCGGCATTGTCGCGGCTCGATGCGCACCAGCCGCAAGAAAGAGCGAGCAGCCGCTCTAGTTAGAGCGTGCGCGCCGAGAACTAGGCAGAGTCGAAAGTTTTTGCTCTCTTAGGGGCTACCGCCCGCCTCCTCCTCCTCCTCCTGCGCGGCTGCGGGGCCCTCTGGGCCGAGCGGGCCCAGTCGAGCGCGCGGAGGCACACACAGTGTAGAGAGGGATGCCGCGAGTGGCGGAGGAAGAAAAAGAGTCGGCCGGCAATAAACCGAGCGCGTCGAGATAGGCGATCCGAGGATTCACCAACGATCCCAGACAGCTTGGAGTCTCCGGCCACGCTCGCTCCCTTCGGATCCCCCTACATCACAATTCCAATTGGAATTCTTACACGCACGCGGGCCCAACCCGCGCCTCGCATAAACCAGTATCAAGTATTCTTACGTCAGCGACGAAATGCCCCGCGACTCCCGAACCCGCAGGGGCCGCAAAGCCGCTGGAGCGTGCGCGCGAAAAAAGGAAGCGCGCCACTAACTGGCTAAGTCTCGTAAACTCGGACGAGGCCCCGGACGAGGCCCAGGACGACCGGAGCGGCCGAGAGAGTTATCGGATTACTAAATTTCCTAATGAAGGAACACGTGCTCTCCTCTCCCGGTGACCACACGGCCGCGCGCACTCTGTCGCAGTGCAGCTGCATCCGAGACCGAGAGGATCGAAGGAGAGGAGCGCGAGGGGGAGCCTAACTGCCACGCGGTACCTAGGGCCCAGTACACGAAGCCATCAGTGTGCAATGAAAGAGGTTACGAGGCAGAACCGCGCGCGAGCCGATGGCTTGCTGGTATGCGTTTTTCTTCTTCTCCCGGTGCCTCTTGGTTCGTTCGTCGAAGCCTCCTTTTTTTTCCCCCCCAGGGGAACGAGGTGTCGGAGGGCCAGCGTTTATACCCGAACCGATACACACGCGGCCCATACACGGCCCCCTGGCACTTGCTGTATTTATTTTAACGGCATGCACGCCTACGTCTATATGCATTTAAAATATAGCACAGTTGGGCCCTAGTTTATGAAGGGTCAGGTCATGGAGCGCGCTCGCTACCCGCGGGGAGTGGGAGG
This sequence comes from Crossocerus cetratus, assembly GCA_963675795.1. NCBI lineage: Eukaryota > Metazoa > Arthropoda > Insecta > Hymenoptera > Crabronidae > Crossocerus > Crossocerus cetratus. The sequence continues at coordinate 1,589,117 of OY776664.1, forward strand.
GAAGGGGCTGTAGGGCCCAGTGGAGTACAGCGAAGAGGATATCCCGAGGAAGCGAGGGGGCCCCGGGTCGATGGGTCCGCGAACTGCCGCCCGCAAAGTATGGAGAGTATCGAGGACCACGGAGCACACACAGTCGAACCTCTTCCCCGGCCCTCGGGCCCCGTTTAACAAGACTCGGTTAATGCGAGCCGTACATCATCCCGGTATGCACTAAACGCTCGAAATATAAATAAGTATAAACAGCGCGTAAATCAGCATGATTAGCGGGAGATGGTGGGCCTGACGTCTCGCAACACCATTTCCCAGCCGACAGCGAGAGCGCCTCCTACCTTCCAGAACAATGAGTGCAACTTAGTCGATGGCAGTTTTACAGCTCGGAGAAACTAATCGACCAACCTCTCGCGGCTCGAGAGAGCCAACTCCGGATGAGCCGTCGAGTGATCGGCCCTGGGAGTAGAATGGAAATTGGAGTAAGACTGGCCGGCCGCGCGCTCTAACCACCCGCAGCTATTAAACCTGATTGATCAATAAAGCATCGATGTTAACCGTATGGCTTTCACACTTTCTATGCCGTGTCGAGACTTTCTCCCATTCTCTGATAGAACTATGTCCGCCGATTCTGCAGATCCCTCAGATTTCAGAGAATCCTCTCCACTCACGGGAGGCGGCGGAGAGTAAAAGGAGCGCGCGTTTAAATTTGCGAAAGGCCCGCCCGAAACTCGCCCGCTCCTCGCTATCATTATGTCATCCTCTCGCGAAACCGGTTTCCCTCGCTATCCCTCTCAACGCTTTTTCTCTCGCCTCACGCGTCTATTACCTTCGCTCGAATTAATTTCACTGATTCCGCTCGCGCGCGCGCGCGCGCTCTCCGAAATTCCGGTGATAAATGCGGGAATACGATGGGAGCGGTAAGAGGTCGCATCCGGCGACATTATCAATTTCGCTCGCATTATCCGCTTCCCGTTTCCGTCTCCCTTTCTCGCGCGCACGTACATCGCCACGTGAAGGGCCACTTTACCAGCCTCGCAGCGCAGATGGCAGACTATCAAAGATCGCCGAAGTCCGCCGCATCATTTGTCATCTCGCTAAAATTACCGCCCCCCGCCCCCCTCTACTCCCTCGAGTATCCGATCCTCCTACGAAGACAATCCGACGGATCATTAATTCTTCCGTGATCGCGCGCCACCGCGGTAATCCAGTCTCCGGGATGATGTCGGGGACCCCGTCACTTTTTTTCGCGCAAAGCGCGTCATTACGCAACGATGAAAGTGATTGATTTTTTGCGCCGGCCCGCCCGACTAAAAACACAATTTACTCCGTGCCGGCGCGCCAGAGATTGTTAGGATAACAAGGCCGGGAGTACTATTAGAGGAGCGTAGACTGAGAATGTCGTTGGGACTGTTTCTCGATAATTAATCGAAGCGGCGAGCAGTTGACGTATTCTTCTAGGATCGATGCCGGATGGGTGAAAAGTGAGTGGATACTGGTGGCTAGTGACCTTAGTTCTGACTCCTGACCTGTGGCATCTCTCGCCAGGAGACAAGGAGACCAGTGGGTCTGGGTCTCTCGGCGGGTCCCGAGGCTCGCGCAGGATTCCAAGGAGCCGGCCTCGTAATGCGATATAAATGGAGGCAGGACCGGCCGAATGAAAAGGCAACGGGCAACCTCGGGTAGGAGATACATCAAGATTGGGCTGACGGTTGACTCCGCGCTCGCCGGGGGGGAAGGAAACAGAGAGAGCCGCCGGCCGGGAGAGAGGGAGAGAGAGAGAGAGAGAGAGAGAGAGAGAGATCGATGCCGATGCAGTAAAAACTGGATCCCTCTCGCCACTCGGCTGCGGTCTTTTCGAGCCTCCACCCCGGACCGAGCATAATAAGGACAAACCTTTAATCTCCGACTCAATTATAATTTCCTACCCGGTGCCGCGACATTCGCCGGGAAGATGCTCTCCCGGCAGAGCGAGGGGAGGCCGGCGAGAGAGCTGCGAGTCGAATCTCCCTCTCGATCGAAACTGGACCACCGATCCGGCGCTTTTTGCTCGAGAGATGCGCCCGGAGAGCGCGCCGACTCAAGACTCGTTACGTCCCCTTATCTCGAGGATAGTCCTCGTAAGTTTGGTCGGTACACGGGCCTGCCTAACTTCGCCTGGGTGTTCCGCTATCTCGGCACCGATTGCCAACCTCTTCCCGTACAACCTCCGTTTCATTGAGTCCCCCGGGCTGATTGGAAAGCGAGAGCCCGCGATCCCACTCGCCCCGGCAATCACTGCGCATAATCTCGCCGCTCCACTCGAAAACTCACATTTTCGTGTACCACTCCCCTCCCCTTTCCTCGCCAGTTGCTCGACACTTGGAAATAAACACGAGAGAGAGGGAAGTACGAAGGTGCCATTCACCCATGGCCCTCGGGTGAACTAAATTTTCAGGTGAGACGAGATTCGGCCCTTTATTAAGCGAGGCCAAAGAAGTGCGCCCTTGGCAATCCGACACCGTCGAGCCATCCGATGGAGAAACCAAGAGAGAGAGAGAGAGAGAGAGAGAGAGAGAGAGATTCTCAAAAAGCGAGCCGAGGCCCTGGTGTCCCTTTTTACGGCGAGCCCTTATGGATCCAGGTAATCTCAAGAATCGGGCAACTCTTTGTCCCATCGCCGGCGAGAAAACGCTTTGTCATCTGCGCTTCCGTCGTTGGGGGTGTGGGGGCCCCCGGAGGGCAACGCTTGCATTATCCTACGCGCGAACCATCCTCATCGGGACGCAACGCCAGCCAGGTGTGCGCTTCCACGATTCCACTCGTTACATCATCCCAACTACCTCCCCCCAAACCCAACAATACTCTTCTATCCCAATGCCCTTTACGAGTCTCTTTCCCTACAGTCCAACTCCCCCAAATAAAATTCGAATTTTGCCCCTTAAACGCTTCCGGAAAATCTAGGCCGACGACACGCGGAAGACTATCCGCTGGAGGACGCTGACCCCCAAGACTCTCCGAAGATAATAAGAGGCCTGGGGGGAGAGGGGAAAGGTGGTCGCGTTCGACGCGGCTGCTTGCCTCGATTACAGGATCGAGATAGTGCCGATTCCCTTTATCCCGGCAGCAAGACGATTCCCACGGGCCGCGGCATAAATATGCGAAAGCAATATCGGCGGCGTCCTATCAATATATTCTCGACGGAGATACTGGTGCGCGCTCGGAGACGTCAGCAGCTCTCCGAGGAGTCGGCGCGCCGACGCCGACGCCGCGCCGTTGATAGGGAGGCGCGCGAGCGCCAGCGGGAGAAGGATAGATCCTATCAACACCTTCTTCTTGCCGGCACCTACCTCCTTCGAGCCGCCATTTTCTCGCCTTCATGTATGTGTATGAGGGCTCGCATTGCATCGATAATGCCCGAGGCTCTCGCGCGCGCTAGAATCTAATCGATTCTCCCGGCCGACTCTCGGTTACTCTCATGACTTTCTTTTCCTTGGGATCGCTTCGACGGGGATGATGTCGAAGCTGTTGAGTGTCCGCAGCGTCGCGAAGGATGTCGATTGGTCGCGATGTTAATGATCTTGGGCCGCGAAATAGTTAATAGGTAAGAGTATACGTCTAGTGGCCGGGAGAAGAGCTGGTACGAGGTGTAGTCGTGGGGTTAATGCACTTTTCTCGCCCTCTCTGCCGTGGGCCGGTCTATCCTGCGATTTAATAGTGTTCGTGTTCCCCGAGGTGTATCCGATTCGATTCGAATGCAAGTGAGTAAGTAGTAGGTGTAAGCCGGAGAGAAATGTGTAGCGTGGAAGGACGGAGGGAGAGGGAGAGGGAGAGGGAGAGTGTGGTGCGCGGCGCGCGTCAAGAGGGAATCTGTCCCCACCAGGGGCGAGTAGAAGGAGGAAGGACTGAGCAACTGAGGTCTCCTCGGGCGGAGGAGGAGGACTGGCAGGGAGGAGAGAGGGAATCACATCGCGGGCACTCTCGCGTACTCGAGTACCGAGGGACTCGGTGCTCCGTGTGTCTCGGGTGTACACGAGAACCAATCCGAGTATTTGCGCTTCCTTCCCGGCCCGCGGATGGCGACCTCCTCTGGAGGCAGGGGCGTAGCCGAGCTCTCCCTCCTCTCTCTCTCACCTGGATTTTTCGCGAGCTCGAAATTCCGCCGGCGAGCACGAGGCGGACGACTCCCGCCGGCCACCTCCAACCGCTCTGCCTCCCCGCGCTCCGTCCTCCGCCGATCGAACCCGACTATCGGCCTATCGCCGATACCGCGAGGTCGTTCAACCTCATTCGCCAGCATCAACTCCCAGGCTATTAGGGGTTGAATTGGCTAGTTATCCTTCGACCCGCCAACCTCCCCTCAACACGTGTCCAACCCCCCGCCCCCCGCAACTCATCGCGGTATCCTTGCTGATTGTTGCTGATCGGCGCGTTTTTTCCCCGCGACCAGTCTCCGCTTCGAATCTACCATCTGCTGGGCATACCCGAGAGGGTTGACGCGCTCATCTCCACCAGATTCTTCCAGTCAAACTAGACGCAATCTCCCTAGGACGCAAAGACGAGAAGAAATCGCCGAGTGACCGATCGTCGCGCCGCGTCTGACTAATCGTAGGGTTATACTACTTGCGCGCGTCAATAGAGCGCTCATTTCATTTCCAATTTCGAGCTAATAAGCGGGAATATTTGTGGCCTCGGTGGGAAGATGGAGTTTTCAGGGCCGAAGGATCGCGTTTAAAGTGGCACCAGCGCCGAGGTGGAGGCGAGGAGAGAATGGCGAGAGAGAGAGGGAGGGAAAGAGAGAGAGGATGGATAGACGGCTGGGCGGACAAAGCTGTAGGAGATGCACGTATTCCGGCGGTGACGCGCGGTCAGATTTACGGTCGGCTCGCCACGCAGGCGAGCGCGTCTCTTTGCAGATTCCTCGGCTTCCACTGATATTATTAGCGATCGCGTCCTCTTTTTGATCCTGGCGGAACCTGGCGGAAGGTGGGGGCCTCTCTCTCTCCGCTCTAGTCGGGGGGGCCCGAGCGGCGGTGGCCGCTTTTTTCGAGCTCTGTATAATGTCCCCGATAGACGAGGACGAGGACTCTCCCTCCGAATGCCCCTCGGGCCCTTTTTCCCTTGTTAGGGCCACGCACACGTCTACCTGGAGCCGATACTCTTTCGCCTTTCGCCTCCTTATATACATCTTCCTTCCCTCGAGCCGCTCCCTTTCCCAAAAGGCCCAAAGCATCGCGATACCTTTCACCGATGTACGTACAATCGATACACTCGCTTTCGCTCTCTCGAGGTCTCGAGTCCCAGTCAAATCCGAGCAAGACGAACCAACGAACCTCGAGCCTCGAGTGTGCATGGCGCGCGCGTGCAATTGTCGGCGGGCTCGAGTGAAATGGTCCCTTCCTGCCAGGGCGCCATTCATCATTCGACGCCTGGCGATCCAAGAAAGCCGTAATTGCGGATAATTCCATTGACGGCTGGCGTGTGAGTCGGAATAATTGTGGCCCGGCACCTCTGCCAATGAGCGAGCGTGGCCTCGTCAGTGGCGTTCTCCCTCGATTCCTCGGCGCAATTGCCATTTGCCTGCATTCGAAATCTACTATCCTTCCCTATCCTTCCTGCGCTTGGTGGCGGTGGGTCCGTTTTTGTCGGGATTCATTATTCCGCTTTTAATAGCCGCGCGGCTCGGAGCTCTCTACGATATGATCGGGCGTCCGCGCGCGAGAGCTTCCAAAGGCTTCCCGGAGCACGTAAGGGCCTAAGAGCGTCGGAGGCATTGGGCTACCGAGAGACGCATGTGCCCGGCACAATTCCTCTTTATCCTACGATCGCGTTCGCGCCACGTTCCGCGCGCGAGGCCTCTCATAATAGGAGGTCCGTGTGCCGATATCGCCATCATCCACGCCGAGGCGTCATCATCCTCTCGCACTCAACTAACAACCACCACCGACCATCGCCGATCATTCCGACAGCCTTCTCCTCTCCCCCTCCCTCTCTCTCTCCGTCTCTGTCGCGATTCCCACTGAGCCGAATTCACACGGTGGCCTCATCGGCCAGGGGGATATTCTCGCGTGCGCCGGGGAATCCCATTGCTTATTCAGGCCGCGATCGCCTTAACTGCCCCAGGATTCGATGCATCGCGGCGCAGCCGTAAAGCATCGCGGACGCCATGGACGCCGTGGCGATTTACCGCTGCTACATACATAGAGCGTGTCCCTTACCGGCGGGTATTACATACCGGGATTAGAGACGGTGGCCGAGAGTGCGCCTCGCACTGTCACCTGGCGAAACAAGCCTCACTGAGGAACGCGTCTCTTTACAATGGAGAATTTACCGAGGAAGGAGGTTGTAGGTGGCGAGAGAGAAAGGGAGGGAGGAAAGTGGCGCGGGGTAATAACCCTTTCCCCTCGACGATTCCTTATCCACGGGCGATGAGATGGCCCTTGGCGTCGCTCGCTTAAGCAGCCCGACAAAACGCGCCTCTGCTATTCCATCTCTCTCTCGCCCTCTCGGCCCTTCGCCGGCGAGCGTTTCTCCTCTCCCAGGCTCTATTAAAATCCGTGCGAGATAATCGCTCCTCCGGTAATACGCCGCAAAGCCGCGAACCCTCGGCCAGCTCCGCCAATTTAGCTCTGCCCCGCGCGCTCCTGCCATTTTCTCCACGGCGCTCCTTTCCGCGATTCGAATCGCCGCTGCAACGCGTGCACACGAGATCTAATGCGGAGGAGTGGAACGCACACGGCGAGGAGAGCGAGCAACTGCGCTCGCGCCATCTTACCTGGGATATATCTCGTTGGGATAATGTATGCGAGGTAATTATTCCGGCGGACTCTTGCTCCCGGGACGCTGATTGCTTCTGTGAAAATGCCACGCGGCGCATGCACCGCGGATGGACTTGGAGGCTCGGTGGAATTTGAAATTTGAACGATGGGAAAGTGGGGGGAAATTCGAGAGGTGATTATCTTGGATGTTGGAGAATGTCGAGAGGGAAGAAGAAAGTGCGAGGGAGGTATAAGGGTGGTGTAAGGGAGGAATGCGATCGAGGAGTATCTCGCATCGTAAGAGAAGGATAAGTCGCGGAAAGGAGGAAGCGATGGGTGGAAAGGGGAGTAGTACACTCTGGAAGGATACTTCGAAAATAACTCGAAAGGATTGCTGGGAGAGTTTCCTCCTTTCTCCCTAACAAGCTCTCCGCGCGCAACCTTCCTCCCGTTAGTCATACATTTATATAAGGGATGTATCTTTCTATCCTAAGGGTCGAGATACACGAGATACGTATCTTCCGGTTATTAATGTATGTCTGCTGGCCCCGACTCCACCCACCCACCCCGAACCCGTCGACCTCCAACTGGAGAGGGCTGCTTTCGCCAAGAGAGCGCAGCAAGATCCGAAATTACGCGAAAAACATCCCCTACCGGCGGTTCTCATGCTATTCTTTCGCCACTCAGGTGTACCCCGAGCACACACTCTCTCTCTCCCTCCCCACGCTATATCCATCAGCGAAGGGACCACACACGCTCCGGGGGATTTTTCAGGGGCTTCGAACAATGGGATCACTCCTCTAGGGAGGGCCGAGATCTTTACGAGATGCGTCGTTTAAACTAGGATTTACATGGGACTATTTCGCGAGGAAGTGAGAAGCCGGCTTGATTTTCTCGAATAATGATAAATCACGAGGTAAAGGTTCTAAGGTCCCGGCACTCGCAGGATGCAGCACTGACGCAGGTTGAAGGTTCATTAATTACAATTTGCAGGCTTTCCGCCCGGTGGGCGATCGCGATCCATTGTTCGAGAGTGTCCCTCGGCCGGAGATTGAGTATCGCTGTTCGCACAAGAATGGCCTGGTATTGATCACACTTGAGAAGAGGAGGCTTCCATCCCCCGGCTCTCCTCGAGATATGAATTCCTAATAGGCGGCAGAACCAGAGAGCGGGGGCTGCGGTTTCGCTCTCGCGAAGAACCGAGCGAGCCCCTCGCGATCAACCACCCCAAAACTTAGTTACGTTGCGAAGATTCCCTGGCGCCGCTCCAGCTCCGATCACAGCCATCTTTAATTTCTTTCTTCTCCTCTCCTCTTTTATATACCAAGCGAGGGTGGAAAAAACAGTCTAATGGTTTGACACGCTCGCACCGCCGGAAAAACTGCACTCTTGCAGAGTTGTGCATCCACTCGGCATTCGCAGGATGAATAAAAGTACAGAAGTGAAAATCCCGACGAAAATAACCGACGGCATGGAAACCGGACGCGATGATAATTGCACTCGGCGCGACCAAAGCCATTTCAATGACGCGAGAGAGAGAGGGGACGAGAACGATTTTCGCTCGGAAATTTCGAGGGCCACGCGCTTTTGTCACTCGGGCGCGCGGTGAGTGTGCGGTGCAACCGTGAACAAAAGTGCCGCGGCGGCGGCGAATTATCCAAATAATTGTAGAGAGAGAGAGGAAGGAGAGAGGTCCGCGCGCTCGCTCGCGGCGCAACCTGCCGCAGAAACAATAACATCGAGAGACAGAGAGAGGCTGGATCGTCATTACCCGGGCCGGCTGGTGTTATTATAAGCGAGTTAGGAGGACAACACGCCGGATCGTTACGGCGCGCGGCGCACGGCGCGCGGCGAGAAAAAGGAAACGCTCGACAGGAAACCAGCTTGAAATTGATGGAGAAAGAGAGTCCCATGCACATCAGCACCGGGCCACTGCCACCGCCGAAAAGGACACGCCACTGCTCTCCCGATCATTTACGGTGTCCCCGCAATTTTCTAAATTAGCCCATTTATAACCATCTAATTTCACTCTCCCCCCTAAGCGCCCGGGGCACCGCGCCGTCACGCCCGAGCGTCCATTAGAAATTCGTTTTAGCCCGTTTCGCCCGTTTCGCCGGCTCTCGTTAGAGCTTTGTACTCTCATTAACGGTGGACTCGCCGTCAATCGGCGCCGCTTTCTTTCGCAAAGTTGCTACCAATCGAGCAATCTCATACCAATTGGCGGCGGCCGAGTCCTGTGAAACTACTTGGGCCTCGATGCTTTTCGCTCGGTGTATTTATAATCGGGGCGGCATGGGCGTCTCGTTGGTGGGTTGGAGGGCGAGCGGGATTGTCGAGCGTTGCGAGGGCTATTTTGTAATTTTCGTCGCTCGGTCACGCGGCACGGGTTTCTGCCTGTAACTAACCGTATTTACAGGCTACACAGCTGCGCACTTGGAACTATGTGCCAACGTCACGTACGCGGTGCGCGTTGTGCGCGCGTCTCTCTCGCTGGATGCTCTGCTCTGGGCCGCGTCGTGTCATAACTCGGAAATGGCATTTCTGCGACGTCCCGGCAAGGGTAGCCGAGGATCAGGGTAAGGAGTGCATTAAAGTGGATTACGCCGGCTGCGGAGGTCGGGACGGAAACTTGATGAACCGTTTGATGGCAGTCACGTACGTTCCACGGCCTAGGCCGGCCAAATGGCGCATGATGATAGTAAAATTATTTAAAGGGGGGCAGAGCAGAGCACCACCACCAGACGCTGCGCCGTGAATCTCTTCCGCCATGCATTCTTTAATCAGAAATGCTCTCGTGCATTTCCGAGGACGTCCAGTGCGTGTCGAGAGCGTCGCCTCGGGACTGCAGCTCCACCACGAAATTTCTCTTTATCCGCGCACGAGCAATCCAGGATTGCGTCGACATTTCCTCATTACGTCGTATCTCCGCGCATCACTCGCCTTCACGCATCTCTGCCTCGTGAATCATCTCTTCTACGCGTTCGCGTCCTCTCCAGCCAGATTCGCCAGAAGAGCACTCTTCACTCAAGCAGGAAACCAGCAGGAAAAAGTGACGGACCTCGAGCATATGTGAGTGCGAGGGCTCAAGGTCAATGACGAACGAAACGTCCATATCTGCCATTCCGGCCATCTCTCCCAAGAGCTTCATTCACTTTGACAATTAGTTGATGGCCGTGCGCGATGGCTTATCCAAGCTGCATCGACCCGCGGACTAACTCCCCGTCTAACTATGTATCTACCACTTTATCCGAGAAAGCGTCCACGTCCCTCCCGTCACCCCGCCATAGAGTGCGCGCGTTATGCTCTCGGCTGCGTCCCGGGAGGATTTCAATTTTCAATTTACGTCAGCATTATCTGTGACGCCTGGGAGCGAGAGGACTGGCGGACGGCGAGAGAGAGAGATGGGTGAATCGCGATCCAGCTCGTTAGGATGAGCCTTCTTGCCAATCGAGGCTGGTAGTCGGACGTGGCGGCGTCGGCTTCGGGGATGGTGAATGGTGGCGCGGAATGCAGTAAAGCAAATAGGCTTCTCTCGCCGGGGCGAATAGCTAATTACGCGTCTTGGCATTCCTGTTTCTGGTTAGGCGAGCCGAGTCGAGTGGAGAGCGAGAGAAGGGAAAGGGAGCGAAGAGTCCGAGAGCCCAAGAGGATGTTCGTTGGCCCGGTCGGGCCCTCGAGAGGGAGAGAGAGAGAGGAGTAAGAGAGCGAAGGGGGCAAGAGGTACCGAGAGAGCCCGAGGAATTACAAGCTAATCCTCGACTCGTAGGAGGACACGAGCGACCGCGGTCACCCGGCGACGAGGATGCCTCCTACTATAACTCTCTCTACCCCTCTCCTCTTCCTCCTTCATCTTTCCCCGAGGGCCCCTTTCTCCCTCGCCTCCTCCCCCTTCTCGGCCCTCTTTCCTCTTCTCCATACCTCCGTGCCCTCTTCCCTTTCCACCCTCCCGCTCCCCCCCTCTCTCTCTCCCTCTCTCTCTCTCTCGCTTCTCCTCTCCCCGAGCATAATGGCGTTGTTTAATGTTTAATCATACCCGCCGTGCGCTCGCAGTATAATCAGAGTATAATTCAGACAACAGCATCAACCGCCGCGCCGCGCCGCACTCTCCACTCCGAGAGCAGAGCTATACGCGCGCTCGCCTCCACTCCCGGAGAAAGAGAGATGAGGATGCTGCGGCGGCGATCTCCTGCGGTCGCTCATCGCGGACCTTTGCGTACCTCTCCAAGATAGCGCGCGGCCGGCTCTCTGCCACCCGTGCTACTTGCTACGTGTACCTCTTTACCTCGCATTATCTTCCTTAGCCGGGCTCTAGATCTACGGACGTTACTTGACGCTCGCACAAACTACACCCCGATGTACCGAGCCAACGAGGAATTACTTCTCCCGGGAATCTCGAGCGATGTTAGAGAATGGTTGGGAGAGATGGGATGGTTGAATTTGGTCCGGAGAGTAGAGGAGAGTCTGTCTGTTAGAGAAAGTCTGTGACAAACCGCCCAGTAATTAGCGTCCGAGTTTTTTGAACGCTGGAGACCGCTGGTTCGGCCGATCGGCCGATCGAAGGCAGTGGGCCCGTTTTTTGAGGGACTCAAGGCCCGCGGGTACTGGTATCGTGCCGAGTCATGCGTGGAACTCCCGGGATCGTTGCCGTAACTCGTCTCGCTGTGTTAGCTCTCCGTTCTCGGGGCTTTATGGCACCATCTTTCTCTCGCCCGCTCACGCTCACGCTTCTCCCGTAACAATTCAGTCGTTTCGCGTTCATCCGCGCGCAATTGCGCCCCGGATTTTTCCAAAGGACCCACGAGCAAGGAAACCGCGGAATTCCCTCGAGCACCAAAAACCCTTAGAATCCAGCGAGGAATCTCGACCTGTTAATTATCGCGCTGTAGTCCAGCCGCGGAATAATTACGAAAGGATCTCCGTGGCCGGCGATCGATCAAGGGCGCAGGAGAGGAGGATCGAGCAAGTAACGTGGCACATTATAGCCGAGCATTAGAGTGACCGGTAGCCGAGCGGCGAGTTTTTTGCCGGATTCCAGTAGCGCCTTCGACAAACACTGGCGGCGAGGGAAGAGGATCGGGGGGCCCGAGCGAGCGACGGAGAGAAAGAAAGAAACAGAAGGGGGGGGACTCTCCGCTGCTGCCGGTTCACTACTTTTACTAGGTTACCGAGGAAGAGTGTCCGGTGACGGCGGTGACTGGTCCTCTCGCCGCCCAGCCCTCCCAGGAATTTCACCCGGCCACTCTAATCTTCGCGCCCGCTTTCGCCACCCTCCCTCCCGCCCTACTAATTGCTCGGACGCGTCTTCATTGGCAATTGCACGCGAGGCTCCCCCAATCCTTTCACCATTAAATCTATAATGAACCTCCGTCGAGCGGCTGGCCCTGGCTAATAAAGTGATTTCGTGCGACTCGTTCCGTACCGCCGCTCCCTCCGTTCAAATAGTCTAAATGTGAGAACGAGACTAATGGCGAAAGATCGTAAAGAGTAATGGTGTTAAATGTACGTGACGATCGCTGCAATCGGTTCGCAAGCCAGGAGAGAGAGAGAGAGAGAGAGAGAAAGGAGTGGGGGCTGATCGATTCATCAACACGCATCGGGAAAAGGTATCGAGGACGGTTACGCGGACCCCAGGGGTGTCGCACCCCTGCAGCCGGATTTTTTTATCCACCGCACGTTCCTCCTCTCCGGCCACTATCTCCCTCTACCTCTCTCTCTCTCTCGTTCTCTCTCATCCCCATCCCCAGCCATGAGTCACATAATAGTTTCTCCACGTAGGATACCATGATTTATGCCGGCAGTCGGGTTTTATGTATTTCTGTGCAATGCGCGCCCGGCCACGCTCTTTTTTTAGCTTCCCTCGGCCCAGCCCTGTCCGAGCCCGACGGAGAAAGGGGGAGAACGAGCGAGAGAGCCGCGGCAGAGTGGAATCGTGAGAAGGAGAAGCGCAGAGGCCAGCAGGAAGAGAAGCGATCGAGGGAGAGAAGGAGCATAAAGCATTTGGTGCGCCGGGGGTACATACTGGATTCGTCGCCACGGATAAATACGCGCAGCCTATATAGATCGATATAATTAATAGCTCGGCCGTGGATCCGGCAACATATGGCCTGCGCGAGCCACCGCCGGAGAAAAAGGACGCCGATGTAACCGACAGGGGGCTGACGGGGGGTGCGCGGGGGGTGCGCGGGGGGTGAAGGTGGAATGGGCGATTCCGAGTTCCCGAGGAGTGGTAGGGTAGAAAGAACTATGCTAATACGAGCCGAGGTGGACCTTGTACGGTACCGCGCAGGCTGCGCGTCCTCCTCGACCCTTGCAATCTAGAATTCTAGAGTGATTTCTTAGGGAGGCGACTCAGCCCTCGGCCACAATGAACTCGGAACTCTCTCCGCGTCGACGCTAATACACCAGTGTAAAATGCACTCCTCTAGCGTCAATCCTTCATGAATGCGAATAGAGAGGCGGCGCGTGCAGGCTAGGTGTCCGATTATGCCCGGCAGCCCGAGCGAATCCTCCATCTCTTCCGGCAAAGTGAGAAGTGTGCCCGCGTACACTCACTCTCCCTGCCAACCCTCTCGAGGAGCGAGTGCGAGAGCAGCGATTTGCATTCCCTTGGCTGGTAGGCCACGTGCCTACCGCGCTTCCCGGACACCCTCGGAAGCACGCGAGTCATCATAAACGAGCCAGGGCCCGAGTTCCTTTGCGAGCCGAGCGGACGTATTCCGGCGCGTGTGCGCGTGTACTTTGCATAATTTCACCAATCGCCCGTGTAATCGAGCGCGGGCATTAGCATAAGGTTTTTCGAAATCACGGCCGACAACGGGCACACGTGTCCCGGATAGAGTTGGCAAAGGGTTCGCGGCAGGAGCCGGTGTGTTTTCAGGAGGATCCTTTCTTATGACGGGAAAGACGCTTTGCATCGAGTGCGTGGAAGGTAGACGAGAGGTTCGCCAGGTACGCATAATCGGCAGCGAGCACTCGCCTCTACACTAGACACGTGCCGCGGTCTCAGTGTCGTCGTCGGCGGCGAGCAGCTCTATTCCGCTGGGTGAATCGGCGGGCCATCGGGTATGCGCCGAGGATCGCTTTCGCTGGTTCTTTCGCTCTCGGGCTCTCGGCTCGGTTACGTGCCGGCCGACTCGAAAAGGAATCGCACGGTGCACGCGCCTGCGTCACCTAAATCTGTTATGCAAACTAACCGCCATGTAAATCCTCCTCGACCTCTCTCTCTCGGTCTACGATTCAATAAACTTATTGTTCGAAAGCTTACTAGGACTACTTGACTCTGAGCCCCCGTGTCTATCTCGCGTCGCGTCAACGCTTGCGCTTCCTCGAGCCTCTACCGCACACGGCTTTTAAATTGAACCAGCTGAGAGGACCGCGACCGATTAACACTGAATGGCCCTCCGAGTCTATGGAATATTTTCATGCGCCCGAGAGCGCAGCGCTGCAAGAAAGAAGAGACTCCTCGTCGGTTCAAAAGGGGCCGACCGGCCCTCTCGCCACTAAGGAATCAATTTTCCGAGCGAATATCGCTCGGCTTTGTTCTCCTCGGGCTGTCGCGCGCGTATCATCTCTTTGAGCCGCGTCAATCGCGTCGTTTAGGGAATTCGGTGAAGGCGCTCTCTGCTCGTGTCGGGAGCGACCATGACCACGCGTACAATGGCCCCGCGCTCTGCCATCCTCCCCGTGGCAAGATCGCCTTTAAATCGAGCCTATTGTTGTCTCGCGGAGGGCTCGAAAAACCGGCGCGACTAATTACCGCTCGCTCGCTCTCACCAAAAAACCACCGTCTCAGCCCGCCACTCTCTCGCCAGCTACACTTCCATCTTTCCCCATCCAACTTCCAACCTATCTCACTTCACTCGAGTATGTATATACGTCGCTCTATGCACTCGTACTACAAATGGCAGAGAGCTGCCGTGTACCAACGCATTGGTTCTCGTTAGTTAATAGAGGGAGAGAGATAAACCCTACCTGATTCAGCGGCCGAGTGGAGATTTCTCGTACAGGTGCATACTGCCCCGTGGATCAGTCGATTATCCGAGAGTCATGTACCGAACCCAATCAGCCTCAGCAATAACCTCCTCTTCTGACGCTCACGAGCATCGAGCACTACAACCGCGCGAACTAAGCTTCGGCAGGCCGCACTTGTTACCACTAACTCTCCAGGGAACTCGCAGCTATCTTTTCGCATCGTTTCGCGACGAATCAAGCACTTTTTCTCGGTTAAATCTACGAATTCGTCGGCAAAGAAATCACATGACGCTAAAGACGCTATTCTCTGCGACGCGAACTGCGATATATATCGATTACTAACAATCCGAATTACACTCGATATATCGCAATTATCGATTAACCATTGCGAAGTGTATTGAATTCAAAATGGCCGCCGTCTGTTTACGATCGAAATAGTGCGAATGTTATGAATGTACTTCTTGTGCAATTACAACGTGTTTGATAGAGAAAACGTGCTCGATGGATGTCGGAAAAGTTAGGTTTAAAATTGTGGAAGAGCTGGGTGTTGCTGTCAACGAGAAATATGGGGAATCTATGCGAGACAGCTGATCGGAACTCGCGGCGAGTACCTGCTGCACTCGGTGAGTCCTTGATTTGCATTTTATGTATTACTTATATGATATTTCAATGATTGTTCGCCTCTAAACGAGCCTATTACTCGGTGCACGAATCTGGAGCATGGGACTCTTAAGTGTCATGTCATTTAAACTGCTCTTGTATGTGTATGCCTGGTGACACTATCCGCCTCTATATATGTTCATGTGCTTTTATGTCACTTATACTCTCTTTAATGAATGTCAATTAATTGGCACGTGAATGGAGGGCACTGCGTTTTCATATGTCGTGTCATTGGATGCGAGAGCTGTATGCGTACTTCTAATGACAGTATTTAATGGGTTAGGTAGGATTATATGCAATGCTTTTTCTGTATCTATTTATGGATTGTCTTGTATTGCGTTTACCACTTGGTATGGCAGTCTGGATTATTGAATCGTCATGCGTCATATTGTTTAATGTGTGTTTTTGCACCCATTAACACTCGCCGCATCAGAATGAATGTGTGTACTAATCAGAATAAGGTATTATTTCAGCCAAATGAGAATGGATTATTGAATCGTCATGCGTCATATTGTTTAATGTGTGTTTTTGCACCCATTAACACTCGCCGCATCAGAATGAATGTGTGTACTAATCAGAATAAGGTATTATTTCAGCCAAATGAGAATGGGGATGCTCTGTGTTATTTCATTGTTCCAATTATATGGATATCTTTTATAGGATGCCGATTTTTAACAGTGTTGCATTGGGTTCATTCTGTTTACATCCAATGCCACTGAGGTATTTCTGATTTACATTATCATATCCTGTCATGTGTGATTACTGTTTTTATCTTTTTGCTGGGGTTTTTACTCATGCTTTTTACATTTTCACTATACGCTGGATCTGATCTCTCTATCTTTCTGTCTTTGATTGAACAGGGATGTGTAATTATCATGGAGTTATACTGGTTCAGCTTACCTTCAATGTTTCCTACTATTTATACCCATAATATGGTAGTGTTCATCATCGAATGTGATTTACAGTGAAAAGTCTCTATTACAGAGGAATGATACCATGAATTTGAGATTACTCTCTGAAGAGCAGTTGATACAGCCAAGGATATACTGAATCACTACTCTATCAGGAGAACTTGGCAAAGTGCTGACAGTTCACACGGAACACATGTACCAGGTAATCGTTGTTCCCCTCAAGAGGTCATAAGTACTAGTCGATAAAGGGCAGTGGAAATGCGAAGAGCAGTGGAGACAAGAAGAATCAGCTAGTCAGGAAAGGACTTGAGCGACGATGGCATGGCGCGTTAACGCTTCAACATCAAATCTAGTTTGTCGGGTGGCTATTGTGAGAGTATGAAGGTGTACAGGGGGCGATCGGCAGTTGTCTAAAAGAGATTGAGCTTGACGGTAAAAGGCGAAGCGTGTAATTTGACGAGTTTAAGTAAAGAGTATCTCAATCTTTTGAGAAAGAGCGAATAGAGAGTGAGGACTCCTTGCGAGTAAGCGTTGAACAGCGAAGGCTCTTAGTGAGCAAGTGTAATAAAGCGAGGGCTCCTAGCGAGTCAGTGTGTCTCTGTGAGTATAACCATGCAATAAATCCAAACCATCCACTCCTAATCCTTGTTCCTATTCATTTCCTCTTTTACTTTCCTCTATTCCTACAATTTTGGGGGCTCAGCCGGGATGGATTAATTTTGTTATGATACATTTCCGTAGAATAATCAAAAAAAAATTGTAAGCATGTTAAGGATTTTTGAGTGAATGGATTGAAGTTTGTAACACATTGAAGTAAGCTGGCTTAGAGAAATCGGTGAGATTCTGGACATGTTCAATGGTCTTCGGATAGATTTCCGAACATTCCAGAAGATTTGTCAGAAGTCGATTGTGTCATTTTTTTTTTTTTTTCAAAACATATATATTAAAACAAGCAGGAGACGACGTGAGCCAAACGATCTTAAGAGTTACATTCAAGACGTGGTTTTGACGAGACAGTCTGCAGTTTTGAGCAAAGATCTGTTCTGTTGGTTGAGGTGAAGATGAGTTCGAAAAACCCCCAGGATTTCACAGTGACTCAGCTGAGAGGGAAACTAAAAGCGTTGAATTTGGTTTCAACTGGCACGAAATGTGAATTAATTGCGAGACTTATGTCGGCGGATCCCTCTGGTTCCTGGAGGAGAGTTGAGAGCGATGGTGCCTCTGCTTCAGATCATGCGTGTGATTTGGTGCAACATTTATCAGGCACATTGATGGAAGCAGAAAATGATGATGGAACTTCTAGTTCAAATTGTGTACGTAATCCGGTATGTGGTCCTGAACAAAATGAAGAACCAAGAGTACTAGATCCCGTTATGGCAGGGCCATCGAATTCTGAGGATGGAAATCGCGTAAGAAGAGACGCAGAGTTGGAACTTCTTCGTCGAGAAAAGGCAGTAATGGAGCATGAGTTAGATTTAACACGCCGTGAGTTACAATTAATAAGGATGCAACAATTTGAGAGAGGGCAGACTTTTCAGCCGTTTGAGCAGAATTCTCCGAAACTATCATCCCTGATTGAAATGTTGGGATACTTTGATGGGACAGGAGGGACTTTTGAAGTCTGGGAGAAACAAATCCGATGGCTAAGACAAGCATATAACTTGGAAGAACGAGATGTTAAAAATCTTATTGTATCTCGTTTAAAGGGTAAAGTAATTAGTTGGTTTCACTCAAAAGCAGAATTTATTGCTCTACCATGTGACGAGTTACTACAAGAAATCCGAGCAATGTTTCAACATGAAGAAGGGAAAGCCGAAAGGAGAGCCAGATTCGAAGAACGTGTCTGGCGAAAAACTGAAACTTTTAAGGAATATTTCTATGATAAAATTATTTTAGCAAATCGTGTACCCGTAGACGAGGATGAAATGGTCTCTAACACGATCCGTGGCATCCCTGATCCTGACTTGCGCGATCAAGCGCGTATGCATTGCTTTTCAACAAAAGCAGCCTTGTTAAAAGCTTTTGAAGCAGTGCCGTGGCGATCAAGAACTTCTGATTTTACGGATTGGGAACGAAGTATCAAGAGGACGCGTAAAGACCTTTCGAAGGATAAGGTTATAGTGAAAGAAGATCCAATGTTAAGACGATGTCCAAGTTGCGGTTCAAAGAATCACCCGTTGTCAGACTGCCCAACCAAGCATAAGGGACCAAAATGCTTCGAGTGCCGAGACTTTGGTCATTTGTCGATGTCTTGCCCTAAGAAAGTCAAAAACGTCTGCACGACATCACAATCTGTTGATAACAAATATTTCAAACAGGTAAAGATAGCTGGATTAGATATGACCGCACTAATTGATACAGGTAGCGACTTATCTTTAATACCCGTGAGAAAATATATTGAAATAGGTGCTCCGTATATGCAGAAAAATGAAATGCAATTTCGTGGTCTAGGTGATAAGAATCACAATCGTACGATAGGCGAGTTAAACACAAACGTTGTTATAGACGAACAAGTATATCCTATATTAATTCGCGTGATTCCAGATAATATGATGCGATTCGATTTGCTGATAGGAGCCGACTTTTTACAAACATTAGAAATTCGTATAAAAGGAAATGATATTAGTGTTCAAAGAATTGAAAAAGTGCAAAAACTTGTCGATTGTCCGGACATTTTCTTAATAGAATATGAGGGGAATATGATTGAACCCAAAATATCAAACATTGAATTTAAAGAAACTATAGAAAACATGATCAGGTCGTACAAGCCAAGCGGCACACGTGATGTTGGAATCAGGATGTCTATTATTTTAAAAGATGAAGAGCCTGTGTACCAAAGGGCAAGGAGATTATCTCCATCAGAAAAAGAAAGTGTAAATCAACAGGTCCGTGATTGGCTACATGATGGTATTATTCAACCATCGTTATCTGACTTTGCTAGCCCGGTAGTAATCGTTAAAAAGAAGGACGGCTCCAATCGCCTATGTGTTGATTACAGACAAATCAACAAAAAGATAATAAAGGATCGTTATCCTCTTCCTCTTATTGAGGATCAACTAGATTTGTTACAGGGAGCAAAGGTGTATAGTACACTTGATTTAAGGAACGGGTTCTTCCATGTACCTGTTGAACAAACTAGCCGAAAATATACTGCGTTCATAGTCCCCGACGGTCAGTATGAGTTTTTGAGAGTCCCTTTTGGACTTTGCAACTCACCAGCAGTGTTCCAAAGGTTCATTAATACGGTTTTTAGAGATCTTATTACCGCAAAAGTAGTCATGACATATATGGATGATCTAATCATACCCTCTCCGGACTATGAAATTGGACTAGAAAAATTGCGAACTGTGTTGAGTACAGCGGCTCAACATGGTTTAGATATAAATTGGAAAAAGTGTCATTTCCTTCAGACTCGAGTTGAATTTTTAGGACATATTGTAGAAAACGGAAAAGTACGTCCGTCAGAACATAAAACTGAGGCAGTCATGCGATTTCCACCGCCAAAGTCGCACAAACAATTACAAAGTTTTCTAGGCTTGGCAGGATACTTTCGAAAGTTTGTCCGTGATTATTCATTGATCGCGAGACCTTTGACGAACTTGTTACGAGCGAATGTGGAATTCAGATTTGACGAAAAAGAGTATAACGCGTTTAAACAATTACAAAAGATATTGAGCGAAAAACCTGTCCTGCGCTTGTATAACCCCAGAGCGGAAACAGAATTACATGCGGACGCTTGTAAGTATGGATATGGAGCGATACTTTTACAGCGAGATAGTGATGATGGTGCACTACACCCTGTATATTACGCAAGCGGAAAAACAACTTCTGCTGAAGAGAATTATTGCAGCTATGAGTTAGAAGTGTTAGCAATAGTCAAAGCACTTAAGAAATTTAGGGTGTATCTCTTAGGAATACCGTTTAAAATAATGACAGATTGTAGTGCTTTTGCGTTAACCATGAGTAAGAAAGACATATGCGTGAGAGTTGCTCGATGGGCATTACTTCTAGGTGAATATGACTGTAGCATCCAACATCGATCAGGAAAGAGTATGAGTCACGTCGATGCCCTTAGTAGAAATCCCCTCCCAATTTGTTTCTTAATCGACGAAGGTGAAGAGAGTTTAACAGCGAGATTCAAGAAGGCTCAAAAAGAAGATAACGATTTGAAGAAAATCATGAATTCAACCTTAATTCAACCTGACAGTGAATATGAAGTGGAAGGAGGCCTTTTGTTTAAGAAAATTAAGGATGGCAAACGGTTGGTGGTTCCAAAATTGATGCAAACGCAAGTGATTCGGCGTGCCCACGAACGGGGACATTTTTCTGCAGCAAAGACAGAGGCGTTATTACGGAAAGACTTTTGGTTTCCAAACATTCGACCAAGAGTAGAAAAGATAGTGCGTAATTGTATTAGCTGCATCTTGGCAGAACGGAAAACAGGAAAACAAGAAGGACTTTTACATTCAATAAATAAGGGTGAAGTGCCACTCCATACATATCATGTCGATCATCTAGGTCCGATTCCTTCATCAAAGAAGAATTATCGACACATTTTCGTAGTAATTGATGCCTTCACCAAATTTGTTTGGCTTTATCCAACTAAATCGACGGATAGCGCGGAGGTACTCCGGCGTCTTCAGAATCAAGCTGTAATATTTGGAAACCCGACACGAATTGTGTCCGATAGAGGTTCTGCATTCACATCTCATGCTTTCAAGGAGTACTGTGATCAAGAAAAAATAGAGCACGTGTTAATTTCCACTGGAATCCCACGCGGAAATGGACAAGTGGAAAGAGTAAATAGAACTCTCATCCCTTTACTAACGAAAATGTCAGCTCCTAAACCAGACGAATGGTACCGTCATGTTGAGATCGTTCAGAAGTATTTAAACTCTACCCCTCATAGGAGTATTGGTACAACACCTTTTCACGTATTGTTTGGAACACACATGCAGCTTGCCGAAGATCCATCGATTAGACAAATTATTGAAAATGAATGGATTGCTCTATTTCAAGAAAATAGGGATGAAGTGAGGCGATTTGCCAAGGAACAAATTCTAAAAACACAAACTGAAAATAGCAAAACTTACAACAAACAGCGAAAACCAGCAAAACAGTACGACAAAGGTGACTTGGTCGCTATTCTAAGGACACAAATACGACCAGGATTGAAATTTTGTCCGAAATACTTGGGACCCTATAAAGTAACTAACATCCTACGCAATGATCGTTACTTAGTCGAAAAGATAGGAGAACACGAAGGACCTCGCGAGACATCAACTGCGGCGGACCGTATGAAACGTTGGATTGATGATGACGAAACTAGTGATGACGACGAAAATGAAGTTATTGACACCTGAGGACAGGTGCCCATGCAGGACGGCCGAGTGTGAGAGTCAGCGTGTGAGAGTGTGTGTATTTAGTGTGAGAGTATGAAGGTGTACAGGGGGCGATCGGCAGTTGTCTAAAAGAGATTGAGCTTGACGGTAAAAGGCGAAGCGTGTAATTTGACGAGTTTAAGTAAAGAGTATCTCAATCTTTTGAGAAAGAGCGAATAGAGAGTGAGGACTCCTTGCGAGTAAGCGTTGAACAGCGAAGGCTCTTAGTGAGCAAGTGTAATAAAGCGAGGGCTCCTAGCGAGTCAGTGTGTCTCTGTGAGTATAACCATGCAATAAATCCAAACCATCCACTCCTAATCCTTGTTCCTATTCATTTCCTCTTTTACTTTCCTCTATTCCTACACTATGCTGGCGGAAAGTCTCCCGATGGACTGGCTCTTTAGGTACGGGCGCGATAAACTTTCTTGCAGGGGCCTTATGGACCTGCGCACCACTCGTTGTAACGACACAATGCCTTGTACGTCAAGAAGCGAGCGCAGAATCTTAGCCGCTTAATCGCGCTATACCAGCAGGACTCTCTCTGAGCGCGGAATGGACTCCGGTGCCTTAATTACCTCGTAATGCAGCCCAGTCCACCGGACGAACAACATCGTAATTTGCCTTAATAGCTACTGTTTACGCAAAACTGGCCCGATCGAGCCTCGTGCTCCGTCCAGTTGGACCAGCGGCCTCTATCTAATTGCATCAAGCTCGTTGATCCTGCACCCCGTGTACGACGAGCTCCTGCTCGTCGTTCAGGATCCCGGAGTAACATGTACGTGCGTGCGAGTGATTATTACCAATGATAACACACGCGTCACTCTCCCTCGCTGTTTCCTACAACGGCCTGCTGGCCCTCCGCGAGGAATTCACATCGAGGACCCGCATACACAAGAATCTATTAGCGTGCCGACGACATTTCGACTTACCCAAAAGTAAAAGTAAAGGCAAAAAACATAGAGGAGGCTGGGCTGAGGTAGGATGGGTAAAAATACGAAATAAGAATAAAACCAAAAATTAATCTTATGATAGTATAGCTTTATTTTAGACTAGAACGGAAAAATAATATAATATTAATATAAAATAATAATAATAATAATAATAATAATTAATAATCATAATAATAATAATATAATAATAATAATAATAATAATAAACTATATACACAAGAATAGTTTTAAGGGGGCAGGCGGGCGGGATGATTCCGACATACATAAAATACTCCGCGTCTTCTTCGTGTACCCGGAGGGTCTGTATGTGTATCGCTATGTATCTCTCCGATTCTCGTGTCACTGTATACATGTCCCTGGGTACGCGCGCGCGCGTGCCTCTTGTGTGTGTCCTTTATTCTCGCATCGTCGGCGGTGCGGCGGCGGCACGAAGGAAAAAAGCGAGAGAAGCTTGAGCCACACCCTCGTCGGCTGCGATTACGAGCGCTAAATAAAATAGTTGGAGAAAAAGACGGGGCACGCAGTAGATAGCGAGGGGGAGAGACAGGCCCTAGTGGGAGGAAGAGAGCCGACGAGAGGAAAGAAAAGGGACGCAATGTGTGGAAGCCGGGGTCTAAGGCCCCCAAGGCCGAGACACGCGGATCGGCTCCAATTGGTCGCGTGGGCCGGCGAGAGTGTGACTATCACATTGTGTTCGGCTGCGATCGCGATGGGGAACTCATAAATAACTAACGCATAAAACAATAATAATTAACAGTAGCCGTAGCGAGGGGAGGGGGGGTCGTGGGGAGGTTGGAATAAAAGGTCGATGTCGTCGATGAATGGCAAAACAGGATTTGTTCCGCGCGGGCGTTCGCGGGAACGGTACCGATAGAAGAGAGAAATAGGAAACAGACCATCGGGATTAAATAGATCGAGCCTAGCTAGCTGCGTGGTCTCCCTCGCAATTAATATGTGCTTCCCTTCCGGGGGCCAGAATCGGGATCACCGTAACACAGGGTGATCTCCATCCGGGCCCAGCTATGGGCGCGAGGAGACTCACTAGAACTATTTACAGGAGGAGTACCTTTGACAGCTGATCAAAGAAGTCGAGGTACGAAGAAGAGATGATATACTTGTCTGGAATGACATCATGAACCATGAAGACCGCCGCTATGATGATTCCACGGATGATGAAGAGTGAGAATGCAGATGAAAGGATGAATCGAAGAGAGATAGAGAGATAGATATATAATAGAAGATCGCGCGGGTTCTAAGAGCGGATAGAGATAGAGATAGTTCGCTGCGTTACGTAGGAATTAAAGGCAATGTATTCTCCGTTCTTTCAGGCTATACTATAAATCGAACCAAACGCTTCGAGTATAATAATCAATCGACATGAATATTATTAAGGTTCCATTATAAAATATGCTAATAGAGTCGTAATAATTTGCGATATAGTCATTTCAAACTGTACAGCAACTGGCGGCAGCGGGCACGTCGCAGTGTGGGCCGCTGCTCGCGACGCGGTCGATTTTTAGTTGAGAAGAAAAAAAGGAAACTGTGTTATATACTCGGCTATACACGCTCTCTAGTCGTTAACTTGCACTCCTCTCTCGCACGCGGAACGCATTCGCACTTAATCGCTAGAATAGTCATCTGATAGGAACTTTCAGTATTGCCTAGCTCTGGATATATTATACTCGCGCTCTGTACATACATAAAGACATCCCGAGATTTGCCGGGCAGAGACTTCGTAGTCGCCGGGGCCCACTAGAGTATCACACGGGCCTTCTTCGTTAAACCGCGGTTCTACGTGTATTCAACTGTGTGTGCGTGAGTGTGTGTGTGTTGGTGTGTTGGTGTGTTGGTGTAAGTGTGTCTATGCCTATACACGCGACTTAAAACGCAGGACACGTGCACAACATACAACGACCTGAAGCGCGTGCTCCTCGAAATTCCACCATCTAAGAACGAGCATGCACGTCCACGTGTGTCTCTATTCGACGAGAGGGATCTCTATCCCTCGGGTTTCGAGTGGATTTCGAATATAAAAGAATCAAGAATCAGATCGATAAAAGGAAGAATGGAAGGAACTCCAATCCTCCGCGTTAGCATGATCGGAGACTAAGAATTTGGCGGGAATTTCGAGGCGGACGGCTGGTCGTACAGTCGATTTTACGAATCTAACAGGTCAGCCAGACACTCACCGGCCGTGGTGGTAGCTGTGCTGGCCGCAGCGGCGCCCGGATGTTGCTGCTGCTGTGGCTGGAACATCGCCGTGGGATGGAGGAACAAGGATCCGTACATCATGTTTTCGTCAGACTGTTGTTGCTGCTGGCCGGCCTGCTGGCTCGTGGCACCGACGACCGAGGTGTTGCCGATGCCACCAGCAGTGGTGTTGCCGCCGGGGAGAATGGGGGCACCGGGTGTCGGTGGTACCAGGCTTCCCTCCTCGACGGCGACACGAACGGACTCGATATGCCGCCGCGAGAAGACGTGCTCCTGGAGCGGAGATTTCGCCGAGTATCTCACTGAGCAGAGTCTGCACTCATCGGGACCAGTGGGCCCGCGGTGAGGCTGCACCGCCGAGCCCTCGGCGGGCAATCCTGCCGCCAACCTCGCCTTCTTTTCCTTGGCACGGGCATTCTGGAACCAAACCTACACCCCCGCTTTCTTAGTCACCGACCGCACTAGACACCACTCGACTTTCCCGGGGAGTAGCAACATATCGAGACTCGACCACACTTGCACACTCGGCGGAATGAAAGCTTTAGAAATTTGTCCAAATCCGAGGGGGCGCTTCAAGGCGCGTGTACTCGGGGATCTAGTGATTGACGAGGCATCGAGAAGTAGCTATTAGATTTGGATCTCACCTGGACCACGCGCTTGGGTAGGCCGATCTCGCGACCGAGCATCTCGCATTCTGCCATGGTCGGTGTCTTGTAGTCGGAGAAGAGCGACTTCATCACCTTCACCTGAGTCGCTGACATTTGAGTGCGATATCTTTTGCCGCTGGACTGGCCGGTACCGGCGTTGGCACCGCTAACAGGTGTCCCGCCGATGGTGGTTCCGGCGCCCCCCGAAGCGGGTCCCTGTCGGGAGCTCTGGGTGCTGGATGCCGGGCTCGCCGGGCCGCTCTCGTCGTCGAGGAACTCTGTCGTCTCGCTCATACTGTCGTCGTCGCAGATACTCCGCTCGGAGAGGTCGGTCAGTGGACCGCAATCGCTGCCACCGCGAAAGTGTGCTCCATGCTGCTCCTCGAGGAGATTGCTTAGGCCGCCGAGGCTCAGCTTGACAGGGCGGCTGAGATCAACTGGCTTACTGAGATCCAGCGGCGACTCGCCGCTGTTGCCACCGGCACCGGCGGCCTGGTGGTTCGTCGTCGCCTCCTGCTTCCCATTGCTCGCGTGCGCCTGCAGCTCGCTGATATATCGTTTCATCGACTCCTCGTAGTACTTCTTGAGGGAAGCCTCCATGTCCGTGTTGAACGGTGGGAAGAGCGGCGGCATCATGTTCGGTGTGCTCGGATTGGACGCGGCCGACTCCATCGACAGCTCTTCGTCCGGGATATTATCAATGTTCACTTCTCCGCGGGCAACTTGATCGGCGTGTTTACTGCTCAAGTGGGACTCGAGGGCGGACTTGACTTTGAAGAGGGCCGGGCAGAATGGACACCGCTTGTTGATCACTTGGCTGTGGGCACGGAACTGTCCCTTTCGTTCTCGGGCCCGCGTGTTCTGGAACCAGACTTGCACCACTCGTTTCTTCAGTCCGACCTCGCGGGCGATCGTCTCGAGCATCTTCCTCGAGGGATTTGACTCTACCTGGTACTTCTGGTAGAGGTAGTCCAGTTGTTCCGGGAGTATGGTCGTCCGCAACCGTTTGTCCTTGGGCTGCTCGCTGTGCTCGGAATTGGCGCGCGTCTCGCTGCCGGTGCTCTCCTCGAAGTCCTCGTACTTTCTCTTTCGGTCTTGCATCATCGCGATCAAGGGGTGTGGGGCGTCCGCAGTGACGCCGGAAGTGGCGCTGAGCGCCTGCTGTTGGAGGATGCCGAACGGCGAGTCCGGAGGATAAGCGGGCGGGAAGAGGGACGGGTTCATGATATGTACCAATTGATGCTCGCGCCAGAGCTCGAACCGGCCGAACATGAGATTACACTTGTCGCACTGGAAACTGCCCTCCTTGGAGTCGGCGGGCGCGAGGCTCGGCTGTTGCTGGGGCTGAGTTTGCTGGGGCGTTTGCGGAAGAGTCTGGGAGATGGTCTGTTGCTGGAGGTGGGGCGGTGTCGCGGTGGTCAATGGCTGCTGTAATTGTTCGGCGAGGGCCGGAGCGCTGCTCGGCGTGTTGGCGACGACGTTGGTGGTGGTGGTGGTGGTGGTAGTCGAGCTACTGTTACTGTCCTCCGAACTGAGGACCGCAGCAACTTGAGCCGCGGCCGCCTGGGCCTGTGCGCTTCGCTTCGCGTCCTCCTCCTTGAAGCAGTGGGTCTTCTGATGACGAATCAACTCGTAGTATCTCTGAAATACCAGCAAGCACTTCTTGCATTGGTAATTGAGACCGGGCGTTCTTTGGAAGCGACCGGAGCCGTCGTCGCCCTCGCGGCCGCCAGGTGCCACTGGCTCGGCAGCCGGTTGATTCTCGTAGACCTTCCTAGCCTTCTGCCTAGCGTTCTGGAACCACACCACGATCACGCGTGGGCTCAGGCCCAGCAGCTTGCTCAGATACTCCAAGTCGTCGTCCTTCGGGTAGGCATTGTTCTCGAAGAATTCTTGCAATACTTTGATCTGGTAGTCGGTGAATCTGGTTCGGTTGGCTCGTTTGCCGGAGCTCCCACTCGAGGAGTTGCTGCCGTTATTACTGCCGAAAGAATAGTCAGTGGGCCCTCGGCCGGGGCTCAGCGATCTCTGCGGTGTCAGTGCCAGCGCGGCGATAGCGCCGGGGACAACTCCGCCCGCTCCAGGGGTGGGACTGGCGAAGTTCTGCGGCGCTAATTTCGGCGGCAGCATCGGCGTCGTGGGCGCACTGGTGGTAGACGGTGGGTGGCTCGAGACGTCGTGATGTATCCCGGAGAATACCGAGCTCATGCTGAGCGCGGGAGAGTGCGGCCGCGATTGCTGTCCGCCGGAGCTCCCGGGCGAATGATGCTGCTGCTCCTCCTGATGCAGCGATTGTTGCTGTTGATGGCACTGCGATTGCTCCTGGACCTCCTGCTTGATCTCGCTGGCCTGCGGCGCGGTTACGCTCGTCGCCGATGGAGGCGGGGACGCCTGCTTATTGGGACTCTTGTCGTCCGAGGAACTGCTTCCTGAGACGCTCGAGTTGAGCGGCGTCACCTTGGCCTCGCCGGTCTTCTCGTACTCCTCGAGATTGAGGGTGGTGCTCGGCGGATTGTTGAAATTGTACGGGCTGTCCTTGTTGCGCTGGCGCTCCTTGAAGAGGGTGTTGCGGAACCAGTGCTTTATCACTTTCGGCGGCAGGCCGCTCTGCGCCGCCATGTCCAGGATCTGCTCTTCACCGGGGGAATTGTTGATGTCGAAGTGGGCGCGCAGGATCTTTAGCTGCTCGTCGGTGATGCGGGTGCGCGCTCGTTTCTGCGATGCCGCCGCGTTCGCCTGGAATACGAAAAAATCCACCTATGCTCTCTGCTCTTCTACTTGGCCACACTTTTATCGACACCCCAATCATTTTACGCTCCAATTCGCTCAAACTATCATTTCCAATTCAAAGATATCTCCACCGAATTCCAATATACAACAGAAAAATGTACTAGTGCGAAGCAAGCTATCCGCGGTAATCCTGAGTAAGGTGTAGAAGCAAGTTGTCCACGCTTCCGAGGAAACGTGTCGCGCGGCATTGAAAAAGGACATGCAGAAGAGGGAATCGAGTGAAGAGACTTACCGCAGCGGCTTGCTGCTGCTGAAGGGCGAGGTGTTGCTTGGCGAGGAGATCCGCCTGAGCATTGATGGGCGGATATCCAGCGGCCGCGCCGTCGTAGGGCGGTGGTGGTAGCATCATCGGGACCAGCGGCGGCTGCAAGTTCATGGCAGCGAGCGCGGGCACGTTCAGGCCCAATGGCAATCCCATCATGCCCATCATCAATCCCGGATACTGTTGCAACTGCTGCTGCAGCTGAGACGCAGCCATTGCGTTGAGGGCGGCTTGCATCTCGGTCATTTGCTGGGCGAGAGTCAATTGCGCGTGTTGTTGCTGCTGCTGCTGTTGGTGCTGTTGCTGTTGCTGTGCCGGCTGTTGCGGCTGCTGCGTCTGAATCTGATGCGCGGGATTGTTGGGTAGGACTGTCGGCGTGGCGGAGTCGGTGCTCGATACTGGAGTGTTGCTGAGAGCGGGTGTCGTCGCGGGAGTGGTCGATGTAGCCTCCGGAGTTCTACTAACGCGATCCTTGCTCTCGCTGGTCTCCTCCTTCTCCTTCTCCCGCGTTTCCTTCTCCGAGGTGAGATCCTGAGGCTGGCCGGAAGCCGGTGTCGAGCTTCTCGGCGCGGTGGTCGTCGAGGAGGAGGTCGCCGCGGTCACGACGACGCTCTTCTTCTCGTACTCGCACTTGAATTGCTGGGCGTACTTCTCGAGGAACTCCCTCGGCACCAGGTCACGATGCACCTCCTCGCAGTGGGCCTTCAGCACCCAAACACTGCTGAATTCCTTGTTGCAATGTTGGCAGGTGCTTCTAGTCAATTCGGGAATGACATCATCGTCAGTGGGTTCCTCCGCTTCCTCCTCCCTCTCCCTGGCAGCCTGAGCCGCGAGCGCTTGCTTCTGCTGTTCCTGCTTCTGCTGCTCCTGCTGAGCCTGCAGAGCCGCCGCCGCCTCTTCCTCCTTCCGCTGACGCCTCTGGTGATTCTCGTTGAACTGCATCACCAGGTCGAATCCAAAGCTCTCGAGCAGATGCTTGTACATCTGCGAGGTCTTGTGTCGCGGCTGCGAGAGAATATCCTGCGTGCTCGGTACCGCGTGTTGCGCAGCCTGCTGGAGATGCTGCTGCGGCCCGGGCGTCGTCGAGGTCGGCGGCGGAGTCTTGGCCGGCGTGGACGAGGCCAATTGCTGCTGGGCGGCCAGCTGCTGGAAGAGCGCTAGCGGATTGCTGAAGATGCAGTAGAGCTGCTGGTGCGTGGCCAATTGCTCCTGATTGACGAAGAGGGCACTGCAACGGGGGCAGGAGAGCATCGCTCCGCTGTTTCCGGTGTTGGTGTTGACCGGCGGGCTGTTTGGACTGGTCGGCGGCGGCTGCTCGATGAGTGGTCGAGCGAGATCGAGTTGGCCGCTCGCTGCGAGGTCCGGCAGTTTGCTGGCACGCGTCTGATGCAGCACGCTCCTCATATGTATGTCGAGTGTGCTGCCCTGAGAATAGGCGACCTTGCAGATGTTGCACTTGTACGGCTTCTTATCTTGATCCTGCTGGGAATCCGGGGACTCGGTCGGACTCGCTGGCGGCACCACTGATATCAGAGTGTTGTTGTTGCCCTGCTCCTGCATCGCTCGCTTCAGTTTATGCAGATGGCTCACACTATTGTAATGGACGAGCAGTATGTTCTTCTGGGTGAAGCTCTCCTTGCAGACGTCGCACTTGTACGGTCGGTTGGGATCGAGGTACTTCTCCATCGGGTAGGACATCTTCTCGCCCTTGCGATGCAGCAGAGTCTTGTTGTGGCCGGTGAGGTAGCTCTGTCGGGTGAAGGCGACCTTGCAGCGATGGCATTTGAACTTGCGGCCCGGGTCGTGGTAGGAGTCCTCGGCGACCGGTTGACTGTTGAGGTAGTCCTCGAGGAGACGTTGTTCCTTGTGCAAGGGCGAGGAGTCACTGGCGTCGCTCTCTTCCTCCTCGGCGCGCGTGGCCTCGTCCTCGGCGGTCTGTTGTTCGGCCGTCAGGTTGCCCTGCCTCCGAAGGGCCTCCTCGGTCAGAGCCTGGAGGAGCGGGTGCGCGTGCAGGAGGCTCTGCTTGTACTGGGCGAGTTCGTCCTCGTGAAGGTCCGCGTGAGCCGACTCCAAGTGCCGCTGGAGGGCCTGCACCGAGCGGAAGGACCTTCCGCAGAGGGCGCACTTGGTCGCGTCCCGGATCGCGTGGTACTGGGAATGCTGCTGGAGCTTCTCGAGGGTCTTGAATGCCAGGCTGCACTGGCCGCAGCGGTACTTGTAGACATGTTTCTCGCTGACCGCGAGGGTCGGCGTGGTCGCAGGGTGAGCCTCCCGGTGATGTTGCTGAAGCTCCTCGAGGGAGCGGCAGACGCGTCCGCAGACGTTGCATCTGGTGATCTCCTCGATCTCGTCGGTGCCGGGTGGCCGCTCGGGCATCTCCTCCTCCGGCTGGGCTTTGCTCGTGGTGGTCGGCGAAGTCGGCGTGCTCGCCGCGGGCGTCGAAGAATTGCGCGGATTGTTGTTGAGCCAGTGGCTCTGATCGACCAGGAGCAACAGCCGCTGCAGACCGTCGGCGTTCACCGAGTGGATTTGCATCACGTGCTTCTCGAGGGCCGAGCGCTCCTTGAAGCTGTCCTGGCAGAGAGGGCAGAGCAATTCGGGCGTTGGTTCCTCCTTGACGGTCTCCGCCTTGTCCTCGGCGTCTTGGACGTGGGCTACTTGCAAGTGTTGGCGCAACTCCTCGCGCGACGTCGGCTGATAGGTGCAGTACGGGCAGGTCACTTCCTCCGGCTCGTTCTCCGGCTCCTGCTCTGCCTCCTGATCGTTCTCCGGCTCCTGTTTCACCTCACTACCACAATCGCTGCCTTCCTCCCGTCGTTCTGAAAGAAATCCAACAAGGTTTTGCCGGCTTCTATGACACACTCTCCCCGCGAGCGCTAATTAAACTCGCGTTAACGCAAATAGGAGAAACCGCCCGCCGGTAATTACGAGCGCGCAGTATATAAACCTGCCGGGGGACCGCGCCAGCGAATTAATCACAATCAAAGGGACGCGAGGACGATGAGAGCGCGCGATCTCGGCCTTTCTCTAGAAAAGGCCCAGCGGAACAGGAAATCTGCATGGCAGAGCCACGTGTGTCGCGCGTGTGCTCCGGCCTGCTGTCAGTCGGTCTGTCCGTCTCGGGCGTATTTTAGGAGAGAAAGTTCCAGTCGAACGATACGAATTATCGAGGCAGGATTGGCAGCGCGAGCCGGATATCAGCGCAGATGCTCCCGATCTCTCGGGCTGCCGGCAACAATGACACTCGAAATTACAGATTACGAATACGACATTAGGCGCACGATCGCCCAATACGGCGAGGCCGAGAGAAAGACAGAGAAGCGAGCATTGTCCGAAACCGCATACACAGAGAGAGAGAGAGAGAGAGAGAGAAAGAGATCGGGGGCATCGCGTCAGTTGCGAGGACGGAAAGCGGCGCGTGCTGCCGGTTCTTTCTCCGTTCTCCGCTGGGAGGACGAACGGACTCTCTTCTATCCACCGTGTCTGTATACGTACTCTCTACCCTTTGCGCGCGCGCGCGGGCACGCTCGCCTGCATTTACGTGGTAAATACAGGCCGCGGCTGTAATAACGCTCTGGCATTGTGCGTGCACGGCACACGCCACACGCGCGCGGCCATATGCCGCCCCGCTGCGAAATTACCATCGGCGGCGGCGGCGACGGCGTCGGCTTCGTCCTCCGCTAATTACGAGGTAATCGATGAAAGCACGGAATTCATTAAGGGCGTGCTCGAGCCCACCTTTCCTCCAAGGGTTTCGTTAGGCCGATGCTGGTAGAATCTCGCGGCTCGATTAATCGCGCGATAAGAGCAGGTGAAATGGTCTAGAGAGGGAGAGAGTGTGGGACGGGACTCACCATTATTGGCACTGGCAGCGTTCGGCGTAGTCGGTGTCGTAGGGCTGGCTTGCTGGAGAGCCGGAGCGTCGGGATCGCTCACGACCTGGAAGACATCCCCGATGTCGGTGTGCGGCGTCTCGTTCCCTTGGATGCCGCTGCGCCGATGCAGCTGGTGTAGCTGCTCCATCTGAAGATGTCTGAGGGAGCGGACGTGTTGCAGGAGGGGCAATCGATGCCTCGCGCTGAATCCGCAAAGGGCGCAGTGATAGAGCTTGCCCGGCGAGGGTATGTTCGAGCTGGCCTCGAGCAGATGACGAAGCAGCAAGGCCGCCGCCTCGTGCCTCGGCGATGCCGCGTGGAGGGCCAATTTGTGGGCGCTGTTCGTGTAATAATCGCAGGCGTGGCAGCGCAATTGCGCCGCGCTCGTCGGCGACGCCAAGTACTTGAGCTTCCATTCGTTCCGCGGACCACCCTCCTTCACGTGGTTCACGTGCTGCAGCCGCTGCAGATGCTTGTCGGTCTTGCAGTGGAGCTGGAAGTTCGCTTTCAGGTTCGTCTTGTATGAGCAGAGCTTGCAGACAAAGTGACCGGCAACCAAAGCGAGGATTTCACCCTCGCGCGTCCTCGTTCGGTCCGCGGCCAAGTGGTGGCCGAGGGCTTCGAGGGAGTCGGTCGCGAAGCTGTTGCAGACGCAACAATGGTAAAGGTGCGAAGGATCGGGATCTGCCGGTTCCGGGGGCGGCTCCATGCTGTCGGGCGAGAGGCCCACGTCGCCGGCGAGATTACCCATCGCTCCCATACTTGCCATCCCACCCATGATCTCCGGCGGGAGTTGCGGTGGCAACTGACCCCCGGTCATCATCTGGATGAGAAGCGCCTGATTGTAAGCCATGTCGGCGAGCGCAGCCTCTGCGTGCTGAGGTTTGTCCAAGCCGCCCAGGTGGAGCAACTGCTCGATCTGCTGCTGGTGCTGCTGTTGCGCTTGGTGGTGGTGCTGCTGGGCCTGCTGATGGTGGGACTGAAGGGCCGACAGAGTCTGCATGTGCTTGACGTTCTGCTGGAGGACGAGCATGTTGTGCGTGTGCTTCTCGCTGGTCATGTGTATCCTGAGATTGCGGGCGACGTTAGTCTCGTAGTTGCAAACGTCGCAGCGAAAAGTCGGTTTCGGTTTTCCCTGGCTGCCGGTCTGTCCGGTCAAATGAGGACTGTGGTTCTGCTGGTGGTGCGGACTCCTCGTGGGCATCGGCGCCTCCTGGGACGAGGAGGGATTGCTCGTGGCCGAGGCGGCGCCGCCGCCTTGTTGCAACTCCTGCATGTTATTGAGATGCTTGTCGCTCTGCATGTGGATGCTGAGGTTTCCCTTGGTCGTCGTCGAGTAATTGCAGACTTCGCACCTGTACGGCTTGTATCCGCAGGTATAAGTCTCGCCGCGCGCTAACCTCGGATGAGGCTGGCCGGCGATGCAGTAAATGCAGGAGGTCTCGCTCTCCGGGTGCTTCTCCTTCATGTGAATCTCGAGGGTCTCCTGGTACTTGTAGTGCCAGTTGCACTTGGGGCATTTGAGGGTTTTGCAGGAGTTTCTGCTGTGAATGCCGGCGAGGGGTCCACCGGGCCCCGCGAGACGGCTGCTCGCGAGGATGAGTTCGCACTTGGGGCACTCGACCCCGCTGGGCCGGCCTTGCATGTGCTCCGGGCAGACGCCGATGGTCGTGCCGGTGAGGAAATTTGGCGGTTGCTGCGTGAGAGCGGCGTACGAAGAGGGCGAACCCTTGGTCGAAGAAGTCGGCGGTGGCGGAGAGGTGTAGTGAAGGGCGGCCGCGGCGTCGGCGGGGGCCTTGGCCCAGGAGGCAGCGGTCACTTGGGGCCCGGTCCACGGGTGCTGCTGCGCTTGCTGATGATTGTAGACGAGAGGATGACTCGAATGGGACGTGGGTGTGGTGGGTGTACTCGGCGAGGGCCTCTGTTGCTGCTGCTGCTGCTGGTGGTGGGGACTGCTCGGGACTCCGGGGGTGCTCGTCGGCGTACTGGTGGTCGTCGGCGCCTCGTGCTCGATCGAGTCGTTGCGCTGCTGGTGCTGCTGCTGATTCTGCGCGCTCGCCGGCGACGTCTGCGGGCAACTCGATCCCGTGACCGGCTCTAGGAAGCTGACGATCGGCTGCTTGCCGCGGCCGACCGCCTGGATGATCGCCGAGGCGGTCGAGTGCGAGAGTATCTGGCGCTCGTCCTCCATCAGGTTGAGCTGGTGCTCGCCCTGAGCGTGCGCGACGAAGCTCTTTGCGTAGCCGAAGCTCAGCTTGCATATGAAACACATTAGGATCGGCTTTACTGGGACCGAAGCCGCCGGGGGTGGCGGGGCCGGCGGCGTCGGCGGCGGCTGCTTGCTACCCTCAGCGTTCCTGTAGCTAATGACACGATAGCTGTGCATAACCGGAAGATCGGGATTATGCTGCTGCACCGCCGATCGCTGCTGCTGCTGTTGCTGCTGCTGGTAGGCCTGGTGGGCGTAGAGCCTCGAGACGTAATAGGCGCTCGCGATTTGCGGGAATACCAGCGAGTGCGGGACCGAGACGCCGCGGCCGTCGACGATGCAGCCGTCCGGCAGGGAGTCGTCCTCGCTGAGCTCGCTCTCACCCTCGATTATGTACGCCGAGCCGTCCGGATTGTAGACGATCTTCCCGTCGAACTTCTCCACGTCGCCGCCGGTCGGACTGGGACTGGGGCTCGGGCCTTGTTGCTGCTGTTGCTGCTGCGGCGCCGCTTGTTGCTGCTGCTGCTGCTGGCCTTGCGATTGCATGGTCATGGTAGTGGTAGTGGTGGTGGTGGTAGTGTCGGCGATGGGTGTAGGTGTTGGTATGGCATCGCGTGTGCAGGGCTCTGTGCCGGAGGGTGGACTCGCGGTGCGGGGGTGATGCGGCTGATGGAGAGCAGCCCCTGCCGCCGGGGGGGACCCGCCCCCTCGACCCCCTTCCTCCTCCGGGCTCATCTCCTGCTTTTGCTGCGCGTACGTGGAATTTTGGAAGGGCCCGCCGTGTTGCTGCTGGCGCTGCTGCTGCTGCTGCTGCTGTTGCTGCTGCTGCTGGTGGTGATGGGCCGCAACCAGCTGCTGGTAGAGCTGATGCTGGCCGATCGCGCTCGCCGGATGCTGCTGAAGGTGCGAGGGAGGAATGTTGTGGTGTTGAAGGTGGTACTGGGGGGGATGAGGCTCACTGGAGGGCATCACCCCAAACGTGAGGCGGGCGCCAGCCTCACATCACCTACGGCGCCAGCGCCTACGTTCCCCGTGCTTTCTCTTCTTCGTCTTCTCCTACCGGCGACGACCACGCTACCACCCGCCCTCCACTCTCGCTGCTCTTGAGCCGTCTTATCCTCTTCTTCTGTTCTGGCTACCCCAACACAACCCCAGGTCGTACCTGTAACAGAAACAAATCGTACTCCATTAACTCTCCGGTCACATCGTCCACCAGAACATCTTACATCTATCCACCCTTAGCTCTCTAGTGGCGCGATCGTGTCCGCGATAGACTAGGATCCCAGTCCGAGTGACTCGCTCGGGCATATTACCATTACGTCTGCGGAGTTAATCCGGGCGGGGGACGCGGCGGAGAGATAGCGAAAAATACGTAGAAAGTACGGCAAGCTGCGTGTACACAGGAGTACACAGGATGAAGCGGCGACGATGGCGGCGTGTCGGTACACAAAGCGAGAGAGGAGAGCTGAAACGGCAACACACAACGGCGCGCGCTGTGCGGCCAGGATTACCGGAGCCCTCGGTGGACCCAGCTGTGTTTGCGCGGCAGCGGCCGGGCTTATCTATCGATTGGATATCGACCCCCAACCTCTCACGCACTCGCCGCAGGAAAGAGCCGGCCAAATGACAGAATCGGACCAATGAATACCACTTCTGTGTACGCTGCCGATCAGTCTCACCTATCTCGCGCACCGAAACAACCATCTACTGTTCGAACCACCCAATCAGAGAGACATTTGACGCTAGGATCCAGGCTATCATCCGGGTATCCCAGATCCTGGAGTAGCTTGGCGATGGTACGATCGGCCCGGAGCGATGCGCCTCTAATAATCTAATCCCAATCGCGTGGCTGGTACTCTGCTATCAAAGGGGGCAGTTTGGAATCTAACGGATCGTAGGTGATGAGAGTACGTGCGATCCGCGTATGCTTAACGCGGAGGTGGAGGGGGGGAGGAGGTCTATCGCAGCGTGACGGACTCCTCTCGTGCTTTCATCTCGTAAGGAATACTAGCTCTTCCCTCCCACTCCGACGGGATCCTCGCCACTCTGCTTCCCTCCGGGCATCATTGTCTACGTAGTGGAGATTATGCGCTGGCCTCCCTCGCGCCGTCCACCGTCCCGCATCATCTCATCTCCCGCCGGTTATAATTCCGCCGTGCAAACTCCGTAATCTAGTCACCGTATCCCCGGCGATCACACAGCGCGCCAGTCGGCCCGCGCTGCGGCCTGCTGATATCATTTTTATAATGCGTAGACATGAGCGGGCCGCGCACGATCATTTCCTCGGATCATCGATCCCATCGCGAGATCCTGGTGGCGCGAGTCACCAAAAATTGCGCGCGCCATATAAAGTGAGTGCACCGGTGAAAGGGGGCGAGGAGATCTCAAGGCGACTGTAATTATCGATTGGACGCGTGGAACTCGATGGAAGGATTTGGCGCGAGCCTCGATGTGGAATCGAAAGGAGGGTGGCGGAGGGGGTGAGGGTGCTGGGGAGGCACAGTAGTCTGCATCGGGCTATTGTGTAACCGAAAACATCTGCCAATCTGCCATCACCTGCCTTGAGTCGGAGCTATTCCTAGTTAATTTATCACCGTCCTAGCTGCCGGTTGCGAGAAAGAGAGAGAGAGAGAGAGGGAGGGGGCCCGGTGGGCCCCAGTGAGCCCCCGATCGACGCTCGCTTTTTTGCGGATCACAGTCTTAATTAAAGGATCAGCGAGTAACTGCTTCCTTGTTATGCAAATGCGCGCGAGGTTGGGCCACGTTAGAATGAAGAGGCTTAAGCCTCGAATCGCATTCTCTCGAGTAGGAGGCGAGCGCGTATGGCCCTCGAGGAGGATAATGCATCGGGTAAAGGCTGATTATCCCTTTCGGGCGGACACGAGGCGCAGGCTCTGACGTGTCGCCGCAGCGCCGCCCGAAGAGAGAGAGGGAGAGGGAGAAAGGGCTTCAAGGGAGGCCGACGTACGCTCTATCGTTACACTCGGAGAAAGTGCGCAGAGCCAAGACACAGGTGGTTGACGAGGAGGTAGGTGAATGGGCGGCGGTGGAAAAGGGAGGCACGCGGAAGACAGGAGCCACCGAGGCAGAGGAGTGTAAAGTGCGCGCTCGAGGAGCGAGCAGCGTTTGCGTGTTTTGGCCGAACACAGAGAGAAAGGGGGGGAGGTGGGGAGGAGAGGTGTCTCGATGATGGGAGTTAAACATTCGGGGAAGAACCGCGCGGCCCGGCCGATGGATGCACCGGGGGCTTTTGTTTGTCACGGCGTTTCACCGGAAACCGAACCGATGTGCTGCTCACACGAAAGGTCCCTTTTGTCCCCGTGACACAACACCCAACGCCACGAGTCCCCCGAGTCCCCCGAGTCCCCCGAGTCAGAGGGGAAGGCTGCGGGGCCCACATGACCATCCCGCGCCTTCCTCCTCCTCCTCATCCTCATCCTCCTCCTCATCCTTCTCGCCTTGGCCCCGGCGATCCACCAAAAGCACAAGATGCGCGCAATTATGGACGTAGCCAATTATCTCGTACGCGTCTCGTTATTTATTGGAAATAGCCCGCTCGCTACAGTCTACCTGCTTATTTCCTCGGGATGAGCGTGCTTTCTCGCGGCGTATCCGGCTACGTGCACGTGCGCGCCACCCTTTTCTCGCGCTTCTTTGAGAAATCGAGCGACCCGCCACCCGGAACCACCAGATTTCCGCAGGAAAGAAACCGTCGCCGCCTCCTCCTTCGAGAATCGCGACCAATCCCTCGGACCCCTCATGTTTCATGCTCGATCCCGGGGAATATTGTCGATTGTCGAGATAGCGGAGGGGTCGTTGCCGACTGCTTGTCTAATTAATGCAAGCGTGCCAGGCACGATAAGGAATCGCGAAACCCGCGTGAAAATGCATGTACCCGCGTGGATTAGCTGCTCGAGTATATCTATGTGCGCCCGCTCAATCGCACCCCCACCCCCGCTCGGGAATAATTATCGCTGCCCGATAAAGGGTTGTCGCAATATCAGTCGGCGCTCGCCGCCAATTAAGCGCTAAAACCATCGCCCGGCGACAAAAAGAGAGAGAGAGAGAGCGCACGCACAGTTGTTACATGGACGTTGGTAGTTAGCCAGCGCTTTATCGATCTTTGCGAGCGCGAGTTTTAACGCGAGCGATTACGCGACGCGATAAACCTCGCGTGGAATTCGAGCGTTGTTCGTAATCCCATTAGGAAGAGCGACAGCCTCAAAGAGAGACGTCCGGCGGACTTTCCCCCGAAAGTCCCTCGTGAATCGCGGCCACTTGAAGTTTAGCCCGGTGTAATGAGCCTCGGGCCGAACCCAGCAATGATTTTCGAAGCCTCGGATGTAATTACATTAAGAGCTGCCTAATGACTCGGTGTATTCCGTCGCGAGCGGAGGTGTACAGCGACGGCCTCGTTGAAGCATTGCTACTCCAAGTAGACTCTCGATGGAATGTGGGTTAATCTAAGGAGATAGTGCAAACCACCCCCCACCACCCACCACCCACCGGCCCCCTCGGCTTACTTAATGGACGATCGTCTACTTGGGCCGTAAGTGAATCGGCCAGGAGAAATCAGGCTTCCTCTCCCCGGTAAGGACTCGGCGTGGGTAAGAAGGCGAGAAGGGCACCGTCCGTCCAAGAAGACGAAATAAAGGAGAGCGTGGACCGCTGGTGGGGCCCAGTGGAGGAGAGGGGGAAGGAAGATCAGCACCTCACGGTGCCGAGGGTAGGGAAGGAGGAATCGGCGGCTGAGCGGGAAGAATGCCGGGCCGAAGACAACGGTAATAAGTGAACGGCCAGTGCGAGAAGATCGGGACCCCGGGGGAGAAGAGAGGAAGAGTGCGCGCACGTAATTTACGTGCAACATGGATCCGGGCGGCGTTTAATCCGACGGAGGAGCTGGCGATTATGAAGTTAGGGTTGGGCTAGGTGGTGAGCGCGAGGAGGCCCAGGTGAAAAAGTTAGATATAGAAAATGTATAAATTATATATGGACTCCTATATCTAAATTAGATATACTTTATACATAGGAATGGGCAGGTATGGACTATATATGATCCATATCTATGAAGAACAAATGACGGGTCGTACTAAAGAAATTCAGATGAAAAACAATTTTATCTCCGAATATATAATCAAGTCATTGTTTAGTTTGTCTTTACATGCAGTCTATAATTTTCGTTCATATAAATTTGGTGGAATACATATACGATCGTTCACACACAGGAGTTTTCCACTCACTTCACTTAAACGTAATACAGAGTAGCAATACGACAAACGGACGGGTATCATTATTTCCGACAAATCCAACTTTATCTGAGGATGAATAAATTCCCTTTCTCTAGAAAGGGTACGGATTTCCTCCATGTCATCCACATCGTCGTCATGATTTACGGGATCTACTTCGTTATCCAGTACCAAATTTTGTTCCGGGAGATCAACATTGTCGTTCAGATTTACGGGATCCAATACATTTTCATTGTTCTGGGCTCGGAGATTCCACCTTTGAAGCGTGGATCGGGGAATCTCGCAATTCTAATAGAAACGTGGTTGTAGTTTTAATAAAAACGCAAATACAGTTTTCAACATAAAAAATTGAAGTAGACATAATTTTAATCTATACGCAAGATATGAATTAGTATGAAGGTGGATCAAATCGTGCCGATAGAGAGAGAGAGAGAGAGAGAGGGGGGGGGAGGGAAGATAGGATTAGGTTGTGTAGCTTAAGGATTTTTTTAAAGATTGTAACCCCGAGAGAGTCAGTAAACAATACTACTTACGGCGTCTACGAAGTAATTTTTATAAGATGCAGGTCTCATTATTAATACGTTTTTATCCTGTCGACTTTGATATTCTTTGTGCGTATTATATATGGCAGCTTTATCGTTATTATGCGAGTGGAAACGTGTGATAATAAACCTCTGTTGCGGCTGTCATAAGAACCAAGTTTACAACGAACAGATTGTTCGCAGGAAGGTTCAGACTAATGCTAAGAGCGGCATTCTTGTGTTTCACTTGATCGCTTCAGATGTATACATCGTAGACATTTGTGTACGATAAAAAGAAATCGGTAAGATATGGGAATGCAATATCTCATAGAATGCAACGACAAATCACTCAGTGTGGTTTACCAGAGATCGATTCTGGTGAATAATGTGGAAGCCTCTTTATCGGTTGGAGACTCAATACAATTTTTGTGGCCAGAAGATTCACCTAAAGCGAAGCAGTATTCTGGTGTAATAATTGCAAAAGATCGTAAGTATAAATTAATTATTTCGTAATATTACGAAATAATGATAATAATAATAATAATAATAATTGTATATCGATATACAATCAAATTTCGACGAAATTTGCATGATATATTTCTAATTCATTTCTTTTATTCAATATAGGATTTAACGGGAATGACACCAGATACAGAAAACGGTGATAGAGATGATTTGAATTTATCTGACGTGTCGAAGAACTGTCACATAGTAAGTTGAGATTTGTTTTCATTACCCTTTAATGAATCTATTTGTGTATATATGTTTGCATTAACAGATAAACAAAAAGCCAAACACGTATACTTCCAACCAAAATAAGGTTGTGATTTACTCTTCCGACGACGACGAAGATGTTGGCGACCATAACGGAGAAGATGCCAATCAGGGAAATCACGAAAATATAAATAATGATGTGAATATCGAAACAAATATTCAGCTAACAGGCGACACTGCATGGACTCTTAGGCATCATGCAGCAGGAGAAAATGTATTTATTTTGCCTAGTTCAGTTACATTGGAATGTTTTTTCCTAATCGTTTTCCTGTCGCGTAGACTTTGGAGTTAATTAAAGGGTGCCAAATTTTCATGGACCGCTTCGAACTGAAAACGGCAAGTGAGAAAAGCCGGAATCAGAATGAGCTGGCACGCGCCTTATTAAGGATCGTTTTCACGGATGACGCCTTAAGAAAGTGTTCCATGACGGGTCGAAAGGCAAAGGGCCAGGGAAAAAATAACATAGTTAGGCCAGGGCTACATGCGAAAGCAATAGATTGTATACTCAGTAAGTTTGGTTTGATGAAACCTGGTTAAATTCATTTTCTCTAATAACTTAATTGAATTTTTTGTAGTATATGTGCAAGCACAGGCAAAAAGATTTGGATGGCCAGCCAAAGATCGGCAAGTCATAATAAAGAGTATGACATCAAAATTGGGCGAAATGAAATCTGCCACAGATTTAAATTTAAGATATTGTACAAAATAAATTAAGTTAATGATTCCCTTATGAAACAAGTTTTTTAATGGCGTCAAAAGCTCATACTAACAATATTAACATTAAGACTACCGAACAGATTCGGTAGGCCATAGGCCAACTACCAATGTGTCTGTATGGACATAGGAAGTATAGGAACATCTTCATCGTCGGAAGACAATATCTTCATAGATATGGATCATATATAGTCCATACCTGCCCATTCCTATGTATAAAGTATATCTAATTTAGATATAGGAGTCCATATATAATTTATACATTTTCTATATCTAACTTTTTCACCTGGGGGGCCTCTTTGTGATATCAATTAACTATGATTTGCCCCTTCCAGCCATTCTCCGTCCTCCTCTCGCCGACTGCCCGACAGCCGCCACTCCGTGCCCCCCTCCCCCGCCGACGCATCTCTTCTCCTTACCCCCGCGGGCCTAACCTCCAGTTTAACCCACTCCCTTATAATTTCCTTCCAATGCACCGTGAGAAACTCGCCCGCAACACGCACGTACACCTCTACCCCCGCCCTCCACCGAGCCTCGCGGTTATTAGATTTCGTCGAGTTTCCGTCCCCCCCTTCCCGCCCCCGAGGAATCCGGGCCCCCTTCGCCCCCGCTCGATTCGTGCACCTGCGCTCCGCTTCACTCGTGGGCGGAGCGCGAGCGTGTGCCTCTCGTTGCAAGCACTGCTAAACACTTTCTCTGATTAAAAACGACGCTAACCGAGTGTCCGCCAGACAAGCTCTACTTGTGCTCGGCTAGCCGGTAGGTGAACGACTGGAAGCTTCCCTTCTTTCAGGCTTTACTTCCCACTGGCTAGACGAGGCTCGAGGTTGGAGTTCGAGTTGGAGTTGTGCCGGTGGGTTGGATGAATGGCACGGAGGGTGGTGAGATGAATCGAGAGGATGCATTTTCACAGGCCGGCGTGGAAATGACGATTTTCCCCCGGACGGGGGGCAGTGGTAAAAGTGGTGAGAAGCGACGGGCTTCGCTCTAACGTAGTAGGAAGTGTTTTTTGCCCTGACGTGGACTACGCGCGGCCGACAACGGCCGGCGCAGGGGTGGCTAATGACAAAATCAATGCGACATAATTAGACATGGCGGCTGGCTACCTACCCAGCTACCTACCAATCCACGGGCACACCAGTGCGCCCCGCGCTATGTCGGTGCGCCGGGTTACATGCAGGCCATGTCACTGTCCGTGTGCCGAGCCCGAGTGCCGTCATGCCGGGGGGAATTATTGTAAAAACATCCCTTAATGTGATCGATACGGCTTCGTTGCCAGCTCGCTTGGTCTCGCCACTGTCAGACCTCTCTCTCCCTCTCTCTCTTCCTCTTTCTCCCCTTCTAGTTCGCCAACGACAACGGCTCACCCTCCGCGACAAGCATTCCCGCTCCGCGGAAACGGAAGTCGAGAAGCGATATCTGTCGAGGAAAGCGGCTTTCTCCTCGGGCGAAAGGTCAGTCTTCCGAAAAGCGACGGGGCCCCCTCGCGAAAGGAGCATGTACAGCTCTCGCGTTAGCCACCGGGGCGAGAGATGATTTCGCCTAGGCATCGAGCTCCCAATGAATTCCACGGCCATCGCGCGGCAGACGGGACAAGTCCATTTGGAGTTGACCGAGAGGACTTAACTCAGCTCCTCGGAGAGTTAATGATGTCCGTGTTCACGGACACCTCGCATCCGGGGCGAGGCTGATTTACGGTCGACTAAGATTTCGAGCGGCTGGACAGCATGTATCACGGCTCTCGCGACTCCTACGTCCTTTTTAATTCAACGCTCTACAGTCTACGCTCTCGTTGATCGAGGGACGGTGCGGGCGCGCGGGAGGCTCATCGTGGAAATGGAATAACGTCAAGCCCACTGGACTTTTGTGTCGAGGCGGGAGGGAATGCGAGTGTGCAGTGGAGCTGCGGTAAGCCGCTCGTCGATTTGAGAGTATGCGCGCCGGCGACGACGACACCGCCGCTCTCGGTTTGCTGGTGGGATTGTCTGCGCCGATTCCAAGTGAAACCGTAGGCAGAAGCACTTTATGCCCGCGGCGCGCTCCGGCACACACCACACACCA
The DNA here is from genome assembly GCA_963675795.1 of Crossocerus cetratus. Taxonomy (NCBI): domain Eukaryota; kingdom Metazoa; phylum Arthropoda; class Insecta; order Hymenoptera; family Crabronidae; genus Crossocerus; species Crossocerus cetratus. The sequence continues at coordinate 1,633,025 of OY776664.1, forward strand.
CACACCACACACCAGTCGAGCTAATTATACTCCCGAGGCAAAGGGTTACCTACGCCGATGACGCACACGTGAAGTCGGAAAACATTGATGAGCGGCTATACACGCGCCTTGACTGCTAAGCGCAGATAACGGAAGCTCTAGAAACCTTTTTGCTTTCGATCCCTTAACTCTTTGTAGCTCTCGCGCTCCGTCGGGAATGCGCCGATTCCAGGGAACAATACTCCCCGATGCGAACTCTCTTCCGCGGGCTCGAGCCCGATGGGAAGCGCGAGTTTCCTCGGCCGTTGCCGAGCCACTCGAGCGTGTCAGCAAATTGATTTAAACGGTCCACGCCCATATCAACGGGAAGCCGTGGGATCGCCTCTCAAATAAATCTGACTATCATCCTCGCGGCGGCCGCCGCTTGCCTTTCACGGTATATACTCGCCGAGATAAAGTGCGCGCAAATAGAAGCGCGCGCTATCTTCCAGCCGATTACTCGCGCGAGCGCTCTTACTTCATTCCCACCTCTCGTCGAGTGCGCGCGCTCCTGAGTCTCCCTCTCTCCCTCACCGCCCGTGAATATTAACAAGGATCGAGAGACAAGTTCATGAAAGAGGAGCGATAAAAGGAGAGGAGCGGCTCAATTTTCTCCGAGGCCTTAATGGCCGGCCAATTAATCGACGTGGGATAATCGAGCGGAGCGCGCACCATCGGCTAATCGGCCTCCTTTTACAGGCACCGACCACGCTCGCCACCATTTCCCTTCGACGACCTCAACGAGCGCCAATAAATCCCGCCGGCGAATAAAAACTCCGATAGCCAATTCTCCTCGGTGAAAATTGTTTCAATCGGAGAAATAGCTCGCCGCGAGGAGTCGCGCGCGGTCGTGTTGTCGAGTATCAGTCGGATTGGCTCGCGGGGAGGAATATAAGAGGAGAGGTATAAAAAGAGGGCGAGATCGGGAGCAAGAAGTCCTCTCTGACGAGTGGGTTGGTAGATGGGGCGAGACGAGGTCCAAGGATTATCAAATTCCCGGCGCAGGAGGAGATCGTTAGAGCGCCCGGTGGTGGAGAGCCTGAGGACTCGAACGAACAAGAACGCGATACGTGCCGAGATCCGAATGCATGCAACGCAGCATTTCTCCGTTCGTTATTTGATGGGAATCAGCCTGGCGACATGTCTCCAGGTTTCCAACGCCTCTCTCTCTCTCTCTCTCTCTCTCTCTCTCTCTCTCTCTCTCTCTCGGCGACAGGAGGGAAACAAGTCGCCCAAGGCGACTATAAGGCGTAAGAGGAGGAATCGCCGCTAACGAGACACCATCGCGGAAGTGTCGATAGCCTTGCCCGAAGGATAATCAGGGAAGTTCCGCGCCTAATCGTTCCTCTGCGATTCGTTAAGCGAACACGCGCCACTCCGCCGTCACAATGCCATCGAGTTTTTCGCCGGAGCAAGAGAGCGAGGGTAGACTGGTCGCGGTGGAAATTTAGTCGGAGCAGAGAGTCGCTTTGATTTATGCAGTCGTTAGCTCGGAGAGTGCGGAGGAGACTCGCAGCGGGAAAATGGCAGGAGGTTGTCGCGCTATCCGAAGGAATGGCCAATGGCGAGGACGCTCGGAGAGGAGAGCTCTCTTTATTCTCGAGCACTCGAATGCGGGCGCATTGTCCCAGGGAGTTATTACTAATTGCCGGGCGGCCTTCGAGCAATTGGCATCGAAGAGCCTCTCCCGGCCTCGTAATCTCTCTCTCACTCTCTCACTCTCTCTCTCTCTCCGCCATGAAATCTCGATGCGAGTCTCCCAGCCACTGGGAGTCTGACCCACTGCCAGACACCCGCCACTCCGATCCTATGTCACGCCTATTTTCATTAGTAGCGCGCGCGAGAGCCCACTCTCCACGGGCCTCTCCTTTATTCCTGCTACTGTCGATTCGCCCGATGGAAACTTGCGTCACCTTTCACGCATACGTCCAACTCGACGCTGCTCATCACTCCGAGTGTAATAATAAGAAAGACAAGAACCGATCACTTTCATCCCGAGAATTAGGGAGATAATGTGCGAGAGCAGAGAATCCGAGGGGAGAGGAGTGTCTATGTTGCTGGTAGATAATTGCTGTTATCGTATTCAGCTCTACGATGCTCCCGAGTCCTTCCCGAAGACTTGTCTCTCCCCCGTGACAATACGGCGCAATTGCTCTACACCTTCCGGATCCCGTGCGCCCCGGGAGGAGGCGGGGGCGAGTCATCGTCGGCGTTGGGACTAAATTAGGGAAGGCTTCCCCACGGGGATTAGCCCCCGACATGCAAGCAGCGCCGAAACAACAGCGAGCTATGTGGAAATAGCGGGCCGGAGGACATGGGGACAGACAACCGCGCGCGTTCCTTCCCCGATCGCCACCAAATTACTACATCGCCGCAAATGCACGCAGCGACCCCTCGCCACTTCCTCCCTCGTCCAGCGGCCTTCTGCTTACAAACACTCTCTTAATTCGGGAGCGCACGGCATCAATGGCGCGAGTCAGCGCGACGCAAAAATGCACAGTGCATTAGCGACGCGGAGGGTAAATATCCGGTCAGATAGCCTCTGTTGCGGTAGGACGAGAGAGGGAGGGGTGCAAGTGGTCGAGCTCTCGAGAATTCCTCGTCGATATTCCGATATCGCGCGGCATCTGAATCGCAGCCGGACACCCGTTAGCCCGGCGTCGCTAGTGGAGCGATGTACTGCTCGTTGATAGATAGCAGGGAGATAGAGCGGATATTCAATTATTCATATAGCATTAGCCGGCGCTCATGTACCGGGTGTGCCCGGGCGGCGGGGCTTGGGATTGGGCGCTCGTAGCCGGGAGGGCCAGGGCCCCGCTTTCGTAAGGACGTCTGTAATTTCCTTGAGAGAGAGAGAACAACGTGTCATTATCGAGAGGCAAGGGGCCGCGGGCGGCCGGAGGCGAAAGCGGGAAAAGCGGCCCGCTGTGGGAAATGAAAGGATGGAGGACGAGGGAAAGATAGCGAGGGGGGGGCGGCTGGTAGAAAGGGGGGAGTATGTAATATGACTGTCGATAACGCCTATCGATAACAGGCTGCTCCTCTATCCTCTACATTGGCAATCGATGTGTCGAATGAGTCACACTTTGAATGATTGATTGGGCCTGGTTCGCGTGTCATTATGGAAGAGCGCCGGATGCCTCCTCTTGCCAGTGGCCGTTCTCCACTGTCATGCAGATCGGCCCCCTTAGCGAGATTAATTCTCCTCTTTAGTGGGCGAGAGTAGTGTCTCTCTCTGGTTACTGGGACTGCTGGTTAGCAGTGAGAATGCCGAAACATGATTTTGATAAGAGTGCGAGTGGAGGGTGAATGGATATCGTCGGAGGAGGCGACTGCGCCCACGTGAGGCTCGAGCGAGTTGAGTCGCTCCAAGGGATGAATGAAGGAGGCAGAGGCAGAGACAGTGAGAGAGGCAGAGGTCGCCCGGTACACCTAATCCCATTTGGAAGGTGGGACGTGAGGAATGTCCTGGTTTCCTGTGTTCCGTGGGGTTGCAACGGTTCCCGGCTGGTCCTTAGGAGTGTGTCCTTATCGGGACGTGGGATCGCGCGGCCGGTTAGCCTCGCCTACGTCCCGACACAGCCAGAAAACTTCCTTGTTGCTGCCCGCGCCCTCGCGCCCTCGCGCCCTCGCGAGTCTGATAGCATCGGCCGTGATCCGATTAATTAATTCGTAGGATTAATTGCCGGGCGGCTTTATCTCGGCGGATCGCTCTCCCGGACTTTGTCTCGGTGTATCGAGCCGGAGAGGATAATTCCAGCGGCGAAAGAGTGTCCCTCGGCGAACGGAGGCGTAGGTGTTGTTGTGCCGCGCGTTTCTCTCGGGAAGTGCGCTGTGTGGTGTGTGCGCGCAGTCGTGTCGAGCAGCGACAGACAAGGGTCAGACTCGGAGGCCCCTCGAGGAGAGCGCGCTCCGCCACGCTGCCACGCTGCCAGAACGATATGGAGCAAGCTCCGCGTGCAACCGACACCCACGCCTGCCCCGCCAATTCATATCCGAGGCGAGTGCGCGCGCTCTCGAGCCACTGCCGAGAGCCCGAGAGCCCGAGAGCGCCCATCTCGCGTGGGTGCCACCAAGTGTGAATGCCGTATGTCTTCCCTCCTGGATAACAGCGGCCTGGCCTGGTATCGCCGCTCACAATTATCCGCCACGCCGAGTACCTATCTATTCGATACACACCGTCCCGGCACCCACCAATAAAACTCACTCAGCCCCTCTCCCCTCTCCCCTCTCCCCCGTCCCTCTGCTCGGAAGGGCCTCATATGAAATAATGCAACTCGAATTTCCCCAGTGGAACTATCGCGCTCGGATCTCGAGCGGGCGGAGTCTCCGGACAAATTGTCAATTAGCCTGAGAGACGACGTCTTCACAGCGAGAGAGAGAGAGAGAGAGGGAGAGAGAGAGTGGGTAGTGTCGGGCGGACGGTATTCTCCCCGCCTTGTTTACCGATTGAAACGAGCGGGCGGTCGAGGCGGCTCGGACAGCTCGGCTCTCCGGGATTTACCTTTTTTCGGGGAGTCCTTCCCTTGAATGGGGACCCACCGGGTCCTACGGCAACGCGGCGAGCAACTTTTCCTGGAAGCAGGTGTGTCGGGGCCGTGCGGCCCCCGATCGAGAGATCGAGCGGCCTGAAAGCGCAGGTCACTCTGCCAGGTGCTCGCTCTCGATCGCTCGTAAAACCCGTGGCCGACTGGTCGCGGTCATTGTTGTTCCCTCCACTAAGTATCTACCCTAAAAGCACCATCCATGCTTCCTCCCTGCCAGGTTACAAACTATTGTTGCCGGACTCCCGCGTACCAGCAGGCCGAGCTCCGACAACCGGGCCACCTTTCCTGTCAATGGAATCAGATGGATTCCGGATTTGTTCTTAAGGAAGATTGATATATCCCCAACTTAAATTTATAAGACCGGGGGATAAGCCGGCAAATCCTCCCACCGAGAACTCTCCACGAGGATAATTGACTGACCAACCAGCCTAATGTGATTGGTCAGAGAATCGTCAAGTTGCGGAGAATCGGAGAGAATCTGGAGAACCAGGAGACGATTCGAGTCGAGTCGGACTCTCTAGCCGGAGATTCGGGGATGCTGAAAGACAGCGGGTCGCATTCTTTCGGTGAGGAGAGAAGGAGCAAGAGTATTTTTCTGAATAGACGAGCGGGGTCCGCTGCTTTGAATTGCGATCAACTGTAAGAAAATCGGGTGGAGCGAGGACGCGAGATTTTCCAGGAAGGCCAGAGCGATCAAAGCTGATTTTCCCTCATTGTTGACTGGGGAACCCGGTGGTGCCCGGTGCCTGGTGCGCGCCTCGGACCAATGGGGGCCCTCTGCCAAGAATTATCCGCGGGGCGAAAAACGGCCATCCCATTGTGTGCGGCGGCCGGGAATCGCACTGGACTCTCTCTCCTTCCCGGGCGAAGGTCCCACTTGTGCCGGGACAGCTCTCGTGAGTTTTCTCTTGTTTGGCCAGGTAAACCAGCAGGACACACACCTGCGCGCTGGTTTGTCACCGAACAATAGCCCCTCGCCCCGACTCCGAGAGAGAGAGAGAGAGAGAGAAGGTAGAGCGTGAGAGAGTCCGCCACGTCTCTAGAATTCGGACAGTGTCGCCAGGTTCCCAAGGACTCGGTTCTCAAAATACAACTCGAAGAATACATTAGTAAGAGTCGCGCGCAAAAAGTCCCCTCGGCTGTCGGCGCAGAGCCCGAGAGATTCAATCTGCATCGAGTCGGTCATTTATATCTGGCAGTTATTAGTACGCGGTATCGAGAGGATAATTACAGCGGTGGTCTCGAGGCGCAATCTATGTATTGAGCGGAGACAATCGATCATTTTCCAGCTGTCCGTTTAGTGACAAGTCTCTCGGCGAGCGCGCCCTGACGCCGCGGACTCTCCTACTCGGAGCGTAGAGTGTGTAAAGTATCTGGGAGCGGAGAGAGAGTGTCTGTGGTACGCGTTCTCCTACCTACTGGTGTCGCCTGACGGATCCTCCAAGAGTCAGAGGCAGCGTGCTCGCCCGAAGTGGGGAGCACTGCTTCAAGTAGAATAAACCAGTGGATACACGAGTTCCGGCCGCGTAACGCGGTAGTACCCACGTCCACGCTGATTTGTACTCTCTTCGTGAAAGGAAGGTCAAGCCGCGGCGGCGTCGCCGGCGTCGGCGGCGTCGTTCTCCTCGTTCTCCTCGTTGATATGCCCGGTGTTCTTGCCGCGCCGAGGACGAGCGCGTTTGCTTTCTCAAAGGATCCACCTACATTTTCCCTCCTCCCCCACCCAGCATCCGCGAGCACCAACTTCCCCCGCGTCCACCGCAGCCGATCCACTCGTTTTCGTAAGATTTCGACCTTATTCGCGAGGAAAGTTCGACGCTCCCATTGTCGTGGCGCGCCGGTTCTGGGTCAGCGGGGGCCCCCGACGAATTAGCGACACGGATAGTTAGCCCGGGCGGCCGACGCAATTTTTTCAGGCCCAGCCCGTTACGGTTGGATCGAAGCGAAATTCTCTAAGCGTCTAATACCGCGGGAGAGTAGTCGCCGGAAGCGACCAACGAATTACCGGGAAAGTTCTCCGCTGGAGTATCGTCGAACGGTGGGAAATCGATCGGCCGGTGTGTATATCGGTTGGATGAATCGCGAGGAGGAAAGTTGTGCCGAGCGACGCGTCCCTCGCTCGATAATGTATAATTAATCGACGAGGCGAGCGCTGGTAATTAAAGGTGAAAACAGAGTGGCGGCCTCTCGATTAGCTCCAGCCGGCTTTTTCGCCCCGGCCGACAGGAAGAGGATTCCCTTGACCGCGGGGATTAGACCGAGTCTCGATACACTCGAACGCTCTCCTTCCACCGAGTCATTTCATCGGAGCCGAGGTGGAATCTCGACGGAAAAAACCTTTCTTCCCATTATTCTGTTAATTGCGCGCGCGGGATACTTGCCGGCCGGTGATCAACTAGCCGCAGTCGGGGGGCATTCGACGTCTCTCTACGTCTCTCTACACTCTACACAATACATAGAGACAACTTCTCCGAATTGACTGGATAAAATGCAAGAATGTACCTATCCCGGCGGAGTACCGTAAGCTGTCGGTACCGTGGCATTTACGGCGCGCATATATCCCTCGGCGATTGCCGTAAAATCGTAAATCGTCCGTCGAACAAGCCTACTCGCTTTTTCGTCCTCGGAAATTCGACTATCCGATCAGCATTCGCCGAGTCCCGCGCGCACAGAGTCGCGGGAGTAGCGAATGGCCCCGGCAGGAATTCTTCGAGCCGGTGGAAAAAATGCCGCGCGACATTCCGAGCGGTGCGCGCCTTGCGGAGGCCTGGAGAGAACGCGCGGCCAGTAAAAACAGACTCGTATAAGCCATTTATATGATAAAGAACCAACGGTGTACTGACGTACCAGAGAGGCAAAGTCGCGCGCGCTCGCGCTCGCGATTCAGCGCAGAGTTATCGTCTCGCATAAAACGACGACGCGTCCTCCCTCGCGATTTCCACACGCGCCGCGACGCTACGCGCCAGAGGACGAGGAATGAAAAGCCGCGGGAAAGCCGTTGCGTGTTGCCTGGCGGGCGATCGCCCTCGAAAGGAGAACAGAAGTCGGTGGGTTCGATCGGTAGCAATTAAAAATGAGTAAGCGTTCGTATCGGTTCGTGACATCGGTCGGCCGGGACAAAAATCGGCTAATGATTCATGTAAACTTGGAACGGTAGAGCGAGCTAAAAGACCGATCTCCTTTCCCCCGGCTCGATTGATCGATTTCATGCATAAGCTAGTCGGAAACTGGTTCTCTCTTTTCATGTGCGGCCACCACCACCACCGTCCAACCACCGACTATGTGCACGCGGTGCAATGGGTGCCGTTCGGACGTCGATTCAGCATTCAACTCTCGATCGCGCGGCTTCGTTCCTGCCGATCTCGAGATTTTCTCAAAATCCGAGAGGCTCAGAAGCGCAGGGCTCCGGAGTCGATAGGAAGACTGTTCGATGATTCATGGAAAGGTTCTCTCGATCGGAGGTCGAATCCTCCGGGATCCGCCACCATCACTCAGCGATCTTGAGTTCGGGCTGCGATTGGCGGGTTTTGAATCGCGGGCGCCAGGCAAAAAGCGGCTGGAAACCGGTCGCGTGTAGTATCTATATGTGTGGGAGCACGTGCGAGAGAGGGAGAGAGAAGGCCCTCGGTGTTGGTAAGTACAAGCGGGGCAGCTCCGCCGCCTTCGAGATCGGCGACACGTTGGAAGCTCCTAGTGTTTTAAATCACCGACAGACACCTCAAGGCTGTCGATCGGTCTCGCCGGGCGTTACTTCCACTGGATAAACCGCCGCCAAATAGAAGAATCCTCGCCGGGACATCCTCGTCGCTTCTCCACCGACAACAACCTTCGACATCCTGATCGGCCCTAATGTATCCCACTCTAACCCTATCAATTTACCAGCTTCCTCACTCGGTGAGAAAATCCATCAGAAGCCAAACTGGCCAAATAATAATCACTATCTGTCGCACTCGGCCAAATCGCGCTCGATATCGCCGGCTCCTATCTCTCCTGGTCAGCGATAAACAGAAATAAAGCAGGAAAGAGGTCGCGGCTTTAAAGACCGCGCGGAAACAGTAATTACAGTCGGTGCTAATGTATGCTAAGGGAAACGTGTGTTCGCCGTAATTCATTAAATCGGACACGTGGATATTACAGCAGTGCGAGATAGAGGAGCTCGTAAAAGTGGCATCGCGAGTCATCCCGCGATCGCGCTCGCGCTGACTAACAGTCGATATTCAAATGACGCGCGCGCTCGTTTGCGGGCGAGCGGGAGCGGCCGGTGCAATTCTGACGCTCCAGAGAGAAATGTCGGCTGGAACTGTCTCCGAGCGTGACTGGCCGAGCAAAGCCTTTTGTCGATCGAGCAAAATAATTAATGACACCAACCACTCGATTTGCTCCTGAATCGATCGAGAGCCGCGCGCCCCGCCGGCGTAGGTACGCGCGTGTGTGAGCGGCCAGTAATCGCTCCAAATCGCCGATTACTTGCGCAATACTAATTAAATCCCGGCGCACTCGTGATCGGCCGCTCCAATATTATTCATTACGCACTCGCTCCATTAAACGAGCCTCCGATTCAGCCTTGCCCGTCCAAGTGATAAATGCCACTTGGACGTAATTATCAATTGATCGCTCGGCGAGCCGACACTCGTCGGGCACTGCGCGCACACTTTCTAAATCCTGTGACAATTAATTGAACAACGTGGTCGAGCGCGCCCCGCGCATTCATGGAATCAAGTGGTAAGTAGTGAAAAGCTTGACGCAATTCCGGCATCTTATCGAGCGCACTTGGCCCCCAAAGTGAGAGAGGAGTGCAACCCTTAGAGAGAGAGAGAGAGAGAGAGAGAGAGAGAGAGAGAGAGAGAGAGAGAGAGAGGGAAGTGTGAGGTAAAAGTGGCGCGACGGAGGCGAAGAATTGGCTCGGAATTGTTGGAAGCGGGCGAGCGTTCACGGCTTCCTTCGACCTTTACATTCGTACAGCATGTCGAAGCGATCGTCCGCGCGGCATCACGCGCCAAATATGCGAGGTGTGGCAAAAGGTAAAGGATAAAAAGAGAGCGCGCTCGGGAGAGAGGGAGTGGGAAAGGGTGAGGTAAGCGGCGCCCACACCGAATTCGCGCTGTGTCATTAAGTCACACACAGTGCGAGGGTCACTGCCTCGGTGCAAGGCTGCCACGGCTTGACACCACTCCTCTCCTCTCCTCTCCACTCGACTCCACTCCGAGAGCGAGCAAGACGCGCGCGGCCTATCAGCATAACGTGACCTGTTATACCTAAAACGATCCTAGCCGCCACCAGTCGAGAATCCCAGAGGAAGGCGCGAGCGCGAGCGCGCCAGACAAAAGGGAGTGGAAAAATCGGAGAGTGCACTCAATCGGAGCCCGAGGGGCTTGCGAGGAGGAACGCAATGCAAAACGTGCCAGACCAGTTGTGACATGGAAGGGGCCCAATGGCTATCTACTCCGGCCGGACACATCTTATCGGCGATCTCATCTCTCACCCTGTTACAAACGGAGCGCGCGGGCCCTAGCGTGGCGTGGCGTGGCGTGGCGTCGAGGGCCGCGACCCGCGATGTTCATTTCAAGCATTTTTATCCCCCTGCCAATAACAAAGCCGTAAATGTTACAGATACAGATAAGCCTCCGCCGACGCCGAGAGAGGAAGGATGCATTGGCACGACGCCTAGATTCTTCGATCCAACAAAAATGGAGCGTTCCAACTCGACTTCAACTTCAACTCGAAACTCTCCGAGTTCCCAGAGTCCAATCACACCACGCTCGCCGGGTCCAACTAAAGCAATGCCACGCTCGGACATCTCCATCTAGCGTCTTTCTCTTAGCTACTCACTGGGAGACTCGAGGAGCCGGAATCGGCTCTCCCGATAATCGAAAATATCAATAAGCAGTCGCATCCCGGAAATCCAATCGAGCTTGATCCCATTTGTTTGTCAGGCGGGAGGGAGGGAGTGAAAAGGGAGAGGGTAAGAAGCTGGTAGGAGCAGAGAGTTTCGCCGCTTTGTCTCCTAATCCCTAATCCGCAATCAGGGCCCATTGTGCCCGGTCATCGGGACCACTGCTCGCGCGGGTGTACCCCGCTGGATGTACACTAAGAAGGATTATGAGAGATTAAAATCATAAGGGAGACAGAGGAAGAGCAAGTGAGCGAGAGGGAGACGGAGAGTCTGCTGGCCGAGCGACGGGGGGACGAAAAAGAAGACAGAGTCGGCCGCCGCGCTGCTCGAGAAACGTGTGTCGAGGAGAGCAAAACGATGGACAAAGGTGAGGAGGCGAGGGTGGGGCAGAAGCCGAATGTTGGCTTGTGTACGGCGAAGCAAAGGACTAGGGAGCAAAAAGGAGGACACAAATTTGGACAGGGACGTACGGGCCCCGAGTGTGGGTGCGAGCGGGGGGGTTGGGGCCGGATATTCAAATAAGTTGATTCGTTAGTCCGCCGGATTAATTTGCTACGACGGTATCGGATGTGGCCGCGCATTCATTAGGCGGACTGTCGCTAGGCCGATGCGCGCGCGCGCGCGCTCTCGTCTCTCACCGTGGTAGGACGTACACGTAGGACCCAACTGTCTGCTGGTCTGTATGGCGGGTGAGTGGCTGCGGGCCCCTGGCTCACTGGCTCACTGCCCGCCACGGGACACTGGGCCCGCGCGCACTCCTCCGCCGACGAGTTTTGTGGATCTGTCCGGAGGATCACGATGACTGGTCAGCCACGACCCCGCAGATTCACTCGGCGCAGCGCAGGCCACCGCGCACGACTCAGATATAATTATGAGCGCAGCCGCCTTCGATTCCTAGCAGAGCCAACTCCGTCACCGGATTCATCCAGAGCAGCGCATCCTCCATCTAATAAGCCCACAGCTCACTGAAACTCTCCTCTCTTCCGACTTTTAATGGCGAGCGAGTTGTTTGGTTGGGAACAATGCGAGAAGTGCAGGCGCATCGAGAGGGACCGATGTCCCCATTCGTCGGAGATGGACACGTGGCTGCTGGCGAGTACATCGCTCGCACCGGTACCGTACTGGGCCCGAAGAGCCACGCAACGAATGAGCTTGAGGCCCACTCGACGCCGAGAGAGCGTAGACGCCGTAGACAGACTGGTGGGCCCAAGAGGGAGCGAGAGCGCGCGCGCTGGCAATGAAGAAAGAAAGAGGCGACGAGGGAGAGCGAGTGCGAGGGAACGAAAGGCGAACGGACTGTGACTGGCCGACAAGTATTGTCGCCGGCGTGAAATATTGTTTTCCATGCCAGGCACGGCGCGCGTATGCACGAATAACGACACGTCGATTAATGTCCGCATTGCCAACCACACGGCCAGCCAGACCGTCTATTAATAGCGGCGCGCGCTCGGCGACACGCGAGATTTCTGCCTGGTACCATCCAATTCAGCCTTTCCAATGCACTACCTCCTTTGCGACATTTAACCACCGAGTTAATCAACCAGGCGTGGGTGAGGCTCGCGCGAAATTTCATTCCGAACGATCGGCCCCCTCCAAATCATTAAAATTGCCAGTCCGATCACGGCGCACCTTCTATGTACCTCCACACGGATTTAAGCTTTACAGTTTTCCAGGGGACCAATTGGCTTCTTGCGCGAGGGACTTATCTCGCGGTATCCTCGGCCCGGGATACATATCGCGGCAAGAACCTTTCGTTCAGCTCGATAAATCTCTCGGATCCGCGCGCCCGCGCACGCCTCGAGAAAAATCCTCCGTGGACCGCTCGGGCAAATTGCAGTTTATGTGTCGCCGAGTGCGAGGAATGCGAGTCTCTGTTATGCCGATTAGCCCGCGCGCGCGCTTCCGATGCCGTGAAATCGATCGTAGCGTTCGATTCGCCGGACGGACAGGCGTCGCACGGTTAAAGCTCGCGCGTTCATCCTCCCAGGATCCTCAATGTCCGCGCGCCAATCCCATTGACACTGATGCCACGATACCACCAATGCGACAACAAACCGAGAGGAGTCTCGCGGTCTCTAATCGACGCGATCAATTCGACGAGGCGGCGGCCACGCCTACTCGCCCAATTTCTTCTTTCCTCGAAACTTGCCGCTGGCAGAAGCGCGCGCGCGCGCGCGCGACGGCGACGACGGCGGCGAAAGCTCGCGTTGAAAAGATACAATTAGTCTGAATGACCGGTGACCGCTCTCGGCAGAGTACATCGGGCGCAGCTCGGTTATTGTCGTCGATGTCGCTGAAATTGCCATGATTCCCGGGGAGGGCGAAATATAATTACGGTAATAACGGAATAACCGCGAGGGAAACCTCGTTCCTCAGGCCGACCAGTCATTGTCCTTATGCCAGGCCGTAAAGGAATCGGTACGTCTGCCAGGAAATCCTTGGCTTCCGCTGAGGGGGGCCGTCGCCGTCGCCGTCGCCGCTCACTGGGCGAGCGTGTTCTACTAATTAAATGATAAATCATGCCCATCTCTGCCAACAAGAAATTGATAATGCCCGTTTGAGCATTTGCCCCGGGCGCGCGCGCGCGCGCTATCGCTCCACTCCATTTCAGAGGTTACCCTCACAATGGGAGGCTGATAATGCGACAAAAGACTCGAGTATAACCGGTTGAACCCGGAAAACGGCCTCCGCACACTGTCTCCTCCTTCCTTAAGTCTCCATTACAAATGCGAGTTCGCCCCGTCCGAGGATACCACTTTTCCACGGGGATTAACTCGGCCAGATATCCAAATTCGCCTACGATTACAAACGACCGGCACTCGATAATCCTCGCGAGCAGAAATACAGCTGATAGCAAACTGGCAAGTAGATACTCCAATCAAGAGTGGACGTCAAAGTGGAGTAGACGTCGCGTGAATGGTCGATCGAGACAAAAGCGTCGCAATTAATCGGGCTGGAAAGGCGGTGGGGTGGTGGGGTGGTGGGGTGGTGGGGTGGTGGGGTGGCGGGGTGGTGGTTTCGTAACGAAAAAAGGGTCTTCCCGTCTCGAGGCGGGAAGCCCGCCGAAACGCGATTACGGCGTAGTCGGCGTAATCGGTGGGTAGAGCCGAAGCGTGGAATTATCAGGATTTAAGGAGGCAACAAAGTGCGTTTTTACGAGGGTCCGTCCAAGGATGGCCTTTATAGTCTACCAGACTCTCGCTCCCTCGCCCTTCTGGCCCTCAGCGGCTCAGCGCCCGGGCCACTGCCAGTGCTCAGCGGACCTCGCCTACCGCGCCAGCTTTCCAACGATACCCCGACTCCGTACAGGTAGTATTCCTGCAAGGAGAAATGCCGGAATAATCGCCCACCAGATATAATTAAGCCACTAATGACTGCCGCCGCTCCATCGAGAAGCTCTCGCACCCTCCTTCTCTCTCCTCTTCCTTCTTCCAGCCGCGTTTCTCCCAGTCTTGCGCTCCCGCGGCGGTAATTGTCAAATAAAATAAACACCTTCGCGCTCGGATACCTGCCCAATCAAACGCCTCCCATTCTATACAAAGTTTACTATGCAACATGCTCACTGCATCCTCCAGTGTTCGCGACAACTTTATAGAGAGCTGTCGCTAATGAATCGAGATCGTAGAGAGTTTACTATTTGGTCGAGGGACAAGAACCTAAATGGACTATCGATGTCGAGTTTTTCCGGCGGCGCATCGACCGACAGGCTCTCTTATCAGCATTGGGGGCTGCTCGAGCGTCGAAAAGCGGCCTCGCCGCTATTTGTCAAGGCAGAGAATCGCGCGGCTCTCCATCGGAAAGAGTTCCCGTTGCGAGAGAGTCCACTGATGAATGCTCGAGAGCCGCAGATAAGAGTATAATCGTCGAGTGCGCTGCCGATCCGAAGAATGCTAAGCGGTATTTAATTCCCGTACTTATACATCTGCCCCGCGCCATTAGCGGCCGCGGGCAGCACGACTGATTTATATTAATCAAATGAATACACACACGCCGTATTCGGAGAACGCGACTTCCCCTCCCCACCCCCCCCGCGAGTCCATAGCCCATAGCCCATAGCCCATAGCGCCCACTCCCCGAGCATAAAGGAACCTCGTTAAGACTTGTTACGAATAATTAATTCGTACTAAGTGCACACACCGCCGACAAGCATTCCGAGTCGCAGGATTACACGGCTTTACAATTAAGCCGCGATGTTAGTGTGTACGTACGCGCCCCCCTCCCCTTCGACACCCCCCTTCACTCACCCTCTAGCACGCTGGCTCGTAAAGCCAGGGGCCACTCGTTTCTTCCGCGATCTGGGGATGTTTTACAGCCGCACTGTCAATTAATTTCGCGTGCCAAGCCGCGAGACGGAGGGAAAGAGAGAGAGAGAGCAATCTCGCTCGGGAGTCTTAAGCTCTTAATTCATGAACTGGTTTCCCGTGGAGAGTGCGCGCGCTTACCGGCTTCCGAGGGCGGGATGAGGGGTAGTGGGGCGATTTAGAGTTGAAAGGGGGCTGCGAGGAGGAGGATGGTAGCTGTAAAGGATTTGGAGAGGATTCGGAGAGTATCGACTGGGAGAGTAGAGAGAGAGAGGGGGAGAGGGGGAGAGAGAGTATAGTTGGTGGTAATGCTTGGCAGGCAAGCGCGCGCGCGGCCACGATCACGTAAGCCGCGATAATAGATTATGATAATAAACGGCATTGTGTCGACATAAAGGCACCTAATACTGGGCCTCAGTCATATTCATGGCTCTACCTCGTTGCCCGCTATCACGGAGACTCGAGGTCCATCGTAAAGAACGCGCTCCTTATGCCCAGGTAGATTTTGAACGCCCGGGGAGAGGCCGGGCGCACGGACCCCCCACTCACCAAACGTAACCCGACGTAACCTCGGAAACAGGATGGACCCATCACGCACACACGCACACACGCACACACCTCCCGGCCACTCGCGCACCTCGGCCCACAGCCTGTTTCTCTAATTCTTTATTGGAAATGAGATACCTGATGGGAATCGACGCCGTGTGGTCCGACCGATAGAGCTGTGACCGAGCGGAGTCGCCCGCTCGCGTTAGATGAGCCTGATGGATCTACTAGCCAACATTATGGGACACCCTCGGCCCTCTTATAGCCATTGCGGCACTCCGAGTGCGCTGGCGAGTGGGCCCCCAAAGAGTTGATTTTCCCTTCGGGGCCCGAGTGTCCGTCCGGGGTGTCAGGTATATGCACTCCAACGGAGGAACGCACGATTAACGGCGACCGCCGGACAGGTACCCACTTCTGCTAACAATGTTTGGAGTAATTAAGCGGCTGACTAATGAGCCGAGCCAATACCAGTTAGTTTTTCGTCCGGCAAAGGGTCGGCAGCGCGCGCTTTGTATCGGCGCGAGGGAGGGAAAGGATCAGCACCCTGGGCAGGGGGGCCAGAGCGAGAGGGCGAGAGGGCGAGAGGGCGAGAGGGAGGGACTCGGGCGCGGACAGAATTTTACCGAAAGCCGGCCGCGCGCTCGTATACCTGTTCTGCTGGTCCCAAGGCGATTCCGGGGGCCCCGTGTCATAATTGTCCCCGATTCACAGAAAGCCCCTTCGATTTTATAGCGAACTTTTACGATACCAGGCAGCCGTAGTCAATGCATTTAATATAAGATATATTTATGATCCGAGGACTTAAGTCCCCGGGGCTTATCCTACAATACGCGACGCGAGGAATCCCGGGACTCGCTGTCGCTCACCGGCTAATTACGAGCGCCGTGTGCACAATGACATAAGGAGAAGTGCCAAGTGCCGCTCTCGGCGCGAGTGTGCACCTGAGAGCGAGGATCTTCTATCGGGAACCGGGTGTACCTTTCGGGGCCCATTTGCGTGCGGACTATCTCCTAAATAAAATGCGGACACACCGGGCCGAGTACGGGGAAGCGGCCGGGGGGATCGTCGGAGGCAGATCCGTCGCCCAGGGAGAAGCGTGTGCTGACAAATCGCGGCGTACGCCGGGCCACGTGTTCCATCAATGCCTTATGATAATCAGTGGCATCCTGCACACGCAGCGCGCCTTGCATATCCCAGCGACAGCGCGGCCGAGAAGAGAGCCGCGCAGGTCCCGAGAGAAGCAAAAAGCCAACGGTATTATAATAAGCGAAAGGAGAGCCGAGGAAGGAAGAGCACGCGCCTGCACGAGATACAACCCTCTAAGGCTTTGCGAATACGAGATTAGGGTGGTAGGGCTGCCCGCCACACTGCGGGACCACTCTCCGAAGCATCGTCGAGCGAGCGAGCGAGCGAGAGAGCACGAAATAAGAATTGGTAATTGGGCGGTGGCAGGTGGAGGCCGGAGGGTGGCGAGAGAGGGCTAAAAAGGCGCTTATTAAAAAGAGAGCTCCGCAATAGGATATCGGCGGGCGGAAGGGCCATTAAGCGTAATTCGCGGCGTTATGGAAATCGGCCGCGGATTCGAGGAAAAAAGGGTCTCTCTCTCTCCTCTCGGGAAAATAACCGAGGCTCGGCGCGCAGAAAGAAGGAGAACGATGCGTCCACGCCAACCAAACCAGCCAACGACTCACGCTAGCTGCCGCGCGCGATCGCCCGGCTTTCATCGACTTTCATGCAAATCTCTCCCGTAAGAGGGAAAAAGGGAGAACCCTCTTCTTTATGAATACGGGATTAGGGCGCACCGATTAAAGCGGCGGCCCGCGCGCACGAAACCACCGACGAGTTCTTAATCAGCGCTCCCGCAACCCCTCATTAAGCATTCCTCTCATTAACGTGCCCGGGCGAGCTGTACTTTCGGCTGATTCCTGGCGAACGCTAGCATGCGAGCAATTGTTGTCTACGACAGTGTTCCGGCTGCAGTTATGATCGAGCAACCTTCGTGCCCCCCTTCGGGCCCCCCAGGAGATAAAGCGAAAACGTGTCGCTCGGTATTTAAAAGTTGCCCGCCGGATTTAAAGTAGTCCGAGCTATTAAGATAGAGGCGAGTGCGCGAGTGCCGCGGAGGAAGAACTGTTTCGAGGAGTAACGACCGCTGATAAAGGGTCCTCGATAATGAATCCAATGGCCGAGTGGCCGGACGATTTTTACGCCGCTCGTGCCCTCGGCGTATTTCTGATTAGAAGCGCCGGAGGTCGCACGATGCCCACTGGCTTCTGGTCACTTGGTCGGCTTATTCGACACAAACTGTACAGAGTTCCTGGCGTTCTCGAGAGAACGGAAACTCTCCTGAACAATATGCTCCCCGGGTGATCTATTCTAGACTGGGATCGGCTACCGGGATTTAATTGAAATCCGACTACAATGACACTCGAGCGAATTCTCGGGCGTTTTCGAGGAAGCCAGTTCTCATGGTGAATCGGCGAGAGTGCCACGTGGCCCGATCGACGGCTCCCAGTGCAGGGCGGGGAATGAATCGGCAGAGGCCGCGGTGGAATCTTTGAGCGGGCTAGAAGAGGTTGGTGCGTTCGGTCCCGTTTTTTTGCTCGCACGATGATCAGGCTGGTCGCGCGTCAATTAACGGCGTCGTCGGAATAAATGCGAGCCGAGCGAAGAATGGACGCCCTCGTTTTTAATTGAATCGGCGCAAATCGGAGAGAGAGAACCGGCCGCCCGAGACACATACACATACTCTCACGGGCCCAGGCCACACACTACTCCCGGGGTGTCCATTAAACGGCCGATCGTTTCAGATAGAGAAAGTAGCCGAGGAGAGCCTTTTTTAATGGAGCCTGATCGGCCGAGATAACTGGATTACATTTCGTCTCGTCGAAAACACGCGGCTCGACTAATTTCGGAGGCTCGCTAATGGCGAGTGATGGCCGGCATGTTCGCGCCACACCTCCTACGTGCCGAGCACGATTCCTCCACTAAAACTCGAGCCGAACCAACGCTCGAAAAAGCCCGCGGTTCCAGCCAACTTGGAATTCGCGCATTTCTTCTCCTGCACTACGTGCATTTGGTGAGGGTCCCGAGAGAGAGAAGGTGTGTGGAGAGGAGAGGGCGAGGGCGCACTCGGTAATTACGAAAACTGGCTGGCCGTCCGGATGGGAGAGTCGAAAATCTATAGGTGGCTTTGTTGGTGGGCCGGTGATTTCAATGCGCGGCGCCCGTCGGATTCGAGCCCGCGGTGCAGACGTGACGAGATAACTCGTCGCGCCTCTTTCTTCAAATCTACACACCCGGAATATACACTGCACGCGCTCCCTCGCTCTCTCGCTCTCTCGGCTCTCGTGCAGTGTGCCTTTCTCAGTACTCTCCGATAATGGACGATCTTGCTCGCCCGCTTCGAAGCGCACTCACCACACCAACGCAGAGAGAGCGAGAGAGAGAGAGAGAGGGTCGACATTGCCGTAGCGAGCGGGCGATGCTCGTAAAAAAAGGTGTTTCCAGGCGTTTCGTTTCCTTAATTATCGGTGCCGGGCATTACCGGGCGCGCGCGCTCACGCCTAAGCAGATAAACGGGCCACACAAAACAAGATAATAAATTATTACTATTTTAATTGCGCACTCGCCGTCAGTACAGCGCGCGCTCTTCCGCGGCTTCCTAAGTTATGGCGCGAATGACGATAACGTATTACGCCGGACGATATCCCTGCCGGGTTGCCGCGCGAGCGCAGCCCCTAATGATTTATCGGCCAACCTCTCCACCACTGTTAAGTCCACTGTCCCGATTTCCACTGCGCCGATCTAGCATACTCAATCCTTCCGTCATAATCCACCGCCAGTAATGAATCCTCCGGGATCCATCAAGAGATCCCAATCTCCCCTCTTTCCCTCACTGCAGCTCAATTAATCCATTCACCAAATAATGCCCGATGGACCGAGAGAATCCGACCCTGCTCGCCGATGGCTAATTAGTTGGCGGGAGAAATACGCGCAGCTCTACCTAGAGCTATGTATGTATAAACCGGCAGTAACCGAGAAAGCAGCAATTCTCCGGAGCAAGTGTCTACACTCTTTCCCGGTAGGTCGGTACACGTCGCTCGCTCTCGTTGCGCCGAGCGAGCGAGAGCTGGTACCGGTCTCGATTAATTAGCCCCGAGGGAGCCTCTCCTCTCTCTCTCTCAGTCGGCCTGCAAACAAATTGCGGCAATATTGTCGCGCGGACGCGCGCCGCAGAAAAATGTCAGCGATGCCGAGCGGCGAGCATCCCTTTTTTGGCGGAGGCGCGTCGATTATGTACTCTCCGCCTCTTTCTCTCGTCCTTCTACCACGTGTCCTTATGTCATTTCCTAAGAGTAAGTCGACTACACTTTTAACCTGACGCGCGCGCGCGGGCTAAGGAGTCTGAGTGATTTGAAGATTGGTTTGCAGAAGCGATTAACAGAGAAAAGTGGAAGAGTCGAGGCTGTCGAGGAAGAGGAGAAGAGAGACTGTCTCATATTCGGCAGGAGCGTCCTCGCATCCTCCTCTGGAGCGGGCGGCTTTGCGGCCGGCGGGATCGGGTTACCGGCATGATAAATTCCGCGATATTCCTTCATAACGATCAGCCCCCCGAGTAAGTGGCGCACTCGCATCTCCTTGCCATTTGCTCTCGGCGTGCTTTTCCAAGGATCCGCAGGCCATCGCAATTAGGCGATTCAACGCGCACCGTCCTCGCGCCTCTGCGTATATCAATCGCGGTTAATTAGACGCGGTCCCGGAGGAAGCGTGGTGGCCCTGGATAAATTGCTCCTGGAGACGAGGTGAAGGCGTACTGCAACTATGTACGTAAGTACGCTGCGTTTGCAGGCTCCCTCGCCTCTAAGAAATATCGGCGAGCCGATATACCCAGCGAGGTGACCCCGATGCTAAATTGTCTTTTGAGAAAGCTCCGGGAGAGATGCAAAGTCCGCAGAGTCAGGCACACACGCACACACACTCTCGGGGCCCACCGGTGGCTTTAATTAATCGGGCACGCATCGCTCGGCAAACACGCTGCTCCACGCTCTCTTCTTCCCTTTGCCGGGAAAGCATCAAGCCGGCCTACGTTAATCGCGATTAATTAGCCGGGATCGCCGCCGCGCCGATTTCCAGGAGAAATCCCGCCGACGTGGGAAAATCCGGGATATCGTGTGTCACACACACACACACACCGAGACAAGGGGACGTGGAGAGGAGGACGGGAATCGGAGGGTTTGCCCGCAAAGAAAGGAGAGAAAGAGAGAGGAGTGAGAAAAAAAGATTGGCCACAATGCGGCCCCATTAGAAAGCGGCTCCAAATTATTCCCTGCTTATGGAAACTCGATAGCGCGGCTGCCCCGCGCGAGCAAACACCTAAGGCTTTGCCTCTTCCCGTCTCTGCCGCTCGCACCTTTCTTACCCCGGCTATACCTTTCCTCGCTTCGATCTCAATATGAACAGCAAGCGCCACGCTATTCAATTCACTACAAGCCGAGAACAAATCCCCACGGAAAAAGCTCAACATTCTTTCAGACGCTCTGATGAAAAGCATCAAAGGTGTCGCGCGGTTCCAACTCTAGCGAGCGCGCACGGGGAATCGGAGTAGACTCCGAATGAGAGGAATCGCGGGGGAGCTCATTTTCCCTTCATCTGAGTAAGCAGCCGTCGAGTCCTGGGTAATTGTTGTTCGCGGCAACCATTGGATTATTGTATCAAGAGGATAACGGGCGGCGAGAGAAACGAGGGCGGAAGCGTTTAACGCGTCTAAAGGAGTGTACGCTCGTGTAGAGGTCTCTCTGGCTCGACGAGCTTAACGCGCGTCAGCGTGTTATCGGACCATCGACATTCCAGGCATTTTTGACGCACTTCTAATCAGCGCCAGCCGTGTCCACCCTCTCGGCCCGTTGTCTCTCCGGCGCGATTGGTGTTGGTAAACAAAAGCCCCTGGGATATCTAAATCGCGAGTGGCGCGCTTCTATCGCACACCTTTCTGCCGCACTCGAGTGGTCCCCTAATACCGGTTCCCTTATCTAACCGGCCAATCGAAATCTGGCGTGTCGCACGCGTTTCCACTGCGTTCCCGGGGCCTCATGCCCAATCCACGCACCTCCGGACACCACCCGGCACCTTCCCCCAAATGACTAGGGGCCGTCTTCTACCTTCTACCCTGTCTTCCCTCCACCGTTTCAAACACTTTCTCAATCCACTGATATACCAAAGTACCCTGCACGCTCTCTCCCTCTCACCCCACGTAGACTTGCTCATCCTCCCGGCTTCTCAAACTATTGACGAACCTTTGGAAATAATTGGCCCGAACGCCTGCTAGATTCGATCGCCGATTACAATGAAGCACGTCGATGTAAAGACAGCTCCCCCTCGAGTCGCGAGAATACAGAAATATCGCCGGGTGGCATTTACGCGAGCGCGCGGCCTATCGATTCCTCGGCTAATGTATTCCTCGAGACGACTGTCTACTAACGACAAAAAAACCCTCAATTTCCACACTCTAGAGAGGAACGCGTACTATTACAACCACCCGGAAGCCGGCGCATTTCTTCTACATTTCGCATCGTCGCCGATGACGAGTACCAGCAACTCCGCGCTCATGACGAAATTCCCTCCGAGCACTTTGTCGCGGACGCCGGCTTCGTTTTTCGCGAGGGATAAGTTTTAGTCGGAGGGAAAGCTGGTGCGAGTCCTCGGTTCTCGGTAGGAGATGTATCCTGGGTTGGATTTTCCGAGGTGGAGAGTTGAACGCGCGGGCAGAAGGTGGCAAAGAGAGGCTAAGCCGAGCCATCGCCGTAATGTAAAGGAAGCGATTCCAGGCTCGAGGAGGAATCTAATCGGGGGAGTGAAATCCAAGCGATTCCTTCGAGGAGTCGACGCCGAGGGAGACTCCGAGGAGTTGGCGCAACGTCTCAATCCAGCGGGACTCTGACATTTAGTGTGCGAACTCGCTCTTGCGAAATTCCTCGAGTCCTCGCGAGATCGGCTCGCGCCGTCGCTGCAAAACTCTCCTCGCGAGCGCACTACTTTCCTCCCGGAGAGTTCGGCCGACCTAGCGGATAACAATGTTCCCCCTGAGGGAGCCGGTGCATCGGGCTACCGGCCAACGGGAGAAAAACTCTCTTGAGCGAACACTTTCGAAACGGAGAGGAGGAAACACGTCACACAGCACACGAAACTCCATTCCTCGAGGATCACTGTGGCTGGCAAGATTGGCCCCGTCTCTCCATTCCGAGTGGACCGATTGCACCGGCGATCGAGAGACAGATCGAACAGTAGCGAAAGCCGAGGTAGTCGATGATAACGCGGTTATTTGAAGATTGTTGGCCGCAGCCAACTAATCTCTATCCTCCTAATCGCAACGCGTGAGGTGGGAAGAGCCACGTACCTGGGTTCATATCCCGCGAGCTGCCAGATTTTCTCGTTTAAACAGCAGTAGCCGCCACGAGCTCACTGTACCCTTGGATTCACTGTAACTTCTCTCTCATTTGATCACAACTCGCCGCTGGCCGCTTTTCCCTCGCGGTCCTCCTCGTATACGTATCTCCTGCGTTCTTTCTCCTTCCTCCTTCTCTGTCTGGCAGTGTCCGACACTTGTCGCGCCGGCGATGGCGCGGCAGTATGCAGATAGGAACGTAGTAACCGAAAGACTTGTTAGTTAGCACACAAAACACAGTTCGCCCGGAGGATCACCCAGCGAGAACGATCCGCGTTCCTTGCGAGAGCACCACGCTAACTATCCATTGGATCCGTCAGCCGAGCGACAACACACTCCAGCGATCATCCGGCGCTGGATCATCCGCCTCTCCTCGCTGTCAAGTTGCTCCCCGAGAGTGAGGAGGAGGAGGAGGAGGTGAGGGCTCCTAGCCAGAGATTCCCTGGACGGGAGGAGACGACGACGGGTTTTCCGGTCGCGCACTGTCCACGTAAAAAGCACTCTCCGCGTACTCGAGATCTCGGCACGCTCGTCCTCCTCGCTGGCACATGCGGAGCCGGCGAGTGCCTGGTGATGGTGGTGGTGGTCGAGGGTAACTAATCCTGGCAGCGTGTCGGCCTCGAGATCTAGCCGGCGTGGAGGCTACGAGCGAGTAGAGCAAGTGAGTGGGTGCCGACGCCGCGCGTGCAACCCCTCGCGATCCGATGATCTCCAACAACACACGTACTAACTAACCAACGACGAACTGGCGAGCGAGCCGAGCCGAGCAACGGAAGCCGCGTCTCTCTCTTGACACGGTGCTTGACACGGTGCTTGACACGGTGGTGCGGGCCGCGACGACGGGGGTGGCGAGAGAGAGAGTGCGCCGTGGTCGCGCGAGAGAGGATGATGTATCTCGTGTGAAAACTCGAGGCGGCCAGTTGCTCTCTCGCCGGGCTGCGCGCTCTCCGCGGCTCTCTCTTTCTCCGTACGCACGGAATAATATTTTAATGAAGGAAAGGCCGGACAGCGAAGTGCCCGCGTCGGGTCGCGCTGCCGAACTGCTCGCTTCCCCGCCCCTCCGCAGCCGGCGGCTTCCGCCCCTCTCCCTGCCCCGTGCGCCGAGTATGCTCAAAGCCACCAGAGCCCCCTACCACCGGCCTTTTTCCCCCACCGCCGCAAAAATCGCCTACCCGCTGCCCCCTCCACTCGCGCCGAGCGCAGTTAACTGCCCCTGAGGCCGCCTGGCGGGGGAAAATTGGCGTGGCTAAGCGTCTTTTGTGGGTGGATCACGCTCAGTCCGCTCGCTCCGCTTCGTTATTCTCCAGGGGAGAGAGCTACCATACCCCCACCAGGAGCCCCGGCTATCCCCACTACGGCGTCCGCTGCTCCCCCACTGAGCTGTTTTTTACCACCACCCGGTGACCTCCCCCCCCTCTCTCTGCCGCGAGATCGCGTCGGCCCCCTCTCTCGGGCCCCCCCAATCCCCACCATGAGGCCGCTATCAGGCAGGGATCAGCGGACTCGCCAAGTCCACGCGCAGAAGCCGCGCGGACGACTACTTATGTACTATGTTGACGAGAGAGCGGCGATTGGTGGGGGGTGGTGGAAGGCACGAGTTCCCGAGGCCTCTCTCTGCTCCTGCTCCCGGCTCCCTGCAACTTCCCGGATATCTTTCCGGTAAACTTTCCTCCGCTGGCTGCGCGAGACCACGAGAGCGGGGGCCATCACCACCACCCACCCAAAGCACAACCCCCCGCGGCCCCCGACTCACGCTCTCTCCATTCCTCTCTCGCTCACGCCACTTAGCCGTCCGGACGTATCGTCTGCTCGACTCGATCGAAGATCCAGGATTTCCGACGGCGGGAGACGCCGCCGACACGGCAGACGTCGTTGCCTGCCGGGAAGTCCTCGAATTTATCCTACTACCTTCTCGCCCCGTGGCGCTACGCTCTCCTCTCCGCGGCCAACTCTCATCGAGCCACTTTTTCCGCGAGTCTTTCGATCCTCGCCAGCAGGAATTCGAGTGTCCTACGCAAGGAATGGTGTTGGACCGAGGTGCCGCCGGCCTGTTTAAAGCCCGTAATTGGGATGCCGGATGGAATTCCTGCGGACGCTGCCGGGAGGTCGACCTGGGACCCAGGCAGAGCCGCGGACTTTTTCTTTAGGCAAGTATATGCGTGGAGAAGTACATGTTGGCGCAGTCTGTGATTGCTGTGTTGGCCGGCGCGAAGACGAGTCGGGAGTTGGATGGTGGAGAGTGTCGATGGATAAAAATGAGCTCGGTGGCTCTCGCGTGAAAAGATGGCTGACCATGGGGGCCCACGCGAGCGCCGCGGGATAACTCGCGTGTGCGAGTGGCGGTGGCGGTGGCGGCAGCGGCGGCGCGCTTCGACATCGCGTGAGAGAGCGGGCATCTGATAAATTAAAAAGATTGCGACAAAGTACCGGTTCTTCCGCTCTTCCGAGGGGCATGACAGGCGCCATTGTGTTGGCCGGTGCCGCTGGCAACGGCCACCTATTTGCGCAAATGACAACGAGCAAACCTGAGGAGCTGATTTCCACCAATCCCGAAGGAGGGAAACGAGTTTGCTATGGGATCTCTCGGGCTCGACCCTTTTATATCTCGCGATACAGAACTCCCTCTTAACCGTGCTCTCGCGCGCTCGCGACTCTCTCTGGCGCGCGCACACCGAGACCCCCGGATTTCACTAGAGCACTCGCTCGCGCGCTCCACCAGCTGAGATCCCTGCCCGATTCACTGCTACTCGCTCGCCTGCCCTCCCAATGCTCCCATTTCAAATGGCCGCCGCCGCCGCTGGAGGAGCTGCTCTTCAATCCCTGGACCTCCAGTCCTCTCTCTGATTGATGCGCGACCAGTCTTGCCGTCGCATGAATAAATAACTCGGGAGATTATGAAACCGTTACAATAACCAAGAACTTCATTCTCGCGCCGGTAAGCCGGCCATCCTGAAAGCCCCGGGCATTTACTACTTGTTAGTCGTACACCAGTCGAATCTAATCCTTCTCGGGATTAGAATCGCAATGCGCGCGCGGCGAGCGGCGAGCAGTCCATTAGCATACCGGTAAGCGGGGGGGGGGGGGGGGGAAGGGAAAAAGCGAGGAGGGTAATGGAGGAACAAGGTGTACCAATGTATCGGCCACGCACTGGAACCAGCAGAACGTGTATCCGCATGCCTCCGAACCGAGAGGAGGGTGCACGTCGTCCTGGTGGCCGGCGTCCATTCTCCTCGGGAGTTTTCACGAGGAGAGAGGACAGTTGTAGCAGCGCAAGGAGCGATGAGCGCTCCTCCGAGGATTCCCCGTGAAAAGAGAGTAGTCTCGGATCAAGGAGGGTTGAACCCGGTGGTTTAAGAACTAAAGGGCAAAGCGGCGAGAGGGGCATCGGTGAATGGATGGACCGAAAGGGAGCCGGCTCTCTCTCTCTCCTCTCTCTCTCCTCTCTCCGTTGAAAAAGGATCCCCAGTCTCTGCTGTCTTCGGTCAGTTTTACTGCACTTTTAGGATTCCGGAACGTGGATGGCCTTCGGCCAGGTGTCTCGTCTCGAAAAGGGAAACTCGTAAACTGACTGGACGGCGATTCCTTCTTCCGTCCCACAAAATCATCGTTGGCGAGCACCCGATAAAAATGTCCATACTTCCCACTGGCCAGTGTACGATAACCGTTCGCTTGTCATTCGCCGGGGACGTTTACTGCGACTCCCCTGTAATCCTTACAGAGTACCATACAGCAATTCACCCGCTCTCTCGCGACTTTCGACAATCGCCAGATTTCCCCTGACACTTACGATCTCGCCTGCGAGTTAATTCATGCTGCGCGCGGTTCTCGCCGAGGAATCCTCCGGCGCAAAACCCTCCGAGGGACGCGTATCGGCGATCGCGCCCGCCCGGGGCATTTTAGAGCCGCGAGATGTCGTCGCGGCTGTGATTGCCGCCGCCATTAGCACGTCTCGGGAAGGTTAATTAAGCCGAGGAGAATCTTACGGCGTGGCGCGTGGCTATAATGAATCCCTCAAATGGAACTCGTCTAATTTCTCGGTGGGTCTCTCCGTGGCTTATCGGCGAGAAATGCCGTGGGAGCGAGAGGCTCGTGCGGCCGAGACGACGAGACGGCGAGAGAGGCGAGAGAGGCGCTCGAGGAATATAAGAAAGAGAGTGTAGAACACAAGCGTTGAGAGCTGGCGTTGGTCCGGCTATCCCGCGCGGTTTTATGGGCTCGTCAAAACGTTGTGCGATTCTACGGTATGCGGCGGAGCCTCGACGCGCATTCCTCGTCGTCGCTCAGCCGCTCGGCAGATCGGCTCTGCTGCTGCTCGGGAGCTACACTGCCGAGCGGCCCATCGCCCGGCCGAGGGGCCCAGGGGCCCAGGGGCCACTATGAGAAATATTACAAAGAGTTAAACACAGCGACACGGTAGCCGGCCATCTCTCGCGCTAACGGTGGGAAAAGGCCGCGCAAAAAAGCCTGCCCGGCAATGCCCGGCAATCCGAAACGATCCTAGCAGACCTGCTCCCGGCAGCCGCCGTAAAATCGAATTACCCATCCCACCGGACTCCGCAACTATTCCAGTCATCCGAAAATTGTAGCAACTAGCCGCGGCTAATGTCGCCGCTTTGATAGAATGTCCCGCGAGCGACTTCGCCACCGGCTTCCTCCGAGGAATCACGCCCGGCGACTGGCTCCTACTACTACTTATTCCACTCTCGAGGAAATCCACCACCCTCCTGTGTCCTCCATCTCTCCATCTCAAGGAGGCACCGGGTCGAGAATTGCATAGATTGTTTCTTTGAGCGCGCTATCAGAGAGCTATCCGCTCCCTCCCAGCGGAGGGAAAAGTCAATTGTCGCTGAAAGGGAGGAGGATCGCGCGCTCGGGGTTGCCAGAGCAATCCTTTATCCAACAATCTGTCAAGCCGTTCAACCCCGGCGAACCCTCCACGATATAACTGACCTCACCCTCGATAACTTGACTGAGCGCGCGCTCGCAACTGAGAGAGAAAGTTACGCGATTCCCGTGAGCGAGTGCGCGCACGAGGATTCAGGGTGAAAGGCCGGGACGCGTCCTCCTCGCGTGCACGTAGAGCACGTAGGTCTACGCATAGAGGGTGGCGGTGGCGAACGCGAGCGTGGAGAGCCAAGGATATTCGAGCACGACACTCGGCACTCGGCACGCTTTTCGAGGCGCGCATGCAACGCACTCGTCCTGTTGCCAGGTGAGTCCTGACGACCAAGGGGTTGAATTTACTCGCGAGGCGCAGTAAGGATAGGCAGAATAGACAGAAGAAGACAGAGGGGAGAGGGGGGTGAGAAGACAAGGGGCGCAGAAAAGGAAAAGGGAAAGGCGGCGGGAGGAAGGGAGGAAGAGACAGAGGGACTCGGTGACCACTCGGTTGCGGCAGCGCAACTTTTGAACCGGAAGGAAACCGGACTGACCAGACTGCCGGGCGCCGTTGATTTCACCTTCCTTGCGTTCGTTGGGCCCAGGGAGGGGCTCCCTCCACTGTCACGGCTGCCGGCTCTCTCTTCCTCCTGCCCCGAGCAACCTTCTTACCGATTCTTTTGCCGCCGGATGAAATCTTACGCGCGAGCATTGTTGGAAATCATAAATCTCTCGGGGGGCTCGCCGCGATCTCTCTCTCCGCTCCCCCCACCCTCTTCCGTCTACGATAAATAATCTCTCCATCCCGGTACATAATGTTAATATTTCGTTCATGTCCTTGGGCTATCGCGCGACCTCCTCTACGAGGAACTGGCGAGCGGCTCGTTAAGGAAAATTACCAATTCAGGGGGGTCGCAGTGCGTTTTCGAGTTTTGAGGCTAATGGTAGGCCTGGGGACCAGGGGTGCGACAATCAATGAGTGCCATCTTGAACAACTGGCGAGGAGCCGTTGATTGGGAGGTCCTTAATCGTCCGCCGATATAAATCTCGACGCGAGAGCGATCATCAATTCTCGGGTAAAGGATGATGGTGCGGATTCTCCAGGTTCCCGGAACGGCGGTGCGGCGGAGCGGCGCGCTGTTGGCCGGGGTTATGAAAATGATCCTGATCGTTTTTGACCAAGCTCTCGCAGCGAGAGAGAAGAGAGACGAACCACCAGCAGCAGCAGGCGCAGCGAGCAGACTGCAGCGAGGAGCTAAATGAATTTCTAGCTGCGCGCCAGGTAGCCGGACCTGGTGTGGCAGGCAGGAGTGTTCGGCAGCAGCAGCAGCAGGTGCTGGCCATCGGCATTCAAAGTAAAATATTGTTCTTGCGCTCTCCGTCGCGACGGAGAGAGCACCACAAACGTCGAAGGCTCACCTTGTCCTTTGTCCTAGGCGAAGCCAGTGTATTTTTACGTCGGTAGGACACCCACCCCTAAGCCTTTCATTCTCCGGACGACCCATCGCGCGCTCGTCCGTCCGTTTTGTCCTCCTCCGAGAGGATACCTGCCGGCTTTACACACCAGCCAGCATTGCTGTACTTGCTGGTACTTTCCAAACCACCGTCCACAGGTAACCACCAGTCGTTCCAGAGTTTCCCCTCCCCCCGTCAGCGGCTTTCGGGCGCAGCTAATATTTCGCAAGAGACACCTCTCCCAAGGACGCCGACGCCTGTTTACCTTGCAATCAGACTCTTCGTTTCGGTTACAATGGCCGCAGCCGGTACTCTCCTACTCGGAAGAAAAAATATCCGAGACACCGGCGTCTTTCCCGATCCTACGAACGCCCTTGCTAATTTATTGCCGCAGAGTCCTCTCTCCGCACGAGAAGCCCGACATAACCGCGTCGCCTCTTCCTATACGGAGGTTCTCGGCCTCGCGTGCCGGCGGATCTCCAAAATTGAAGCGGAGCCCGATGGGAATGCCGCCGCGGCATTCCCGGCCGAGTAAGCAGGAGCGACTGACTGAAGCCGAGGCTAAAAAAGGAAGGGGGAGAGTGGGCCCGACAGGATGCGCGAATGTTGTTTAAAGTCTAGACAGAATGTAGGACCCCCGAATTAGTGGGGCCCGCTCGACGCGCTCGCGAGCGCTCTCTCGCTGGCACGCAGCTTCTCCGGTAATTAACGAAATTAGCCGCAATTAGAGAGCAGTGCTGCGTGGAAGCGGCCACCGCCTCGGTTACCATGTCCCTTTTCCTTCCGCACGAGCGGAGCCAAGACGCGTCCTCTCTCGTACTTTGCGCCCTCGGCTAATGACTGACCACTTCCCTCGAAACTATGGGAACCGAGAAGAACCGCCGATTACCGGCTTGTCTAATGGCCGAACCTCGATGACCCTCTCGCCATCAATCTATCGCAGTCGGAACTCGATGAGTCGACTCTACTTCGCCGGGTCGTCCGCCAAATTTCCGAGCCTACCGATCAGACGGCGGCGCCCACAGGCTGATACCACTTGCCAAAGAGTAGGTGAGATCATTGTGGGGAGCGAAGGCGACGGGCGGATAAATCTCGCTGGAAGATTCAGCGGCGAGAAGATGCCTGGAATCGCGCGGCTTTCCAGCGACAGGTTCCAGCAACCTGCTAACCGTGAAGTGCATCGTCAAGTGACACCAGTCGTTGGTCAGTTCCATAACTGTACAGAGAGATGCAGCCGGCCGAGGGAGAGAGCGAGAGAGAAGGGCCGTGGTGAGAAAGCTTTGACGAGACAGGGCGAGAGAGAGACAGGGGAAGAGAGGACCCTCGTTGTCCGGCGACCCCCAACGGGACGGCGTTCGATGAACGCGCAGCACCTGCTTCCCCGTGGATGACCATGGACACACCATGGACACCCCGAAACTCTCGGTGAAACTGGCAGGACAATGCACCACCCGCCACCGGCTGGCCATTGTCCGGCGGACGAATGCCCGGCGAATGGTGCGCCCGTGTCACACGCAGTGAAACACTTTATACAGCATTATTATTCCCAGGCGTGTAATCCTAATTCTCCTGCAAAACCCGGGGCCGCAGGTAGGTACCTGCTCGCCGCTCCGTTCCACTGTCTCTTCCTTCCCGTCCCTCTCTCTCCCCCTCCTCCACGCACTTCCTCTCCTATTTACCACCTTTGTTTACTGTGCCGCACCCGCAATTAACGAAGATCAACCCTCCTCACGGAGGACGGCCACGACCGCGAGGTCCCATTCTCCGTCTCCGTGGAAGGCCCCTTCGGGGAAATGCGACTCTCCAACATGTGTCAACACCGCTTGCCTGCTTTGATTCTTCTATTTGCTTATTCCTCCTCATTAACCTGCGTAACCTGCCTACACCCGGATATAGAGAGCGTCGATGCTTTCGGCTTTTGGGACTCTTCCACCCGGCAGACTGACGCGTTAATTTCTTCTTTATTCGACCAAGCAAATCGGCGAGCATGCTATCTCGGTGTTATCGGGCGCGCGCCCCCGCCGCGCTTCGTACAATTCGAGTTTCGCTATCAATGGCGACGATACGTGGCCAGAAAGGCGAGGAATGCGCGAGCGTAGCCGGCGAGACGCACATAAAAGTGGTAGATAAACGGCGAGGGAGCGGGCGGGGGGGCATTGATCGCCCGTCGTCGTTTCTCCATTCACCAAGTTGGCGGTTATGGCTCTACTTATATGTGCTTAGGTGCACATACGCCAGTGTACGCTATTGCGGCCACGTGTGCGTCTACGTGCGGATACGCTCGCGAATGGCAGTGATGTGTGCCTGTATTTCGAAAGAGGGAGCAAGGGAGAGAGAGAGCGAGAGAGAGAGAGAGTTTGTGGATGGAGTCGCCAGTGAGTCTTGATAGAGAGCCGTGCGTGGTCACGGCTACAGAGACGTCTCGCCGGAAACGTTTGGGGCCGACAGAATGGCCCTGACCTTCCGCAACTTGCGCCCGTAACTCCCGATAAAACGAAAGCCCGCTGACGTCACTGGTACCGAGCGGCCACCGCCGCTCCGATTGGCCGAGCCGCCTACTCCGCGCACTTGATCTCGACAACCCCCGTTCAACCAGACGTCTGAACTCTGACCAACAATCCCAACGGGGCCGTGATCATGAAAAAACACCGACCAACTCTCCCTCTCTTGGAGAACGGGTTGTTTAATAAAGTAAGGGATTGTGGCCCTCACGATGATCGGGCCGCACAAAGTAAGGGCTGGTAATTGAAAGCTGATTACTCGAGGCGGGAATCCGGCGCGTAACACTTATTAAGAGTGGCCGGCTGGTCGGCTGGCCCGGTGTCGCACCGGGCGAGGCTTAAGCGGACAGGCGAAATATTGTTCTACTTGGATTCCAGCGAGGAGAGAGGAAGGAAGGAAGGGCGGAAAGGGGCTGGAGAGAGCGGTCGGTTGTTCGGAGAAGTTCTCAGCGTGGTGAGTACTTAGGCCGAGAAGCACGAGGCGCGGGATCACTTAAATGAAGAAGTAAGGCGCACTTTAGCTCGGTTTTTAAGCTGTCGGACAAACCGATCGAGATTGTCCTAGCTTCCAGATTACAGTAAATTCCTGCGAGCCGATTACGATGCTCAGGTAAAGGCGAGCGGGCGGGGCACGAGGGGCACGAGGGGACGAGGAGCGGCGGGCGGCGAAGGACAGAACGGGCGTGAAGTTTCGATCGTGTGGTCCCCGAACCGGTCTCCGGGTGTCTGCGCGTCAGGTATCCGATGCAGTAAAATGGAATTACTTGAGTGTACGCCGCGAGAGCCGGATATATCGGGTAAGAGCAAGAAAACGAGAAGTCCCTCGTTCGGCTTTACGTTCTCGTTAACGTTGCCGCGTCCGCCTTCAGTTTAGAATAGTCCTACACGAGCGGCTCCACGAGGACGAAGGGAAAAAAAGGACCGAAGGAAGAAACGTCGCCGAGGCCAGCCGAGAGCTTGCAATCCGATTACAGCCGAGTCCCCGAGCCCGAGCATTCTAATCAATTTCCGGGTGAATTGTAGTTCGTTCCGTGGCAAAGGGACGCCGGAAAAAGGGCGGCCAGCCAACATTCCGGAAAGCCGAGAGGTTCCGTGATGTACGTACAGGGAAGCGAGGTGTAATCGCTCGCGTGTCGGCAAGGCGCGAAGGACGTAACCAAGATACAAGTGCGATAGGCCGCCCGTACAGGCCGATCGCTCGATAAGGTAATTACTAAATGCTAATATAGAGAATGCCCACTGTTTCCCTTCTACCTCCGACACTCGAGCAGCATCGCACATTTCTAATTCCATCACCTCTCAACTTTCCATCTGTCATTAAACAGAGTGAGAGAGAGGGAGAGAGTCTGAATCTCCGAGCGATTTCTCTGAGATACAGTTTATCAGGGATCCGACGCGCCTTTCGAAAGAGCTCAGTAGGGGGAATGTATTCGATTCCGAAATCGGGGATCGGAGGATGTATCTCTGATCAGCTCGACGAGATAGTGATCCCGGGTTTTAAGCAGTGCTCGCGTACAGAGTCGGAGAGAGGGAGGGAGAGAGGATTTAATTTAAAGGAGGGCTAAAGCCTGCCAGATTAGCCACCGCGCAAAAGCATAAATACACTCGGAGCCGATGCAACACTCTCGGACACACGGGCCCGGCCCTTTACCAGCCGAGCAAGACTTACGAGCGCCCTGTGTCCCGAAACACGTCCCTTATCGTCCCGGTATCTCGTGCAATGCCGATGTTACATGTTCGTATCGAGTGTCATTAAGTGTGATTATATTACCCCGCCCGTTAGCGTGTAGAGGTCGGTGGGGGGCGAGAATTGTTGCGGGGGCTTGCGGGGGGTTGCGGGGGGTTGCGGCTTGCTGCTTCTCGTACTAGGTCGCTGGTGCTTTTACGTCAATGCTCGATTTACGGTCGCATTCCCTATTAAAGTATCGCGCGGACCCGCTCTCCTCGATACATACGCCTCCCTTTTCCTCCCTTCCCTTAGGCTCGAGACTCATCTTCCGGTTTTCTCGTTAATTTCTTGAGGGCTAAAGTGTAGCCGAGTCGACGGAGAAGATCGGGGAATGGGCCGAATGGCGAGTTGGAAGTGTAAGTTGTTGAATTGGAGCCGGAGATAAAAAGGAGACGAAGGCTAAATTGCGGAAGGCTCCTCTCGTTTCCTGGCGCCATCAATGGACGTAGAAACTCGTTTCTGCCCTAAGAATGACCGGCGCTCGTCCTACCCACCTACGTGGTAACGAGCCGCTCTCCCAGCTGGTAGCTCTATAATTTTTTAATTACGGCCCCATCGCCCCGAGTCACTCAGCCTCGGTGACTTGCAAGCGAGCGCGCCGCGGCGACCGCCTGCGCTCCACACCCTAATTTTTAATAACACCTACCAGAAATGCCGGTAATCGGTTTGTGGGCGGCCACCGAGCCACCGCCGCCGCCCGAGCCCCAGGGAAAACAAAGCCGCAGAGCGGAAGGAGGCCGGAAAACCTGGCTCCACTGTCGAATTAACATCCGGACGCTCTTCGTCCTTTTTCCTCCTGGAATTTTCAGGCTTCCCCGCGCACCCCCGCTCAGCCCCCGAGGCGGAATGATTTGACTGGGTAATAAGTTGGCATTGAGTGCGGCTGTAATGGTAGCGAGGGAATGCTCTCGGTGCTCGCCGGAGGCTGGGATACATAGATCTCGGGAGAACTCGGCGGAGTTAACGCCATCGGCCATCAATCAGGTGGCCGGCGGCGGGAGGATTTATTTGCCATCGGAAAAGTCGGCTGCGGAGCGTATGAAAAAGATCGGGGGCTGAGGGGGCTGAGGGGGCTGAGGGGGCTGAGGGGGGGTTGGAGAAGGAGGGCCGATATTGTTGAAATGAGGCTGGAAGGACAGAGGATCGCAGAGGATCGCAGAGGATCGCAGAGGAGAAGCGCAGCAGAGCAGGAGCGTCAGTCGGCCGGGCAATCCGCGGGCTTTATTATGCGCGCGATCCGCCGCGCGTTTCTAACCGAGGCTTATGAATAAATATCGCCATTTCCGTCGCCGGGGACGCTGCGAGAGGGAGAGGAAGAAAGATCGAAAGCCCGAACTGCTGGCATCAACGGCACACGGCAACAGAACGGATCGATAAAAATTCGTCTCGTACGGCCAGCCGCCATAAATATTCCAATAAAGGTCGACCGCGCGCCGTCGTCGAGCCGCCTTCGGAGAGAGCCGCGTTTCGTCTTCTCCTCCCTGGACACACACACACGCGCGCCCTCGCTATCCTTCATCCTCGATCCTGCCCAGCGGCTACTACCTCACTCTCTTTCGAAACAAACCGGAGCATTTTTTCCCTCCGCGCCAATCCCACTTCATTCCGATTTCGCAACGCTTTAATCGCCCTCCTCACTGCCTGTCTACTTCTCCGGCTTCTTCCCAAGGGTAGACGTAGACGTAGACGTAGATTCCCCGAGAATCCTCAGAAAACTCTACATATTCGAAGATTTTCAATTTTTTCGACCCGCAACAGTAGGAATACTTGGCGGTGGGCATTTTCACGCAATGTTTTCCACTTAACTGCGTAGAAGTTGGAGGGAAGTGTCTCGAGGTGGAAGAAATTCCGAGAAGCCATCAACACTTGTCAGTCTTTTGAGTCGCGGGCTTGTTTACCGGGCAGGAGCGAAGCATAAGTCGCATTTAGAGGGCGGCCCCGACTAGTGGGAAATCTGAATTGCGTAAGAGCGCGGCGACACTGCGATCGAGAAGAATTGGCGAACACGTCTCTCTCGTCGATAGTTGAAAGGTGCTGCCAGTTGCCACGAGGCAGAGCGAGCGGAGCTGGAACGCGCAGTATCGACGCTAGCTTTATTAATGTTACTATTTACCATCGCCCGCTGCTGCAATTGTCATCATGCCAGACGGCTACGTGGCACTAATTACCGTCACGGCAGCGCCTATTGTTCCACTTGAGTCCGATTGCTATCGTTACGCAAATTAGAGCCAATGTAGCGCCCGCGCTCGCAAACACCGAGCGAGCCACTCTAATGATTTCGCGCCGATATCAATTCCTCGCTCGAGCGCCGCGAACGCGACCCCAACCCACCGATACATTACATATATCCACCGACACGATTTTTCTTACCGCCCGGCACCACCACTGCGCCGACGACATTCCGATCGTTAATAAACGCGCGCGCTGGCAGCTCCGATCACTCGTTGATTGACAATGTAATCGGACACCGGCAATATCGAACGCTTTGATAAGCTGATATTAATTGGAAATTGCCAAGAGCGAGAGTCGATTTTTGCGGCTTTAATTGGTGGAACTGGGCCTTTTTCAGTGGTGCGTGCACGAAAGTGCTGCTGTTCATTCTTTAATTGGCCGGGGTGTATGTTAACAAGGCTGGTGGAGCGTGCGCTCAAAAAATCTCATCTATTTCTCCCGAGTCGTTTGAAGTGTTGCGACGCCCAGAGTGGGAGTCGGGAGTCGTCGCGGCGGCACAGTCGATCGTAATTACTGGCGAGCTTGTATAAATCACCGCCGGATCAATTAATGCTGCGGGAAACGGGGAAAAAAGGAGGGAGGGGGCGATCGAGGGCAGAAAGCACGGGCCGTTTTATAATAGAGAGTGGAGCGAGCGCGTCCGCTGCGTCGACGTGCCTCGTGATCTTAAATCAATGTCCTTTCCTTCAGCGGAGATAAATCTCGGCTCTCGCTCGCACGAACAAGTGCATAAAGCCGATTGTGCATAGAAACCGATCGTTTTGTCGCTCGCAGCCCACTTGCCGCGAGGGCCTTGACGATCGTCCAACATTATTGCTATCAACCTTCACGGGATCGCCGTCTCTCTCTCTCTCCCTCTCTCTCTAGTGGCGGACGATCCTAGATTGGATTACAATTGATACCAGAGACATGTGTCTCCGAGGGTTCTCAATATTCCGCAAGGCCTGACCCCAATTTTCGCCCGGGCCGAGTGAGCGAGCGAACCTCGACACTCGCGCCCGTTCTCGACTAAAGGAAGAAATTAGTCGGGCGTAAGTAGTGCGCCAGTAATGACGTAAGGATTACATCGGAGTTGTGCAAGATAGAGCACTCAGCTGCATGGTGCCGGCTGCAGCTGGACACGCGAGCGATTAAGGATGCGATCGCGAGATACCAGTTTAATTCACCTCGCCACTAGCGCGCGATTCCTCTTGTAATTAAAAGCGTAATTATAGACGAACCCCGCTTCGAGCCCTTCATTCCCTAGCATTGGACACCTGAGTAGAAATCATTTTGAGAAACGCGTCTCTTCATTTACCGGACCACCCATTATGTAAAAATGCCTTTTGCAATGGGAAATAAAGAAAACTCGAGAGGAAGTTGCGCGGTCGAGTATTGAAGGGGCGAGCGAGTGCGGAATGGAGACGGAGAGCGGAGGTGCTCTCGCGGTGGGAGCTGGAGCGCGAGTATTCGCGGCTCGAATCCGCGGCGGGTCTTATTAGCTGGCAAGGCGTCGCGACGCCTTTTGGTTGGAGAAAAATCCGCGAGATGGGGACGCCGCAAGCGCTCCGTCGCCGACCAAGGAACGGCGTGGGTGAGCGCCGCGACGCCTCACTTTTTCCCTGCGCACTTGCTCGCCTCGACTCGCTCGCTCGACACTCTCCCTACTGGCGTTGCCTCTCGCGATTCTTCTCCTCCATTCCAGGACAAAGCGTCGCAAAGCACGCGCCAATGGTCCTTTTAATCGCGACTCGAAAGAGACATCGCTCCCAGGCCGACCAGCCGACGATCTATCCAGATATGTATATGCGAGTTGGAGGAATTCGCAGCTAATAATTCCTGCCAGCCGCGCATTCCATCGATCACCGGGGCAATGTTCTCGGCGATCAGTCTTGGAGCGAGATGATACTCGTCCGGGAACAAGAGCCAGTAACAACGGTAAAAAGAGCACTGCCTATTAAGGGAAGGGGAGTAGTCCTCGAAGCGATCGGAATCGCGAGAAGCATTGCTCTCCCAATCGAATCGAGAGCGGCTGTCCCCGAAATATCGACTCGCGTTTTAACATACACCAGCCGCCCCCTCGGCCCCTGCCCCCCACCTTGCTCCCTCGACCCTCTCCCTTCCAGGCTCCTCGAGAAGAGTGCATCCAGCCGGTCGTCATGGGGACATAAAAGGGAGTAGACGAGCAGAGAGACAGCCGAGTAAAGAAGACCAGAGGGAGAGAAAAAGAAGGAAGCCGGCCTTCCCCGCGCATAACAAGGAGTCTAGGAAAGGAGCGCCGAGTACAAAGGAAGGAAAGAGGAGATCGAAGGAAGACGTTGTCACCTCCTACGTCCCTCGCGCGCACCCGTAGAGAGAGAGGGACGAGAGAGGGACGAGAGAGGGACGAGAGCGTATGTGCTCCGCTGGGTTTCCACCCCGTCCTCCTCTTCTGGCGGCGTATCTCGGAGGTACATGCGCTCCCATCAGCATCTGTACACACGGCTACACACACGGCTACACACACGGCTACACACACGCGCGCGCCCAAGGAAGGAGCACCGCCTCCTCTTTTCTGCATTTTTCCTCGCTGCTCCCGCAGCCCGTTTCACTCGGCGCTAAGCATCCACCCCCTTAGTGACGAATGGAGGGTAAGGACGGGCGGCGGCGGCGGGGCCGACGGGGCCGACGGGGGCGACGGGGGGCGGAGAAAGGTGGCAGAGGACGAGGAAGAAGCGCACCCGGAAGGTGGAAGAAGGCGGCGGTGGCTCCTCCGAGCATAGCTAACTAGCTGAATCTGAATCAATACTTACTTCCGCCGCCGAGCGCCTTCCCTACTCTTTTTCTCACTCCCGCAGACTCCGCTCGCCCACCAACCCTCCCTTCGCCGACGACGACACACTAGCATCCCCCGTTTTTTACCCGAGGCACAGAGATTTTTGGCTATGCCTTCGAGTGTCTGCAAACACTACTGGTATTGGGGCTGCCTGTCTCATAATGTACTTTCCCTCTGTTATGAGTTTTTGAAGACGGTGCCTCGGTGGATTTGGAAGAGTTACGATCGAGCCACTTGAAAATTTGACTCGACCCTCCTCGAATCGCTGTCGAGTGGCGACTTTGACCCGATGAAACTCGAAATGAAAACCCCTTGGAAATATTGCAGCTGTCCCTTGAGGGTGCAGCTTGGAATTAGAATGGCGGATTTGTGTTGGCCGAGCGGAAGAATTGGGCTACAATTAATGCGACTAATTAAGACTGGCGGGCGAGATAGGATTGGGGCCTCGGCGGCCTCGGCGGCCTCGGCGCTCCTTGGAAAGGTTGCCCGAGGCTCTCTTTCTCTCCTGGGGGCCGGCCTTCATTTATTCCAGCCGAATGCACTCGAACAAAGCGTCCACCTTATCTGGCGTTCAGTCTCGCCTCTAACATACACGCGCGCTTCCCGCTCAAACGCGAGGTTCGCCCCGATCCCGAAGAATACAATTATAACTGGCGCACCGGCACAGACAATGCGGGGGAAGAACACCTGAACGCGCCCGCACCGGAGACTCTCATCACCCGAGGTGCTCGATCGCCCTCTTTGCATTCAAAGGGAAACGAGCCACTCTCTAACTCGCCTTTTTTCTCCCCGAGTGTGTTTCGTCGGCGCGCAAAGGGGTTGATAGATTTTGGGGCCGCAGAGTTTCCTTGCGCTCGGCGCAATTTGGAGAATCGTGCGACTCGGAGCGGAGAATGCGTCGAATTTATTAAAGGGGCGGCGTGTTGGAGGATCGAGGTTGGATCTGGTGGGGGATAGTCGGCTCGGTCGCGGCACGGATATTATAATTCGCGCGGTGGGGGCCCCAGCGGCTAATTGTGTTGCGTGGGTGTGAATATGGTTTATAGTTCGGCGGAAAAGCTGGCGGCGGGCCAGCCAAACGAGCTCACGTGACGTCAGCCGACGGAAATACGCGAGCGGGCTAATTAGGCGAGGCACCTCTCCTCTGCCATGCTCGAATGCAACCGGCAGCCATGCGTCGCGCCGCCTCTACTACACGATTCTACACGCCGATGTGCAACTATCCGGCCAAAAACCGACTGCGTCGCGACGCCGTTTAATTGCCCCTTCGGCCCCGATGCAACCCCACGCTGCGCCCTCGGCTCTATTGTCTTTTATTGGCAGCGAGCGCGGCGGTGACCGCCGAGTAAACGACGATTGAGACCTCGCTGACAGAGACTACTGACGCTAACTCGCATTGTTAAAGCGGGGGGGGGGGGGGGGGGGGGGGAATGGGCCAGTCGAATTACTGGAAGAGTGGATCGCTCTCGAGTTCGCGGAAAGATTTGCGAGTGGAAGTGAGCCGAGCACCTGGTCTTCGTGAATCAAGTGACACGCCACCTTCTCGGCATCCGTCCGCGCGCGAAACCTGGGCTGTCTCCCTCATCGTCGTCGCGTCGTCCGACTAATGCGTGTCCGGGGAAAGAAGAGGACCGAAAGAACACAGGCGCGCACGAAGCTTGTACTTCCTGGTGGCGCGCGACTCCAGCCGACTAATTAACCAACGTGCAATAGCCATTTCTGGGTGGGTGAGAGCGCGGCCGAGTGAATGGGATATGCATCGTCTCGATTAGGAGCGAGCGGGGCCCACGCGTCCGCGCAATTTGCATGGGGGGCGCGGGACCGCGCGGCGTCTCAAGTCTAAACCCTCCGCGCACGCACGGAAAGCAAGCGAGCGAGCGAGCGGGCACTGCTTTCCGCGCGGGCCGCTGTAATTAGCCGCGCATAGCAATTAAGCGAGGAGTGGCTGCTGGTGCATGCATACGCACGCCCGCACGCCCGCTCACCGAACGAGGAAGCCCACGATGCCGGAAATGCAGCGTTGCATCCAGAGTAAGATCGAGCGACGCCGTGCGAGGCAGAGAGGGAGAGAGGGAGAGAGGGAGAGAGAGCGTGTGGAATCGCTTTCCTCGAACAATGTAACGCCGGCGTGTAAGCGGCGCGCGAATATGAGGGGTGGGCAAGCGGGCGTGACTGCGTTAAGTCAAGTTAAGTCGAGGTTAACTCCCTTAATTACTCAGATTTAATCAGGGCCCCCGCCCGCTCCGCGCTTCCCGTGCATATACACACGCCGAGGCATAACTAACAGCGTCGGCTGTCGGACAGCGCGCCACGTCCTGCCAGCGCGCAAACCTCCTCCGAGACGATGATGCTCTCTCACCAGCAAACTACGCTACATACACTCGAACGGGCCCTGTATCACGTCGACACCGTTGAAGGAAGTGTCCGAGTGTTGGTGGCTGGCCGAGCTGGTATTCGAGCCGCTCGCTTCCTCCGATGCTAGTGGAAGAAGGGCACCTCGCTCTCTCGCTCTCTCGCTCGCTCGCCTCCTTGCTTGCTTACTTAACGAAGATTAATTGCGCTTAAACCAACCGCGCACCAAACGGCGCACCTTGTCCCCTCTCCCCCTTTCTCTCGCACACTCGTCGACCCTCTCTCTTTATCTCTCGCTCTCTTGGTCGCGTTGGTTGTTCCAGTCGGCTAGTAAACTGGCTAGGTGCATTCTCACGTGGGCGCGTACGCCACGCGCTCGAGATTTGCGAAATGTTGACCGTGATCGAGGACGGCCGGGCACGCCCGATTAAATTATCTCTCGCGCGGATATTAAGCGGGCGAGATGACCTCGTCGTCTTCCGAGTGTCGCCGGGAAATCTTGTACGCGTGTAACGGCTCGAGGGTGCCTCGAGGGTGGACGCGAGGAGGTCTTTCTCTTGGGTTTAGTTTTAACCGGGCATGATTTATACGGGCAAATGAGATGCTCCGCGAGCGTGAACGCGAGAGTCCCCCCGGAGAAAAATGATGGGGCGCATTGATGAAGATTAATGATGATTAATTCGGTGGGACGTGGATCTATCGGCGCTAATCGTTAAGTGACTCCACGAAATCCGATCCCCGGAGAGGAGAGAGGAATTAAAAAGACGAATGCGCCCCGGCAGTGGCCCACCGCGCGCGTATATCCGGCTAACGAACGCCCTGACGGGGGGGAGGGCGAGCCCACTGCGCTTTGACCACCGTGAAAACTACCATTCACCTTTCGTCTCGGCACGTCGATAATTAATTTTTCCTCGGCCATGTCGATTGCCCGCCAACTCTCCGGCTGGACGCCGAGTTTATGATTAATCGGGACAACCGACACCTCCCGGTGCCAAAACATTGGGGCTCCACTTCTTCGCCGGGCCACTCTATCATGTGGTGGTGGTGGTGGCTATGGTTTCGTAAAGACGCGACTCTCCGTCTCATTATTAATCGCTGATTAGTAATGACGAAATAAATTTCAAGGAAGCTTTATCCCTGCTGACTCGTTAATGACATTGGCCAGAGGGTGGTGGGAGGTGGAGGGTGAAAGCACAACTCGAGGAGAAGATTCCGAGCTTTTGTTGTGTATAAAATATTATTTGTCGGCCGGGAGGATTCATTGGGCGGGAGGTTCGGTTGAAAGGCGAGCTCAAAGATTAAGGGCTGGCCGGACGCTAGGATAATTATCAAGAAAGGAAGAATCCCGAAAGCGCGCCTTCGCCGAGACAAAAGCCGCGAGGGGGATGGAGTAAGGTCGCCCGAGCAACTTCTTTCCACCTGCCATCCCCCTCAAGCCCCAGTTTCTTCAATTTTTCTCTCCACCCTCTCGCCACCACCCCGCGCTCTTTTTCCCGCCACAATACACCGCGCGCTCGAGCTCGCCTTTTATCGGCTAATTTATAATCGCCGTTAATCGCGGATAAATCAACCACCGACAAAGGCGATTAAAGCGATGATGCCACGATTCTACGAGCCTCCACCCCCGGCTCCTCTCCGCTCTCGCTCTGCTCTCGCTCCACGCGCGAGTTATGAAAATAAATGGGCCAAGTTCCAGCCTGATTAGAGAAAGGCGAGATTTACGATGGTAAGTCCGCGGTGGAGTGGCAGTTAATTTGGGGAAATGTCGGCAAGGGCCGATACATTTCTCTGTAGACTCGCCAATATACAGCTGTTTCGTGTCTGTTAATGCAATTTGAACGACCGTTCGCGCGCACCTCGCTTTACACCGAGTACAGAGAGATGGCAATCGTCTCCTTTTTTACCTATCGCTTTTTCGTCCGTGCTTGGACAGCTTAATATCGCGGCAACAGCTGCCAGCGCTCTCTGCCGCGGCTAATACGAGCAAAACGAAAGGAACGGGAATAATTATAGCGGGGCTAATTGCCAGGCATCTCCGCTCGACCAGCGGACATAACGAAATAATCTCGACCCCCTTTCTTCCGGCGGGCTTTATTATCCCGCTCTGCTCTCTCGGTTTATCCGGCCGCCTTTTTCTTAAATCTTATTCTTAATAACTGCGAGGAGCCCAGCCACCCCCGCCGGCGATTCCTTTTCTCCGCTGACGGGCCAGCAGCGCCGGGCAAATTAATTAGGCGAGAGGAACTTAGTGTCAAGAGAGCCGGGAAGTCGGCAACGTCACTCCTCGTTTATGCTTTCGCCCGTTATGAATAAATACCCAGGTTAACGAGGCTTCAGCTTTCAGCAGCGATCCTCCTTAGAGCCCAATACTAGGAAGAGCTCGAATCCCCGAATGAGGAATCCGGCGAGGTTCTTCCGCGCCTAGCGGCGCGCGCGGCACGTAGAATAGAGAGAAGTTGGCGAACTCGCAGATGCTAACTCCTAATTTGGCGTGTCCTCGGGCTCGCGGGCGCACGCAACGCGTTCGTGCGCTCGTTTCAGCTCGGTTTCTCCTGGGCTTGGTGTGGCTTGCCAATCTGATGGGAGTTGGTCCCAGTGTTGGTCCAACACGAACCTCCACTCGGCTGAGGAGGAGAGGGATGCCTCCTCACGTGCAGAGCTGCCGAAGCCTCGGTAATTTCCTCGAGGAACGCTTGTCCTTCTCGTCCCATCTCTCTCTCGCTCCCCGATCTTATTCCAGCGGTCTCTCTTGCTCTCGCATGCACCGCGGGACGAGATGCGAAACGCGAATTTGCCGTTGGTATTATAATCACAGGGTTCCTCGTTATGAGCCGCGATCGAGCGGAGAGGGCTAACCTCGAAAGGATCATTTTCGCGCCGATAATTAGCCAAGGGGTCGCGGCTCCCCCCACTCCCCACCCCCCGGTCGCAAAATGAAAAATAACGAGGAAATAATTGCAGCGGGCCGAAACTCGTGGAATTAATGAGGCTCATGTTCGAGGAGGAAGGTCTCCCAGGAATTCGAGTAGAACGGGTCACTCCGACTCAGACGTGGAGCACTGTTCCGCGGCGTAGTCATTGGGAGGAACGTGCCGGGTAGGGAACTCGGTCAGAAGCGAGGAGAGGAGAGATTGGAGAGAAGCGGCGGCGACGAGGAGGAAGTGAATTAAGTAATAA
This sequence comes from Crossocerus cetratus, assembly GCA_963675795.1. Taxonomy (NCBI): domain Eukaryota; kingdom Metazoa; phylum Arthropoda; class Insecta; order Hymenoptera; family Crabronidae; genus Crossocerus; species Crossocerus cetratus. The sequence continues at coordinate 1,676,892 of OY776664.1, forward strand.
AAAGTCAGAAGTCGCCGGAGCCACCCTCCTCGAGCCGACCTCGGGAAATTAAAATAAACATCCCTCTAAATGAGTGGGCGCTCGGATGCTCCGGCGCTCTAGGAAGGCGAGCGCAAGCGGGGGTTAACAGGAGGCCGCTAATTAATTCGAGGCTCGTGAAACCGAGAGGAAGAAAAGAGAGGAAGGAGGGTCGGGAGGGAGGTGGATTCTGTCGCAACGGCGCCGCAGGAGTGCCGGGAGAGCGAGAGCGGCCGAGGGTGGAATGAACGGTGTATTAAACACCGCGAAACCAGCCACTGTCTGACTCTTTAATTAGCCGGCCCTAAAGTACCAGGGGTGTCGAGGGTCGTTGGCGACGAGCAACAGGTGAGCGAGATGCAAAGCAAGGGTTATTCTTGGCTTTGGAGCGAGGAGAGAGCAGGGGTGCGAGCCCGAGCACTCTCTGCTTCCCGCTCCGGGCCGCTTTTCACGGGACAAAGCTCCATCGGGCAAAACTATGCCACCAATCTTCCCTCTTCACCCTTCAACCCCCCACCCTCCTTCTACTTACACTCTAATGAATCTCGGGGATAAAAGCTCTCCTTTCTCGCCGACTTCTATCTTGAGCTATCCATCGGTTGACTCGATGTCGGATAAAGCGAGTCTAGATGCCGGTGGCCGCTGACAGAAAGCAGAATAAATATTTTAAAGGGGTGAAGAAGTGAGAGGGTGGTGGTGGATAGAAGTGTCGAGGGTAATTAAGACCTGTTGAGTGGCGCGCGCTCGTTTCGAAAGGGGGAAAGGGTTGGCCCGAGTGATGAATATTGGAGGCGCGAATATCTCCCGGGCGCGCAAAGGGTTCCGAGGGATAATGAAAAGTACATTATGACTAGCGAAGCCAGCCAGAAATGAGTGAAGGCCTGGGGATGCCGGGCTTTAAATGCGATAATTTGCGTGGGAGGCCGAACGTGCCGGCCGGGGGACGATAAACCCTCTGCCATTTAATTACGCTTAAAACATGCATTAAATATTGTCGAAGGGTGCCGGGGAGCGAGCGCGGAAGGGTTGAACCCCCTCGGGCCCGAGGGTTAAATGAGCAGAGATTTTCCCTCGGCAATCCAGGCTCTCCCTCTCTCGACGGCCTCGTTCTTACGGATTTGTAAATCCGTGAAACGAGACCACTCGTCACCCGCGTTATCTCGAAAGCCTTTCATTTAATCACTGGCCCCGCCAGATTCCAAAGTGCGCGCCTAGCTAGTTCTCCTACGATTTTACAGCCGAGTAAAAAGTGGGGATGGGCCTGGGTGGATTTGAGGAGAGGAATTAGGTGCGAATGGTCGTAGGGAGTAGGGTTCAGCCAGGCCGAGAGCATCGATGAAGAATTTGCCGGGTGGTGGAGCGAGGAGGCGAGCAGGCGTGCGATCCACTGTTGTGTGAAGCCGACAGATAGATAGATTTGTTGTCGACACATTGGCCAGGGCGACGGAGGTGGTGGGGCGGTAGGGTGGTGGGGTCGATGGGACGCTTTTCCAAGGCTCTCGTCGGGCTATTAATTGTCTCTGTTGATTCATTTGATCGTGCCCGGGATTCCCAAGCGGCTAGAGCGGCGCGACCGACGCGACCGACGCGACCGACGCGACCGACGCGGCACTTTCGATAGGAAGAAGCTCGTTTTACGAGCGGCCCGCTGCAGTCTCCGGCGGCCCTAGCTCCCCCTTCTAATTCTCGAGAAAGCGTCTTGCCCGATTAAAATTAACAGAGTGGACACGCTGCCAGGAGGCAGGTGGTGGGTTCGTTAGGGCATCGTAAAGTGGCATCGCCCTTTGAATTTCAAGCGGCCGAGCGCACCCGGGGAATCTCGTTAAACTCCATTACCGCCCGACGAGATAATTGAAACTTCCAGTCGAATGCTGGCACTACTAATTCTAATCCGCGATCGATCGCCCACTCCTCCTGGCCCCCCACCCCCCAAGACCCTCAACTCGGGCCCCGGGGTGTCCTCGCACGTCCGCCAAGGATATTACGAAACTAACGCCGCCGGACTTGGACTGGAGATCCACTGGAAGACTGGTCAGTGCCACTCTCCGTCTAATGCCCGTTACAAGAAGATTGAGTTAGCGAGGTCGGAGTTGCTGAAGGGCAATTTGGAGAATCACTTTGGTAATTCCGTTTTGATAAGCGTGACGAACGATCCGGGGCAAGTAGGTTTTAAGAAGCGCTTAAACCCGTGCTGCTGCCCGGCCAGGAAGAGACAAGAGAGGGTCCAGATCGGAGCTTTCCAAATCAGGACAATTGAGTGTGCTCTCGCGCGCGCTCTCTCTCTCTCGCCGCGCGCACACCAGCTAATAACTCATTTCCGGCAGTTAAAACTGATACGGCCGCCGCGCTGCTGGCCGGGGTGGACGGCTACTGTTATGTGTCGTTACCACGATCATTAAGGAGATCCTATCATCAATATCAACATCCTCGTCATTTTTCTCCCGCTGAAAGGAAGTCCCTTCGACAGAAGCCCCTAATGTCTTAGTGTCACTAATCTATCCCAATCAAATAGTCCTCCAACTTGCTCTTCCTCGGATTAATCTTCCGCCTTTTAAATCCGTGCTATTCACTCCGCGCGCGCAACCACCAACAGCCCACCCGAGGAAAAACTACCTACATATACACAGCACATAGTATACGTGTGTCGAGCTGTTCGATTTTCCTTTGGGATGCCGGGACGGCTATCCGCAGTCCGAACACGGAACGGGGAAGTTGAAGATTCGGCCTTGACCCATTTCCGCTGGACGGGTCACCGATTTCTTGTGGGGTCGATGCCGAGAGAAAGAGAGGCCACCCGGCCAACCCAACACACACGCACACGTGCGCCCGACCTCCCGATACTCGATCTCACTACACAGCGGAATGCGAGCGTGGAATTCCTGATTTCGCCGTGGTTTCCCGCGGACAATAATTTCTGCTTTGTCGGAGGCGTCGTCCCGACCCGGACTAAGTAGTATGTGTCACTTGGCAGGCGAAGCCTGACGACGAGAAGGAGTGCGTGGCGCGATAAAGGTTTCAGCCGGTCCTGAGGGAGTCGATGACCAGCACGCTCGCATCCCTTAGAAGCGGTAGTCGTCGCCGAGTCGGCACCGGAGTCGCGACCGGCTCATCCTTCTTTTCAGCTGTTCGCAGCAACGATCGGCCTGTCCTGTCCCGAGGCGGCGGCGACGGCGGCGAACGCGGCGGCCGGCAGAAAAATAAAGATAAAGCCTGAGGAATTAATTAGGACCGGGTAATCAAGGAGATAGCGCGAGAGCGCGAGGGACCCTAAAGACGGAAAGGTGCGGATGCCAGGAGAGAGAAGGAAGCGGAATCACGGGAGGAAGGTGTGAGAGAGAGAGGCGGAGGAGGAAGGGGGAGACGGGAAAAAAGGTGCGAAGCAAGAGTCCGCGTATAAATATTCACTCCTGTTGAACAGCGTTCGAACGACTCGCTTATCCCGGATTGAACAGATATCCCACGGAGGACTCGCTCTCCTCCGTTCCACCTTCTCTCCGCTCTCCGTAATCGAGCTGGAAGTTCGAAATGCCTCTCTCCCGTCCACCTTTCTCTCGGACTCGGACTCGGACTCGGACTCGTTCTCACTCTCGAGGGGCCTGAGAGCTCGGCCGCTTATTCTTCCTCTTCCTTCCCGTGTCCTCGCCGCGCGTCGTCTGCCCGATCCTAGTGAGCGTGTGCTCGCTCGCTTCTGCTTTGGCTCTTTGGGAAGCGTGTGCGCTCGCATCCTCCGCCGCTGGGGCGATCGCGCGAGTGCGAGTGGTCATTTCGGCCGGGCCCCGGTGCCGGGCCCGATCTTCGCCTCCTGAGTAACGGCTATTCCGAGAAGTTGTTTCAGATAGAGGGCTAATTTGTTCGCGTGCTCTCCCCGCGCGCGCGCGCTCGCGCCTCTCTCAGCTCTCTCAGCTCTCTCACTCGGCTCCTCGAGGAATCGGAACGGGACTGAGAGGGCCGGCGAGGATCTTTTAATGTGACGCGTTATTTCCAGGCTATTTTATCGGCCGGCGAGAGCGACGCCTTCTTGTTGCTCCCGTCGAGACAAACTAGCCAAATCCTTACGGCTCTCGAGGTTCACCGGCCGTGCCGACCAGTCTTAGCCGACAAGGGCGCGGGCCGCTCCAAAAAACAGAGTCGTCCTCATCTCCAGACAGTTCGCGCTTCTACATGGCGAATTAAGAGAACACCTCGGATCGTAAAAGTGGTCCTGCGCGTCTTGCAGCTACGAGGCCAGCATCCCCGTCCGCGGAACAAAGGATTCTCGCGTCGGAAAAATGCGGCGGCGGCGACGAAGGCTCGCACGCGTGTTTTGGCAGGTAGCCGGAAGTATGCGAGTAGCGTTCCGAGCGCATGCTTGGAATGTCCGGCGGTGGTATTCCTGGCGCACGGAAGCTTGCGTATATTCTAATGGTATATGGAGAGAGAGAGACGGAGAGAGAGGGAGGGCGGCGAGTTGAAGGGGTTGATAAGAGTGGCGGAGGGCCAGGATGGCGAGCGCGCAGGGGGATGGTATCGCATGAGTTATTAAGATTCCGGCGCGCATGCTCGCGGTTCTTTCATCGATTCATAAGAATATGCTCTCTCCTCCGCTCTCTGGCCGCCCCTCGCTTCTCTCCACCCCCTACGGACCTTCAACCACCTTCTTTCGCTCTCTCAGGGACGTATCTATCCGATGCATTATGTGATCGATAACCCGCCGGGCTATCCACCCACTTCACCGCTAACTTTCCATTGATTTCTCCTTCAACTTTTACGAGCAAAGGAAATCCTCTATGTTAATCAAACTGGTCATACTCCAAACTCAAAACTGCACTTTGTCTCTTTCTCTTCCTCGCCTATTCCAAACTGACAAATATCACCTCCACCTCCCATCAGACCTACACACATATTCTTCACAGACTTTAAATTGTTTAATGTTTACTCAAGTTGTGATTCTCTCTAAGTCATCAATAGTACATAGCTGGTCTCGGGGAAAGCAGTGGTACGGCACTGGCGTTGTAAGAGAAGGCGTAGATGCACGCTTATAACTTGGCCGGCGTGTGCACGTATTTGCGGGGCTGTTCGAGCCGGCCAGAGCGAGGAAACGCGGCGGCGGCGGGGGCGGCGGCTTCTCCACAGATGAGGAGAAGACAAAGCTTGCAGAAGAGAGGGTACATATATACGTATAAGGAGGATAGGGCGAGTGAGAGAGAGAGAGGGAAGGAACTGGCAGTGGAGATTGCACGAGAGGGTGGGGGTGATCTATGCGTTTAATTAACCATAGAGACGCTCCTACCAACTCTTAGCTGCTCTTAGCTCGTGCTCGGCCAGCCAAGGGGGGTTGCTTCCGCAGGAATAAAAGAGCGAGAGCGCGCCGGCGGCGAGGGCGCGAGCGAGAAGGAGAGGAAGGATTTAGCTATCGCCCGGCGAAATTAACCCCCGAGAAAAACTTATAATGTGTCTTCCCGGAAGAGAAGGCCGAATGGCGCGTCCACGACCTCCTCCTCCCTCCTCCCTCCTCTCTCCTCTCTTTTCCTTTTCGAGCGCGTTCCATCCCACTCGGTCCTGCCTCGTTGCTCGCTGCGGCTGGCTCTATTTCTCGCGAATAATTGATCCGAGCAATAATTAATTCGAGTCCGACGTCTCGCTCGGTCGAGCTCCGCCGCTATTTCGCCGGCCAACTTCCGGAATCCGGCGGCAATGTCTCGCGCGCGCCTTTCGACGCTGATTAAAATATCGACGCGATCTCTCGAAAGCGCGCGCGCGATATTTCAAGCTTCTCGCCAGTCTCTTCGCTCTGCGGAGGATCGCGCCGCTTCTGAGGGGAAGTCCGCCGACGCGAACTTCAATTGTCGCCGCGCGGTGTCGTCTGCCAAAAAGATGACTTAATCTCGGCAGCGGCGGCCGATTTCGACGATTGTTTATTGGCGCACCTTTGTTTACGAGTAGTCGAGGCGAGTCGGTATCGCCGTCGCCGCCGTCCTCGTAAAATTCGACGCGCGGTTGGCTCGCTCGAATACGAGAGCAGGGATATTTCGGACTCCGGCTGCGGGAGAGACTCTTTCACAATTTCACTTGGCGAGAGAGCGAGGCGCGGAGAGTTGAGGTGGTGGGGAGGTGGGGAGGGGAGGCACTGTTAATGAGACACGCCGGCGGACAGTTATAAATGAACGATAAAGCGCGAACGAGATTCCCCTGTTATAACTGGTAGTGTAAATTTATTACTCGTTCCTCCTCGGACAGCTGATACGATCGTCGGAGGCTCGATCGATGGCGATCACGAGCGACACCGGTCAATGGGCACTCGTTTGCGGCGGCATCCGCATTTTAATTTCATTCCTCTCTAATAAGCATATTGTCCGATCATTCTCTAGTCTCCTCTTCCTGGGATTAGTCGGTAGAGCTTGTTAGAGGGAATTATTAAATTCCATGAGAAACCGCGCGGTCTCGAGTCCTCGCCTAGTCGGGACAACTCGTGAGTCACCTTCACCACCTATGTACGCGAGCAGCCTGCCGGAGTATCGAGTAATTATAATAACGAATGGATTTTTCCCCCCTTCCCCTGGCAATACTCGCGGCGGTGGACGATTGGAGCGGAGGTCCCTAATGAGAATCGGTTAAGTCGAAAGCAGGCAGGTCTGCTCGAAAAGTGGTCTGGCCCGAGCGCGCTTCTCCACCCACTGCCGTCATCAAAGGAATTAACTCGGTCCCCCTAATTACAGGAGACGGGCTCGACCGCGACAGACTGCTTGCGTGCGCTGCTATTCCTGTCGCAGGTGAGGCCGTTCTACCTGCTCCCAGGCGAAACCGGCGAGATTGAGACGCGCGGGTGTGCGGGCACGGAGGTGGAGGAGGAGGTGGAGGAGGAGGAGGAGGAGGAGGACCGGGACGGATATCAGTGAGAGTAGGGGAGGATCAGCGCGACTAGAGAGTGACAGAGCTCGCCGGCGAGCCAAGGAATGATAGAGTGGCACGGGTTACCTGTGTTCACGTGGCATGTACACCGTGTAAACAGGCACGTCCGTGTGCCCCGGGACCGAGAGCGAGAGCGAGCGCGCGAGCAGGAAGTCCCTCGTAATAAAAGAGTGACTTCCGCCGCTGAAACAATACCGGATTACTGGCGTCCTCCCGGCGCGCTATCCATCAGGCATTAATTTGCCTGCGAGAAAGCCTATTACATCGCGGTTTCATAATGCCACTGCTCGATGTGCAGCCGTCGCGTTCAGCTCCAACGAAATGTCAGAAAGTTATGTCGACTACACCGACTCACCTCACTCGGCCAGTCTTCAACCGGACAAATGAGCCCCCGGGAGTCACTTTCTATTCCTTCCTCTCCTTCGCGGAATTAACCAAGAAAATTTATTATAAATTACTTCCACCTCGGGGGGAAAAGGCCTTCCTGGCCATTTCACTTGGCATTATTAATTCACTGTCAAACACGACCATTTAAAAGAGTGACTCGCTCGAATAATGCCTCGTCGGGCGATTGTCCTCTTGCGGTACACTCTCCTCGTCACTCCGCGCATCTCTGCCCCCTCCCAACCCCTCTCCCCTGTCCCTGTATTTGGTGTGTGCGCGCCATCCCGGCCACGTTATCCGCCCGTCGTTCATTTGCGCCGCCAGTCATTTATTTTGCCCGGTTCCTTTGGAGACGCTTCCGATTATTGCCGAGTCCGCCAGTCACCGAGTCAGAACTGTTGGAGGTATTTGTGTCTGCGAAACTGGGAAGCTCAGTCACTGTCGCTCGCATGCGACGCGGCGGCTTGACGGTAGCGGTAATTAAAAAAAAGTCGCGGGAGCGAATAATGAGAGCGCGCACTCTGCGCATCCGAGGAGGATCGCTCGGGCACGGGCGAGTAATCGCTTAATCGAGGCGCAATCGTGCGCGCGTTGTAAACGGCGGCGCTCCGAGTGGATACATAGAAGCGAGTGCGAGCGCGCGAGGTGTGTCCACGCAAGCGGAAAGAGTGCGTCGCGCGCTGGGAGGACGGCCACGTTCTGCTTTATCAGTGCAAATGGGATGCCAGCGTGTTTCCATTAATTCAAATCGTGCGGTGAAATCACGGCGCGGAATGTCCATTAAAGTCCGGCGAGGCGAAGTCGTTAGCCTGGCGTGCGTGGCGGGAGCGAGTGACTGGCCGCATCGCCGCATCGCTGATCCGCGTTGCGAGCACCGCCTTTAGCCGCAGAAACAGCACACGGGGACAAGAAATCCAAACAACCGATGAGGACGCGCGGCTGCCACTCTACAGTTGTTACCAGGCAATTTCAAGATACGGCCAACCACCGACGGAAAAAGCAGCGGCCCACTTTTTCTTTATTTTCCCCATGTTCTACCGTAATCCCCGGCATAATCCTTATCAGTGGCGAGCAGCTAATGTTGCACTTGCAATCCTCTCGAGTGCAATTTCAATTTGTTGCCGATAAGGCCCGGGCAGGCAATGAGAGGACTCGGCACACGCTCTCAGCAGGCCGAGGGCTCTGTGTATCCTCTCGTTGCTGGAAGAGGAACCGCGCGCCTTCGCCGATCAGATCGGCCTATAATTCGCGATAAGGATAAGCGCGCGACAGAAAGGAGAGCGGAGAAGACAAAGTTCCGCGGCGGCCGGCTGCGCCCGGTTCTGGGGACGCGCGAACATGGAATCGTTTAATTCGAACACGGGCCCGAGAGCCTCGCGCCGGACAGTCCGTGAAATGGACGTTCCGGTTTATCAGGGCGCACGCCGCGTGCGCCAGCCTCTTTCCATCAATTCGCTCGCGATGCAAGACGAACGCGCGCCATCGGAATCCTCGTGGAAGTCGTTAGCCGGTTGGAGGTAGCGCGAGTTCTCTTTGGGCGAATTGTCGCTGGTCATTGTTTCCCTGAAAAATTCGAGTCGATCTCGAAATAAAGCTCTTGCGCGTGACGAGTGAGATTCGAATCGATCCGGTGATCGGCAGAGCGCACAATGTTGCCGCGCACATACGCGTATGAAATTGAATATCTCGCGAGAGCGGAAACATTCGTTCTCCGAGGACGAAGTCATTTATCGTGGGCGCGCGGGGCCGTTAGACCCGGAAGAAATTTGCCGTAAAGGAAGAGCAGACGCGCGCGTCTCCCCGGCTGGCTGCTCGACTCCTTTCTTTTGGCTAATATTTCTCCTGGTTTTCGCCGAGTGCGTATACGCCGGGAGGCCGCGCTCAAGCGTGGATATGAAATCGCTTAATTTAGAACTGCCTTCGAACTAGCTGGGAGCTCGCCCATCGCGGAAGGACGCCGAGCGCCCGAGCGGCCGAGCGGCCGAGCGCTGGAATAAGGACGCCGCTCGCGCGCACTGGCGCACACCCAGGTACACATGCCTTTACGAGTCAATTAAAATCCACCGGCTAGCAGAGAGAGCGCACGCGCTCGGCACTTAATTCGCGACATTTGTACACACACGTTCACGGTACCAGAGAGCCTTGAGGAAACTTTCAGCACAAATCTCCAATAGCTGCGATACTAAGGGGCCTCATCAATTGGCGGGAGTTACGGGAGCCCAACCACCGGATTGGCGTCCGGGCAAAAGAGCCACATTTCACTGAGGAAGGAAGCTTCCATCGCCTTAGGCCTTAGGACGATCTTATGCTCGGGAGCTTAATCGGCGAGTTCTCGAAAGCTCGATGGTGATATGCCGACTTATCGCCGTAGTCGCGCGGGGTTAGCCTTCTCTCGGGAGGATAGAGAGGTGTCCTGTGCCGGGACACGTCCTCCCTCTCGGCGCGGTCAGCTTTATCAGTGCATACATACGGCATGCCGCGGCGTGTTTCCATTAATTCGCGTCGCGGGGCAAACTCGTGCCGCTGGAATGCCCGTTCAAGTCTCGAGGGGAGAAGTCGTTAGAGATCCGGCGCGCACCGACCAACCGGTTCTCCCATCGGCGATTCGTCGTTAATTCGCCGCCGGTGAGTAAGTAATCGGGCGCGCGTACACCGGCGACCACCTCGGCGCTCTCTGTTACACGAGCGCTTTCGCACCGCGTCCATACACCTCCCAATCCCGCCCTCAAGGGTAGTTCGCGCGCATTTCCATCCGTTCGCTTAACTTCCCGCGAAAGGGGCAAATCTTCCTTGGACCCTACTCTATCGATGTAGTGCGTCGGGGGAGAATAAGCAGAGGCTGACTCACCGAGTAAATTCGCCAGCATAGAAGTGGAGGCTCCTTCTGTAACAGAGTGAAAAAGAGATAGCTCGTGAGTGAGATGTTGAGGAGACAGCTTGGAATATCGGCTGGGCCTTATCGGGAGCAAACCATTCACTCGAGGGGGAATGCAATCAGGCTGGCGGGCCTTTATCAATGAGCGAACTAGCGTGCGGCCCAACGACCACTTATTACTGTATTTCTCCGCTGGAATTTTACGATACTCCTTAAAAGCGTGTTCACACTTTGTGCTCGCCTCTCTCCGCCTCGGTGCCACCTAAACTTGTACTTACTTACGTGGAAGCGATCGGCCCCGGCCACTTACATGCCGGCAGATAGAGCGAGAGAGGGCACGGCGCGAGATACTCGCATTGCATGCACGCACGCACGCGACCTAGCAGGGTTCATGGCGTATTATTATATTTTACTCGGGGCCGAGCGACGCGGAAAGCCCCGCGGATAATTTGCGCGAATGAGCCGCAATTATTTAAGGGTGCGCATACGTAAGAAGGGTGGCCGGCACGAGGGCAGCGTTCCCCACTCACACTTCTCCCGCTATCGATTCACCGCACTACCTACATCGGCTTACACCACCTCCCCCAAGCCAAATGGCAAATCTACGCGACTTAAATCAGGAGACTCGGTAGAGTCTCGCGCCAAGTAGAAGTTCCCTCTCCATATATATATGACACTCCGGCGCGCGACAGCCGAGGCTATATTATCCCGAACACTAGCTGTTATCCTTAGTTACCAAACTTTCACCTCGATTTATGCGAAAGTTAGAGCCCCAAGAATTTATTTCAGAATTTTGTATTTCATCGTTGATTTTTCTGAATCCAATGAGCCAAGAATCATGTGGATCGGTCCAGCCGTTCCGGAGATATGAATTTCCTGTTTTATTTTTCTCGTGGAAAAGGCAAAGCGGATTAAGAGTTTCATCGTCCGGTTTTATACAATTCCTAAAAATGTTACTCTCACGTGTTTCACGCGAGATGGCACCACTGCGAATTGCTGCAGAGCGCTGTGCAGATAACATGGTTTTATACCGACACATTGGTTATGCCATGACTGGTGATGTGTCAAAACAATGATGACGGTTATATGAATGTGGTACAGTCCGATTGTATTTTTCTTCAAAATATGAACAACCAAAAAGGCGTGAAATCCCCCAAAATACATTAAAATGTAAATAAAAGCGCCAAGTAGTTTAATGATCCAAAAATGGAATAGATATCACACAAGAAAGCCAAGTTTTCAATCAAAGATACCGCCCGTTAATTAATTAATTAACTTGCATCTCAAGCTTTAGAACTTGGCATGTGCAAATTTGTGTCAAGGTAGTCATATGCTAGTAATATTTTTTGATTGGTAATTAAGTATGCACATTCCAAGTTTTAAAGTTAGAGATGCAAGTTAATTAATTAATTAACGGGCGGTATCTTTGATTGAAAACTTGGCTTTCTTGTGTGATATCTATTCCATTTTTGGATCATTAAACTACTTGGCGCTTTTATTTACATTTTAATGTATTTTGGGGGTATTACTATGGTAGCCGAGTTCCTCGATCATCGAGAACTCCACACTTACATATTCGACTACATGCAGCGCAACTTGGCCGCAAGTTCCGTCGCTTCAACGAGCGACTTTCCAAAAAGGAGCAGAGGCTAAGGGCTAAGGGTGCATATGTAGGTAGGACTCAGGTGTCCCGACTGCGCACTTAGCTAGTCAGGAGTTGCATCGCAAAGAGGTGGATGCATAGTGCGTTGGCGATAGTGGGCCGGGGATAGAGGATGGAGGTGGTGGTTGGAGGTGGTGGTCGGAGTGGCTCGCTGGTGATTATGAGGGAGTAAGTGCCGTCGTCCAGTTTTTACCTCCCGCTGACCGCCACCCCGCCGCCCCCGGCTTTCTTTCTCCCTTTCCCACTGTCTCTCCCTTTCTCTCTATCCTGGTGGAGGCGAGCACCCCCGCCGACCCTCTTGCCAGCGGCTCAACTAAACCCCAACGGATCAATACGCTAAAACATTGCCACGTCGGGACGCCGGCGTGTAAAACTCCGAAAGAAATACCGGCGGTGCTGCGCTGCCCTTTCTTCCCAACTCCTCTTTCTCCCTCGCAACTTCCCACCCATCGCACCATACATTTTCGCCTCGGATGACACTGGTGGACTTCCGACACTAATGGCCCCGAGTCCTCCAACCCTTTCGTCATACACGCCCTTTTGAGCCCTCTTTATATTCACACCGGGTAATCCCCCTCCCTCTCTCACGGAATAAAGTAGAATCTGGGTGAGTACGCGCGGCCGATAAGAGGACATAGTTCCTTCTGTTTGGGGAACAGAGAGTTGGTGGATGTGGAATGTTTGCAGTGCGGAGGCCTAGGCGCGGAATGATAACGATTTATGAAGCGAATGCATAATGGTATCGATGAAAGGATAAAGTCGGGCCTGAGCCTATCACTATCCTACAAACCGCGAAGCCCGATATCGAGCGAGTTCTCGATAAATCGTGGCTTGTGAATCAATTGGCTGTGTGTGTCGGCCCCCTCCGATCGGGGCATCGATGTACCGATGCCCGGGGCTTTATCTGAGCGGTGCTTTATCGTGGCAATATCAGTTGCCGGCTAACGGTATTGAAACAACGATAAAGAACTGTGCTCGCGAGACAGAGAGACGCGCCAGCCATGGGAATACCAAGTCCGTGTGTGTGTATATACAAGTGAGTGAAACTAAGGGCGCATTAACAAATCGACAAGACGTCCAGGTGAGGGATCGCCGGCCTGGGAAGATGGACGTGTGCTCTTGGAGGCGCATCGATATCTCTATTTGCATTGGCTCTGCCCGGAGAGAGAGACGGAGTGTATCCACTTGGATTTTCGGAGTGGCGCTATCGCGGAGAGGCTCTCGAAGGGCACCAGAGACGGATGAACGGGCGTCCACGTCCATGGCCTACCGCAACCCACCTCGAGAAACCACCCTCCACGCTCCACGCTCCACGCTCCCCGCAAACGGCGCAAACCGATGACCACAACTCCCAGGGAGATATGTGTGGGTGCGTGTGTCGAGCCGAGGGGCAAGGGCTGCTCTCACGTGTGCCCTCGCCGAGCGTACCACGTAACGTTGCCTCCTTTCGCGGACTCTCGCTCGATATATCGATTGCCGGGAGGACGAACGAGAGCGAGCGCGTTCCTGGCTGACTGGCCGGCCGACGACCACCAAGAGCGGAGGGTCGTGCCGAGGGCGCGTGCACTCTCCTACGAACGAACAAGGCTGTTGTCCGCGTGTGTCTGCCCTGTGGTCACTTGTTGCCGGCCACCCCCGGGGGTTGCCGCCACCGCCACCGCCGCCGCCGTTCTGGCTCTCTGGCCTTGTCCCTCCGTGTTTGGGGAACGCTTGTCGCTCGACCGCCGACAAACCATCCGTCCAACGCCCGAGAGAACCACCCGCCTGCCCAGAGGGTCAAAGAGATTTCTCTCCCTCTTCCTCTCGAGGCCGCCACACTCTTCACTTCCTTCGCTCTTTCCCACCACTGGTTCTCCTCTCCGCTCTGGAACCCGAGCTCGAGCCTCGAGATCCTCTGGTTCAGTCCACCTTCTTTGCTCTCTCGATAGGGATTCCTTGACCTAGGTCACTCACTCGGTCATCCGAGTATCATCTCCGCCAGCGTTAAAAACGCCCTCGAAAATGTCCTATCACAGATATACATATCTCTGGCTATTGTTTTTGGATCTGATTAAAGAATCCTGGACTGGATCACTGTATGGCGATCTCGTGGAGTTTGGGAAGCGTATCTTAAGAGCGGGCGAAGGTACTCGTAGGGGATTATCGTTATCGTTCGGGAAGGTAGGATATGGTAAATAGTGGACGATAGGGGGACTGAGAGAGAGTCTCACGGCCGCTGTCGCCGTCTCGCAGTGGAGTGACGGACGCGCAAACGCGCCAGGACAAACACAGATGTCTCGCGGAGGTTAACGAAGTTTCCCTTTATCTGCTCTCCTCGCGGGAATAACCAGGGTCTGGTTGCATCGGCACGATAATCGGAGGAGAGCCGCTCAAAAAGGTACGCCCGCATTCCGGGACGAGGCCTAATCCACGAGGGCGACGCGCGGCGCGGCTCGGCGCGTATGGTTCCCGGAAATGCGTCAGGAGCACGCACGCCGCTTTCCACCTCTATTCTAGCGTGGCCGGCCGCCTTTTGTCCGCCCCGATGTTCCACGAATGGCCAATGTCTTCCAATAAAGTGGCCGGATAATTGGGGCCCGGTGTAATTATTCACGCCGCCCCGTCACAGCGTGGTTATCCTTTATTACCGCATTTAACGTGTCTCTCCGATTGTGTAAGGCCGCTGTGTAGCCCTGTATCGGCCATCTCGCGCGTTCAAGCGACTTTCCCGGTAATTATCCTTTTTAACGCGGCCCCGTCGATTATTAGTGGGCCATTCCGCCGTGCCATTATTTCATAACGGCGATTAAATGCGGTCATCGACTGTGAATTCAATAATTGCACCGTCATCCTTTAAACCCTAGCTGGCGGCCTCCGTTTCCACTACTGCGCGACGCCACTCGCACATACCTACTACAATGCGCGCGGCGCTTCTCCGAAGCGAGAGTGGACACACCGGGCAAAGCGGCATACTCAATTTAACGTCATTGTCGGTGCTCCCTCGAAAATTATCGGCCAACAAGTGCGAGCAAACACCAGAGCGCCCGGTGACAAAAGGTCGCCGCGCGCTACACATACGCACACACAAGTGCGCGAGCTCGTTGTGCGAGAAAACCGAGCGCGGCGATCGTTTGTCCCATTTCCCCGAGAGTTTGCTGGGTTCGCAGCTGCGAGCCTAGAGCGAGAGAGAGGGGAACCTGGGGAGTGTGTATATGCGTGTGCATTGCGGGGCAGAAGCCGATGTGTGCTCTAATGACGCTTCGAGTTCGCGATATAGGTACGTGGGAAAGCCGACACACGGTGAGTCGTGTAAGCGCGAGCGCTCGATCGAGATCGGGAGGGTCGGAGAGATAGAGAGAGAGCGAGAGCGAGGGATTATATAATATTCAATTTTAGCTTGCGTGCGACCCGTCTTAATCCAACCATTAGCTCTAATTGGTCGAGATTAGCTAATATCCTTGTAGTGATTAGGCCGTGTCTGCGCCGTGCTCGGCTCCGCTCGACTCCGCTCTGCTCGACTCGGTGCTCGGCACTCATCGGGCAGCCACAGCACTCCGCAGCACTCGGCACGGCCGCGGCTCGTTTAGATTGAAGCCAATTTTCTCCGGAGCGCGGGGCGCGCGTAACACAGCCGTGCATCGTGACCGATGTCGCCGGCCAGTCGATCGATAGTTCCGATCAAACGTAATCCGCCGCCGCCACGCAACAACACACACACACACACAAACATCGGGGCCCTCTCATTTCTGGGACCAGCCTCTCTTTTCACAGGTGCGAGCCTCCTCTACTTCGCAACTCCTTTCTCCTTATCTCCCCGGGTTTCCCAGCCCACCTTGGGTAAACCGATCGGCGATGCCAGGCCACTGCTCAATGAAGAAACGTGTCGGTGCATTTAGAGCACTCGCGCCCTCCTCGCAGTGGGTGGCGAGGGCGACCAGTGGCACGCAGAGACACTGTGGGAGTAGCGGCTAGTACGTAAATCGTAGATGCGACTGTCGTAAATAAGGGCTTATTGGATGTTACGCGATTGAATAGTTAATCAAAATGGGCAGACACTCTCTCGGGATGGCCGGGCCGTATCATTAGTCGGCGTTAAGAAGGAGGATCTGCAAGTGTTGCCTAGTCGTAGTGCGTTTCTCCTTAATGCGTCATAAACAGGGACTTTACGAACCGGATGGATCTGCGAGAGGAAGCCCGATGCGTCCTCGCACCAGCTCCTCTAATCCCCCCCAACCCACCCAACTTCTTCCAGTTCTCTTTTTAAACAGGATGCACTTCAGTCGCTCTCTCTCTCTCTCTATCTCTCGCTCTGTGTACACGCTCCATGGCGAGATAGCGACTAATTATATTACGTGCGTCTAACTATATCAATGGCTGGGAGGATGTGAGGTGGTACGGAAGGCGCGGGGACAGCTTTCATGAATGAGTCTGGTAGACGATAGTCGAGCGATAGCAGAACCAGTGTTATCACCATAAGTTCCATCCACACCTTCTTGGCTGGTGTATGTTAAGAGGGGGCGGAGAGAGGGCGGAGGGGGAATCCCTGAGACTAGGCACGAAGGAAGAAGATTTCTGGTTTGGTGGTGGCCGGGTACTGTTACAAATCTGGCCCGCGAAAGGGCGGGGATGTCGGCTGTCTTGTCGGTGCTACCAACTCGCCTGTAAAGAACCCATCGACCCTCCCTCGCCGCGGCTTTCTCTCTCTCCCTGCTCTTATAGTTTTATATTTTCTACTCCGGAACCCTTGGACGGAACCCGCTGTCCCGAGATCCCTAGAATCCTACGGATCACCTTGTTGCATCGTTGGATTCCTCGCTTCCCTCTCCCTCTCTCTCACTCTCTCTCTGTGAGGGTCGCGAGTGGTTGGAGCGGCAGACTCGGCGAGAGAAGGAGATTGTGTCGAGGCTCGGGACACGCGTACGCGCGCACTCACTCACACGCGGGTAGCCGCGACATACTGTTATGGACCGTTCACACACGGCACCCAGGTGTGTAAACAAGGCGCGTCACTTTCATCCTGACAAGAGTGCCAGGCCCCGCCGCCACCGTCGCCGATTTCGCCCCGATCTCCCGCAGTTTTTCGCCACCCCGGCCCACTCGGACGTTTATCTTGGCCGGGTGTGAAACCCCGCGAGGAGAGAGCACCGCCGCCGCCGCCGCAATCTCCTAGGGCCGCGCGGCCAAGAAATAATTAGGATTCCCTCGGCGAGGAGCCGCAGGCCTAAACGGCGCGCGAGTCGGGAATCCACTCATGAATATGCAAATGCAAACGAATCCAAGAGAGCGCCCGCGCGCGCGGCTGGTGGATTTAGGATTTCCGATCTTGGAGCGGATCATCGCGCACAGCCTGTTATGGTTTTGAGGGCAACGGTCGCCCGATCAAAGGAATCGTCGCCAATGGAAGCGGAGCGGCTGAATGGCCTTTTCCAGGTGTCCTAAGGACACCCCGGCAAACTAGATCTCGCGTTAGAAGAAAGCCGATAGAGAGAAAGGTGTCGGAGCTCTAAACAGAGAGTCGCAAGGTGAGAGAAGGAAAGAGAGGTTTTCAATAGCGAAGAATGAGCCTCGGATCCATTGGAGGAAAGGTAGGGGGAGGGCAGAAGGGGAGAGGGGGAGAGGGGGAGAGAGCTGCGGGGTCGAGCGCGAGATGATCTTTCGGAGAACGGTGAAACAGATTTACTGGTCCAGCGGAAAAAAGGCCTTTGGGACCGAGTGACCCCGGGTGACACTGGCAAGCAGAGCGGGCCCCGGAATGCATTTCCATACATTAGGCCCCGCCAGGTCGTCTGCGTCTCCGTCTAGTCCTCGATGGAAGAAACTAAGAGTGGCCGGCCGCCCGTTCTCAGAATTATGACGGATAAGCTATGCCTAGCAGCGCAGCGGTATAATAATGCGGTAGCATCCGCAGGGGGTAAAACTGCCCCGGAACGATCCAAGATTCCGAGCTCGGACTTTCGGATTCCGGTAGGCCGATCGGAATTTATCGAGCCATAATGCTGTTTTATAACGTCCCTCGCTGGCTGGCTGGCTGGCTGGCTGGCTGCCTCGGGATCCGCTGGGGATCTCGCGCCTACCCATCCTCCAAATTCTACGTCCTTTCCTCTTTCCCTGCTTTTTATTATTACCGGGCAGGTGTGCGTCGCAGGTGTCGCCGGTAATGCGCCCACTCCCCCTCCCCCTCCTTCATCAAAGCGACTACATACTTGCGCAACTCGAAATTCCACCGTCAAATGAAATCAAGGCTCATCAGACACTCGATCGATCGATGCGCGGAGGAAAGTGTCAAGTGTTGGAGGGAAAAGGGCAAAGTCACGGTGTGCCGGGGTGGGGCGGCGGTGGGTATTTCGGGGAATTATGACGAGTATATGCTGAGTAGTTGCCGCGGGTGGTAGGCCGAGAGCGAGAGCGAGGGTCCCTCCTCATTCGGTAATTAATTACGAGAGCCGTCGATGCGTCGATGCGTCGATGCCCGTCCTCCGATCTTCCTCGGAGATATCAGTCGGATTAGCTATACAACTCCGAACCGATTCACTGAGCTTTCCCTCCACCTTTCTCCCCCATCGAGCGGAGTCCATCGACAGGCGCATATGTTACGTGACTCACTCGAAATGACTGGTAATGCCCGATACATCATTTATAGGCTAACTAACTCGGCTTTTCTCCGGGCAATTAACACGATATCCTCCGAGTCGCGGCCAGTATTGATTCATCGTTGCGCTCTTGGCCAACGGGGAGACAGGAATTCCTAGTGGGACTGAACGAGCGATAGATTTGGCCGAATGTGAAGAGTCCCCAGTGCGGCAGTGCGCAGGTGTGGACTGGGCAGGAAGAGGCCCATACCGAGCTCGGAATATCACGTGTAAATACGGATAGGGCGCTCTTATTTGCAGAGAGTCGCGCGGCTCCGCGCCGCTCCGAGCGGCTAAGACGGATAATGTGTATGCCTTGCTCTCTTTCCGCGAAGTTGCTGCTCCCTTCCGAGGGCCCCAGAGATAACTGCCGGCGGCCAATTAGAGGCCGGAACGCCGCTTTAACATTCCTAAATATCGTTAAACCGCCTCGCAGAAACGCCCGTCCACAATCACAGCCCTCCAGAAAG
This sequence comes from Crossocerus cetratus, assembly GCA_963675795.1. Lineage (NCBI taxonomy): Eukaryota > Metazoa > Arthropoda > Insecta > Hymenoptera > Crabronidae > Crossocerus > Crossocerus cetratus. Next base: position 1,695,798 of record OY776664.1, read on the forward strand.
AGAGAGGCTTCATTTCAGTTTAACTGCCCCTCCGAGATCCGAGGATAGGACTAAGTGCACCGTCCAACAGACCGATTCCGACTGGCCCACACACCTAACTATGTCATTATCAACATCTAACATGTAGAGTTACAATAACTCACATCGCAGCCCGGCCCTCGGGCTATTCTCCTTCCTTTCGATCCTAGAAACGTTCTCGCAAATTGATCGGTATTGTTGCTCTTCATTATGCAGTAGAAGCGAACCGTTTGTTCAATACACAATGCAGAGCAGTCGAGCGAGTGTAGACTGTAGAGTGGTCGATGGGAGAAGAGTGGAGATATGAATGTAAGGAAAGTGTAAGAAAGGAAGAAACTCCCAGGACTTTATAGATACGACTGGCAGGATATAGAAGCCGTATTGCCCAGTGCAACGGCACACTTGCCGGGTTTTATAAGGCGCTTAAAATTTTATTCGATATAAAATTCTCATAGGACCACGGCCCGCCGATGCGCCTCAGAGATTCCCGCTTCGGTGCCTTCTACTCTATGTATGCGTCCCAGTGGCTTTTTGATTTTCTGTACACACTTCCTGCCGCCGCCGTCGCCGCCGCCTGTCCCAACTTTGTCCTCGGCCGGCGCGACGGCTTCACGTGCCAGTGTAAACTGCGATACTCTACGCCGGTTGTTTTCGAGTTTCGTGCGCCCGTCATGAAGGTGAGAGGTGAATTTCGGGGCCTACGGAATATCTGGATGGCTCTTCCTTTGGCTTCATGCAATAGCGCGATTAAATTACCCTGGTGTAGAGCACGCCACGGTGAGATAGCGATCGCCGTGCTTAATTAGAGGTATTCCTCTTTCTCACCTGTCGTAATTATCGCGGCTCCCATCGACCGCAGCGAAAAACTATTAGACTCTTGTCCTGCTCGAATCATCGCCTAGTTTTAATAAATACGTTCGTCAAAGGCATTCGAGCAAAAAGTAGAAAACAATATTTTCATAGGGAAAAGAGAGAATACGGGGATTTCTTTGTTAATAGGAAAATGCAAAGGTATAAGAGAGGGCGGCTGGCAGGGATGTCCCGCACCGGTGCATTGTTAGTGCGTTGTGCACGAGCGGTTGCACCCGAATTCGAAGCAATTTTCCCTAGAAAAGAGATTAGAAGGCGAAACGGACGTCGTCGACATAGAAAGAAAGAGAGACTTAGGGGAGAGTGACGATGAAGAACGTTGTTCGCTCTCCCGGAAAGCCCTTCAACTATTCGACACACTGTTGCCCTCGCCACTCAACAGATTCTCACTCGCAAAGATCTCTCCAAACTTTCGTCGACTTTGCTCGCCAGAATCTCTCCGACTAACCACCAAAGGGTTCGCCCGGCGGGGCCGAGCCCGTTTAATTGCCAGCGATGAAATTAATTATGAAAATACCGGATGCGAGAGCCACTGGAGCAGAGAGAGAGAGAGAGAGCGCCCTTCCCCGAGGGAGGGAACATCCCCCAGGGCTGAGTCTCCCGAAGAGTTGTCGAAGAGGAGAAGCGCACTGGAGCGAGAGTCGCAGCCGGAATGCCCGGCGAGAGTCGAGGAGAAGAGAAGAGAAGAGAAGAGAGGCGAGTGGCAGAGGCGCGTATTTGCTCGAGCCGAGCAGCTGAGGGACTTACGGACACTTGGTCGCTCAATGGCGCGAATTTAAGAGCGCCAGCCGTTACGCTTCTCATTCGTTAGCATAAATTAATTATTTTTCAAGCTGTGAGGAGCAGCCACCGCCGCACCGCCATTCTCCCGCTAGAACTCGAACCGACGAACCCTCCTCCTTGGCCCCCGGCCCTTCCTTGGCCAGGGTGCCGGACACTCACGGCCCGCTTTGCACCTTTCTAGCTTTCCTGGCTCTCTCGCGGCTTAAACTCGCCCGCAATGCGGCGCCGCTCGTAATTGGCTCGTGCTTAAGGAACGGTTTCATAATTATCCCGATGTGTGCGGCTCTGTACGTGTGCAATCGATAGCTCTGCACTCTACCTCTCCCCGAGCGTCTTGCCCCGCCGATGCTGATTGCCAGTAAACACTACTCTAGTCCGCCCCATCCCCCAAGCCCCCTTTTTTTCTATCCACCAAAGGCCCCATCGATTTTTCGATTACACGTGGTACGGTTTACTCTGTGTGTTGAGAAGTGCGTTTACCGTCGAGTGGTTGGACCTCTGAAGGTGGAGGGAGTCGGCTGAGTTTTGAGGTCGCGCGCGGTCCAGTTCGTGCACGGGCTTCGCGCGCACAATAAGCGAAGTGGACTTAGATTGGGCTAATTAATTAATGCGCACGTCCTGTCTCGTCCCGTCTAATTATCTCGCTTGTCAGCCGGCCCGTCGTTCGCCACACCGTTAACGCTTGTCTCCCTCTCGCACTGGAGCGTGCGAGAACATTCCTCCTCCACCTCCTCCTCCTCCTCTCGCTCGGCCTCTCGCTCCGAGCGGCGACACTGACATTTCCTCGGTCTCTCTCTCACGCACTCCCGTAATTATAATCAGGCTAATTGTGACGTCAGGGCAGGAAGCTACACCTAGAAAAATCGCCGCTGACATCCGCGTGCGAGCGAGCGAGCGCGCGACGCGTGTCTGTGTGCGTGGCTCGAGCACCGGCCACCGCAGAAGCCCACATCCTACGATCATTTAAGCGATACCGATCTAACACGTCTAGAGATAGCTATCTGCGCACGTAACTGCGATTTTATGCCACTGCCGATTGAAACTCTCCAACTCTCCTCTCGCCTCAATTTCACACGCGCGCATTCTTCCTCTTTCACCTGGTCTGGGGCCGCGTCCTCGCTACCGGTCTTCGCACTTCGCACCTCAATTTCGATAGCTCTCTCGACAGAGCTATTAGTCTCGCGAGTCAATTAGTATCCGCGCCACTCCGAGGAGCGTCCAACCGATTTCACTCGATCGATTCCCCTAACCAACCACCCATACTTATGTAACCGGTGTGTCAATCTTCATCCGGATCACAGTAATCAGCGCTACTTTGTGCATTCCTCCTCGACAGGACTAATCACGTGATTGAGTTTCGAATGATTCTTTATGAAGATCGACAGGGGCCAGTTGACGCGAGGAGATGTGTCCGAGTGTTCGAGACGCAGTCGATTTAGGATTACAAGAAATTGGCGCTTGAGGAAGAATAAGGGGGCGAAGGGTGGAGGGGGCGTGAAATGGTTTGCGAGTTGCAAACGGTCCGGTTGGCATGACACTGATTCGAGCGAACGATCGGCATTCGCATGACTTATTTATGGGGGGAAGGTCCGAATGCTCGAGAGCGGCGTGGCGTGGCAGAGGTGCGTGAACGTGCGAAGAGAGGAGAGAGGAGAGAGAGCGGCGAGAGCGATGTAGCGCCAATGTCTCGGAGCGCTGCTTGTCCAGGCGTTACGCTGCCTGGAATCCGAATGAATAAGCGGGGGCCCCCGCATCGGCATTATGGTGCGAGCGGGCCCGCGGGAAGAATGGGAAAAGGAGTAGGAGCGCGCGCGGTGCGCGGATGAATTATGGAGGAATGCGGCGAAAAATGCGTCGGCTTTTCCCACGGCTTTGACCATCGAGGACTTCCGCGATCGGCCACGCACACCCAGTTACTCTCTTCGACCCGTTTGATTGGCATCTTTCGATTGATTATTCAGATATCGGCGTGAAGCGATTGAAATGGATTTATTGTAGGAGGCAAGTGCGCGAGAGACGAGGAGCCGCGAAGGTAGAGTTGGTGGTGCGTTGCCGCGCGGATGTTGGGACGTTTAGCGAAACGATCGGTTAGAGTAGGTTCGCCGCGCCACGTCGCCGCGCCAACTCCGGCACAATTAGTCCCGTAAAGCGGGTACTTGCGCAACGTAATTAGCACATGTGACTGGAATTGATTGGCCGCCAGTGCGGCGGTTTAATGAAAGCCACTTTCGAGCGGTTGCTCGACCTGCTATCTATAATTCCGGATGCGAGTGGCGCTCTTGTGTCCGTGGAAATGAGTCTAGCGTCGCACGGCCAGACTCACGGGCAGTGGTGTGCGCGTCCGAGACACAGGAATATCGGGCAAGCTCTATCGACACTGGCCGTAATGATCTCACAGATCACCGGCCGAGCGACTGCCGATGTAAAATTAGAGAATCGAGTGGACTCGCTGTCGAAAGAGCTGTCGCGCAATTTGTAGAGTGCTGGCCCCAATGAAGTTCGACAAGTATAACTGGGCAAATCACGTCACCGTGAATCCGGCAGAGACATGGCTCAAGAGCAGGAACAGCCACAGCCAGTTCATAGACTCGCCAACTAAAACACTACCAATCCGCCCGTCACACAATGCCCACCGGACACCAAATTCCATCAACAATCGCGGACGATCGAATCTAAGCGCGCTAATAGCCAACGGATGGAACCGAACACGATCGAACCAGCCAGCGAAAGAGAGAAAGACGACTTCCGGCGGCTTCGATCCCAATTCGGCGCATCATCGGCGCAATAATCGCGTGGAATTATGCGCGGTTCGTTCGGGGCAAGGAGCTCCGGCGTTGATCCCACAAATCAAAGAATCGACATAAAGGCCCCTCGCCCTATCGAATGAAGAGTCGCTCGAAAAATGGGGATGGTTCGGGAGTTCGGGGGCCGAGGGAAATTGGGGCCAGGGTGAGACAGGTAGAAAAGCGAAGCGATCGCAACCTGGCCCAGATACATACTCTGCTAGTGTGGTGGGGGCCCTTTTCGATTTCGCGCGGGCATAAATCGACGGAGAATTGGTCGGGGTAAGGGGGTCGCGCGGCACAGGATGCTCTCAAAGACCGCAACGTACTTTAATTGTATCGGCGGGCGAAGAAAGAGAGGGTGATCCCGAGCGGATGAACCAGAGGAACAACGAGCGACTGTGGGCTCGTCGTGTATCATGTATTTTAAGATATTTGGGCCGCGCGCTACCAGGGGTGGTAGCACTGTTTCTATTATTGTCTCAGGGAGGGAACCAGGCCCCTTTTCCGCCGACGGGGCCCACGGTCCTCGTCTACGCCCTATTCACAGCCGCCGAACGTCGACGTGTGCGTCAGTGATCCATGCATTCATCCACTCTCTCTCTCTCTCTACCTGGCAGCTACCTGGCTGAAACTCAAGTGACAACTCTCCGCGTGCGTATCCTCTTTGCCTCTCCTTGCCCTGCCTGCAGCCTCTCTCGCTCTCTCTCTATCTGTCTGGACCAGCTGGGACACAATGCGGCGAATTAAGGGCGAGAGGAAGGAGAGCGAGCGGTGCGTGTGGGAATCCAGGGATGAAACAGAGGCATGCGTGTGTGGATGCTCCCGATTCCCGGGCGCGGGAATACTCCCCGGCGGTGGATCTGATTTCTCGCCCCTCGACACCTTTCCCTGTCGCCAGGGCCAATAATGCCTGAAACGGAGCCGCGGCCAAAGTCGAGGCGCTAAGAGAATTAAGACTCCTCTCCCCCTCTCTCCAAACGGACCAATCCACGGATTTACGGCAGATGCGCGCACCCAACTACCCTTCGCGCATCTACTGCTTCACTAACAGAGAAATAAACGCGGGAGAATGAAACTATCAATCAACCAGCTGTCCTCTCATTGATTTCCTTATGAAACTCGATCTGAGAAAAATTCCCTTGGTCCAAGGCTCCGTCGTAACGAGAAGTTCTCGTTGATGCGAGTCTACTGATCTCACCGATCAAATCAAGAGGATCATCAGGTATCCCTTTTCGAGGGATGAGGCCCACGATGGAGTAACAAGTGCAGGATCGGCCGGGAGCGTGGAAATCGGCGATGCAAAAGCGGGCGGCGCGATGGCATACCCTCGCAGCAGGGAATTTCAATGTGAATCGACGGTGGGCACGGTCGCGGTCGGTCGCGTGCGGCAATGGATCTACCTCCGGGAATTTGCATATGGAAAGACGCTTGCCCATGGAAATCTTTGACGCCCTTTGTTGCGCACCGTGCGCAACGTGCCTCCTCTCGCCTCTCGCCTCTCTACGTGTTCGAACCGTTCGATCTCTTCGATATGCGTAACGGTTATTAGGAGTTTAAACGGATTTCGATCTTGTTTTGATCGCGACCGTTACGGATTTTCTCCTAACGACTGCGCTCGATTCGAGGGGGGCAAATCCCGAAGCGATCAACTGCGTGTCAAAATATTCTAGCAGGATATCTCTTCTGGGAAGTGGAGTCCGAGGGAAAAGAATAATACATGGTAAAAATACCGGGAAATCATTGAAGTATTGTAAGTGAAACGATACTCTAATCGTGAATAATGGGACTTGCAGTTACGAATTGGAAAACGTGTTGTTGAGTCGAGTCGAAGGGAACCTTTTTAGTTTGACCTCGGCATGCTAATAAAGGCGAAGGGCACGCGTCTCGAGGCTCGTGTCGAGCCGGCGAGTATCATTCCAATTAGAATTTGTCTGGAGGACGCGCGAGGAGAGAGCGGTGAATCTATCATCGAATCTAAATAAATCAGCCGCCAGCCCAAGAGACCGGGGCACAAAGCGCGCAGGACTTCCGGCTCGTGTCGCTCGACTCGAATTTGAATAACTTTTCCGGCGACTCTGCGAACACTCCTCTCTCTCTCTCGCTCTCTCCTCGGAGTTTAGAGATGCCAGGGCACGTGTCCAAAAATCGCCGATTCTCATTCTAATCTCCACGCGACAAATTTGAATAATTTTTTCTCCCTCGAGGTCCCTCGGAATCCTCTCCCTCTCGCTCCTCGCCGGCACGCGTGGTCCTGTAATATCCCGAGTCCAGGAGCGCGCGAGGACACGCGACCGAATTTGAATTTTATTCGCCGCGCGGCAGCCCTCTGCCCTGCTGATTTGCATCGTTTTTCTTTTCTCCCATCCTCTCCCCGCGCGCGCGAGAGAGCGAGGGAATCGCGTGGCAGAATATTTTGCGAGCAGCACGAGCCAGCGTGCACTCGATTCGCCTCGGAGAGATTTTCCTGCGTGGCTATTACCATTTTACACATTGTCCGCGGAACCGCCCTGTCTATTGCCCGTTTCCCCTCGGAGCGAGGTGTACGTCGGCGAGGAATCAATGTCCAATTACACCAAGTAGAGCGAGTTTACGATGGAAATGACTGGCAGTCCCGGTGGCCCGAGCGGCGAAACTCCGGCCGATAAACTCGCGGGGAAGAGAGACACGCGCGCCAGAGACAAAGAAAAGTGGCAAGTCCGTGAAGTTGGAATGGTTATTGTCAGCGACGAATCTCGACGGGACTTGCGGAGGCCCGTCAATCGGCCGGGGAATATCGAGATAGGGGAAAAAAGCTGTCGGGCGAAATGTCCGTGAGCGCGGAGGGCCGCCATCATCGTACGCGCGGTCATTATCATTGTCACCCACGAGTTTCCATACTCGCCTCGCTATGAGCCGACCGAGACCGAGAGGAGTCTGAGCGTCTGAGCGTCTGAGCGTCTGAGCGTCTAAAGGGAGAAAGAGGGAGACGACGCATCTCTCATGCAAAGTACCGAGCCAAAGGAATGGCCGATCGATCGCCCGTACGTACGACAATTATTACTATCGTCATCCGGCGATCTCCGGCCATGGAACTTCGTTAACGCGATAAAAATCCTCAAGGAAAGCATCCTCACTCTCACTCTCCCTCACATCCCCCCCTTGGAGGTTGGAGGTTGGAGGTTCTCTCTACCTCGGTGTGTCCCGGCGCGAAACGCCCGTTCGTTTTAAGAGGCGAAATCGCGCGATCGATCGACAGTTATTGCTATCAGCGTGCATCCACGTCCCACGACAGGAAACCTTGAATCCCGAAGGCACTCGCGACGTCGATCGGCAAATTGATTAGGCTGTCCGCCGGATTCTAGACATCCTTATGCCCGAGGAATTACCTCATATTTCAGATCGCTACCTTTACCGTCCCACTCATTAGTATGCCCGAAAAAATGAACAATCCCTCCAACTATATCGCAGGCCCCTGGTACTCGGATCATTAAACGTCAAAGCCGACTAGCCATAGAGAGACATTCGCGTGATTTATGCTGGTAATCCCGCGAGCGACAACCGCTTGAGAAATCGTCACTCGCGCGAGAAAGTGCGAGGAGAACATACGCCGGGCCCGGGCCCGGGCCCGGGGAGGCGCGAGGGGAGAAGGCCTTCTAAGAGCTTGTAAAAGCCGATAGCAAGCCGATCTGATTGGCGAGTCTGCGATCTCTCGGATCGATCCTTGTTACCCTCGACAACAATTATTATCGCCGCCACCCACGGCTCGACCTTGCCCGTTTCTTTCGCCGGCCGAGGAGTAAAAAAGGGGGCGACCGACGAAATGCCCCTGGATGCCGGGCGGACCATCATTTACGGGGGAGCCGCGTTTCCGATAGTCTTCTCTTCTAAGCCTTCTTTCACTGGTTTCAACTGGAGATTCCCCTCGAGGTCCTTCGGAGCGCGAGTCTCGGCGTAGAGTGCGCGCGCGAGTGTCGCGTGGGCGGCGCAGCGAGCGAGTTTATTGGCCGGTCCACAATGCGACATTTGCAGGCCTCCGTGCCCTCGCCCGCACTCCCATAACACCGCCGCCTTTTTTCTCCGGCGTCGAGAAAAATTCGCGGGGATTGCGCAGTAACGTGTCCCACCCGTCTCTCCTCCTCCAATCGGATTACTCCCATAACTAAAAGAGCCATAAAGAATAATTTGCAGCTCGCGGAGAGAGCTTATGATGTTCGGATCGTCCTGGAAACGTGAGCTACGATCGATGGGACCAAATTAATTAGCATTTTCGCCCGGGGGCTCGTGTTCGACACGATCTCCCTCTCTCTCTATTGCGTGCAAGTATCACTGCACTGCAGTGAAAGATTAGGTGGTAGCAGTGTCCGCGGTAGAAGAGCCCGGCGCTCTACCCCACGCGCAAACTTCGAAATCTTTTAATTGACGGTTAGCCCTCGCGCTCGCTCCCCCCCTCTCATTCCGCTCCTCTAGGAGTCGAGCAGCCCTGTTATTTCTACTTCACGGAGAAATAATTATCTAGTAATGACAGCTTCGTATGCCGGCGCGATCGCCGTTTACAGTTTTGCGCCATGCAAGCGGCCGGCTCCGAGCTTTACGGATTCTAAACACGGAATTCCCCGGCCTCGCGCTCTATCTCTCCCTTTATAGCACCAGTTCCGCGGACGCAGGGTGGTCGCCGATCCACCAGGCTCCGCGTCAGTATCACTCCACAGGACAAGCCCCTCTCTCTCTCTCCTCTCCTCAACTAATATTCTCGAGAACCAATGCTTCAAGCAAAACACTCGAGGTAGAAAAAAAGGAGAAAGATTCTTCCCCCCGCGCTGGGCCGGTGATTGGAAAAACTCGTAGGTTGTCGAGCGAACCTTTAATCTTCCCCCGATTGAATATGCATCGCGCGAGCGCTATTCGCGCGTGTACTTATGTTCGAAGGCACGTTTGCACGTGTTGTGTACGGTAGACATCGCGAGCCGAGTTGCAACACGCCCAGCGTGCATCTACTTAACCCGGACGCGCGCGCGCGCGCGGTGCCGAGCTATCATTCACCGCCATTTTCCCTGGTTAAATCCGGTAATTAGCCAAGTAAAACTGGCTGGCAGTGGATCACGCCGACATACGATTGTTGGCTATGGCCCGCAGCAGGAGGGAGCCGTAATCACCGATAGTCACACTGTTAGGAGGCAGACGCGTGTTCTGGACGCGCGGTGGAAGCGGTGGAAGCGCTGGAAGTAGCGGGGAGCCAGCAGCGTAGACGACCGCGAGCCTTTTCATTTGAGAGCACTTCGCCGAAGAGAGCAACGGTACTCCTTCCTGCAACGCCGCGCCACCGCCTGATTCAAGCCACACCCGACTTTGAGAAACTCGAATTCATTATACAATCATGACCACGTAGTTGGATCGAGAGACACGAGCTATTGTTCGCCGACGTTCAAGAAGGCAGTAACTTGACACGAGCGAAATTACTTTTCTATCTACTCCAACAGCCGGATCAACCGCGACATACGAATCGAGAGCCACTCTCCTCTGCTTGGCCCCCTCGCTCGTTTAATTGACCCCCTAGGAGGTAAAAGCTCGCTTTAGATTGTCCGCGGATCCTTTTTCGAGGACAGCGCACCGATTGGTCCAAGGCTACTCTACGCCACTGTCGCGTTGCAAAGAGCGTTTACAGCATTGTACCAATTACGGAGGCCGGGATTCCATGGTCCTGCCACACCTACACCCACACCGGGATCGGCGGCCGAGCGGGAGAGCGGCCACGGTACACGCACACCGTCGACAGTTCAACCATGTGCCGTGTACACGGCATAGAGAGAGAGAGAGAGGAAGAGGGAATGGGGAATGCAATACGGAGGGCCTGCTCTGAGCTAGAGGCGCAGGGAGGCAGCTCAGTGTGGGTAGAGGAGCTCGGCTTAGCTTAAGTATAATGCGCGGTCGTGCAGCTTTGGGGGCCCGGAGGCGCTAACATGAAAATCGTATGGTAATGGGGCACCGCGCGGCTCCGGCAGCATGGGGTCGAGAGCGTCGAGAGCGTCGAGAGCGTCGAGGCCCCGTGTCTGCAGGAACGCCAGGAACGAACCTCGCAGCTCGCGCAGCCCGCGGTAAGTCTAGGTTTCCTCCTAGCATTAGCGCGGAGCCATAGACCCCGAGTCCCCGAGTCGGCAGATAGTGGCGGTGGTGGTGGTGGTGGTGGTGGATGAGGAGGATGGCAAGGGCGAGGGAGGAAGTCTTGAGGGCCCTCTCGAGGAGGGTCCGAGCGGCTCGCGTGCCTCTGATAATTATACGCTCGATCCGCGTCCTCCCTGCGAGAAAGAGGGACAGGCTGGCCTAAGTGCATGAGACCTAGCCGATTGGAGGATATCGGGTTTGCGGTTCGACAGGGTCGGAAGTTGACCAGCGTCTAATCGATTCGCCGCCTCGGCATGGAAATTTCTTTGCGCTTGCCCCCGCGGCGGCTGCCAGGATTATCCCGCAGCACAGCCCGTTATCCTCGAGATCGACGCGCATCTCTCTCTCGCCCTCTCTCTTTCTCTCTTTCTCTCCACGTGGGCCGTCAGGTCCTGGCCGATCACGACAACGGCTCGGGGGTGAAATTTCTCGGCCGACTATAATAATTACCGGTGGAATGCTGTGTTCGCGGAATTCCGAACACCGGGCCGCCGCCCCCTCGGCGATGCCATTTTATTGGAGCACGATGTCCCCGATTAAAGCGAGCGGAATGAAACAAACGCTCTCGCAGTCACGAAAGCCATTTGCATGGCGTACTGGAACGAATTCCGTGACTCGGCCGCGGCGCGCGGCGCGCGGCGCTCGACCCACCAAAGAATGGAGACGAGGCGACTGGCAGCCCTTAAGCTTACACCACGGAATAGAGTTTTCAGAGTTTCAGCGATACTCGCTTACGAGCTCTGCCACTTTCTACACTCCAACTCCAACACTCCTTCCAGCCCTCTCGCCCTGTCATATGCGTGAGCCGTGCACTTTTGATGCCTCGATTCAGCCCCAATTTACTTCACAGCAGTGTTGTGCAAGTGGGTGGTTGGTTGGTTGGTTGGTTGGTTGGTTGGAATACGGGTCAGAGGGAAGGCAATCAGATACATTAATCGCCGGTACAATAGGTAAACAACGTGGCGGGAAGGCGCACGTGTCACGTGCAGAGCGTTAATCAAGCGTGGCGTCAGGGTGGACGCGAACAACAAGGCCAACGTCGTCGTCTCGCCCTCGCACCCTTCGCCCCACACTTCTTTCTCTCTCCCTCCCTCTCTCGCTCGTTCCTCGACTGGACAGAGGATCCGACGGAAATCGGAAACAAGGTTCCGGGCGGTAGTGTCAACAGATTTGGCCTGGATAGTGGGTGGCCGTGCTCGTCGGCGGCGGTGGGGTGCCGAGGGGCGCCGAGGGGGGCCGAGGGGGGCTGGAAATCGATAGAAGAGGGGGGACGGGGTTGACTTAGGGTAAGCCAAGGGTGGGCTCACGATCAAATATTAAGTCTTATCTGGCGCCGCTTTACCCAGAAGTCCCTCCCGCCCCCGCCCCGTGCCGCCTCCTTCTTCCTCGCATCCTCTCCGTCCGGCAGCGGCTCTATTGCTTCCGTCTGTCTCTCTCGCGCTGCCTCTAATTATCTCCGCCAGCTCGTTCTTGACCACCGGCGGCCCCCCACCGCCGCACCGTCGCACCGTCTCTATCCTCGATCGGTGAAACCACACACGTTGAGCATAGAATACATAAAAGTACGTGAGGCCTTCTACCTCTTTCTCTCGTTAGCAGCTCTCCACGCTGCCGCCGCTACCGCCTCTTTTCCGCTGTGATCCTGCACTTGGCGCTGAATATACTCCTCGACTCCAGTGAAACGCAGCTACTCCTCTCGGCTCGGTGGCGAGCTTATTTCTAGTGGGCTGTGCGGCCTGTTCGATCGAGCTCGACCAAGACGTTAATAGCCGGCAGCGTGGACGCGTGTCGCGCATCTATGTCGTCGCGGCGCCCTCGCGCCACTGTAATTAAGAGCGGCGGCCGGCGGAGGGGAAGAGGGGAAAGAGTGATGGAGGAGAGGGCGGATAGAGTCGCTCCGGCCTCATCAAAGGAGGACAGCCAGCTGAGAGGAGGTGTATCCAAGGATCCAAGGAGAGAGAGCTTCTCCTGTTTCCAGCGGTACCGTCTGCGCTGGATAACGTAGCAGCCGCCAGCCAGCAACCCCTTTATACTGTCAGCCGGCAGTGCCGGCACTCGGCTCAACGACGACGCAGCGAGTTGTCTCGGGGCGAATCACCGCGGCCAAATCTCTCGGATCCTTTCCGTATGAATAAAGAATGATTGGAATACTAAACGAGTCCACTTGCTGCCAGCCGGAGAATTCGGGACAATTGATGTGTAACGGCGCAGCTTTTTCTCGCGTGCTCTACTCTACTGGCGGGCTCTCCCTCCGAATTGAAAATGCGTATTTCGAGGGGCTGAGTCGGGAGTCGGGAGAGTGGCGCGCGAAACGAAGCAAAGGAGGGAAAGGAGGGAAAGGAGGGAAAGGAGGGACAGGAAGGGATTCCGGGAGCGTGTTGTTGGAGAGTGGAAGGAGGGTCGACGCGTCCTCGTTACGCGAAAACGAGGGCGAAAGCGTTTCGAGGATTGCGATTCGATTGAAAATTCTCTCAGGTCCGTGGAACCTCTGCCTCGGATTGGTCGGCGCCACTGGAAAGAAAGTTTTTCCCTAATGACCGAGCCGAAGTGGTTACCGTTAATTTGGCCGGGTCCCCTCGCCGCACACCTCCTGTTTCTTCGCCGCAGTCATCCCCCTATCGTCTTTCCTCCACTATGCTCTCCCATTCTTCCTCGACTAGCCACTCTATTCACAGGGTGGCTCCGAAAAAAACATCCGCCCAAACAACTACAAAATCTCACCCACCCCCCAATAGCCACCCAAATATTCCGGGGAGTAATTGGCCGGTTGAAAGTCGGAGGGAAAGCTCGCGGCGGAAATAATCAGCAGGATGACTGGAAATCTCGGTGAAATGAACAGTAAAGTCAATCCCAGGGTCGATGTGTCCGAGGGCACAAGTAGCAATCCAATTAAAGCGTAGTTCCGCAAGGTAAACAGCGAGAACGAACGAGCGCGCGGTCTGCGGCGCGTTGGTCGCCGCGGTTCTTTTTCGAGCACCGAGTATCGGCTGGCAGAGGAGGCCGAGATGGCCAAGAGCGTGCAGCGTTCAGTGGTGCGGCTGCTTGCCGAGGAAAATAGAGGAGGACAGGGTGAAAAAGCGAGGGTGCGCGAGAAGGAGGGCGAGAGAGAGGGGGGTTGGGGAAATGAGAAAGAGCGTGACGCAACGGGGGTGGTCGCGCTCTCACATTCTTTTTACCGAGCGAAACGGTGGCGGGCGCGCGCGGCGCCGGAGGAGCCAGTAAGAGCGTCGTCTATCGATTTTTACTTCTAATGAATTCGAGCTAAAAACCCTCCTTCTTACCCTCAACGATCACCCACTCGGCCACCCCTTCCACGAGCTTTCTTTCGAGCGATCCTTCCACCGAGTCTCCCTGCGGCTAGCCCTCTCTCTCTCTCTCTCTCTCTCTCTCGCATCGCCACGCTACAACCGTCGCTTTAACCAGCAAGCAGCAAGCAGCAAGCAGCCCCTTATTCGCCCGGTGCTTAACCACCCTCTATTCCAAGAATCACGCCAATCACTCCGCGGCATAATTACACCGGGCCGAACTTGGACCCCAGACCTCCCGCGCACACTTTGTAAGAAAGGCAAGAGGCCTCGGCCAAACTAACCCCAACTTGAAAGCAACCTGACGCCGCCACGCGTTCGCTGCTGGCGTCTGCTGGCGGTAAAGAGCGAGCCAGTGAGTTTTCGGTGGTTCGTTTGAAGTGACACAGTGGCGGCGGCGCGAAAGCTCGGGAATCTGCTCGGGAAAGCTTTTAAGGATGATGTCAGCCGCTAAAGCGCGATCTCCCTCTAATTGCGGGCACTTTAACTGGTGCGCCGGCGACGCGGCGAGAGGGCCAGAGGGCCAGAGGGCGAGAGACCGAGAGACCGAGAACCAAGGCAGCCGTCACTGATACGATTGAGGCCAGTGAGCTTTTCCTCTTGATCGATCTGCCATCTCGAGCGTGAGTCTCAGAGACAGAGCGCGCGACCTAATATTTAGCTCTCTCTGATACGAAATTACCTCTATTAATGCTGCGCTAATGTGAAACCGATAGGGCCGTTATCCACCTCGTCCTCGAGCCACGTATATTTTTGCCTCGCTCGCCAACAACGAAACACGGCCAACATCGAGAGATCTCTCGGCGAGCGAGCGAACGGCGAAGCTTCCGAGTGAGAGTCGCGCGGACAAATCGCCGGAGATAATTCTGGTTTAATCGACGGAATAATCTAGCATAGACTCGGAAGAATCGTCGAGAGGAATGAGGACGAGAGACGAAAGCGATGAAACCGAGCAGAAGATCCAGCTGACGGACGCCTCGGAATTGGTGCCAGTTCCCTCCCTCGAGCCAATTACTGTATTAGAAATGATTTCGGATCCCCATACGCCGCACTCGTTCGCGCACTCAAAGCTAATACACAGGCTGCGCGTGTGTGTGGGCGTGTGTATAAACTCGCGCGGCGCACGCACGCACCAACGCACGCACGCCAGTCGCTCTGTTGATCTGCGAACAGGAATAGATTAATAACTCCTTGCCAGATGCGCCAAGGGGAATTGCGATCTCGGCGAGAACTGGCAGCGCGGATTTCGCCTCGCTCGCGAACTTTATCTCGAAATTAAAAGGTCCGCGGCCGACTTGAACATCAATTAAAGTTCAATCAAAGAGTCGGCGTGAGAGAGAGAGGGGGTTTCGTTTCGAGTTTCAAGTTGTCGAAAGAGTAGCACGTGTAGCGAGTGGAACAAGTTGGCCCGGTAAATCTCCACTCGTAGGACACAGTCAGGCGGAATCGATCGTGTCTTCCCGTGGCGGGCAGCCCTCGCTCCTTGTCGACGGAAAATAAAATCCTCGTGCGGCCGTGCGCCACCAAGTGCGAGCGAGCGGGGCAGAGGGAGAGAGCGCCCGAGGGTGAGAATGGCGCATAATGCGAAACCGGTTTCGAAATCCATCCCTTAAGGAGTCGCTAACTCGCTCGAGTTACCGCGGCGCAATTATCGGCGAGACATCGAAATAGAGTGTGCTCTCGCTGCGCATAGAAAGGAGAGCGAGCGAGCAAGCGAGCGAGCCAAGAAGCCGATACAGCAAAGCCCAAGGGACAGGGGAACGTTAATTGAAATGAAACCGTGCGAACGAAAAATTCTATGGGGCGAGTTTTATGTGCGCGTTACTCGCGCCTGCTCGGGCCCTCCTCTCATTTTCTCGGCGCTCGCCCGGCCGCTCGACCAGCCGGCCGGCCCTCGTTTTATGTAGATACCGGCGACACCCTTACGAATTAACGACCACCGATACTTTTTGAAAATCACATTTCCCTCTTAACCGTCCACCACTCGTAATGCGTCCTCGTAAATCGAGCTAGCCGCTACGCTCCTCGCTCCTCGTCTTCCACTAAATTCAGATTGGATCTGTTTAACTGTTAAAACCTCCCTACCCCCCACCCCCTCCGGACACCGCGTGTCACCATGGGAATCTCTTCGGAGAGATAGCTCTCGGCGCGCTGGCCTCATCTCTCCCGGCGATCAATAAAATTGACGAGATGAAAATGACGCGCGATTCTATTTTCATATCACGAAATTTCCCCGATTATATTCACCAGTGGGCTTCTCACCGGATGTTCGTGTTCGTCGATTCAACGGCGACTCGCATTGGTAATCGAGAGCTCGTCACTCCCTCGGCGAACATCAATTCGATCAACTGGGGAATAATTTTTGGCACGGACGCCTCGCCGCCGAAAATCTACCTCGGTGAAACCGATGCCCGGTATCCGGTGAGCGTTGTCGGTTTCGATTAGAGCCGCGGCGCCGCAACAATCGCGCTGGAAGAAAGCTCGAAAGCTCGAAAGCTGCTGACGTGTCGCGACACGCGATAAATAATGACCGAGCGCTAGTGCGCGATCCCGCGAGAGGCTATGTTTCCAGCTGGACAATTATCCTTATTATCTCAATTAAACAGGGACGTGTTCACTGTTCCACACGAGGCCAGGGGAGTGGGTCAAGCTTCCCGGAATAGCAGACCAGCCAACCCCCCCAGCGCACTCCCCACACTCCCCGCACCCTCCACTGCACCGCACTGACAAATAGTCCTCGTACATTCGAGGAGCGCGCGCGCTAATAAATCGGCAGGAATGTAATCGAGTGCGCTTACTAGGGAAAAGGCCGGACGGATGCTAAGACCAAATCGCCGGAGGGAGTGGAATGTGCTTTTTCATCGACGCGCTTCTGTCCGCGCTTAAACGCGCGCGCGACGTCGCCGCCGTCGTCGTCGTCGTCGTCCAGTCGCCCAGCGCTAATCGGATTTCCCAGTTCTCTATCTCGCTCCCTGGCCTCTCCCTCTCTTTCTCCGCTGGACAACGATGGCAGCGATAATGGAATTACCGTGGGGTCAGCACTTAATTACACCGGCCATATATACCGCGACACACGAGGCGACATTTCGCTGCAGAGACGTGATCTTCCCGAGACAGCCGCCTCGAAAGCTCTCTACTTCCTTAAAACCTTCCATTTCCAACCCACCCTCCTATACACAAACAAGTGTTTTACGAGAGGAAAGCGCGCCCTCCCCTTCCGAGAAGGAATTTCCATGCTGAAGTTGAAGTCCGCTGTTTAACTTGGCGTATGTAAGTGGGCCGGGCGGGCGGGCGCGAGCGCGTGTGCCCTCGGAGATGGCCTGTAATTGAAGGCCTCCCCGGAAAGGCCAAGTGAATACCCTTCCGAAACCGATCGATTTTCCTCCGCTGAAAAAGTAACCGCGCCACCCGCGAGTCGAGAAACTACACAGACACGCACCTACACGGCGCTCGGCACTTGGTGCGCGCAGAGAGAGTAGATCGGGCAAAGGAAAACGTCCTCGGGAAGGTCGAGGGGGTCGGGGGGGCGTGTGGTTCGCAGTCGATCTGTGGCAGGGGTGGCCGATCGAGAGCGATGTCGAAATAATTCCATTTCAGAGACTGGCTTGCCGGATTACACGGCTGCGGCCCTTCCTTTCCGGGAAGAGTCAATCGATGGACTGATGGCACGAGCACAGGGCCATCATGCCGATCGAATCCTCTAATCGCTCGGGCGCGTCTACGTGCCCGCTCCTTCTACTTCGACTGCTCTTCCAAGATTTCCCCCTTTTCCACCGCGACGCAAAGAATCCTCACACAACGCTCAACGATCAACATGAAATGCGTAATTATGTGCTCGCGCGAGCACACGATTATGACGGACGGTTCGTTAGAAATTAATGATGAAACTCGTCGAAGGAGAGTAGCAGGGGGGAGCCTCTCAAATTGGAGACCGTGATTCCATAACTGATTTCACGGCGGAATTGCCAGCCTCCTCTCGCGCGTACCTTCGCCGCTTTGTTAGGATCGAGGGCCGAAGGATCCGCGCGCGAGCGCGAGCGCCGGAATTTCCACGTGGAATTTGCGCCCTTTTGTCTGTGTGACGTGAGAAACATTGTCGGGGAAGGCACGATGGGGGCCCGATCGGGGAGCCGATCGGAAACGGTTCGAACCGTTCGGGGGCCCTTCGAGGCCGACACTCGATATTCTTGCCGATACGTGGGGACGAATTCGGCCCTCCACCACCTGCCAGTCACCTTTATGATCGCCCTCTCTCTCTCTCTCTCCCAAGAGAGAGATCGTTGGAATCTCGCCTCATAAAGGCGCTCGCGATCCCCCAATCAAACGAGCCTCCATTCCCTCCATTTACACCGTCTAACGACGCGTCAGGACAGTTTTCGTATCAACGGCCATAAATGATTTCGAGTCCGAGGAGAACCGGTGGACAAAGTGTGTACCTGGGTGCTTCAAACAGAGAAATGCATAGCTCAAGGAGAAAAAAGGGAGATTGGAGTGCTCGCGGAGAGCCAGTTAGAGAGTAGATACGCGAAGGAGGTGGTGGAGGTGGAAGGGATAAAGGGCGAGGAGCTGGAGCCGGCCGGCGAAAGAAGATAAAGGACGAGGAAAGAAGGGAGGGTCGCCCAGGGTGAAGGAGAGTCACGGAAGACCACCAGCCGGAGGGTGCCTCTCTTCGCAGATCAATCGATAGGGAAATATCGTCCTAGGGGCGTCTTACGCCAAGACGAGCAAAGGCCAGAGAAGAGGAGAGAGAGACTGTGTGAGAGAGAGAGCGAGTGAGACAGCAGGGAGAATAAGGAGTATTGGAAGACGCGGAGAAGGACGACACTGACGGCGTTGACGACGACTGGGAGTGCGGGAACGGCAAGTCTACTGTAAAGGCAGGAGAGTTAAGGCTGCATAAGGGGTAGGATCCTTAGGAGGAAGCGCGTACAGGCCGCCGTCCTAGCTCCCCTTTCTTTGTCTGAGTCCTCCCTTCCAGCCTTCCAGTCCTCACGAAGCCTTTCCTGCGCCTCGCTTCGCCCCAAAGAGTGTCGCCGACCAAAAACGACCAAGACCCATGCAAATCCCCCTGCTAATGCTTCCCTCCCATAAACAAACTCTTATCGAAAATGTAATGGAAATAAAATGCTCTTTAACGTTGAAGTTTATGGCTCGATGTGGTCCGCATATACTTTGTCTCCTCGGGAATTAAGAGACCAGGTTTCGTAGATATCTTGTCCGCGCTATACGGCTGAGCTGGGCTTTCGTGCACGAATTACTGCCTTCACAGGACCCTAAACAGCCGCGAAATTATTCTGCGACACTGTTCATTCGCTTTTTCTCCCAGTCACGTCGAGTACAAGAAGCCTGAACCTAGTGAATCTCGCGGGGGCAGATTTTCCGCGCAAGAAACCAAAGGAAAAACGAATCCTGAGGGTGTGCCGGTCAATTAGTATGAGAAAAAGCGATTAGAGGACGTAGCCGGGCCGAAAAAACGGAGACATGGGAAGGTGAGGCTAGGGAGATCCTTTTTCAAAGGCAAGGCAAACTTTTAGGGAGAAGAAGCCGAGGGAGTGTCTTAATTTGGGGTTGAACCTGTCCTCGGAGGAGAGCAAGTGCGCGCACGACGGGACTTCTAGGAACTATATCCCCGGCAAAAAATCATCGGGAATTCATGAAGTTGCAATTGAACGGCAAGTGGGGGTACGTGGAGTAATACGTCAGAGAAATGCTTCTATAATCTCGGGGAAACTGTAGTTCTATTATGCATTAATACTTGTATTATGCCGAGCGATCGTGCGCCAATCGGCGAAATGATCGGAGTGGAGTGGCGTGCAGGAATCGGGATGACCCGCGGGCACGTAGACCTCGCCGACGGATTTAAATTGCAAATGGATTTCGCTTCTTTGTAGTCAGCCACCTAGTGCGTACCACCATCAACAGCCGTATCTCCGATACGTGACGCGCGCGCGCTCCTCCGACATGCATCTTAGCAACTAGTAATGCCGCGCTTTCCCAGAAACCCTTCTAATCTCAGACGTGCCGGGGAGCCCTAGCTCTAGCTCTAGCCAGTTGCTTCGAGAAAACTTGGAAAACGGACCTTTTCCAGCCAATTCATAGAAATATGCTCGCTCTCTCGGCCTTTTTAGTCAATGAGATTTCACTTGTGACAAAGCTGCGAATGGATAGTCGAGAAACAAACTAATTTCCCGCTGGAAAAACGCGATATCCGCCTTCCGACTCCTTTGCATACCAGGCGCACAGCCTCGATGATAATGGAGGCTTAATCACAATTAAGACGTAATGAGATAATGCTCGGCGGACCTCTCGAAAGGAAGAGCTCTCTGCTCGCGCGTCCTTCGGAGGCTCTTTTTTCAGCGTACCGTTGGATCGCGTCGTGCCGAGGGAATTGAAAACAAGCTACCACGAGTTTCGATGATAATTCCATTAAACGCACCGCGAGAAATTAACGGCTGATGATCAGGCCGCGTTCGTCTATAATTATGGATGCAATCAAAGAGAACTTTTTACGAGACTACACGCATCTCCCGCTCCAAGGACGTCTTATTTCTCCGCGGCAATGATTCAGTGGGACTGGAGGGAAAATCAGAAGTTAACGGGGTGCTCGTAATTGCGCGGAAAGGCTCCTCTCAACTTGGAGGGTGATTCCTCAAAGTTATAAGCTGGCTGGGAGCAAGATGATCCGCGTGTTCCTCGATCGAGTGAGTCGTGCGGTATAAAAGCGGTGGTTTTTCGAAAAAGAGAGCTGCGGTTAAGTGGTCCCATAAAGAGTGTTCCATGTACATCAGCAGCAGCAGCAGCTTCAGCAGTAGGCAGAGAAAAAGAGAGGGAAGGTGAGAGTACGAGAGCGAAAAGGCAGAGAATCGCACGTGTATACCTCGTTTGACATTGGTATTCGTCGCGGAAAAGGGGGATGGTGTCAGGCAGTAAGGCCACTCTCTCGTGGTGGTTTAAGTGTCGAGTCAAGAGAGAGAGAGAGAGAAAGCGAAGGATGAAGCAAAAGGGCGTGAGGTTCGGAGCGAGGACTGGCGCGAGCGATGGTACACATATCGCTCGCAGCCGCTTAGCTCCGGGGCTAACAATGAAAAGCCGAGAAAAATGATCGCCGCCGTTGGCGAGAGCGCGGCTCGGCCGAGCTCGAGCTCGAGCTCGAGCCCGAGCCCCGATGGGTTTCTTCGCGCGGCGCTTAACGACGATTTCGATCGTTTACGACTTTAATAATTTAGGCGCGGCCCCGCTCGCGAAGCTCGACACGTTTTCGGTCGTAAACCGCGCGACTAAATCCGTATTTATGGGGAAGAAGAGGCAGTCCAGCACCACGGATATCTCGCCTCTCCCTCTCTCTCTCCCGCGCCGGCCTCCGATCCTACCTCCTTCCGAGTCGCACCTCGCCACTCACTCCCCTTTACATGCCACTCGTCCTCTCTTTCCCTCGGACGCGCACTCGGACTTTCTGCCTTTCCGCTCGAGATCCTCTGCTTGGAGCGGCCGCGCTCGAGATCGATCTCTGATCGACCTCTATTTTTGCCATCGATGATGCAGGCCCGTTAGCGCGAAAATAGGCTCGCAGCTTCGCGCCGCTCCGATTTCTCTCTAGCCGCTCTAGCGAGTCCCAGCCAGCTCGACGTTGCGAGTTAGGCTCGCGCTTAATTCCGCTCTTCTTTAGGTGCAATTGAATAATCGCGCGCGAGAGCAAGATAAATACATGTGCGAGCTCCAGCGAGCAACTGCCACTGCCACGAGCAATCGAGAGAGAAAGGGGAAGAAATGAGCGCGGCCAAAATATTAGGCTCCCACCGATCCTCATGAGAATTAGGCCTATAAATTCATCAATTTAGATTCATCGAGCGGATTAGAGGTGCGCAGTTTAGACAGGCCGATCTCTCACAACAGTTCTACCAACAGGGAGGGACAGAGAGAGAGAGAGAGAGAGAGAAGAATAGCAAGTGGCAAGTGTTACGTATAGGGTAGCCCGGAAACTTGTTATTTCTTTAGTTTGAATCTAGATATTAAGATTCTGGAAAAATCAGTGTCTCAAAGTGACATAATAATAATAGAGAATAACCTGTAATGATACATGGAAGGCAGTACTCGTGACTAGTAATTTCAAGCGAAACGAATTGCCCTGTACATACCCAGTTGGTCGCACGAGCCAGTTGATTTACGATTTCTCGATCGGTCGTCCTTGCACTTTCGGAACCCAATTAATACAGGACATTAACACCACGCCTCTGCCAATGGAAGGCTGGGCCCGACTGGCTGGCCCATTAGCATACACCGATATATTTCGGCATTTATCATCGCGCTCGCGGCGATTAGCGAGGAAATTAAATTACACGACTTCTACTGGCGTATCGGCAATTAATACCACTATTGGCATCAATAATCGCGGCGCGCCGTGACAATCAGGAGTGCGGGACATTAATAACGACACCTTGGCAGTGAGAGGGGGGCGGGGCGGTGGGGCCAGCGGCTTTTCGAATACATTAGACAAGGCGGTGGTGGTGGGCAGGAGCGAGCGCGCTCGAGTGGAAGAGCGGAAAATATTTACGAGTATACGGTGCGGCTTCTATTCCAGGGAATTGATTTACACTAGCGACTACCTTCGCCCGGAATATTCGATGAGACGGATTCGAGCGTGAAGGGCTTAAGAGAATGTTAAGGATCGCTTTGAGCGGCAGTAACGAGGCCGGATGCAATCGTTGGCCTGAAGTGAAGTGCTCGCAAGGGAGAGAGGGAGAGAGGGAGAGGGAGACGGGCAGACGGGGAGAGAGCAGCGTGTGCTCTTCGCGATAATATATAATAAGGACCCCCTGCGCTCGCCGGGCCCGTGAGACATTTTATACGCTCTTTATATTCTCTGTTCACAACTTACCGGGGACGCAGACAGCAGAACTCATCTACGCTCCTTCTGCTCCCTTATGTCCTGGAACAGAAAGATACGATCGTCAGAGCGCGAGCACGCCCGCGGATCCATAAAACATAACGAATGCAGAATCATAAACGCGAGCCATGGCCCATGGCTTATGCTCGGACCACGCAGGTGTGATTTCCCTCCCTGCCTTCCACCCTCCCGCTCACTCACTCGCTCACTCCTTCTCGCGCTCGCGTGCCCAATGGACATCCGTAATTTTCGAATAATTGGGTCGTCCAACCTGCCCCTCAACTTTTCCTCCTTCGTGCCAAAGGGATTAACTTTACGGAGGCTACGATATCCTGATTACAATCAAGGAGCTGCCTTACTTCGAAAACATGATTACACCAAACTTGGCAAGCCACTACCTATATGTATAGCAGAGGCCACGTGTGCTCACAATACTGTCACTGAAACAATAGAGAGAAAAATGATCGGCCTGCTAGTCCGAGACCACAGGCATTCCCAATAATGCAGCAGACGGAAAGCCGCTCTAATCAGCATATTTTCGTGTGGCGCAAAAACAAAGGCCACCGTACAGACAAGATCAGAATGCGAGGAAGGTAAGGCGGCGCGAGGGAAAAACGAGAAGAGAGAGAAAGAGAGAGAGAAGTTGGGGGTTGGGGGGTGGCAGGATGGCAGAGGCACAATTAAAGCGACATTAATTAATTGTTAGCATAACAATGCGAGAGCGTGTCGGAGCGAGGGAGGTGAAGAAGAGGAGGAAGGCGAGGAAGCGGGCCCCGGGGCCTTCATAAATTTACATGTCTTTCGCCGCGAGAATCATTTTTTACAGGCCACTGCCAGCAGATGAAGAAGGCGAGAGGGAGAGAGGGCGAGAGGGAGAGAGGGCGAGAGGGAGAGAGGGCGAGAGAGAGAAGGAGTTGAAGAACGGTGTGCGGTGCGTGTGCGTGCGGAGAGAGAAGCCCTGGACCTACAGCAAAGCACGGGCTATATTACGGGTCCCCATGGTGTTGCCCATAATAACCATCGATGTCTCTCCGTGGGCATGGAAGCAGCCTCGAGGTTCGATCTTGTTATCTGTCTCTCGGCGAGAAGGAGAGAGCCCGCTCGGAGAGTCGATCGGAATACCGGGGCCACGGCGATAATTCTCCCTTAATATTCCTGCGAGCTTCTTAGCGCGATACGCCGTTATTAATAGAGGTTACTGCCCATTATAATCGGCCGCGCGAGCCAATGGGAGAGAGAGAGAGAGCTGAGCGGGCTCCTCCAGCGAGGCGAGGATATTTTTATATACAGCTCGAAAATAAGCTCGCCCCCGCACCTTTTTTCCCTTCTTCCGCTGGCCCCCTCGGTCCCCCCAGCCGACCCGCTCGATTCGCCACCGGGGAAAGGTATGCGCGGTGATATCCAGTCGTGAATTAGAGACTAGTTATCGCTAGTTCCATTTGGACATTCAGCAAAAGGAAGCTCTCGATCGGAGCCTCTTTGATCGAGTGTCTCCTTGAAGCGAGTTTGGTCGCCGCGATATCTCCGCTTTTAGACAAAGCTATTTTTCTCGTCATCCGCGC